>OZ004697.1:35027120-36449212 GCA_963924545.1 Pogonocherus hispidulus | reverse complement strand
TGCTTTGTTTGTGTAAGTTATAAATAAGTACTTAAAATTATTAATGAGTTAGATGTCACCTTTACCGCCTTACTTTTTTGTTTATAAATTTGTAAAACGAGTTTCTCACAGGATGATATTCAAGTTATACAATAAAAAACTTTTCAACTCGAATAAGAGAATAACTTTCTTTAAACAGCGCGATCATTTCATTTCAGCACATTTCATTATTTACTGAAAAAGGGAGCGGAAGCGGAGTTGATAAATAATAAAATATTTACAGCATTCCGAAGTAGAAAAAACCAAACAAAGCTCAAAGTGTATTTGTTTGTTTAAAATATTAAACAACATCTCACCCAAATGCAAAGTAAAATGTAAAATCGTTAGCTTTTAGCTACACTTTTTTACTCTTCCTGGTTACAAGCATACGTTGTATACAAAAACGGAACTAGAGAAAGACCAAACAAAACTCAAAGTAAAGTCAAATAACATCAGCTCGAATCTTGTACAAAAAGCAAAATAATTCTAATAATTGAACACAATTAATTTAAAGGAAATTTATTTTTAAATAATAATAATAATAATAATAATAATAATAATAATAATAATAATAATAATAATAATAATAATAATAATAATAATAATAATAATAATAATAATAATAATAATAATAATAATAATAATAATAATAGATAGATAGATAGATAGATTTATTGACCATATATACAACAGTACATTTAAGTCACAACAGTACACTATAAAAGAACATAAGACAAAATACTTGTGAGTCAATTGAATAAAAATTATGTGCTCTAAATAATTCATTTAAAAAAACTATTGTATTCTTTGACACTGTAAAACAAATGATCAAAGAGAAAATCCTTTGCCAACCTATAAAATGATCTACAATTCATGGACTTTATGTCAGCATGACTATGATAATTCAAGAATTTATTGTATAAGTTGACATCAAGTTTATTAGAATGTGACATTTTAATTCTTGAAAAACTAGGTATTAAATTCCCCCGGAACCTTGTGTTGTGATCATGTACATCAGAATGGAACCCTAAATTTGACACATTCTTATGTATCAGCAATAATGTCTCAAAGATATAAATACAAGGCAATGGCAGAATCTTGTGTTGACTAAATAATGGTTTACAGTGCGCATCACATGGAGCCGAATCAAGGATTCTTAGTGCTGCTTTTTGCAGAAAAAATACTTTATAACTGTTAGTTGCATTCCCCCAAAGGACGATCCCATATGACAACACACTGTGAACCATAGCAAAATAAACCATTCTCATGGTCGCATTATCAAGGCTAGGTCTTAACTGACGCATGGCAAATAATTGGGATGAAAGTTTTTTACAAAGGTCACTAATGTGAGCTTCCCAACTTAATCTGGTATCAAATGTAATACCCAGCAATTTTACTGGAACCGATGTACTGGTCCATCTGTCAGAACTGAACAAAATGTTTTTTGTTTTATTTATATTAAGTTTCAACATATTATTATTAAACCAAGTCTTGGCCCTATCAAGCCCTTCCTCACAATTTGTTTCAGCACCTCTAGCAAGCAGTGTTGTATCATCCGCAAACAAGATGCATTTTATGTCTCCCAATGAAGGTGGCAAATCATTGATATATAATAAGAATAAAATGGGACCCAACACAGATCCCTGAGGTACACCACATGAAGTTTTAAGCAAATCAGAAGCATCATCATTGACAGAGACATATTGATAACGGTCTAGTAAATATGTTTTAAGGAGATTATTAACATTTCCACGAATACCATAGTGATTTAGTTTAGTTAACAATAGATCAACATTAACACAGTCAAAGGCCTTTGTCAAGTCGCACATAACTGCATTAGTATAAGTGCCTTGATCCAAGCCTTCTACAATATCATCCATCACTGCTAAGAGAGCCTGTATTGTAGAGAAGTTTTTACGAAAACCAAATTGTGAGGGAGAGATTATGGAATTAATGTTAATATAAGTTATAAGTTTATCTTTTATAATAATTTCAAAAAGTTTAGAAAGTATTGGTACAATAGCGATGGGCCTATAATTGTCAACATTATTAGCATCGCCTTTTTTGTATTTAGGTAATACCTTAGTAATTTTGAAGGAGTTGGGCCATACACCCTCCACAATAATAATAATAATAATAATAATAATAATAATAATAATAATAGTGTTAATCAATAACATGTAAACAAAAGAACTTTCATATAAATTCTCACAAATAGGCCAATTATACTTAGAACAAGAAGGATATATACTTGCGATACAAAACCAAGTTATAGCGGCAAATAACTATAAAAAATATGTTTTAAAGGATATGATGAGCCCGGGAATCAGAGGCTTGTGTGGGGGAGGGGGCGGCATATTAATATCTCACAGTCCATGAATGCGCCTAGGAACAATTTATGTTGTTATAACTTGAGTCCATTCACTAGTCCGAAATAAGCCCAAAATCAGCGTTCGTCTCGTGTCTAATTATAAAAAAACTATAAAAGATAGCGACTTTTAGTAAAAAACTATTGAAAGATAAAACTTTAATCTAAATCCCTATAGTTATTTTTAAAATTCTAGGCAAACAATTTTATAGGTACTAAAATAGCGTATTTTCAAAAATTATTTTCACTTATAATATCCCTAGTGCTTAAATTATTTCCGAAAATTTTTTTGAGGTCATGAATATTTTGAAAATTATTCATAATTTTCTTAAAATATTCATGAACGAGGAAAAATTTCCGGTTTTTAATTTAGCCTCGTGGGATATTCGGTAAGAAAATTTCACACCATTACTTTATAAATATTATGCCAAAATTGAACATTTTAATTATGAATGACAAACATTCATTCCTCATAGTGAGCCATGAGCAATAACAAACATTTTTTACGACTGTTAAGTACGGTACCTTGGTCAAGTTCCACCACTTGTCATCGTGTCATTGTCTTTGTGCAATTTGCTGATTTATTAGATTGTGTTTTTGACAATGTTCCGCTTTGGAAAGGAAATATCATTTATTTCTGATAATTATTTTGAAGTACTTCCAGCATTGCAAATATTATGCTTAATAAAATGTGAGTTTTCTTAGTGAAATAAAATGTCATTTTCTAACATTAGTTACATACATATTTTACAAATAACTTAAAAACACATTATATTTTTGTTTCTTATTAACTTTTATCTACTAATATTGGTGGAACATCATTTATTTTTGATAATTATTCTGAAGTATCTACTTCAAAATTTATGTTTAATAAAATGCGAAATCTCTTAGTGAAATAGCATACCATTTTCCAAGTTTAGTTACATGAACTTTTTATAAATAACTTAAAACATATTATATTTTTCTTTGATCTACTAATATTGGTGGAACATAATTTAATTTTGAGAATATTACTTAAATTCGAGCATAGGAAATGTATTAATTCATTCAACTCCCGAATCTTTATTTTGACATTTTAAATGACAGAAAAATTTCCACTTATTAATTTGACACAACGTAAAAAATTTCCGGAAATTTTTTGGGTTGGCATAGTAACTGAACAAAAAACATGCCTCTGATTGGTTAAAATATGGCGGTGTGAAATTTTCTCTAAAATACATGCATTAAACAAAAATTTGCTACTATAGGGATGTAGTTTATCTTTTGATCTTTCCGATGATATATAATTTATAACATTAAAAAGAAATTTTGTTGAAATTATAAAACAAATCCGGTACCGTTGCAATAAGGGCAAACTTCCAAGTGCCTTTTTACTTCGGCTTTAAATCTAAATAATTCGGTAGTGAAAATATATGTCTTCGCCCATCGGCTACCCAACCTCTCAACACGACCCCGCATTCATGCCTGTCAAATCTATGGTGAATGGACCCTTAACTATCATTTAGTACGAGAATAAGCGAAACCTGAGAAACCTTATTAATTAAAGTGAACAGTAGGTTGTCAGGCATTTGTGAAATGTGGTTGCAATACTGGTGAGCGCTAACAGTTTTATGCCCTCTGAATGAATAGATATAGGATCAATTAGAAAAAGTTTCCCGCCCTGAAATCCGAACTTCGTGTATTTAACCGTTCGGTTACGGAGTTTGAATTAAATAAATAATTAGACAACCATACAGGGCGTTTCAAAATTGACAATATTTCTTCATTCCTTCACTTCAAATAAGTGAACAGTTTCCTTGAGCATGGGCCTACGAATACTTTATTATCAAGAGACATGGGCTTTCCTTATATAGGAATTAAGTCAAAAAGTTAACTAAGAAATAAAATATTAATGAAATTATCAAATATTATGGTACAATAAAGTTTTTAATTTTCTTCGTTACCTATAACCTAGGTATTTGCAAAGGAATAACTTTATTTTTTTTTAAGATATGTCGAAAACAACTACTTTGCGTACAATATGCACCCCCAACATTGAATTACAACAGGATATCTTCATATAAATGTCTTTAATACATTTTTCTCTTTAATGGTGTTATCTTCATCTATCTTGATTATGGATTGGCAGTAATTTAATTAATAATTTAACTCTAAGTTAACTTTTTAGCTTAATTCCTATCAAAGGAAAGATATAAACAATCACCCTGTGTTCGTTAATAAGTTGTTTTAGTCGCACGAAATTCAGCATGACGCTTACCTTTAATTTAAATAAAAATAATAGTCTTGAGGTGGGGCTCTTGTCACGTATTAACAGTCTGTGAATTCTAATTCGCTCAGTATAAATGACAGACAATAAAGCTATACTTAGTAGGAATGACCAATCTCCTAATAGCGGTAAAAAGTCGCATTATTGCTGCTATAATAAAAACCCGCCACCTCGGGTCGGTATTCACAGAATTCGCAGGCAGTATTAGGAGCCCTGTTAAATAAATTACCTGACTGTTTAAAGCCAAAATAGAGTTGTTTTCAGCAAAGAGAATCATAAATTTAAAAGACTCGACTAAAACCGGAGCGCTGAAATTGCAAACCGCCTATTCCGCGAGTGTGCCTAGGAATTAAGTGTAATGCTTAATTTCTGGAATATCTCAAGCAGTGAAAAAGCTCTGGCGTTAATAAATTTTGAACTTGGCGTTGAATAAATCATTAAAAAATTATACTACTAGGTCACGACTGAATACATGGGCGTCGCCTCCAAAATCTCTAAGAGGGGTGGGGCGAAATAAATTTTCAGAATTTTTCCTCAAACCACAAAATATAATTTGTCTATTCACATTCGTTAAGTATCTACTTTACGTATAGTAAACCTTCATAACTTTTGAAAGTAAACATATTTCTGCATTGATTAGTATCAAAATATATACGGAGTACCATTTGAAATTTTTGTGAAAAATGTAATTCAGAAGTCTGACATTGGTTGTAGGATTCCGGACACCCTGTATGAAATAATTTTAAATTTTATGTATGCAGGTCAAACTGCACTGTTTTGTGTTCACTATCACCAAGTTTTAAAAATATATAAGGCATTGTTACATAATAAATACGGTTGAAAAATGTCATATGTTTACAAAAATCGTAAATATCTTGAAAACTATAAATTTTTGACCATTAATATCTTGAAGGGGGTTGGAACCTTTGGTGTGAAGTTAGCACTGAGACATAGTTTTCCACATAACCCCAAAACACTATAACATTGTGTTCTATTTATACCTAAACTATTTCTACGACTGCTGCTCAGTGAACCATCGCGTGTGTTCAGAGAACCATCGCAACAGCTCAATGAACCGCCGCGACGGATCAGTGAACCGTGACTTACTACTAACCAATAAAGCGGGCTATATGGGATTGGCCCTCTGTCATCATTCATACTATTTTTACATTTAGAAATTTCCAAACTCTCAAAAGCATCCAGCTGTCTGGATTTGTCACATTCTTAAGTAGTCTCAAATTTCCACTATCTATTTTATGGTTATTCTCAAACGCACGTTGGGCGACACTAGACTTATCTGTTCTACCATATTTGAGATGAACCATATGTTCCTTGAATCTAGTTTGAATTGACCTTCTCGTTTGTCCAACGTATTTTTGATTACAGTCTTTACAGCTAATTTCGTAAATCCCCGACTTTTCCTTAGTTTCTATTTTGTCTTTTGGTTTGCCTAAAAGTTGTAGTTTATTTCTCGATGAATAAACCACTGACATACATATATCTTTGAAAACCTTACGAAAACCACGGGTGAAACGTTGTTTCACGTTGGTAAAGTTTTTACTGATCTTGATTTTTATGTAAAATCTAAAATCCAAAATCCATGGTATTTCATTTGAAAAACTAAAGTTGATATCTGTTACCATCTTATTTCGTTTTGTCTTTAGTAAATTCTAATAACTTCACTTGGATTTGAAACAATTTTAGATTAGAAGCGAGGAAGGTGTAAAGTCAAAACAAGCCACGTTGTTTAGTCCATTCTAATAACTAGGCTTTTCTGAACAGGATAAGGTCAAATATTCAAATAAAGCCACCGTTAATACTGCACGACGGTTAAAGGGATTTCAAATTATAACAGATTATTAACATCTAGCCTTATTTACTAGAAATTTGGTGTAGTAACAATAGTTTTCAAAAACTGAAAACCCGTTTGTCTCTACTTAACAAACTTATACCTGATTCTTTTAACTTTATTTTATATAATTACTTTTCTCTTTCAAAACTTTAGTCCCACTGTAATATTTTTAAATATATTGTCAAGTTGGTCTTTATGGAAAATAGTTATCAAACTGTTAACTCATTTGTTTCCAACTTTTAATGTTGAATTATGTTGCAAATATTAAGTAGATTAAATAATCTGCATAGCTTCAACTTATTTTAAAAATATGATTTATCTATGCTTATGAGTTTTAAAACTTTGTAGGTACCTACTGCATTTATAAGGAAGATTAAATACGCAGAATATCAGATCCACATTATTAGATACAAAAAGTTCTGTTGTAAAATGGGATAACTATATCAAGTGAGGGATTTAATTGAGAGGGTTAGTGAAACAGGTTTTTACTGAATTCCAGTCCAGAATTTTAAGCATTGTCATTTACTTTGAGTAAATATAAATACAATTTCGCTACTAGTGTTTACTAGTCTTTTAGTTTAAACATGAAAGTTTTGAGATAGGTATTAATTTAGATATTACATATATAGGGTGTTGCTTATTAGTAGAGTTAAGTTCAACATTGGCCCTATTAAAGGCACTGCAAAAGGATTTCATAGTAGTGAGATATATTGTTAAAAGACGCACATTTTAAAAATATTTTCAAATGTACAGGGTGACTCACTACAGAGGAGTAGGTACCTTGAAGGTAATTTTTTTGAAATGGATTGGTATAAATATTTTAATGTTTTTTAAATCACAGGAAATGTAGAGTCAATTTGAGATTTTTGATGGGGCATTGCCGAGTTATTAAAAAAATGTGAACATTTTAGTCGGGAAAAAGTTTAACCAATAAACCTGCTGTGTGAAAAGTACGCTGAAATAAGAAAAAATATTTTGTAATCCCGTAGCTAAGGGACCTATTTAAATGTTCCAACAACCGAATAATGATTATGGATGTTTTTTGCATAAACCCCAATTTAGTAAATTTATTACTTAATTTTTCAATTAATACGTTAATTGTTTACTATTTTCGTGAACTATGTCCTATACCTAATTTCAATATTTTCAGATGTAGGTATTTGCAGTTTTTCTACCAGAACCGTTAAATTAGAATTATAAACGATACATATTGTAATCGTAAGCAAAACTTATTGCTTACGATAAGATTTTGCTAAATATTTCAGATTTTTTCCGTAAAAAATGAGAAGTTCTTGAAAAATACTGTGGTCTATAGTACATCAAAAAAAAGTTATTGATGGATTTTGTCGCGAAATGACAAATGAATATCAAACATATTTATATGGTTGCAAAGAGAATTGAAAGACCTTTCATATGAGGGGTTATTTGACTCGTATTCCCTATTTAAAATTTTGAGATTTGTGCTGAGGGGTGGAGGGGGTACATGTTGCCACGTCAAATTTGGTAGCAAAATATGTCCCCCTCCAAGCAAAAATCGACCTATCTCGGGATTTCTCTGAAAACAAAACAATAACGGAGTTATTCAGGGTGGCTCGTTTTCATTGAAATGCTCTGTATATGGGTAGGTATACCATGAATCTGTGTCACATTGTATATGTTAGCGTAACTTAAGTGGGACACCCTGTACATAACCTTCAAAAGTTTGCCTTGACTTGAAGTAGATACTAAAGTCAAGACCAGAATTAAGCAAAGTGGAATGACCGGAAAAAGAATAGATCTGTGTTGTCACATTTATTTCCAAAGTATTCTTATTTAAAACAGGAAACGTATTAATTATCTTACATACCCATCTTTTTACTTGTCTTTAAGGTCCCTTATCCCTATTGTACTTTATTAAAGCAAACATAATGTTTAATTTGTCTTTTACTTAATAATATCACTGCATTTCCGAATATGTGGCAACTGCTAAAGTCGTAAAGTTGACGATAAGCTGTTCATCCTTATTTAGCATAGGTACATATTCTTGCATTTACGCTTTCTTTTCTCTGAGCTTCAACGACGTTGATTGATCGAATCAGGAACCAACAAGCGACTGCGCTCGAGGTAGTAGGGAAACAGTGGCGTGATGTTGGGTTATTTCGCGCGCGTTTCTTAACGGTAAAAATTTGTGGTAAAATTATAAGTGTATTTATTCTTTGTGTCAGTGTTTATACTTATTTGTGTTAGTTAAAAAAGTGGAAGTGCATATACTAGAAGTATTCTATAGAATAGTATACGAGTATATATTAACTGAAATGTGCCCAATGGTAAAACAGAATACGCACGCCCATGCATTACCGCATTTTACCAGATGGGCGAGGTCATTCCACTTTGCTTAATTCTGGTCTTTACTGTTTAGTGGTCTAAAAATAATTTATGTTCTTGTTTTTATTTGGCAGATAGCATATCAACAGAAGAATATCTTATGGCCAATAGCTGTGCCACGAATATGTTATAGAAAACAAAATTAGATCAGAAAATATATTATTCCAGGGATAAATCTGGTTGATGAAATTCAAATCAGTTTACAAAGATACTACGTAAACTTGGCTTGTATGTGAAAATAATATAATCCGATACCACCCCTCAGAAAGTTATCAAATTCTATCCATCCATTATCGACGAACTGGATCGAGTTGCTTTAAGGCAACACCATCACGCTGAACTATTTGTGCTTTCAAGAAATGCGATCTCGTTTGCCGATAAATTTGCGGAGAAGTTCAATACACTGGTAAACATTGCGGGTAATATTATGTATATAAATTATAACGATACCACAGAATATGCAGACATCTTAAAGTAAAATTTGCTGAATTATGGTCGGAGTAAACAGATTAGTATTGAATTAAACAGATTGACGCAAGCTACAAGTTTTATTCTAACTGGATGTACAGAAATATAAAACAAAGTTACCAAAGCGAACTAGATTGACAAAATAAGGTCATAGTAACTAGATTTATTAGCCATTAGATAGGTTAACGTGAAAGTAACTGGTTAGCTACCGAATTTAGTTCCA
Organism: Pogonocherus hispidulus; assembly: GCA_963924545.1. Lineage (NCBI taxonomy): Eukaryota > Metazoa > Arthropoda > Insecta > Coleoptera > Cerambycidae > Pogonocherus > Pogonocherus hispidulus. The sequence goes on along the minus strand of OZ004697.1, from coordinate 36,439,653 downwards.
ACGATCCAGCTTTACATCCCGTTCTTCAGGCATTTTTTTTTTCGTATTTAGAAAAGTTATCATTTTCGTAACATCACGACTATTTCTTTCCCTTCAAAATATCCTCTTTAATTTATTTTTAATTATATCTGCCACATCGTCGGTATATCAGAAATATTTATTTGAAGGAGATGCCGAAAACAACTACTCCACGGGAAATGTGCCCCGATTGGCGTTGCATTACTCAGGCATCTCCATAGGAGTCGCCACATCTTTGATCTAGACCATAAAGTATAAAGAGAAGGAACCCGAACTCTGTATATTCAAAATGGTTTAAAGAAGGGGACAAAAGAACAAATGAAATTAGTATAGATTTAGCCCAATAGGGGTAAATTATTACCTAATACTAATATAAGCACATACAAAAAGAAAGTACTCATTTTAGCACTGCGCATGCTCAGTATAACGATAACAATAACGACGTCCTAAAATTTAAGGGGTTCAAGATCTCCCTAATAACTAATTATTCTTCATTCGATAGCGCCCATCACGGACGTTTATCGGTCGACTGCAATTTTTGGAGGCCGAGGCTTAGTGAACCGTCCAATTTTGCCAGAGACCAGTGCAACACTCTCGATGGTTATTCTGCTTTTTGCTCGATCGTACCTATTAAAAGACACTTCAATGAATTTTCTCGCTGTTTAGTTCAAGATATCTGTCACAAACTGTCAAAATCATTTGTAATGGAACGACATTGGCATTTAAAATAAAATTGATAGTTTTTGTGTTCTGATGAAATAATTGGCACAAAATAAATATAAAATATAATGATTACCAAAAAATAGTATTACGGCTGAATTCGTAGACAAAGTTGCTATATGGTAAATGACAGGTGTCAAATGCTTAGAGAGACAAACGTCAATTGTTAAACAAAAACACTAAACAATATAAAAGAGATGACACAAATGAATAACTCCATACAAAGTACTTTTCTTCAGTACGTATTTTATCAGGAAAACCTTATTAAGTTCAGACTCTTTCTCTTTATTCTTCATGATCTAAACCAATCAACAGACACTGACAGGTTTCGTAGTTATTATGCGCTCATCAGAGTGCCATAGGTAGTGGAATCGATGAACGATGTTGCGACATGATTGCCTAATGGACTGTAGTGCCCTCTTTGGGTCTTTGGTATTATCTGTCTGACAATTATTGTCAAATTGACAAACAGATAAGGACCTGCTTTTTCGCAGGCGCCATTATAGCAGTGATCTCTATTGTCTTTAAGGAAGATAATCCTATTTATTTCAGCACCTCCTAAATTGACTCCGATTAAGATTATCTAGGCAGCGGTGTCTTATTTATAATTGATTGTTTTCTCTAAAGATAATAGAGGTCACTGATCCAATGGCGCCTGGGCAAAAGCAGGTTGTTATATGTCTGCCAATTTATCCATAATTGTCAGACAGATAATAGCAAAGACCCAAAGCGAGCACTACGGTGTATTTCTCACCACTACTAACATATCAGAAATATATTTCGAAAACATAGTAAAGATAATTATTAATGTGATTCAGTACAATTATTGTCCGCAACAATTGGACCATCTGAAGATGTTCATATGTTTCGTTCATAGCCAACCTGACAGCTAACTGACCGATTATTCTCGTTCCGGCAATAATATCCAAATATCTTCAAATCGATGGAATTTAGGAGTAGGGAATCGAATGAGAATTAAAAACTACATAGGTTAGTATTCTACATCACAGGGCGTTCCATTTACAATAAGTAAGTTATTGGGTTTTGAATTGGTAGGCCCTCTTTGAGCACCCTGTGTAATTTGCACTATCTTTCGTATTTTCTCCATGTTTTGATACATTTCAGTGTTACTTCGTTAACATTTCAAGTGTTTAGGTTACAAACTGAAAGAGATAAAACGGGATAAATGCAACTATGTTTTTTGAGAAATTTAAAAAAAAATCAAAATAGTATCTCGAAAACGATTAAGAATAAGGATAGGGTATGCTTATGAAACTTACCTTACAATTTGATGTGGAATCAAAAAACGGAATAAAAAAAGCATATTCCATTTCAAATAAGGGAGTTGACATCAACTTCCTGTGGAATCTAATCTAATCTATGAACCATAGATACTCCAAACATACGGTCATTTCTCGGTCTACGGTCAAGTACTATCATTTGGTTAATTGTCATTAATTAAAACACTTGAAATGATAATAAGTGAGGTTATACCATGACTGAAGCGCAACTATCCTAAGAATATGTATAGGTGAATTTTTGTGGGTACAGGGATCAGTATTTTACATAAAAAACCAAGTACTTTAATAAGTCGACGTTTCGTTTATTTTTATTTCGTTTAGTTTTATTTTATATATGATTTTCAGGAATTGTTACTGTTGAAATAAATTCTACAAATTCGAATGAATTTTTCACATACTTTTCATCTTTCACAAAGCCGTGATTTAAAATTCCAGAAATATATTTGGATAAATTATATAGAGGTGACCCAATAAAAGTTACTATTGGTCTCAAAGGCATATTTTCTTTGTGAATCTTTGGTAAGAAATATATTTTTGGTGGCATATTTATGGCAGTTGACAAAGATAAATGTCAAATAGTATTAGATACTTTTAATGACTTCCATCCGAGACTGCAGTTTACAATAGAAAAGGAAACCAACAATACATTAGCATTTTTGGACGTGTTAGTTGTTATCGAAAATACTGGCAGAATTGTAACAGATTGGTACCACAAACCAACTTTTTCCGAGAGATTTCTTAATTTCCATTCACATCATACTTTTAGTCAGAAAATAAATATAATAAACAATTTAAGAAACAGAGCTCTTAGACTTTCAAGTAAATGTTTCTGGGAAAACAATTTAAATTATATACATAAAATACTTGTGAAAAATAATTATCCACCTAAATTAATAAAAAAGATTCTTCATAACAATATACCACATAGCAATAACAACATACAAACGCCAACAGACATAAAATACTTAAAGATACCATATATTGAGAATCTCTCGGAAAGATTAAAACAAACAATTTCCCGGGAAACTGATAGGTTCAAGATTGCTTTTAAAAGTGAAAGCACTGTCAAAAAAAATTTCTTTACGAAATTAAAATCTAGTACCCCAATGGAGCTACAGTCAGACGTGATATATCAGATACCTTGCAATATGTGTGAAAAGAGTTATATAGGGCAGACAGGCAGATACCTAAAACAGAGGCTAAGGGAACATAAAAATGATAGTAGGAATGCATTAGAAAAGACCAATCCTACTCAACTAGTAGAACATGTGTTAATTGGCCATACTTTCAATTTTGATGACACTAAAATAATTGGGAAACAAAATTTTTTAAAAAAGAGGCTGCTGCATGAAATGATGGCTATAAAGAAAAATGAAAATTGCGTTAATAAACGAACGGACATCGAAAACTTAAATTCAGTCTACTTTAATATTATTAAGAAAGCAAAAAGGTAGTGAACATACTCTAACATATTTTTCTTTTTTTTTGTTTTTTGATGGATCTTTTTTATAGATTGTCTATCTGAATATAGGTTCCGTGTTTGCTGTGGACAGTATTTTAAAATCATTCAACTTGGATACTACGAGTAGACTAGATAATAAAGATTTATATTGTGTTGTTAAACAAAGATTCCTGGTGTATTGTGTTTTAATTGTTTTTGGGAGCTCCTACTTAGTAATGTCCGAATGTTTAATTTATTTTTTTTTAAGACTACAAAAACCAAACTATAATTGTAAGTACCTAATTTTAATTAAGGTTTTTTGTACAATGTTTTAATTTTATATGTGTGAGAGATGTACGTGTACATGTAACTATGTATACGTGTATGGCTACATCCGTTGAATTGCTGTAATGTTTGTTTTCTGTGTTTTTTTCTACATGTGTTTTTTGTAAATTTTAGTGTCCTGAGGATGTTTATAAAATAAACGAAACGTCGACTTATTAAAGTACTTGGTTTTTTATGTAAAATACTGATCCCTGTACCCACAAAAATTCACCTATACATAGTTAAATTTGGATCACCAATCTCGAGAAGAAATATCCTAAGAATGTTTCAAATTGGGTTGATATATCATGAAAAAAAAGTTAGCAACCTTCCTCTTCCACCCGGTATATTGTAACTCATTTTACAGCTATATTTAACTGAATTTATGTATGTATTTCAAAAAACCTTACTACGTAATCTGCACTCTAAAGGTGACTTTTTATAATAATAAAGGAACCGACTGAATGAAATTGCATTACTTAGCCATTAGGTCGATTGAAAACTTATTTTTCTTCTTTTCTATACTCCAGTAAGACCGTACTGAAACTCGCTTAGATTTAATAGCCTATCCGATTTTTCGTGAAATAGGGCATAAGAATGCTATTACATAGTATCTACAATGGGTATATTTTCTGGATAATAGCTGTAGTCATCTGTGGGTTCAATTTATATGCTTGACAAAATATTGAAAATTATCGGTATACTAGGTACCTACTTTATATTAGTAAAATGTTAGGTATACTTGAATCTATACAATGACGCAAAATGCACTAAGAAAAGTATTTAATTGATATGGCGTTCATTTCAATAATATTATATATTTAATATTAACAAATAAATTTAATTTTTAAGGAACAAATATTTAATCTACCGATTAAATCGAATTTAGTTGCTGTTATTATATATATGTAATATATGTATAGACAATAATAGTGAATGCTTGAGAGCACTCCTACGGCACTGATGAGACCTAATAGGTCGAAACAGACTGTCTGTCGTTGGTTTTAGGATGTTGACGACTTATGTGAATTCTGCTAACAAATCGCACCTTTACATTGAAATACTAACGTCAGACTCAGAGTACAACCGGTGCTTTTAAAACCCATACACTGGTATACATTTGTGAACGCACCTAATGACAAGGGTGTTTAAGTCGTGGTTCGACGGTTCGTGGTCTCTTTGCTTTTCCATTTGATTCTTGTTCGACTGATTTGTTTTTGAGATCGTCGTCCAAGCTTGATTTCTCTCGAACAGAGTAAAGGTACGTAACAAGCGATAAATTTTATGAATCATTGAATAATTATGCTTTTTACCTTTCATTGATGTTTATAGTTTATTTAGCTTTATTTATGTAGTAATATTTTTCAGTATAAGTGATTTATGATATTCTCTTAACCTATTTACAGTCACGTGTTTCTATCACAGAAATACAGATTCATTTCTGTTTTCTCTTGTAATAATAATACATGCTTTCCTTTTATTATCTGATGGCAGATACCTTTTATAGCATATATTACTTTAATTCTCTTATCTTGGTATTAACCAAATAATTTATCTTTATTATCTTTTGGGCAAGAATTTTGCTGTGTCATATTACAGAATGTTTATTCTGTAAACTTTGCGATTATTCTGTAAACTTAGGCCATGGATTGTAAAATTGAAACAAAATATTTATTGAAATAAATGAAAATATTATCATTAACAAAGTTATGAGTTATTTGCATAACTTTTGTCTTCACAAGCATGCTTTGTTTTCATGAATTTTGCAATCCATGGCCTAGTACTGATAATTTCTTGTATTGCTCCTAACTTACATATTATCACTTTTAAGAAAAAATAGAAACGGTATCATATTCAGAATTTAATAAGATTTCAAATTATGAAATAAAATACAGGATGTTCCATTTAAAAAAAAATCACTGTACATGTTGCTGCTCTTTTGTTTTTTAATGAGAGCGTTTTTAATCACGGTTGAAAAGAGCACAAAAAATCACTTTGAACAATTTTAATATCTTACACTTACGAAGTTACTGATATTGAAAATGACCATAGGGTACAGTGGGAGTCAGTTAAAATTATAGATAAAGAACAACACAATATAAAAAGAAAAATTAAAGAATCCGCGACAATTTTATTAAATGGAGACAAATGTGTATTCAATATTCAAATCATTAGGATAATTATTGCCTTCCCTTAAGATATTTTTAATAACGTCTTTTTCTTTATTAAAAGCATCTGAGGTTGATGATATTAGTTTGCTCCTTTCTTTCAATCTTTATTTTGAATACTTCGGGTTTCCTGTTTTTTATTATTTTACAATGTAAAATGGGGTGTAAAATTATGGGTGTAATCTCAAAAGAAACTACAACAAATCATACGGCTTGACCACAAATAAGTTACAGACATTATATATTTGTAATATTAAACAATTTAGTCTATTTTACTTTACCACTTTACTTTAGTTTTGTGTACCTACCTATGTATTATATTATTGCGGAAAAAGAAAATTATTCGTTTCTAATTTAAGAAGACTATCATCATCTAGGATTGCGCTTAATAATATTAGGAGATTTAATTGCACTGATTCAAAATTTTCCTAACAAACTTAGCGAAAACAGAGAGGCCGTATTAAATTCACCAGTAATTACCGCGTTATCGATGTCTGAAGTATCTTCAACTTCCCTAGGTCTGCTATAACTGTAATCAGTATTCGCGGATTTAACTGCCCCTGCGAGACAGTTTCTCTATTAATAACGCCTAAAACCCATCTATCCTCCATTACGACGTAAGCCTCAATTATCATATTATCTGCAACGTAACCAGTGTCTGGTATCTGTCATTTTGTTTTATTTAAAGACAGCGAGGAAATTAAAATGCTCGAGAACTTGAAAACGGGTAAATTGTTCCTTTATTCTTAATACAGGTTGTGTCAGAAATAGGTACTAGAAATCTTCCAGGAATGCAGTAGGTAACTGCAATAAAGTGTATTTGTGTAAATTGCGATCTATACGTAAAACTGACTCGCCCTTATTCTCTCAACATATTTTTTTGTTTCAAAGATACATTCAAGTGATTTTTCTGAAAAATTTAATTCCGATTTCAAAATGTTAATTGCTTTAAAAATATAAAAAGTGTACGAGAAAATTAACTTGTTCAGTTTTCACACTTTAAATTATTAGTTTCGTTATTGCATTTGTTTCTAGTGATACAGTATTTTGTTATTAGTATTAGTCAGCGGCGGCCCGTGACCATTTTTATTAGGTGTGCTGCACGGTAGGTCTTAAGAATAGGTGATTTTTTACATTTGTGAGTGAACAGAGATGTCAAGCAGCCTCCCACTTCAAATCAAGTTAGACCTGTATGATCACATTGCCAAATAATGAGAAACGCATTTGATTGCCAATATGAGTTTTACGCTTTCATGTTTGTTTATTTTCTCATTTAAATGTATCTACTAAATCCCTTACTCCTGTTTCCCTTAAGATTTTCTCGTCGTGAATTCGTGATCAGGGCCATATAACACACAGGGAAAGCGAAACAAAGCATTTTTTTCAGAACAGCCACAGATTCAGTTGTTCCTTATGTCTTTTTTAAATTATCTTTTATAAAGGGTGCATTCCAAATCGTACATCAAACACATCTGCTGCAGTGACACATAAAAGCGTTCCGTTTAGGAGATGCGTGTGATGCGCTCATGCATTTCGGAACGGCTTTTGACACTTTGACAGTTATTTTTGTGAACAGTTTATAATTTATTTAAATTCGTGATGGAGAAACCAGCAAAATTTCGGGAATTCTTGTTCTTGCAAACGAATTGATTGAAACTAGCAACACCACACCACAGAATCAGTTCCCTTCCCTCCAAAAGTTTAAAAAATGAGGTTAAGTTGCCCGCAATGCATAAACGCATCACCTCGTACATGATGCAGCTCCTGCGTGCTACGAAGCCAAAAGTAGGAGGAGCTATGGATGCTACGACGTGCATAATGCATGAATTGGAACGAACTTAGGAAGCAAAATGTGCATAATGCGCGATTCGAAACGCACCCAAAGTCTCCCACGACTCTTTCCAGCACTTTCTATTGTTAAATGAAACTGTGGATGATTACGTCCTTTCACAGATAATGTAAAGAATTGTTCCTGACAACTAAGTTGATTAAATTTATTTACACCCAATTTATTATTATTATTATTATTATTATTATTATTATTATTATTATTATTATTATTATTATTACAAATGAATTAGAGCAGAAGCCAAGGCTTGTAGTGCTCAGTGTGATACAAAAAAAAAACAAAATAGGTAGTAACCTAATATAAGTGTGTTAACATTGCAAAGAGAGAAGAAAAATAATAAAAAAGAAAAGAAAAAACAAAATTAGTTCGTATTGTCTGTTTCACGAAGGTGGTAGTCCAAGCGCCCATTAAAAGAGTTCACAGATGGCGCAGTAACAACACTAGCTGGTAAGGAATTCCATCTATTAAATATCATGTTGCTGAAGAAGACAATGCAACAAGCTTTGTTTGGGTGTGAAAATGTTTCTTTTTATTTTGAAATCGTGGCCTCTCAAACGTGAATCTGTTAAAGTGAATAGGTTACCAGTATCATGCAGATCACCATGTAGACATATGTATGTTCCAATGAGATCTTCCCGCTCCATGCGAGATTCTAGTGTTTGTAAGTTGACTCGTGCTAGCCTGGTTTAAGAAGGAAGTCTCACGAAGGTCCGAGGGATTTTGGTCGTTCGTCTTTGAATATTCTCTAGTCGATTTATGTCTTGTTTTAGATATGGTGACCACACCATTACAGCAAACTCAAGATGAGGTCGAATGTAAGAGTTGAATATTTTTAAAAATGCCTCGGGGCTAAGATCTTGGAAAGATTTCTTGATCATATAGATAATCTGGTTACATCTTTTAACTTTTTTGGAAACTTGGGAACTCAAACACAGCGACTCATTTATAGTGATGCCAAAATCGTTCTGCTGCGGAACTGACAATAAATTTTGACCATTTATATTGTAGGTAAGTTTGGGTTTATTTTTCCCGATATGTAGAACTGAGCATTTACTGCGATTAGGTGGGATAAGCCAATTTTTACACCACAAAGATATTGAGTTTAAATCATCTTGAATTATTATTGATGGAGAAGAATATATTTTCAAATCATCGGCATAAGCTAATGTTTGTGACAGACAGAATTTAAATGCCCAACGTATATTAAAAATAAAATGGGTCGCAAAACGGACCCTTGTACCACTCAAAACAACATGTTTCTGTGAAGAGTTTAACGATTTTAAAAGATTCTCACGCACTCCAAAATGTTCAAGTCTATGTAAAAGCCGCGGTAACGGAAATTTATCGAATGCTTGCGAAAAATCTAGGTGAATAACGTCTGTAGATAAAGAATTGTCAAAATTTTTTGTTCACTCATTAACAGCCTCTAATAAATTATTGGAAGGAGATGCCGAAAACAACTACTCCACGGCCAATATGCCCCGACTGGCGTTGCATTACATCAACATCTCCATGGATGTCGTGATGTAATGCAACGCCAGTCGGGACATATTGCCCGTGGAGTAGTTATTTTCGGCATCTCCTTCCAATAATTAAGTAGGATTGTCTTCCTCAAAGACAATAGAGGTCGCTGTAATGGCATCTGCTTTCTGCAGATCGTTATCTGTCTGTCAATTAGACAATAATTGTCAGACAGGTAGTAGCAAAGACCCAAAGAGGGCACTGCAGTGTATTTCACTGTATCTCGCCACTACAAACAGCCTCTAATAAATTTGACACTACCGAGCGCCCAGGCAAGAAACCATGTTGTGTCCTGGGTATTACGTTGTTATGAGTGAGGAAGTTGATTAGTTCCTGAGAGATAATGCACTCAACACTTTACAAGTGAACTAAGTTAGGCTGATTGGCCTATAGTTAGCACTGTCTAGTTTGTTTCCTTTTTTGAATATAGGAGTAACCCTGTCAATTTTCCATTCGTCAGGAACTATACCATTTTCCATAGAACGAATAAATAATAAATTTCCTCTTTCTATTAATAAATTACATTACCAGTGTTAAATATTACTTTAGTAAAGTTTAAAATAACAATACACCGAAACGTCATGACATAGTGTTTATTTTATTTGATGGCCGATTCCAAGAAAACTAACTAATAATTGTGCCTACAAACAGTCAAGAAAAAGGCTTAATTAATTTTCTAATTGCTGCTTTACTTTGGATATTCCTCTGTTAATTAAGTCACTTTTCATTTCTCTAATAAGTTTTTAACTTTATTGATAATGGTTAATCCCTAATCAAGGCAATCATCCAACCCCAGTTGACATATGCGTCTGCAGCATGGGCGATTGCTGCAAAGACGTATATGAAAACACGAGTCGTGGAGTCAAGTCCTTCGCGCGTGCCGAGACACACAACAACCTGCTAATTCGGGAAGCCGTGGACTACGAGCCCGATGCGGCCGCTGTATACAAGCAGCAAAGACTCCAACTGCTGGACCCAGGATGAGAGTAAGATCTAGGATGTTTCTACTATCTATCTTTTTATTGTATGAGAGCTACGGAGCGAGTAAAAAACGATCTTTAGAGCCTCGAAGACGCGATCGCCGACAGCGGTCGCGGGCTCACTTCGAGTACCCGTCCCTTACCTAGCACAAAGCTAATGGGTCAGTTGGCTCCTTTGGGGTATATCCCCGGCTACACAGTATCTTTTGACCTACCCGAAACCACCACCTACGAGAGCGACACTTGTCGCCTCCGCCCGAGTCAAAGTACCCCCGGTGTGTTAGCCATGCAGGCGAAGAAAGAATACAAGACGGAAGAGCGCTAGTAGATCCTACCCAGCCTGCAGGGTAGAGCAAGGACAAGAGGAGACCCCACGAATCGCCCACACCTATGACTTTTGTGATCGGGGTCGGTGAAGGATGGAGTCCCCGACTCATCCCCCTCCACCCCGCTGTCCCCCTGCCTCCACGAGGCAGTTCTGACAGCGATGGAGAGGGTAAACAGAGATAATCTCGCTCGGCTCTAAACCGTCCCAGGTCATGACCACGATCAATGAATATTAGCGATAATGGTTGATAGTTATAAAAATAACGGCTTGCGACAGTTATAATGACCCGACCTAAAACCAGACTAGAACCTTCCTTTTTTATATAGAGTGCTGCTTTATTACTTGTCATGCAAAAATAGTACAGCTGTTTGTATGAAGTGGTTATACAATATTCCCTTCACAGTACATTTCTCTCTGACATCAAATTAACACTTAATAATTCCCATAGAATTTTTACAAGGGTTTATATAATATTTGGTAAAACTAAATTTATTACATAGCTTTCAGCTGTTTATATTTTATACTATTCTATAATTCAAGAAAATATAATAGATCCGTTAAGCTATTGTCTATTAGCGTATATACTATTATCAGAATATTAACTTTGTTCAATTAAATGAATAGGAGGATCAACCTATATATTAAGTAGACCCCGCAACTTCGCAACCCTAATAACAGGATTCAACTGACCATACCCTTGACAAACATTTAAAATTATGCAGATAATTCCCTATACAATTGTCCTTAAATTTTGGGTTTAAAGGAAGATATTATCTCTATTAAAGTGTAAGTGTATGTAAATTGGGTTATAATCCGCCCAGATGTCCTAATAAAATCTGTCCTCGCATTCGGTCCAGTGCTTTTTTTGTTATATATAACAGTGTTTCATATATATATATACATACATATATACATACATATACATATAATAGTGTGCTTTAAGGTTTCTGTGTAATTTTTTATTTTAAATATCCTTATCATAACATTTGTTTATTATCAATTTTTTGGTTTCTATGTACAAATAAAATGATAAGCAACAAAAACTTTGCTTTATATCCTCTCAGCTGATAACAGTAATACATCTGGTTGTTTCCTCTACTGAACTTAATAATAATATCGAGAGGTCTACAGGCATTGTTGAAATACTTTATAGTTATTCAACCGTATTAGTTAATGACTATCATTGCCAGATGGCGTAGATTATAATGAACAAGCCTCCACTAAAGAAATGATTTTACCAAATTTATAGCTGTTAAAAGGAAAGTATTTTGTTCTCATAATATCGTAGCGAAATCAAAATATCTGTTCGATTTTGTTATTTCTTCCCTTACTGAGTCGTACCATCTGTCAGTGGCGAGACAAGGGTTGAATAACTAATATATTTAAACAATGTCTCAAACTTTCGGGCTAATCCTTGTGATTAGAATGAGGGGATATTATTATTATTGTTATTATTATTAATGCTGCAGCATTACCTACTGCTTTCTGATGATCATCCCGCTAACCGCAGAATTTGCAGTTTCTGTTCGTTTGCCATCATCAGTGTAGAATAAACACAGTAAAACTAGAAGCAGTAAAAGATAATTTTTGATGTCAAATAGATATGTCTTATGAAAGATTGCGGAGCTTTTGAATTTGCGTTGAGAGGACATTACGAATCTCATAAATGGATCGTAGAATCGAATTCACTTTTAGAAAATAGGTAAAGTCAATATTTGCAGATCATCTGCTTTACTTCATCACGAGCCGCCCCTGATTCCATTTAATTTCGTTGTAAACAACTGTTAAAATTATAACTGAAGCAACTGGAAAACAATATTTTTCAAAACTGTATTTGTGAAGAAAATAAAAAAACTATTAGAAAGAATACGTGTGGGCTTCATCTATTTGTAACTTAATTTCTATCAAAGTTTCTTATTATTTTTCATTCTAAAAGCAGTTTCTAAGCGCTCGTATTAGAGGAGAAGAAATAGAGGAACCTATAACTAATAAATTTGTATCAGTATTACACTACTTAAACTTACTGTACCTATAATAACCTCATTTTTAAAATCTAATATTTAAAATTGCTAGTCAGAATCTGTTATAATATCTTAATTATTCATAGATTATAATGCGAAACATAAACCTTCCGATCATATTGCTACCTTTGATGTTTGTAAATACAGGGTGTCTCAGTGTGAGCGTACAAAAATTTACCATAGGGTGGACCAGACCAAAATAAGAATAAAACTCTTATAAAAAAATGTCTCTGATGCACGCCTAACGAGTTACAGGATGTACTTTTGGAAAAAAAAACAATTTTCCGCAATAAATTAAAAATTGTTAGGTAATTTTTGGGTGACGTGTACATCTATTAAAGGTCATTAAAACTACATGGTGTTTGTTTAATCCTGTTTTAGGCCTACTCTTCCTTATGACTGCCTTTGCATGTATTTTTCGGCATAAAGGAATGTAGTCGGTACTTTACACTTAATTTACTCGAAAATGGCTGTGTAACAAGAGCACCTTTTTTGTTCAGAAATGGTAGCCGATTAAGGAAAATTTAGTTAATCCACGAAAAAGTAGGATATTCAAGAGTTATGAAGACAAAATCATAAGGAAGAGTAGGCCTAGGCCACCACAGGTGTCAGAGTGAAACAAACACCATGTAGTTATTGGTAGGAGATGCCGAAAACAACTACTCCACGGGCAATATGCCCCGACTGGCGTTGCATTACATCGTTATCTGTCTGTCAATTAGACAATCATTGTCAGACAGATAGTAGCAAAGACCTAAAGAGGGCACTACGGTGCATTTCACTGTATCTCGCCACTACAAACAAACACCATGTAGTTTTTATAGATGTACACGCCACCCAAAAATTACCTAAATCTACGAAAGGGTTTTTAAGTTATTGCGGAAAATTGTTTTTTTTCTCCAAAATAACACCCTGTAACTCTTTAGGCGTGTATCAGAGAATTTTTTATTCTTATTTTGGTCTGGTTCACTTTCTGGTAAATTTTTTTATGCTCAAACTGGGACACCCTGTATACATCTGCTTGGTATTATAATTTAAAAATGCTTTTTCTTTCTTTATTTCTTAGTTTTCAATTCACTTTAATTTCACTAAATCTATATTTAACAACTATACAGAAACAGTTAACAGTGCGTTCTTAAGTTGGATGCTCTTGAAACTTACTATACCATACATACGTATTTCATTTTGATTCATGTCTTGTTCGCAGAGTTCGTTAGTAATTCGTGTATTCCCAATTTGATATATGTGACATGTGACAGTAAAGTTTCAATATCTTTCGAAATATCCATTTCGTGTCTTTGATGCATGTTATTTTCTCGACCATTTATACTTGTCAGTGCCGAGCAGGCAAATATTTGGAAACATACAAAAGGAATGTGGTACAGATGTGAAAAACTTTGCATTCTTGGATGAATATGACATTTATTGCATTTTACTTCAAACACTCTTCGTCCTATTGGTGCACTGAACAAATTGGTTTTTATATTATTATATATTACAAGTTAAACATATTTACACATTTTGTTTGTAATATAATACTTATTTTTGTATCTAATGGGCGAAATTTAACTTTGGTGCTTAAGAATGAGAGTTTTGTGGTCGGAAAAAAAAATATTCGAAAGCATCAAAGAAATTCCGCGCAAGAGGTTCATGTAACGATTTTTTGATAGTTTCTTTGAAATAATCTAAAAGATGAAAAGTCATAAAAAATAAAAAAATATATATTTTAGCTCAAGAAAGTCAATTTCTTTCTTGCTACGGAAAAAAAAATTCTCAAACACTCACAATAGTAATATTTGTTTTATAAACAAATTTTGTCGGCTTCTTCTTTATCTTTCTACAATGGAAATGTTGGGAAATGAAGAAGATACCAACACCTTCTGATATTTTGGTCGTTAATTCTGCAATTGCAAAAATTTACGAGAAAACTCAAAAGGAAAGCATGAAAATGCTTACAAATAGTTCAGGGATGTGTAAACACCATTTATACAAAAAGGTAACAACGATGATTGAAAACGTTCCTCTCGTTTACTTTGACAATTAGTACATTATTTAAACAAAAAATTTATAGTACACCAGGCGAAGAAATAACATATTTTTAATAGGAGAACAAGTAAATCAATTTAGAGTGAAATCTACAATGATCATTACTTGATGATGAAAGTATTTTTTCTGATTTTTTAAAACACAAAATTATATGATCTGTTATTTTTAGGTCCTGGCTCTTTGCCCTACTCATGCTGCAACTTGCAAAAATTGCAATCAGGTTGTAAAATAAAGGGTCCGGATGCTGAATATATAATTACATTGCAAGAGAAAGGTAAATAAAATAGTTTTTAATAATTTAGTAAATTAAATCCTGGCAACTATACGTTCTCGAAAAAAGAAAGGATAAATTAAAATTACACTGGCAAAAAAGGGTAAGAAGGTACTAACATTTCACTAGTACGTATTTTATACTTTGTGAAATGTTGGGTGATGATTTATTCAGTAAATTAAAATGTTGAATATAAGTCTGGTTGAAAATAAGAAACAAACAGAAAATTTAATTAATCATATGGACAAACAAATTGCTGAAACCAGAGAAATAGTAGAAAAACAATCAGAACAAGCGAGTGAACTGCAACGGTACTTATTACAAGAAAAAGAACAGAGAAAAATTAGAAAAGGAAGTAAAAAAGAAGAATAAAATATAGTATTATAATATTTAACTTAGGGTATAAGGAAGGGCAACTGTTAGATTTGACATTGAGCAACTTCAATCGCCTATTAGAGCAGAATTTTTTTAAGGAAGACATAAATAATTTATAGACTATAAGTAAACAAGAAAATAATCCGATTATTGTAGATTTCTGCAGTTTTCTTGAAAAAACAAAAGACTTGTAGTTTTGTCTTAAACAAAAAAACAGCTTTTACAGTTTGTTTGTACTTTGTACAAAGACACTGTAGAAGCAAAAATAATTTAAAAGAGAGGAGAATAAGAATATCCGTGGTTTTAACATTAGAAGAAAGAAAAATAAGAAAAGTACTAGTACAATATCTAAGAACCCCAAAATCTAACAATCAAAGGGTCCTTATTAATGGTGACAAGCTCTATATCGAAAGTAAAGCAATTACAATAGACATACAAGAACTACAAGTCGATGAACAACAAGCCATAAAGAAAGTTCAAAATAATAACGAAAAACTTCAAAACATTGAAAAGAAAAAAGGAGACGACACCAGTAAAGAAGAAACAAGTAAAAGAAAACAATTCGGGACCTCTGTTCTCCCATAAAATACAAAAAATACAAGACTTCAATCTCTAAAGGGACCAGAGGAACTTCAAGATATAAAAACATACCTACTTTAACTTATATACATACAGGGTGTATATTTAAAAACGAGCAATGCTCTGTAAGTATGGACCTAAAAAAGATATAAAAAATTTCTGAAAAGCGTTTCTAGGGTATTTGGAGGGTTTCTAGGGTATGACTACAAAAACGACCTTCACTAAGTAACCCCTGAGGGTGTAGCCACCCTAACTCAATTTTTTTAAATGGCAACACCCCCTTTGTCATATCTCATTGGAAAGTTCTTGGAAATTGCTATTTAACAGTACTAAACCAAATACTTCTTAATAGTTTAATTTTTGAGAAATACGCAAAGTATAATAAGTATAATTATTTATTCCAATTTCTCGTTATAAATATCATTTTGGTGCAAATAAGGTTATAAAAACATTCGTAAAAAACTGGAGAACACAAAATAATTCTATCAAAAGTATAATATACCAAAAAAGCATAAATAAACAAATTGTTCAACAATAATCAGACCACTTTAATTTATACCTGTTTAAAGTAAATGCTCAAAATGACTCTCATTATTACTCCCTAAAAATTAAACCTGCGGGTCCGTTCCTCTATCTATAGCGAGTCCCAAAGCACTGCGGCCACATCTGGGCCTATTGTGCATCCCGTCGATCTTCTATTCAGCGAGCAACTTTGTTCTTTGCATAAACTCCAAAAGTCTACTAGCTGAAATTTCTTTTAGCTCGCAAAGTTCTAAATTATTTACCCAGGAGCGTTAGCCTCATACGAGCGTAGCCTTCACATTCACTTAAAATGTGAAGCGCAGTCTCGTCTGGATCATCGCAGTCCCGACATACCGAGGTTTCTGCTAATCTTAATTTGTAGAGATCCTTCTTGAGATGACAGTGCCCTGTTATAAGCCCTCTCATGCTCCTGATCCGAGGTTTACTCATACCCAGCATCTCTGCAGTTCTTCTCTGCAAAGGACCTTCCATGAGTGCCTTAGCATGATTTTGTCCTGATTTTAAAAACCAATCATTCCTATGTTCTAGTTCGACCCATTATCAAAGTGCCATTCTGATAGAACTATAAGCGACTCAGCAAGCTGGCTCCAGTACCATGAATACCATTTCAGATCCTTTTCTTGAGAATGGATACCGGCCATTGTTGTAATGAATGTTTGCGATACTCCTAGCCGTTGGAAGTCCTCCAGTGTTGCTGAGGGTTATATGACCGTCACACTATAGATCTTATTTTATGCCGACCAAGGGTGACCAATGAAGAGAAGAAGAGCATGTGTACGCCCCTAAGGCAAAGCACGTGTGGGTTTGGCAGAATGACGTATCTATTTTTGAACTGGATTTATTCAATAATGTGAAAAATGTGTATTCAATAATGTGTTCCCGATACATGGCAATTTATGACAGTTGCCATGTATCGGGAAACTGTTTGCGAGAAACGTCAGTTTAATAGTAAAAATGGAGCGTTATCATCGTAACGATATCAACTTGTATTGCAAAATTTTGAACAACCACTTATTCATAACGAAGGTGTAGACTTCCGAAGACTATGGTTTCAGCAGGTCGGAGCCACTTCCCACACTGCTAGGCAGCCTATGGCAATTCTGCGAAAAATGTTTCCTGGTCGTGTCATTTCAAAATTTGGGGATGTTGCGTGGCCTGCACGGTCACCGGATCTATAAGCTGGTGATTTTTTCTTATGGGGCTATCTAAAGTCAAAAGTATTCGTTAATCGACCTCGAACTATGGAATAACTCAAGCTTAATATTCGAACCGAGATTAACGCAATCCCAATTGAAATGTTGCAGCGAGTGATGCAATTTTTTTGTGCTAGACTGTAGCGAGGCGGAGGTCATTTGACAGAAGTGATATTCAGAAAATACATTGCCATGTTTACTTAAGAACATTTTGTTTCAGTTTTTGATTAAAGTTTAACCATTAATGAATACCAGTACATAGAAAATAGATACTTCATTCTGCCTAACCCGTTATTAAGGACTCTATTAGAAATAAAATTAAAGTACCTATCAAAAAAAGTATCGAATTGGGAAGCTGAAATCCTATTTAATTTTCACTAGAATTACTGTCCCACCAGTACAGTGAACGGTATTCAAGAGTACTAACGGTTTACTTGAAAACAAATTGTAACAAAACCTTGCATTCTAGGAATTGCTATTTTTGACCGTTGGAAGCTGATATGAAACTGCTGTATTATAATAAACCTATTTTAAATTAATATTTCTTCTCAATAGTAATTTGTATGTTTTGCAGTTATTTATAAGGGAAAATTATACACATTTGTGCCTCAGTTCTTAGCTAAAATGGTATTTCTTATCCGCTAAAACAGTACGGGAAGCAATTTCAAGTAAACTATGAAAGACAGGGTTAAATATTTGCCAGGAAACTTTCCACATTATTTCTACTATTAAAAACATGAGATACTTATATCCGCAATTTCCTAAACTTGGCCGAGTTATATTAAAATAAGCTTCCAGAGTGAATATTAATTACATAACTTTGTTCTGTTGACGGCCTGGCTAAGTAAAGGGTGTTAAACTTAACCCCGAAAACGGTAATCGGTTAATGAAAGGATTTGTTAAATACAGAATTATATATTTAAATGGAATTCTGTATTGATTTAACAAAAAATTACTTCAGAATAACTTTACATTTGTTAGGTACGACTCATGTTTCACGCCATAAAGTTGCTTCCGTTTCTGTTTACATAACGACCAATGATTTATTGGTGTCTGCTTTTTTATTACATTACATCCTGAAGGGAGTTGGAACCTTTGGTGTGAAGATAACCCTGACGTAGTTTTCCACATAACACCAAATCACTATACTGCACTCGACGCACATTTCGCCAACCATGTTGGCATCATCTCGAGATTATTAATACTAAATCTATGCTAATACTGTGTCCTATTTACAAATAAACTATTGCTGCGGCTAAGTGAACCGTCGCGAGGGATCAGGGACTCCTGATTTGATAACCAATAAAGCAGGATGTATACGATTGGCCCTCTGTCAGTATTCATACTATTTTTACACTTCGCAATTTCCAATCGCTCAAATGCATCTATGAAAGAAATCGCATCAAATGAAAGGATTTGTTAAATACAGAATTATGTATTTAAATGGAATTCTGTATTGATTTAACAAAGAATTACTTCCGAATAACTTTACATTTATTAGGTACGACTCATTTCACGCCACAAAGTTGCTTCCATTTCTATTTACATACCAACCAATGATTTATTGGTGTCTGCTTTTTTATTACATTACATCCTGAAGGGAGTTGGAAGCTTTGATGTGAAGATAACCCTGACGTAGTTTTCCACATAACACCAAATCACTATACTGCACTCGACGCACATTTCGCCAACCATGTTGGCATCATCTCGAGATTATTAATACTAAACCTATGCTAATACTGTGTCCTATTTACAAATAAACTATTGCTGCGGCTAAGTGAACCGTCGCGAGGGATCAGGGACTCCTCATTTAATAACCAATAAAGTAGGATGTATACGATTGGCCCTCTGTCAGTATTCATACTATTTTTACACTTCGCAATTTCCAATCGCTCAAATGCATCCAGCTATCTGGAATTTGTAAAATTTCCTAATTAGTCTTAAATTGCTACTATCTATTTTATGGTTCTTCTCAAACGCATTTTGGGCGACTCTAAACTTATCTGTTCTACCATATTTGAGATGAGCGATCTTCAATTTTTGGAAGCATATCTTACTAACAGAATTCAGTACGTCGCATATAATAGGCACGCGTCTAAATCTTTTATAGCAACATCTGGTATTCCACAAGGGTCAAACCTTGACCCACTGCTCTTGTTACTCTTCATTAACTACATTACTGACTCTGCGTTGTCAATCTCTCTTATTTGCCGATGATCTTAAAATTATTGCTAATATATGTACTAGATACCACTGAAGATTGCGAGAACATACAGATACAACTACAGACTCTTGAACAGTGGTGGAACACTAACAATCTCCATTTGAATATAATCAAGTGCAAAGTGCTTTCCTATACTCGTATATATTTGCAAATACAATGTTCTTCAGGTATAAACCCAACTACAGAACAGGAGGATAAGAGATAAAGAAATAGATACAAGAACAAATGAAATAAAGTAAGTAGCAGAGAAAAAGGCGTAGACAAAAATATGGAATAGAAAATTAAAACAAGCTAGCTTATGCAAATAGATTTAAGACTACTGTGGCTACATGAAAATATATCTATTCTGTCTTTTAGCAAATTCCAGCTAGTACACACTGTGTTTCTTAGGAGATGTTTTAGTACATTAGTACGTGATGTAGGTAATAGGAGGTTAATTTTTTTCTGAAAGCAGACCTCTCTCGGGCAAAGAAAGTTCAATTTTTTCAGGATTATTATTTATGATAACATTATCTAGAAATATCTGTGACTGGTACGGATTTTTCTATGCTGGTACTCACGCCTTTGCAGAAGGTTAGTCATGAGCAGATTCAAAAGTGAATTAGAAAGTCCAAATTGGTTAAGTTTTCAAAGCAAAATTCCATGGTCAAGTTTGTCTAATGCCTTGGAAAAGTCTGTATAGACTACGTCGGTTTATGGTTTATTGTCAATAGATTCTGCAATTAATTGTGAACGTATACTAAATTTGTTGCAGTTGACCATCCTTTTATGAACTCGTGTTGAAATACTGTAATATGACTCCTAATACTGTAATAAATATATTTATGTGTTGAAAATTCAAAGCTTTTGGAAAAATTATAGAATATTGAGCCAAGACGAAAGTTTTTGATATTACATTTATCTTATTTTTAAGGATTGGGGAAAGATATCAGGAAAAGTGTATGTCTTCATTCATAAATTAAATAGATTTTCCGGGGGAAATGTAAATACCTGAGCACAATCCTTGAGAATACATGCCAGCACTGCATCAGGTCCAGTTGTTATTTTGGGTTTAGTTCGCTTTAGAGCAATAAGAACTTCATTTTCTTCAAACTCATTTATATGTAACTGATCAATATGTGTCATTACAGCACTATCTGCAGGCACAATAAGAGACTGAGTAAAGGATTTAGTGGAAAAATCTGTATAGAAGTTCAAAATAGTATTGGGATTGTTAATATTATGTGGAATTTTCGAAGGCATTTTAATGCTGCTAGCAGATGCAACATTGTCGAGTTATTTACCTTATATTAAAATATTGTGAAAAATCATGGAAACAAAAAAATTGTTACAAAGTTAATTTAAAATGAACGGAGATGATTAAAATCTAAATCAATGGTCCGATTTCACCACTTTCAATTATAAACATTAATTTTATTTATGTGGGACATGATGGTTTATAACTTCACCTAATGGACTTTCCAGTATTTCCATACGACCAGTATCTAGAATGCCTATTTATTAATGGGCAGAGAATATAAAAATAAAAACACGTCATTGAACTTTATAGTTCTATTTTCAGCTGCAAATAAATTAAAAACCGCACAGACTTTTATTTCCAAACATAATCGTAATGGCTCCCATTTGTACTTCCAATATTCGATGTTTTATCGAATTTCGCACTTTTAATAACATATTGCTAGTATTAGCCCAGGCCAGGAGGCGAAAGATTTTTATATTCATACTTTACTTTGTTATAACGGGTTCGGAATAAATTTGATCTTTTACATGCTCTCATAATAAAAAATCGTAAGGTGTTAAACTGTAATACACTCCCCAGTAGCTGTCAGATATTTTTTAAGAATACTTAAAATCACTTCCTTGTTTATTATCCGTCAAAGAAGTAGAGTTTGATGATGTATTATCAATATATCAAGACATCAGCAAACATTTAGACATCTTCCTTGTGGTATTCTTAATAGATGGGGATATGGGTTTGAGTAACTGAAAATAAAACATATTTTCTATACAATAACGGGATGTAGAAACAAATTTCACTACTTGACTTATGAGATATAACACATAACTACGAATAGTAGGAATCTCCCATCTGCAAACGCCTTTTTTAAATAAGGACTAAAAAAAATTAAGCCAAAACAGCTATTCTCCTGGCTACATGCCCTGCCGAGCGCTGAATTATAAAGCAAAAGTTTGCCGTATTTTGTCGAACGCAGTTAGGATTCGGATTGCAACGAAAACTACGAGGAAATACTTTGGAACTTACATCGTAGGATGTCACTAACTGCAGACCTTTATGCAAATGACAAAGTTGCTTGCTGAATAGAAGACCGGTGGGAAGCACAATAGGTCCAGATGTGGGCGCAGTGCTGTGGGACTCGCTACAGAGGAACCGACCCCCAGGAGAAAGAAGAACAAGAAGAACTGCAGACCGGTTTCGATCTTTTTATGATCTCGTCAGTGATAAGTGATCATATCTAAAGATGCGAAGATCCAAGTACTTGACACAGTAGGTACGTTTTGTGTACGCAAACTCTACACCATAGTGCCACTTCTTGGTAGTTCTCGCAATGCAATCCTCATACAATTAGTTTGGTTTTGATTGTATTGCGAGAACTACCAAGAGGTGGCGCTATGGTATAAGGTTTGCGTACGTAAAATATTATCTACTGGATCAAGTACTTGGGTCTTCGCATCTTTAGGTATGATCACTTATATTACACTGACGAGATCATAAAAAGATCGAAACCGGTCTGCAGTTAGTGACATCCTACGATGTGAGGTCCAAGTATTTCCCCGTAGTTTTCGTTGCAATCCGAATCCTTGTATTTTGATTCTAACTGTTAGAGAAAATACGGCAATTTTTTGCTTTGTAATTCAGCGCTCGGCGGGGCGTATAGCCATAGGAGAACAGCTGTTTTGGCTTGATTTGTTTTAGTCCTTATTTAAATAAGACATTTACAGATGGTGGATATAAAGTAGATTCGTACTAGGTACTCGTAGTTATATGTTAGATATATTCTAATTTATTAAATCTGGAAATGACTAAATTGACACTAATGTTTCTAGAATTATCTAAACACAATAGATCAGCTTCTGTTATAGTTCAACAAAATTATGAAAATCAATAAAAGATTAAGCATAAAAAGTATTCAGCAGAATGTGAGGCAGATAATGCCAACTTCTTTTCAATTTATTTGAAAAACAGCTTTGAAACATAATTTTTAAATATTATTAAACATTTAATAGACTGGGTACAATATCTATAATATAGAATGAAATGGCATATGATTTATTTATTACAATAGTACGTTTAGTAAAAAGTAGGAAACTGGTTGAGTATTCAAAGATATCTCGCAATACTTTTCGATCTATCTATGTAAATTACAAAGTCAATTAGGTAAATGAACGAACTAAAGTTACCTATTTCGTTAATGAAAATGTAAAGTAATCAGTCTTGTACGTGAAAGTACAAATGTAATGAATACCTTGATGTTCCAACCGACCTTTCCGAGTGAATGAGCAAAACACTTAAAGCATTTAAATGACATTAGTAAAAAGAAAGTACAGACCCAGATGAAATAGTACTTATTAAAACTAATGTTTTGCTAAAGACAACTGAAAATACCATTTTAACAATAACAAATTCGAAATAAAACAGAGAACATATAATTTAATTGAGTAATTACCAATCTGTAGAAATGTCGACTGCGGGATTTACAACGACGGTAGCAGTGAAATCAAAGTATTTTGATACACTGTATTTTTGAAGAAGAAAAAACAAATCTTGTATTATTTTTCGTTTCATATAAAAGTGACTACCAGTACTAAAATTTACTGGGACATATGAAGCACTGTTGGAGAAATTCAGATGATTAAATTGTCGATTACACATATTTATTAAAAGAGTTTTTAAATGTTTTAAATGCATTTGAAGATATTTAAATCTTGGTGTTTAATAACTTACCTTATCATACCCTTACTTATCATGCCTTATCATTCCTTATCATACGCCACGCACAGATTTGATAAGTATGAATATAAGGTCATTAATAATACAGTAATTAATCATTTAATAATTGGGCTCTTTAATTTTGTACGCGTCCACTAAAATTATACAAACTTATATATAAACATAAACATTGAGAAAAAACAAAAGAGGGAGATCGAAACAAATATCTCCTATTGAACCATTTAAACTTTATTATAAAATAGGTCTGAAAGGTTATATGCATATGGGTTATATGGTTATATGGTCTGAAAGGTTATAAGACATGAAAGGTTATATATTCTATGCGTAAAGCCTATATGTGCATTATTTATAATTTTATTTATTTACACCTTATATTGAATAGAAGTTCTAATATATGGCGAATGCGCTGGGTTGTAGATAGGATTTTTTAAATTAAATGTCTAAAGTTATGATGCCTTGGCATCTATAGGATTAGGTTTACAGAATGTTTTATTACGGCGATATATTTATTTAAAAATATGGGAGTAGGTTTGTAAAGAATGTATCACCATGTGGTGACAAAAAAATGTTCAGAGTATTTCTGGCTCGATGAAGTGGTTGAAATATATTATGGACATTTATTGTTGAGATCGACTGGTGCATTAAATTAACTTAACTGTGTATAATAATAATAATAATAATAATACCTAATAATAATAATAATAATAATAATAATAATAATAATAATAATAATAATAATAATAATAAAAAATAAAATTTATTCACCAGAAATTTATTATATGTACACTTAAAATTTAATGATTGAATGAAATAAATTTTAATTAAAATTTATTTACACAGTAATATACAAAACAATAGTAAAGACATGTTATATAAAATGGGGTAGGGGTCATATAGGTATTTTTACTTGCAACCCGCTAATAGTAATATGGGTCTCATGTCTCCACTAAACAGAATATGCCATCAATATAACGAGTTTGATTACCTAACTGACATAAATTTTAATTCTTTGAATAGTTTTCTAAAACCTATTATATAGATCGGTTATAGTGTTTGTTTATTTCTGCCATTTGTACCATTGGTTTACTTATAATATCAATATGTTTATTCGAGTATGCGTAGTCGACATTATTCTACAATTTACACTAACAGTTTTTTGTTGTTTTTTTTACTACCACTTATTTCTGTATAACTATTATTTGTAGTGTGCTGTATTATTATTCTTTTTTGTCTTTTATTGATTGTTATGTATTTTTTCTATCATTTACATAAGTATTTGTATAATGCTCTGTAATCTTGTACTCTTTGTTGTTAATTTGCCCTGTATTTGGGATTTTCCTGTTGGACCCTAAATTAAAATAAATAAATAAATAAATAAATAAATAAATAAATAAATAAATAAATAAATAAATAAATAAATAAAATATCTATCTATTATAGCCAAAAAAGTTTGGCAAATAACTCTCTAGTTCAATCATTATGGTTCGCGAAGAAATCAATAATCCACAAAAGAAAAACTTGTACGTGGATACTTTATATCTCACCATATTTGTTAAATTGTTGTTATTGTATTATTAAATTTGAATTTATATCAAAAACATAGAACAATTTTTTTTAAAGTTGTTATAAAATAAAGTAGAATACTTAACCTAATACAAACTAAAATAAGATAACTTAAAAACTAAGATATAAACTATTGCAATTAGGTATAGGGAATGATTCAGAGAATAGAAAGAGTCATGAGAGACATTAATGAGAATGATATAAAATATAGGGTTTTTCATTTATAAAAATTGAGAAAACTGTGGTTGCGAGTTTTGATTCGCCCTGTACACGAGTAAACCTATTTTGAAGGAAATTCTGTAGAAAGGAAGACTAGACCCTGCACCATATTTAATGGAGCCAAAAATTATCTAGTATTTATTTTCTCAAAAAAATATAGGGTGCTCTGAACTACTCTGAATAATACTAGTAAATCCTATATTGGCGATTTTGGAAAAATGATCCTAATTGAAATATGAAATACTTTAGTAATTTTGGAAAATAGTTATTGGTAACACGTCTAGTCATCAGGAACTACTATTATGTTATATTTTAAGGTAAATCATTCAGTAGTTTTTCTGTAAAGTGTATAGGTACCACGAAAATATATAATTTCTTGCATTATAGGGACTCGATTTGCAGAATAATCGTCCAATAAATTTTAAATTACATTTTATGGTGTATAATCGTTAGTTACAGTTGCAAAAATGCATATATAACAAGATACATAATAAATACGTGTAACGATACGTATGATGGATGGGTATATAAGAAATAAATAAGCTTAACGAAGTTCCTTTCCTTAGCTATAACCAACAATAGGTGACATGGTTGTAGAAAATTACATGGAGGTTGACAACTTCTGCAAAGGATCTAAGAAGACAAAAAGTGACAGTAAATTAATAGATCTTTATTATATCTTCTAGATCCAGACACTCAACATCCGGTATTTACATTAAAAATAATTAATTGTCTTTGACAGTAAATAACGTACACTAAATCTAAAATTGATATATTCTCAATAATCAACATGTTTAATAATAAACATACCAGTAATGCATTATTTCAACTGCAATTTTGATTGTATAGGGGACAATGGTGCATTTTATATGAAATATATACAGGGTGGTCCAATAGTATGACAAAAGTTCCATAACTCCTATGCCAAATAAACAAATAAAAATAATTATAAGATCACATAGAGGATGCACATTTTAAAAATATGTATAGTCGTATAAGCTGCTATAAACCGGGGCCATATAAAACTTATGTTTGTTTATATGGAATAATCTATTTTTTATTTCATGTTTGAATTTACATTACGTATTTACCCATTTATACTCATTTAGGTACGTTAGAAATACATTTGATAGGTGTATATTGCATATACTACAAAACAAGACTCTAACCACAAGGAATAAACAGGTATTGCAAAGGGTTGTAAAATTCACCTGTTTTAATAAGAACGGAATATTCTTATAGTATTTGTAAGAGGCCTACCTAAATTGTGTTCCTCAAATTCAACTTTGATATATTTTCCTGAATTCGCACAACTCAACCTTATTTTTTGAAGGAATGTAACTGCCCTTAATATTCGATAAGGAACCACCTTTTCAAATATTTCGCATACACTTTTAGCATCACTCTGTACTTCATTATTTCATTTACAATAAATTACTTAATTTTTTATCATATTTATTACCTATTAAGTTTGTAATACCGTATACCTAGGTAGGGTACTAATGCATTTCAAAAAGTATTAGGTATGTTACACTTTGTTTTGTATTCGTAAATGAATACAAAATATTCTGGAGAGTTAATTTTATAAATCGATACAGGTAATAAAACAAATAAAATGGTGTTAGGGAAAGTAGCAAGAGTAATTTATTAATCTCTTAATTATTTATTAAGGAGTGGAACATGGAGCAGTTTTACTGTCTTTTTTCAGGTAAATTTAATACTTAAACAAAATTAAATTTTAATTATATTCTTCATAATAATTATATTAGATTATACTCCTGCTTGCACTCTAAACCTCCCAAAATGAAATATAAATACCTATTTGTTTATAAGATAATTATTAAATAAAAATAAGAAACACTGCTTGAAGTGTAGAACAATATTATAATTTTTAAAATATTTTCTAAGCATTCGCTTAAACTTATTATTGTATGTTTATTGTTAGAATACAATTAGGTGTACTTATAAAGTAGCCGATACGGAACATTGCTCGGATGTCTGTCGTGGCAATGCTGTTGGATTGGAATGATAGCCGATGCGTGCTGTGCTTCGTGTTCGAATTTGTTGCATTTGTTGCAGGGACATCGTATTACCGGGAGTTGTGGGTTGATTTGTTTTACTTTTAAAATGTCGAGGAAAAAAATTATTTTTCGATTTTCTGTCTTTACTAGACCTTCTGAATACCTGGTTAAAATTAATGTACTGACTAAATCACCTTGTATATATTACGTATTATATTATTTTAGATTTATATAGGCACATACCTCCGATCAAATATGTATAGATGAGTAATTGCCTATTTGTCAGTATATAAAATAATCGTTTCCAAGAATAACAAAAAACACAACCTGAATTTAAAGAAATTTCCTGTCACAGTGCCCAACGGCATGGGCGGCTATGTTTTAAGTGGTGAAAATAATAATAATATAAAACTAAAAGTACAAATTAGAATATTTTATTTTAGTAAATACAAAGTTTAAGATTTACATATTCAAGTACAACAATTTATACACATATGTGTATAATATTTACTACACTATTTATAATAGTATTTAATATTTACTATTAAAAAAAAAATTGTAAAATCATTGACGATCCCTCTCACGATCGCCGATTCTACGTCTATGCATGGCTACTTACCAGTGTAAACCACGCCTATTGGTGACAGTTACAAAATCCCTAACAATTTAGGTGGTAAATTCAAATGCCTTTTTTTGATTGGACCAAATGCTTGGGCACTAATGTAAACAAAAAGCTTTTGTTTTAAATATTGTTGTTCACAAATCTGTGTTGCTATAATTTGTCTATATAATATTTGGTCGGATGTACATACTTATTAACATATTACTTTTTAATTTGAGGTTGAGGTTCAAGCATATGCGGACGATCTAGTCATTTTAATCAGAGGAAACTCTGAAGAGGGAATTTCCCTCACCCTCCAAGAGGTACTAGAGACAGTACTGAGTTGGTGTAAGAGGGAGCAGATGTCTGTAAACCCTCACAAAACGGTAATTGTACCGTTTACCAAGAAAAGAAAGCTGGACAACTTAAAACCTCCCTCCTTACTTGGTGAAATAATTCCATTTGCGGAGGAAGCAAAGTATCTGGGTGTAGTACTGGATAAGTCGCTTAATTGGAACTCCCATCTGGAAAAAATGATCCACAAAGCACGACTGTCCTTATGGACTTGTCGAAGAAATTGTGGGAAATCTTGGGGCACTGGACCCAAACAAATATATTGGCTGTATGTGACGGTCATACGACCCATGATTGCCATGGAGCCATACGGCTCCATAGTTTGGTGGTCCAAAGGACTACAACAAAGAACCAAAATCAAACTCTCTGGTTTACAGAGACAAGCCTGCCTGGCCATAACTGGAGCAATTAGCTCCACACCGTCAGCAGCTCTGGAAATCCTACTGGACCTACCTCCTCTTCATATATATTTGGAGAGAGAGGCCAGATGGGCAACATACAGACTAAAGCAGGCAGCTTTTAACATGCCGCAGTCTGACACCATGGAGCGCAATAGGCTGCTGGATGACATGGAAAGTCACAGTATGCTGGAGATGATTTCAGATGTCATGCCTGCAAAGACCAACCTTGAACTGCCCTTTCATATTCTCTTCCCAGGAAGAGATGAATGGGATCGGAATAAGGCTGACCTATTAAGGGCAGATAGTTGTTGGTTTACAGACGGATCCAAAACACCCATGGGAGTTGGAGCCGGAGTATATAGTTGCAACCCAACGGTGAAAATATCCTCATCCCTTGGCAGTTATGCAACTATATTTCAGGCAGAAATTTATGCCATCGAATTGTGTGTACAGAGGCTGGAACAAAAGCAACTTACACGCAAATCGATAAAAATCTTCTCAGACAGCCAAGCAGCTCTTAAAGCTCTTGGTTCCTACCGTTGCAACTCAAAAACGGTATGGAGCTGCCAGCAGGCACTTGCTCAATTGAGCAGAAAAAATAGAGTAACTCTGGTCTGGGTCCCAGGCCATTCTGGCCATGAAGGGAATGAGGCAGCCGACTCTCTAGCTAGGGAGGGTACTGCTTCTGAATTTGTCGGACCAGAACCGGTGCTTGGCATATCCTCGAGTACTGCCAAAGCAACGCTCCTGACCCGGGCTGAGGAGCAAATCCTCCAGTACTGGCAGGAACTACCACGATTAGTTCATTCGAAGGCGTTTATAATAAACCCTTCAAAAACAAGAACTAAAAAACTTCTAGAGTTAAGCAGGTTTCACCTACGAACTCTAATTGGCCTATATACGGGCCACTGCCGTTTAAAATATCATCTGTGCAAATTCGGTCTAGCAGAAGATGCTGAGTGCCGCCTATGCTTAGAAGATGATGAAACGGCAGAATACATATTGTGCACCTGCCCCGCTGGGGAAAGGATCAGATACTCATTATTTGGCAAAGGACAACTTCTGCCAGAGGATCTGAACAAATTCTCACCCAATAAGGTGATCAGCTACATTAAGAAGCTGGACCTGTTGGGTGAAATATAAGTAGGTGTGAGCCACAATAGACCACATGGTCGCGGTGGAGGGTCTGGTTTTCGGCCCACTAACTTTTGAACCTAACCTAACCTAACCTACTTTTTAATTTAAATTGCAATGCAATATTTCTATTAACTAATATTTTATTTGTTTAAGATACTAATCACTTTTAAACGTGTTTAATCTAGTCGTTTAAATGTTTTAAATAACTAAACGTTTTATCCTGGAAATATACATTCCTAATGAACAAGACTTTGTCAGACAAAATTACCATACCCAATCCTGACACGTTCTGTAAAGAAAACAGCAGGTCCATTACTCCCTAGTCGTCAAATTCACCACCGGAAATCCAGTATCGATTTTTTCAGATACGTATTTCTTTTGAAGGACTAAAGGACCTCCGACCTATCCAGCGGATGCGATAAACATAATGTGGGCGGATAAACAGGATAACTGTCCTAAGAAGAAAGAAAAGACTCAAAAATCACGAAATTCGAACACTCTAGTGGAGCATACTTATACTATTCAGCCTAATTGAATGCTGCTAAAAGGAAGCTTAAAGAATCCGTGATTACGTAACGTAGAATCAAGATAGCGTGTTGCTAAGAGTGCTAAATGCTCTTTATGTTTAGGAACTTCCGGCTAAAACAAATAAACGCCCCGCTATGTGTTGTAGTGGAAGGTAACAAGGGGAACGATATACTCTTGCTCAGCAGGATGTGTTTGTGTTGCTGTTATTTATTGGGGACTCGTTTCGGGAGTAAATTATTTAACGTGAACGAGTGTGTGAAGAGAAATTTTAATCATTTTGGTGGATGTCTGTGCAAGACACGATAAGAATCAGTAAATTTCTTAGTGTTTTGTTGTAGAGTTTTCTGTATGTGTACACACAGAAAACTGTTTATTTAAGTCAAATATGTGTTCTTTAAACAAATTTGTTGTCAGTGTTGTGCAAAGATAATAATAATTTCATCTATGATAACATATGAGACCTGAAAATAGTATCTAGATACAGATAAAAGATAATTATATATTAAATTATCTAGAGTGAGATAACAGATAATTTAAAATTATTTAGATAAATTCCAGTTAAAAAATGAAATTAATTTGTAACTTGTTGCAAGTAGTAGTCTGTATTATTTAAAACAATGTTTCGATGATTTTATGGTAACAAATGTTATCTGAATTCTATCTCTTCGGTCAGAATTTATTTTTTATCAATTTTAACTTGGCATATTGTTTTAAATTACATTAAAATTATACGGCCCTAACTGTCATTAATTAGTAATTATAATACAATTTATTGTCGCTCAAATTACCTATATTTTAATTTTATTGAAATTTTGTTTTAATAAAAATTAGTTAAATTATACTAAAATGTATTTTATTACAATGGGGCTGCACAAAACAAACCTTGTTATAAGTTAAAGCTTTTATTTGCTTGGCTATTAAATTTTACTTTTTCTAGATAATGCATTTTGCTGTAAAACCACAGACCACAGATGTATTGTATAATTAATATTAATACGGGCAACAGGCAGCATCAATTAAATATTTAAAAAAATAAAATCCTTTTATCAGAAAAATGTTATTTAAGAATAAATCTAGTTGTAAGACAGAAGACAAAAGAGTGGAGTTGTCTGTGGTTCTCTACGTTCGCCGTTCGTTTTTTTTGTATTGTGATTGTGATATATTTGATATTTCGATATTTGTGGTATGCCTACAGAAGGTTTATCAGTTATGGCAGTAAAATCATCTATTAACTAAATTCGTGGTTTAAATGAAAGATAAATGGATATTTAATCTAAGATAAGATGAAAGATAATTTATTGAAATGTCATCTAGATAAGATAAAAGATGATCATATTTTATCTAGATTATCCATCTAGATAAAATAATCTAGATAATGTACAACACTTTTTGTTGTTGCTAATGGCGAAGTAAATGATTATTTGTTTTTATAAAAACTGAACATCAACAAAAGTTTTTAAAATAATTGTTTTAATGACAGTTATTAAATTCATTCCATCATAAAAGCGAGATTCTACAAAAACTATGGACGTTAGGTATAGGGAAAGCCTCATGAAAGTAGTAAAACATTTAATTTTACATCTTACCAATATTTTTTTTGAGATTTTTCAATTTTTTATTTCTTTCATGACTTTCATTTCATGACTTTCTTTTCACCCTGTAGAACCCAGGTAAATATTTAGCTCAGGGTTTAAAAGCGTCACTTTTGCTAAACGTTTGCCTTAAATTAGAGTTCAGTGGCTGGTAACATAACCTGAAAATTTCGAGGGAAAATATCTTCAAAAATATAACATTGAGTATAGGACTGTTATACACAAATATTTGTTTTATTCGTAGAATCTGAAATGAGCATAAAAACATGGTTGTATTTAAAAAACTGAAGATGGTACCTAGCTAGAAAGAATGGAACACCCTGTATAACTTAAAATATTTTTAATTTGTAGATCCTGAGAAATCTGGTACATAATAAAAAGAAAAATCTATATATCCCTCGTTTTAGCCCAGATATTGTCTGTACACCTGTATAAATCATTTTCTCTAAGAAGTGTATATTCGATTTATTTTACTAAATGATAAATTTGAATATAAAAAAATCGATCAGAATTGTATAAATTGATGGTGTTTGTAATAACAAAGTTTAGGTTATTATATTACCAAATATAATTTAGATACAATGAACGTCTACTACCACTACTATCTACTAGGATCTTGCCATTTTTTTAATACCTATAATTTTGGACCAAAATTCGAATCAATAATGCCAATTTTTGGCATTATTGATTCGAATATTTGCCAAAATTGTTCATTACGAAACATTTTAAGTATAATTACCGATTTAAAATCGAAATGATGTTTTATTATGCAAATGCAAATAATAGGCCATGGTTTCGAAGTAATTAATCCTGATATGAAATATGTGCATAGTTATTGTATAACTAACAATATTACGAGAACTATAACTGAGTTGTACTTAACCAACTGAGCCCAACAACACAATGCTTTTAATTGTAATCACAAGCATTTTCCCTCAGTGTACTCATATACAGATTCACATTAATGTTAATAGTAATGCTTCGAGATTATGTATTCAAGTAGCTGTTAAGCAACATTTTGAAATCTGCGTATTTTAACCAATTAAACTGGGCTATTCTTGAGATGTAACCCAAGAATATAGTTCAGATCATTAAAAGTTATAAATGTTAATGTCTATGTCAATTTTATAATTTTCTAGTAGATAACATAACTTAGTAAAATTAGCTAAATGTTTTATATGAGAGAAGAGGACAGAACAAACATTGCAATTTAATTATTAATTTTCTTGCTTTTATAGTTGGTTTGCACTGACTAAAATCCGACATTAAATCAGGAACGCTACAAGAACTGACACAATCCCACAAGCTTGTAGTGGTTAGAGTGGTCTGATTATCACGGCATGCATCTAGGAGAAGTTTTTGAGCTCATACAGGGACATGCATGGAAAGTTCACTATGAGCAACAAGGGATTTATATCCAATTACGTTTATGCAAAGATACAATCATGAGGATGGTGTCGCGGAGACATTTGATATTAATAGTTGCGATACACACATAAAGTAGAGTTGATAATCGATTTAGAAAATGCAATTGTGGTGGTATGCAGCGTGATTGATACCTCCATCAAAGTTAGTATATTGCTTATGCTTACTTACTTTGATTAAAAATATTTTATTGGAGCAGATCTGTGTGAGAGGAATTTTTGTTATGTAACTTTATAAATAAGAATATTTATTATGGCAACTTTAATTAGTTCAGAAAAATGTATATAAATAGTAAATTGAACGCGGATAGCGGCCAGGTGTCCGCTCCAAGATGACACAACTGAAAAGAAACAGAAAAAATATATGATCAACCAATATTCTACGAATAGTCAAGTATTTACTGTAATAACCTTTATCAGTTAGGACAAAGAAAACAATTATACCCCCTTCTTGTTCTTCATGTGGGTTGGTTTTTCTGATCGAGTTTCAAAACACTAAGCTATAACTAAGCCTATTGTGCATCCCACAGGTTTCCTATTCAGCGAGCATCTTTATTCTTTGCATAAAGTCAAAAAGTCTACTCGCTAAAATTTACCTCAGCTCACGAGGTTCCAAAAACGGTTTATCCAGGAGCGTTAGCCTCATGTGCAGCGCAGACACGGGTCTCTTCCAATAGCTCTCGACTAGTGGCGAGCATAATGGGTCGAAAGATCTGAGTGCTGCGGGTAACTGCGTCGCCTTCCAACAACAACAAACATAGTCTCAAGTTTCATTTACAGCTTAGCGGCGGCCCAGCATCAATGGTCAAGAACCAGTCGAAGAAGGCATCGAATTCAACTCAAACCCAAAAACTTACCTTATCTAAAAGTTAATGCATAGCATCAACTTTTTATTTAAGGAAGGAGTTGTTGTATACGAATTAGCCCTGGAATTCAATCATAAAACGTGCCTTTTCTTAGTTATATGTTACAATATATTTTATCTTATTATTTAAGTAGCCACCTGACAGTTGATCAGCATGTCTAGCATTCATTCTAGGAAATCCTTGAAATTGTTAATAGTCAGCTTACCCGCAGGTTATAAATATTGCTTTTTACCATTGTTAGTTGGTTCTTATTACACTCCGTTGTAGTGACAGTTTCAACGTATATTTTATTTTAATAAAATTACAAAGGATAGTAGGTATATCTTATCCTAATTAATAAAATAAAAGTTTTTAAAAATCTATTTATCTCAAACCAGATATAAAATGTATGTGTGTATAAAGTATAAAAATGTGTATAAATAAAACGGTAATAATAAAAACATAATAAAACCAATTTTAAGATAAAAGATAATACAAGATTAATACAACAAGAAGTTTTACCAAGATATTATTATTAATATTTACAAAGTAGGCTTTGAAGAAGTATCTGTTCTGTTTATAATTCTATCATTCTTGCGGTAGTATTCAAAATGTCTTCACTAAGACGGGTGATTTTTTGGTATTTGAAATAACAGTACTCACTAAATGCACTAATTACGAACAGAAAAGAAGTTTCTATTGTTGTACTATCAAAACTTCAAAGCCTACTTTGTAAATATTAATATTAACTTATTGTTGAATCATAGGTAGTTACTTAAAATGCTAACTTCAAAACCACGCAGTTGTGTTAGTGGAACGATTCAAGATAATTTTTAAAGGCAACAAATGAGTCTACAAATTGACCATATAACCATTTTTCAAAACATCTTGGAATAGGCCGTGGCCGCATTTAAGTTTTGCAAAAAACATAACAAGGTGTTTTAGTTTGTATCCTTAAAAATAATTGAACGACTGAACCAAGTATTTTGACATTAGTCTCGAATTGTATAGGCATCCACGTAAATAACAAAGGAGGAATAACGAGGTTTCTGCGACTCATGTCAAAAGATATGAGACATCAAATTTGACACAAAAGATTCATGTACCACTTTATATGTCCATCAGTTTAGATTTAAAAAATGTAGAAAACCTTTTGAGCAGAGGTTTGTATTCTAACATTTCTTGTATTATTGAAAGTCCTTTTGGAATGAAAATAAAGCAAGCAAAAATGTTAAACAATGCTATTATAATACATTTCGTTGTTCTATAAAATCTTCTCAAATGAGAATTACTGATTAAATAAGTCTTCGCCGGCCAACCCAATCTAATAAATTATTCCATAGGGAATAAAAGATCGCCCATTTGTGAAACAATGTTTTCAAAAAGCTGCTGCAAAAATGAGAATAAATTCTACCAAAAGCTTTACCGTTAATTACATTTTAATTAACAACTCAGCGACATCTTTTGATAGATTAATAACTTTTTTAACAAACCATTATATGTCTATATACAGAATTAATTGTTAATTTCCATATATAATTATCCTGTACCGAAGAAATGAAACAAGATGACAAATATCAGTGGCTTATTTAACTGTTTACATATTTATTAATAGGTATTCTTCCAACAAAATATTACACATACATTAGTATGAATAATTGCTATATGCTAATGCTAAAATAATAATTTTATTTCTTTATTTAGGTAGTTAAGCTTTAAGCTTAAATTTTCTTGGATTCTTTATTGAATATTTGTACCTATAATTTTATTAATAATATATTTTTCAGTATATTTTTCTGGGTGAATACCAATAAATAAATATGTAATAAAGTAAAAAAAAAGTAAGCCAGTAAGTATTATAAAAAATATATCATTAGAAAATACAAAAGTTCACAGGGCTCAAAATTGTTAGACTTGATTATATATGGGTAAGATAGGTATATAAATTTTATTAAATTATCTTCGGGCCGATGGCTCAGGGTTTAGCGTCTCGATCGCTCAACCTAGAGGTCGTGGGTTCTAATTCCCATTCCACCAAACAATTTTTAATTAAATCGTTTACTCGTAGATCAAGGCTTATTCGCAGGGATTTCTTGGCAACTATCCTGGCGATGGCCTAGGATGGGAAGAATGTCAACTTAGTGTTAATGTGAGAGATTAAAATCAGTTGATGTTTGGCTGTTCCCCCTAACTAATGAGGTTTTCCAGGTTTCCCTCATTCCAGCACTGAATGGTGGTTAGGGCCTACCAACATAAATCGTTCCTGAGGCGCAAATGCAGCCCGTGAAATAATAACATGCCACCCCTTCTCCCAAACAAGTCTCAGACTTTCGGGCTAATCCTTGTGATTAGAATGAGGGGTAGAGATATTATTATTATTATTATCTAAGTGAACAACAAACTGATAATTGACTTTAATTTAATTTAAGGCCCCTGGAGTTCTTAAATTTTACGACATCTATCTCGTGTAAAGCATCAGGGTTTACTTTAGTCGTAGCAGACTTTAAAAGAGGAGCTATCCAGAAAGCTCGATCGATAATAATCGATCAACACGTATGTAAAACTTTATCTACAGCCGGATTAACATGTTTAACAAAATCCGTGATATGGTGTGCTTTTTGGTTTTTGAGGTTAGAAAAACCACTGACGTGATTGCTCCATCATATGATTCTGAGATGAGTTTTGTATTCAGTGGCTCAAAATACGTGGATATATACTGACCAAGTTTCCGAGACAAGATATTTTCTTTTTCAAGGGCCTGGGTAATATATTTTTAACGTATTTGTAAGGTTTAGATATTTACTATTATGCCACTGACGTAGTTTTCCACATACCACTAAAATACTATACTGTACTCGACACGCGTTTCGTCAACCAAGTTGGCATCATCTGGAGATGATTAAAACTAAACCTATACTAACACTGTGTCCTATTTACACCTAAACTATTGCTACGGTTCAGTGAACCGTGATTTACTAACCAATAAAGCGGGCTGTATGGGATTGGCACTCTGTCATTATTCATACTACTTTTACACTTTGCAATTTCCAAGCTCTCTAATGCATCCAGCCGTCTGGAATTTGTTACATTCCTAATTAGTCTTAAATTACTACTATATATTTTATGGTTGTTCTCACAGACATGTTGGGCGCCACTAGACTTATATGTTCCACCATATTTGAGATGAGCAATATGTTTCTTGAATCTAGTTTGAATTGACCTTCTAGTTTATCCAACATACTTTTGATTGCAGTCTTTATGGCTAATTAGCTGTTTAGAGGGTCATTAGGGTGCACAATCTGGCAACACCGCCTCTGGGGATGCCTGGGCTGGACAACCCCCCCCCCAAGGGCGAAGTCTCAACACTCTAGTCCTTCAAATAAGGGAGATAGGTCGTTTTGTCTACATTTCCTGGATGTTACCAGCGGTATTTATCGAATAACCCTCGTATGACTTGGCTATCGATAAAATATGGAACTGCCCTGGTATGTTGATTATTCGTGAGTATTCGATGGAAATTTCTACGAGGATCTAGATCTTATCCTGTTGAATAAAGGACGCGGCATGCCGTCGAAAAAGTCAGTCTTAATCGAACAGCGATCAAGAGAAGAAGCAATACTTATGTGAAATAAGTGCAATTTTTAGAAGAGTTTTCGGTGTGTATTTATTTAGATATTGTACAAAAAGTGTTGTATTGTGTCTGAAGTGTTAAATAAAAATTTTTATTGTTGTTAAAAGTCTCACTTATCTTTAGAACTCCGGAAAAAGTAACAATACTATTGTAACACCCGTATTTAATTTTATTATTTATTTTCCACAATAGAGTTATCGAGCTATGTTACACTATCGACCCACTCTGTATAATCTATATAAACGAGTGACAAAATATAAAGAACCCTGCATATGGTATTAATTATAATTTGAACGTTAAAACAATAAGGTTTTTGTGGGCATCCCATTTATCACCTACGTCAACAGGATAACAAGTTTATCGATCTTTTCAGAAAAGGATCATATTCGTACCCGACATGAGCTGACGACGACCTCAGAATTTAATAGCTTTCTTAGTAAATTAGAAGAGCTACTCGAATTTAAGTTTCTCGATAAAAATCCTAGAAATATGGGCGACATCGATGGAAATTAGGTTTTACTTTAAATATAGTTACTTTTTGCCGCGGGATGACTTAGATCTTTGAGGGTTGAGATAATATACTTTGGAAGATGTGGTTTTCGATAACAAGTTTCCGAGAAGAGGTTCTTACAAGTTATAGCACGGTTGAACTTTTAATACGTTGCCCGACTTTTTAAAAACTTTGCAAAGTGAATTACGGTTTTTTCATTTTAACGAGAGCAGACAACAGATAATTAGTGATCGTAATTTTTTAGCAGTAAAGTGTTTATTGCGCTCTATAATGCAACAAATTGTACATTTCTGTAGTTCACTTTACAGAAAAACTACTGAATGATTTAGGTTACTTCAAATATAATATGATACTAGTAATAAATGATAACTAGATGTCTTCGGTGTAGTCTTCAGTGTAGTGATTACGTGTAATTTATGATCATGTAATTTTACATGTAATTTTACACGTAATTTTAGGAAACTTGTGAATTTCATTAATATATTCGTTAATTGCTTAATTGCAGTTTCAAATCAAGGGTAATGTTGAAAACGAAAATTTAACTAGTCATGTTCATGTGTATTGTCAATAATATGTTAATAATCATATTCCAGTGTAATATTGTCTTAGTCAGTAAATACACTGAAAATTATTAGTTTTCAAAGACTTTACCATGACCTTGCCATGACTTGTGGCCATGTTTATGAGATTAGGATATACAGGATGGCCCATAGAAAACGTACCGGAAGGTATAACTGTCAGGAAAACATTTTGTTGAAAAAATTATGAAACACGTCAAGTTGGTTTGTGAGGAGGACAACTCTTGTCGCAAAAATTATAGCTCAAACTTTACCCTCCGAAGCGAAGGTGTCATCCACCCAGAATTTTTTAAGTGGGAATGGGTGACATACGATTTCTCAATAAACAGTATTTTTAATTCCCTATATGATGCAGCTTGGTGTTTTAGATTCAGTTTATTCGTTTAAAAAATATGGACTCCTGTAATGAAACCCATTTTACGAACATGATGGTACACCGCCACATAGTGGCTACTCAATCAACAATGTTTTACAAGACATTTTTATGACCAATGGATAGCCAACAATGGTCCTTTTTTTGGCCACCCTGTTTCCCAGATCTATAATTGCACGATTTTTTGTTTAGGGTACAGTTAAAAATCGAGCTTACCACACACAGTAACAATAACCATGGAAGAATGCATGCAGCGAGTAAGAAATGAGTTTGAAAATTTAAATCCTGAATCAATAAGAAAAGCAACCTTTGAGTAATTATTGTTAAGATGCCAAAAATGTCTGGATGTTTATGGACGTAAATTTGAATATTTACTGAAAAAACTATTTTTTTAAACTCTAGTGTTCTAGTGATTCAAAACCAGACGAAAAATATTACTTAGTTGTCTGTTGTTCGATTGTTAAACAAAACGTTTTGCATCAATTTGATATACTATTTTATTGTATTTGACGTATTCTATTATTCCCTCGGTCAACTCCTTGGACAGACGAGTTCAAATCTCCATCTTCTTCAAGTCCGTCAACCTTAAATTCGTTATTAATGTGTGCTCTGGTCAAATTGATAATAACAGTGGTTTAATTATTTTTAACCATAATTTGAACGGAGATATTTACACCTTCTCCAAAATAACATTGAAGAAGATGCACTTGACGAGTTAACTCTAGTCCAACTGAGAAAGATATAATGGTTCCAATAAGATGGTGTTCCCGCCCACAATACTCAGGTTGTAAGAGAACATCTAAACTAAAGATTTCTAGAGAGATGGATGGGCAACAATGGTCCAGTATTGTGGTCAGCAAGATCACGCGACCTCGCACCTCACGATTTTTTCCTGTGGGGGTATCTAAAAGAAAAAATCTACAACACAGTTTAGACGACAATAGAGGAATTGAATGAGGCAGTTCGTTGGAAAATTACATCATTGCCACTGAGACAAATTAGGAGGGCTGTTGATGGTATCTCCAGCCATCTACAAAATGATGGTAGAGAATTTAAATATTTGAATTAATTTAAAGTTATTTGACAGTTTGTTACAATCTATTCAATTGTTTTATTAATTTATGTTATTTTGTTTATTATTGTTCAATGTTATTATTAATAAAATTAAACAACTAATTATAGACCTTATTTACATTCAAAACCCTAAGTGTGCACATCGCCGGATTCCTTGATTTTTTCTGTATCTAACCACGTCAAAGTCTAATATGGCGTCCATAAGAAAAACAAAAGATGATATTCATATATTAGAATCTAAAAGGTGAAAAAAAAATCCGGCTGCATTAAAACAAAGATAATTATGCATGTATTTACGAAATAAATTTTTATTTGAAAATTTCTATAACTAACGGAGCTAGAGCTAATTTAAGTTTTGTGGAAATTTATTGTTTTGCTAAATATTTTGAGAACCGCTGGTTTTTTTCAACAATTTTCCGGGACCACCATTTAGTGCTAGCATCTCTTCAAAGAACAAAGATACCAATACATAGCAGGATTCCTGCTTCACCCTTTTAACCTCGCATATATATCTGTATACCGCATTACAGTAAGTTTATTATTATTTTGATAGCAAGATTTGTATACAGGCTGGTTCATAAGTAATAGTACATACAGGGTTATTCAGAACTTATTCATAATAAAATTTGGGGATGTTCAACGTACATGTACAAATGTGGTAGTGCAAAAAAAAATTTTTTTTGGCGCGTTCTGAAAACTATTTTAAAATTTTTAATTGCCGCTGGATACTGGTCCACTGTAATGGAGTGACCTTGGGACTGACAATGCAAACTGGCGATGTCACATATAGCACGAAAAAAACTTCGGGAGTTCTGAAAGTATACCGACACCCGGCGAAAAAAAGATTTGCAGCGTTTTTACTTTAAAATAAATTGAAAGATAGATAGATGTGACCAAAGTGACGTGTCTTTAAAATGAATAAAAATTTGTTACACTAATTTTGAAGAATTGCGCTACTTGATTACTAGGTATTAGAAACATGAAATTTATAAAAAATTTGCACATATCTTGTTACAAAAGCTGTTCGAAAAATGCTGTTGGAAGTGATTTCGTTGAATTGCGTCCGGATTTTCGAGTACCCAAACGTGTGTATTGTGAATGTTCTGTTCCATTCCATTTCGAGTAAACAAAGCTGCATCTGTAACTAGTACATCAGCAGTAAATTGGGGATTTTCAGCATTTTGCTGCAACAACCACTCACAAAACCTAACTCGTAATTGATAATCCGCTGGTAACAGTGCTTGAACACGCTGGATATGATACGGATAAAACTGAGCTTCATGTAGTAAGCGCCACACCGTTGATTGGGATACCCCAGGCACCTGCAACACTTGTTCTTTAGCTGTTAAAATACGTTGTGGTCGTCCCGGGCCACCATCTCGTCCACGATTTGCACGTACCGTTACAATTACCAGTATCACGACCACGTTGTACCACTGCCGTAAAAGTTGCATAATTTGGCGTGTGTCGATTGGGAAATAGATCCGCATACAAGCGCGAAGCTGCCACTACATTTTGTCCAACTTCACCATTAATAAGAATCATGTCCATTAACTCAGCATTACTGTACACATGAGCCATTTTGAAAATTTTAAAGTTTAACACTCCTACGATAAATAAAACACCGGCACTGAGAGAGCGACACAGATAGACAATAGAGATATTATCCCCACTCCAACTCTATTCGCTCGGTCTTGACCAGGCGTTTCAGGTACAAAAACTTTTTTATAGGAATGTGGTATATCAGATGTCGTTGAAGTACAGTTGCCCATCTACGTAGTCCTTTATAATGGTATAACTTTTAACATTGTTTACGGGAAATCCAAAGACTTTTATTATAAATTTTTTTGGTGATATCGATTTCTTATTTAAGGATGCACATATCCTCAAAGTTTTAGAGATAAGTTCTGAATAACACTGTATTA
Organism: Pogonocherus hispidulus; assembly: GCA_963924545.1. Taxonomy (NCBI): domain Eukaryota; kingdom Metazoa; phylum Arthropoda; class Insecta; order Coleoptera; family Cerambycidae; genus Pogonocherus; species Pogonocherus hispidulus. The sequence continues at coordinate 36,397,004 of OZ004697.1, read as the reverse complement.
TGCTTTAACATTGGAATAGTAGATATCAATATATTGATATTTAGTTAATGAAATGCTGATAAGTAAAAAGAAACAATGTGTCAAAGTTACATATTTTTCATCTCCTTCAGCGTGATGTTCAATTATTTATCCAATTTTCATCGAAAACATCGTTGAAAAATTCAAAAAAGTACAACTTTTCTATGCATTCACTTTAAAAAACGGTAACCCAGATAACTCCGTGGTCAAAATATAATAGATTACCTACTCTGTGCATTGCCTTTCTGCCCAAGAATACTGTATTCTCTCCCAGGAATATAATAAACACGTCTACAAACAACCACAGAATTTCATCATACTTCCGGATACGCCGCCTCGTCTATCTCACGGATCTATACCACTTTGGGAACTCTTCGTTCAAAGCGAAAATATGTATCTGAGAATATTGAAGCTAAAACGTTATCAAAGTTCATGTATCTTCCTTCTGGGTATTTCAAAGCTGCTCGAGTTCAATCTATTCTCCACGAATATTCTAAAAACGCAAAGAAAATGTGTAGAAAGACTCAATACATTTAATAAAACTTTATTTTGATCTAGCTTGATTGGCTGGCTAATATATATAGAATAAAAACTACAACATGCCTGCAATGCTTGTGTTTAATCTATAAAGTAATTAATCAGTGTATAAATATCGTCAAAACGGAAATAAACCTTTGAACTCCTTTGAAAATAATAATAGTAATACTGTCGGAAGCATGTATAGTGTTTTTACCTCCGCCGATAAATTTCCTTTACAAGGACGAAAATCGCTTGTGTAATTTTAATCAGATAACACTCTACGGTACTCAAGAGGTTCTAATATTAATGTTTTCATTTGTTCTTAAGTTTAATTATTTGTTAAACAGAGTTCTCAATATAGATTAGAGTTTTAAAGCACGAAAAATCTGGTATTCATATACGAGGGAACTTCAAGTTTGATCTGCATTTATCTTTTTTTTCTGATAGATGCTGCTTGTTTTTTTCTTTATTAAAATTCTTTGTTGGAGAATCTTATTGTTATTAAAACTGGTCCGATGACCATCCATTAATTTTCTTCTAATAATCTTACAAACTAAATAACTTTATTAACTAAAGTTCATCCAACGATGACCTTTAGATTGTTTTCTTCTAACAATGTTACTGGCGCACTCTGTCCTGCTTTTACACAGCACACTACACCAGCTCAAATGGTTTGGGTCTCTTCAATCTTCGAACAAGATGTTGGTTGTCCAGCAGCTGAAGGAAGAGCTTCTGCATTGATGTGGAGGTGAAGTCTGGCCTCATGTCTGCCAGTAAACCGTTTGATCTCATCTTTAACCATTGGGATGTTAAAGTCTCGATGCAAGTCGGAGTTACGTATGTACCATGAAGCGTCTACTATGTTACGGAACACTTTGTTTGAATGGTTTTGACATTACTTTTTCTGTCACAACCCCAAAGTTAAATACAGTATAACCAAACTGGTTTTAAGATCTGATTGTAGATCTGATTGAGTATGAATGGTTTTAACATTACTTTTTCTGTCACAACCCCAAAGTTAAATACAGTATAACCAAACTGGTTTTAAGATCTGATTGTAGATTAGTATCTTATTATGTATTGACAACTTGCAATTTCTTCCAAGCATTCAATAATGTTGTCTATATTTCAAACCAAGTTCGGTTCTTTTCTTCTTCACATGCTCTTTCCACCGGAGCTTGGCATCCAGGGTCATGCTTAGGTATTTGGCGTTATTCTCATTGGGCACAATAGTACCAACCATTAATATCCAAGGACGGAGGGTTAACTAGTCTTTTGTTGGTAAAGTTAACATGAATTGATTTGAGCTCGTTTAGCTAGATCTTCCATTGTTTGGTCCAATCAAATATTGTGTTGCTAGCTACTTGCAGTCTTCTAGTGGATATTCCTTGATCTTTACCGACCGCAAGAAGTGCAGTGTCATCAGAAAATGGAGCTACAGTGGTCTCTTCTAGTACTGGCATATCACTAGTATATAGCAGGTAAAGGATAGGGACAAGAACACTACCCTGGGGCACTCCTGCTCTTATATCTTTCAGGTCAGAATATTCATCTTCTTGTTTTATTCTGAAAAGTCTGCCTGAGATATACGATGACAGAATTTCTACATATTGTGTCGGAAGTATTTTGTTTAATTTGTGTATCAATCCTTCGTGCCATACCTTGTCAAAGGTTTGAGGAACATCTAAGAAGACTGAAGAGCAGACTTCATTTTCTTCAAGTGTACGCTCTATTATGTTAGTAATACGATGTACTTGATCAATGGTGGAGTGCTTTTGTCTAAAGCCAAATTGGCAATCCGGAATAAGATTACCATTTTCAATAAGTAGTCTTAATCTCTTGAGAAGTAGTTGACCGTTGTTGAACAACGTTCCGGAAAAACGAAACGTCACATTGAAAATCTAAATATCCTGATCAATAGAGGACAGAAAGTTGCTTTGCGAAAGGACTCTTCATTGTTCAGTATCTGCTTAAATAAGACTGCAAATAAATAAAAACAAATTTCCAAAATTTTCGGTTTTTTCAAATATTTCAAAACCTAATCCAGTTAGCTTAGATTTTTTGGGGCATTATGTTGGTCTTCTGAATATGTAACTTTGCTCCCATTTAACCTTCCTCGTATCTCTTACAGTTTCCGAGATCCCAATGGTGAGAAGCGAATTTGTAACAGCCTGTATGTTTCACATAATGATCTGGCTGGAAAATTTAAAAATTAAAATGGTTATTTAATTAATATATTATGTATGCTTACGAAATTAATTTAACTTGAGTAAAATTCATCACTGCACAATGAGAGCAATAAATTGAAAAATATTATCTCTACTACAACGCACTCGTATACCATAGCCGGTAAGTTTATCTAATAAAACGTCAACTTGCACACTAACAAAAGATTTGCTAGGGTCACAGCCTGCTATCTCAACTTTCGCTTCTGATATTGCTTCAGTAATTTGGATGGATGAATGAATGAAGGATTTGCCGATTCCCCTTGTAGGAAATGTTGTTCTTTACTAATAATATAACGTTAAACTTTCACTAGAAATTCACAATTGATTTTTTAGGACTTGTTCAAAGTCAAAGGACTTGTGACTAGCTTTCCAAACTTTTATTGCTCCTTCGTCAGGAATACTGCAAATTTATTAAATTAATACTAATACTTTTACTGACAGAATTATAATTACGAAAAGTTGAAGTTATAAAAGAGAAATTGACTAAATGATTAAAAAATCACAACACAATGCAATAAAAAACAATTATGGTCACTAATATAAAACACTACAAAAAAATTCAAATAACCATTGGTTTGTAATTATTTTAACAGTCAATGGTTATTTGAATATTTCCATTTTATCACAAAATTCATAAAAATATAAATTAAAATTATTGAAATTATAAAAACATATATGTATTATCATAAAATTCCATTCGTTAAATGTATTAAGGATATTAAGGACAAAATTTGGATATTGTATTTTCTAGGTATGTAGACATACATGATATGTCTTTAATAATTTTTCCACGGCCAACTATAAAATGTACATTACTGTTGATTCCTCCTAATTTTAAAAAATTTAATATGGCATATAATACATCGTTGCAAAGAGAATAAAACGAATCATCTGCTGACATACAAATCCAGTATGGCGTTCATAATAAATAAAAAGTTTCTGTCTTTCTTTATAGTGAAGATATTTAGCGTTTTGTAAATCGGCAGTTTTCGTTTTTTCCCCGATAACTTACGAACGGATGCTTATATGACAGATAATGTACCGCCATTTGATTCAGCATAAACTTCTAATTTAAGCCATCCTGTATTTCAATAGCTGCCAAAATTAAATATAACACCGTGTTATACAGGGTTATTCAGAACTTATCAATAATAAAATATGGTGATGTTCAACATACATGTACAAATGTGGTAGTGCAAAAAAAATTTTCTTGGCGCGTTCTGAAAACTATTTAAAAATTTTTAATTGCACGCCGCTGGATACTGGTCCACTGTAATGGAGTGACCTTGGGACTGACAATGCAAATTGGCGATGTCACATATAGCACGAAAAAACTTCGGTTCTGAGAGTATACCGACACCCGGCGCAAAAAAGATTTGCAGCGTTTTTACTTTAAAATAAACTGAAAGATAGATGTGACCAAAGTGTCACGTGTCTTTAAAATGAATAAAATTTTGTTACACTAATTTTGAAGAATTGCGCTACTTGATTACTAGGTATTAGAAACATGAAATTTATACAAAATTTGCACATACCTTGTTACAAAAGCTGTTTTTTGCTAAATTTTGTCCCTCGACTTGTACACACTTTTGGGCATGCCTTATCCAATTTTGCCGCACTAAAGCGAATGTTCCTCCTGGTTACTTCACCATAAATAAGAATCATGTCCATTAACTCAGCATTACTGTACATATGAGCCATTTTGAAAATTTTAAAGTTTAACACTCCTACGATAAATAAAACAACAAACAACAGTACTGACTTCTTGTTTCTAATGTACCCAGTACCTAGGCTGGGCTGACCTCGTTCTGTTTACTACCGCCACTGAGAGAGCGACACAGATAGACAATAGAGATATTATCCCCACTCCAACTCTATTCGCTAGGTCTTGACCAGGCGTTCCACGTACAAAAACTTGTTTATTTGTTTTGTAGGAGTGTGGTATATCAGATGTCGTTGAAGTACAGTTGCCCATCTACGTAGTCCTTTATAATGGTATAACTTTTAACATTGTTTATGGGAAATCCAAAGACTTTTATTATACATTTTTTTGGTGATATCGATTTCTTATTTAAGTATGCACATATCCTCAAAGTTTTAGAGATAAGTTCTGAATAACCCTGTATATGATAGAATTGCTCCAGCCGAAAGGTGTGTACACATTTTGATGTGTGTAAAGAGACATAATTTTCCATCTATAAATAGTTCTATATCTAGTACATATTCACTATAGTTTGAATATAATTTTGAGTTGACTTCAGTTGAGTCGCAACTATACAATTGACCAAACAACCACAGGTGCTTGCATGGAGTCATCGCAAAATCAATAATTATCCCCCCTCGATAGGCCGACATTTTCAGATCCCTTTCATCTATTCATTGTTTATATTTCGGCTATGGTTTGCGACCGTTCTCATCTGCATGAAGCAGTGGCGGCTCGCCAGATGACGCAAGTGCCGCGCCGCTTCACCTAAAATTTCCGTGTTTGGTTGTATCATTTAAAATTATTTTTAATTTCATATAAATTTTGTAATTTAGATATATTTACATTTATATAGATAATACACAGTATAAAAATCCGACTGATTTTAACACTGAATCCACACTCATCAGTGTGTATATAGTCCACACTTGGCAGTGTTAGACATATCGGTGTATTATTACATTACATTAAAAGTAATTTAACACAGTAAATTTTATAAGATAATGTGTAATAGTTAATTATTCACCGTGTAATTATTCCGTATTTATGGCGGATTGATTCATTTTTAACACAGGGTTTTGTAAACTTTATTACAATTTATGAGTACTGCTACAAACTTGGCGGGTATGTCATTCGTGTAATATGAGTTCTAAAGGTTTAGTTATTATACTACCCAGTTCGTGTTAAAAATAACACTGCAGCAAATTACGATTACCATTTAGTAATTTTACCATTTGTCTTTTTTTACTGTGTAGATGTATTTATATAGTTAATAAACAGAATAATTATTATAAAACGCTGAACGCCTTCTAAAAAAACATCGCTTTCTTTGAGAGCGAACATTAAACTCCGTACCGTTCCCTTCTTATAATAAGCAAGTGACGCAGATCGTTATCAGGTGGTATTTCTGCGACTGTCAGAACGGCGGTTGCCATGGCAACAATGCGGCCGATACGTGACTAAACTGTCCTGTGGGCGAATGAGTGTCGCGTATTTCGATAGCGCATCACATCACTCCTACCGTCCTGGCTAGTTTGCCTCTATACGTGACGACGCGCCGCTTAAAAAACAATTCTTATAATAATAAATAATCATTGTTTTCTATCAATCATAGAAATGTTTCCTATGTATGATCCAGTTTGTGTTTTATTAGAAACATTGTTTTCTAGATGGAAAAATGAGGACATGAAAGATTTTTTAAATCGCGAGAGCCCTGTGCCTTCTCTCGATTTCGAAAAAAAGGTAGTCAAAAGACAAAGTGTTCGTTCGGAAGTTTCGGAATGAGTGGTATTCGGAGTATAAGTGGTTGTGTGGAAGTATTTATTTAAAAAAACTTTTTTGTATGTAGTGTTTAATTGTGGGTGTAAAAAAATTAGGCGTGTAGAATAAGGAGGGATTTAACAATTTTGGGAATGTTACGCGAGGCTGTCGTAAGCACTATGCTTCTTTAGAACATATACGGTGTGCATTAACGTTCGCAGAATTTAGAAAAAACCTCAATACAATTGAAGACGCTTGGAGGGAAAATTCCAGACTGTATATTAAAAAATTTAACGATGACGTCCTTTTAAATAGACGGTTTATGCAATTACCTATTCGCGCAGCGATTTATTTAGGCAAACAAGAGTTGGCATTTCGAGGTCACATTGAATTGGAGTGTTCGGACAATCGTGGAAATTTTAAAGAACTTTTGGATGGCGAATTCGCCCCTTAATATTTCAACTTCGCCCCTGCTTCAACTATCATAAAGTTCACAAGCAACAGGCAACTGGAATGATCTTGAATTTGCTTGAAATTTTCACCTGCGGCGCTGTTTTCATTTCCGGACTTGCGGCCCGCACCTCAGTCGGCAGTCCGCGTCACCTATTTACTGACCCACGAGCCGCCACTGGCATGAAGTCAATAACAAGCAGTATTTGAATCATTTCATTTACCTCATTTGATTAGAACAACTATGGTTGTTTATAAATCAGTATGTGATACGTACAGCAGAAATAGACCTACATGTTGCTAGCTTAAACGTGTTTTACGTACCAGTGGCTCACAGACCCTCGCCCCCCTCTAAGTAAATACAAATCCGGATTCGATGATCCCCGTTGTCGGCGATGACGCCGTAATCATTAGGTTTGAATCTCTCCGGAACCGGAATTATCTTAATTATGTAAATTAATTCTGAAGCCACCAGACCCGCCTCTAAGAAGACGACTAATTCGCACCCTGATATTGTCGCTCTTTGACAAGGCAGGTCGTACCTTATCGTAAGCAGGTGGATTTGCGGAGACAATTACAAGGGTGGGCGTGTGTCACGCAAGAAATAACTTGCGTCACACTGAAAATACAAGGTCTGGCAGATATGGGGACAAATGCAAGTAGATACCGTTCAAAAAATACAACTAATAATATGGTAAAAAAAAAAACGAAAAAGAGCACAAGTTTTTCCATATTTTAATTCATAGATTTTATAATAAATGTCGGTCCTGCGTTTATGTGAATCATTTTTTGACTGTTAAAATTTATGAAGCATTTCTGGTGAAGTTTTCTTGCTATTCTCATCATAAAAAATATATTTAATTATGACTTTAATCAGTGAAAATAGAAAACTAAAAGAAAACAACGAGATAATTGTTGTCTATTAAATATTTTAAGGGAAAACAATTATCCTAATGATTTTGATTTTGAAAATGGGCAAAATACTATAATATTCCAAAAATAAAAAGGGAAAAACATCCGACCAAATATTATATAGACAAATTATAGCAACACAGTTTTGTGACCAACAATATTTAAAACAAAAGCTTTTTGTTTACATTAGTGCACAAGCATTTGGTCCAATCAAAAAATGCCATTTAAATTTACCGCTTACATTGTTAGGGATTTGTGACTGTCACCAATGGGCGTGGTTTACACCGGTATGTAGCCATGCATAAACGTAGAATCGGCGATGGCGAGAGGGATCGTCAATGATTTTACAGTTGTTTTTTAATAGTAAATATTAAGTACTATTATAAATAGTGTAGTAAATATTAAACACATATGTATGTGTATAAATTGTTGTTCTTCAATATGTAAATCTTAAACTTTGTATTTACTAAAATAAAATATTCTAATTTGTACTTTTAGTTTTATAATTATTATTTTCACCCCTTAAAACATAGCCGCCCATGCCGTTGGGCACTGTGACAGGAAATTTCCTTAAATTGAGGTTGTGTTTTTTGTTATTCTTGGACACGATTATTTTATATACTGACAAATAGGCAATTACTTATCTATACATATTTGATCGGAGGGAAAAACCAATAACAACCATTATAGGAAAGTAGCGTAATTTCGGACAGGTTCCCATTATCGGATATCCATAATTCTACAAATTATTGCTATATTAAAGGCAATTTCATTACTGTTGTGCGTATTTGGTTGCATATTAATAATATGATATGATAAATAGTTGTGTTTACACCCGATAGGTGAACTGTCAAATTCTTTTGCACAGTGGAGTATGAGAGATTTTTATGTGTGATATTTTGATATTCTGATTTATTCTGATATAGGTATTAATTTTTATGAGTGGTGTTTTTGATATTATTTCTCATTTTAAAACTTTGGACAGATTGCTCGGTAAGCATAGGGTATAATAATAGTTGTCTGTTTATAAAGAAAAGTCATTTTCACCCATAGTTTTGACAAAAAAAAGTAATTTATGTTGAAAGTAGATTCGCTCCTAATTTCGGACACTAAAATGCACCTACTTTAAGATATCCGAAATTAGGAAATGTAAAACTTTTTAATTATAAAATTTTATTAGATGGAGAAAGATGCTCAGTGTGTGGCAAAAGCAAACAACGGGATCCCTTTAACATGAAACGGGCAATAGATGCTGTTAGAAAAAAGGAAATGATTTCAGATACCCTATCCGTAATTAGAATACCATTTTTTAACTGGCGAATTCGCCATTTTTTAGTTTATATTTTTTATTTTCCATATCTACTTAAATTTTCTTACTCAATGCCAAAATTATGTGAAGATATATTACAATAAATGAGGTCACACCAAAATTTTGTTAAATTATGTTTAATTACGTATTATATGGCTGATTTAGAAAACTTATCCGAAATTAGGCTACTTTCCTCTACCATTCTGTAGATCCAGAATATTCCAGGGTTATTTGAAATACTTAAAAAGCTTGGTAATAATTCTAACATAAGGATGACAAAATATTTGATTGATTTAAAACAAAAAATACTTTAAGATCAATACTTGCTAAAACAAAACCAATTAATAATGATCAAAATTCAAAAAAATTGTATTTACCAAATTTCTTGTGAATGTAGTAAATATTATGATATTATAATATTGGTGAGACATTTTGACAATTACAAATAAGGACCCGTGAACACAAAAGATATGTTAGAAATTACCAAATTGATAAATCTACATGTATGGGATAACAATGGGACGCAGGCTAAAGTTGTACAAAAAGAAGGAAAATCAATTAAAAGAAAATTGAAAGTGCTTTTATTAAACTTACTGTTGATAACTGTCTGCTTGGAAACAATATGAAACCTTCCTCATCTTTCCTCACTTTAATCAACCTTTATCAAACTTCAGAAGTTTGTCATGATAAATCCACTAATAAAGTTTAATTAAGTTGTCATATATTTATTTTTATTACATATTATACAGTGTTTCTTTGGAGGAAACTTTAGAAGTTTGGGTTGATACTACAGTTTTGATATTTATTTTAAATACTTCTGGTTTTCTGTTTTTTATTGTCTTACTGGTGGTGTAATCCCAAAAGAAAATAAAATTAATTATGATTCAACGTGACGTCAAGCATTACATGACGTTTAGCTGTCTGTGATATCAGAAAATAGTGCCACGGCGTAGTAGGTATCATCCAATTATTAGATTAATGTAAGTTGACCAACTATAGAGCACTCAATAAAAAGTGTTCAGTACTTAATCGCTAGGTAACTTTAATATGACGGCGGTTTTGTGCAGCAATTTTTAATGAAATAATGTTCTACTTATTACAAATTTAGCAAAATCTACTTGGTTATATTAATTGTTTATCTATCTATAACATATTTTTCCACCTAAAATAAAAGTAAAATGACTATCCGTTATATTTACAGGGTGATTCCATCTGTCATTTGGAAATTTCAGTAGATTTCGGATTATAATATTTAAAATAAATTTGGTACACTGAAGGAAAAGATTAATAATTATAGTTAAAACCAATTGGCTGTGAATAGTTAATGATTTCCAATGAGAAAATCATAATTTAAAAAACGTCAAAACAACGGTGTTTTGGTTGGTTAAATGTAAAAGGTTAGAAAGACGACGTTTTTTTTGTCAACGAATTTTCAACGAATTTTCAACTAAATGTTGAACTAACGTTAAATTAAGTAACTGTTTTAATTAACTAAAAGTGTATAAATTTACTTGAGAATACCGTTAAATTTATATTTCTTCAATGTTCATATTAAACGTCTTAAATACCTGAAAATATTATTTAAAACAGCTAAACGTATAAATAGCACTTTGGTAAGATGTTAAAGGTTCTGTTTTTTCAGACTTTAGTTTTAAACGTCCTAAAAACTTGGAAAAAAGTTAAAAATAATGATTGCTTTAAAATATTTCTTGGATAAATTGTTAAAATATCAGGTTTCTTCAATGTAATTTAAACGTCTTAAACAAATGGAAATATTGTTTAATTAAATACTTACTTAAAATTATTTAAAATAATATGTACTTAATAAATAAATGTGTAATTAATACTTTGCTAAAACCTTTAAGTTTTTGGTTTGAAAACGTTAGTATTAAACGTCCTAAAAACATGGAAAAGTTGTTAGTAAGAACGATTATTGGTAAACGAACGATAATGTAAATTATTAAAAATTAAGATTGGTAACGTCTGTAGGGGCTAGCAATATTATTTAAAATGACTAAAAGTCTAAAAAATACCTTGATAAACCGTTCAAGTTTTTGTTGTTTTAAACGTTAGTATTAATCGTGTTAAAAACGTAATTTTCATAGTTTGCGATTCTACCGCTAGATTGGGACATTTATATCCTACCGAGAGGAGATTTCTAGTGGGAATCATGAAAGGTCTTTGTGCTAACATAGGACAATAACAACCAGGACAGCCCCGTGTCCGAGAATGCGATTCAGACAGATATTTTATCGTGAGTTGAAAGTTTTGGATATATTTGACAAAAAAATGTTACTAATTACTAACTAATTTTAAACATAATAAAATACATTGTATTCCAGTTGTATATAGTATGATTATTAGTTAGAAACGTGACGTTTAAATGACGTTTCTTAAGCGTTTCTATGACGCTTCTTCAACGTTAAAAAGAGTGTTACCATAGACGTCTTTTTTAGATTATTTAGACGTAGAAAAACGTTTTAATTCACTATCGTAATATGTTTTAATACCGTTACTAATTGCGTTAGAATTGACGTAGTTTTGCGAGACATTTGTACTACGTCACGGACACTTGAAATTGATTATGTTCACATTAAACGTTTTTCTATATAACAGTTCTTACTGCGTTAGATTTGGTAAAAATAGCTTACACCATATATAATAAACTTCATCTTATCTGATACAAGTTTACGAAATTGTTGGTACAGCAAATCGCCTCAGTTAGGTGGAGAGATTTTGAATCCGTAATCCACCAATCAGAATCCGTAACTGTCAAACGTGAGATCATGAAAAACGAATTATTTTAGAGGTTTAGAATTATTGGTGTTGGCACATGTAATGGGGTTGTGTACTCTAAGATTATGGTTGCTTTATATCAACTGCAAATTTGGTAACTGAAATCAAATATCAAATTAGGTGAACTAATTTAGTTTTGATGTTGGAAATAGAATAAAAGTAACAAGATTACAATGAATACAGATAATAAGATAATAACTAGGAAAATATCTTTACACGATATGTGTAGAAAACATTTAATCTTAATTTGGAAAATAAAAATTCTATGACTTCATTGTGATGTTACTGTTACTAAAAATATTAATTCTATACGCCCATTAATGCATCTAGTATAAATTGTGCCGTTTATTTTGTACAAATTGAGTTTAATTTAAAGAACTGAATCTATTTTTGATCTGATGAAGACCAATCACATATTCTCATAAAAGCAAACAGAGCTGTAGCTAAGAATTTCCTAAAGAAACACTTGTGTGATGCGTAACGTTATACATGCAATAAATTATAGAGTATACTGTTCATAAGACAACACAAGCTGACATAGGAACGTCCAAAATAAAAAGCATTAATAAGAAGCCGAAATAGTCTCGCTGCGGATATAACCGCATGAAACTTATACGAAAGAACAATATTGAAGAAAGAATTTCACGTCAACATTTTTCAGATTGAACCCCTGTTACTCTGAGTTCAGATTCTTAAAAACAGACAAATGCCTGGAGATGCAATATAGTATATGATGGAGTGGCGGAAAGAGGGGAAAATATGATAATTTAAGGTTGGCAAGTTCAGAAAACAGCTTTGTCGTATTAACCCAAATTAAGGGACAAAACTGGAAAAAGGAACGGTCGAAAATATAATTTGCTTGAATCAAGAAGCGTGGGGCAATAGAATAAAAAGGAATTTGATATCCTTGACCTGAAGGATACGTTTTTAAGATTCTTCTCAAAATACTTTTTACTCAAAGTAAACGCACTATGTTATTTTCTTGAACATTATTGTCTCTAATTTTAACATATTAAAAATTCTTTCACGAGTGTATGTCAGAAGGAAAATATTTTAACTATGAACTAATTACATGTATTTGTGAATAAATTAAATAAGTAATAATTATTTATAGGCTAAATACTTAAAAAAATTCTTTTTTATATTTTTCCGTTGTTTTCGAATAGTGCAGCTATCTGGAGGAACTAAAGTAAAAACAAATCCTAGTTTATAAGCAATTTAAATGAAACAAGTAAGCAACTGATTAAGCAACTGAAAAAGTCTCTGGGTATCGATGAATAATCTCATTCCGTTATAACTTAACAAAATATATAACAATCTACACACTCGTATCATATTTTCACATATTGAATTTGTGTTTATAATAATATATTTTGAGGAAAAAATATGTATAGTTTGCAATTTGATTGAATTAAAACATATAAATTAAGGTCTGAATACTCCTCTCATTGCCTTTGTGTTAATGTTAAAATAGCCTTTAATAAACAATATCATTCCCTTGTGAATTTCGCAGCTAGAACACCCACTCTAGTGTATTTTACGAGCTCCAGAAGTCAGCTACAAGATTTCACCTCGGCAAAATTCTAATAAAATCCAGGGTAACATTTTCTCGTTAAAATGTTGTATTTGACACTAAAACTTTTATTTCCGCTGCTTAGAAGTATCTCTCTTTGAAAAGGGTTTCAACTTTTCTAATCTATTAAGTTCCTTCTCTTTGGGGATCTCTGGATTTCTTTGCTATGTAATAGTTTATTTTCAAAGTTTTTGGTCATTGTAGTATTTCCATTGAAATGCTGGCTCAGGTTTCAGTTAAGGACTTTAATATACTAGGTAGTGGCTATTTTCCAATTGGGACCGTTTAAGAGTGTCATAAAATTACGCACACATTAAATGCGTAACACAGGTATATTGTTTGAGGATTATGGCACTATTAATTTCTATTTATACGTTTATTTATAGGGATTAAGCAAAAAAATAACTAACAAAAATATTATTAATGCAATTAATCAAATATTCAATCAAGTTCCTTGACCCTTCTAACGGGGTTACACAATGGATAACCTCATTATTTGAAGGAATAGTTATGTCGTAATCAAAAACTATGCTCTCATTGAGGTTCTTACAGTAAACAGAAAAATGTTGCTGATGTTGATGAAGATTAAGAAGAATGGTCAAATAACACTGGACTGGGTAGCGGGCCAGACTCCTTACTGAAGGACCTCTGTCAAAAAGAATAACTATGCCGAACAGAAACAAATTCAGCATCGCCACAGAACTGTTAACAAGTCGTATGATAATTATTGTGTAATTTACAGACAGATAGCGCAAGATACCTACTTTTTCGCAAGTGCCAACACAGCAGTAACCTCTATTGTCTTTGAGGAAGACAATCCTACTTATTTATTTGAAAGAGATACCGAAAGCTAAACTATGATACTCTGATGAGCATCAAATAAGTGGGAAACCGGTTAATACTGTCTGGTGGTCGGTATCAATGAAGGATGTTGTGCAATAGTTGTTTTCGGCATCTGCTTCAAATAAATACGTAGAATAGTTTTCCTCAAAGACAATAGAGGTCACTCCAACTTGCAGAAAAGTAGGCCGCTATCTGACTGTTAATTAGACATTATTTGTCAGAAAAGACCAAGAGATGGCACTACTGTGTGTTTCTCATCACTACTAAATTATTTAAATGTTTATAATATATAGAAATGATAATTTGAATTTACCCAATTTACTTTTCTCCAATTCTTCCATGCGTTTTGTACTATCCGAGTTGCATTTAAAATATTTGGCAGTTTTCCTATTTTTTTGTTATTTACTGACTTTACTTTTTTTTTGGCATCTGTATAATTACATTTATAAATTTCAACAAAATTTCGTAGAGAAGAATACAGTGATCTTGCATGGTCACCATGAAAAATAGTTAAGAATCATCGAATAACTTTATAGAAGACTTTCTAAGACAGAACAGAAAAGTCATTAGGCAATAGTTAGTGTATTAAGTAATACTCAAAATATGCATTAGGCTTTAGATATTACAGAATATACATCCTTTAGAATTTCCAATACTCCGCTTGACTTAATCATAAATGAATAAATTTGTAAAAATAATAAAATATGCAGCTTATGGCTTCTCTTCCAATTATTTCTAGAAATAAAACCACAGGTAATTCAATGTTGTTCGCAGCACTTCCCAGATGGAAAACATGCAATTTTCCTCTAATTTAACTGATGCTGCAGTTCATTATATGAATGAGATCTTCATGTCGAGGAAATTAAAGCGAACACCTTTGTATAACTAACTAAAGTACCCATTCAATTTTCTTTGTGACTCTATTCATCCTTGACGAATAATATTATTTCGCGACACGAAAGAAGTCTTGTAGGTATCTATAAAAACTTTTGCAATTAGCCCAGTGAATGTAATGCTTAGACTATCCTCTTATAAGTGAATAACTATGTTGAGCAAGCGAAGGATTAATTTTACCAATAAGATTTTACAGAAACAGGCTCGTTAGAAATTTTTTTATTTGCTTACTTTTAAGTACTACTAAAAATTGATGCCACAATTTTTATCCTGGAATTTTCGAGTCTCAACAGGGGTAGAGAAATATATCTGGGAAGTATATTAAAACAAAAATTGATGTCACGATTTCTAAATTGAAACAAAGATGCAACTACAGATATTGGTATTATTGAGATTTTGCTCCTAATTAGAGTATAGTGTAACAGAAAAAAAATTATAGGGTGGAATATTTCTGGACCAAACCTTGGTGAAAATGTATAGATTATAGTACTACAGTTCTCTACTTTGCACTTTCACGCAGAATTGGTCACATATAAGCGCCTCTGTTTAACAATTAGCACACGGCAAAACAAGTCAATAACCAGATGGGAATGACAAGAATACAAAGATCCTATATGTGGTTGAATGTAGCATGAAAGTACAAAAAGTATCATAGTAGTACTCTCTCCTATTTCATTGATTGAGTTTTACTCCAGACCATTCTAATTTTTGTTCATTAGTTGTTACACTGAAGAGGAGCAGAAACTCCAAAACAGCTGTGTAATTCTAATTTTTCTCGTTTCTATCTGGAAACTATAGCACAAATAATTTTTTGTATTAATGAGAACGAATTTTTCTGAATATCAAAACCCAGCAATTGGTTTTCCATTTGATCGACATTTCGTTTTATTAATTTAATCTTCAGGGCTACATTAGTTATACTTGAATAACTATGTACCCAATTCTGTTTTAAAGAACTTATACAGTTTTCGGAGATACACAATTTATCTACATTAATAAAATGTTTCAGGGTTTAAATATTATCATCATCATCATCATTCATAATCAAATAATAATTTTAGTAATGATACGTTATAGAAAATGTTAATACATTATTTTATTATTTTTATTATTGCCTTTATTAACAGCCTCGCACCAATTCTTTCTCATATATATCACTCTTCAGTTTTCCAAAAAAAGGGATAGTGTGAAGGTCTTGTTATCTAGTGTTTAAGAAAAGCATTACAAAGAAGTAGCTAGTAGTATTCTTCAAGAAGCAACTTAGGAATTAAAAATAAATAGTTTAAATCATATACGCTTGGCTCAGAATGAAAATGAATCTTATAACGTTTTCGATTTACTGCTTTGGATGAGATTGTAGTGTTCCATTTTGGATATAAATTGCTCTTGCTCGTAGTTTCGTGTTCGATTTATTCAATTTATTGCTCTGAAATCTTAAAAGGAGGGCCCTCACTTCACCTAAGAAAATAGTGAGAGCAATGAGAGTACCAACTGAAATTTGAAACAGATAACCTCAAATTTTAGAATTTTTCTGTGCGCATAAATAATTTTTGAACCGAACCAAATAATTTTGTAACCTTTGGAAATACTGTCTTCATCTGATAGCTCAGGCGAAGATTTTGCGTATGGTTGTGCCTACAATAATAATTATCATTGCAAGGAAACAAAACACAAAATAAAAAATTGTATTTTACTTTTATATTTGCTGATGGTGTCCAGTATCTCCAGTATTAAATGCTTAATAATAACTTCTGTATCCATTATCTTTTTATTTCACTGTTTCAAAACCAAACCAAACCCAAAAGTTAAGTTAGCTTACAGATGAAAAGTAGAATATGTCAAATTTAAAACCGTGTTCGATTAAATCATAAATTACAACAACGAAAGCGATTGAGATCGGATTAAGATCGATCTCAGTTAGATTTGTATCCATCCATTGTATGTGTATCTATTCTCTTTTTATTTCACTGTTTCAGAGAAAAATCCAAAACTCATAGAAAAACCAAACCCAAAAGTAAGGTTAGTTTGTAGATGAAAAGCAGGAAATGTCAAATTTAAAGGCGTGTTCGACTAAATCGTAAATTACAACAACGAGAGTGATCGAGATCGGATTAAGAGCGATCTCAATCAGATTTGTGTCCATCCATTGTATGTGTCAACGGGGTGTAGAAAAATAGTTCTACAGCTTAACAGATGGTTAATGTAATTAACAAAAACAAACTACTACGAGTGTAGTAAGGATACCCCCATACCTACTACTACTACGTAAGGATACCAGAGTATTTCCTCGTAGTTTTCGTTGCAATCCAAAACACTGTATTTTGAATTCTAACATTGTTAGACAAAATACACAAAATTTTGCTTTGTAATTCAGCGCTCGGCGTGGAATTAGCCAGGAGAATGACTGTTTTGGCCTAAAGCTGGATTCATAGTCCGTAAAACTTAAGCCGTAAGCTATAACCGTACGCCGTATGACTTAATTTCTTGAAAGTGCATTCATAATGTACATAACGTAAGCCGTACGCAAGAGCAAAGAACTGGCAGATGAAATGGCGGTTAAGTGTCAAATCAAAATTTACATCAATAACTTCTGTTTAATTTTATCCAAATTAGTTAGAAGTGGTTCAGTATTTGGCATTTTCAAATTTCCGATTTGAGGTTTGCATTCGATTATAAATACGGAGACACAGAACATCGTTCCAATTTCTACACTTTGTGGTCTATGATCAGAATAAACTTCGATTCTAGCCGATTACCAGCGGTTTTACCCGATTCCGTAACGATAAACGTAAGAAATAAAAATGAACCATTTCTTACGGCATACGAATTATGTTACAGTGACTATGAATTGTCATGCGGATTTCATATAATTTATTTTTAATACGTCTTACGGTTATAGCTTACGGCTTAAGTTTTACGGACTATGAATCCAGCTTAATTTGGTTCAGTCCTTATTTTATAATGCGTGTTTACAGATGGAGGATATGGGGTATCCTTACTACACTCGTAGTAGTTTGTTTTTGTTAATTACATTGTATGTGTATTCATTCTCTTTTTATTTCACTGTTTCAGAGAAAAATCCAAACGTCATAGAAAAACCAAACCCAAAAGTTAGGTTAGCTTGCAGATGAAAAGCAGGAAATGTCAAATTTAAAACCGTGTTCGATTAAATCGTAAATTACAACAACTAGAGCGATTGATATCGGATTAAGAGCGATCTTAGTCAGATTTGTGACGTTATTGATTATTTTAGGATCAATCTGAGAGCATGTACACAGAAAACGTTATTAAACAGCGGACAATTTTGGTAGTACTTAATTTTGAAGAGAAATAAGTTTATAATTGTGTTCATTACAAAAAAAAAAAAACACATTAAAATGGTAATTTTAAATAAGAATTGGAGAGTTCAATTTATCAGCTCATTCCAATATGCTACTCTGTAGTAATTCATGAACATTTGTTGATCGGATTACAAACCCTCGATTATTTCGTTACCTAATTCGGCATCTAGAAGACGAATACATCTAAAACCGAATCATTCTACCAGTTTGAGCATTAATAATTATTAGCCTAACCGTAATAGAGTAATCTGTGGAAGTTGCGGGGATAAAGTAGGGTATATATAACATCTATGTAACATTTATAAAGTAGTACGTGACGAGGCCTACGGTGGTAAGCGAAAACGCACTGCGGTTCGAAAGATAATTCAACTTCCTTGCGGATTTTCCAAGGGATTACACTATCCATTATTTATTTATTTCCATGTATAGGTATGTATTCAGCAGATTTACGCGCAATAACAGGAATATTACAATATCTAAGGGTGCACATTCATTTTAATTGTCCTGAATAATTAAACAGTAAACTTTTATATAGTATATTTTTAATATTATTTATTGGCTTATTTAACTGTTTACATCTTTCTTTATATAGGAATTAAGCCAGAAAGTTAACCAAGAGATAAATAATTATTAATGAAATTATCAAATATTATGGTGCAATAAAGTTTTTAATTTTCCTCGTTGCCTATAATCCTAGGTACGCAAAGGAATAACCTTATTATTTTTAAGATATGTCCAAAACAAATAGTTTGCGTGCAATATGCACCCCTCAATTTTGAATTGCCAACAATGCCCCAACGGTATCTCTCGGACAGTGGCCATTATAGCCGTCATCGCACAGCCATTTTTGTATCGTGTTGTGTGTTTCTTTTCAAATAAAGTATGAGTGTAATTAGCCATTTAGTGAATAATAATATAACGAACTAATTGTGTACACCGAGAGAAAAAACTGTTTGAAGAACTCAAAAACGTTAGCGTAACAGTTTTCCATAGTCTCATATGGCGAATGAAAACCACGCGTTAATTTAACAATTTAAAAATGTCAACTATTGACTGTTAATGTAATGTGGGCGACTTTTGCTTAAAAAATTATTCGTTTTTGTTTCAAAGATGGGTTATCTTCATGCAACACGAAATATATAGTTGATGAAAACAATTGTTATATTGGTTCAATTCATGAAATTAATTGTATTCAGAGAAATGCTTGGTTGAGATTGCATCTGCTATATTGTTGTATATAAATATATATTGAAGTAACATTTTATAGAGTTTAGATCTAATTTTATTTTAACCATTTTAAGTATTAGTGCAATCATTTTTCAATTTCGCCTGACAATAAAGATGATTGTACTACACTTATCTGTTACAGTTGATTCAATATTTCACAAGGCTTTTAGGAAACATTGTAGGTGTATCAAAAGTACAAGGTAGGTATTCTAAATTATTAATCAAACAAGTATAAATCATTACAACTCTATATATTTGAAATAAAATTTGATGTGGTATTAATATAAGTAACTATTGTAAGTAGGTATATAAATACATACTTAACAATTTACATAACATAGTAAAAAAATATAATCATAATAATATAATAAGTAGGGAGAAAATGTAAATCGATATCCGTTACTTGAAATAAATTTGAATGGCGGAACAAATTTAGACTAAATAACATTGAATTAGAATAATAAAAGATTTAGGTGTCATATTCACAAGTTAGGTGTTCTGATAATGTATGAGGGTTAACCTTAAACTGTTTAATAATTAATAAAATAATTAATTTAATAATTAATAAAAGCTTGGTTTAATAATAAGAATCAGTAAAGACCTTACAAATAAAGAAACACGCATTACCCTGTAGAATTCACTTGTTCTACCGAATTATTGGTTATTATTCATTCGTCATGTGGTCCCCGGCTTATCAGCTATCATAATAGTTGAAAGGGTGTAAAATAGATTTTAAGAAACCTTTAGTTGAAGCATAGGCGTTGTAGATATAATTCCTGCCTTTCCTTTTCAGTAAATATTATATAGAAGTTACAAGATACAACTTGCGTCTTTCTGATATTTGTTTTGGCTATATAACTTACCGAGGGTCACGTACGTAAGCTTTTTGCTGCGGATATGCTGTTGTGTAGGGATGCTGTAATAAAACAGTTCATCCACATAAAACTTCTGCCTAGTGCGTTGCTTTTTTATAACCTAGATGGCTTTACTTATGTCCTACGCTTAAAGCACAAACTATAGTGTATTAATAACATTATTTAATAATTAGTATTAAAGAAATTATTAATTGTCCCATTTGGTTCTTTAGATGATAAATTTAGGCTTAAATTTTGATATTAGAAAAAATAAATACACTTAAGAATAGTCGAATTACAGCTTCCTTAGATATCACCAAGAAAAAAGGTGAATACTACCAAAAAATGAACAACTAAAAAATTTATTAAAGAACTCGAGCAATATTTCAAATAATCAGCATGCCTAAGAATATCGATCGAGTCTCCAGAAATATATTCTTTAAAACATTTAAAAAATCCTTTAAAGGCTTAAGGGGAATTTAGTCAGTCACTTATTAGTCACTTATGTACGGAATTTTGACCAACTGAAAATTCGTCGCAAGACCTCCTATTAGTTTTTTTTTTTTTGTATAAATTGAATTACAATTATATTTATAACAGTAGTGTATTGAATTTATTGCCTTTTTATTCACGTATATTGTCCTTACGTCGGATTAATTTATTCTTCTATCTATCTTCCAAGCCAACATAAAAATGTTTTATTCACTTAATGTTATGTGTAATGTCTTCCACTGCAACCTAGATTTTCTGAGACGTATTAAGTTCACCAATATGTAAACATTTTTATATAGTTCACTATTGGTTTTTGTTGTTTTTGTGTTATTTTTGTTGCTTGTAGTTATATACTTATTATTATTTCTTTCTTGTTTCTTTCTTTGTGGATTAGTAGGATGCAGAAACAGTTGGATAACTTTTAACTGCCTCTTGATACTATTGTTACAAAATCATCGACACAGTGCCCAAATGCGGTGTTGCCAAATCTACTTTTACCCCAGCCTTAAGGAAATTGTGCACAATCTGGCAACCCCCAAGGGCGAAGTCTCAACGCTCTAGTACTTCTAATAAGGGAGATAGCCTCTTTCGCCCACATTTTCTGGATGCTACCAGCGGTACTTATCAAATACCCTTCGTATAACTTGGCTGTCAATTATTTATTGAACTGTCTTGGTATGTGGATTATTCGTGAGTATTCGATGTAAATTTATACAAGGATCTAGAAGCCTACTTCACCTATATAAAGGCCAAGGGGTGCCGGCGAGGAAGTCAGTTTTAATTAGGCAGTGATTAAGAGCAAATAAGCAATATTTAAGTGAAATAACTGCGATTTTCGTGTTTTCGGTGTGTATTTATTTAGATATTATACAAGAAGTGTTGTATTTATTGTGTCTGAAGAGTTAAATAAAGATTTCTTTTTTGTTGTTAAAAGTCCTATTTTTAGAATCCCGGAAGGAGTAACACTATTTATATGATTGATTTATGTAACATGTAATCGTCCGGCAGATAGTATGAGTTTGTACGCAGTGAGGGCTAATATAATAAGGAAGTTCAAATATAGAGATATTTATTACGACTTTTATGAGTAAAAACCTCTTCTAATTCTCTGCATTTGGTTATAGAAGTAATCTTGGTAGAAATGTAAATCTCGTAATCGGATTTTAAAATTGGCATGTCTTAAATTTATTGAAAGAAAAGTACAAATGGGTAATAAGTGAAGCCATTATTGGAAAACTCATAAAGCTGATCTGATTTAAAGTTGAATCTCCAGTCATAAATTCCTGGGCAACTTTTAATTATATAAGTACGGGTTGTTCTGGAAGTTATGTATCATTTATTATACGTACTAGTAAATAGATAATTTCCCCATATTAGCTTTGTGGTAATTAAAAATGGATGAAAGTACAACACAATGTGCAAAACTGAAACCTCAATAATATAACAATAGTTTTGTACCCTCGCTCAGCAAAAGAATTATTAGCAGTGGTGAAAAACACACCGTAGTGCCTTGGGTCTTTGCTACTATCTGTCTGGCAATTATTGTTAAATTGACAGACAGATAACGACCTGCTTTTCCGCATGCGCCATTATAGCAGTGACCTCTATTGTCTTTGAGTAAGACAATCCTACTTATTTATTTGAAGGAGATGCCGAAAACAACTACAAACAAAAAGAATTATATAAAATAATGAAAAATATACAAAAAAAGCTTAGCAAATCTTAACAAACAGATACAGAATTGTATAGATTCGAAGTAGTCCAGCATACAGTTATCTATAAAAAGATACTTAGAGAAATGTATTTTTTATAGTTTAGCCGTAAGGTGCATATTAACATACAGTCCGTCCTTAAAGACTCGCCAAAAACTATATCATTGTGTTCAAGAAAAAATGTTCTAACCACATTTACAAAATCATGAGATATCCAATATAACCAATCAGCATGTTTTAAAAATATTAATCGAACTATTTATATCTTTCTTTTTATAAGAACTAAGCTAAAAAGTTAACTAAGATATAAATTATTAATGCAATTATCAAATATTATCGTTCAATAAAATTTCAACTTTATAAGGTTATAATTTTAAATTTTATAATTAATAATTTTAATTTTATTTTAAGTACCTAGGTTATAGGTGATAAGGAAAATTAAAACTTTATTGAGCCTTAATATTTGATAATTTCATTATAATTTATCTCTTAGTGTACTTTTTGGCTTAATTCCTATATAAAGAATTGGCTGTATAAAGAAATATGTAAACAGTCAAGTAAGCCAATAAATAAAATTAAAAATATACTATAAAAAGGTATCAGAGTTATAGGACTCAAATATTATTAGGATAGATAGGTAAGTATATAGCAAAATTTTATATTTGGGACATTTTATTAAAAAACCGTCTAAGTTACAAATTGACAAGTTTGACGTAGAAATTATTTTCAGTGAAATAAGCCAATAACTAATATTAAAAATATACGATATTAATCGAACTGTTTGATATTTTTGGTGAAGCCAATGGTTTTGAATATATCCAATTCATTGGTTACTTTTGGTGACATTTTTTGCAAAGAATCAAAGAATTTTATTCTTTACAATGGGGGATGCGCACTTGCCAGATCTTTGAGTAAAAGCTATTATAAAAGGTAGTTAATAGTGGAAAGTAGGTATTAGGGTGATTGAACCCATCCCCTACAGTTTCCTTTCAGCCCAACAGCCCAGCCAATCACAGCGCTCCATTCGCAGGCGCTCAACGTCAGGCACTTTGGTGGGGAACGTCAAGATATCCTTTTATCCTATCAGGAAACGTCACGTGTATCCTGAAGGATATACGCGCGACGTTTTTCAGGATACGCGTGACGTAGAACTTGACGTTCCCCACCAAGGTCCGTGACGTTGAGCGGCTGCGAATGGAGCGCTGTGATTGGCTGGGCTGTTGAGCTGAAGAGAAAGTGGCGGGGGATGGGCTCAATCGCCCTAATACCTACTGTGGAAACAGTCATGTTTCAATAAAATTGTAATATGATTGTACCAGCACCTCCTAGATAATATATAATAATATCAATGCCATTTTCGATGGGAACAACGATGGCGCACAACGACTTGTATGGGAGAGGGAGCGGCATATTATTTTGCAGACCGCGAGTGCGCCCAGGAACGACTTACGATGTTATAACTTAACTAACCATTTAGTACGAGAATAAGGGAAAGCTGGAAAACCTTATTAATTAAAGTGAACAGCAGATTGTTAGCTATTTATACAGTAAGGTTGCAGTACTAGTCGCATATTAAGAACGCCACTAGTTTTATGCGCACAGATTTAATATATGAGTAATTAGAAAAAGTTGACCGGCGGCGAGATTCAAACCATCGTCAAATGCGTAGAACGATTAAAAGCCTCGGAGCTCCCTACATAAGTTGATCATTAATTAATTGTTGTCATTTGGTTGGCATTATGAATATGAATTACTTGGTGTCATAATATTATTTTGGGTAATTCTTATACAAGAGGCAATGTATGAAGAAGATTTTGTTACAGCCCGGGCCCGATTCTCGAGTCGTGCGAATATAAATCGTATACGAAAATGATTTAAAAATAACGCAAACTGATAATTGAAACTAGATTTACGCCGTGGATAATCTACAGATAGTTGCAAGGATTTTTTTGTGATATACTGTACAGAATGACCCAGACAGATAACCATACATACATAGGTATGCTAGGTTTATAAATGTATACCACTATCAGAGTCTAGTTATTAATATTTTTTGTTTTGTGGTATTTTGTTCCACGAAGATCGCCACTGAAGTACTATAAACAGTACTTGGAATATTTAATATTTTGTGTGTTCATTAATAAACGCTGGATTGATGTAAACACGTTTTATTCAGTTTCAAAACTGCTTTAATCATAAATTAGGTTATACAAACACAGAGTAACAGAACAAATAGTAAACAAATGTAATGACGTCACAAAAACGCGGCAGCCATTTACATGACGTAAATGTTATTTTGGCAGCAATTTAAAATAATCTTGTTTTATTTATCTTTATTGGACCATAAATCATACTTCTTCTATTTTTTTTATTGCGATAGTAATTTAGTAAGCAAATTTACAAAATTACATAAAATGTAAAAATCATGCAGCTGATTTACCTTTTCACAAATCATGTTCATCATAACCATGAAAGATTAAAGGTTGCAGGGTGTCTCATCTTTTTTTATAGCAATTATCTTTGCACTGTACTCGGAGTTGAATTGGGATATAAATTTTCATCTTATTTTCTTGGACTACGATAATAATTTTATAAAGTTATCTGCTTTAAAGGTATAAAAAGGCTTAGGAATTTATTGCGCTAAAATCTTACACGGAAGTTTTATCGGCGGTTCCGTTTTAAGTAATAAATATTTAGTGGTCAATTTTAGAGCACGATTTCAAAGTTTTATGCTTATGTTCATAGAACAACGTGTAGCTATGTCGTTATCCAGTTTTACAGGAAGTCTGAAACTTCAATTTTGAATAAATATGAAAGGCACTTTCCTAGGATATTAACTCAAATGTCATATAATGACCGTAAATACCTAAGGTCGTAATTGTCTTCATACAGCTTATAAGAAAATAAAATATC
Organism: Pogonocherus hispidulus; assembly: GCA_963924545.1. Lineage (NCBI taxonomy): Eukaryota > Metazoa > Arthropoda > Insecta > Coleoptera > Cerambycidae > Pogonocherus > Pogonocherus hispidulus. The sequence continues at coordinate 36,371,460 of OZ004697.1, read as the reverse complement.
AAGCAAGACAGCGTAAAACAAGACATATTCTCTACACGGTTAAAAATTACCAAGCCCAAATAAACTGTCAATAAGTTTATAACCTGTTGTAGTAGTCATATAACGTGAAGTTTGACAACGTAGTCGCATGAGGATCATACTATTAACTATACTCCTATGTCAAATTATACAGGCTGACTCGAATTTTAAGATAGGTACATTTTTAGTTGACTATAAAAATGTAGGATGAAAATGATGATAATCTCTTGGACTTTTTTGGGCAATATGACACATTGAACGAAAGAAAATCCCGCAAAACGAGAAGTTAAAAAAAAAAAATGATGTATGGAATACAAATATTGCAGGTGGATTCTTCGGGACAAAACATCTGAATTTGCTTTGGGCGATGGCAGCATAGAGTCAGGAGACACAGAGATTTCACAAAATGTAATAAAACTTCCAGGGCCGAATTTAAAAAGTTTGAATTGATGACGGGTCTGGAAAGATAAACGTTTTTTGAAAAATATAATTATGCCATTAAAAAGGGTTGTTTTTTTCAACGTCTACTCAAATAAAGATGGAATAAAGTAAAAACAAATTTCCAAAATTTCAATTTCTTTCAAATATTTAAAAATCATTCAAGTTAGCCTTGAAATATTTCAGCCATTATGTTGGTCCCCTGATTGCACAACTTTGCTCCCCATTTAACCGATTTCGTATCTCTTACCATTTCCGAGATCTCCATGCATAGACCTGAATTTGAATCAGCCTGTACAGTGACTTAATAGAAAGTATTAGAGCATGGTAGTGACACAAACATGAGAGACACAAACATGTGGGTGCAGCATTTCTCCTGCCCCAGGATATTAGAGAGCTTCCACTACAACGAGTGTTGGCCTATGCGCATAGCACGGGTCTCTTCCAATAGCTCTCGACTAGCGACAGGCACAATGGGTCAAAAGACGTGAGTGCTGCGGGTAACCGCGTCACCTTCCAACAACAACAACAACAACAACAACAACAACAACAACAACAACAACAACAACAACAACAACAACAACAACAACATACTTAACCTCTCCGTACATTTAAAATACTTATTGTTTATCAGATGTCAACTATCTATACATATATAGCGTGCATCTTGAATCAGTATATATAATTTAATTGGGGGTTTATTTCGATATAAGTCCCATTAGAATGGTAGTTTCTTTTAATATAAAAATATAAAATAATATATTTAAAAATTCACTGACGCTGGTCGAATGAGCAGCCTATAACATTGTAAGTCCTGATTCGATGTGAGTAAGAAATGTGCGAAATACGTCTCAAAACACGTATTATAGTTCTATTCATATCAACACGCCATCTCTTAGCATGAAATATAAGTTTCATAAATTTATTAAGCTTATTTTTGTTTTTTGTGACATTAAAACTGTTCTTTATATTCGTATCTAGTATTTGTAGCTATTAATGAATTGTTCTTCATTCTAAAATGTTATGCAGACAATGTTCTTATATGTTTCTAATTATTTATGGTACTTATGTATGATACTCTGTATTTTAAACTATACCATAGTCCAGTGGCGTCGCCAAATTTTTGTTTTTGGGTGGGTCAGGATTGAGTCCGTTATTCTATTAGTAAGCCAACATTATTTTATTCTTATAGGTATATTTTTCTGATTATAAGGTGCGATAACATTTAAAATATTGATTTTGATGTGTTATATCTAGCAATAGTAATATCTCTACCCCTCAGTCTATTCACATGGATTAGCCCGGAAGTCCGGGGTTTGTGTGTAAGAGGGGGCGGCATGTTATTATTCAGTAGGCCGTATTTGCCCCTCAGGAACGACTTACGTTGGTATACCCTAATCACCATTCGGTGCTGGAATGAGGGAAACTTGGAAAACCTCATTAATTAGGGGGGTAGTCAACATCATTAGATATGCTATTCTCGCACATTAACACCAAGCTGATGATCTTCCCATCCTAGGCACGCTCACTAGGATGGCCGTAAACAAGCCTTAAAATATGGGTAGACAATTTAATAAAAAATTGCCGACGGTATGGGGATTCGAACTCACGACCTCTGGGTTAATCAATCAACACACTAAAGTCTGAGCCATCGATCTGATAATGAACTCCTATATTAACTATTAACATATTATATATATATTAACTTCAGTTGTTATAATCTAAATTATAATAAATTTAATTAATTTTAAGTGGGCGATGGCCCACCTGGCTTATCTTCTCGATACACCACTGGAAGCAATTCATTTGTCTGTGGAAAGATAACACCTTTTATAGAACAAGTTTTAAAATTGTGCTGCAGTAATGGCGTTACATCTATCATAAATTAATTCAAGAAACAAAATGCTCCCATTCAAATCTCAAGGATGTAAAGTTCTCTGAATATATTTAACCCGGAAGAATACAAAAACTCATTGGATTATCACAATATTTCCCGGAATAATCGTATTAGGATAATGTTAAATAGGCTATGAATATAAAATAAAGGTTGAGTGTAGGTTTGAATTCACGTTCTAATAGGACTCTCAAGAGATTTCCACGAGTTTTCCGGGTTGCCCTGGCAATATTCTTTCCTAAAAAGTTAATGGCATCTCTTGGGTTTCAAATACCATTGTATGAAAGGCCGAAATCAAATAAAAAAACTAGCGAACAGAGAAAAGATTACAAACACATTTTAGCCTCTATAAAGAACTTAATAGATTACAAAAGTTTTCAACCTAGGGATGAGAAAAGTATAACAAATTTAATCCGTACTTAAAGTTTTAGAGAATGAAATCGACCGAGGAAAATATTTCTTTATATTTTGTGAGTAGAGTGTATTATATTACTGAATAGAAGGATTTTCAAATATTTTTATTCAATAGCGAATCGGATGCTACTATAAATTTGTCAAATATTTATCATAAATATGATGTATCAAAGCAAGTTGTCATTCTATGTGTAGTAAAATGTATATGAAACACCTACAATTGCTTTTTAATTATTAATACATACTTGATAAATTTATAATAAATTTACTGCATATTCTACTTTCAACTCAATATTTTTTTAACCATGGGAGTTGGAGGAACAACAAGTGTTCTTTTTGTTTAATAATACATCAACCGTATAGATTTTCTTATGAAAATTTCAAAAGTATTATTGACGAAAGAAATATTGCAGAAAGCACCACCTAGCCTATTCAAAGCGTCCACTCCAATACAAACAAATGATACTTAAATACAGTTACTATTGTCAACTTCCTTATAAAAAACGATGTAACTTTGCGCAAACTTTTAGTCCATTATAAAAACCCAACACTGGCGTAGTTTTCCACATAACACCAAAACACTATACTGCAATCGACGCGCGTTTCGCCGACCAAGTTGTCATCATCTGGAGATGATTAAAAATCCTGAAAAAACTGAGTTTTAATCATCTGCAGATGATGCCAACTTGGTTGGCGAAACGGGCGTCGAGTGCAATATGGTGTTTTGGTGTTACGTGAAAAACTACGTCCCATTAAGCTGAAACTGTTTGTGGAAGTAAAGATTCATAGTAGCATTTACTAAATAAAATTTGAAAACAATTGGTTTATTAGAAGAAAGAAGGCATTACTTAGATATAAAAAGTCTAAACTACCAGCACATTGGGAGTATTATAAACAGATTCGCAATGAAACAAACTATGCTATCATTAGAGAGAAAAAAGCTTACCTTGAATATTCTATAAAATTAAAAAGTAGTAAAAAATTATGGCATGATTTAAAAAGCATGAATGTGTATAGCGGTAAAAGTGTTCAACGGATTCCTGATACAATCGGTGACGCTAATATAATTAATAAGTATTTTGTAAACTCTAGTAAAAGTGATTTTGTTGTTAGAAATGAAACTATTAACTATTACAATGAAAATATTAGATCTGTCACTGAGACGTTCTCTTTTAGGATGGCTACAGAAAATGATATATGGTTGGCAATAAAATCTATAAAATCCAGTGCCGTAGGTGTTGATGAAATTGGAATCAGTTTAATTTTGAATCTATGCCCCCATATATTGCCCTTATTAACACATATTGTTAACTACTGCTTTGAACATGATGTATATCCTTCATTGTGGAAATTTTTAACAATAATACCGTTACCAAAGACAACTAATGTATCAGATGTAGCAGATCTCAGACCAATTAGTATCTTACCAACTATGTCTAAAATAATCGAACTAATTATGAAAAAACAAATTAGTGAACATGTTGCTTTAAACAATATATTACCACGTAAGCAATCAGGTTTCAGAAAGGGTTTCAGCACAACAAGTGCCTTGTTGGATGTGGTAGACGATATTGTTCAATCAGTTGATAAGAATGAGCTCACGGTCTTAGTTCTACTGGACTATAGTAAGGCGTTTGATCGTATCAATCATGAGCTGCTTCTAGCAATCTTGCATTACTTTGGTTTTGGTTCCAAATCTGTTCAACTAATGAGACAATATATGATAGACAGACATCAAAGAGTACATATTAATAATAAAAACTCTGACATGTTACCAATAGAGCAAGGTGTTCCACAGGGGTCAATACTTGGTCCTCTTTTATTCACTTTGTATACAGCTGAGTTTCAAAATGTACTTAAAACTTGTAACGTTCATTTCTATGCTGACGATACTCAGTTGTATCATTCTTTCAAGGAGACTAATGTAGAATACGCTTGTGGATTAATTAATCAGGATATTTCATCTCTTATGGAAATGTCCAATTCATTTTGTTTATCTATAAACGCAACAAAGTCCAAGGTTATGTTATTTGGTAGAGAAAAAGCGAGAAACAGATGTAAGGATAAAATTAATATCACCATCAATAACAATCCTCTTGACCTAACGCATGTTTCAAAAAACCTTGGACTATATATCGATTCTGGATTGAAATTTACAGAACATGTCAATCATATTATTAGGAAATCTTTTGGAAATTTAAAATTAATTTATTCAAGCAAGGACGTATTAACTAGAAAAGCCAAAACTCTATTATGCGAAGCTCTTGTACTATCTCACATGAATTATGCATCAGTTCTATATTACCCTTTCTTAAGACAGGTTGATGTTCTTCGATTACAAAGATTGCAAAATAGTTGTGTAAGGTTAATATGTGGAGTTAGGAAATATGATTCGATTTCTCCAAGTCTGAAACATATTGGTTGGTTAAATATTAAAAATAGGAATCATCTCCACAGTTGCTTGTTTTATCACAATGTTCTGCTAAATAGGTCACCTCCTTATTTGTATGAAAAAATAACTTACAGGACAGATGTACATAACTTAAATATTAGATTCAAGAGCACTATTACAGTTCCTAAACATAAAACTTCCATATTTCGTTCTGGATTTTCATATTGTATAGCATCTTTTTATAATGCCATTCCTAGCGTTCTCAAGGATCTGCCAAGCCAAAAATTTAAAAATCAGTTAAAAAAAATTCTTTCTGCAATAAATATTTAGCAAGTGTTACATGTCTTCCTTTTTCTTTTTCTTATTGTTCCTTCAATGTTTTGATTCCAGTCATATATTTATATTTTGTTGGCGTTACCGTTACATGATTATTTTGTTCTTTCTCTTTGTGGGTTGAGTGGAAGAGCAGGGGTTTTTTTCTTAAAAACACTGAACTCTGCCCTTTATAACATAACTCTATTAACTGTAAATGTATTTCTTTAGAAAAATGGTTGTAATAAAAGCATTTATTATTATTATTATTATTATTATTACTGTAAGAGATATAAATAAAAAAATACATTTTTTTTAACTTCAACGCCCTGTATTTCAGAAACGGTACGGATTTGGAAATAAGTTTATATAGCAAAGTCCCATTATTTTTACTGGCTCTATATGTTCCCGAATTTTTTCAGCATAAAAAAGGTATCGATTACCATAAAATGGGACACCCTGTATACCTACCATTAAAAATACGTTTTTTTGAACATGAACATTTACTTTACAATTAGTGGATAAAATTTATTTCTTATATCTAACTGATATTTGTAGGATTTACTACAGTGATGCAGTGATTGCAAAAAACTGCAACCGTATAATCTGTACTGATTATCTGGTATACCTGATTATCTGAAATCTGATTACTATACTGTAAATTGGATCTGTAAATGTAGTTTATTAGCTTAGAGTTTTAGTATATTGGATGACTTAAATAACATAAAAAAATTACGTCTTACGAATAAATGAACAAAGATATTAAATTTTTTTGTAGGTGTTTTACAATGGCAATTAGTATTTTGGCAATGCTAAGTATAATTATCGGAGAAATCCGATATCCAAGTATTATTTTGTAATTTGTTTATATTATTTAACGCTGCGACTAGGCCAGAAATAATTAATTGACAATTAGTACCGCTTACCACTAAGCTGACCTAAATGGAATCAAAAATTAAATATCCCCGAACACAATCCGCGATAATGCTCCCATATGATTTACAGTCACGTAGTGCCTCCGATTGTTTATTTATCGCATTGCAGCTGTCCAGAAAGTATCTTTTGTTTCCGCCAGCAACAGCAACCAGCAGCAGGAGTAAGTATCCGTTAGTAAATCCTGCAGAGCAGACTCCGGGCTGACACAAACCGTCAGCCGCCGGAAGCAAGCTCCAGGTTCACATAGCTGCGATCGTTCGATGACCGTTTGACATAGGCGAAGCAGCGTATTGTGTGTTCTTGTAGCATGTTTGGAAGAAAGTAACCTGAATGTTAGTACGTCTCCTCTAAAGCCCGGTTTCACAATAGCTGGTCACCGTTACTTAACCGATAGTTAACTAACTGTGCGTAGTTGTAGGTAAATAAAATGTTAAAGAAATGCACATTCTAAACTTATAGTCAGTAAACCGTTGGTTAAAATACATTATGAAACTAACCCTTAGGCCCGGTTTTTCGATGTGCAGTTAATACTGTTTGCGAAGTAACTAGCAGTTAAGGCTAACTGACAGTCATAGAGAAATATAAAAATTAAGGAAGTGTTTCTTTCCCTGTTAAAAATTGGCCCTACGTGAAATGACAATTGACACTAATTGATCCATACGACAGTAAGGGGGCTTTGAACTAATGTTTAATGTAGATAAAACATATTCCTGTTTGATTGACAGAAGAAACGCGGGTTATTTATACTTAACGTTTATGTTTTATAGGTTGATTTTTGGAAGGAAATTTTGACCAATATTTTTTATTTATGATCATCGGCTTTGTCCTTCGTTTCCATGGTTTCTCTATCTCGTGTCACGTTACTTGTTCTAGTTCTACTGACGCTAGCGCCTCTATGCGCAGCTGGCCTACGCAGAACCTCATACTGGGTACTCATAAGAATCAAACACTCTGTACATTTTTATATTTCTCTATGCTGACAGTCAACGTGCCTGTTAACTCTAGAAGCGTTTTTCCAATCTAAACTTATCTGGCAGTTAAGTAACTCTCTGGTAGCAAAATATTGTCTAGAATTGGCAGGAGTGACCTTTAAAATGCTTTGCTGTTATTGGATAATTTTCTTCTGACTTTTACCCTCTAAATATGAAAATGGTTGAATTGTCATTAATTGTCAACAATCTGAAAATTAGCTCTCACTTGTTTTGTTATTATCCGCGTTTTGTTATCCCAGTATCATATAATAAGTGGAAAAATAGGTATATATGGTTTCAATTTGGTTCTCAATTTGTTTCAAAATTCGGAGAATCGTTTCCTTTTTTCACTGAAATCTGATAAAGAAATTCAATTCATGGTACTCTTCAAAAGGATTCGTTCTTTCCCTAACTGTGTAGGGTCTTCTTTCACGATTTAAGAACTCCACCATAAATTCATCCTCATCTTCCAATGGATTAAAACTTTCCATTTTCGATCCTATCCTTTCAATCATATTATCATTTAAGATCATACATAACAAAATTTTTAATAATTACAAATCACTGTTACTTTTGACAATAAATAATTAGGTTATTATTCTTTTAACTGGAAGTTAGTATGCAAATAGGCACTTTGAAGTATTTGTTAAAATGACAGGCACTTTGACTGGTAGTTATCAGTTCACAGTTAGTTTGAAAAACGCTTTAGCTGTAAGCTAGTTCTAAACTGATAGTTATCAATCCCTAACCATGCATTGAAAAACCGGACCCTAGGCTTGCATTCTGTTTCTGGGTTGCGTTTCACTAGGTGATGTCTTGGCAATGGTTTTTGTATGAGCGTTTGACGTGGGGAAAATTGCTTACAAGAGTATATCAGTTTAATGTTTCTGGAATCCGGGTGCCTAAAAGCGTGGCGCATCTGTTTTGGTGTCTTAAGTATTTTATCATATATGCCTTGGCAATGTTTCCTCTATAAGCATTTGACACGTTGCTATCTAGGGTATATTGGTAGAATCAGGGTCTATAGTCACTGGTAGAATGCTGCCGAAGGCTGGTCTAGTGAACCTGTAGACCGAGATAGGGCATTTTGTGCTGGGGTTTCCCTAGTTGTTGTTGCTTTCTTGTTGTTGCTCTCTGGCTAATTATTAATTACGGAATATAGGTACTTGAATAATATTTATTGCTTAATTATTTACCGTTACATTATCACTTGCTTAATAATAATTATTGCTAGTAATATTGTCTGCTTGTTTAATGTTGCTGCTTTATTAAATCGACTGATTTATTTAAAGTATAAATAAACATTTTAGTAATTGGAATTGTTTGATTTTTATTATATGGGTTAAGGAAAACTGACCACTGGCATGTCAATTTATTGCACATGAATCCTAGCTTATTATTAGTATGTTTATTGAATCCTTCTTCACTGAAGCTACCCAGCATCCACTCGTCTACGAGTCGAGTCGGTACGGACCATTCACCACATATCAGTGGTAGCACCCGATATAAAAACTCAAAATAAATAAAAAAGTGTCACAAAACTAAAAAGTTTTAACAGTCGAATAATTCTGAAGCTATAACTCTAAACTTATTAGTATGTAGAATCTAGTAATTGTACAGATGATACTAATACTTATTAAATGTACTTCTCATGATCGATACAATTATTTGATTTCTTAAAATAAAAACTTTAAAGCAGTCAAAACAGAACACTCATGATATTTAAGTGACTGAATTATTAAATAGGAACACATTTAGAACTTTTAATACAAATTCTCTATAAGTAAAATGTCTGTAACATACTTTCAGTCAATACATGTAGGTATAGGTATTCGTTTTTGTCGACATCGTACATTATATACGAAAGATAAATTAACATGATCATTAAACAATTACGAGGTAAGTATTATTAATTATTAGCATATCACCAATCTGCGAGAATAATCCCATTGATTAGAGAGCTTGAGCCACGTACGACAGCGTTGTTGCAAAATTTAATGATCATGTTAACAGTAAATATCGCCCAGGGCTCAAAAGTGGTAAACGGTATTCAATTTAGCAGTAACTAAATATTCATAAACTACAAGTCACGCTTCTATACGTCTCGATACCTGAAGATATACTAATTATATACGGAGTGGCCAAATTAGCTTGCTATTATAAGATAACTCTTGGACTAAGAGAGATACAAAAACAATTGAAGGCGCAAATGCAAAATTGCTCATCTTCTTTTGTTTTTGACTTATTGGAAAAATACGATTTTTAAAATTTTCGATTCCTGAGCATATGTCGGTGCAACTATAAAAAAAATGTATTTGTTCTTCAGACACTTTTTAAATAGAATGCAGTGGCGTAGACAAATTCTTGATAAGTTATTAACATTTTGAGTTTTACATAGACTTGTATTTTTTTAAATGAAAATTTTATAATTTTCCTTTAATTTTGATTTTAATTTAATGGTCCTTCCATTTCGTTTTCACATATAATTATTTATATGTGAAAAATATTAATTCTACAGCTAAATAATTATAAAGTTTTGAGTCAGTCAGTATTTATAATTCAATTTCAATTAAAATGTAGCTTCAGATTACTTTTTCCAATAAACTACAGGATACACTGCGCATGATTTTTCTTTTAGAATATTTTCTTGGATCACCCTGTACATTGACGTTCTTGAACGACTCTGTATATTATATATTTAAATTTCATCTTTTGGAGAAGATGCAGGGACATGCCATCAAAGGTGCCTTTTACAACGAGGAACTATAGAAAACTGCCAACCCCGATTGCTATCTTGTGGAAAAGGTACTAAGAAAAAAGGGAAAGAAGGTATTTGTCAAGTGGTCGGGTTTAGATAAAAGCCACAACAGTTGGATTGATAACTTCAACATAGTTTGAGAAAGAGGGCGGACGTTGTTGTTGGCGGGAGAATCTTCTAGCCTAATTTTAAAATATTAGTTCAGTAAACCATTAGAGATCACCATGAGTGGAAGTATTGAAGTAGACAGTGGTTTAAGTGAATTTGAAAATATGAATGGCAAGACTATTACGAAGAAATTGATCCAGTTCTTGCTTTGTACGAGAAACGTGTTCACAGAAACGAAATGGAAGCACTATCAAAATAAATATTCTATAAGAAATAATCAATCACATCTATTATATATCGCTGAAAAGAGAAGAAAATTATTTTTCTACTGAATCATAGCCGACGATGAATTTCATTAAAAAAAAAAAATACGTTTTTATGTCACAACTCGAAATCTGATCAACGTATTAAAAAATATGTCTACGCCACTGCATTTTGTTTAAAAAGATGTCCAAAGAACGTATAAGTTGCTTTTTTCTAATATCTAAAATAACTGAGATATGGGCAGGCACTGAAAATTTGAAAAACCGGATTTTCGAATCCGGTTGTCCGGGAGTCCGTTGGTCTCAGAAAAAAGAGGTCCAGAAAGGAGAGATTCTTTTCTCGTCCTATAATAGCAAACAAATTTGACTACCCAGTTACAGAGTTGTTATTTGCATTTTAATAAATATATTTCTTGCTAACTATTATTGTTTGAAGAAAAATATATGTATTATATAGAAATAATATGAATATACGTGTTATATAGAAAAAGTATTTTCTATATTTTCTCTATACCGTGGAGAAATAAATACATAATACACATACACAAACTGTTTTAGCAAAATAGTACATATTTTTATATTATATGGTGGTCAACTGCACCAGGGCCGTGTGTACGGGCGGACTGAAACAATTTTGAAAAAAAATATATGTATCTACGCCACTGAATTTTTAACTTTTTGGTAGTAATAGAAATTATAAAAAATATATAGTACCAAATGCCTTTACACGATACATCTAAAGATAGTCAATCTATGCAGAATATGCAAAAGCGTCAGTTTGGGGAATTTTTGTACCACACTTTGAGTTAGAACCAATCATGTGTTGGTAGTGTTGAAAAACCTATGAGATGCGACAATGCGACGTCAACTTCACGCCGACTGCGGATTTAAAATTAACAGATATATTTTGTGGCATGTGTCAACGTGTGTTAATTGTTTGTATATTGGGTGTTTTTTGATAAATTTTACAGTATATTGTGAGAAAAATTGAAACTCACTGAAAATAATCTGCTTCATGTGTAAAATGACCTGATTTTCGAATTTCCCCCTGGCAGTTAATGTGCAAAGCTATAAATATAGCTGCTAGTGCGACTATATCTACGAATACAAGAAATCAAAGTTACAAGACTTACGTGTTCTCCATAAGATCACCATTTTCAATATCAATATCAATAAAAACATTCTAATTGTTTTGAAAAAACATTGATTTCATTTAGATGTTCCAAGAAATATATAGAAAACACTCTATATACTAGTATTTCGACTTATTAGGCCTTTTTCAATAGAGTAAATGTCTATTACTAAATGTTTCCGAGCGCGTTTTCGTTATTTATTTTTTTACGAGCACCTACCCCCGATTGATCCTACCATCTGGTAATGCCCGAGTTTTTAGTACCTTTTCTAAGAAGGGCGAAAGTGTAAAATCTATCTGATCATTCGTAGTACAAGGATTTATAATTAAAGATTTTTTAATTTCTAATTGCTCACAATCACAATTGCTAACAGATCTAAGAGCTTTCCTTTCTTTTCACGATGCAGTATGTTTACATTTTTCTGATCAAAATGATTGTTTTCTATACAATGCGTCGAAAATCCTGAATTTTTTGCGTTATTTAATATGGATTTTTGATGTTCTTTTACTCTAGTTTCAATACTTCTACCGGTTTGACCCACATACACGGCATTACAATCCGCGCAGTTAATTTGGTATACTTCCGATTGTTTTAATTTATTAACTCTTTCTTTGTTGTTTATCAAAATCCTCCCAATGGTACCCTTGTTGACACTAATCGTTTTACATACGTTTCGTTCTATTCTGCGAACTATTTTTTCACTATAACCTGGGATGTTATTAATATAACATCCCAGCTTCTTTTTCTCGAATATTGTAAAATTCCCGACGAACTAATTTCCTCTTTTTGTTTTTTATCATGTTATCTATTAGTTTTTCTTTATATCCGTTGTTTCTTGCAATTTGTTTGATTGTACCTACTTAGTTCTTTTTCAAAATCTCCTTTTTCTAGCGGAAACATTAAAAGCCTATATATTAAACTATGGAAAACCGACTTTTTTTGCCAGGATTGCTGCGAACTTGATGGTATCATTGCGTCGGAAGTTGTTGGTTTTCCATAAACCGAGATTTTAATTATTTTCTACCTTTCTTATTGTTATATCCAAATAGTTTAATTGATTGTTTTCCTCCTTTTCCATTGTAAACTGAATATTATCGTTAAGCGAATTTAAAAAATTGAGAAAGCCGCTCACCATTGAAACTAGAGTAAAAGAATATAAAAAATTCATATTAAATAACGCAAAAAATTCAGGATTTTCGACGCATTGTATAGAAAACAATCATTTTATAGATCTGAAAAATGTAAAGGTACTGCATCGTGAAAAGAAAGGAAAGCGCTTAGATCTGTTAGAGCAATTACAAATTAAAAAATCTTTAATTATAAATCCTTGTACTACGAATGATCAGATAGATGTTACACTTTCCCCCTTCTTAGAAAAGGTACTAAAAACTCGGGCTTTACCAGATGGTAGGATCAATCGGGGGTAGGTACTCATAAACAAATAAATACCGAAAACGCGCTTGGAAACATTTAGTAATAGACATATATTTCTTGGAACATCTAAATGAGATCAATGTTTGTTTCAAAACAATTATTTTCACGATGTTTCATAGAGAACCAACCGCTTCGAGTTTCCACTTTATTAAAAGAATTCTATATTTTTTATAACTTCTATATAGGTGCAACATAAACCATATTTATTTTTTAAAGGTAACAGGTATCTTCTCGATATTCTTAAACAGCTTAAAGTTCTCTTTACGGTGATGCCAAATTAGGTGCAATGTATGTTGTTTAAAAAGTGAAATCACAAGAAGTTTTTGAGAATTCATCACTGCAACCTTACACTTTTAATAATTACCTACAATTGAAATTGGTTTTATTGTTATTAGGTATTTCCTTCCATACCTTCATGAAATTGATTTGATTATTATTCTAAATTGGAAACAATCACTAGAACATTTTCTATTTTTCTATAATACTATTGACATGATTGATGCTGCGGAGATTTGTAGAATGTGTAATTTAGACCAGATCCAGTCACTGGAACTTATGAATCCACATAAGTTCTATGTAAGCTCCTCGTCGACCTTAAGTAATTTCATTTGATAGTAATACCATCGACGCTCGAGCCTCGGCTCTGGTTAATATTGGGCACTTGTCTATTACTACGCTACATTTACATTCAGTAGCTTGTGCTTGGTATAATTTTACTCAAATTGCTGTATAGGTAATGCATGCACTAGGAGAGATAGATATAGAGAGAGAGAGAGAGAGTGAGAGAGATATTAGTTCTTGAAGATAAAAATAAAGAGTTTCTAAGTATAAATATTTAATTTGACGCTGATATCTTAAAAAAATCACATAACGTATCTTTAATATCAGTAATATTTTTTTCGAAAAGAAATGAAATATTAATAATTTTCGAAATGAAAAGCTAGAATTTATATGATAAGCGTCAAACACTAACGAAAACAGGTTTTATAATTTAAAAATTCGATTTAATTGAACAAATTATTATCATTATTCCCCTCTTTCCGTTAAAAACTATTTTCGTTAACGTTTCACACTTGATAAACTAATTATATTTCTTAAACAATTATACTGTGTTTTCGAAGAAGATTTTACTTTTGTTTTAAACGCAAACATGATTAAATTATCCTATTTAAAAACTTAAGAAAAAAATTACGCCAATGAGAACGGTGATGACTATGAAGGTAACTTTTACTCACCTAAAATTGAAATTAAGTCTATGAAAAACTATCTTATCTACGAAAACATTTTATTTGTATACTTCCCAGTTTAAACTGTAAATTTAGTCGTTGAGTGAAAACGATTTAGTTAGAGTTCCCAGTTTAAAGTGTAAATGTTCTTAAATTCCCAGTTTAAGCTGTAAAATTTGTTAAATTCCCAGTTCAAAGTATAAATTTGGTTAAATAATATCCCTCATACGACTCATTTTAGTCACAATGATTATCCCGAAAGTCTGTGACTTGTGTGGAGGAGGCGCGGCATATTATTATTTGGGGGGCCGCATGTGCGCCTCAGGAACGACTTACGTTGGTAAGTAAGTAAGTAAGTAAGTAAGGATCCACTAAATACATAAATTGACATTGACATTTATAGGTAAACTTTCTGAAAGTGATAATTATAATTAAAAGTAATATAGCAGAAAACAAAAATTCTACAATAAAAATAAATAGATACTACTACATAAACAAAAATAACATGATGTTACAAACATGACGCATGATGTTATAAAAAAAATACATATTCAGGAGTGCTTCAATGTGCCAGATTTAATTAATATAATAAAAATATCGTTTTAATAAATTATTGAAGTTAAGATATTATTAATTTCCTTTAAATTAGATAGCATAAATAAATCTTTTTAAGTACAAAAACTGGTAAAAAGGACAGTTAAAAGTGTTTTAATACGTATACCTAGATATTAAAAGTTTGACAAAAGAAAAGTCATGTACTCGTAATAAATATTATCGTATTTAATATCAAATTTCCTATTCATTTATACTATAGCCCAGAAAGTGTATTTAACAATATATACTTCACACAGGATTGAGACTATCATGACAACCAATATACTCCTTAAATGGTGTTGTTATAGAGCCAATATACCCTTTTGTTTTCATAATATCTCTGATCTTATCAATGCCTACTATGCTCGAAGTTTTCTTTCTCTGCTATAATAGGAACGATTTATCTTATTCTTTCAGAAACCCACTAAAGTGACATTATAGAGTTTCAAGATTTCAGCAGGTACCAATAAATTTGAAAAAAATAGTTAATTGCAGTGATATTGGATCAACTATTCATTTCAAAAAGAAAACTCTAATTATAAGCAACTAAATCATATAGGTGTCTATTCTGTATCATATCTGTTAAAATTGATAGCGAATCGGAAAAGAGTATTTTTGGAAAAGATAATCTCTGATTGGGTAAGAATTTTAACAGTGCCGTTAAAATTAACATACATGAAACAGAATATACCCTATTGACTGTTTCATAAAAAAATATAAAATTGGAATTATTTGTATTAAAACTACAACTCTTATTATTGGGTTTTATTAAGGTTCGCAATATAGCAAATTATTTATTAGTTATGAGTTATGTCATAGTACAGTTATACATCATTATAGTTATTATTTTAGATAATAATTATTTAATTATTATTTAAGTCTTCCGGACAAATCTTTGTGATTAGAATGAGGGGTACAGATATTATTATTCTCCTAGTTTTGTGCATCATGCATTTTTCAGTTGATCACTAGTTTATTTTTCTTGTAGATGGGTTAAGATCAACTCTAACAAAAAATTATTTTTGGTTTACAAACAATCTTACTATATTGCATGTATGAAGTATGGCTGCTTTTTGTGATTGAATATACACATTCTTCCAGGCTAAATTGATAGATAAATTGGTGGCATTCGCTCTAAATTAAGTCTCCTTTAAAACATATTTTTTAGTTATTTGTCGCTATAACTTGGTCTTGTATTGCAAGTATAAATCCCTCTGTTTATGGATAATTGGTCTGTTTGTAAGAACTTAGGTATATGAAAGTTGTTCGTTTATATGTTTTTGGTTTACATTATTATAATAACTGCCATGTAATGCTTTAGACGACAATACATTTTGCTTTTGTACAAGGGCATTACTTTGTAAGCATTCCATTCAAGTTTCTTCCATTGATATGTTTAAGGGTCTAAAACCGTCATTAATTTCTACTATTGCCCAATATAATGGATTGTCTTTGTTTTGAAAGCACTTTTTTAATGAATTTATCTGGTCAAAGTGTAACTGTTGTATGTTTACTGGGCCCGAACCAATACTCGGGCTTCCGCATAGTTATGTAACAAGGTCTATTGAAAACTTGATCAAGGAAAGATCAAAAGAATGATCGAACGGGACTGGGCAGCGACAAGCCAGGCTCTTAATTGAAGGACCTTGGTCGACCGCAACCCGATCAATACTTGCGCTAAGTCGTAACAGCATAAGGATTGTCACAGGACTGCTGACAGATCACGGACATCTCAACAAGCACCTTAACGCTATCGTCCTTAGTAACATTAAGGTGCAGGTTTTGCGGACACGATGACGAAGACTCCATTCACATCCTCTGTCGGTGTGCCTGCCTCATGGTCAAGAGATACAAAAATTTGGGTGCAGCATTTCTCCTGCCCCAGGATATTAGAGAGCTTCCACTAGAACGGGTGTTGCCTTATGCGCATAGCACGGGTCTCTTCCAATGGCTCTTGACTAGCGGCAGGCACAATCGGTCGAAAGGCCTGAGTGCTGAAGGTAACCGCGCCGTCTTCTAACAACAACAACAACTGTTGTATGTGTATCATTTCATCTTTTCCCTGTGTTAATTCTATTGTCGGTTAATTGTGTTCTTGTTAGTATATTTATATTTTCTATATCCGTTGCTGACCATTTTTTCACACCAAATGAATATGTTAGTAAATATTTACTAACAGCATGTATGGTATGTAAGTATGTTGGTAGTATGAACCGCAAATGTAATGGCTTTAAAGAGGTTTCTAGGCTGAAGTTTGGATTTAAATAATAGTTTCAATCGCTCCTTGTGGTCTCGTCTCGTCTCTTTGTGGTCAGGTCTCGTTTAATTTTTTAATGGTCTGTTATTTGATTTTGATAAAATCCTTAATATTTATATCGATCATGTTCTTCTATTTGTTGCAATTTTTGTTAGTCAGAGTATTATCTGATATTTCTTTACTCCACTTTCCACGTTCTATGTGTAATATTTTACATTTACCAATACCAAACTCCATATTTATATCTTTGGATACCGTTTTAGTTATTTTAAGTAATCGTTGCATTTGAGAGGATGTGGACGATGTACATTAGATGGTTTAATGTATGCAGTTTTGTGCCTTTTTCTTAATTCGGTATCCATATGGTGTCTTGTTTAAGCTGTTGGATAAAGGATTAAGTTATTTTACATGGATAAAATCGGATTCTATATGATCGGTGTTAGTTTTTATTTGTATTATGGTTTTATATATTGGTTTAATTTGGTAATACTATATGATTATTGTTTTCAGGAAGTTGTTTAACAGGGTAGGTATATTGTAGAACTTTTAATAGACAACTATGAGGAACCATGTCAAAGGCTTTTTATAGTCTATATATGTTACATGAAATTTTCCTGTTTTGCTTGAACTTGCCTCATTATTATATTATCTATTATTATTTGTTTCTTGCATCCTTGGCTCATCATTTTGCAGATTTATTATTATTATTATTATTATTATTATTATACTTTTATTATTTCTGTAAGTCATTAGTCTCCATTTTCTATTAAAACATTTTTATAATCAAATACACCTGAATCTAATTCTGTTTTCATTTACTAGACAAACTAACTTTGTGCTTGACAAAGTACAAATGTTTATTAAACACTGAAGTTTTTCAACTCTCAACAATTGATCGTTTTAAAATAACCTGGCTGCAGCCTATTAGATTCACGACGACGATTTTTTAAAATAAACTGAGAGTTAACAGCTGTCACCTTCAGAGACTAACCAAGATTTACTATTTAGGGGAGAGATATAAACTTGTACAGTTTCTTTCTTGCGTTCTCTCTGTTTTTATTTAGATGTGTTTTATGGATGGCGCCACGAAATGTTCACAAATAAATAGTCACAGGAATAAAATATGAGTATTTGAAAACATTTTTTTACACAAAGTGATAAGTGGAAGTTTGCAGGAGAATTGATGAAAGAAAAGAAAGAATTGATGAAAAGAAATGCGTAATCTATAAAAGAATGGAATATATCAAATTTGCTTATACTTTGTAAGATATAATAAAAACATTTTACATACATGTTAGAGTGGTGAGAAACACATCGTAGTCCCCTCTTTGGGTCTTTGCTACTATCTGTCTGACAATCGCCAATATCCATTGAGTGTGGTTATGACCTGGGATGGTTTGGGGTAGAGCGGGATTATCGCTCTTTACCCTCCCCATCGCTACTGGCCTGGACTGCCTCACAGAGATGGACCCCATCTTTCACCAACCTCGATCACAAAAAGTGATAGGTGTGGGCGATTCGTGGGGTCTCCTCCTGTCCTAGCTCTACCCTGCAGGCTGGATAGAATCTTCTGGCGCTCTTCTGTTTTGTCTTCTTTTTTCGCCTGGATGTATAACCAACCGGGGGTAGTTTTCGGGTAACCCCCCCGACCGCTGGCTGTGTGTAATTTGAAGGCGTGTTGCATAACAATAACTATTTTGTATAAACATTCGCAACTAACTGAAATATTTTAAACCACTGGATGCGGTTAACTAGAGAAGGGTTTTACACACAAAGCTACGCGCATTACTTGGTTATCCTCATGTGGTCCTTGCAGAGCACTGTTTCAAAACTAATGCAAAGAGCGCTGGGGATGCTAAATGATTGGTGTAGTGGGCAAGCACCCTGTTAATCTGAATAAGGTAGTTTTGGTTCCCATCACAAGAAGAAGAAAATGAACTGACTTGTGAAATCTACCACTACCTCACATGATGTTGGACAGAGATGCAAAGATAGCAGCGCACTGAATCAAGATTAATTGGTGAAGGGTCATTGTATATTTTATGAGATTGTTTGATTCACTTACTATGAATGTTTAAACCTTTTGACTTGGGCTGATGGACCACATCTGCAAGTCCTAATTACTGACTCTATTTCTTCTGGAAGGACCATGAAAATAAACGGTTTAATTTATTTCCAAGTATATATTTAAAACATACCTAAGTGAAATTATTTACAGAGAAAAAATACCAGCAAAATGTTATTTGAGATACAAGACCGAATGAACCGTTGTCAATGAATGAATGTTAGAGAAAAGGTAAAGTTGCTTTTATAAGGTCTTGACCTGAAGCTTTTATCCATCGCTAATTCCCAGACTAATATACTAGGTAACCTTTTAGAATTTAATATTACAATGCAAGTCGGCATTTGTCAATTCAATAAACTTAGGTTGTAAAATAAAAATGCCATTCTAACAGAATTATTGCAAAGTTTAACTTCCGCAAGCCATTCGAAGTTCAAATACAGAGCCTCATTGACTAGGAGTCAAAAATAAATTCTCTGGAGGCTTGGAGGCTCATGTCATTCAGAGGAACAGGTGCTGGAGTATTTGAAATCATACAGCTTAGAAGACATTGTCTGGGGACTTATCGCAATAATGGCGTATTTGGCTAAAAATCTGAAGAGGGAGTACGCACGTAAACTGATCTACATATTCTCTGATAGTCAAACCGCTATAACAATTTTGAATTTAAGCAAGACTAGTTCAAAACTTGTTTGGGATTGCCTCCAATTATTAATTGGACTAGCAAATACTAATACAGTAAGACTGTGTTGGGTGCCAGGTGCCAAGAAACCTGGTAATTTTTATGTGAAAAAGTGACATTTAATAAGTACTATGCCAAATTTGAAAATTTTATCTGAAAAAATAAGGGAGGACAGAGTATACCATGAATTTATGTAATAGTGTAGATCCCTATAAATAAATAATTTTTAAAAATATTGTATAAACTTAGGTATATTTATTCCCACTAGACATCTGGAACTTGTGTGAAGACTAGAAGAATAGGCTGCTGCTCAGAATGTAATATATTATTATTTATAACTCTCAGGTCCAAGTATGTTCGGGTGTTAATCTGCCCAAAATTATACCAAACCCTAAGGGAAACAACATATGCTAGTTCTCCATACTTAACAGTATCTGCGTTTCTTCGTCTTAGATTTTTTCTAAATGCTTTATAAACTCGGTATACAAAAATAATTTGTAATAAAATGTTGTTTAAAAGATGTCGATTGTTTATAATTTTATAATTATTATAAGGCATAATTTACGTATAAATTTGTTTACATTAAATTGAAATAACTGTATGTATCTAATAAAGATCTACATAAAATGATGTACTACTCTATCGCAATGCATCCTAATTAACTAATTAGCTATTTTTTACAACCGTACAACATAGTCATAAGACATTGAAAATCGACGAGAGTTCTGGAAATGACGTTTTTATATCCCTCATTCGTGACGTGGATGAAGACATTAAAGGGGGTTAAACCGTTTTTGCCGGAGTAACAGACCATAATAAGCGTTTTATTAACCCTAAAAAATAATAAGGGTCCCCCTAATAAATATCCGAGCGGCCATTATCTTTTAACAAATAATATATAAGCCTTTATTAAAAAAATACGTTTTCGGTTGATTGATAACATCCGCGCAAATTTATGTTTGGGGAACCAACAGTTTTGGCTATTATTTGAACAGGATATCCATTACTTATAAATGTATAGTTTATTTATTTCAATTATAGAGCAAATATGGAATATATTAGTAATATATGAGTGGTAGTAAATAATGGCATAATATCATTAAGTCATAGCAGTATATATACAGTTTGTCCCGACGCGTAACTAAAAATGTAGATTTCACACGGAAAGCATTAAATTAAGTGGGATAGAGATTGTCACTTGTTTGTATTGTTTTGTATTGTTTGTATTGTTTGTATTGTCTGTTTTGTATTATTAAGCAAATAGCTATCATGAGAGTTTACGTATATGGGATGGATGACAATTTAAATATAGAGAAAATCTTGGTAACACTGACGAAGTTTTCCACATAACATTAAACCATTATACTGCACTCGACGTGCGTTTCGCCAACCAAGTTGGCATCATCTGGAGATGATTTCAACTCAGTTTTCTCACTCACAATCAAAACTCATTTAAAACTCAAAACTCAGATTCAGTTTTAATCATCTCCAGATGATGTCAACTTGGTTGACGAAACGCGCGTCAAGTGTAGTATAGTGTTATGTGGAAAAACTACGTCAATCTTAGCTTCACACCAAAGGCTCCAACCCCTTTCAAGAAAATCTTGGAGTGAAAAGTGGAAAATAGAAGATTACGCTCTAAACATAAGCTCTAGAACGCTCTAAGAACGGATAGACGCAGTGGAACACAGTACTTTACAAGTGAATAAATGGAGAAGAAATAGTGATAGATAGATTATATATGTAAGAAAAAGGTTGATACAAAGATTGATAGATTCAGGTACCGCAGACATTAAAAGTCTACATATCTTACAAATCAAAACCAATTATTAATCATGATCAAAATTCAAAAAATTGTATTTGCCAGATTCTTTGTGAATGCGGTAAATATTATATTGGTGAAACATCTAGACAGTTGCAAATAAGGGTCCGCGAATATAAAAGTTATGGTAAGGATTACCAAGTTGATAGGTCTACATTAGTAAAACATGAATGGGATAACGGTCACCAAGTTGATTGGACAGAGGCTAAAGTTTTACAAAAAGAAGAAAAATCAGTTAAAAGAAAATTAAATGAAGTGCTTTTATTAAGCTTAATGGTGATAATTGTATCTCTTCAGAAACAATATTCATGAGTCAAACGTGGATTTTTCTACTCCAGAAGGATGTTACCAGTGGAAAATTAATAATATAGTAATCAGTGCATGTGATGACAATTTCAATTAAAAATGTCAATCTGACAAAATACTTCTTATGATACAGAGTTCTTATCGTACAAACGTTTTATTGACGAAGAGTTGAGGATCAACTCGAAATGTTTAAGAAAAAGCTAGTTAAGTGTTTCATTTATTTTAAAATTTATTATCATAATTATTTTATTTAGACATATTTTAAAATATGACTTGTAATATTACAGAATTTTGTAGAAAACTGAAAAACCACTGATGAAATTTAGTTAATTTATCAAATATTTAATTATTTACATATTATACAGTGTTTTTTTGGGGCAAACTTTAGAAGTTTGCCTTGATACTGCACTTTGAATATCTAATTTGTATGCTTCTGGTTTTTTGCTTTTTGTTATTTTACAGGTGCTGCAATCCCAAAAGAAACTATGAATGCCTGAATCTGAATCTCTGAAATGAAATGTGAAAATTTTTCTCTCTAGGACGTCAAACTAATCCAATTTAATTTAAAAGCCAGTATGAACATGTTACATAAGGTGTATGAATTGCCAACCATTGTACTGCTTCCAATTATATAAATTTTGTTCAATTATTTTTCTTAATATTAACGAGATCCTTGAAGAGTGTTTAATATATTCAGCAACATAGTAGATTTAAATGGCCCTATAAAATATTATCCAGTTGGTTAAGATATAGAGATCGTGCTGGCTGCCTGATTTTGCCTTACCGCTGTAGGTATCCACTTATTGTGCATTGTTTTCTCTCTCTAACTAGGTAAAAAATAAATAAGAAGAAATATTTTTTATTTTCAGGTCACGCCAAGGATATATTGGCCATTTAATGTTTCAGAGATGGAGCCACTCCCACGACTAGTTTTATGAATGTTTTATATTTTTTACCATGTAAAGTAGGATGGCTAGTGATTAATTTGAATCACGAAAAACGAACTAGATATAAATCTTCTTTATTAATGCAAACGTTCTTCAATTACTGTTTCTCTTAAAATCTACATTCTACATTTAGATCTACATCTACTATTTTGCTATTTTTCTATTGTTTTTACATAAATTTTTTTATCTGTCGTACAAAAAAATATCAAAAATGCTTTTCTCAATGATAAAAACATATGTAGGTATACCTATGATGATATATCTTACTCATGAGTTCTATTGGTAAATTAGAATGATTTCTCTTAGAATAGTAGTCAAAGTTGGCGAAAGTTGTACTTATATTTATTTTACTTATTTTTATAATTAGACTGATATTATTTATATTTTTATAAATTATTTTTCTTTATATCAACTTTCCTACGTTATTATGTATATTTGTTTTATCCAACATAAAAATTTATCTAAATTATATAAACCATGTCTCCAACAGGCTACAATTTCTCTGAAATTCTTGAAATTTACTCTCCAGTACCATTTGTCTCAATTGATTTATTTCTTACAGTTCAGTAGCCGACAATTTATATACAATGATAAATATTAACCACTAGAATGCATCGAGTTATATAGAAATAAATGAGCTAAACCAAATACAAAAAATTCAGAGAAGGAGCTTATAGTTTATAAAAACTGAAAACTATTGCTTTTTAACATTCAATTACGGAGAAATGATGATAACTCTGTCTTCTATTATTTGAGAATTCAAATTATATTTTACTTAGTGCCACGATACAATGCTGAGGAAATGATCATTAGACCCCTAACATGAAGTTAATCAAGATAGTATTAAGGGAGTTTATCCTTAAGTATAAATTTTGACATATAATTTGGGGAGTCATTAAAAAATTGTTTTCTAAAAGGTAAAATAGGAAAAATTTTTATAGGCGAAAATGAAAATTAGCGATTTTTTAAGAAGAGAAATATTCTTTTGACAAAAAGTGAAATGATTTTTAACCACAGAAAACTTCCATGTGCCTTAAATAATAAAGCTTATTATTACAAAGTAAAAATAATAACAAACACAAACATTTTTTGAGGAAATTACGATTTAAAAAATGTTTAAGAATCATATGAAGTAAGTAATCTCGAAAGTAATCCATTGGATTGCAAATATGAACCAAGTAAAAAAGTGTATATCAAATTATTGTATTATAAACTGTATATATGACTGCGTCTGAAAAAAGACATAAATTCATTATTTCAGAACTTTTCCCTTTTGTTTTGGTATTTATAAGAGCTTTATGACTCAACAAAGATATATGGATGTCAAATATATTTTTTAAATATATGATGCTCTAAATTTTTACGCATTATGTCACGAACACAAATTACAGTAATTATTGGTTTCTAGCTGGCAAAGCAGGAAATGATACATTGCTTTTATGCCACAATATTTTATGCATAGCACGCTTATTATTGGAATCACATAAAACATGTGAATACGCAGATACGCAAAAATATACAGGTTGTTCTTTTTACACAATTAAATTTGAAACTTGTTTTAAATCACTTTGTATTAAACAATATACATGTCAAATAAGAAAAATCAAAACAACTTCAGTAACTTTAGGCTTTAGAGTTTAAAAACAGAAAAAAATAAACAGAAAATTATTACAAGTAATAAAAAGTATTTATCGAAAAGTAATAGGAAAAGTGCAGATAAATTGACAAAGATCAGAAGTTTTTGATGTTAATATAGGGTTGAAACAAGGGGTCGGTCCGAGTCCACTACTGTTTATTACAGTTATGGATAGACTAATAAAAAATGCAAGAGTAAAAATGGAACAAACAACAATAACTGTATATAGAAATCTTGCCACCACAAACAAACAAACAGACAACTAGACAGCCAAATGCATGCAGGTCAGATAGTGCTAAATACCAGACTCAAAGAAAAATGCAATTAATAGTAAATGTATAGACACAAGAAATAGAATTTTAGAAAATAGAATTAAACAAGGATAAAAGTAAAGTAATGATAATTAATGACAAAAAGACAACAGAAGAAAAAAGAATAATATTATGTAAATATCAACCACTGTATACCATGGAATAAATAATACAGTGTTAAGGAAAAAATAGATGTAATGAACACAAACTTATAATACAATTGCCCAAACATTAATCACATATAAATACTCTTGAAATGAAGTATCTACCTTAGAAGAATAGAGGGAAAAACAGAATAAGATAGGGTCAGGAATAGAATAGGTAAGAAAAATGAGTAAACAAAAATAGATCATGAGAAATCTGGAAAGTAGACTAAAATAGAAAATAACTTAATTGGGAACGGGCACGTAACAAGAATGAATCCAGAATAAGTAATGAAGAATAGTAAGCAAAGTGATAGAGACCAGAAAACGAAGGAAAAAAAGAAAGCTAGACCGAGAAAGATCTGGATGGAACGAATAGAAGTGGGATCAAGCAAAGGGAAAACTCTGAAAAAAGAATGGAAGAAATTGGGAAATTACACTGGTAATACAGAACACAATGCGATACCCTAAAGATTTTTATTTTTATTTAGTTTACAGCTACCCAACAGTAAAAAAAAAACAATTATAGAGAAGGTAAAAATTAATAAAATAATTAAAATAACCAAGTACAGGGTGGGCCGTATAAGAGTGCGTATCCCCTTATCTCAGAAACTATGTGAGATAGAAAAAAAAGTTTTATATAAATGTTGTTTGCGTTAAAGATGTCGGTATTTTTTTAATATAGTTATATTTGTAGCTCTTCAATATACAGGGTGATGAACTAAACTTGTCTTTTTTTAAATGGAACACCCTGTATATTATTACATTTTTGAAAAGCTCTTCAAAAGACTTGTTCAACGATTATAATATGATGGGTCTGTAGCCCACCGTTTCGGAGCTATTGACTGTTATCTTCAGGAAAAGGTTAATATTTATAGGGAGCTAGAAAAGTTACTGATTGAGGTGATAAGCTGTAATTTGGGCCAATAAATTCTAATTTGGTCTATTTTATGAAACTTCTGTCTAATACTAAAATAAAAAAAATTGCAACAGTGATGCCAAGTTTCGTGAAATTTAATTTTTCATGATTTTTTTAAATGAAACACCCTGTATTTTATTACATTTTCTGAAAGTCCTTGCAAGGACGAGTTTAGTGATATATAATATCAGGGGTCTACGACACACTTATAACTTATATTTTTTTATAACTTATATTGCCATCTCTTATTTGATACAAATATTTAGAATCGTATGAATATCTGGCAGTTATATTAAATGATATTTTCTTACATAATCTCTCAATGTTAAAGCTGGACTTTTGTGATTAAATATATAACATTCTATTAAGCCCACTTTTTCTTGCAGAGAATACATTACATACAAACATGCATACCTTATGTGTCAATTCCTGAAGAGAAACGCAGATTAATCCAAAACGGTGTGTCGTAGACCCCTGATATTATATATCAATAAACTCGTCTTTGCAAGGACTTTCAGGAAATGTAATAAAATACAGGGTGTTCCATTGAAAAAAAGATAAGTTTAGTTCATCACCCTGTATATTGAAGAGCTACAAATATAACTATATTAAAAAAATACCGACATCTTTAACGCAAACAACATTTATATAAAACTTTTTTTTCTATCTCATATAGTTTCTGAGATAAGGGGATACGCACTCTTATACGGCCCACCCTGTACATATAACAAATAGGAATACGAAAACAACTGTATGATATCTAAATACAAATCCATAATACAAATAAAAGATAGATCAACAATAATGAACAGAGATAGGTGAATAAAAAAACAGAATCAGTAATATAACTAGATGTTTATTATTATCATCACTCTTTTAATTTTTTATTTATTTTTAAATATATCTACTTTATCCAGGAATGACACATACTTAGTGTACATTTTATAGACTAGGGAGTTCTATAGAGGAATCCTATAGAGTTCGAATTCTAGACGATGGTAATTTGAAAGAAACTCGATATCTAGAATTTGCACGCAGTATATTATGTTGTATTCTATATAAAATTTGACTACAATATACAATGGAATTTATCACCTTGAATAATAATATGACTGAATGAGCAGATGGGTTGCGATATTATAATCCTGCGTTGATTATATACCTTCATGATCTACTGCCACAATATTGTATGTGGTGCATTATTCTGCATATATATTATACATTAATAATGCATTGATGACAAGATAAAGAGAGCAGGAACATCTTCCACAATCCATATCTATATAGTTACATTGAAATTATGTTAATTCACTAGATGACAGCCATTATTGTTGATTTGCAAGCGATGTGGAATTTGTAACAACCTTTTGAAATTTATTTAATAACGTAAAGAAGAAACATCTAGATGGTGATGCATTTATATTGGGTTTCAACGATTTTCAGCTCTTGTCAAATTTAGGAAAAAATAACGCTTATTTTGATAAAATTTTGCTATTTTCGTGCAAACAGTTACGAGGGCTTCTATGTAACTAATAAAAACGTTGCTAGACTTCAACAAAGTTATCTGAGACAGTTATTTCAAAATATATAAAAATATTTTGAGTGATGGTAAAAGGTGAGTCAACGTAAAGTTTTATCCTAGATTATCTGTCAAAGGAATGGTTTCCATGGAAAAGACGAAACAGGTCGATTTTTTATTTAAATGGGACGCATTTTTAGGCATAATATTAATTCCCCTGATGGTGAAGGGGTCACTTAAAAATCCTAAATCGCAATACTACACTTGTGACCCATCATTGGAAAGTGGTTCCTATGACGAATACGGTAAAATTTTGTTTTTTATTTTTTAATCCAATGACATTTGCCCCTTCTGTTATCATTCACAGTTTTTAGTCTTAAATGTTTAGCTACATCTTAATTGTTTAACATTATGGATTCCAGTAAGCGTTCTATCGGAAAACTTTGGCACTGGCACTGACTATTGTGTATTATGACGTCAGGCCGCCATCTTGACGAACCTACATGGGGGTGCTCTTCTGCAGCCCCTGGGGTTCCTACTCCTGCAGGGATACATCTTAAGTCTTCTTCTTCACCCCGTCAAGCCAATGACCAGCAGCTCCATGGTCTAGGCCGCTGCTAGCTAGCCATGCAGCTCGCTGTGACGTCATTTCCGTTGGGGATCCGGCCCAGTATATCTACTTACGTAAATCGTGTCATTTTTACACCATAGAGAAAATAAAATAGAGTGATTAATTGCTTGATAAACCATTAGACACTATGAAGTATATTTCCTTTATTCCGTGATATGCGTGCTTTCATATGAAATATTTTCATATTGAAGACATGGATTTGTAAAAAAATACGTCAAAGTTCCTAATTGTTTACCAAGCAATTAATCACTCTCTTTATTTTATTTTCTCAATGCTTTACACTTTACAAGAAAGGACAGAAATCGTTGATCCTTATTATGAAAACAATAACTTTGATATTACTGCACCAAGAATATCTGATGATAGTCATTGAGGAAGGAATACATCTTATACATACATTTCAAAATTGATAATACCGATATATTTGAAAGTTGATAAATTTCTGAGAAGCTACACAAACTTAGGCGAGGTTTTTTGATAAGACGTACCGTCCTTCGGATAGGAGTACACACGGAGGTCCTTTGTCTATGAAATGATAGGCGAGTAAAAGATACCGACTTCATTAGAAGAAGCGAGAGTTCGGCAAAATTTCCTGGGTGGGGTTGGTCGTGTTCTGGAGAATCGGTGATTGGCCTTTGGAAATAGGTCGGCGTTCAATAATAGTAATAAAATAAGAAAAAGTAACTCCAAGACGATATTGATAATTTCTTTCTTTCAATGAGCCATTTGTTTCAGATTAGAATTAATGGAACCCACGGGGAATGGGATAGCCTGTAGAGGATATGAGATATGAAGTAGATGGGACTTATAGATATCTCAGAAACCACTGGAAATTGGAAAAAATAATACCAGGCAAGTGGCATTTTCATGATAACTCATGCGCATGTATCGTCAATTTTGAATACTATTAAGAGTCCATTCACTAGTCCGAAATAAGCCCAAAATCGGCGTTAGTCTCGTGTCTAATTATAAATAAACTTTAAAAGATAGCGACTTTTAGTAAAAAAGTATTGAAAGATAAGACTTTAATCTAAATCCCTATAGTAGTAATTTTTTGTAATTCTTTTTATTTTTAAAATTCCAGGCAAACAATCTTGTACTAAAATAGAGTATTTTCAAAAATTATTTTCTCTAAAACACATGCATTAAACAAAAATTTGCTAGTATATGGATCTAGTTTATCTTTTGATCTTTCCGGTGATATATAATTTATAACATTAAAAATAAATTTTGTTGCAATTATAAGACAAATCCGGTAACGTTGCAATAAGGGCTAACTTTATTTCCATGTGCCTTTTTACTTCGGCTTTACGTGCACCTCCGAAATATAAATAATTCGGTAGTGGGAATATGTAAGTCTTCACCCATCGGCTACCCAACCTCTCAACCCGACCCCGAATTCATGTCTGTCAAGTCTACAGTGAACGGACCCTTAAATGAGCCGTTTTGTTTCAATGAAGTCTATTTGTTACCTATCGAGTTAAAGAGCTATTTTATAAAAAAAATGTATATTCCGTCCAATAATGTAAGATATATTTCGTCCGTAAATATGCCCTTGTTATATTGCTTCTTAAGGGTCCATTCACTGTAAATTTGACAGGCAAGAATGCGGGGTCGGATTGAGAGGATGGGTAGCCGATGGGTGGAGACTCATATATTCCCACTACCGAATTATTAGGATTTCGGAGGTGCACGTAAAGCCGAAGTAAAAAGGCACATGGAAATAATGTTAGCCCTTATTGCAACGGTACCGGATTTGTCTTATAATTGCAACAAAATTTCTTTTTAGTGTTATAAATTATATATCACCGGAAAGATCAAAAGATAAACTAGATCCCTATAGTAGCAAATTTGTGTTTAATACATGTATTTTAGAGAAAATAATTTTTGAAAATACGCTATTTTAGTATAAGATTGTTTGGCTGGAATTTTAAAAATAAAAAGAAATTCCAAAAATTACTACAATAGGGACTTAGATTAAAGTCTTATCTTTCAATACTTTTTTTACTAAAAGTCGCTATCTGTTATAGTTTTTTTATAATTAGACACGAGACGAACACCGATTTAAGGCTTATTTCGACCTAGTGAATGGACTCTTAAATTTTACACCAGCCGTTCCCCATCTTGTACCTTCACCTGTTATAATCCCTACGCTGAAGTTATTACTATTGAATATGTGAATGCGTATGGAATACATATCTTGAATACTATATAATACATTGAATAATAATAATATGTGATGTGATATTTTTTAATTATGATGAGTTGCTTGGGGTTCAGTAAAATTGTCTTACACTTAACTATCACAATTAAAAACAAATACTGGACTTATATAACTAGAGCACCCTCTAATATCTCTTGTATTTAAGATAGTGTCTCTTTTTTATATAATCCTATACCTAAATTAGTCAAATGCTGTTTTTCTTTTCACTTCACATACAATTTAGTTAACCCCATAAATAATGGGCAAGAATGGGAGAAAAACCAATACTCCAACACTATAAATTTAGCAACAAATGAAGCTATGGATATTTTAGTTCATATATTAATTTGCCGTGAAACTCGCACGTACTATATATTTTTTATATACAGGGTGTCCACCTAGTGCGCGTAAGTCCAATATCTGGGTTAATAAAAGAGATAACTTAATTTTTTTTTCTACAGGGTTGTCTAATATCCCGAGCTGCACAAAATGAAAATATATTTACATATTCAGGGTGTTCAGTTTTTCCTGGACAGGTACCAACTTCATTTTTTTAAATGGAAACCTATATTTTTTATGGCATTATCGAATTCTACGTAAAAAATTAGTGGGACTTTGTGCATAACACTGCTATTGAAATATTGATAGTTTTCGAGATATTTGACTTTTAATTTTTTTTTCTTATGTTTCGTCACTTCTAATAGTTGACATAATTATGGTTGTATGACAGCTAGAAATTATTTTTTTTTCAGAAACTGTAGAGTGAAGATGGCTCTTTCGAAAAACGTATCAAAAGTTGACCCGCGATATACAGGGGGCAACAGAAATCGTGCCAAACCTGATGGTTTAAAATTTAAAAAATCTCGACTTTTTCAAATGGAACACCCTGTGTTTTATGATTTCATTAGATGCCTTTCTGTAGACTCTACAATTTTATAATAGCTTTCCCTATACCTAAGTTGTGTAGTTTTTGCAAAAAACCCACTTTTATGAAAAATACCCGATTTGCGCACGTTCCTTTCTCGGGAAAAACGCAGTGAGCGTCTGTCACGCAATAAAATTTGTGACAATCAGTTTACATGTCATTTCTTCTTTTACTGAATATTCACGTACGAGTTTAGAGTAAGTACTAAGCGTGCATACAATGAACTATTCAAAAGAAGAATTAGTGAAAATGGTTTATGCCTTAGGAGAAGCTCATGGAAATTGTTTGCTAGCAGCACGTATTTACAAAGCAAATAATCCAGATTTACAGAGATTTCCACGTGCTGACTGTTTTGAAAATGTGAAAGAAAGATTTGAAAGAACAGCAAATGCGAATTATGAGAAAACTACCAGGAGACATGACGGTAACAATGACGATATTCAGTTTAATGTTGTGGCGTCTGCTGTTGAAAATCCAAATATTAGTATCAGGAAAATCAGTAATAATCTTGGAGTTTCCAAAAGCTTGACAAACAAGATACTGAAGAAGAATAATTTTCATCCGTATCATGTTAAAAACCATCAAGCACTGTTACCTCAAGATCACCTAAACCGCCTGCAATTTTGCCACTGGGCATTGGATAAAATTCAGGAAAGTCCAAACTTTTTTATGAATGTCTTGTTTACTGACGAATCAACATTTTCAAACACATGCTTACCCAATCGTCGCAACTTTCATCACTACGCTGACAATAATCCAAGATTATTGAGGGTACTAGATAATCAGCATCGTTTCAAAGTGAACGTGTGGGCTGGAATTTGTGGAGAACATATTGTTGGACCGTACTTTTTTGAAGGCAATTTAAATGCCAATGTGTATTTGCATTTTTTGCAAAACGAACTTCCCCTTCTACAGCTACAGAATATGCCCGCTGATTATTTGGTTCAACAATGGTTTCAGCATGATGGTGCCCCTCCACATTCCACCTTGGCGGTACTGTGATTATTTTATTGTTGTAGTACTTTTCCTATTATCTATTCATATTTCAGATTAGAGAACACCTAAACCACGTATATCCAAATAAGTGGTTAGGTCGTGGTGGTCCAGTTCCTTGGCCTGCACGTTCGCCTGATTTAAATATTCTGGACGTTTTCTTGTGGGGTTATATCAAGGAGCGAGTATACGAAGTACCACCAACGGATATGCAAGACTTGAAAGAAAAGATCCAAAATGAGTTTCTAACCATAACGCCCGAAATGTTAAGAAATGTTCACATTCATTTTCGTCGTAGATTAATGCTTTGTGTTGAAAACAACGGTGGACATTTTGAGCATTTACTTTAGGTTAGCTTGCTTGTATGAGTATTGCGTATTATTTTTTCAATACTCTATGTATATTCACCCATTTCACTAATAATTTTTCTAACTACGGTAACACCGTTTGGTTTTCAATATGATACGTATGAAACTTCTTCTTCAATATCTTATTTGTCGAGCTTTTGAAAACTCCAAGATTTCTACTGATTTTCTGATACTAATATTTTTGGATTTTCAACAGCAGAAACCACAACATTAAACTAAATATTATCGTTGTTACTCCCATGTCTCCTGGTAGTTTTCTCATAATTCCCATTTGCTATTCTTTCAAATCTTTCTTTCACATTTTCAAAACAGTCAGCACGTGGGAATTTCTATAAATACGTGCTGCTAGCAAATAATTCCCATGAACTTCTTCTAAAGCATACGCCAGTTTTGCTAATTCTTAATTACATGTAGAGCTTTTATGATTTTTACTTTTATTTACGAATAAATGGTAACTTTCCATAAAGACTTGTTTATTAAACTGAAATTATCTAAATTTTTCAGTTATTTTTATTTTAAGAAGTGTAAACTAATACATTTTATAAAAATAAATAGCCTTACAATATTTTTTCCGTCAAAGGAGTGCGCAAATCGGGTATTTTTCATAAAAGTGGGTTTTTTTGCAAAAACTACGCAACTTAGGTATAGGGAAAGCTATTATAAAATTGTAGAGTCTACAGAAAGGCATCTAATGAAATCATAAAACACAGGGTGTTCCATTTGAAAAAGTCGAGATTTTTTAAATTTTAAACCATCAGGTTTGGCACGATTTCTGTTGCCCCCTGTATATCGCAGGTCAACTTTTGATACGTTTTTCGAAAGAGCCATCTTCACTCTACAGTTTCTGAAAAAAAAATAATTTCTAGCTGTCATACAACCATAATTATGTCAACTATTAGAAGTGACGAAACATAAGAAAAAAAAATTAAAAGTCAAATATCTCGAAAACTATCAATATTTCAATAGCAGTGTTATGCACAAAGTCCCACTAATTTTTTACGTAGAATTCGATAATGCCATAAAAAATATAGGTTTCCATTTAAAAAAATGAAGTTGGTACCTGTCCAGGAAAAACTGAACACCCTGAATATGTAAATATATTTTCATTTTGTGCAGCTCGGGATATTAGACAACCCTGTAGAAAAAAAAATTAAGTTATCTCTTTTATTAACCCAGATATTGGACTTACGCGCTCTAGGTGGACACCCTGTATGTTATATATTGAGCTAGTTCATATAATGTGCCTCACCCTGTATTTACACGTAGGAATGGCTTATCAGGATTAGTAGCAAATGTAAAACGGGTGGAAGTCTTATATTTCTTCCTAAATATTTTGACTCCCCCAATGGGAATATCCCCGTAAAAAAGCAGTGTTTGCTAGGGGGTTTAGTTATTTATATAAACGCTTGAAAATCCTCCTAATGGATCAGATCAAACAAGTTAAACGGTATACCTTTGGAAACTTAGCGGTCCCAAGAGATTTTAGGGGCTTACCTAGCCGTTTTCCTTTTATAAATGACAGCACAATGAATTTGTAGTGGTTAAACTGATTTCACAATGGTATCGTAACTTGAAGCTAAAAGTATTATAAAGCTTTGGATTGAATAAAGAAAATGACACCAAGAAGAATGAGTTTTGTTATTTATAAAACATCAATAATTAAAGTATAAATCTGTATATATTTTTTTATAGTATATTTTTAATATCATCTATTGGCTTATTTAACTGTTTACATCTTTCTTTATTTAGAAATTAAGCCAAAAAGTTAACTGAGAGATAAATTATTAATGAAATTATCAAAGGTTCAATAAAGTTTTATATTTCCTTATTACCTATAATCCCAGGTATGCAAAGGGATAACCTTATTATTTTTAAGATTTGTCGCAAACAACTATTTTGCGTGCAACTTTTACCGATCAACACTGAATTACAACGGCATTTGAAATATTAAGCAAGCATCTAGGTACATTACATTAAAAAATAATTACTTTTTAATGCAATGTATATCCTTAACACTGACGTAGTTTTCCACATAATACCAACACACTACACTGCACTGGACGCACGTTTCACCAGCCAAGTTGGCATTATCTGGAGATGATTAAAACGGATTAGTTTTAATTGTATGTGGAAAACTACGTCAGTGTTATCTTCACACCAAAGGTTCCAACCCCTTTCAAGAATGTAGATGCTTGTTATATATTTCATTTTTTAAAAAATGTAGATAACACTATTAAAATGAAAAATGTATTAAAGACAATGAGTTGAGGTTATATGGAGATATGCCGTTGTAATTGGTCGGTGCATGTTGCACGCAAAGTAGCTGTCTGTTTGCGACATATCTTAAAAATAATATAGTTATTCCTGGGATAATTCCTATATAAAGAAACATGGATGATATATATTTTATACCACTTTAATGGTGGCGACTTCTTTATTATGCTGAAAATTATTTGAAGTTGAATATCCAACAAAAGCATCTTCTTCAAATCATTTTTATGTTTCTTCAATTGAAATGGGTTTTTAATTTCTAATTTTTTTCTCATAATAACAAAAATGTATTAGATTATTATAGAAAATTTATTGATAGGTATAGGTTTCATTCTCTAAAATAAAAACGTATTTACGATTATACACAGAGATTTACCCAAGTCTGTCAATGGAGAAATGTTTTTCAAGAACGACAAATTAGTAAGATAACCACATAAAGGACTTTTTTAAGTAGGTAGGTAATGTTGTTTAAAGTTATTCTAGAAATGATCGAAGTTTTGTTCTGTCTTGTATTTTAAGAGTGCATAAGACGATTACAATAATTTTACTTATCTTTTCCAAAAACAAGTTCATCATAAACATGAATACTATCGTATTTTTGCCAAAAGATGTAACAAATATTGAATAAAAACAATTTTTCTCGAAAATTTAAGAAACATTAGGCATTAGTATAAATTTATTTATTTATTTATTTATTTAGCGTATGGCAATAGTATACATGGTATGATAATAATACACATGGTATGTAAAATTAAAACTAAAAACATTAACAACACACAAAATAAGTGTAAGAATACATAGAGGAAAAGATAAAAGCAAAGCAATTGTAAATAACAAGACCACAAACATCCATCACAAACTAACAGGTAAGTTCATTATCTATTCAATCGCTGTCGGAGGGAGAGAATATATATCCGTAATTGGTCTATGGTAAGCCGTAAGTGTGCAGTCTTGATATATATGTTTTATTGTTTGATAGGTTGCTCCACATTCACAGTTGCGCGAGGGTTGTTTATTCCACCTATACAGCATATCTGCGCAGACACCGTGTTCCGTTCTAATTCTGTTTGCCGTCCTCCATACATTGCGAGGTAAGTCGAATCCCGCAGGCTTTTTTTGGATGTTT
Source organism: Pogonocherus hispidulus (assembly GCA_963924545.1). Taxonomy (NCBI): domain Eukaryota; kingdom Metazoa; phylum Arthropoda; class Insecta; order Coleoptera; family Cerambycidae; genus Pogonocherus; species Pogonocherus hispidulus. The sequence goes on along the minus strand of OZ004697.1, from coordinate 36,335,448 downwards.
ATATAATCGAGTGCATCTGGGGGGGGCATCCTCCCTCCAGCCTGCTTCCCATTCCTGGAGACCCCTGAAATCACTTACATGCAGTGCCTGAGCGGTCTTGATTGGCGGGTGTCTGGATTTTAATCTGGTTAGGCAAGCAGTGGGTATATAGCCATGGATAGGCAGCTCTGGGTTATCCATTATTTTCTTGTATTCTCGTAGAAGAGCCTCTCTTCGGCGGATATGTGGCGGCATAATGTGACTGAGAGTTGGGAGCCAATAAGTTGGAGTAGATTTTATGCATCCCGTTATGATTCGCATGCTCCTGTTGAGTTGCACATCCACTTTAGGAACATGGTGGCTGCTCATCCAAACCGGAGCCCCATATTCAGCCGCGCTAAAGACGAGACCCATTGCCGAGCATCGCAGAGTTTCGGCAGTTGCCCCCCATGAAGTTCCGCATAACTTTTCCAGAATATTATTCCTCGTTTGAATTTTCGCAGCCGTGTTCTCTAGGTGTTTTTTAAAAGAGAGCGTTCTATCCAATGTAATACCCAGGTATTTTGGATTCGGGTTATACCTAAGGCGTTCACCTTTCCAGAATATTTCAGGCTCATGGTTGGCCTGTTTATTATTTAAGTGGAAGAAAGAACACTCTGTTTTGCTGGGACTTGGAACTAGTCTCCATTTTCTATAATAGATATCCAGAGCTTCGAGATCTCTTTCCAATATTCTCTCTGCTATATCACGAGATTTAAGTTTCACAGCTATAGCCAGATCATCGGCGTACGCAAATTTATGAGCAGTTGTTGCGGGAAGATCAGCAATGTACAGATTAAATAGGGCAGGAGCAATTACGGAGCCCTGAGGAAGGCCATTATATAAATATCATTAGTATAAATAAAAAAGCATTTTACAAGTTACTTTCTTGTTGGAAACATGTATTAGTTTTGTAACTAAATATACAGGGTGGGACAATGAAAACTTTGCACCTTGAATAACTTGGCATACAGTGAGGATATAAGGTCCGTCCCCACCTCTAATTTTTGAACCACTGGGTATATTGTGATGAAATTTGGAACGATAATATATGACTAAATTCTGCATTTTTTGACACATCAATGACAGCTCTGAATATCAAAATGACAGATGAGCGCGCAATAGGAATATTTTTTTAAATGGAGTTATTACTCGACCCCCATGGTCGAGTAATAACTCATTTTGAAGCTATTTTTATGCTCAAAACAACCCCCAATTTTGAGAAGATTAGGTTCAGTAATTTCCAAATAAAAACCAGTAACATCGATTTCTACGTTATATCACTTTTTACATACATATTACAAATTATTGTAAATTATTCAAAGCAAAACATAATTTAAAAGTAAACAAATAACAATAAACCAATCCTAACCTAAAATAACCTAAATTAAAAAATTATGAAATAATTTAAATTAAACGTAGAGGCAGAAACAAATTTAGAAAACACGTGTTACTTCAACAGATGTTGAAAATGACCACCATGAACTTCCTGACAAATAAATGTTCTATGGGTAAGTTCTATTATTTTATTTATTTTTATTTTGGAAGTACACTGTTCTACAGGCAAAGCCCAACGCAGAACAGGAGGGTAAGAAAAAAAAGAAAAAATATATATACAATATAGGCAACACAATACACAAAGAAAACAAATATGAACAAAGAATGAAAAGCAGCCAATACACAAACAATTATTTTAAATAAACAGACTTAAGGTCACTAATGCTGCACGAGAAAATATCGACCTGATTTTTTACCTTATTATAGTTATTACACATTGCATGCACGGGTGAAAATTTTAGGACATTCGTACGAGGAGTGTTTAAGTAAAATGTCGCATTATCGCGGGAAGAAGTTCTAGGACAATGTAGACATAATTCCTCAAGTATCTGTATGCAGTCAATTTTATTATGTAATACGTTAAAAAGAAATAATACAGAGTGATAAGTGCGTCGGTCCAACAGACTAGTTACAGAATGTGCCTTCAGAAGTTCACTCTGCGGATAACCTATCGGAGGGTAAACCCCATCTGATTTGAAAGTCAGTAACTTTAAAAATTTACGTTGTACAGACTCGATGCTGTTAATATGTACGTCGTAATGAGGACACCAAACAGTGGAAGCATATTCCAGCTTCGATCTTACGAAACTGTTAAAGAGCATTTTGATGGTTTTGGTCTCTGTAAAATCTCGACTACAGCGGGCAATAAAACCATATGTTTTAAATGCATCTGAAACAATAGACTCAACATGACTGGTAAATGAAAGCTTTTGATCAAAAATTACTCCAAGGTCACGAAACGTACCAGGCCTCTCTAGCGGAATTCCATCAATATTATAATTAAATGATGTTCTGGAAGTCTTCAGCGTAAAAGACATGATATTACATTTTTTAACATTTAAATGGAGATTGTTCACTTGACACCAACTAACTATTTTATTAAGGTTGTGTTGTATTATAAAGATTATGTGGTAAAAGGATTATGTTATAAACTGGTTTTTATTTGGAAATTACTGAACCGAATGTTTTCAAAATTGAGGGATGTTTTGAGCATAAAAATAGCTTCAAAGTGAGTTATTACTCGACCCCCATTTCCATTTAAAAAAATATTCTTATTGCGTCACTTTGACATTCAGAGCTGTCATTGACGTGTCAAAAAATGCAGAATTTAGTCATATATTATGGTTCCAAATTTCATAACAAACTACTCAGTGCTTCAAAAATTAGAGGGGTGGCGGACTTTATGTCTTCACTGTAGAAGTTTTTTCAAATAAATTCCAGAGACAAGTCAATTTTTATTTTAAGGGGGACACATTTCCATATTATTGACATTTATACAGGGTGTAGCAAAAAAGAGATATTTACCACAACTTGCATTTTTTAAATGGAACACACTGTGTATTTTTACAGATGTGGATAGAACGTCCTCTTACCAATACATTGATTTAGGGTATTGATTTGACAGATATAGCTCTAATAGTGTGGGAGATACCTGTATAAATATCAATAATAGGGAAATGTGTCCCCCTTCAAATAAAAATTGACCTGTCTGTGTGGAATTTGTTTGAAAAAACTTGTATACCAAGTTATTCAAGGAGGAAACTTTTCATTGGCCCACCATTCTAGGCATTTCATATTCGGAAAATAATTCGGCAAGAGGCCTTTAATTTTTTTTAGGTTTATCTATATTTTTGCTATAGGTTTTTGTAAAGGCAGTCGCCACTGAAGTTAGTTTATTCATGAAGAAGAAATAACTTTGTGGTTTCATAACTCTATATAAGGAAAAAATATACTCACTAATAAAGTGTTGCTAACAGCTGCACTTGGGTTTTCGCAGTTCTCTTACCTAAAACAAAACATTAATTTATATGACAAAGAAAATATTTTTATCTCGTTTCATGTTTCAATTTTGTTGTTTATACTTCAAATCAGCAGTGGCGGAGCTTGAATTCTATATCAAGGGAGGAGGAGCCATATTGGAAAAATCTATCTAATATTGACTTTAAAACTATTTATTAAAATAATGAAGAAGACAAAATAAAATTAAGCGAAATAAAAAAAAAACATATTTTTGGCTTTAATAAGGAATCGTTACAGGGTAGACATTATGTGCTACATATATATTTCGCATACATTTCTAAGGCCCTATCTACGCCACTGGATATGATAGTCGTATTTATACGATGCTTATATTTATTTAATTTTAGTCAAATATCTTATTTAAATAATAGTTCTAAAATGATGAAAAATCACAGACACTTTTAGGCACATTCGCGGGAGTACTCACGGACGGCATACTAATAATATGTCGCTCCCTCTCCCACACAAGTCTCTTACTTCCGGGCTCATAATTACGGTGCTAGTGATGGATAGAGATACTATTATAAGTATTATTTAAAATTTGCTTTATGATTATATACAGGGTGTCCACCTAGTGCGCGTAAGTCCAATATCTGAGTTAATGAAAGAGATAACTTAATTTTTTTTTCTACAGGGTTGTCTAATATCCCGAGCTGCACAAAATGAAAATATATTTACATATTCAGGGTGTTCAGTTTTCCCTGGACAGGTACCAACTTCGTTTTTCTAAATGGAAATATATATTTTTTATTGCTTTTTCGAACTAAACCCTTGATTTTAGTAGGACTTTCATCAGCCTTCCCTATACCTAACTTAAACTGTTTTTGAAATATTGACGGGTGAATATTGACATTTTTGCAACTTTGACACCCTGTAAAATCTAAACGGTTTGAGATCAAGCAAAACGGTTTGCACATTCCTATCTTAACTTTTCATAAGCTATCGTTTGGTACTAATTTCAGAATTATCCAAAAATTTAAAATTTTCTGAAAATTTTGAAAATTTTTTATTCCTGTATAAATTTGAAATTAGTATCAAACGATAGCTTATGAAAAGTTAAGATAGGAATGTGCAAACCGTTTTGCTTGATCTCAAACCGTTTAGATTTTACAGGGTGTCAAAGTTGCAAAAATGTCAATATTCACCCGTCAATATTTCAAAAACAGTTTAAGTTAGGTATAGGGAAGGCTGATGAAAGTCCTACTAAAATCAAGGGTTTAGTTCGAAAAAGCAATAAAAAATATATATTTCCATTTAGAAAAACGAAGTTGGTACCTGTCCAGGAAAAACTGAACACCCTGAATATGTAAATATATTTTCATTTTGTGCAGCTCGGGATATTAGACAACCCTGTAGAAAAAAAAATTAAGTTATCTCTTTTATTAACCCAGATATTGGACTTACGCGCACTAGGTGGACACCCTGTAGAATAGATCCATTAACGTATTATGATGAAGTTTATTTCTCACAAGGCAGTACTTTGACAAGAGCATAAATTAGAGTTGGGGAGGGGCGGCATATTATTCTGTATGTCGTATTATCGTCCAGAAACAACGTATGTTGGAAAACCTTAACAACCAATCAGTGGCCAAGTAAACTTGGAATCAGTCCTTAGTTAAGGGATATTCAAAAGTTAAGGGATATTCATCAATTCTTAATTTTTCACATAAAGAACACCTCTAGGTGTTTGTTCATCATATCGTACTCGCAAGGCTGGTGGCTCTAACCTTCATATGAGCGCTAATGAGTATTCTAAGTTAAAGAAACACGTCACTTCTTCAAAGTGAAAAAGTATCAAATATGTGTATTTCAGAGTCTGGATCTGTAAATAAGAACTGTGTATAATGTTAGAAACACATGTAAAGTAGAAAAGGCACAGGCAGAAACAAATTTCAAGAGTAATTTCCTAGACATATATTCCTTTTTAAAGCTTATATTCGTGGAAGGGACTTTGCTACTTCCCATTCAGCTATTCGCAGGAAATTCTTAGAAGCACGAGAGCATTTTTATAATCAGACGGGTGATAGAAAAAGATATAGGATTGGAACTTGAATTTTTTTAAGTAAAAAGTTAAGTAAGAAGGTACCATATATGGTTTGTTTATATTTAAATTGTAGTTATACCAATTAAGAGTCTAAAGTCTCTACTAACTTTTTCAATTAATTGAGAATGAAACTAGTACAACATACAGGGTGAATCGTGTGAAACTAAGTATTTTTTTATTATGAAATGGTTTTTTAAAATAAAATATATGGAATCAAATAATAATTTTTAGATAAAAAAGAGTCATCTTTATAACATTTAAAAGATGATTATATAAGACCTTGAAAAATGAAAATCGAGTAATAACCGATTCTCGTGTTAACGATTCTATAATCCACAACAGTAAAAACATTTTTGATGGGAGTCATTAACAATTTTGTTAACAAAATAACCAACTGAATAGGACGATATGGATGTCTTGAATGGCCTGCTCACTCACCAGATCTGAGTCTTTTTAACTTCAGTTTGCAGGGTCATGACCCAAGTGTATTAAAGGTAACCCTTAAAAATCGCTGAAAATTCTTTGTGACTTACCTACTATATTTATTGTTAGTGGGTGTAATATGCATAGTTATCACCACAAACTTATTTATTTTAAAAACATACCTAACTAAGATAGATCGAAATATTGCAGATGTAATCCGCCGTAATTTTGCTTACTTTTTACTGCAGATTTGAAAATAAGGAGGGAGGAGAGAGGTTATCTTTTTTTAAAAGATATTCTAACCATATTTAGGTCCTTCTTTATTTAACCAAGTGTTTCATGAACAAGCCTATTTTGGTTAGTCCCCTGATCCTTAGATAGGTGGTGCTGTTTGAAAAATTAATATATTTTCTACTTTTTGTCAAAATGTCTAAATGTAACGATATATTAATTTTAACTTAGCTGAAAAGATAATACGATGATGAATGTATTACCGCAGGTTTACGTTATTCTTTTTTAACCGGAGATATGGAGGACATTATTTGGGTTGTTGAGTAGAAAACTTATTAGCGAAATCCATTTAAATATTGAAAAAATATGTTCGATTGAAGGTTAATTAATGTCAGTAAATAAACAAAATACTTACGAAAGGCCTATGGAGAGACTAGGTGAGTGTTGAATAGGGCCATCGTGACCGAAAAAAATCAGTAATCAATTAAACGAAAAAGTTTCTGCAAGAAATACCTGTTTGTTGGAAAACCAAAAGCTTATGCTTTTAGTTTGAAAGCTAACTTTACCATAAATGCTCCTGTTACAATAATTTTCCGGATTACCTTTTACTACTTTTATTTTACTAGTGGTGAGACACATACCCGTAGTGCCCTCTTTGGCACTTCAATTCTTTGCCGCATTGAATTATAAAAAAATAATGAAAATCTTGGTTTAAACATATTAAATCACTGCAAAGGATTGATTTCCATGGAAAATTAAGAGATATCACAAATCACATTTTTATAGTATTGGCATTTATACAGATACACAACTTTATTTTGTATTTCTACAGATTTGGTCCTCTCATAATACATTGCTATATGATTTGATGGTGTAATGAAGTACATTTTATTTCGCCATTTAAAAATAATATTTTACCTGTAAATAGGTCACCCATACAACGCCGTAAATAAAACAACTATACCCGACATAAAATCTATTATTCCGCCACCTGAAATAAAAGCCGAATGCGCGCGCTTCGTCACTTTTGCTATCCACGCGGACATAGGAAATTTCAAGCGCTAGGAGTTTAGTTGCTGAGCCGCCGTCCGAGAAACTAGCCGCACGAACATATCACCGGGAGTCCCCAGATACAGACTGGTACCTCGAGTAAGTAAGAAATATTTTACATCAGTAAAATCAACATAGTGAAATTTTCCTAAGTATCAAAACAAATTGGGACTTGTGTGATATCGCCGTCTGTCTACTTGGTCAAATATTTTCAGAGTCCGTAAATTAGGCATAGTAAAATTCTTATAACTATAAAAATGATTTTATACTTAAACGATTTTGTCGACTGAACCGAATATTCTTCAGAGTCCACAAGAACGTGGGGACTTGTGATTATTTCCAATTTAGTAGTGTACAAGTATAAAATATACCAAGTCCGAGATTTCACTTCTGCGCATGTCCGAGGGTTTCGTAGAACCATATCCAGCTGGCTGCGACTCAGACATTCAGTCTGTGGCCGCATGACATCGAAGCAAGACCTGTCCGCCTACACCGCTACTACCAGGAACCAGAGCGAAAGTGAGTAAACGATTACAAGTCAGTAAATTCGACAGAGTGAAATTTTTCTAAGTATAAAAATGATTTTATACTTAAACGATTTTGTCGACTAAACCGAATATTCTTCAGAGTCCACAAGACCGTGGGGACTTGTAATTATTTCCAATTTAGTAATGTACCAGCATAAAATATCTAAAGTCCGAAATTTCACTTCTGCGCATGTCCGAGGTTTTCATAGAACCATATACAGTCGCGAACGACTCAGACAGGCAGTCTGTGACCTGTTGCCTACACCGCTGCCACCAGGACCTAGAGAAGAGTAAGTTAAAATTTGGCAAAGTCCACAAGCCCGTGTGGACTTGTAAATTTCACCGATTGTTGGCATACGATTGCAAAATATACCAAGTCAGGTATTGCACTTCTGCGCATGTCCGAGGTCTTCACAGACCCTCTTATACTACTGGCACCGACTCAGACATTCAGTCTGGGACCGCACCGCATACGAGCAAGACCTGTACCTGCTACTAGCTGGTGCCAAAGTATTGAGTCTTCGCCGACCACCCGGAAGTAGTGATGGGCATTATAGTTCATTTCAGAGAACTAGTTCTTGGGAACTACTTGCACGAAGCGAACTAGTCTTTAAATCTGTTCGCGCGAACTACTTTTTAGATAGATAATAGATATTTGGAAACGATCGGTCGGTCGGTAAACATCACGGTCCGCCAGCGGTCGCAAGATTTCGACCAAGTAAACATATCCATTGGTTGAGGTTGAGAGTACTGAAACATGCCAACACTTTGCAAAGCAAAGAAAACTCCTTGTTTACTATGTTTATTTGTTTAACCCGTGTTACCTATTTATCTTAAACGGATACAAGAATGCGAATTAAATATTTTTTAGCTTTTATGTTTTCAAATATTATTTTGTAAATGTGCTATAATAGCTCTACCCAAGAATATAATTTATTTTTGTTATATGTATCGACTTTTGGAGAATAGAATATCTTGTGATACATCCACTAAAAATTACTATTTAAGTTTGCAAATATGTATATTTCATTCATTTTATTTATATAGGTACTACTTTTGTTAATTAATAAATCATTTTTTCATCATTTTTTAAATATTCCTTTTATACTTTATTTATTGATAAGCTCCTGCTATTGAAGTTCTTGCTTATACGAGAGTGTATACATCAGCATTTTCTAATTATCTCCGTACTCCGTACACCTTACGCTGAACCCGAACGAACATAATTCGCGAACTATTTCGGTGTCGAGTATATCGCTGGCTGGTATCAAGAAGTAGTTCTCGCGAACTACTTTGTTTTAGATCAGCGAACTAGTTCGTTTAGTTCCCTTCAAAGAATAGTTCGTCTTAACTCGTTCGTTCGCGAACTACCCATCACTACCCGGAAGCAGCAGACGTGCCCAGGAGTACTAGGACTACTAGGAGGAGGAGGAGGACTAGTAGGGAACTAAGATTAGGAGTAGGTTTTATGGTATTTGGTAAATAAATGTATGAAAGGTTTTATTGGTGTATTATTACTATCTGTTGTGTGAAGTCTAATTTCCCCTATCGACCGACCTGGCGTACCGTATCTTCACTGTAGCTACCAGAGTAGTGGTGTTCCTACACTGTAACCAGGAACTGGCGCCCGAGGCAAAGTAAAAAGAGAAACCGAACCTCGGGCACTAACGTGACACTTCCTACCTGTGCAAATCGGGAAGTATCCGTCACAATGGATATAGCTCTAATACACAACCAGCAAATTTGTTTTATAATTTAAATATTATACAATTATTATATTTTACTGATGTCTTATTACTACTTCCAAAATGCTAATATAGTATATTAGACTTGTAGAAAACATTATTTTGTTGTTTGCAACTAACCTGTTTTGTAAATTTATCGTTAAAACGTTTTGAAACAAAATTATAAAATTGCTATAAATTAATTAAAAATATATTTTACAAACGTTTCTCTGACTAAGATAAAAAACATTTAAGCTTATAAAATCAAACTATTTTATAATGCGTACTTAGAAACATACTGTGGTATTTTTAGCACTGTTATAAAACATATTAAGATTATTTTATAACTGTTCCCTATTAGCTTACAGAATAATTATGTTGAGAATTGTTTGAGATAAATTTGCTCTTTAAGAGAAATTGTACTTTCTAAGTTCGTTATGTAATTATTATCATGTAGCATTACAATTTGCTACAATATATATGGTAACAAAGTCGTTATAAAACAAAATAGTTTATTTAACCTTAAAAATGCTTGTTTGTGCTGATGGAAAATGCTGGATATGTGCGTTTAGACATGATATTATTACCCTGGGGGTGGTTATCAGTTTTGAGAATTATAATTTTATGAGGTCTGGAAGTAAGATGTGGCAATCTACTTAATTCTGTATCTTTAAAGACAACATTACAGGTAACGGCAGCAACATCTGTTCTCCATAATTTACCACAGTTCAATTCAACACCTCCTACAAAGTGTTAGGTAAATACCTGCAATCTACAATTTTCGGTAATTTTAACTTGCTCATTTTGTGGATCAACATTTTTTAGGTATTTAAATATACTTGGTTATTTGTTACTTAAGTGTTAATTACAATATGGCTCTGTACCATAAGATCTTCATCTGTAAGGTGTATTATTCTATTTTCTATCTAAGGTATTTTGTAGCAATCACCTAAACAGTATAATTATTTTAAAATACCTGCTAATAACAAAAATGTTCTATTATTATTATTATTATAGTTAAGATATTTAAAACAAATTGACGTAAATTTCAATGTCAAAAAACGTAAATTTGTGAACACTTGAGTGTTTACAAAATATCAAAAATTATTAGAAAACATCAGCAATCTTGAAGCCCATTTAAAATTTATTAAAAAGACGCTATATAAATTACAGTAAAATTCCCTTCGCATTAAAACTTGGTTGATTTATTATCAACAAATAACATATTCTATGTGGCAAGATTCCGTGACAGTTATTATTTTATTGATATCTGACTGTATGCAGCAGTAGTCCACGTTTTTTAAAGCTTTAGCAAATGTTTATATAATAGTTTTATCATTCCAAGAAGTTTTACAAAATACCAACGGCAATTAAGTAATTTTATTAGATGGTGCCAATTTTACATTTATAGCTGTTTTAAAAGCGTTTTAAAAGTGCTTCTGAGAGTAACGTTATTTTATAAAATTTGTTTCGGCAACATTTCTGCAGTGTTTAAAATACGAAATTGCTAGCTGGGAATAAGGTAGATATGACTATAAATATCTAGAGTAATGTGTCGGAGAAAGACTTTTTAGTTACTGTAGCCTAGCAACGAATCGATATTCTCTTTCTAATTCATTATGCTATGGAACACTTTTTATGTATATTTCCCTCACTATTAGAGCTATAACGATGGAACCCCCATATCAGTGTATTCATGAGATGACGTTTTATGCAAATCTGTAAAAATCTACAGGGAGTTCTATTTAAAAAATATAAGTTGGTAAACCTTTCCTTTTTGGGACACACTGTATAAATGTCAATACTATAGAAATGTGTCTCCCTTTAAATAAAAATCGACCTGTCTCTGGATTTTCCAAGGAAACCAATAATTTGATAGATAATCGAGGATACAACTTTTCGTTGCCTCACCCTGTATAATTTTCTAATTTAATTCGTGCGCTGGAAAGCGGAGAACACTGTTATCCTATATCTAAAGTAACACTTAACCTATTTGGGTAAGCTGCCGATGTTCCAACCAATTTAATATTATAATAACAGCACATCTAGCACATTAATAAGAAATTAGCAGAAATACTCATTGCCCAGCTACTTCTTGTATTTATGAAAATGCGTTTTATATTCCTTATACCTACCTTGGTAAGAATTAGCGGTTTGCGAGGCGGTTTTTGAGGGCTCAGCGATTTTTGTGGCTCTTCCTCTCCTCGCGTTTTACTTTTCATCTTTCCGTATAAATCCCTTTGTGATTTAAGTTTAAAATATATCATCTTATAAAATTTATTTACGAGTAGGTATATAAAATTCCTGTTGAAAAATAATGAATTCTCATTCTAATACACCAGATCCTTTTTTATGTGGGTTCAAACCACTTCTATTGGAAATAAGTTGATTTAAACAGTACAGCGTAAGAAGCACAAAACTGAAAAATCTTTTAAAATACGATTTTTGCTAGGCTGAGAGTATAGGTAAGTCTTTGGTTTTGACTTTTCCAGAATAGTAGCGAAATTGCAACCTGATTGCTTTTCTGGTTTTTACCAAAAATACGTCGAAAACAATGTCTCCATATTATGTAATTTTCGGAGGCAAGGGAATTTGAACGTTGTTATGAGCAACGTAAAGTTATAGTACATTTTGAAATGATTTTTGGAAGTAAAACTGCCATTTCACTACATAAAAATTATACATCAAAGTTGCCTAAAATATACACATATTTAGGGAATATGGTTGATATGAGTAGGTAAGGCGGCGATTGAGCCAGACAGTGTGACGTCACAAACACATCACGTGTACCCGCAAAAACGTGACGTGTAGCCGCCAAACACGTCACGTTTAAACACGTCACGTGTACCCGCAAAAACGTGACGTGTACCCGCAAAAACGTGACGTGTACCCGCCAAACACGTTACGTTTTTGCGGGTACACGTCACGTTTTTTTTTATATGGTCCATCGGAAAACATATGCGGTTTTACTTTTAGGTCATACTGACCCAAGCCAACTGACCGCTCTCAGATTTAAACCTAATGTGTCTAATGAGTAAAATAAAGTAGTAAATCTAAGAGCCAGCACTCCCGATTAAAGTATTAATTGGCTGTCAAATATAATCAGTATTTAGACTGCGAGCGTCTAGTAAATGTATGAACTCACATTCTAAGGGCTTGTTAATTTTAACCCGCGATTAATATTTTAACCCGGTGTGAATTGAAATTTTAATTTTATTATTCAAATGTTATCTCTCCATTACCAGCGTAACTTAATATTAGCTACGTGCTATATGCTGCATTTATGCAAGTTCGGTAAGATATCTTATTAAATCATTCTTAGAACTAAATTCTGACTTCATCGTCACCTCTGACAAAGCATTGAGAAGTTATAAAAGATAGTAAGGTACCTTCCGACAGTCAGGATGTTATATCAACTGTTGTAGTTAACTCGCTCGTAATATTATATAATTTCAACAAGTATCTTGGAAAGAGTCTTTTAATAAAAATAAAAGTTAAAAAATAATTTGTTAAATTTATGATATAACAAGTATATTTAGTTTATGTAAATATTTTCCTAGCATTTATTTTTGCATTTCAGTTAATATTGAATTTAATTCAAATGATTACCATATTATTTAATGTTTGTAAAATAATAATGTATGTTTGCAAGAAGAAAACGATATTTCTGTTGGAATTATATTTCTGTATTGTTAAATCTAAATCTTAATTTAATGCCAAAGAGTACGTCATTGGAAAGCTCTAAATGGAATACATTTTCTAATTAAAAGTCACCCACAACGAGAAGTTCACCAGTTATTCCATTTTATAAATTGTGACATATATTTCTGGCCTTCTATAATTTATGTCTCAGTTATTTTATTTTAAATGTATAGTATAAAAAATGTCCATCATTTGAAGCCAGGGAGTGGAAACTTCAGAGTTAAGATATCGTGTAGCTATAGGTTGCTGATTTAAAGAGTACGTATTGTTATTGTAATTTTTGAAATTATAAATAAAGAAATAAACATAAAAGCAGCAATAGAAACAAGCAGAAAGTTGTACGTCGAATTTACTGCATTGCCAAACCGATGAAAGGGTAATATTGTATAAATTTGCTTCCGTAAATAGAATGCTACCCATAAAACAATTGAAATTGTGGTAGCGCTGAGTATTATGTTGGATTTCAGTCATTCAAAGTGTAGTTTTATGTTGTGCGGCAACTTTGATAATTTACATTTACATGATAATGTTAACTTTTCCAATTAAAATGAGTCCCGTGAAAGTTCATTTCATTAATTGAAATGCCCAGGATGCAAATTTTAAACCGGTTGGCAAGCTTTGATTTACTGTGATTTAATTAAAATTCCTAATTCTTGCTTTATTGCGAGCAACACCTACTTTTTCAACCATTTTATTTCCTAAACGGTGTAACTAACTGGCATGAATTATTTAATATATATTCATTGGTCAAATACTTTTAATTTCCTTTTTATGTTAAGGGTTAACTAAAGAGGTGTAATAATTGTATAGCTTTGACGGTTAAGGTAAAAGAGCTAAGGTAATAAATCTATATAAAACCGGTAGTTCGACATTTGTAGGGTTGTTACAACTGCGCCGCGGGACATTCGCGTACACATCATAATAATCGTACTAAAATAAATTGCGTAGGAACAGAAGCAATAAACTAGTATAATTTATAACAAAAACTCATCCGCACTACAACATAGGCAACGGTATCCTAACGTGAAAAACATTTTGAAGCAGCGGCTCGCGCATGTCCGCGTTGACCCGCTTCACACGCCATTGACTCGCGACTCTCTGTGACAGCTCTAGATATTTGTGTGGTAGATGGGGTAGCATATTATTATGCATATTTTAATCATTGTTAATACAGGAATAGGGGACAGTCTGGAAAATCAGTTTTCAACTTCTAAAACAGTTATTCAAATGTATTCACTAAAAATAAAAACTGAGAGTCAGTAGGCGATTCAGTATAAAAATCTCGTATGTTTTACATGGCAAATATGCATAACTGTAACTGCACCCCTCAGTTACAGTTACTTGATTAGTTTTATCTCAGTTTATAAAAAATTATCAACATGTGTTTGTAGTGTCTTGGTAATTGTAGTGTCTTGATAATTATGTTTATTTCTTATTTTATTAAAAAAATTAAAATAAATGTCACTATCTGTATTTCCTTTACTCTAAATATTAAATTAATAAATGTTCAGCATTACTACAGCTATACAGCATGTCTTTTTGTTTATTTCTATGTAAAATTGTGCTTTTTGTCTCCTAAAGAACTGAAGTCTATCTTATTGTCCTTTTAGTAGAGTTGATTAATAAAATAAGAATGTAAATAAAATTATTGAATTTAGCATTACAGAGAGGTTTGATTTAGGTAAATAGTTATTTCGTGGTCATCAATTATCCATATGTAAGACTAAATTCCACATAAATTTAATATTATGAACAGTTTACTTGTGAGGTTAATTCATTGTCTGTCTGTCTGCCTGTGAAAGTATTTTTATTTAAGTAATTGACCCTCTAACCATGTCGGGATGACTGCACTGAATCTAGGGTTTTTTTGGTTAAGCGCCACCGATTAGTCAATGCTGGTTGCCTATACTCGGTGGTCACGTGGCCTATGAACATTTATGTGTAGATTTGTGACAAACTAGTATTAAAAGTAATTTACTGGATCGGTTCGCTCTTACATTGTAGTTATCGTTCAGAATTGGTTCAAGATTTTTCTTACTTATTTTTGTTATCTTGTAACGTTTTTGTCATTTTTGTTAAATTTTTCTCAGAGATAGGTATGTGCTTTAATTTGTTTATAACTATTTGTTTATAACTCCCAAGAGTCCGACTTCCAGTATAACAGGAAGGACAGAATGTCAATAGTTATTTATGTATCAAGGGAATTATAAGGGCCTTAATTACCGATGGCAAAGTTTGCGTCCCGAGGGCCTCCGGCCCGAGGGACAGCAATTGCCTGAGGTTATTAAGGCTCATTAATTCCCGTGGTACATAGATAATTTTATTTCTGACCGATTTCAATAAAATATTGTTCATTTTTAAAACGGAAAAAATGTACCAATTTATGTACTTCCCGGTATATTTGAATCAGGTACCATTGATTATAAGAGTTTTGTTGTTGCTAGGTTGTTGCTATGTTACTTGTTTATAAACAGAACTGTTACTTGTTTATAAACAGAATTTTGTTATCAAGCTGTGTTTGCGTTAAAAACATGTTTTCTTCCCCAAATATAATGAAGCAGATTTTGAAAAAAGCTGAAATAGCAAGAGAATCATTAATTCCATCGAAAAGTGAAGCCGTATACCAAAAAGAATACAAGATATATCTG
Organism: Pogonocherus hispidulus; assembly: GCA_963924545.1. NCBI lineage: Eukaryota > Metazoa > Arthropoda > Insecta > Coleoptera > Cerambycidae > Pogonocherus > Pogonocherus hispidulus. Next base: position 36,319,724 of record OZ004697.1, on the reverse strand, counting down.
GAGTGGCTGACACGGAATAATGTTATGCCAAAAGATGCCACTGAAACTGTATTACTGGCATATTTTCAAGAATTGGTAAGGAATATTTTATGTTTTTCGGTAGATTTGGTAGTAATTGTGTTTATTCGTTGCAGTCAGAAACGTATAGTCCGAATTCTTTATGGACTAAATGGTCTATGCTAAAATCGAAGGTGATTATACATGAGAAACGAGATATCACCAAGTTCAATGAACTAGAGGCTTTTTTGAAACGGAAGAGTAAGAGTTATAAGCCGAAAAAGTCTGCTGTTTTATCTCCTAATGATGTTATCAGATTTCTAAAGAACGCTCCTAATGAAATTCATTTATTGCATAAGGTAATTTTTTTCTTATTTTCCTTTTTGTGTGTATTTATTTCCTTTTTTTGTTTTAGGTTGTTTTGATTATGGGTTATTTTGGAGGATGCAGAAATCAGGAACTTTTGAATATGAAGATATCGGATATAGAGGACCGGGATTCCGTTATGGTAGTGAACGTACCGGAAAGTAAAACTGGTGTATCGAAGAAATTTACAATTGTGGATGAAAAAGAGTTCTCCGCTTTGCCTTTATTAAGACTTTATATGTCTTTGCGTCCTAAAGGTATTGAACGATTTTTTTTGAGCTTCCGACAAAATAAATGTACATCTCAGCCAATTGGAACAAACATGTTTGGGAAAATCCCCAGCAAAATCGCAATGAATTTAGAATTGCCAAACCCATCTTCCTATACGGGACATTGCCTTCGTCGCACTTTTGCTACTGCTCTAGCTAATGCAGGAGCAACTATGACTAACTTAAAAAGACACGGAGGTTGGAAAAGTTCCACGGTGGCGGAGGGGTATCTGGAGGATAGCATCGAATTGAGAAATAAAACGGCGCGTATTTTGTCTACTTTGCCATTAGAAGAGGCAGGTACCTCGACTGTAGTGAACAGAAGCTCCAGCCATACAAAAGAAGAAATTGTTTCCAGTGGCGGTAGTAATTTTCAGGGAACATTTCAAAATTGTACATTTATTATTTGTAATGACGCGAATAAATAAAATATGGTTCAGTTTTCATTTCATAAATATATACACATATATGTATATTAGCATTTTTTATTTTATTTTTACTTGTGAAAGGTAGAGTGAATTATAGAATCTATAATGTCCCAAGGGAGTTATGACCCTCTTTATTGATAGCGTAACTATGACGATATAAGCTTATAATATCCCGGTCAGAAATAATAGTATATTATACTATAAGGGACAGAAATGCGTTATTTTGGCAGAGGTGCAATTTGAAGCCCGAGGGCGAAGCCAGAGGGCTACAATGCACCGAGGACAAAATAGAATTTCTCCCGAATGGTATATACTATTTTTTCCACGGTCTCATTAACTTAAAAACACATATTTTGTTATTATGAAGTAAGTAGCACCAGAATTATTGTATTCGGATTTGAGCATTTATTTAGTAGTCGTTGAGTTATTGTCATAACTACAAAATAAACAAACAAAAAGAATTGTCAAATTAAGATGTTAGTTTGGTTTAGTTTACAGTTTGTTTAGTGCACAATGAATAATTATTGTGAGTCGGAAGAGATTGTAGAGGCTGCAAATATTGCAATAAGCAATTTGTTACCTACGAAGTCAAGATCTTTATACGATATAGCTTACAATCGGTTCAAAACGTGGTGCGCCGAGAAAAATATTCAAGTATACAGCGAGAATGTTTTGTTGGCATACTTCAGTGAAAATGCAAAGAATTACAAGTCTTCCACATTATGGGCGCAATATTCTATGGTTAAGTCATGCTTGATAATTTACGACAACATAGATATAAGCAAATTCCCCAAACTGATCGCATTTTTGAAAAGAACCGGTGACGGATATCAAGCGAAAAAATCGAAAATATTGACAAAGGGTGAAATCGACCGTTTTCTATCAATTGCAGATGACAAAGAATTCTTAATGATTAAGGTAAGATTACTTTTGTTGTTAGGTATTTCAATTATTTAGTATTTTGATTTTTTATAGGTTGTATTAATTCTGGGGATTGCCGGAGCTTGTCGAACTGATGAACTAGTCAATTTAACTGTAGATGATATTGAGGATGTAGGCTCATCCTTGATTGTAAAAATTCCAAACACTAAGACAAAGATTCCACGAACCTTTGTGGTTACCGATGTGGGAAATATGCTTGAATTGTATCGAAAATACCTGTCCCTTCGTTCTCCCCACGTCAAGCATAAGCGCCTTTTTTTGTACTACAAAGCAGGAAAATGTAGTTCGCAGCCAGTTGGCAAGAATACCATCGGAAAAATTCCTAGTGTAGTAGCTTCGTATTTAAAATTACCTGATGCTGCATGTTATACTGGTCACTGCTTACGAAGATCTTCAGCGACATTACTGGCAGATGCTGGTGTGGATATCACGACAATAAAGCGTCATGCTGGTTGGAAATCAACGACAGTCGCTGAGGGTTATGTCGAGAACTCCATTGAAAATAAGACTAAAATTGCTAATCACGTTTTAGTAGGTATCACCACTAGCGCAATCACAAAAACTTTGAATGTAAGCGAAAGTAATATTCCTTCTAATATTAATTTTGAAAATTGTACAAATGTTACATTTAATTTAAATGTCAATAAATAATTTCAATGTTACCTCTTTTTTTGCATGAAAAACGTTCTCCATAATGTAAACTCCCTTGGGAGCATTATACTCCCTTGGGAATAATCGACTACTTCTGTTTCAATTCTGATGTCATAGAAACTGATTTCTACTCCCGACCGTGGAAAAAATTATTTATTTCTGTTTCTTCTCTGTTTCGGTAATATTTTCATATTCACTGATCCATAACATAACACATTCAATACAAGTAGGACACTTGTATATTATTGACTATCAGTGAATCATTTGGAATTAAAAAATAACATTAAGTTTAGTTTTATTTATGATAAATAATCTCAAAGCAGGGGCTACTATTCAGGGGATGTCCAGTATTTGACGATTGAATTTACGGTAACCAAATTCAATGCAAACCTGCATTGGTATTTGGGCAATCTGCTGATTATGAACAAAAACGTATGCTCATGGTCGAAAAACTGCGGTTTAGATTTTAACGCTGGTATTGGATATATTGAAAAGGGGACAAATTGCTTAAAAATTCCGATAAAAATACCTGCTCCTGTCAGTAATTATACTAAACCGAACATTCGATGAATACTGACACTAATTACACCGCGTTATGTTGAGGATTATCGGTTTTTAATAGCTACCGTGTCAGATGGCTCACTGTATGGTTATACAGGGTGTCCCAATGTAACGAGACATCAGACGTATTTCAAGAAGTATGGTTTGTGATATGTAATTTGAAAGATAATTTCATTCTACTTACAAGGATGTAGAAGTTTTGGAAAAAATTTAGACAACAAAAGAATTACAACTATTTTCTGACAAATAATACATTTATTAAAGGTCGGTTTCATAATCCAAATTAAAGAAACTCTAGTTAATGTTGCTTTTTAATACCTTAGATACAATTGTCTTAATAATAGTATTCAAGGTATTGAAAGGTAACTTTAGCTAAATCTTCTTTATTTTTTGTTGTGCCCGGCCTAAGGATTACAAATTATGGAATATAAGCTAATAGTCTTTGAAAATAAAACTTAATTTGATAAATTCAAAATAATAAATAATTTAAACTGTCGGTTGCCTTCAATTTGGTAATATCCCAATCTATGGTAGAAAGATCTTACATTTCATAAGATTTCTCTTGTAATTTGTTGAGACTCGACGAATAACATATGAACATATATTTCTTAAGTCATCTATATTTGAGCGCTTGATTCTAGAAATATTATTTTTCAATTCTTTCCAAAAAAAGTAATCTAACAGCATACTGCACTCGACTCGTGTTTTGTCAACCAACATGCATCATCTGGAGATGATATTGAATGGGTTTTATAGTATGTAGAATATAACTGTATGTGAATTATGTGTTATTTAGTGTTAGAAGAAATGTTTTATTTATGTTATACTGTAGCTATACTAGATGTGGATCTACTTATGTTATGTATTTTTAATCCAATATAGGGCTAAATGTATTATCTATCTTTTCATAACTATTAATGCAATATTGTTAGCTATTTTAATAACGGAATTAATATCGACTTCTGATTTAACCGGATGTAATAGAAACTTCAAAACATTTTCATCAAGTAGATCATGGCCCACTTTGATTTTCCTCAAATTTCATATCAACAGCTTTTATTGATTCCCCAAATACTTCTAATTGGGCGTCAGCGTGAAGCACCCTGTATAAGGTGTACTGCATCGAAAGAATATACCTGCACAACATAATAAATAAGTGTCTACATCTACTTCCGTCGTCCAGTTCCAAAGTTCCATAAAGGCCTTTTGAAGATCTTTTAATACCTATATCAAATCTAAAATATATTTTTTATAAAATGGCGAATGCGCCAATATTTACATTACTCACATTAATTACCTACTTATAAAAAAAATGTGTTTATTTTACTACTTACAATATAACAATAAAAAAAGACAAATTTTGCAATTAGATATAATAATATATTAAAACTAAATATAGAATTGATAATTTTCCGGGTCATCAATATCTAAAATAACTTAAAATAAATCTTATTTACGCCTATAGTTACAAACCAGATAGGTATATCGCTTATAATCCGCTTTTTTTTAAGAACGAATAAGTATCTACTAATTAGAGAATTTTAAGAAAATATTGTTTATATGTGTATAGAAATGGCATTATTTTATCAAGACTTGAAAACGTTAAAAAATTTAAATAATACACCATTGCCAGGTGTATTTTCTATTTAAACTGAATTATCTGCTTGAAAAAACTTCTAATGAAACAGGATAGTCGCGTCTTCTGATGGGAACGAGATAAGTCCTAGGTGATCATTTGGATTATTATATGATTAAGGCCAGTAAGATCCAAACAATAGTTTCGCCCAAATGAAAAAGTAACTTTTATTCGAAAATATTTCGAATTAACAATAAATTCGAGTTTAATTTCGATTGTTACCAACCTTTATATGCAGAAATTGTCATGTCATGAGTTTTAAACAAATGAAATGAATTGAATGCTTCCATTTCAACACTGCTTGATGCCGTTAACGTTAATATTAAGCCAATACAATTAAAAGGAGCGGATCCATTTCGAGACCACTTTGAATTAGCAACCTTTTGATTTGAACATGTTTTTGCGGTTGGTTATACAGGGTGAGTTTTTTTCGATGTTTAGTGTAGGGTTTTGGGAAAGTATAAGAGATACAAAAAAGCTTAAATGAGGAAAGATGTGCAGTTTTATGATCCTTATTAAATGTTACTTTTATTTTTTGAAAAAACGTCATGGCTGACTAGATATTTGGAAAAATCCGAATTCGCCCAATTGCTTCCGATGCGTGTAGCTCCGTTGCTATTTATTTTACAAAAAAAATTTAAATTACAAAGTTTCATGTTTTCGCAGTGTTAATAAGACAGTGTGATCAAATTATTCGTGAACACTTTTGTTTTCAAATTATAACACAAACTTCAAGTTTTTTAAATGTAAACCATAGTTTGCCATGAGCTAGAAAAAAATGTATTTTTTTATGCTTTCCAACAATCCGATATATAATTATTAGATATTTTTTAAAGTTAATATGGAATTATAATATATAAAGGGAATTAGTGAGGAATTAGAGGAATTAGTAACAATCCTGGGAAATAGTGTACACAATTTTTTCAGCGGTTTACCCCTCGCAACAATATAATATTTGGTATTCTTATTTTGAAAAACGGGTGAACTGCAGCCGTTTTTAACTTTTCAATTGTTCGTTAACGTAGATGGCTGTGAAAACAATCGAAATGTTTACTGACAACGCATTTAGTTACTGTAGCATTATTTGACAGTTATTTTTCTTTCTTAAAAGTCGTTTCAATTGCCAAAGACAATTAAGTTTTCAAACGAGGAAAAGCGTGATATTATTGAGTGTTATATTCGTTGTGATAAAAACTGCGTTCGAGCTGCACAGCAATACTTCAAACAATATTTCGATCGTCGACAGCCTAGTCTACTTACATTCAGAAGACTGTATGACAATTTGGGACAATATGGTTCTTTCTGTAAACCCAAAAATACAGAAAACAACATAAACGAAGCTGCGGAAATAAATGTACTAGCTTGTATTACACAAAATCCCTCAATTTGAACACGGCAAGTTGCATTAGAGGTAGGTACGTCGTAGAGAACTGTCGTAGGAGTACTAAGGAAACATAAATTTCACCCATACAAACTATCAGTATCACAGACGTTGCACGATGGTGACTCTGAAAGGCGTCTAGAATTTTGTACATGGTTTACAATTATGTGTAGGGTTGATCAACAATTTAAATTTAAAGTACTGTGGACTGACGAAACCCGTTTCACAAATTGTGGAATGTTCAACCGACACAATGAGCACCTTTGGATGCAAGAAAATCCAAATCATGTTGTACATAGGAGGCCGCAAATTAAGTTCGGATTTAATGTTTGGTGTGGTGTTATTGGTTCAAGAATACTCGGACCGTATTTTTACCAAGGTACTTTAACTGGTGCAGTTTACTTACACTTTCTACAAAACGAGTTTGAAAATATGTTAGATGAATTAAACCTAAAGCATCGTGCTATGCTTTAATGGTTTCAGCACGATGGTTCATCCCCACATAATCATCTCCCTGTGCAAACTTATTTAAATGAAGTTTTTCCCAATTCATGGATTGGAAGAAATGGACCAGTCGAATGGCCTCCTCGGTCCCATGATCTTTCAGTTTTAGATTTTTTCTTGTGGGGGACAATAAAAGATAACGTTTATCGGACAACCTATGCGACATTAGAGGATCTTATGGAAACTGTTCAGGAAGCTTTTGACAATATTGATAGGCGTTCAGTGAGAAAAGCCTCAAATTCTGTTTCAAAAAGATGTATCTTGTGCATTAATAATAACGGTGGGCTTTTTGAACAATTTCGTTAATATCCTTAAAATAAATAGGTAATGATTTGTTCATAAAATTTTTGCATCTTTGTTAAGTATTTCATTCACTTACCACAAATGATTTCCAACAATATAATTTTAAATTCTTTCTGAAAATAAATCCGGTTGTTACTTATTATTATTGTTTTATTTAAAATATGCCACTCGCAGACTTCTCCGGTGCTCTGACACATATAGAGGTGCTCACGCGATGCCGACTTCAATCGTTTTGATTTAATCCGTTGGATTGCGTATAATTTTCACAGCCATCTACGTTAACGAACAATTGAAAAGTTAAAAACGGCTGGAGTTCATCCATTTTTCAAAATAACAATACCAAATATTATATCGTTGGAAAGCATAAAAAAAGACATTTTTTTCTAGCTCATAGCAAACTATGGTTTACATTTAAAAAACTTGAAGTTTGTGTTATAACTTGAAAACAAAAGTGTTCACGAGCAATTTGATCACACTGTCCTATTAACACTGCGAAAATATGAAACTTTGTAATTAAAATTTTTTTTGTAAAATAAATAGCAACGGAGCTACACCCATCTGAAGGAATTGGGCGAATTCGGATTTTTCCAAATATCTAGTCAGCCATGACGTTTTTTCAAAAAATAAAAGTAACATTTAATAAGGATCATAAAACTGCACATCTTTCCTCATTTAAGCTTTTTTGTATCTCTTATACTTTCCCAGATCCTTACACTAAACATCGAAAAAAACTCACCCTGTATAGCTATGTTGCTCCTATAATAATTGTTCATTACATGCTTATAATTAATTGTGCAGCTATACAGGGTGTGTCACGAAAAAGACCCATTAGGATTATCTCAAAAAGTAGTCAGAATTGAAAGCTGAAAATTTTTATACAGGGGTTTATCAAAAAGATCTTGTTAAGCCTCCTTCCTAATTTAAATATTGTAACGCCTATGGCGAGTGACGTCATGGAGCAGGTTGAACCCCACTCCAGACAACTTATAAAAAACACACACACATGTACCAGTAGAGAATAAAGCGTACCTTCAAACAGTCAACACAGTCTCATCATTTTATCATTCATTCTCACAGCATATTATTCATTAAACAAACAATCTCATACATACATACATAAATACCGTCAAAAAAGCTTGGTGGTCAACAGATCTATTCAATGAAAATAGTGAAATAGTGTCAACTTCTTCGCATTTCCGGTTATACCGGAAGTCACCATTAACTTGCTTATTTTAAATGTAACACCCTATATATTATTTTATTTCTGAATTCTACGTGAAATTCTAAACACATTTCATCCAGGATGTCGTATACCTATCTTCAACTGTTTTGAAATATTGACAGGTGAATATTAACATTTTGCAACTTTGACACACTGTAAAATCTAATCGGTTTGAGATCAAGCAAAACAGTTTGCACATTCCTAATCTTAACTTTTCATAAGCTATCGTTTAACACTACTTTCAGATTTATCCAGAAATACAAAATTTTCAATTAAATATCTATAATCTCCTGGCTAAATCTGAAATTAGTGTCAAATTGAGAGTTACAAGTATTTTCTGACAAATAATACATTTACTAAAGGTCGGTTTAATTATTCTATTTAAATAAACTTTAGTTGATGTTGCTTTTTAATACCTAATTGTCTTAATAATAGTATCCAAGGTATTGAAAGGTAACTTTAGCTAAATCTTCTTTATTTTTTGTTGTGAAGTCCGATCTAATGATAACAAATTAAGGAATATAATTAATATAATAATAAATATTCTTTGAAAATAAAAATTAATTTGATAAATTCAAAATAATAAATAATTTTAAACTGTCGGCTACCTTCAATTTGGCAATATCCCAATCTATGGTAGAAAGATCTTACATATCCTAAGTTTTCTCTTCTTGTAATCTGTTGAGATTCTACGGATAACATATCAATATATATTTCTTAAGTTATCTACATTGGAGCGCTTTATTCTAGAAATATTATTTTTCAAATGTTTCCAAAAAAAAGTAATCTAACAGCATACTGCATTTGACTCGCGTTTCGTCAACCAAGTTGCATCATCTGGAGATGATATTGAATGGGTTTTATAGTAAGAAGAATATAACTGTATGTGAATTATGTGTTATTAGTGTTAGTGTCGTCGGAGCGCAACTTTACCTTTTATATGGTGGGCGGAGTCAGCGTTTCCGCGCGCAAAATTTTACTATAAATAGGGGGAATAACGGTCGAAAGTCAGTCAGTCATCATTGGGGACTCTGACGAGTCAGTCATCTTAGTCATCTTAGTCGTCTTCAAGAAGTCAACAAGTCAACATCGAATTTTTACGAAAAATTTTATAATTTCATTTTTGCTAATAGTAGAGGCTTTTGGCATTAATAAATTATTTTAAAGTCGGGAATCTTTTGGTTATAGTTAACTGGGGTTTTCTGTATCAAAATTCCGCGCAAACTTCAGGGAAACATAGTTCGTTCGTTTTGTTCGTCGAACTTAGGGGAACAGCCGCGTCGCGTCTTTTCCAAATTACATTCTGAGAAATCTACACCATACGGTTAATTGTTGGGACACTAATCTCAACAATTAATTCGAAAAAGAAAATCGTAAAGCGTAAATCTCATAGGTAAAGGTATCAGGTAGTGAATAAGAAGTAAGAAGACCGTTTTGTATTGCACCGAGAGCGTGAGTATAAATAGGCAACATTTTCACGCTAGAACCTAGGTTCTAGCAACCCCGAAATAAAGAAAAGTCGTACATGTTTTCAATGGTAATCAGCGAAGCATCGTAAATGCCAAACAATAATAAAGAAATTTCGCAACACAGCGCCGCAGGTAAAGTAATTATTATTACTTCCTGCCAAGGTAATAAACTACGAACATATTAATCTACGAAGGTAAAAATTTAACAAGAATTGTCGCATCGAGGGAGCTCTGCGAAGAAAGAAGAACGAAGAGGACAACCGGTGGACGAGGTGATCGGCCGCTTTCAGCCCAAACAATTTTCGTGCGTGCAGGGACACCTAACTTCTCGCCGGTCTGAAAAAGTTTCGAAAGGAACTTTTGTGCTACCGGTTTAGAGAGGCTTCGAGGTCCTAGCGGGCGCGTGATTACGACCAGGGAGGTCGAAGGCGGGAGCTGTTCAGCTAGCGGTCCAGCCGGCAGAATTCGACACGAAGGACTGATAGTAGGATTTTTCAATTTTACTAATCTTTCCAAATTCGGTCGGATTCGCGAAGAAATCAACGAAGCGGGTTCTCGAGACGTCTACCGCCCTAAGTAGACTAGTGACGCTCCCTGCTAAAGCGACGAGGTCGTAGTTCGCTTTTAACTGGGTTTTCATCAAGAACTCAGAAGTGAAACGAAATTACACTTTGACTTTATCGCTGGGTCTAGGCTAGCCGATCGTGAGTCCTACCAGTGGAACGTAGGTACGTCGCCGGCTCGCTGGTTCGTCGAGAACTTTTCTACAACCGTGTAGGCACACAGACTCTGTAAAAAGGACAATCCCGCGAACCGAAGTCAAACATCAAGACAGAAACAGAGATCGTGGGAGCCATAGACAGCGGGTAGTCTGAGGTGGTTTGCTTGGTTGCCAGCCAACGCTAAGCAAACCCGGAGTGATTCGACGGAACGTCGATAGCTCCCTTACTAGGAGACCCTAGTAAGTGCTACTTAGACTATTCGTGGTCGGGGGTATCTGGAAGCAAGAATCCCAGGTATTCTCGACCACAGTCTATCTACGCAAGTACAAAGCAGGGAAAACGAACTGCAAGCTCGAAGATAAATAAGATTTTATGACAAGTAGCATAGATTGCACGACTATGGATCCAAGCCATCGGGTAACAGACATGCAAAACTTACAGCGACGACAGGGTACCTACCAACATGGGGTACTAGATAGTCGACACGAACCGGAAGAAGGTTCACAACCAAATCGTAATGATAATGTAATAAACCCGATACGACGACATTAGAAGAAATGTTTTATTTATGTTATACTGTAGCTATACTAGATGTAGATATACTTATGTATATCTATTCTTAATGCAATATAGAGATAAATGTATCATCCATCTCTTCATAGCTCTTAGTGCAATATTGTTAACCATTTTATAAGAAAACATGTTATTCTCTAAGAATTGAAATTCTACTTTGATATGTAGAACTATTTAGTATTTAGTAGTTACGTAATTTAACTGACCTAACATAAAAGCATAGAAAAGTTACTAGAATTCTCTGAACCTCCACGTACAACGGAAGTTTAGGAACACTACAAGATTAATCGTTCTGTTACACCAAAACTTCAATTTCAAGGTTTCATGTAATGTAAATCATCTATTTAACTTACCCTTAACGCAATGTAAACTTGTATGTAATTGTACGCTGAATAAAGCTGATAAATTTGCCTTGGCATACTGAATATTAATAGAATAATTAATCTCACGTCGACATCTTCAAAATCTAATGGAAATTGCTAGGGTTTTAAGTTGAAAACAGAAGAGAACATAAAGATTTTATCGTTTAATCAATTTTAAACATAACTTAAAAAAAATAACAATTATTGGAGAACAGAAGTATCTAAATTTTAAAGACTTGTTAAGTTTAAAGTTGTTAAGCTTGTTAACACTAAAATTTATACAAATAAATAATACAAATCTTTATAGTAACACCCTTGAATTATTTTCTTATGCCCTCCTCTGGTTTAGCTCTTCATATCTTGTCCATTCCATGATTTGCCTTATTAATCTATTTGGTAATCTTTCTAGACATCTAGGCTATTTCATACATTATACCTTGACCACAATTCTTATTGTAGTCTTTCCATAAATGCTGTGATTTATTAATATCTGTTTTTTGTGGTTTTTGATCTTAATGAAGTAAATCCCCAGCATTTTACGCTCCCGTATTCAGCTAATATTCACTATTTTTATAATAATCTCCAGATTCGAAAGCATTTATTGAGTTGGGTTTATAAATTCTGATTTCAACGTTTTTGACACTTATTTGAAGCTCCTTACTCTAACAATCTAGTACATATCCTTATTTATTTTAGCTTGTAGCATTATTTATTTATTTATTTATTTTATTTATTTATTAAAATATCCAACGGGCACAAGACCCAGTTACAGGATAAGTTTCCACTATGATTAGTTCAACAAACAGGATTATAATATACAAATATAATATAAACAGAGAAACAAATATGTAGACAATACTATTAACATTTGATAATACAATCAACAAAATCCAATAATGTACTTATAAAAATATAAACAATGTATAAAACAAAATAATAATATAAAAACAACACATAGATTAAGAAAGATTTAGAAAAAATTCTGTAGTATAAAAAAATATTAAATATTAATTAAAATATGCTTTTAATATCCCTAATCCCACAACACAGGATATCAAGCTCAGGCTCAACTTTAGAATGCTGTTGTATCATTTGACAAACAGGAGAGCTCTTATAAATATTTGTTATATGAGTCTTAATACAAAACAAACTGCTTTTCCTGGCACTAAAACTTGGAACATGAAAATCAAGTAACGTTAAAAGATATTCACAACTTATCACATTCCTAACTATCTTATAAAGGAAAATGGTAGACAACATATTCCTTCTGCTAGCCAAACTGTTCATATTAAACCTTTCAGTAAATATTTCATTAGGCGTACCTCTCACTGGATAAAAATTATCCAGGACAAATGACGCACATTTATAAAAGCGTCGCTGAACCTTCTCTATTGCTGAAATATGTGTAGCATATATTGGGCTCCACACTACAGACGCATACTCGAGCTTGGACCTGACAAAAGTGGTATATAATAATTTCATGGTGTCGATTGATTTAAAGTCTTTCATGTTTCTTATAACAAATCCAAGACTCTTATATGCACTGGCTACAGTACTATCAATGTGGAGAACAAATGAGAGTTTTTTATCAAAAATAACGCCTAGGTCCTTTATAAAGTCTGGTCTGTTTAGGACACAAGCGTCAAGAGAATAATTATTATTAACCGGATTAAGCTTACGGGTATATGACATTACGTTGCACTTACTAGCATTTAGAGGTAATTTATTTTGTTTGCACCAAAAATCAATATGATCCAGATTTCGCTGCAATTCAGTACATTCTAAGGAGGAGGTGATTTCAGAATAAATCTTAATGTCATCAGCATAGATCAAAACACAAGAGGTCATTCCACAAACAATGTCATTAATAAACAAAGTAAACATTAACGGACCAAGTGTGGACCCCTGAGGGACACCTGATGTCTGTGCATATCTAACAGATTGATGTCCACGGCACTGCACAAATTGCCACCTTCCAAATAAATATGATCTAAACAAGGCAACAAGATCAGCACTGAACCCAATAGAGTCAAATTTACTCAAAAGTAATTCATGGTCGAGCCTATCAAATGCTTTGGAGAAGTCAGTATATATAACGTCTACCTGACTTCCCCGATCTAGGACCTCGTTTATAAATTGTGTCTTACACGTTAAGTTAGTAGTAGTGGATCGGCCTGAAACGAAGCCATGCTGTTGAGGTATTACAACACTTTTCACTTGATATGTTAAATAATAATGAATTATATTCTCAAATATTTTAGAAAAATTAGAGAGAATGGCAATGGGCCTATAATTGGAAATATCGTTTTTGTTGCCTTTTTTGAATATGGGACATATTCTTGAGACTTTCCACATTTCTGGAAAAGTAGAAGTTTTTAATATGAGATTATATATCATACATAACGGCTCACACAGAACTGCACCACAGTCCTTAATAAAAAACGCAGGAATGAGGTCGGGACCCGTGGTCATATTTGATTTTATTTTTTTTAGAGCTGTTGAGACATCACTGCTAGATACACTTCTTAATGCAATAACATCATTATTAGGAACAGTTGTCCCAGCACTTGATGGGCAAGAGTCAATATAGGCGTTGGAGAAGAAATGTGAAAAACTATTAACAATTTGTTGCGGATCTTGAATTGTAACACCATTATAGGTCATAACGGATGGAATCAAAGTATTGCCTTTTTTACTATTTATGTATTCCCAAAAATTTTTTGGATTCGATTTAATGGCCTCTTCACTCTTAGCAATATAACTGTTATATGCTGTTCGTATTTGTGATTTAACTGTAGTTCTAAGAATACGAAATTGAGCAAGATCATTCTCCAATTGCGATGCCCGATACCTTTTCCATGCTTTATTTTTCCGTTTAATATGCGATATTACATCATGGTTGAACCAAGGAGGGTAATGTTTAAAGGTCGAAATCTTTTTTGGAACATGCTTAGCAAAAACAGCATTCAATATGCTATAAAATTCCGTGACAGCGCTATCGACGTCGCTAAGAGAGAGAAGAATAGACCAATCGGTAACAAAAATTTCTTGATAAAGGGCATGGAAGTCTGCTTTTCTAAAATTATATCCGTCAGTATGTTTATGACGAAACGTATTATTAATCTCGCAAGCAGAAAGCTCAATTAATAGGGATGGATGCTGCTGATCTTCTGGTAATAAAATATCCGGAGGTGTAGAGATTTGACAATGTTCATTAGAAATAATTAAATCTAATAACCTATTGTTAATATTTAAAATATCGTTATACTGACGAAAATTAAAAAAATTTATAAAATTGTTAAGTAATCTAACTTTTTGACTAGATTGCATATCACAAGAACTTGAACTAAACTCAGGTACATTAAAATCACCGATAATTAGTATATTAGATTCATAAAGGGAGTATAAAGATTCAAAACAGTCGTAAAATTTTTCGTAATCTTCATTACTAGTAGAAGGTGGAATATATACAACAAATATATATAATTCAAAATCTTTGAACTTTATTTTAGCAGATATTACATCAATGAGTACCAACTCAGCAAATCCATTACATTGACCTTTAAAATCAAAAATAGTAGCATTTAACCTTTTATTGACAGCCAATAGTACACCCCCACCCCTACTAGTACCAGTTGCAACAAAGTCTCGATCACAACGAAAGATATCATAAGAGCAGCTGTCAAATAATTCAGCATTAGAAATACCATCATTAAGCCAAGTCTCAGTAAGCGCAACAATGTCATAGTGGTACGCAGCAATAGAACTGATTAACAAATCCGAGGTTTTTGTACGCAAGCCACGATGATATTATCATTATCCTGATGATATTATCTTATAATATATATTTTATTATATATCCTTATTTATTTTCACTTGCCACATTATCCTGATGTGGTTTAATACCGTACGCCGTTTTCACATAATTGATTTCGTTTGGCAATCTTCTTGATATTCATGTTTGGACAAAAGGTAAATAAGAATTGACCCTTTCAGTCTAATCCGGAAACATTCTGTAATTACCTTTATCTATCATCCTTATCCTTTCCAATTAATTTCAAGTTTTAGTTACCAGAGAGACATCATCTGCAAACGTTAAATGATTTTCGTTGTAAATTAGGTTTCTTCGATAAATTTTGGTTCTGTTGATTTTATAACCACTGGGATCTAATTACATTTTTTGTTATTGTTAACTTTTACACTAAGTTAACTTTTGAAAATAATGTGGCATTAGAATATGTCTAGTTGTGCAGTAAGAAATTAATATCTAGGAAAAATTATAAACTATGTACCTTAACTTCATGTTACATACGATTAATTATGTGTAAAAACAAGTTCACTTAAATTTTTACTGTGTTACAAAACACATCCGGAGTCATGATAAATGAATACAGGGTATGTCACGATGAATTGAATCGATCTATGGATGGAAAACCAGAATAGATAAAACTTGAACTAGAAGAGGATGAGACCCTTCGGCAATTAGGTTTTATTTGTTATCCTTATTTTTTCCAATAAATCTCAATTTTTAGTTACAAGAGAGACATCATCTACAAAAGCTGCATTTTTGTCATAAATCAGATTTGTTCTATAGATTTTGGTTCTTCTCATTTTATAATGTGTCTTCATCGAATCGATAACTCATAGTCTAGTTTCTTGATCACTTAATTCAAAGGTCGTCTCTTCGAATCCCCATTCCAACTGACAATTTTTAATTAAACTTTCAACTCATATATTAAGGCCTGTTCGCAGGGATCAGTTGACAACCATCTTGGCGTGCGTGCCTCGGATGGGAAGTATGTCAGCTTGGTGTTAATGTGATAGAACATCGTTTGATGTTTGACTGTCCTCCTGACTAATGAGGTTTTCCAGGTCTCTTTCATTCCAGGAGGAATAGTTGTTCGGGTCTGCCATCACAAGTCGTTTGAGTCCCAATTGCGGTCTACTAAATAATAATATGTCGTTCCCCCTCCCACACAAGTCTCAAACTTCCAGGCTAATCCATGTGATAAGAACTATGGGTAGAGTACAGTAAAGTTTACCATTTACCATTTAAAAAATTTAGATTTTAAGTTTGTCAAATTAGATATTGACTAGATTTTTTATCGATATGAAGTCTAAGCAACTTAGTACGCGGTTGAAACTTGGATGGGTGACCTAGTAGGGAAGACGTACAGGCATCGCGGATTCGGTGAATTCACAGAAGCTATACAAACTTAGGCGAGGTTTGTGTCGAAGAGTATTGTCCCTCGGATAAGATGTCAATCCGGAGGTTCCTTGTCTATGAGATTATTGGCAAGTAAAAGATCCCTACCCTAATTAGGGTTTCACGACTTGACTTAATATTCAAACTACTTGGCTAGACCTGATTTGACATTAAGTTAAGTCAGATCAAGTAATGCCTAGTCGAATGTCAAGTCAAGCCAAGTAGTTATATTTCGCGTACTTGTTGAAATCAAGTAGTTGTTCAAAGATACTTGATTGTATGCTTAATTGAAATCAAGAAATTACAGTGCAATAAACCTTGCCATTAATACCTTCAAGGTATTAATGGACTAATACCCTTAAACTGTTATGTATTACAAAAAAAATATATTATATAAAATCAAAACAGTGCATAACAAGAAATATACATATTGCCTAGTTTTCTTAAAAAATAAAAGCGATTCTCCAATATACGCGTTGTTTTCTTCCTTATACTTTCATCGTTTGATGACAGTAAGCAGTCCTTACAGTCATCGTTTGGAATACAAGATCTGATTTTCTGATTCAAATGTTATATCTTCCAATACGCATTCTGGCCCGCTAATCTCAAACGGTTCTGTTTCCATTTCCTGTTTCCGTCCAAATTTTAAATAATTGCAGCTGACAGCACACGCACACAACATTGAGACACTGTTACAAACTGTAGTAACTCACAACTCAGTTCTACACATGCGCAGTTGTTCCAGTCAGCTCGGGCAAAGGGGAAACCCATACCTAATATACGGTACACTTTTAGTATATCGTGTTCCTAGTTTGTTTCTATGCACATACATGCATGAGCTTGCAGGACTGTTTGCACGTTTTCGTATATTATCGGTCGATTATCATTATTATCAAGTATCAAGTAGCTTGAAATTCCTTGACGTCAAGTCAAGTAGTAACTATAGAAAATCAAGCCATATCAATTATTGAATTTTTAAAATACTTGATTATCAAGTCAAGTCATCTAGGAAAATCCAAGCTACCTGACTTAATGAATCTCTAACTCTAATACAAAACTGGGGATTCGGCGAAACTTGCAAGTTGAGGGTCGCTCGTCTTCTAGCCTCATTGATTGGCCTTAGTGGCGGAAATAGGTCGACGGTAAACAATCGAAACAAAAAAAACTGGATTTTTTAAAATCCTATATAACATTATGATTATTATCATTATCTAAATACTATCTTTAATACATAATTTTGAGTCAAACTGAAAAACCACCGACGAACTTAACTAGTTTTTGAAGTTTAGTAAATTTGTCGTATATTTATATTTGTTGCCTGTTTTTATTATTTTAGGTGATGTAATCCAAAAAGAAATTAATTTGATGTGGTTTCTATATTATTTATCATTCGAATATTTATTATCTATATGTCTTTCAGCCTTAATTTGGCAACAATTGTATTTACAATAATATACATGTTTTAAAGCCCACTACGACAGACTGATTTTGAGCTGGAGAACTTAGTTTATTACACACAGAAGACAAGAGTTCGCCAATTTAACATAACCGCACCGTTCGGATTTTACTGCCATCATAAAATTACTCAATGTAACATGTTTAAAGCAGGAAATAGACTACTTATACAGGGCGGATACTTATTTCTTGATTTATGGTTTCAGTTTTCGAGAATAAGCAGAAGTATTCATTAATATCTTACAAAAAAAATAGGAAATATTAATATTATTAAAAGACATTTCTCTTATTAAAGAGAATAGACGTAGAATCAAAGTAGAACCAAGTAGATAAAGTTGAAATATGCCTCAATTGTAATACTTAAATGAAATCTGGGCATTCTCAATGTAATAAGATATATAAAGGGGGAAGTGTATTTGTCAATTTAAACAACAAACTTATATACTGTAATATTCATAACGGTAATATAACTTATATTACCTTCTGTAAGATGTATGATTTATATGACTATGTAGCATATCTAAGTATAAAAAATACCAGACGGAGGGAAGATATATAGTGACATGGTAAAATTATCGGAATATATATATTATTTTTTTAACAAATATATACCGTTGAAACTCTAACCAGAAAACACCGTGCAAACCCGGACCTACTGTAGGCCCTATTGAATCCTTAAGATGGTCTCAATATCAATCTGATGGTGTAGTTACTGATCTATGAAATTTTTCATACGGAATGATAAATTGTTTATTTATTTTCTCACCACTAATTATAAACATTAATTAAATTTATTTAGTTCAGTTTAGTTCCTACACCTTTTCCCAATTTAAACGCCTTTTCAAAAAACCTCGCGCCTAATGGCCCCGTCACGCCCGCCGAAATCACGATTTTTCGCGGGACCCCCTTCGATCCCTTTTCTAATTTTTACGGCTTCGAGAACCGTTTCACATGAAACTTCCGTCCGTTCTCTAATACAAACACTTCTGATTACCAAAATACTGAAGCGAAATGCTTTTCCAAATAGAATATTAGTAAAAATTTATTGTGTATTCATAAAGGAACGTCCTAACCAAAAATATAAAAAATATATAGGGTGTTCCATTAAGAAAAGAACAATTTCATTTTCCATGACTTTTTGACTCATCCTGTATAGTTAATTTCCCTTTATTATAATAGATTTTAAAATACCTTAAAACTTTCGTCCTGTTACGTCCTGGGAACCTTAGAATAGGAGGGGTATCCGCTACTACTCCAAAATATAATTAACTAGACTTAATGACAATTTTCTAAATCTTGAAATATTCCACTCCATACCGTTCCGGTACTTTAGCAGGCCACTGTATATTGCTTTATTGATATCTAGGATATCCAACTATCTAATCTGCCAGCCGATATTGGGTAAAGCAACAGCTTTACAAACTTTGAAGACGTAACCGAAGAAAAACCACAACTAACCACTAGGAAACTAGAGATGAGTGGAAGTGTCTAAAGCAGACCTAAATTAATTTAGCGGAATTAATTTTCAGAAATCGATGTATTACATCCAGCAATTACAAGGTGCAATATTTACCTATTTGTCCCAGTGTAAGCCTAATAATAATGTTTATTAAACAAAAATTTACGAGATATATTTATACAAGAAAATTCATTGACCAACCAAAAGACACAGAAGCAATTGATAATATTGTTTTGTTTGTTGTTATGCTATGTTTTGTTTTTTATTTTTCGGTAATCCTATAGCGATTTTATATTTATTATTTAAACATGCCTTAAACATAGATTTCTAGTATTTATTTTTTAAAATAATATCTATTTAAAACTGGAAAGCATAGGTATAGATCTAAGGTCAGATGGAACTATCACATATAACCTAGGTTCAATATAAGCAGCGCTTCGCTAAAACATACTTTTTTCACTTCGAGGTAGAAATATTCCGTCATTCCGTCAATAAACCTCTATCCTGACAAGATAATTTACACATCTCAACGCATATGACGATCTACACCAATATTTTTCACGCATGTAACTTCAGGCACTTCAGGATCTACACCAAATTTGATGGGTTCGGTATTTGGTAAATCCGTTTGATACGAAGCAAAACGCAGATAACTTAGTTTTGCTTAAATTTAAAGTCAGTTTATTGTACTGAAACTAGTCAGAGGTTCCAGCAGACAAAGTCTGCAGATATAGTTTGTAATTCTTGCCATGTATTACTCCTATAAAATACTGCTGTATCATCGGCAATACAGATAATTTTGCCAGAGGTAGGTACCTAATCTGAGCAGACCATAAGATAAACAACAATGGTCTGAATATAGATCCTTGAGGGACTAAACTGAACAACTGAACAATGAATATGAACAGTTCAAAGATATGGATTTTCTTCGTTTATTTAATGTAGGTCTATTCCTGCGACTCAAGTCAATTTTTCTGACCAGAGACAACTGGTGAAATATAATTATTCTACTTGCCTATCAAGTTATAGACCAGGGACCGATTTTTCATCTTATACGAGAGACGAAACGTGGCATCCTTGAAATCTCCTAATTTACTACACAGCTGGAATGTTGAAAAAGGACGACTTCGATGATCTATTGTATATTTTTTGAAAATTGGGCCTATAATTAAAACTCTCTACCGAAATTTTAGAGAATATATGAAATTTCATGAAATTTATGTCGTACCTGTACAGATAGTTACAGTTATTGGTATAAGTTATTGCGTTTGGAGTGTTTTGCAGTAGTATTAATCATAAAGCAGAAATAACAGTAGTCCCGTATTATTTCCCTCGATTCTCAATTACGTTGTCTATAGTTCACAGCTATTCATCTTTTCAACCAACTAGATACTGGTAGTTTAATATTAGCAACTACAATTACCAGACCGTCCGGGCACTTTAGCCAGACTCTGTGTATTGCTTTATTGAGATCTAGGATATCAAACTATCTAATCGGTCAGCGGATAATTATCAACTAGAGGCAACCACTGTCGAGTTTCATATATCACACATGCTTTAGATAATTGACCTCGAACTATAGATATTCACTTCTGTTTATAGTCCAGGTTTTTGCATTGAATAAAGATTAGTAATTAGTAGTATAGTCAAAGGTAATAGTCATGGGCGTCGTCTCCAATATCTCTAGCTGGGGGGTGGCGAAATAATTTTTTGTTAAAAAAGCTATTTTTCTATTCACTTCGCAGTGAATACTATAAATCAAAATATCTATTTTTTTTTTATTAAAATTCTTTGTTGGAGAATCTTATTGCTATTAAAACTGGTCTTATGACCAACCATTAATTTTCTTCTAATAATCTTACAAACTAAATATTTATTAACTAAAGTTCATCCAACGATATCCTTTAGATTGTTTTCTTCTAACAATTTCACTGGCGCACGCTATCCTGCTTTTACACAGCACACTACATCAGCTCAAATGGTTTGGGTCTTTTCAATCTTCGAACAAGATGTTGGTTGTCCAGCAGTTGAAGAGTTTCTGCATTGATGTGGAGGTGAGGTCTGGCCTCATGTCTGCCAGCAAACCTTTTGATCTCATCTTTAACCATTTGGATGTTAAGGTCTCGATGCAAGTCGGAGTTACGTATGTACCATGGAGCGTCTACTATGTTACGCAGCACTTTGTTCTGGAAAGACTGAATGGTTTTAATATTACTATTTCTGGCACAACCCCAAAGTTGAATACCGTATAACCAAACTGGTCTTAAGATCTGATTGTAGATTAGTATCTTATTATGTATTGACAACTTAGAATTTCTTCCAAGCATCCAATAATGCTGTCTATATTTCAAACCAAGTTCGGTTCTCTTCTTCTTCACATGTTCTTTCCACCGGAGCTTGGGATCCAGGGTCATGCCTAGGTATTTGGCGTTATTCTCATTGGGTACAATAGTACCATTAATATCCAAGTACGGAGGGTTAACTAAATATATTTACATGATTAAAACACATAAAAGTATGTTTAACAAAAAGGCATTTTCTTAAACCAAAATAACAAAATAACGGTAATATAAAATATATTAAATACCTAAATAATAAATTATAACAGCTACACTATTTTTTTTTAATTAGGAAGAATGACTCTAAAGTTGCTCGCTCAAAGATAGCTCTCTCTTTCTCTAGTTCTAGCTCTCTGATTGGCTGAAACCAAACCGTTTGCACACAGGCAAATTTCAACTTTCTCCAAGAAGACATATGATTTGTTATTAATCAAAGTTGTTATCTGTGTTCTGTGTGATAATACATTTCGTTTTGTTTTTCTTATTTATTTTTTGTCGCTGAGTATTTATTATAAAGCGCCTTTTCGTGTAAATTCAGCTTAGTTTTGTGATGGGATGACGTAACTGATGGATATAATGTATTTATGCTGGACATGAATTCCATCAGAACAATTGACAATTAGGATTAATTTACGAACAGAAGTTAGGTTTAATGATAGATGGAGACATGCGCATAAAGGTCCATTCCATGAATCTCCTGTTGAGTAAGAAGTACTGTATATTTTGTTTCCCCAACCAAAATATCCACGGGAAACTGTTCACCCTTAAAAACTTCGTCACTCAATGATTGTGACTAACAAATATACTAGGTACTTTGTGCGTACTGTTATGTTTTTATCAAAATGCATCTCTTGTACCAAACAAAAAACAACATACTAACCTCAAAATTAATGACATGACATTTGCGTCTCAGGAACGACTTACGTTGGTAGGCAGCCGACAGTCAAACATCAACTGATTTTAATCTCTCATATTAACCAAGTTGACATTCTTCCCATCCTAGGATAGGATGGTTACCAACCTATTACTTAACGCCAAAACATTATACTGCACTCGACGCGTGTTTCTCCAACCAAGTTGACATCATCTGGAGATGATTAAAACTCAAGTTTTAATACGGAAACTAGAAATGGGAGAAAATCGCTGTCGCGATTTTCGTTCTCATTTCTAGCCCTACCGGGGGTCCAGGCCTGCGGCCTGGGGTCACCCTTCGGGTGACAAAAGCATCTGGAATAATATTATTTTAAAGAAAATTCATATTAAAGAAATTTTGTTGTAGAAATTTTCTGGAATGATGATGTAATTATACTAAACGATTTTTTTTTAATATTTTGATGAATTGTAAGGGTTTAAGGGTACTCTATTGTTGATGGTAAAACATCAATTTTTTAAGTACTGAAAGTAGAATTTATTTTTAAGTAAACATTATTATCAATTTTATCAATGGGGCCAAAAATATTGTAGATATTTACTTTTGTAAGCTAAAATGATGTTTAGCCTTAATGAACGAATTAATTCCAAACTTTAGTGCAGAAAGAATAAAAGCTATGGATAATGAAACAGAATAACTAAATACTAATACTAATAAATAATTGGAATTAAAAAGTAAAAAAAAAAAGTTTGCCTTGACCGTGATTCGAACTCGCGAAATCAGCATTATCAAGTTTTGAATCGTATACTACTTTCCCGTTGCGCTACTAAGCTTGTTGTCAAATGTTTACCTTGAGACGTTTAAGTATGTAAACTGTACGTGTCAACTTGAAAAAATTATTTTTACCGATTTTCTAATTGGAAAAGCATTTCGCTTGAATATTTTGGTAATCAAGTGTTTCGCAGTCAGTACTATTGATCCCGTTAGCAATATTTCTCGTAGGAAAATAACCTATCTGAAGTTTAATTAATTTGACAGTTTTCGTGGGAGGTGCTTGTCTCGTTAGTGTAATCTCAGATCGGCATATAAAATGAGAAAGAAGTTGAGAAGGATGCGACTCGAAATTTTCGAAGACGAAATAGACGTAGAAGGAGTCGACGTACGGTCTCGAAAAAAAATCTCAAAGGATTAGAGAAAGGACTGAACTTTCGCGTGAAGCGCTTCTCGAAGCCGTAAAAATTAGAAGAGGGGCAAGGGAGTCCCGCGAAAAGTCGGTATTTCGGTGGGCGTGACGGGACCATTAGGCGCGAGGACAAACGCCGGTGCTAGCATCTCTCTCGCCGAACGGCGATCGACCAAAATTTTGCAGAGGTTTTTTGAAAAGGCGTTTAAACTGGGAAAACGCGGAGGAAACGGGACGAAAATACCCCTACGCATTGGAGAAAGGCCGGGGGCGACCTCCGGTGGTCCGCGGAGATCGTTCCGAGATCGCCCCTCGGAGGAGATAGCTTTGAAACTTTGTGGATTTGGGGACAGAATTTAGAGCGAGACAGAATTGACGCGTTTTAATATATATGGATTTATGGAAAACTCAGGATTAATTCCATTTATGTGGAAAACTACGTTATTGTTAGCTTCAAACCAAAGGTTCCAACCCCCTTCAAGACTTGATCTACGAGTAAACAATTTAATTAAAATTGTTTGGTGGTATGGGGGAATGGAACTCACGACCTCTGGATTGAGCGATCGAGACACTAAACACTGAACCCCTGGCTCGCCATATATGTATCAATGCACTATCAAAACCTTTTAGAAGCACTGAAGTGAGGTTTATTATTTAGTTGAAAAGGGAAGAAGGGCGAATGTGACCAGTTTTGAAATTGCATGATAATAATAAAATTGATTATTTATTTCAGAATTAATGATTCGCGAATCATATTATAGCTCATGGATTTTACAAAATATCGATAAAAACCAATGTATCTGCATGTTTTAGAATATTTTCCAGCGTATCGTGACGCGTCAATAGGAGGGGATTCTTATCGCGGTAAGGTTAATGACAATATTTCATTAAATTCGCTCTCGCTTAATGTTACATAATGAAATTGATTTTCAATAGGATTATACGGATGAAGCTCCATGGATACAGCTGTGTCATGGAAGATGTCTTTCCTTCATTAATAATTTTATAAAATCAAAATGAATTTCAATTTTTCTTTAAAATTCAATAACAGGGGGCTAGACGTTGGGGATAAGTAGATATCGTCTCCTTTCTTTCCACAAGAATAACGCTCAATCTTAAATATGTTTATCTTAAAAAGGCCTTGCCTGTGGTTAAATTTCTTTATGTAATTCTTCATATATAGTGAGGTTATGGATATATGGGCCAGGCATCATCTGTTTTAGGGGGCATAGTATAAACCTATAATAAGTATGAGAAAAATTTACAACATACTTTCATGGTTCCAAAAATTCTTTCTCGTATAGATATTTTAAAGAGTAATAAAGAATATGATTAATATCTACTAAAAAACGTCTAATAAAATTTAAAAATAATCAATAAAACGTTATTGATTTAATTAGACAATTAACTGATTACTAAAAGAAAATACATATTTTTTCTTTGATTTACAGTATAACAAACAATTAAATGTATTAATTAAGACATTGTGGTCAGTAAGCATGTAAATATTTTCTAAAAAATGTAAAACTTTAATTATAAAATATCATTTAATGACTTAATGATTAAAGTTTCTTAGACTTTTTTTCGAGCGAATGTATTCCAAGGTAGATACTTTGGAAGGAGAGATCTCCTTCCATGCTGACCTTGAAGTGGGTCGGCCCCTTTGGTGTAAAGCTCAAACTGACGTAGATTTCCACATAACACCAAAACACTCCATAACACCAATGCACTCGACGCGCGTTTTGTTAACCAAGTTGGCATAATCTGGAGACGTTTAAAGCTGACATCAGATGTTTTAATCATCTCCAGATGATGCCAACTCGGTTGACGAAACGCGCATCGAGTGCAGTATAGTATTTTGGTGTTATGTGGAAAACTACGTCAGTGTTTGTTTTCCATGCTGAATGTAAGTCGAAAATAGTGGGTTATTGATCTTCTGTATAAAAACATTTATTCAAGTCAGTTTATTTTTATAAATGTTGAATGTCTTATAAATGTGAAATATTATATTACCGTAAATTTTTTTTAACTTTTGGAAATAAAATTTTTAATCTTAACTATTTGAATATGATTTTAATATTTATATTTTAAGACCCAAAGAAGGCGCTACGGTGTGCTTCTTACCACTACTAACATTCACGATCCCCCTTAGGCAATCATGTCGTAACATCATCATTCATCGATTCCGCTACCTATGGCACTCTGAAGACCGCATAATCAGCGCGAAACCGATCAGTGTCTGGTAGTTGATCTCGATGGATGTGGCGACATCTATGGAGATGCCAGAGTAATGCAACGCCAGTCGGGGCACATTGCTCATGGAGTAGTTTCGGTATCTCCTTGAACTAAAAATATGTTATTCTAAATACAAATTTAACCTTCTGTATACCTAAGAAGGTATTTCAGACATTATCTTTATTAGAACTTTTGTAGCATTTTTCACCAAGTTCGACCATAAAATTCATTGTGCCTGCCCATTGTTTCCAATAACGCTGTATAACAATTGCGATTGACTAAAATGGATTACAAAAACGTCACTGCTGATTAGTTAGCTTATAATTAAATGCTATTATAATAATTGGTGATTATGGCTTTTATGATAAATTATATCATGATAGAGGACTTTATGCAAAGCTCTGCTTTGTCATAAACATCGATCCGTTTGTTGGGTACTACATTATTACAGTATTTGTTGCTTATTGTTGATAAAATTATATGTTTTACCTATAAACCAGTATTAACTTTATCACACCCCAGTATCGGATTGAAACGTTTCGAACCATAAGGAAAACGTTTAACTGTTTCATTTATTTTAGAACACAATTTTGGAATGTGTTTTCATTTAAGGAAAAGTTGTGAATAAAATATTTCATTTGTATTAAACTTTAGTTGATACACTAAATCGGTCAGGAAAAAAGTAGCTGACAGCTAAAGTACATTTGTCTTTTGTCCCAGAAGTAGTGAGTTCAATCGAGCCTTGGTGACGGAAAGATGGGTTGGCAACCATCAACGCTGCCTGTGAGTAAGGATGGAGGTGTTTTGAAAAAAACATTGATCTCATTTAGATGTTTCAAGAAATATATAGAAAACACTCTATATACTAGTATGTCGGCTTGTGAGGCCTTTTTCAATAGAGTAAATGTCTATTACTAAACATTTCCAAGTGCGTTTTCGTTATTTATTTGTTTACAAGTCTACCTACCCCCGATTGATCCTACCATCTGTTAAAGCTCGAGTTTTTATTACATTTTCTAAGAAGAGCGAGGGTGTAAAATCTATCTGATCATTATTCTGATCTGATGAAATAATTTCTAATTGTTTTAACAGATCTAAGCGTTTTCCTTTCTTTTCACGATGCAGTACCTTTACATTTTTCTGATCTATAAAATGATTGTTTTCTATGCAATGCGTGGAAAATCCTGAATTTTTTGCGTTATTTAATATGGATTTTTTATGCTCCTTTACTCTCGTTTCAATACTTCTACCGGTTTGACCCACATATACGGTATCACAATCCGCGCAGTTAATTTGGTATACCCCCGATTGTTTTAATTTATTAACCCTTTCTTTGTTGTTTATCAAAATCCTCCCAATAGTACGCTTGTTGACACTAATCGTTTTACACCCGTTTCGTTCTATTCTGCGAGCTATTTTTTCGCTATAACCTGGGACGTGATTAATATAACTATAGGTGCCTTCTTTTTCCCGAATATTGTAAAACTCCCGACGAATTAATTTCCTCCTAAATAACAAAAACGCACTTGGAAATGTTTAGTAATAGATATTTACTCTATTGAAAAAGGCCTAACAAGCCGAAATACTAGGATATAGAGTGTTTTCTATATATTCCTTGGAACATCTAAATGAGATCAATGTTTTTTCAAAACAATTATTTTCACGATGTTTCATAAAGCAACATCCGCTTCGAGTATCCACTTTATGAAAATATTTGATTAATAAAGATATTAAAGCGATCCTGTAGCTCAGGGTTTAGTGACTCAATCGCTCATTCCAGAGGTCGTGGGTTCGAATGCCCATTCCACCAGACAATTTTTCCAGACCCACCAGACAGCTTTATATTATTATAAATATTTGGGTTAACTATATTTTGCAAGATACAGTGATTTTTGCGGTAAACGTTTGATACTACAATGGCAATTTTCGTTTTTGAATAATATTTTCCTTTTTTTCACATGGCATTATTTTACAGTTGGTGTATTCCCATGATGAAGTACAATATTAATGACTTAAATTTTTATATCGGACCAGTCTAATTTTAACTAACTAATTTTTACATCATCTAGGAATCTAGGTGTTCAGACTAGGTATAAAAAAATATAGTCAAATATTTGGTATGTAGTTATTTGTATTTGAAATCATGATTTACATCAGATTAATTTTAGATATAGCATTTAATTTAAACCATTTGAAAGTCTCACACTACATAGTTACAAATTTGCAGCTACGTTACGGTTTATTTGCCGACAATTTATATGATTTTTGAAATGAATGCGCCACAATAAAGAGTCTTTATATAAACGCTCGGAAAATTTAAACAAATCGTGCTCTCTGCTATTTCCAAATGGACGAATTGGCGCTAAGCTCTAAACTTTCCACTTAGTCGAATAACCAATTAAACATTATGAATTATATCGGATAAGGACATTTTTTATTTTATTTTAGTACAGCATTGCCCAAACAGATAAAGTATCCAATTACAGGATAGGGAACTAATTGAATGTTGATTCAATTATTATTATTATTAAAATAAAATAGTAGTAGGTATAGAAGTATAAATTAGATAAAATTTCAGCGCATTCGTTCGTGGCGTTAATAAATAAAATTATGGAAATCAGCGAGTATGAACGGAAGGAATGTTAAAGTTGATTAAATTGAGAATATCTGAATAATTTATTACGTTGGTTAAGAGCTTACGTGAAAGTAAAATAGAAAAATAGATTATACGTGAAGCTAATTCTTTTAACTGGAATCTATTTAATAAATCCCACTGCCGAGTACCTCAAATTGAATAAACGCCATTATTAAACACCACGGTATTTAACGTAACATTGTTAGTCTAAAGCCTAAAAGTTGTTGTAGTTTATTTCCCGATGAATAAACCACTGACATACACATATCTTTAAAAACCTTACCAAAACCAGGGGTGAAACGAGAATCGTATGGCATAGATGTGAATTTTGGAATTTTCTCTTTTATTTTGAAAAGTCAAGGAACTTCTGTCTCTTTAAATTTACGTTTCCTAATTATTTTATCAATTAAACTTAAATAATATCCATTACTCACAGCTACATCCCTAATCAGTGGCTTTTCTTTTTCAAAAATCTCTTTATTTAGGATGGAGCTTAATAGGCGATGAATTAGAAAATTGAAACTCTCCATTTTGTGTTGATGACAATAGTGAGAATCTTTAGGGATATATCTTAAAGTACTGGTATATTTTCTGTTTATTTCAAATCTTAACTTATCTTCACTATTTCTAATTATTAATACGTCTAAGAATGGTAGTTGTCCAGAGTTATTAATTTCATATGCAAATTTAACTAACGCGTAAAGACTGTTTAACTTAGAAACAAAGTTGTCAATATCAGTGACTTTTGTATCAAACACTGCAAATATATCATCCACATATCTAAACCAAACCTTGGGCAAATACCCGAATTTTTTTTTGCCTCCGATTCGAATCCGTTCATGAAGAGATTGGCAATGACTGGTGACAAAGAGTTACCCATTGCTGTACCCTCATGTTTTCCAAGAAATTCCCTTTAAATTGAAAGCAATTTCGTTTAGTCAATGCTTCGATCATCTCAAAATCTCGATTTTTTCTGAAAACTAAGTAATTGCTTTGAAAAAGTTCAGTATTAAGATGCTAGAGCACCAATTTTGTACCAACCAATACCAGTATTGTTTTAATGCATTATATGTACAATTTTGGTGTAAGCTAAATGATTTTTGAATCTAGGTAATATATGAGGTCATCATAAAGTAAGGGGTATACTTTAAAGTCTTATATAATTTTAAGAAATCAAGCTAGTAGCAAAAAGTAAATGGAATATCTATGGAAAACAAAAGAGTTGTTGTGTTAATTGCTTATACTGCTGGTGTCAAACGTAATAATTGCCATTTATAGAATTATTGTTCTCAAAATAAAACTTACGTAAACGTAAATAGAAACGATTTAAACTTTAATAGTATAGATATTTAATAGTTTAGGACAATGCTATTACGAATTCGGAAGACATTACACTGCTGGATTACCAAGATTTCGTACAAAAATGGATTTGAGAGCAGGGCCCTGTCAAATTTGATTAGAAATTTTGAAAGATCTGGGTCTGTAAGTGACCTACCGAGATCAGGAAGACCAAGGATTAGTAATGTCCAAGTTACAGAATTTCTTCGAGAAAATCAAAACATAGCCAATACTAATCCGTTAGCAATCAGTAGTGTGAATTCGATATCAAAACGATTTCAAATGCTATACACCGCAGTTTGGAAAATTTTACGCAATATCCTAAAAATGTATCCCTATAAATTTAACCTGCTATTTGAATTAAATGATGCAGATTTTCCTATCAGGTATAATTTTTCTTTACAATATTGGCTCTGATGGAAATTGAACCCAAATGGTTATCCCGTATTTTATGGACAGATGAGGCCCATTTGTCTCTAAATGGAGGAAAGTCACTGTTTGGTGCGGTTTCAAATAAATCTAATTTTATCATTGGACCATACTGTTTTGAGCAAATACAGAATGGAGAGGCCGCATCTATAACTGTTACCTACTGGTGAACAACGATACCTCCATATGTTACGAGATTATGCCATTCCTCGGATACAAAACGAGCACGAAGGAATTGAAAACATGATTTTTATGCAAGAAGGAGCATACCCGCATATTTACCGACCAGTTAAAGAATTTTTAACTGATAAGCAGACAATTTGTAAATTGACGGCCTCCAAGATCGCCTGATCTTAACCCAGCGGATTACTGGCTGTGGGCTTATTTAAAAAATTTGGTGTTTAGAACACGACCAACAACGCTGGGAGAATTAAAAACTCTATTAGGGAGCAAATTGCTGAAATTCAACAAGACGGTTGATGATTGTACAGCAGCAAAAACGGACGACACATCGAAGATTTGGGTTAACCATTGTGGGGCATAAGAAATCCCATTGTTTAAGTTATCGAATTTCTTTCACATCTTGTTATTGGCTTAAACCGAGAGTTTAATCATCTGGAGATGATTAAAACCGAGAGTTTTAATCATTTCTAGATGATGCCAACTTGATTGGAGAAACGCGCGTGGAGTGCAGTGTAGTATTTTGGTATTATGTGTAAAACTACGTCAGTGTTAAATCAGTACAGGCATTGAAAAAAGGGTAAGTGCGGCACAAACAGGAACAGGAAGACAGAACAGGCAACTCAGGTGGATCAGATGTGATAGATATAAATCGGAATGGGATTACAAGAAAAAAAATAGACACAACTATAGAAGCATAAGTATTAGAGAAAATACAAAGGATTAGCCATGTAATAACTCAGTGATACTTCTTTAATCATACCATAATAACGAAACTCATTTCTTATACAACTTCCTACATTTATTATAGATATGTGGATTTAGTACAGCACATAATGTACCACCACATCATTGAATAATTATTGGTCTAACTAAACACAGTAATTGTAGTGAGATATTTTTAATTAACACTGAGTACTAATCTGGTATTGCTCATTTAGTACTCGGATCAACATTGATTAATTACACCCAAAATGACCAAAACTACTCTCGAATACAATGCTTTAATTGTTGTGTAATATTTTAAATAATAAAACTTTACTGATATTAACATAGATGAAAAGTTTATACACTCGGGTGTGGACAGAAATTTAGACATTACTAAGTGTAATTTAAATGAAATTTCACTAATTTTTCTTTACAGTATATGATCGTTATTTGACAACACACACCAGCTTCATTTATCTCCAGGGAGCCTCTCATTACTACGGTCGATTTAGTCCAACATGCAGCATAAGTATAGAGCCCTCCTGCGAGTCATATTCACCTCTTTCCAAGGGAATTTTCCAGCATGTTATCCTAATTTACTAAACTAGCGCTGAAATGTAGCGGTCCATCGTGCCTCAATTTCCATTGCAGCAGGTTAATGTAATTTAAAGGTGGTTAGGTGTAATTTAAATTTCACAAACGTGAAAACAGCATGAGCTTTTATCAATAACATGTCCAGAAGTGAATATGCATGAATATTAATTAGAGTTTTCTTTGATAATCATGCTGAACGGCAATCTATCCAAAATGAAATACAGGGAAGTAAAGTGGATACTCGAAAAGGATGGTTCTTTATGAAACATCGTGAAAATAATTGTTTTGAAAAAAACATTGATGTCATTTAGATGTTCCAAGAAATATATAGAAAACACTCTATATACTAGTATTTCGGCTTATTAGGCCTTTTTCTGGTACTGATAGAAATTTGAGCGGGTTTCTCAATTTTTTAAATTCGCTTAAGGATAATATTCAGTTTACAATGGAAAAGGAGGAAAACAATCAATTAAACTATTTGGATATAAGTAACAATAAGAAAGAAAACTATCAACTTCTGACGTGATTATACCAGCAAGTTCGCAGCAGTCCTGGAAAATAAAAAAGTCGGTTTTCCATATTTTAATACATAGGCTTTTAATGTTTCCGCTAGAAAAAACAGATTTTGAAAAAGAATTAAGTACAATCAAACAAATTCCAAGAAACAACGGATATAAAGAAAAACTAATAGATAACATGATAAAAAACAAAAGGAGGAAATTAATTCGTCGGGAGTTTTACAATATTCGGGAAAAAGAAGGCACCTATAGTTATATTAATCACGTCCCAGGTTATAGTTAAAAAATAGCTCGCAGATTAGAACGAAACGGGTGTAAAACGATTAGTGTCAACAAGCGTACTATTGGGAGGATTTTGATAAACAACAAAGAAAGGGTTAATAAATTAAAACAATCGGGAGTATAATTAACTGCGTGGATTTGAATGCCGTGTATGTGGGTCAAACCGGTAGAAGTATTGAAACTAGAGTAAAAGAACATAAAAAATCCATACTAAATAACGCATACAATTCAGGATTTTCTACGCATTGTATAATATACAATCATTTATAGATCAGAAAAATGTAAAGCTACTGCATCGTGAAAAGAAAGGAAAGCGCTTAGATCTGTTATAGCAATTGGAAATTAAAAAATCTTTAATTATAAATCCTTGTACTACGAATGATCAGATAGATTTTATACTTTCGCCCTTCTTAGAAAAGGTACTAAAAACTCGGGCTTTACCAGATGGTAGGATCAATCGGTAGTAGGTGCTCGTAAACAAATAAATAAGGAAAATGCGCTTGGAAACATTTAGTCATAGACATTTACTCTATTGAAAAAGGCCTAATAAGCCGAAATACTAGTATCTAGAGTGTTTTCTATATATTTCTTGGAACATCTAAATGAGATCAATGTTTTTTTCAAAACAATTACAGGGAAGTCTCTGGAATGCAAACTTCAGCTAACAGCGTAATGTTTGGGTTTCGTTATATAATGTAGATAAACCTTTTGTTTGAAACATCTAAAGAAATACAAAAGAGCGATTAAATTAACATTACACAAGGAAAGTTTCTTTTCTTTAACGGTACAAGGTTTTCTTGCAGTAAGAATGTATAGACTGACTAGGTTTGAAAACAAATGTTTAGAGTGGATCGTTTCCAAAACTGAGATTATAAAATATTTCTCTTTGAAGTAACTTTTTAGTGCTAAGTTAATTAAATTTAAATCACGGAAAGTGTAATGTGTTTACAGAATATTTATGTCCGTTATTACTTCTCCTGTAAGGTATTTAAGTAAGGTTCTGTTAGCTAAATCGGTTTTTAATATTGAGCTAGAGATGGTGTTATTTAGGTTCACAGCTGCTGTAATATTTTAGGTGGGCAATATACACTTTTACATTAGTGATTTACTCTGATTGATGGTTGTTTGGTATAGTTTATGCAAAGTCAATTGAAACTGGCTAGTCTACCTCAATCATTACGAAGCGCTTCTACAGTGAAATATCAGGAAAATCGTGTTTATATACAGGAAGTACCATGTAGACTTTTAATTAATCCTTTCTAGAATACTACGCGCGCTGGAATTCTGAAAAATTGTATTTGGGGGCTTCTCGCAATTTTCTATCAATTCTTGAAAGGGGTTGGAACCTTTGGTGTGAAGACAACACTGACATAGTTTCCCACATAACATCAAAACACTATACTGCACTCGACGCGCGTTTCGCCAACCAAGTTGGCATCATCTGGAGATGATTAAAAGTAAACCTAACACTGTGTCCTATTTATACCTAAACTATTGCTGCAGCTCAGTGATTCGTTGCGAGTGAACCATAGCGACGAATCAGTGAACCATGATTTACTAACCAATAAAACGGCCTGTATGGGATTGGCCCTCTGTCACTATTTATACTATTCTTACACTTTGCAATTTCCAAACTTCAAAATGCATCCATCTGACTGGAATTTGGTACATTCCTAATTATTATGGTTGTTCTCAAACGCATGTTAAGCGACACTAGACTTATCTGTTCTACAATATTTGATAAGAGCCATATGTTCCTTGAATCTAGTTTGAATTGACCTTCTAGTTTGTCCAACATACTTGTGATTGCAGTCTTTACAGGTAATTTCGTAAATCTGCGACTTTTCCTTAGTTTCTATTTTGTCTTTTGGATTGCCCAAAAGTTGTTGTGGTTTATTTCCCGATGAATAAACCACTAACATACGTATATTATATTGATATATTATTCATCGTGTAATAAACTACAACAACTTTTAGGAAATCCAGAAAACAAAATAGAAATTAAGGAAAAGTCAGGGATTTACGAAATCAGTTGTAAAGACTGCAATCAAAAATATCTTGGACAAACTAGAAGATCAATTCAAACTAGATTCAAGGAACATATGGCTCATCTCAAATATGGTAGAACAGATAAGTCTAGTGTCACACAACATGCGTTTGAGAACAACCATAAAACAGATAATAGCAATTTAAGATTAATTAGGAATGTAACAAATTCTAGCCAGCTGGATACATCTTACAGTTTGGAAATTGCAAAGAATAGGCCACAGTATTAGCAT
Source organism: Pogonocherus hispidulus (assembly GCA_963924545.1). Lineage (NCBI taxonomy): Eukaryota > Metazoa > Arthropoda > Insecta > Coleoptera > Cerambycidae > Pogonocherus > Pogonocherus hispidulus. Next base: position 36,284,627 of record OZ004697.1, on the reverse strand, counting down.
AGGTTTAGTTTTAATCATTTTCGGATGATGCCAACTTGGTTGCGAAACGCGCGTCGAGTGCAGTATACTGTTTTAGTGTTATGTGGAAAACTACGTCACTGTTATCTTCACACCACAAGTTCCAACACATTTCAACAGTACAGCCTGTAAATGAGTCACTTATAACAGGTTTGCAGAGAGAATATACAGGGTCCTGCACCACAGCTCCCTTCTTTTGTAGCTCATGAACCGGTGCCTTTATAAATTTCGTTCAAATTTGACTGCAAACTATTCGTAGAGAGGCACATTTTGAAAATATTTTCAAATATACAGGGTGCTCTAAAAACATGTACCATACTAAAGTTATGTTTTTTAAATGGAACACACTATATATTTTTGAATTTTTGCAAATTTGGTGTCAGTTTATGTTATATTCCCTATAGCAAAACTTAGCCATTTCGAAGATATTCGACATTTTATAGAAAAAATTACATTTGTTACAACTATTTCAAAGTTACATACTTTACACAATTGAACAGCGTTTATTTTAATTTTTATATGTCAGATATTTTAGGCATTGGCCTTTCTGAAAATAGCTAACAGAAGTCTGTAATACATACAGAGTGTTTAATATTTACTGAGCAGCACGTCAATTTTGAAACGTGCAAAACTAATTTTTTTCAAATAGCACACCCAGTATATTACTCTACAGTTGAAAGTACCATTCAATTCTGAATTGAATGATATGGAATTGTCTTATACCTATCTCTTAAGGTGCTCAAGATATAATCAATTTTATAATAAAGTGCTCGAAAATTTAAGTTACCCCGTTTCTAAGTGGCTTCGAATCAAATAAAACAACTAGAAACATTTCAAATGTATTGTCAGTTGCTTTGAGTCTTATTATGGCTATGATTAAGCACAAAATGTAAAAAATTACATCGATGTTAAATAATTATTTACAGATTTAATTGTTACGTAACCCTATAAGAAGAAGTCTAATTTTGTACATCAAATTATGCTTTAAGAAATCGGGTCACCTGGTAAAGACAACAAAACAACTTGTCTAATTTGTTTGCTGTCAAACTGTGTGTCGACAATTTAAGTTAATTACAAATATTTATACTTATTTCAATAATTTTGTTGTTAGTTTAGTTGTTATAGTTAGTTAAGTACTTAGTTTAGTTAGTTGTTTCAATTTATTTTTATAATGAAGTATAGTAAAGAAGAGCTAGCTGACATGATTTCTATATTATTTGAGTCTGAACGAAACTACTGTCTCTTAGCGAATAGAATTTAACCGTCAAAGTTTTTGAAAATTTATTATAAGATTGTAGACTGTGAATAATTATTTAATATTGATGTTTTTGATGATTGTTGATAATTTTTTACATTTTGTGTTTAATCATAGCCATAATTATAGTCAAAGTAACTGACAATAAATTAAAAATGTTTCTAGTTGTTTTATTTTATTCGAAGACCACTTAGAAACGGGGTAACTTAGATTTTCGAGCACTTTATTATAAAATTGATTATATCTTGAGCGCCTTAAGAGATAGGTATAAGACAATGCTATATCATTCAATTCAGAATTGAATGATACTTTCAACTGTAGAATAATATACTGGGTGTGTTATTTGAAAAAAATTAGTTTTGCACGTTTCAAAATTGACGTGTTGCTCAGTAAATATTAAACACTCTGTATGTATTACAGACTTCTGTGAGCTATTTTCAGAAAGACCAATGCCTAAACTATCTGACATATAAAAATTAAAATAAACGCTGTTCAATTGTATAAGATATGTAACTTTGAAATAGTTCTAACAACTGTAATTTTTTCTATAAAATGTCGAATATCTTCGAAACGGCTAAGTTTTGCTATAGGGAATATAATACAAACTGACACCAAATTTGCATGCAGAATCCAAAAATGCAAAAATATATAGTGTGTTCCATTTAAAAAAATATAACTTTAGTATGGTACATGTTTTTAGAGCATCCTGTATATTTGAAAATATTTTCAAAATGTGCCTCTCTACGAATAGTTTGCAGTCAAATTTGAACGAAATTTATAAAGGCACCAGTTCATGAGCTACAAAAGAAGGGAGCTCTGGTGCAGGACCCTGTATATATTTTTAATTGAATGTAAAAGGAAGTAAAAATGTTGAATTGAATAAACGTACCTTTCTATGGAGTGGTATAGTGGAATCATTCGATGGTCAAAGAAATTAAGGAGATTAAATTCCCGATTCCACTCAATTGGTCAATATGTCGGCAATACAAGTAAGAAAAAATATGTACAAGAAAGCTACAGAATTTCAGAACTCGCCCACACCATGCACTAAAAATAACCTGCTCGGTTAGAAAAATAGCATGTTCCGATAGTAACGCTTGATAGTAATAACACCATTCTTTTTAAATTATAATCACGTCTACATCCTCTAGTGGATCTAAAATGAAAATTTAATGGAAATGTGAATTTCCGCGCCTTGGAAATGGAGAGGTTTTCCGCGGATATTCGATTCTATTCTAATTAATCTTTCATTCAGATATAGCTAAATTTCATTGAGATAGAATGGTAAAATGCAGTGCTAGTGATAACTCAGAGCAATAAGACCAAATAGCGCTAAAACCGCGAGAAGCCGGTTGCATCAATTCATATGCATTCGTTCAAGGATTTCAGAGAAGCGAGGTAAATGTCGAAAACAATGGATAGTTTCTAGCGGGGTTGAACGGTTGCATTAGTAAAAGGATAATAAATCTGGTTATTATTAAGAGTCCATTCACTAGGTCGAAATAAGCCCTAAATCGGCGTTCGTCTCGTGTCTAATTATAAAAAAACTATAAAAGATAGCGACTTTTAGTAAAAAAGTATTGAAAGATAAGACTTTAATCTAAGTCCCTATAGCAGTAATTTTTGGTATTTCTTTTTATTTTTAAAATTCCAAGCAAATAATCTTGTACTAAAATAGCGTATTTTCAAAAATTATTTTCTCTAAAATACATGTATTAAACAAAAATTTGCTACTATAGGGATCTAGTTTATCTTTTGATCTTTCCGGTGATATATAGTTTATAACATTAAAAATAAATTTTGTTGCAATTATAAGACAAATCCGGTACCCTTGTAATGAGGGCTAACTTTATTTCCATGTGCCTTTTTACTTCGGCTTTACGTGCACCTCCGAAATCTTAATAATTCGATAGTTGGAATATATAAGTCTCCACCCATCGGCCACCCATCCTCTCAATCCGACCCAACATTCATGCCTGTCAAATCTACAGAGAATGGACCCTTAAGCAAAAATAGGTTTGAGCGGCGTAGACAATAGGGGAGATAATTATGACATTATGGTTGTAGTGAACCGGCATGACAGGTTAAATTATGAAATTAAAATATTTTTGTATTAGAAGGCTAATTATTAATACAGGGTTATCCACCACGACCATCGATTAGCTCTATAAAGTTCTTACAACTAATGTTGGCATATACATTATCAGTATTTGCACTTATCAAAGACATTCAAATTTTTATGTAACGTTATGCGTTGTGTAACTCAGGATGAAATACAAAATAACACAAAATGTTTCTTCTATGTTTTCGACATAACTGATGTACGTAGGCTGATGACGTACATGCCAACATTCGTGATAAGAACTTTACTAAAAAGTACTTGATATTGGAATTTGTCACCCCTGTTTTCGAGTATATTCGATTCATCGAAAACAATAGCAACTATATGACCTTCTAATTAATCCAGAGGTTTTCCAGATTTTCCTCATTGCAGCACTGAATGGTGGTTAGGGCCTACCAACGTAAGTCGTTCCTATAGCGCAAATGCGGCCCGCGAAATAATAATATACCGTCCATTCTTCCACGCAACTCTCAAACTTACTCAGAGATATTTATACGTCACTTAATACCGGTAATATAAAGGTAAGTATTGACTGCTTGTCTTGTAACCATACAAAACGGAAGCGTGGATAAGGTTAACAAAGAGTATAATGTAGTTAGTATGGGTGTACCACAGCGGTCAGTACTGGGTACAATGCTATTCATGTTGTACATAAATGAACTTGGCAATTTGATACCTTTGATGCCTTCTTTACTAATTATGCAGAAGATCAATCATTGATTTTTTTAATAAATCATGTGTTTGTCACTAATGCTCTAATACTAATAATTATACAAATAATAGTAATACTAATGATAATTTGTAATGAACTTAGGTGCATTACAATGAACATTACACATATTATGAAGTAAGTACCATATTTCAGATATAATATTTCCATAAATTCGCCAAATTGTAGGGAAGTTAAGGATTATAATTACTTACTTTCCAGACAATATTAAGCAAATTAATAATTTTAATAAATTCACACATGAACTGAAACCTTATTTAGTTGAACGATGTTTTCATTAGCGAATTTTTTGTACCTTAATTTAAATTTTAAACGTGAGCTAGTAAAATTATTTATGTCATTCTTTCAAGGCTAACTTAATTATTATATTACAATAATTTGAAGAAATTCCAGATTTTTAAATACAACTGAGCGAACATGTCAGAAATTAGTGAATTTAAGTTTAGATTTAGGGATTCTTAAGAAAAATGAAAATACATTAAAGGTAAAGGTATCTCTTTGTAAGATAAAATATTTCCATTCAAACCAATTTTAAAAAATCATAAGGTCGTATTTCGATTCACCTTGTATAAAGACATAATTCGCTAAATCAAATATCAGTGAGAATCAAAACTAGACCTTTGAATTCATGGGAGGAAGAAATATTCATTGCTTATTCACATACAGCGTGTTAATTTCATTGCGATTTCGGTATAAAAATGCCGAAATGAGCGGAACTTCTGAACCATCGTGTATAAATAACCCTATAAAAACCTATATTAGAAGAGGAAGGAAGCCGAGCTGACTCTAAATTTGGAATAAAATACATAGTGGGCCATTTAAGAAAATGTAAGCTTGATTCGGTCTAAGGTTATGAAATACTCTGTATCCACTAAAATAATTTTAAAACATGAAGCTTAAGGATACTTACAACTGTCCTACTAACACTTTTTTTGTATATTATACATCAAGCGGGATATAAGACTTTGTGACATTAATGTGCCACTCAACTTGCTACTGACGACTGGAAGTGCCGATCAATTTGACTCTGATTGATGAAATGCTGCAATTTATCGGGTTATAAAAGAACAAAGTTATGTAAATATTTGATTATCCAATCAGATTTTTGTGTTAATTACAAAATATAATCAATTAGGTCTATATATAAAAATGTATTGGTACACAAAAGCCTTCGTTAAAAATACACGAATTAAAGTAATTGTTCACCACACTAACAAAATTATCAAGTTACGACGAATGATCAACGAACAAGTTAAGTATATCCAAGGTGATATAAAATCGGAACCCGTAAGATTATATCATGTAATGAAACACACCTAATCGATTAGTAAAACTTTAACTGCCATTTTCTATTCAACACTATAAATATTCCTGATTATTTTAATTAGGTACACCTTCGTATAGCTTCTGACATTTAGTCGAGCATCTCGACAATACTTGATTAAATTTGTCTTAGTCATATACTCATTTTTCTGCTTTCTTATTAGAAAATTTTCGATAATGTTACATAGAAATTATAAAAAATATAGAATGCTTTTAGGGAGACTGAAAATGGCCATCCTATGGAGAAAAAGTAACTCTAGCAACTTTAGTTTTCTGTATAGGTAGCTCGGGTCACACTAGCATCTAGCTTCGCATTAGCCGCCGGGTGGGAAATTCAAAAATTAAGTAATTTGACATGTTACCTAGATTATTTGCAACCACTTGAAATTTGTCATAATGTTCACCCATTCGCAATTTTTAGCTATTAACATGCTAAATAAATACTAAATGGCCGGTTACATAACATTATTATTAACAGTAGAATAATCCTTACCAAAATTTTGGACAAATTGAACTCTAAAAACCGAAATTTGCACAAAATCGTTTTATTACCCAAAGGTCATTTATCTCATTATAAACTAAACCAAAACCGTTATTCAGGGAACACAATAAAATATAAAGTAAGGTAATATTTATAAAAAAAAAAAAAAATGGTAAGAACAAATACACATATAAGATGGAGGCCATAAAATAAACAAGAGGAACAATTAACAGAGGCTGACAGCTGTCAAACGTCAAAGGTTCCTAACTTAACATTTAATTAGGATTAAGACGGGCAAGCCGTGGTAGCAACTTGGCGTTCATATTAACGATATGAGCGGCAAGCAAGGTAGGCCGCGGTTAGTACTTGGATGGGTGACCATGCAGGGAAGACCGTCGGCGCTTGCCCGCATCTTCTATTGGCCTGTACGTCGGTGAATTCACAGAAGCTATGCAAATTTAGGCGAGATTTGCGTAGAAGACGTACCATCCCTTGGATAGGATGTAAAGCCGGAGATCCCTTGTCTATGAAATGATAGGCAAGTAGAAGATCCCTACCCTGCTATAAAAAGTGGGGGTTCGGCAAAATTTCCAGGTTGGGGGTTGCTCGTCTCCTGGCGTCGGTGATTGGCCTTAGTCGCGGAAATAGGCAGACGTTAAATAAACGAAAAAAAAAAAAAAAAAAAAATTAGGATTAAGCACTACCAATACTTACAGAGGGTTGTATCCCATGTGTGGTGTAAAAATTCCCAGAAAATTCCTTAAAGTTACGATTTCTCGTGTTCTGCAAAGATTGGCTATTTTGGGGTCAATATCCATTATCATATAATGGATATTGACATTCTATATCTTTATAATTTCTATGTATTATTATCGATTATTTTGACACTATCCTCTTACATGAATTGGCGTGTTCCTTTCATGTGCTCCTTGCGCTTGGGCTCAATGCTCGAGTTGTCACGAACTGTTTGTGAAAGGAACGATTATAAACACATCCTATCATCAGGGGCAAGGAGTGAGCAGCACATGTGCAAGAAACCCAATGAAAGGAACAGTCGACAAGCTGCCATGAGCTGTTAATAGCAGCTCATCTGTGTGAAAGCAGGACAGTAATTATCGCATTTACAAATCTAATTTATTCTTTCGGACTGCATTTGTGACTATTTAATTATTTAATCGGGGTTAGCCCATGGGCAGCTAATCCATGGCAGTCAGTAGTTAAGATAATATAGCTTTCCGCTCTAAAGGTGCCTTCAAATTATACCGATCGACAAAGACACATGAATACGTACAACGTATATGATTGTCGCCGTGGTCCTCGAGCCGATTAGGATGCCGAACCGAATCCAACTTGTACATGAAAGAAATTCGATCGGTATCACACCCTATGGATGCCCGAATCATAATTGGCTTAAGTCTGGTTTCAGTGTTGCACACGTACATCAAAGAATGGTGCCAATTTCCACTGGCGAAACAACCTAATGGAAGCTGCATCTTTTCTTCTGAAGTTTCACGACTCAAACATCTACAATCAAAGCGTCTGCAATAAAATTTTAACATTTTCATTACTACACTCATTTTCATAAACTATTTACTGAACCGAGTAAAAATGTTATTACTTTCAATGTCTTCACTGCAACTGCAGTAAAGGCGTAACCGATAGCCATAATGAGGATGCACCTTAACACAACTAAAGCAGTATTATGTTTATCTCACTCAATTATGCGATAAACGAATCTAATTGGCTCAAACGTTTGTCGATACAAGCTCTGTCACCACAAACTCAGCTAAGCTAGGGATGTGCTATTCCACTAGCTTAAGTTTATGGACATTAGCTCCGGTAGCTCAGGGAGATATGAGACTAGGGCGTAGTATTCTTAGGACTGCTTTGACTGTTGACAAGTTATTTGGGCACCAGGATAATTTTTATAATAAGATAAAAGAAAACTATATAAAAGTTAGTTGAATACACTATAATCAAATAAACAAATTGAATGGAATTTACAAATGAATAATAAAGTGACTATTTAACAATAATTCAAAAATGATTTAATATTGACTAAAATATGAAAAAAAATTTGAAAAATGAAATTTTAAAATTGGCTAACTTTACACAATTTTAAGAGGTTCGGGGTCACTCTGAAAATCTCGTTCCTTCTTTATGAGGTCAGTACTCTCACCCTTAACCTGTGCTGATGATTGGATCCAGGTGGACTTTCCGTGACAAAGTGGGGAAGCTAGAGCTCTAGTCCAGATGATAGTCACGTACTGCTAAGTCCAATCCTCTTATCTAGGGATCTGCAGGTGGTAAGCGTCCAGAGTTTTCAGCAGGTTATAGATCTCGCAGTCAGGTTACAGCAGCCTCGTCTCAGAAGAGTACATACAAAGAATGGTTTGTGTTAAGAGTGCCCCAAAATTTACAAATATATAGATGAACGTTGACGGCTAGTATAGCCAAGATTAAAAATTATAAATAAATTCCTGAAGGGAATGTACCAGCAAATCTGGTATGGAAAAATCCTCTGTGATTCTCACAGGGAAAGTAATTAACAAATGAAAACAAAACCTGGAAGGTGTCAACCTTTAGTGACCCTACCCAGAATGAAGCAAATAAAATTAACCAAAAAATTGCATTCAAATGAACTGATTACAGTTCAGCACTCGACAATTTCTTAATAAAAAACTCTAATCATTACTATTTAAAGATACAATAGTTCAGAAGGAACAAAAATAAATTAAATAAAAAAACCCTCTATTATCTGACCCAAAATTCCAAAAACAACGGTTTCATAACCGGTTAAACAAGGAAAGATTACCACTCTAATTAGGTAAAAGAGAAAAATTATTTCATTAATATTTCAAAAACTGAGTGACAAGTTGTAAAAATTCGTATTGATTAATTGTACAAATTTGTTATCAAAGAACAATAATCAATGAATTTACTAATGTTAGGAAACAGGTTCCAGTCTTCTAATCGGCGTGAATGTGAGTTATTCAAATCTATATAAAGTAACAAATTACTTAACCTAGTGCAGAAATTACGATATTAGCAATTTTCTATAGCTCCAATCATATATTATAACTATAAGATAAGAGAAGATAAGATAACGATAAGATAATTAACTTAATTCCCAAAGGGCACAACACGTGGTGGATAATCGCAATCCGATTCAAACAAAATGGAGGCAAGAAAACTCAAATTTATTGGTTTTAAAAAACAATGTTTTCTATAATCTCCTGACTAGAGCACAGCTTCACAAATTTATAAAATCATATTAAAACTATTTTCTATTGTTTAGAATCGTACTACATTTCACCATATAGGGTGACAAAAAAAATCTCCCTGACCACGCCTAAATAATTTACCTAAAATCCAGGTAAATCCTGATTATATATGAAATATAATTACTTAATAATGACAACAAATCGCTATTATCTTATTTCTGTACTAATAATTATATCGTAACCAATAATGAAAGTGAATAAATTATATATATCAAAAGGTAAAATAACTCACATCTGCATCTGCCTACTTTCGAAGACGGGAACTGTCTGCCTTGTCTATCCTAATTACACCTGATAGTCTGTTGGATTTTTGGAGGGGCTACTGTTTTTTCTAGCCAATGAGCGTTCTCCAACGTAGAATTGAAAAACGGAGAACTTAAGCCACCAACAATTAGGTTGGGTGTTTTACGGGGTGCATAATAGTCAACCTCATGAAACGACATTAAAATGTACGTTACATATCCCCCCTTCCCCAGTAATAAAAATTGATAACTCTAGGAGTTATAAATTTTTATATAGGCAAATTTTATAGGAAACGACAGAGGAACAACGGTAATGAAAATGGTGAAAGGAACTTGAAAGTTATACCTTCCGAGACATCGGTCTGACGCCTCAGCAGCAATATAGCTGTTGCTAGTACTAAAATGGGTTTATAAAAAAAATCCCCAAGGAAAAAATATAGAGGACTTAATACACATGGCAAGTAGTGCGTCCTAAAACTACAGCACTTGTGAAAGGAATACCAACAAAATAGATAGAGGACTTAATACACATGGCTAGTAGTGCGTCCTGAAACTACAGCACTTGTGAAAGGAAACAGGCACTAAAATGCTTGACAACAGGTTGCCTAATCCACTGTTGTACTTGCAAACAACAAAAATATGGAGCTAAAAATGCTGGACCTACAACTTGCTCCCAGTTGTGGTACTTGCAATTAATATACTATAGCGGGAGTGTTCTGAGATGAGGCACGACATCCAATCTTTCAAGAACTTCACCTGGATGGAGCTCAGAAAGCACACAGTAGTGATATCCCGCCGGGTTAACCCAACACCAGAATGACCATGATCATAAAGGCTGGCAAAAATAACACCCCCCATGTCGATCCTTCCATCAGATTATCCGAGAACATCGGCATTCTTGAAATGAGGAGGTCCCTACCACATCTCAGTCCCTAAACCTTAAAATATCCTAAAACTAAATTGAAAAGGCTCTCATAAGCCTGTACGAATCCGTGAAGGTTAGTCAGCTATGAACAACCCAGAGAATCAATCTTGCGTGTAGACACAATGTGGGAGATAAGTTCAAACAAATAAAGAATAGTAATACGAGAACAGAATGCAAAGTGCGCAACTGGGTAAATGCAAGCAGAAGCCTCGTCTCTGATTCCTTCCCATCACAATGACTACACACACATAAACCCCCTGGAATGTTCACATCTAAACCAACCAATAATGACCAAGCAGGAACAACAGATATCCTAAGCGATATCTAGTACTATATGTACTCATACATACACTATCCCTTATGTAAGGTTACCAGTTATAACTGTATATGGACTATAGAGAATAAAGATTTAAAAGATCGAGCCATGCTCCGAGTTAGACTCGAAAAGTAACAAGAACGATAACCACCCTTCAAGTGAACCTCACTAATTAATATGCTAAGAAACTCTCAGCCAAATTTATAAAACTAGCAATTACACAAGTAGGAGGTAGGTATGCCTGAACCCACGCATCTAAAACAAACCGACTACTACTAATCTAGTCCTGTGGTAAACCTTAATTTTTACTAAATATTTAATGTCTCATATTAAAGTAACTCAGAAAAGATACATGAATAATAGGTACCGACTCGACTAGGAAATATTGTATTCACATTCTATGTGAATTTAAGATAATGTTCACCAATGTAATTAACACTAGATAAACAATCATAGAGAGATAACACACAAAGATAAAGAGAAACAGGCAAATTACATAAGATCGACAATCACATCACAGACCTACTCTGTATATGACTTGAGGGACTTATGACATCGTCAACCATCAGATGTGAATAATCGCACCGCTAGACCTACTCTTGAGATACGAATTTTAATCTAATTGTCGAACACAGACGGTTAAAATAAACCAGGAAAAAGAAAGGACATCACACAAGAAAGAATTTCGACGATGTTGTTGTCAAATTTAATGGATACTGGGTGAGCAAAATAACTAACTTCCGACAATGCATTTATTATTTAGTTAAGATAACCAAAAAAATCCGATAATAAAATATTTTGAGGGCTAAGATAATACGATAATAAAGATAAGATATACCCAAAAAATATGTACTAAATAATACAATTACACTATATCTCAATCCATTGCTCTGACGCTTGCCCAGTCCATTAAATAGTTAAAATAACGTAACCCACCCATTTAACATCCCGAGTGTCTTAGATCAAAGAAAAGAAGAGAAGACAATACAGGAAAGGTGGCGACACTCACCTAATTTTTTTTCAAAATTAGGCCAAATATAAGATAACTAACGATAAGATACGGCAATATTTTACAAGATACTAAATCACAACAAAATACTAACTAATAATTAGTAGTAAAAATTCCATAAAACACCATAATACAATAATAGTAGACGTAAACATAAGACACAATAAAAATAGAAGAAAACAGAAGAAACTAAGAACTAAACAGCTGACGATGTTACTGGTCATATTATCTATCTGTACTTAAAAAAAAATTAAAAAAAAATGGGAATGTCCAATTAACGACTAGATGCAATATCCATCAACAATCATTGTCTGAACCAAAAAACAAGATAAAGATAATATTCAGACCCCAGATTATGATACCATACCACCCAGTACTTACATATTTCAGATAATCACCAATTTCTTTAATTCAGCAACTAGAAATGGGAGTGCCTAAATAAAGACTAGATGCAATATCTATTATGAGATACCACCTACTACTAACATATTCCAGGCACTAGAAATGGGAGTGTCTAAATAAAGACTAGATGCAATATCTATTCTAAGATACCATCTACTACTGACATATAACAAACACTCTGACCCATCTCTGTAAATTCAACTGAAATGTACAATAAAATGAGGAAAATATACAGATAGCTAAACTAGATATAGTTATAATTTCCACCCTATAGCCTTTGTATTGCTAGAAAAACAGAAAGATAGAGAAACAGAACTGTAGATAAAACAACAGACACATAAAACAGATATAGTTCCTAATATTCAGAGATAACTAATATACACCCCGTATATTACTAATATATAAAACACAATACTACTTACAACTTTGTCACTCTATTCAATTAGCCTAGGAATTTCTGTTATTTATACTTGTGGTTTCACGGGAGAAATAAAAATAATTTACTACATACAAAACATAGGCAAGATAAGATAAGATACAATAAGATACGATAAGATAAGATACGATAAGATACGATCAGATAAGATAAGATAAATATTAAATATTTTATTTATTCCACAAAATCCGTTCTATAAAAACTTTTACCGATAAATACCAACAAGTATACAAAAAGTAGATATATTAAACTACTACTAAAAAGTTTTCAAAACTCAGGTAAAGAATAAATACCTCCTATGATTTTGTACGCTTATAAAGAAATTCCTAGTTTATTGTTTTACAAATATTAAATAGGAAATAAAATATACCAAAAAGAAATCTTATCAATAAAACTTTTCAATCGATTTATTATACACAAATTTTGAAAATATCTGAATTTTGGTCAGAAGGAAAGAGATTATTTTATTTCGATATCAGAAACTAATTTGTCAACTATCAAAACTTACTACAAGCACTACTTGCTTGCACGAGCCCTATACGTTGAGATTGCCAATTTGTTGCACAGGCCTCACACTTTGGGTGTCAATTTGTTGCACAGGCCCCACGTTGGGATTGCCAATTTTGTCACCACAAACTCAGCTAAGCTAGGGATGTGCTATTCCACTAGCTTAAGTTTATGGACATTAGCTCCGGTAGCTCAGGGAGATATGAGACTAGGGCGTAGTATTCTTAGGACTGCTTTGACTGTTGACAAGTTATTTGGGCACCAGGATAATTTTTATAATAAGATAAAAGAAAACTATATAAAAGTTAGTTGAATACACTATAATCAAATAAACAAATTGAATGGAATTTACAAATGAATAATAAAGTGACTATTTAACAATAATTCAAAAATGATTTAATATTGACTAAAATATGAAAAAAAATTTGAAAAATGAAATTTTAAAATTGGCTAACTTTACACAATTTTAAGAGGTTCGGGGTCACTCTGAAAATCTCGTTCCTTCTTTATGAGGTCAGTACTCTCACCCTTAACCTGTGCTGATGATTGGATCCAGGTGGACTTTCCGTGACAAAGTGGGGAAGCTAGAGCTCTAGTCCAGATGATAGTCACGTACTGCTAAGTCCAATCCTCTTATCTAGGGATCTGCAGGTGGTAAGCGTCCAGAGTTTTCAGCAGGTTATAGATCTCGCAGTCAGGTTACAGCAGCCTCGTCTCAGAAGAGTACATACAAAGAATGGTTTGTGTTAAGAGTGCCCCAAAATTTACAAATATATAGATGAACGTTGACGGCTAGTATAGCCAAGATTAAAAATTATAAATAAATTCCTGAAGGGAATGTACCAGCAAATCTGGTATGGAAAAATCCTCTGTGATTCTCACAGGGAAAGTAATTAACAAATGAAAACAAAACCTGGAAGGTGTCAACCTTTAGTGACCCTACCCAGAATGAAGCAAATAAAATTAACCAAAAAATTGCATTCAAATGAACTGATTACAGTTCAGCACTCGACAATTTCTTAATAAAAAACTCTAATCATTACTATTTAAAGATACAATAGTTCAGAAGGAACAAAAATAAATTAAATAAAAAAACCCTCTATTATCTGACCCAAAATTCCAAAAACAACGGTTTCATAACCGGTTAAACAAGGAAAGATTACCACTCTAATTAGGTAAAAGAGAAAAATTATTTCATTAATATTTCAAAAACTGAGTGACAAGTTGTAAAAATTCGTATTGATTAATTGTACAAATTTGTTATCAAAGAACAATAATCAATGAATTTACTAATGTTAGGAAACAGGTTCCAGTCTTCTAATCGGCGTGAATGTGAGTTATTCAAATCTATATAAAGTAACAAATTACTTAACCTAGTGCAGAAATTACGATATTAGCAATTTTCTATAGCTCCAATCATATATTATAACTATAAGATAAGAGAAGATAAGATAACGATAAGATAATTAACTTAATTCCCAAAGGGCACAACACGTGGTGGATAATCGCAATCCGATTCAAACAAAATGGAGGCAAGAAAACTCAAATTTATTGGTTTTAAAAAACAATGTTTTCTATAATCTCCTGACTAGAGCACAGCTTCACAAATTTATAAAATCATATTAAAACTATTTTCTATTGTTTAGAATCGTACTACATTTCACCATATAGGGTGACAAAAAAAATCTCCCTGACCACGCCTAAATAATTTACCTAAAATCCAGGTAAATCCTGATTATATATGAAATATAATTACTTAATAATGACAACAAATCGCTATTATCTTATTTCTGTACTAATAATTATATCGTAACCAATAATGAAAGTGAATAAATTATATATATCAAAAGGTAAAATAACTCACATCTGCATCTGCCTACTTTCGAAGACGGGAACTGTCTGCCTTGTCTATCCTAATTACACCTGATAGTCTGTTGGATTTTTGGAGGGGCTACTGTTTTTTCTAGCCAATGAGCGTTCTCCAACGTAGAATTGAAAAACGGAGAACTTAAGCCACCAACAATTAGGTTGGGTGTTTTACGGGGTGCATAATAGTCAACCTCATGAAACGACATTAAAATGTACGTTACAGCTCACAACCCACTAATTCTAGACACAGGAGTGTGAATAATTTTTTGATCTAATAGCAGTTTGAACCTCAAACTGCTATTAGATTTAAAATGATTTATAGAACAATCATTATTATGAATTATTGAGAGTGTTCACCAGTACGATAACAAAACAAAGCACAGGGAGAAACTGTATGCGGTAACGTAATTGTGTAGTTAATTATTAGCGCAGGAAATTAAAAATATTTAATGTGGAAATACCTGGTTACACTATTAATAAACAATGCCGGCAATTTACAATAAATCTTTTGGAATACTCTGAGAGGGAAAAATAAAATAATGGTCCATTATCTCCGTTTGCATGTGTCCAACAGAGGGTAGCTGATTCTTTACAAATAAGAGTATGAAGTGTTCACGTATAATTAATGAAAATTAAAAGGAATTACCTCTAAATATCCCAGAACACTCATAAATGTGAGATATACTGCTGGGTACCTTTTTACTATTTAGGATGTTACGTGATTTTATTGGGTATCTAAAAATAATTTTTTTTTTTTACACATTCATAGCGGGGGACCCTTCACTCGCGTGCGGCAGCTTTTCGTCGGAAGAGCGGTCGTGGGTAAGGATGTAGAATTCTTTTTAGAAGGCAAATATATCAGGGCGCCACGTAACTTAAAAAAAAAATGTATGACTTCTTGTTTTGCCAAGTCACGGAACACAAAACGAAAATAGCAAAGATCTTTAAATTTATTCTCAAATAATTAGGAAAAAATATATATAGGGTAAGTAGGGCAATATTCATGAAACTTATTATGGCAACTATAAAGTATTTATTCTCCAACTTCCGGAGTTTCCTTAGAGGAAATATATAGCAAAAACAGTTTATTATGTTATTTAAAATGTATGATCAAATATGTGTATATGTACTTATTTTTTTTTTAACACTTAAGTTAAGTTGATTTCAACTTAGTATATAAACCAAATATATAAGATAATGAATAAATGATATATACTTTTCACCGCACCCTCATAGTACTATGACGTGGCGTTTACAGCTAAGCAAAAAAATACATGTACACGCAATACTTATTTGTGATTCACTACCAGTGGTATGTGACAAAATTATCTTTGTTAATAAAAAAATGGTTTCAATATAAATAAATAAACAGTTTGCTGGCCTGAATTATTGATCGGTCCTGGAGTTGGAATTAATAGTAATTACATACTGATCAGAGGTATCTGCAAAGTGGTTTAGCTCTGGACAAAATGGTGGCGATCTAAACCGAAACTTCGTCTACCAGTGTAGCTTAGGTTGGAACGTCTTGACGGCGGTTGCAAATATCGGACGTCTAGACTGATTTGGATACCATTGGAAATTAACTTGATAATATCATGTAATTTATTGGCTGGCCACCAAAAGAAAACTTGGAATTCAAAATAGATACTGAGAATAAGTTGCTTGAACTTATGACTTATCCTAAAACCCTAAAATAAATCATGTTACTTATTATATATTAACTAAAATAAATGCAAACTCACCTTCTCCAGAAGGGTTTTAAATACTAATTATAACTAATTAAATTTGGGACGTCATCAACGTACCGGAATAATAAGACAAAATCCAAGAGAGGCACGTGTTGAGGAGTTTGTCAAAAAAGCATTAAAACTTCTACTAGGACAACAAATCTAAACTCCTTAACTTAATGGAAGGTGTAGATCATGAGGGTAGTTTTTTCTATATCCCAAAAATGGAAAAATTGTGTGATGAGCACTAACTATACACCCGACCTTATCACCAACAGAACCTCGTCTCCCCCTTCTTTCGTATTTGCAAGCCGGAAGCCGTCCCTCCTACGCGGAAATCTGGGTTGGGGAATTTTAACCTTTTGTGTTGACAGACTTCAAGAGTCGGAAGTATGTCAAACCCGGAAAATCTTGGCAATCGAGGTGTCAACAGGAATTATGTAAGCTTGGAGCATCTCAGAAAGAAAATGTGGAAGATAGACTACAAGGACTATCCCAGCGGTGTTCTGGAAGATCAGAGGAATGATCTAATGGTTTATCATAACTGTGTCATACATCTGGGCGCAAGAATGTAAATAGTATCATGTCTCCACAAGATAAAAGGATGCACCTTGAATGTAGATCATTACCTTGAATTTGTTAACTAACATTGAGAAAGAACTATAGGCATTAATAGTTAGGTAATAGTTGTTATGATATTTTTTTTATAAATGTTTTAGTGCATCAGATGTATGTAAATTAATATAGATTAATGTACATGTTATTATAATAAATTTTGACTTGTAAATTCACAAACCCTTGGTGTATGATATTTTTGAGCAACCAACAATACTGGTTGATGTATTTTAGGTAGCCTAATAACGAAGGATACAGTACAATTTACATTGAACATAATTGAATCTGGCCTTAGCCCTTCATGAAAAATAAATATAACACTGTGGCATTTTTAAATGCTACAATACAATGAAAGAGAAAGGAAGACATACAACTCCTAAAAGTCTAAACGAAGAGTTAAAAATAAAGGCTGTACTGGAAAGCTGTACTGCAAGTTTAAACTAAATCCAACGAGAGAATGGACTTGCTTTGCGCATTAGCGATTAGAGTGGAAGGAGTGTATAGCGAGTTACACAGGACCGTTATACATAAAATCTAGCCTTAAGCCCTTCTTCAGCGCAGTAGGTTAATTAGGTGAATTAAATTTATCAGCGCCATGTAAATATAACTTCTCAATATTCGTAAAATAAGGCATTTATTATTTAAAAGATAAGAACATTAAAAAAGGTAGGTATCGGATCAAGGCACGGTGCGGACCCTGGTCATCTGGGCCGGATATAAGGGGAGATCTGACCGAAACAGACCAATTTTCGTTCCAGCGCAAGTCCATTCTTTCGTTGGATTTAGTATAGAACGACTTTTAAAGACTCGTGGCTTTAAAAACTAAGTAGACAATAATGGCGTTTCTTTGCCAGATTCTTAGCATTGCCCATACACACATTAGCTTTTTACAGAATATATAAAAAAATTTCAATGTGCCTAACTAGACCAAAAGTGGATTTTTAAAGGGAAAAGATTTATCAAATATCACAGGTTGGAAGGAAAAATGATTTTGTTGAAAACGCTGTCTCAATATTTTCCACAATATAAAAAAGTGCTGATCATCATGATTCCATGAATATTAAGTCGTTTGAAAATGGCTTATGGAGAAACTAATGCCGGTAGTAGAAGAACCGTAAGCATCCTATCAAAGCACCACTTGACGAAACTATACCGAATACTTCGTGGACCAAAACACAACTACCAGAGTAGGTAGAGAGAAAAAACATTGAATACCTCAAGACCTAATAAATAAGTAAATACCAGACCAGACCAGACCAGGCGAAGTAAATACTTCGCCTGGTCTTGACGGAATCTCATCTTTTCTGCTAAAACATGTGCCACCACAATCTGTACACCATTGTCACTTATTATGAACAAATCGTTCAGCAGCAGTACGGTGCCTGATATTTGGCTCAAATCTTCAGTGACCCCCATTTTTAAGAAAGATGACAAGACCGATCCAAGTAATTACAGGCCTATAAACCTAACATCCGTTTCTGCAAAGTTAATGGAATCTATAATTTCGAAGAAAATGCTAAGCTTTGCATTAGAGAATAATTTGATTTCAACTAATCAGCATGGCTTTGTACCTGGACGCTCAGTTGTAACTAATTTACTGAGATGTGTAAATGATTGGACCGTAGCCTTAGATAATAAAACCTCTATAGACATTATATATCTTGATTTTTCTCGTGCATTCGACCGTGTTCCTTTCAACCGCCTCATTTTTAAGCTTGAACATTTGGGAATACGCGGTTTACTACTGGAATGGATTTGCTGTTTCCTAAAAGACAGGACTTACTGTGTTCGTGTCGGTAATCAGCTTTCCTCTGAATACAATGTTATTAGTGGAGTGCCTCAGGGGTCTGTGCTAGGCCCGTTGCTTTTTCTGCTGTATACATCTGATATCTGTCATCCTCTTAAGTCTATCGTGTCCTTTTTTGCTGATGACACTAAAATTTATGACAATCCAGAATGCAACTACATGCAAATACAGAGGGATCTCGATTGTATCGTATCATGGAGTAAGATATGGTTATTGCCTTTAAATGCCCAAAAATGTGTGGTTCTGCATGTCGGAAAATATAATCCTCGATTGCCCTATTTTATAGATGGAAATAGAATCGCAGTAGTGTCTTCACATAATGACCTTGGTGTTACGATTTCAGAGGAGCTTTCTTGGTCTCCACACGTTTTCAAAATATGCAACAAAGCTAAATCAACACTAGTCATGCTCACCAAAACATTTACGGAATTATCTCCTCAGCAATTCATAAGATTATTTTATATATACGTGAGACCTATCCTGGAATACGCAGGACCCGTTTGCAGTGTGGACTGGATTCGAGACAAAACACTTCTCGAATCTATGCAACGTCAGGCCACCCGTTCAATGTATGGACCCACAAGACCTTCTTATGAGCAACGATTGGTAGAACTTAACATGACATCGTTTAGTGAAAGACGCTCACGAGGAGATCTTATCATTACATATCGTGCGCTGAATAATAATTTTGGGGTGGAACTCGGGAATATCTTTTCGTTAAATCACAATGAACGACTACGTGGACATCCCTGGAAACTGACCAAAGAGAGGTTTCATTGCAGAGCACGGCAAAATTTTCTTTCCAACAGAATTGTCTCTCAGTGGAACGCGTTACCTGCCGCGGTTGTCAACTCCACCTCAGTGAACAGTTTCAAGAAAAACTATGATGCGTGGAAAGCTTCTATGTGACAATATGTGTTCTTATATTCTATTTTGTGACTGTAGTGCACCAATTCTGGCTATAGGATATAGTTTGCCTTTTAGTTATTGTATAACTGTGGATGTCAATTTTGATTTTTTAATTAATTTTCTATTTTTCACCTTTGTTGTAGGATTATATAGGTCTTAAGACCTTAATTCCCAATCTAATTAAATAAATACTAAATACTAAATACTTACTTTAATACTGACTTAGGAGGTATAGGATGGTAGGTAGGCCATCAGGTTGTCATTACATTGACATTATAATCTCATAGAGCTGGTTTGGGTGATTTGTAAGCTATGTTATGACTATCACATCAGGTAATTTGGACATAGTGACCAGGACGTGTTGAAAGTATGAAATGATACTCTCGGAAAAGTAACTTCTGAAGTATGGGCAAAGTGTGTACAGTATATTGAAAAATAAATGAGTAATGCAAGAATTTCGTTTTGATAAAACTCCATCACTTTTAATAATAAATAAATAATAATAAATTTGGCCTAAAGTACTGATAAGAACAATATCTCTGAATCAATGCATATAATCGTAGTGATGTAGTTTAACTTTGTTTAAGTAATTTGTTTAAAAGCTTTCTTTTATTTTATCCATTTTAACTATCACAAAATACCATTTGTTTAGACATTGCATGAAAATCACGTCTATAGAAATCATATTAGACTATACGTCTAAGAATATATCACGTATATGTGACGTACGTGCTAAGAACTCTGATATATAGCCTTTACAGATTTACATGCCTTGATATTTAAGATATTTGACTTGAACTTAAATAAATCAGCAGTTGAAGTTAAGCAATAAAAGCAAGTAGTTATACAAGTATATGTTATGTACATATTTAAAAATAGAGGAATACAACTTTTTATTTAAATTTTCTACTTTCAGAAATTTCCAAATACAGGGTGTCCACCTAGTGCGCGTAAGTCCAATATCTGGGTTAATAAAAGAGATAACTTAATTTTTTTTTCTACAGGGTTGTCTAATATCCCGAGCTGCACAAAATGAAAATATATTTACATATTCAGGGTGTTCAGTTTTTCCTGGACAGGTACCAACTTCATTTTTTTAAATGGAAACCTATATTTTTATGGCATTATCGAATTCTACGTAAAAAATTAGTGGGACTTTGTGCATAACACTGCTATTGAAATATTGATAGTTTTCGAGATATTTGACTTTTAATTTTTTTTTCTTATGTTTCGTCACTTCTAATAGTTGACATAATTATGGTTGTATGACAGCTAGAAATTATTTTTTTTCAGAAACTGTTGAGTGAAGATGGCTCTTTCGAAAAACGTATCAAAAGTTGACCTGCGATATACAGGGGGCAACAGAAATCGTGCCAAACCTGATGGTTTAAAATTTAAAAAATCTCGACTTTTTCAAATGGAACACCCTGTGTTTTATGATTTCATTAGATGCCTTTCTGTAGACTCTACAATTTTATAATAGCTTTCCCTATACCTAAGTTGCGTAGTTCTTGCAAAAAACTTACTTTTATGAAAAATACCCGATTTGCGCACGTTCCTTTCTCGGGAAAAACGCAGTGAGCGTCTGTCACGCAATAAAATTTGTGACAATCAGTTTACATGTCATTTCTTCTTTTACTGAATATTCACGTACGAGTTTAGAGTAAGTACTAAGCGTGCATACAATGAACTATTCAAAAGAAGAATTAGTGAAAATGGTTTATGCCTTAGGAGAAGCTCATGGAAATTGTTTGCTAGCAGCACGTATTTACAAAGCAAATAATCCAGATTTACAGAGATTTCCACGTGCTGACTGTTTTGAAAATGTGAAAGAAAGATTTGAAAGAACAGCAAATGCGAATTATGAGAAAACTATCAGGAGACATGACGGTAACAATGACGATATTCAGTTTAATGTTGTGGCGTCTGCTGTTGAAAATCCAAATATTAGTGTCAGGAAAATCAGTAATAATCTTGGAGTTTCCAAAAGCTTGACAAACAAGATACTGAAGAAGAATAATTTTCATCCGTATCATATTAAAAACCATCAAGCACTGTTACCTCAAGATCACCTAAACCGCCTGCAATTTTGCCACTGGGCATTGGATAAAATTCAGGAAAGTCCAAACTTTTTTATGAATGTCTTGTTTACTGACGAATCAACATTTTCAAACACATGCTTACCCAATCGTCGCAACTTTCATCACTACGCTGACAATAATCCAAGATTATTGAGGGTACTAGATAATCAGCATCGTTTCAAAGTGAACGTGTGGGCTGGAATTTGTGGAGAACATATTGTTGGACCGTACTTTTTTGAAGGCAATTTAAATGCCAATGTGTATTTGCACTTTTTGCAAAACGAACTTCCCCTTCTACAGCTACAGAATATGCCCGCTGATTATTTGGTTCAACAATGGTTTCAGCATGATGGTGCCCCTCCACATTCCACTTTGGCGGTACTGTGATTATTTTATTGTTGTAGTACTTTTCCTATTATCTATTCATATTTCAGATTAGAGAACACCTAAACCACGTATATCCAAATAAGTGGTTAGGTCGTGGTGGTCCAGTTCCTTGGCCTGCACGTTCGCCTGATTTAAATATTCTGGACGTTTTCTTGTGGGGTTATATCAAGGAGCGAGTATACGAAGTACCACCAACGGATATGCAAGACTTGAAAGAAAAGATCCAAAATGAGTTTCTAACCATAACGCCCGAAATGTTAAGAAATGTTCACATTCATTTTCGTCGTAGATTAATGCTTTGTGTTGAAAACAACGGTGGACATTTTGAGCATTTACTTTAGGTTAGCTTGCTTGTATGAGTATTGCGTATTCTTTTTTCAATACTCTATGTATATTCATCCATTTCACTAATAATTTTTCTAACTACGGTAACACCGTTTGGTTTTCAATATGATACGTATGAAACTTCTTCTTCAATATCTTATTTGTCGAGCTTTTGAAAACTCCAAGATTTCTACTGATTTTCTGATACTAATATTTTTGGATTTTCAACAGCAGAAACCACAACATTAAACTAAATATTATCGTTGTTACTCCCATGTCTCCTGGTAGTTTTCTCATAATTCCCATTTGCTGTTCTTTCAAATCTTTCTTTCACATTTTCAAAACAGTCAGCACGTGGGAATCTCTATAAATACGTGCTGCTAGCAAATAATTCCCATGAACTTCTTCTAAAGCATACGCCAGTTTTGCTAATTCTTAATTACATGTAGAGCTTTTATGATTTTTTACTTTTATTTACAAATAAATGGTAACTTTCCATAAAGACTTGTTTATTAAACTGAAATTATCTAAATTTTTCAGTTATTTTTATTTTAAGAAGTGTAAACTAATACATTTTATAAAAATAAATAGCCTTACAATATTTTTTCCGTCAAAGGAGTGCGCAAATCGGGTATTTTTCATAAAAGTGGGTTTTTTGCAAAAACTACGCAACTTAGGTATAGGGAAAGCTATTATAAAATTGTAGAGTCTACAGAAAGGCATCTAATGAAATCATAAAACACAGGGTGTTCCATTTGAAAAAGTTGAGATTTTTTAAATTTTAAACCATCAGGTTTGGCACGATTTCTGTTGCCCCCTGTATATCGCAGGTCAACTTTTGATACGTTTTTCGAAAGAGCCATCTTCACTCTACAGTTTCTGAAAAAAAATAATTTCTAGCTGTCATACAACCATAATTATGTCAACTATTAGAAGTGACGAAACATAAGAAAAAAAAATTAAAAGTCAAATATCTCGAAAACTATCAATATTTCAATAGCAGTGTTATGCACAAAGTCCCACTAATTTTTTACGTAGAATTCGATAATGCCATAAAAAATATAGGTTTCCATTTAAAAAAATGAAGTTGGTACCTGTCCAGGAAAAACTGAACACCCTGAATATGTAAATATATTTTAATTTTGTGCAGCTCGGGATATTAGACAACCCTGTAGAAAAAAAAATTAAGTTATCTCTTTTATTAACCCAGATATTGGACTTACGCGCACTAGGCGGACACCCTGTATATAAATAGAGGTATGCACCATTCTCATATGAGTCTCAGTCACTCGTAACACCAAATACCAGAAAGCTGTTTAGACCTATGAGGTTTCCTCAGTGGCGTACAGATAACCATACCGACAATGTACAGGCCTCAAAGTAGAAGTAAACTCATCGGCTTGGAGATGGCGCATAAACTACAGTTTGCTTTATCGCTAGTAACGACATTTAGGATGGAAAGAGCAACGCACTAGGCTGAAGTGTTACTTGAAAGAACTATTTTATGACAGTATCATTCCATATCTATGCCCTAATAAGTTGTCTTCACTCCGATACCTGTACGGGAATGAGAATATCTAATAGATCGAAATAGCTGTCTGTCGTTTGGTGTTAGGAATGATTGACACTCATGATGTGATTGTGCATACAATACAAACACTACGGTCTATACACCTAATATACAGGTTCTCAAATAAAAATATGTTCAATTTGGAAACGAAGACATAATGTATTTGTATATTATAGTTAAATAAAGATAAATAATATAATACTGGAAAAATACTTCTAATTCATTATTTACTTGTTAAGTCACAATGAATATTTGTATTTCTCTCTTTAATATACACTTCTTTACTTACTTAACCTTGTATTGGGGTATTCCTTGTCTCCAAATTGAATATATATCTATTTGGGTATTCGTATACATGAGGAATGTCCTCAGGAACGTCTATGTTTGTGAAATTCCTAAAAATTATTTGAATTAAAATCTTTCATTTATGTCAAACTAAAAGACCACTGACAAACTTTAGTTTAATTATTGAACTATTACTTCATAATATTTTGACCCTGGGCAAATCTAAAATTCTTCTTTGATACTAACTCTGTATTAAATTGTAATGTAATGTAATGTAATTGTAATGTAATGTAATTTTTATTTTGAATAGGTAGATTTGTATTCCTGCTGTTTATTTTTTTGGAATAATTTTACAAATGGGTATCCTTCAGCGCACATTTTAGTATATTTTTACCTTAGTTGAGGTAAATTTGTATTTGTAAAGATATAGAACATTTACGTTACGCTCTAGTTGGTTATTTTATTAAATGCCCAGATTTATTGTCAGGACTGATTTTACACTATATGTGAACCTTAAGAGCAGTAGTCTCAAAATTAACAATCACGTACGACACACTTTTACATGGTTCTCCACAATACTGCACAGTTGTCTGGGGAAATTCTGGAAAGTTAACAATGAAGTTCTCCTTTCGCTGTTGTCTTTGTGTATTATGTTTTATTTAACTAATTATACAAATAACGTGCGGTACCTACAAATAAATTATATTATTTTGTACGACTTCCAACATACGTTGAAGTTACTCTTGTCAGAATCAACTTTATATAAACACTTAATTCAGCAAAAGATGTATACGTATACAGGGTGCTTCAAATTCGATGCAATACATGGGGATCTCGGAAACGGTAAGAGATACGAAGTCGTTTAAATGGAGGCAAAGTTGCGTATTCAGGGGGGCAACATAATGGTGAAAAGAGATTAAGGCTAACTTGATTAGATTTCGAAATATTTTGAAAAAACCGAAAATTTCGATTTTCGTTTTGGTTTTTTTGCGGGCCTATTTGATGAGGTGTTCAAAAATAAAGAGCACTTTTCTATAGCAACTTTTTGCCCTTTATCGAATGGTGTTAGTGAATTTTCCGAAAAACGTTTCGTTTCCCGGAAACCAACATCAACTTAATTTTTTTAAATACGGACCTGGACCTTTTTTTAAATTTTTTGGAAGCATTTTTGTAACTTGATAGAATGCCACCATAAAAGGAACCAGATTTAAACGTTTTGTCTAAGAAAAATTCATCATTAATAATTTCCCGTGGTCCTCTTAGATTTAGTTTTATCTAGGCAAACGTTTCTATGACAAACACATTTCAATGTTGTGTCAAGCACTATCGGTATTTAAAAATGGCTTTCAGCAATCTAGATTTTTTTAATTTTATTTAAATTTCCTCATAATTCAGAAATTATTCGCAACTACTTAAATGAAACATTTCCAATCAGATGGATTGGAAATCATTGTGCTATAGAATGGCCAGCAAGAGCTCCTGATTTATCCCCATTAGATTATCTCTTATGGAGACGAACAGAAAATGTTTTATATAAGAATCAATATAATAACATTGAGGATTTGAGAAATGCCACTATTCGTGTTC
This sequence comes from Pogonocherus hispidulus, assembly GCA_963924545.1. Lineage (NCBI taxonomy): Eukaryota > Metazoa > Arthropoda > Insecta > Coleoptera > Cerambycidae > Pogonocherus > Pogonocherus hispidulus. The sequence goes on along the minus strand of OZ004697.1, from coordinate 36,258,416 downwards.
TGAATGCAATACCTGCAAGGGAAATCGAAAGATCTATTCAAAACTTAAAAAGACGAATACGCCTCTGCATGAATAATGACGGAGGATTATTTCAACATCTGCTTTAGGGTTTTTATAGTTTTAACATATTTTGTTGTTTTATTCATTGTTTATTCAATTACATCAAAGTTTATAGTTGTTAATTCGTTGTTTTATTATTAGCTTTTGTTTATTTATCGTAAATAAAAATGAAACATCAAAAATATTATTCAATATCTAGAATTAACGAAAGTCGAAACAAAACCAATGATGGATTTTTCTTAGACTAAACGTTTAAATCTGGTTCCTTTTATGGTGGCATTCTATCAAGTTACAAAAATGATTCCAAAAAATTTAAAAAAAATTCCAGGTCCGTATTTAAAAAAATTAAGTTGATGTTGGTTTCCGGGAAACGAAACGTTTTTCGGAAAATTCACTAACACCATTCGATAAAGGGCAAAAAGTTGCTATAGAAAAGTGCTCTTTATTTTTGAATACCTCATCAAATAGGCCCGCAAAAAAAACAAAAACGAAAATCGAAATTTTCGGTTTTTTCAAAATATTTCGAAAACTAATCAAGTTAGCCTTGATCTCTTTTCACCATTATGTTGCCCTCCTGAATACGCAACTTTGCCTCCATTTAACCGACTTCGTATCTCTTACCGTTTCCCCATGTATTGCATCGAATTTGAAGCACCCTGTATATGCTGTCTATATACGTATCTATTTCTTCTCACCATTGGGATCTCGGAAACTGTAAGAGATACGAAGAAGCTTAAATGGGGGCAAAGTTGCTTAATCAGACGACTAAAACTATTCCCCAAAAAAATCAAGGCTAACTTGATTAGATTTTGAAATATTTGAAATTTTTTTGCAGCCTTATTTGTGCTGAAAAAATAAATGATTGAAAAATGAAGAGCACTTTCTTAAAGCAACATTATGCCCCTATTGACCAGGATATTTAGATTCTGAACGTGACGTTTCTTTTTTCCAGAACCATCATAAACTTCATTTTTCAAATACGGACCTGGAATTTTCAAACCCTTATTTGTTAGTCTCTTTTACCCCTAATAACATACCAGAATAAATCGTATTCGGACGTTTCGATAAAAAAAACGTCTTCAATGTTTCCATTTCGAATTGTGCAATTTTCTATCTGCTTCCCCACTTTTTGCTCATTTGTCGTGCACATAAATGTCACTGGATCTTACCAAATCCAATTAGGACCTTAAATTTTGATGTGAGGCATTTTCTACATCAACAGTTTCCTGAAAATCGAATATGAAATGGTGGAGTAGTCGAATGGCCTGCAAGAGCACCCGATTTATCCCCACTAGATTGTTTTTTGTGGGGAACCTTAAAAAATAGGGTATTAAAAACATACCCAACAATGTAGGGTACCCATTTTATTATTAAATTACTCGCACCCGTCGATTTTATTTTATTTTTCCCGTATTTAATATTTTACAGGGTGACTCAATGATGTTACGTCGATTTAAACTTTAATATTTTAAATGGGATATCCTATATTTTGTTACTAATTTAGAAAGAACCATTTTTTTAATACGGTCATATAAGGTTTTATAGTTTATCTCTAATAATAAGAAAGATATGGCGGAAACATCTTGCTCATAATAGCGATGTGTTAGAAACTCTGTGCCTAGCAACGGATCGATATTCTATTTCTAATACATTGCTCTTACGGCACACTTTTCTTGAAATATTTGTAATGTGTGTATTTGCAAAAAAGAGTTATTTCCAAATATGTAAAAAATACAGGGTATAGCATTTAAAATTATAAAGCTTATATCGACGCAGCTTAATTGAGTCATCCTGTAAAATAAAGTTAAAATGATGGCTAAAAAAAAATTATTAGAGGCCAATGCTTGAATAACAAAGTATTTCAAAGCAGCTTCGGAGGTATATTGATTACTCTTGTTATCTTTTGCTATCGCCGCGGCGATAGCTCAGTCTGTTAGGTGCTGGGTGGTAGCTTGTGACTAACAGAATGGTATATCGCGGCGCGAGTTCGAATCTCGCCAGGGGAGAAATGGCACCTCTCCCAGGGAATGGTTTTTTTCATGTGTATCCTCCCTCTACACAAGCCTGAGGCTTTCAGAAGGGAGATTGTCCATTTCTGTGGTGTTTTATGTTTTTTTATGTAATAAATTGGATATATGCAAAATAAGTGCAAAAATAAAAGAAAATCGACGGGTTCGAACGATGTTTAAAAAAATTCAGTATTTATAAAACAACGAGTTTATCCACCACTTTACGAAAGCACTGCATTAAACCTATAAAATTAATTCCTAACAAATTAAGCAAATATTAAAAGAATGACATACATTTATTGTAATACTTTTGAAAAGAATTTCTAAGCATGTAATATTCTTGTATCTAAAGTAAATACCCTTTTGTGGGCAGAGGGTGTATAAAATATGACGTTACTGTACACTCTGGAAAGTTTACGTAGACTAGATTGTTTCCTTTCTTTGATGTTTCCATTATTTACTTGAATGTCATCATGTTCAGGGTTTATTCGGAGGATCTGTTCTCGAGATTGAAGAATATTATACAGTGAATACGATGTTATTTCACTACCTATACATATACACATTTTATTGTATTGACTCTCCACAATCTAACAAAAATATATATTTGTAATATATTTTAATCCAGTTACCTTAACAAATATAAGAATTAAATGTAATAGAAAATAAAAGAGCAGTATTTTTTCCTTTAAATTATGATCTGCATATAAGGGATGTACACCGTGTTCCATATAAAACGACCCACTATCCTATCTGGAAATCTATAAAAGATGTGAAAAAAAGTTAAATACAAAAGTTTTTTAGATTTTCAAGTTCTTTTAAAATATAATACTTCCATGCATACAGGGTGTCCCAATTTTGCTGGGAAGACATCAACTCTAAAAATTTAAATGGAACACCCTGTATTTTTGTCGATTTTTCGTTTCTTTGTCAAAAATAAACTCGACTTACCTATTTAAACTATAGTCGAATTTTGCGTAGTTTTCCAGATATTTGAGGTCATGTGTGCGTTTTTGAAAAATCAAGGTATTCTTCAACACGATATAAAAAAATGATCAAAAACTAAAATTAAGCGTTTGGGTGGTAATTTCCACTTACAAAGCGTCAATGCAGATACAGAATACAAAATTTTTGTTAACACTTATACAGGGTGGACATACTACGAAATCAATCTGGCAACTTTATAATCTGAAAAAAGTCGATTTTTTTAAATGAAACACCCATTATATAATTACTCTATGTTAAAGACAATGAAAATACCTATCATTTCATATGTATATATGTCCTATACATAAATTCAATGGTTACAGAGAAAATCGCAATTTTATAGAAATTTATAATGATTTCTAGTATAATGATATTGTAATGCTGCATGCTCTCAAAAAACTAGGAGGCTATGGAATGAATAATATTGAAATTTGTTTTAATTTGACAGTTCTGCAATTTATTTGTGTTTATACGGATTAACATAAAGTCCGTCCCCTCTCTCTAATTTTTGAACCGCTGAGTATATTGTGATGACATCAATGACAGCTCTGAATGTCAAAGTGACAGCTGGGCGCGCAATACGAATATTTTTTTAAATGGAAATGGGGCTCGAGTAATAACTCGGTAATATTAATAACAGTTTGTAACATAATCTTGCTACCTATTAGGTGTCATTGTTGATTGTTGCTGTCATGTTTGACAGTAAATTTTTGCTCGAAATTGTGTAGAATGGCTCGTTGCTTACAAGATAAATTTGAAGCGGTTATTATTTTTGGCGAAGCTAACCGAAATTACCATACTGTTCGTATGTTCAATGAACACTATCATTATTCATATCATATTCAAAATTTAAAACTGATATAACGTGGAAACCGATATTACTGGTTTTTATTTGGAAATTACAGAACCAAATGTTCTCAAAATTGGGGAATATTTTGAGCATAAGTTTCAAAATAAGTTATTACTCGACCCCCATTTCCATTTCAAAAAATATTAGTATTGCGCGCCCAGCTGTCACTTTGACATTCAGAGCTGTCATTGATGTGTCAAAAAATGCAGAATTTAGTCATATATTATCGTTCCAAATTTCATTACAATATACCCAGCGGTTCAAAAATTGGAGAGAGGGGGACGGACTTTATGTTAATCCGTATAAACACCAATAAATTGCAGAACTGTCAAATTAAAACAAATTTCAATATTATTCATTCCATAGCATCCTAGTTTTTTGAGAGCATGTAGCATTACAATATCATTATACTAGAAATCATTGTAAATTTCTATAAAATTGCGATTTTCTCTGTAACCATTGAATTTATGTATAGGACATATATATATGAAATGATAGGTATTTTCATTGTCTTTAACATAGAGTAATTATATAATGGGTGTTTCATTTAAAAAAATCGACCTTTTTCAGATTATAAAGTTGCCAGATTGATTTCGTAGTATGTCCACCCTGTATAAGTGTTGACAAAAATTTTGTATTCTGTATCTGCATTGACGCTTTGTAAGTGGAAATTACCACCCAAACGCTTAATTTTAGTTTTTGATAATTTTTTTATATCGTGTTGAAAAATACCTTGATTTTTCAAAAACGCACACATGACCTCAAATATCTCGAAAACTACGCAAAATTCGACTATAGTTTAAATAGGTAAGTCGAGTTTATTTTTGACAAAGAATCGAAAAATCGACAAAACTACAGGGTGTCCCATTTAAATTTTTAGAGTTGATGTCGTCCCAGCAAAATTGGGACACCCTGTATACATGGAAGTATTATATTTTCAAAGAACTCGAAAATCTGAAAAACTTTTGTATTTAACTTTTTTTCACATCTTTTATAGATTTCCAGATAGTATAGTGGGTCGTTTTATGTGGAACACGGTGTACCTACCAATGAAAGGCGAATTTTCACATTGAATAACATGGTACCTATGGTAAACAAATCCAAGCGAGGTACATCATCAGTTATAAAATTATTTGCATGACGTAAAAGGCCAAAAACATTTATTTCCTTATAATTATGTAGTCACAGTAAATCATACTAGTGTAACCCATGTTGAGCTATGCTTAAATACAGAGTGAATTTTTTTTTGGGCGTCTGTTAGAAGTATCTCGCGAACGGAAAATTACTTTGATCTGAAAATTTGGCAACATGCATTCTGCGATAAGATCTATTTATAGAAAATATTTTCCAGGTGAATGTACTTCCGGAAATACCGGAAGTTAACCCTAACTTCGTTATTTTAAATGGATCATCCTATACATTGTATCATTTCTGGATTCTACGTAAAATTCTAAACACATTTCATGTAGGAGGTCCTATACCTATCTCCAACTGTTTTTGAAATATTGACAGGTGGTGTATATTGATATTTTGCACCCTGCAAAATCTAACCGGTTTGAGATCAAGGAAAACGGTTTTTTTCAAATATTATTTTATATATATACTCGAAGCGAATGGTTCTTTATGAAACATCGTGCAAATAATTGTTTTGAAAAAAACATTGATCTTATTTAGATGTTCCAAGAAATATATAGAAAACACTCTATATACTAGTATTTCGGCTTATTAGGCCTTTTTCAATAGAGTAATGTCTATTACTAAATGTTTCCAAGGGCGTTTTCGTTATTTATTTGTTTACAAGCACCTTCTACCTACCCCCGATTGATCCCACCATCTGGTAAAGTTGGGAAATGTAAATGATCAGAGAGATTTTACAATTTCGCCCTTCTTAGAAAAGGTACTAAAAACTCGGGCTTTACCAGATGGTGGGATCAATCGGGGGTAGGTAGAAGGTGCTTGTAAACAAATAAATAACGAAAACGCGCTTGGAAACATTTAGTAATAGACATTACTCTATTGAAAAAGGCCTAATAAGCCGAAATACTAGTATATAGAGTGTTTTCTATATATTTCTTGGAACATCTAAATGAGATCAATGTTTTTTTCAAAACAATTATTATTTTTTGGCTTAGTTAAATTTTTGCACATTTATTTATTTCATTAAAAATACCTCTCTCTTTGTTAAGTTTTTTGGCTTAATCCCTGTGCAAACAGTATAATAGGACAATTATGACGAGTGTTTTTTATATGAATGACAAAATACTAGTGTTTTTTAAATTAAGAGTGTCCAGTTATCCTGGCAATTCTGTATTCACAAACCAAATTTTATTTCAACCGATTCCAACTTCCGTGTCTTAAGTAGGAGTTTATTTTTTTAATATAAACTTTTTGGTATATTTATTTATTTATTTATTTATTTAGGTTACGGCTATCCAACAGTAAAAAACCATTTACAGGATAGGAGTTGACAAAAAGTATTGTAATATAACACAGTTAAGAGAACAATAATTACTTAAAAAACGATTTACAAACATGAACTAAATGCATTTGGGCAAATAAACAAGTACAATAATATTGAACACTAACCAATATCAGCAAACTAAACTAAGTAAAATAACAGCCAGCAAATACAGTAAGATACAAACAAATTAAATATAAAGTATATGACAAGTACGTATAGGGCAATAAATATCTATGTACAGTATGTACATCTACCTTATAAACAGAATAAGACTAATGAAGTATTACAGATTTTATTTTGGAATCGGTTGTGTTGAACAAGTCTATGTTACCTTGCACTGTCATATAATTTTGACACATGGTGTAAATTGGCGATGATTGTAAGACTCGTGTACGAGGCACTGCTAAGTTAAAGGGCAACGAGTATCTTGCATTCATACGAGGTACATTTATGTTTAACCTACGCAATAATTCGGTACAATCTACAGTAGAGTTAATGATTTTGTGCAGCAGAATAACTGATTGTGCTTGCCTGCGTATATCTAAGGCTGTGACGTTACATTCAGATAATAATATGTTGTGAGGATAACCAATAGGCGGATAGGCTCCACTAATCTTAAAAGAAACATATTTCAGAAATTTACGCTGCAAACTTTCTAATAATTGTTCTTGAGCCCCATATTTGGGGTACCAAACAATAGAAGCATATTCTAAATGGGAACGAACAAATGAATAAAAAAGAGAAAGTAGAACATCCTTAGAATGGAACTCTCTAGAGTGGCGAATAATAAATCCCATATTTTTGCTAGCTTTAGCAGCAATTGAAGAAATGTGTTCATTAAAACTCAACTGGGGATCAAAAATTACCCCAAGATCTTTAAAAGAATTGGGACGCTTTAAACAGACCTTGTCCAAGCTATAGGGAAAAATTACTGGGTTATGCGTTCGATAAAATGAAAGAACATTGCATTTGTCGGTGTTCAGAGGTAAGTTGTTTCGACCGCACCAATTGTTTATTTGTTCCAAATTGTATTGTAACTTTATGCAGTCCTCAATGCAGGAAATTTGGTAAAATATTTTCATGTCGTCTGCGTATAATAAGTATCTTATATTGAGATTAGTTGCGATATCGTTTATGTAAATATTAAACAATAAAGGTCCTAGGATATATCCCTGAGGAACACCAGATGAAGCACTTAAATGTTTAGATATGTACCATTTATGCTGAACAAACTGGATTCTGTTCTCTAAATATGAGCTGAATAATTTAATCAACGAATCTGATAGTCCAACACTTTCTAATTTAGCTACTAATATTTTGTGGTCTAAATGATCAAAAGCCTTCGAAAGATCTGTATATATTATATCAATCTGGCCTTGCTTGTCTATTACCTCAGATATGAATTGTGTGGCACAGGTTAAGTTGGTTGTCGTGGATCTACCTGCCATAAAACCATGTTGTTCGGGAATAATGATATTTTTGAAATGAAACAGGAGACTGGAATGAATCAAGTTTTCGAGGGCTTTTGAAAAGTTAGAGATGATGGCGATTGCCCGGTAGTCACTAACATTCTGCTTGCAACCCTTTTTGAAAACGGGACAGATGCGCGATACTTTCCAGGATGTTGGAAAAGCTGATGTTTTAAAAATTAGATTAAAAATAAATTTAACGGGTTCTAGGAATACTGCAGCACAATCTCTTATTAGAAAAGAAGGAATATAATCGGGCCCTGTAGTCATTTTAGGTTTGAGACTCTTTAATGCTGATAAGACTTGTTTATCAGTTACGTCACTGATATAAATGGTATTAGTGACTTCTGTATGTGATATTGCGGACTGATCAGAAGAACCACTTGAATATACACTTTCAAAGTAGTTGGCAAAACCGTCAACAATGTCTTGAGTATTTTTTAATTCAACGCCGTTAAGTACCATATTTGAAGGAATGGGAGAGGTACGTCTTTTATTGTTGACATAAGACCAAAAAGTACTTGGATCAGAGTGTATTCTAGATTCAGCTTGATGAATAAAATTATTGTAAGAAGTCTGAATATCAGACTTAATCATCTTTCTCAGTTCTTTAAATTTAGTGTGGGCTATTGTGCAGCCATGAGTTTTATATCTACGCCAATGAATATTTTTTTCGCGTAGCTTATTTTTTATTTCTTTGGTAAACCACGGTGGATGTTTGTTTATGTAAGGAGATGTTTTGGGCACATAACAATCTAATACAGAATATAAACTGTTATAAAACTTATTACAAGTTGAGTCGACATCTGTCAAAGTGTACATTTCGGACCAGTCAATATTTGCAATACCATCATATAGAAGTCTCAGATCTACTCTACGAAAATTATAGCTAATGTTATCTGCAAACGATAGGTTAGTAATTACTGGGGTATTTGTTACATCAATGACTAAAGCGGGGTGTTGCATGTCCAGTGGTATGAGAGGTAAATCACATTTGATAACCGTGCAGTCTTTGTTGTATAATACCAGATCCAATATCCTGCCATTACTGTTCAATATTTTATTGTGTTGACTCAACTCTAAAAAGTTACAAAATTGTAATAAAGAGTTAGCAGTAGGATTGTTAGTCGGAGTCGTGATTGATGTTAAATAATTGGGGATATTGAAATCACCTAAAATTAGTAAACCCTGACCATAAATATTTCCGAGAGACTCAATACTTTCAAACAATTTGTTATATAACTCTATAAGGATGTTTTTGGAGGAATGTATACTACAAATATATTGGTAGAACTGTGACCTGTTTCAACATTAACTGCAACGACATCGATACATTCTATCTGATCAAGTGTTTCATTTAATACATTGGAATCTATCTGTTTCACTTTTAGGCACGAATTTTCAGCGAGCAATACACCGCCACCTTTACTTTTATAGTTAATTCTTCGATCGCTTCTAAAGACATCAAAATGATGGTCAAACAATTCGCTATTTAAAACATCTGAATGTAGCCACGTTTCAGTGAGAGCTACGAAGTCGTACTCCGTCTGGCGACCGACAGTTTGATTGTAAAGAGTATCAGTCTTAGTATTAAGACCACGCACATTTTGGTAATAAAGAAGTACGGGTTTAGTGGGAGGGATCCTCGCCTCACCAATACTTGTATTAGGATTTAAAATATTATTATTGGTGACAGCGTCGGAGGTCAAAAACGGGTGATGGCTATTTTTTACCAAATAAATCGCATTTCAGTAATTCCGCTTTTTCCCTATATATCGGACAGGTCCTATCCCATGCAGAATGGTTAGTATCTAAATCCGGTTTAGTCTTACTGGCATTCACACAATTAATGCATTTTACAGTATTTACGCAATTACTAAGTTCTTGACTAGAGTGTTCTTCGGCACATTTGGGACAAGTCCAATTTTTATTACAATTTTTTGATATATGGTTAAACCCACAACATTTAAAGCATCTACGTACCTCTAAGGCGTCGTACACGGTACAAAAATCATAGCCAATTGTTAGTTCACCAGCATTCAGTGCAGCATGATACGATTTACCATCTACTTGTAGAACAGCTTGGAATATGTGGGACGAGTTTCTCAATGTTTTAAAACTAATGATCTTGACCGACCCGACCTCGTTAAAAATTTGCTTGTTTTGGCTCTTAATCATCTGGATAAGTAACTCTTCATTATGTTTCTCGGAAATACCCACCACCTTAATCCTGGGATGCAGGCTACCGGCAATCTTTACATCATATTTTTCTCCCAGTTTCTCTGATGCAAGCCTCTTGAATTTCAGTGACTCCTCCTCACTATTACAGCTAATCACTAGGCCTCCGTTGCTCACATTCTTAACTTTAGATACATTGATATCCTCATTTAGTGGATTAATTTTTTGAAATAGGTCCGCTTTAGTTGTGTGAGTACGTTGTTCACTATTCTTTGGCAACAGTATAACATATACCGGGTTTCCCATTTCATTTGACTAATGGCAATTAACATGGGCTTTTACATTTCATTGAATTTTATATTCCCAGGGCACACTATGAGAAATATTGCCAACGGAATCGATAGTACTGAATGTCAAACACTTCAGATTACCAAAATACTAAAGCGAAATGTTTTTTTAATTAAAATATCAATAAAAATTCGTTTTAAGTTAACAGATGTAGTTTACATAAGGTTTTAAGAAACGTCATGTTACGTCAACGATTGGACTAGTTGGTTGAGCGTCCGTCTTTCAAACTCAACCGCATAATTTTGCAGGTTCAAATCCCGCCAGAGACAACTTTTTTTTATTTTACTTTTTCATTAATTACAAATTATTAGTGTTTACTTATTCGAATAAATATAGTTCATTGTCAATACCTAGTTATTATTTTTGAAAGTCACAATATTTACTTATCAGCAAAAAAATAAAACATGTTTTAATTGGTTCGTTTCAGAGACTTGGTTCGTTTCCTTTATCTTTAGCTAAAGCTACTGTCTTACAAAATAAGTAATCAATAAGCAACATATTATGTTTTATTTATTACATGCACTGTGCTTTTACTAATAGTGTAGGTACTTATCTCTGCTAATAGTTACTACATATTATACCTCAATCTGGATATTGAGTTAAACAGTTACAGAGAAACTGTTTCCGTGTGTCCGTGTAATGTCGTGAATTAGTAATAGTTTGTTTCAATGAAAAACTATCATTCTAAAATTATGAGTTTTTTCAACATATTTTAAAAAACTCATAATTTTAGAATTAGTTTTTTATTAAAAAAAAAACGTATTACTAATTCATGACAGTTCCTCTGTAACTGTTTTAACTCAATATCCAGATTGAGGTATAATATGTAGTAACTATTAGCAGAGATAAGTACACTATTAGTAAAAGCACAGTGCATGTAATAAATAAAACATATGTTGTTTATTGATTACTTATTTTATAAGATAGTAGCTTTAGCTAAAGATAAAGGAAACGAACCAATTAAAACATGTCTTATTTTTTATTGATAAGCAAATATTGTGACTTTCAAAAATAATAACTAGGTATTGACAATAAACTATATTTATTCGAATAAGTAAACACTAATAATTTGTAATTAATGAAAAAGTAAAATAAAAAAAAGTTGTCTCTGGCGGGATTTGAACCTGCAAAATTGTGGGGTTCAGTTTGAACGACGGACGCTCAACCAACTAGTCCAATCGTAGACGTAACATGACGTTTCTTAAAATCTTATGTAAACGACATCTATTAACTTAAAGCGAATTCTTATTGATATTTTAATTAAAAAAGCATTTCGCTTTAGTATTTTGGTAATCAGAGGTGTTCGACAGTCATTACTATCGATTCCGTTAGCAATATTTCTCATAGCGTGTCCTGGGAATATAAAATTCAATGAAATGTAATAGCCCATGTTAATTGCTATTAGTTAAATGAAATGGGAAACCCGGTATATATACATATGTATATATAACATGACACAATAGTAATATTTACTTTTAAAAAAATTACATGATTACCCGCTAGTATACACATTTCGAGAATGAACAGTTTATATAAAAATTAGCATTGTTTACTGTAAAGCAATTCAACTCCAAAATTAAAGAGAACTTTCGGCTAATTCCAGTATTTTATTAAACGCGCGCCAATCGTTAAATTTGCAAGTAGCCCTCAAACAAAAACACCAGTCGAATGTGTTTAAACGACAGACTGGCCTACCAGCCAATGTTTAATTTCTCGCAAGCAGATTAAATTGCAAAAAAGAATTATTTGACGCTCCACTCCCAAAACAACCAGAGAAACAGTAACCGAGAACTTTAATTTGATTTTGCACAATAGGAAATCAATTTTAATCGCATTTTTATGTCAAACTGTCAATCACTCTTAATGTCACAAACTGAAAACAAAGTTGGAGGATGTTGTTCTCACAGTTGAATTTACCTAATTTTAACATTGGAAATGTTTAAGGAATCGGTAGTGAAACATGTTAGGATGTTAAGATGCTAGATGCTAGGAAAATATGTAGAATATAAGAGGAAACCGTATAATAACTATAAGCTATACAGGGTGTACCACGTAGATCTTCAATTAGCCGTTTCTGGAATACTATGCGTACTGGATTTATCAAAATTTGTATACAGGGGTTTCTTGTAATTTTCTATAGATTAAAAATATTATCGTATGCGACTTCTGGTTCCACCGGAAGTTGATGTCAACTCGCTTATTTCAAATAGAACATGCTCTTTTGTATTCCGTTTTTGGATTCCACATCAAATCTAAGGTAAGTTTCATAAGCATACCCTATCCTTATTCTTAATAGTTTTCGAGATATTTTGATTTTTTCAGAAATTTCAGAAAGACATAGTTGCATTTATCCCGTTCTATCTTTTTCAGTTTGTAACCTAAACACTTGAAATTTCAACGGAGGAGTACCACTGAAATGTATTAAAATATGTAGAAAATACGAAAGCTAATCCAAATTACACAATGTGTCCAAAAAGGTCCGACCATTGTGACAAATTCAAAACCCAATAATTTACTTATTGTAAATGGAACACCCTGTGTTTTCTAATGCTAACCTATGTACTTTTTAATTCTCTTTGAATTGGTTGGATATTCCCTATACCTAAATTCCACCGATTTGAAGGTATTTAGACATTGTCGAAATGAGAATAGTCAGTTAGCTGTCAGGTTGGTTATGAAACGAAACATTCGGACATCCCACGATTACGGGGGTGGCAATGGTGAGCAAAATGGTGAATCTCTACATTTTGGCTATTTTTATAAGACTCTGTCGATGTTTAAGTGTGTAACTAAACGTGGAAACTAAGTTTCCCAAGGCATATTGGCTAGTGAATGAATTTGGTGAATGGTCTTCAAAGCCAAAAAAAAGGAAATTTTGTAACAGCGCCTTGGTGGAGTGTTGTTATGTTTGTAAAGGTGTGCAGTTTTCAGTAGCTGTAGCGTTTTTGGCGGTTATCAAAGTTGTATTGTGATTCTGAGGGTAGGTCGTGGATATACTCGTGTATGGTGGATCGTTTATCGTTTTATCGTTTTCGAGCTAAGTACAAGGCAATTCTTAATTTTCGACAAAATTGACATATACCTATATCTCTCTTTTTCCACTAGCTATAGTAATATATGGTTTAAATGTTCAATAGGCACTTTTTTGAAATAAGTGACGAAAATTCAGCAATTTTGAGTTTACTTTTTGTTTTTATATAGGCACAACTTGTTTATTCTTATATGAAACACTCTGAGTTTTTTGTTGTAGTCACAATGAACAAATCTGCAAATATAAATAACTTTATTCCACTTTTTTTAAAAATCCAGAGGGGCAACAGACAATTACGGGCTATTAAAGAAAATTTCAAATTATAAGTAATACTACTACTATAAATAATAATATAATAATAATATAATCTCATCACTACTAAGTAATACAAATAATATTATATGGGGTCATTATAAAGTAAAGGATAGGTGTACTTTAAAGTCTTATATAGTTTTAAGAAATCAAGCTAGTAGCAAAAAGTAAATGAAACCTAGTTGCTTCAATAATTGGATTTTACCATAGACATGATTTTAGTGTATGTATGGAACACAAAAAAGTTGTCTTGTCAACTGCTGATACAAGCCCGAGAATATTCTCGGTACAAGCGTCAATCGTAATCATTGCGATTTATAGAATTGTTTTCAAAATAAAACTTACGTAAATTGAAACGATTTAAACTTCAATAGCTGGATCTACAAACAAGAAATAGTTTAGTACAATGTTATTACGAATGCGGCAGAAATTACAGTGCTGAATACGCTCCATTAGTGATGACGTAGCGCTAGCCATTTTGTTCTGGTAGGTCGCGGTTCACTATCCAAACAAAGCCCGATTAACAAGGCAAATTTACAGAAAAGTGTTATTTTGACGTTATTTGAAGATTTTAAGGGGAAAAAACATCGAAAACGGTAAGAGTGCAGTAAATGTACCCTATAAACGCATTCATGCAAGACAGATGGGTAATAATAACTGAAATATTAATAAAATCTAAATTTAACATAACCTCACTTTATATAGTTTATTGTAAAAATAACTTTATTTAATGATTTTTACAGTACCAATCTTTCATTCGCCATGGTTATGTGCTGGGCTCCGGATTGCAAGCACTACGATCAACGAGAAACTTGTAGATTTTTTATATTTCCGAAGGACCCTAAGGAACGCAACCGTTGGAAAAACTTGTGAGGTAGGTTTGAAATATACCTTTTAATTTTGGATAGGTAACTGTTTAAATGTTTAATATAAATATATTGTATATTATGACACGTAGCGACGAACCTGGACCTGGTGCATTTTTATGCAGTTGTCATTTCCGTGATGGTAAAAGGGAAAATGAGCCTGAAATCTTCTTGCACAATGTAACAAAGAAATTCACTTATATAAGTCCTGAAAAGAGAAAAAGAAGAGAGCAGAGAGTGGTAGTTCAGGAGCATCTGGAAGGCCTACCAGCCAAGCATCGACAAGAAGGTTATTTTGAACCAGATGTATCATCTCCACCATCTGAAATGAAAATGTGAGTGATATTTATGTCAAATATGTATACGTTATACAGATTTCATTGCGTTGACTGCTAAATAAATACAGTGCAATAATAATTACTTGTCATAACGAACGATCAAAAACTAGGTTTGTCGATTAAATGGTTTGTTCGTTATGACAAGTGATTATTATTGCACTGTATTTATTTAGCAGTCAGCGCAATCAAATCTGTATAACGTATACATTTTTGACATAAATATCACTCACATTTCAATTTCAGATGGTGGAGATGATACATCTGGTTCAAAATAACCTTGTCGATGCTTTGCTGGTAGGCCTTCCAGATGCTCCTGAACTACCACTCTCTGCTCTCTTCTTTTTCTCTTTTCAGGACTTGTATAAGTGAATTTCTTTGTCACATTGTGCAAGAAGATTTCAGGCCCACTTTCCCTTTTACCATCACGGAAATGACAACTGCATAAAAATGCACCAGGTCCAGGTTCGTCGCTACGTGTCATAATATACAATATATTTGTATTAAACATTTAAACAGTTACCTATCCAAAATTAAAAGGTATATTTCAAACCTACCTCACAAGTTTTTCCAACGGTTGCGTTCCTTAGGGTCCTTCGGAAATATAAAAAATCTACAAGTTTCTCGTTGATTGTAGTGCTTGCAATCCGGAGCCCAGCACATAACCATGGTGAATGTAAGATTGGTACTGTAAAAATCATTAAATAAAGTTATTTTTACAATAAACTATATAAAGTGAGGTTATGTTAAATTTAGATTTTATTAATATTTCAGTTATTATTACCCATATGTCTTGCATGAATGCGTTTATAGGGTACATTTACTACACTTTTACCGTTTTCGATGTTTTTTCCCCTTAAAATCTTCAAATAACGTCAAAATAGCACTTTTCTGTAAATTTGCCTTGTTAATCGGGCTTTGTTTGGATAGTGAACCGCGACCTACCAGAACAAAATGGCTGAAGCTACGTCACACTAATGGAGCGTATTACAAAGATTTCGTACAAAAATTGATTTGAGAGCAGATCCCTGTCAAATGAAAGCGTACCGTAATTTGATTAGCAATTTTGAAGGATCAGGGTCTGTAACTGACCTACCGAGATCAGAATTAGTGATTAGTGAAGTTGCAGAAGTTCTTCGGGAAAATCAAAACATAGCCAATACTAATCCGTTAGCAATCAGTAGTATGAATTCGATATCAAAACGATTGCAAATGCCATACACCACGGTTTGGAAAATTTTACGCAAAATCCTAAAAATGTATCCCTATAAATTTGGATCCAGGATAAACTGATGCAGATTTTCCAATTTTACAAATAATTGCAAATAATTTTAAATTTGATGTGTGCATGTCAAACTGCACTGTTTACTATGTTTACTATCAGCAAATTTCAAAAATATATAAGGTATTATTACATAATAAATCCGGTTCAAGAATGTATCTACATCTGTCAATTTTTTACAAAAATTGGAAATATCTCGAAAACCATGTCAATGTTTAACAGTTAAGACCTTATATAAAACTGATCCAGAATTTTATGCAAAATATCCAAGATAAGGGGGTGGTGAATCACATTTGGGGTACCCCGTACATTTATTAAGTCAAATACATAAAAGTAGAAACCAACGATCCGTAGTAGTAGTCGCTTTAAACCAACCGTAATGGCATTAATTTAAACACAAAAATCTATCTAAATGAATTGTTAAATAATTAAAATATTAGAACAAATAGTACACGCTCTTGCTCTTTAGAAATCGGTTCCTAATATTACAATACAACACTTGGTATTTTCTTGCATCTTCTCTTTTAGGGTAGAGCAAAACATACAATGTATCAACAAATTTACCAAGCTGACCATGCTAGCCGCAAATGTATCTTGTTTTGGGTTCAAACTAATAGCCATTAATTTCAATATAGTGGTTTCAGAATTAGTTTACGCGCCTTGCACTATTCCCGAGATGCAAATATTTATTTAGTATGCTTTTGTCTTTGATTTAGATCTGATAAGATGTAGATTACTAAATAAAGATGTAATTTTGCATTCATTTCTTAAAATGTCTCTTTTCTTTCAAAAATTCATTTATTAGAGCTACATTTCTAATACGAAAATACAAATAAAGATGGCCAAGAACGAGGAAGCTATACTTGATTAAAAATCTGTATGAAAACTGCATTAAATCAATTAAGGAATATAGGGGTAGGAGGCACGTCTTACTGTAATCGAAAATAAGATCTATGAGACAGAATATGGATACAGAATAGTAGTTTTGACTATGGTAACCAATTAACAAAACGGTACTGATTTGAAATAATTTTTATTTTTTTTAATACTTATTGAAAAATGTTTAGAGGAGATGTTTATTTTTTTAAATAGAACACCCTATGTATTTTAAATAGAACATCCTTCCATGAATACATTGATATAGGGTTTAATGGGTCTAGCTCTAATGGTGAGGGAGATATACCTTAAAGAATACTCCAGTAAGAATTGTTACGAAGAAAAACGTTTAATATTAACATAATCAATAGTTAGTTAACCCTGATATTCTAATATTTTTTAGACGTACAAATGTCTCACAAAAAGCTACGTCAATTGTAACGCAATTATTAACGTTATTAAAACATATTATATTAATGAATATACATATATTAACGTTATTCTACGTTCAAATACCCTGAAAAAGACGCTTTTTAATGTTGAAGAATCATAGAAAATGTATGCATTTAAACGTCACATTTCTAGTTAATAATCACACTATATACAACTGGTATATAGTGTATGTTACTATGTTTTAAATTAACTAAACTGTAACTTTTTTGTTATATAAGAAATGGTTGGGAACGTTTTGGAACAGAGTAAAACTCAACTCGATGATGTTCCCTAAAGCGTGTATTACTTGAATCTGCCTTTCTTTACAATTCTAAATCAATTTATACTATATATTCTACTAAGCTCAGTTTATATTCTACAATAAGCAACTGTCTCTCTATAATAACTTGTTATAATAAACAAAGCAAAGGATAAGATAAAAATAAAGATACATCAGCGAGATACTAAATATAACTTATATACAGTGTGGACAAAAAGTCTGGAACACCTGAAATATCTCGCAAAATACATTTTTTTCGAAAAATCGCTCGAAGGGGTCAAAAGGTATTTTAAATTTGCCGTCTTTTGACATACTTGAATTCTATGTACAGTGGCGTACGTTAAAGGGGTCAAATTAAGCGCTTTTTTTTTTAATGGCAACCTATATTTTTTGTTCAATATAACGAAAGAGCACATTTTTCTGAGTATTGTAGTATAAAAATTTTAATATGTTGCATAAAGAAAGTGTCGAGAAAAATGCAAATAAAGTTTTAATTGTGAAAATTGATTTATATTTTATATTTAACCTAGAAGGCGTTGAAAAAAATTGATTTAATGTCACTTACTTTTATTCTGTCTGTCAGTAAATTTGATACTTCGGTTTCTCTAATCTAATCTAAAAAAAAAGAATCAATAAAAATGTCACTTTCGGAAAAAGATCGAATAGAAATTCTTATGATGTATGGTTATGGAGATAGGAGAAGAACTACAGTGGAAGTTTGTGCCCTCTTTAATGAAGCTCATCCAGATCGCCCGCCTATAGTACGTTCTACAGTTACTAAAATTTTAGGTAAATACAGAGTACTTGGACATGTACGTGACAAACCCAGAACTGGCCGCCAAACAATCAATGCTGACACACAACTTGACATTTTACTAAGAGTTGAAGAAAATCCACATTCTAGTTTCCGGCAGATTGGTTTGGACATGAATTTAAGTCATGCTACAATACTTAATATTTTACATAAACATAAATTTCACCCTTATAAAGTTACATTGTCTCAAGAATTATCAGAAGATGATTTTGATCGAAGGGTACAATTCTGCGAGGAAATGCAATTACGTTGCCACAATAATAACATGTTTGTAAAAAATATTATTTTTTCGGATGAAGCCACATTTTGCCTTAATGGTACTGTTAATAGACAGAACTGTAGGTATTGGGCTTCACAGAATCCCCGATGGATGCAGGAGTTACATACTCAGTATCCAAGAAAAGTAAATGTATGGGCAGGCATAGTCAGAGACAGAATATATTTCTATAGACTAGATCTTTATTTACTAGGTATAATATGTTCTTGTTATTCAAATTGTATTTTATTTGGGGCATTATTTTCTATAGACTAGGTCTTTATTTACTATAATGTTCTTGTTATCAAATTGTATTTTATTTGGGGCATTATAGGACATCTGTCCTCTGCCCTTACTGAATTTGTAATAATAATAATAATAATAATAATAATAATAATATTGGGCCCTTATTTTTTTGATGAGAACATGACTGGAGAAAGATACTTGCAATTCTTACAACAAGATTTGATTCCAACACTGACAGCTTTATACCCAAATATAAATGACCCAGCCATACCTGACAACAGACTTTGGTATCAACAAGACGGGGCGCCTCCTCATTATGCTCTTGCTGTTCGCAATTATTTGAGTAATGTCTTTCCTGAACGATGGGTGGGGCGACGTGGACATATAGAATGGCCGCCTCGTTCCCCGGACCTCACACCCCTCGACTTCTTCTTATGGGGTTATTTAAAAACCAAAGTTTACAGCAGTAAACCGGAAAACATAGAAGACCTGAAGGAACGGATTCAGCAAGAAATACACAACATCGAACCGGAAATGCTTGACAGAGTGCAAAAAGAATTTATTTTTAGACTAGGACATTGTCAAATAGTTAATGGGCAACAGTTCGAACATCTTATTAATTAATGATTTTTTTTCTTGTTTCGTTTTATTAAAAAAAAATATTTTCACAATTAAAACTTTATTTGCATTTTTCTCGACACTTTCTTTATGCAACATATTAAAATTTTTATACTACAATACTCAGAAAAATGTGCTCTTTCGTTATATTGAACAAAAAATATAGGTTGCCATTAAAAAAAAAGGCGCTTAATTTGACCCCTTTAACGTACGCCACTGTACATAGAATTCAAGTATGTCAAAAGACGGCAAATTTAAAATACCTTTTGACCCCTTCGAGCGATTTTTCGAAAAAAATGTATTTTGCGAGATATTTCAGGTGTTCCAGACTTTTTGTCCACACTGTATACACCTTGAACATGGTTGCTGGTGGGAATCATGAAGATCCTTCATGATTCCCACCAGCAATCTCCTCTCAGTAGGAAATAAGGGTCCCCATCTAGCACGTTTTTAACACGATTAATACTAACGTTTAAAACACCAAAAACTTAAACGTTTTATCAAGGTATTGTTTATACTTTTAGTTATTTCCAATAATACTTTTAGGCCCATCAGACGTTTAATATATACATTGAAAAAACCTGTACATTTAAGTTTTTCTCTAAGTAATATTTAAACCAATCGTTTAATACTAACGTTTGAAAAAACAAAACGTTTTATCTTCAGGTCTTTAAAGTGTTTAATTATATGCATTGAAGAAACATGTACCTAAATTTAACGTTTTCTCCATGAACAATTTAAACCAATCTTTCTTACTATATAACAAGTTTTTAGGACGTTTAATACTTTGGTTCAAAACCAAAAACTGAAACGGTTTAGCAAAGTATTATTTACATCTTTAGTTATTTTAAATGATATTTCCAGGTCTTTAAGACGTTTAAAATAAACATTGACGAAATCTGAAATTTTGATATTTTATCCATGAAATATTTAAACTAATCGTTATTTCTAACTGTTTTTCCATGTTTTGAGGATATTTAAAACTAACGTCTGAAAAAACAAAATTTTACCAAAGTGCTATTTACACGTTTCGTTATTTTAAATAATATCTTCAGGTATTTAAAAGCTTTAATATAAACATCGAAGAAACATAAATTTAACTTTATTCTTAAGAAATATTTACATTTTTAGTTAATTAAAATAGTTTAACATGAGTTCAACTTTTAGTGGAAAATTCGTTGCAAAAAAGACGTCATTTTCTAACCCTTTACGTTTAATCAACCAAAACAATGTTGTTATGACGTGTTTTAAACTATGTTGTTTTCATTGGTGTGTTGGATATATACTTTATAGTCTTTGTAGCTAACGAATCGATGTTCTCTTTCTAACGCATTGTGCTTATGGAACACCCTTTAATGTATATCTTCCTCACTATTAGAGCCTAAAACCATTAAATCCTATATCAATGCAGGGGCGGATGGGCCGGCTGGGAGATCGGGAGAATTCCCGAAGGGCCGGTAGTCTTTGGGGCCGGGCCGGGCCGCCCCGACCCACTGCGGTTGGCGATTCAAATTATATTAAATCCCTTTTATATTAAATTCTTATTTGTAATTTACTTTTATTCTATTTAGGTTTACATATTTTTTGTTATATTACCTATATTTTTGGTTAGTTTTTTAGTGAAATAGGGTTTCTCGTATATTTGTGACCTGAACTAAAGTTTCAATTTTCAAGTAATTTTTTTTCAAATGTTTACCAAAGAACTAGCCGTGGATTATTTTGTTTGTGATATTTTAATCATGTTTTGGTGTTACATTTTTGAGTTTGTAGTTTTTTAAGAGAGTTTGTTTTGTGCAATATAATAATCTACCTAGTTCATTCAATAACATATTTTTTATTTTTAAAAAAATATAATTTTGTTTTATATGTTGACTTTTTATATGTTTTTTGTTTTATATTTGTAACTATTTGAGGTTGGATTTTCAGTAAAAATTTTTATTTGTGCTATTAAAGTTTTAAAAAATAATTGGATATTTATTTTCATCGGATAAAAATCCTCTATTAGATTCAAAGTATGTAATTGAAACAAAAAACTTTTTTATTATAGCAAAACGGGTCCGAGTGGGTACTGATTTTCCCGGGCCGGTTTACCCAACCCCATCCGCCCCTGTATCAATGTATTCATAAGAAGACGTTCTATACAAATCTGTAAAAATATAGTGTTCCATTTAAAAAATATAAGTTGCTCGAGTTTTTGGAACACCCTGTATAAAAGTCCAGTGTTTGAAAACACTTTTATATTAAGTTATTCAAGGAGGAAACTTTTCATTGGATTACTCAGCAGCATATAGCTCACACACGTTGCTAACCCTGTTTTAGTGATAGTTATTTCATGCAAACTTTCAGAAATTTTTTTTGTGCATACATCTTCTCAAAGATTCGCTAACTTAGGAGAATTTTTGTACCCTGTTAATTTCTAAACAGTATATTTAAACTCCCTTCTCCTTTCCATAATAAAACCATCAAAACATCTTTAATACTAAACAAATTCCATTAAAAAATCTTGTCTGACAAATTGCCTAATTAGGTGAAGTTAAATTGCTCTAAATTTACTTAATGTAGGTTTTAAGAAAGATGAAGCAGCTCTCTTAGAGTAATTAAATGGTATTCTTGTTTGTTTAATAATACTGAATATTTAGATTTATAAAAGAAGTCACTTCGGTGTAGTAAAAGGCAAGCCTTTAAATTTTGATTGTAGTAAGGTCCGTAATGTGATTTTTTCAGGATTAAAACTTGTGCACTTTACGTAAAAATGCTGAAATATAAGTTATGTGGTTTTATATATACATATGCCTATATTTCTAAAAATACGAGAGAAATAAAGATCGGATTGGTATATAGGATTTAGCTTAACACTAATGAAAAACTATATTGGCAGTTTATTGTTGAGAAATATTTTTTGATTAATATAAGTATATAAGATATGAATCTGTTTTTACCACTGTTTTGAGTTTAAGAATCAACCTACTGCCATGAAACTTTTTTTTCACATTACCAATATGTGAAAACGATTTTTTACTTATCGGACTATATACAGGGTTATTCAGAACTTATCTCTAAAACTTTGAGGATATATGCATCCTTAAATAAGAAATCCTTAAATAAGAACTGTAAAATTTTCAAAATGGCTCATGTGTACAGTAATGCTGAGTTAATGGACATGATTCTTATTTATGGCGAAGTTGGACAAAACTCATTGGCAGCTTCGCGCTTGTATGCGGAACGATTTCCCAATCGACACACGCCAAATTATGCAACTTTTACGGCAGTTGTACAACGTGGCCGTGATACTGGTAATTTAGGTACAAATTGTGGATGAGATGGTGGCCCGGGACGACCACAACATGTTTTAGCAGATGAAGAACAAGTGTTGAACCTGGTCCGTGAAAATCCGCGAATAAGTACAAGTCAGATCGCTAGGCAGGTGCCTGGAGTATCCCAATCAACGGTGTGGCGCTTACTACACGAAGCTCAGTTTTATCCGTATCATATCCAGCGTGTTCAAGCACTGTTACCAGTGGATTATCAATTACGAGTTAGGTTTTGTTAGTGGTTGTTGCAAAAAAATGCTGAAAATCCCCAATTTACTTAATAATTTGCGTTTACAAGATCAGCAACCAGGAGGAACATTCACTTTAGTGCGGCAAAATTGGATAAGGCGTGCCCCAAAGTTTGTAGAAATCGAGGGACATAATTTCGAACAGCTTTTGTAACAAGGTGTGTGCAAATTTTTTATAAATTTCATGTTTCTAATACCTAGTAATCAAGTAGCGCAATTCTTCAAAATTTGTGTAACAAAATTTTATTCATTTTAAAGACACGTCACTTTGGTCACATCTATCTATCTTTCAGTTTATTTTAAAGTAAAAACGCTGCAAATCTTTTTTGCGCCGGGTGTCGGTATACTCTCAGAACGTCCCAAGTTTTTTCCGTGACATCGCCAGTTTGCATTGTCAGTCCCAAGGTCACTCCATTACACTGGACCAGTAGACAGCGGCGTGCAATTAAAATTTTTTAAATAGTTTTCAGAACCCGCCAAAAAATTTTTTTTTTGCACTACCACATTTGTACATGTATGTTGAACATCCCCAAATTTTATTATGGATAAGTTCTGAATAACACTGTATATGCATATACACGCAAGTTAAATGGTCGATCCTAGGGAAAGGTTTTAAATGAGCCATTCCTTTCATTATTATCCTTACAGTTTTCGTATCCATCACCGTTTAGCAACAAAATTGATTTGAGCATACCTCTCTTATTATTAGAGAGAGACCCCTAAAACGTTATCTGACCGAATTCGTAAAAAAGAGTTCTTTCCAAATATGTCAAAATATATAGGGTGTTCCATTATAAAAATAAATTGGAATTTTTAGGGAAAAACCGGTAAACTTGGCAACATTGCCAATACTTTTATTGGATCGGGCGTTATTTCCACACCGTATCTCTAGTAGTTTCCGAGTTATTTGACCCGTGCGCTACTTCTGACTAACCCTGTATAATAATATTACCTTACTATGATATGAATAACGAGTTGATGTCAAATTTGTTAAAAATATCTCAAACGATTGAGAAATAAAAAAATTGAAATCAATTTTTTTTGTTTTGAGAATCTTGTACTGCGAACCCTGCTTGAAAATGACTTGCTTAGGTCTCTATGTTTATTTAACAAAATTATCTTAATTTTAGTCAAACAATATACATCTGGATTTTCTGCACGCCATTGCCACTGTACATTACACAGTTTATAAGAAATTTAAATAGGTAAATGGATCACGATGGTCCTCACTTTATCAACCAACATCGGGAAAACAACAGTAAACAAGAAGATTTGTTGACTTCTCCCATAATCATTTTCTTTATTGTGCATAGTTTGATGTCATTTTATCTACATAGACTAATGTACTTGGGCAAAACAGGTCAACCGAAAAATAATTGTGCATATAATAATATCCCGTAAGCTCCCCGTTCTGATTTATAATAGTTTTTATGATTCTCATTTCGTTCCTAAATTCCAGCGAGGTGCATGCTAAAGTACTTTCCTGCGGAAATTGTTAGAGAAAGAATGTTTTATAAAATAATCTGTTAATTCCGCATTCCAGGTTATAACCTCTGCAGTACCTTATGCAGTATTAGTAAACAAGTTTTTATTTTATTAGGTCATTAATGTTATTTTTAGTGAACGATTTACGTTCTAAGCTCAATGAATTTTTTTTAGAACATCAGTGTTTAAGTTTATAAACAAAAAATAATATGGGTTATACAGCGAGCCATTGTAAAGTTTGAAGTAAATTCTATAAATTTCTAGTTGTTGGGTGTTGAGGAAAATCTTTAATCATATATTTTCCATAAACCACAATAACGTTTTCAGTTTTACAATTATCTATGTTTAGAAAATTGAGTTTTCAACTGGTATCTTGGAAACCGTTACAGATAGAGACTCGGTTAAATTAGGGCAAAGCTGGGTAATTTCGTGATGGAACTTCTACAAAAAAGTTGTATGTTTCAACCCCTTATACCCTGAATTTTTTCGTTTCTATTTCAAGGTACATTGGAATAGTCCTGTAAAGTGCCTCTGTGAAGCAGGAAAGTGTTACAAACTATTTTGTAGTAGTTATTTACTTTTCATTTTTAAGGGTGTATACTTCAACCCCTTATACTCTGAATTTTTTCGTTTTGTTTATAAAGTGTGTTTGACCAATTATTATAGGAGCCTCTGTGAAGTAGGAAAGTGTTACAAACCTTTTTTTTATTACAATCTATATTTTAATTTAAGGGTTTGTAGCAGGTTGGTATCCCCTAATAAAAATTAAAAAGGCATTCATATTTAATTTCTTTCTTTCGCATTTTACGTTCATATTCTTTCATTCACAAAAATAGTCTTGAAAATCCAAATATATTAAAACGCGTCGATTCTGTCTTGCTCTAAATTCCGTCGGCGAATCCGCAAAGTTTCAAAGCTATCTCCTCCGAGTGACGATCGCGAAGCGACCCCGCGGCCGACCGGAGGTCGCCCCCGGTCTTTCTCCAATGCGTAGGGGTATTTTCGTCCCGTTCCTTACGCGTTTTCCCAATTTAAACGCCTTTTCAAAAAACCTCTGCAAAATTTTCGTCGATCGCCGTTCGGCGAGAGAGCAGCGGCGTTTGTTCTCGCGCCTAATGACCCCGTCACGCCTGCCGAAATCCCGACTTTTCGCGGGACGCCCTAGACCCTTTTTCTAATTTTACGGCATCGAGAACCGCTTAATGCGAAAGTTCCGTCTTTTCTCTAATCCTTTGAGATTTTTATTAATCTTTAATCCTTTCGAGACTGTACGTCGAGTCCTTCACGTTTTCATCTTTGAAAATCTGGAGTCGTCTCAACTTCTTTCTCATTTTATCTCCCGATGTGAGATTGCATTAATGAGACAAGCACCTCCCACGAAAACTGTCAAATTAATTAAACCTCAGATAGGTTATTTTCCTACGAGAAATATTGCTAACGGAATCAATAGTACTGACTGCCAAACACTTCTGATTACCAAAATACTGAAGCGAAACGCTTTTCCAATTAGAAAATCGGTAAAAATTATTTTTTTGAGGTTGACATGTACAGTTTACATACTTAAACGTCTCAAGGTAAACTTTTGCCAACCGGCGCGGTAGTGCAATGGGAAAGTCGTAGTATTCAACACGTGATAATACTGATTTCGCGAGTTGCCACGCTGGAGGCAATTTTTTTTTTACTTTTTAATTCCAATTATTTATTAGTATTAGTGTTTAGTTATTCTGTTTCATTATCCGTAGCTTTTATTCTTTCTGCACGTAAAGTTTGGAATTAATTCATTCATTTTGGCAGTCTGTTAAATTCATCATTTTAGCTTACAAAAGTAAATATCTACAATATTTTTGGTCTCATTGATAAAATTGATAATAATTTTTATTGAAAAATAAATTCTACTTTCAGCACTTAAAAAATTATCATGTTTTCCATCAAGAATAGAGTAGCCTTACAATTCATCAAAATATTAAGAAAAATCGTTTAGTATAATTATATAATTCTTTACAAAATTTCTGTAGTATGTATTTTCTTAAAAATAATATTATTATAGGCCGCAGGCCTGGACCCCCGGTAGCGCTAGAGATCGGAACGAAAATCGCGATAACGATTTTCTCCCATTTCTAGTTAAAAATTTAAACGGTAGGTAGGTAAGTCAAGGTACCGTCATTAAATTTTTATGTACCTATACCTAATTCTTAATTTACCCATCGTACTCGTCTTCGACTCGCCAGTCATATCCTTCTGTCCGCCAGTAATAATCCTTTTACCATGCTAGCAGTGTTATATACTATTTTTGTTATCTTAAGTATTAGGAATTCACTTTCAATTTTTTACGTGCAGGGCATTAGGACTGTAATAATCACAGATATATCCAAATTCTTGACGCTTTGTATTTCATGATTTTCAAGAGAAATAGTAGATCTTGTATACTTTCATGTGAAAGCCTTCGAAAATTTGACCATTGAAGACGTCACCCAAAAAAACAGCACTCTGGACTTGGTAAGAGTATTACCTGATTATCAGGAAGAGTTACTGATTCACGTTCATTGTTTTGATTGAAAGTCACACATGTTAATTTCGGCAGTATTGGCTGTATTTCATCCCGTCCCGTTTTGATAATTACATATAAATGAATATGCTTGCCTAGCTATTACATATATCGATTTCAATATTACAACGCTACATTGTTTGCTTCTAGCATGGCAGAGCAAATGAATCAAAGTAGATTTTCATGGCAATATGCTGCATGTTATTCTCTGATGGGGAGTTACTGTCGTATGTCTGGAAGCAGACACACAAACCTACACACAACTATGTGTTTGGAATATGATTATTTAGAGCGAGGTTAATTTTAGGGCGACTTTTATTTTTCATGTTTTAACTGTAAAATTTTAATTTAATTACAGAGATTTCATAGGAATATTTGGCATTTCGAACATCCACGGATTTTATTTAAATTTTGAAATCAAAATACAAAAACAAGAACAATATCAGACTCTAAAGTCATTTAGAAAGCTTTATTGACCATGATTTCGTACCTCTAATACTACGGTATTAGAATTGACTGATTTTCTCTTTCAACATAATAGTTTACTTGTCTGAGAATATACCTTAAAAATATGTTAACAGACAGAGCTGTTGTTTTTCTGAAGATGGTTGAAATGCCTATTGAAATTTACATGAGTGCCATTTTGGGATCTCGAATTCTACAATCTTTAGTAGAATTCTATAGTTTTTAGTAGAATTCGCATAGAATGATTTCAATCATTAATTCATGCTCTTTTTCGCATGTGTGAAGAGGATGAATCGTGGAATCCTAGAGAAAACTTATAAATGGCGAATCAAAACGAAATTAATGTTTTTGCTAACACAGAAAATTGAGAAAATTAAAAATATGTACATGTGAACTTCTTTCGAATTGAATGACGGAAAATTTATGAAAATGTTTAGTTTAACTAAAGA
Organism: Pogonocherus hispidulus; assembly: GCA_963924545.1. NCBI lineage: Eukaryota > Metazoa > Arthropoda > Insecta > Coleoptera > Cerambycidae > Pogonocherus > Pogonocherus hispidulus. The sequence goes on along the minus strand of OZ004697.1, from coordinate 36,230,203 downwards.
CTTGACAAATAACGTAATATAAAGTATTACTCCTTTTATTGCAAGGCTATCTCATCCCTGTAGGCACTTCAGTATTAAGTGTAAAAGCTAAAGTGATTAATATAACGACATTAACCCCCTAGCCATAAGTATCGGTGCCTAATTGTTTCTTAGGGACTAGTTGCTTGAAACTTTTTATCAGACAATATACCTACAATATAACAATAATACAATAACACAGGTAAACAATAATAAAATAAGCTCAATAATCTTAATGTAGACAGCTCATAACTTGACATAGACTTCACTGTTGCCAAGTTTCGTCACGCAACATAATTGTCAAATGGTGAATTTTTGTCCACGGATACTGAAGAACACATATTATCACACCAAGTTGCTAGCCCTTGGTCGAAAATATCATCAAACTTAGTACAGAAAATTTGAAAATTACAAGATGAAATTTTGTGTGCATGATAAATCTATAATTCATTTTGATCTTTACAATTAAATAACTTTGTACTGTACAGGGTGAGTCAGTTTATACTAGCAGGACTCTGGTATTCAATAGAACACCTGATTTTAAGTTAAGTTTGTCATATAAACATATGTCGGGAATCGCTTCGTTTTTGAGATACAGGGTGTCAAAGTTTTGGTTTTTTTTTAGTATTTTCCACACAGCTCCTATAGTTTTTAAGATAATTTATTCAAATTTTTACCATAGATTACTTATGATGGTTCACAAGTTTTGACATATGTAAACAATTTGAAAACGTACAGGGTGATATTTTTTCGGAGGTCTGGCCCCCTTTTTCCGTCCAGAACTTTTTTGTGGTACGCCACTGACTGCTTATTTTCCAAAATTTGGATTCCACGTTCAATTTAGAAAAATTTTCGTATCTTGCATTTTTATCGTAGCTGTAAGAGTTGTCGAGTAAATTGAAGAAATCTCTGAAAGAATATGTTTAAAAAAAAAATAGTTTTATAAAAATTTTCACTAAAAACAATAATTATTGTCAAACGAAAGTTCATTAATCTAAATTGTCAAAGGTTACATACTTACAGTACAACTTTTGCCACTAATTATTAATTTTTTTGTAGCATTTCAGAGACTTAATAACTAAGTAAAATAATTAAGAACTAATAATAAACCAAGGCAAATACAAATAACTTTACAAATAACCCGAAATAATTTTATTTTCAAAATGTGATCCATTTTTTGTTGGATACATAATCGGCATCGCGTTTCAATAGACCTTCTTGCTGAAACTAAGTGATGAACTCATATGTCTTCGCAAGCATGTCTTATACGCCCTCTAAGATCGTCAACATCTTGAACAGGAGGTGCATACACTTTTTCTTTAAGAAAGCCCCACACAAAAAATCCATTGGTGTTATATCTGGGGAACCTGGGGGCCGTGCGATTGGACCTCCACGTTTAATCCACCTCTCTGGATAATTGTCGTCTAACCAAGCTCATACATTTCTTCCAAAATGAGCTGGGCAGCAATCCAATTGGAACCAAGCTTGCTGTCTTAAATTTAGAGGGACATCTTCCCACATATTAGGATGCTCGGTTTCTAGAAACTAAGAAGTTGTGCGAACTGACCCTTTCTGGCAAAAAATATGGTCCAAATAAACGATTTTCAAAAATTCCTACCCATACGTTAATGCTAAACTTATTTTGGATTTTTTTTGGCCTAATAGCACGTGGATTTTGCTCTGCCCAAATATGTTGATGTTTGAAATTTACTATCCCACGTCAGGTAAAGCAAGATTCATCAGTCCATAATACGTTGGATAAGAAAGTTCTATTATTTTCTAATGTGTTAAGGATCCAACGACAAAACTTCACTCTGCGTTGTTCGTCGCCAGGACGTAGACCTTGGTTTATTATTAATTCTTAATTCTTTTACTTAGTTATTAAAAGTCTTTGAAATGCTACAAAAAAATAAATAATTAGTGGCAAAAGTTGTACTGTTATATGTAACCTTTGACAATTTAGATTAATGAACTTTCGTTTGACAATAATTGATTTTAGTGAAAATTTTGATGAAAATATATTTTTTTTAATAAAATATTCTTTCATAGACTTTTTCAAATTACTCGTCAACTGTTAAAGCTACGATAAAAATGCAAGAGACAAAAAAGTTTCTAAATTGAACATGGAATCCAAATTTTGGCAAATTAGCAGTCAGTGGCGCACCACAAAAAAGTTCTGGACGATAAAAGGAGGCCTGACCCCGAAAAAATATCACCCTGTACGTTTTCAAATTGTTTACATATGTTAAAATTTGTGGACCATCATAGGTAATCTACCTTAAAAATTTGAATAAATTATCTTAAAAACTATAGGAGCTATGTGGAAAATACTAAAAAAAAACCAAAACTTTGACACCCTATATCTCAAAAACGAAGCGATTCCGGACATATGTTTATATGACAAACTTCACTTAAAATAAGGTGCTCTACCAAATGCCAGAGTCCTGCTAGTATAAACTGATTCACCCTGTATATCCCCTCTAGTAATTGGTTGATCCCTAGTAAGAAACTGATAACTCTTCTTTTTAATATCGAGAACAAATAGCTGTTCTGTACTATGTCATAATCGTCATAATATACCTCTTTTTTCCATTTACGATTCTGATTTTGCCACGTTTGTACATTCCTCTACTTTCACTGGTTTATTTCTTTGAAATTTTTTGAAAATCTGCCAAATATTCTCAAGACCTTGTCTGAAATTCTTCTGCTAAATAAATATTATGCAGTTTTTCACTTAAAGTAAAATAAGCCATCATTGGTATTCAAATTGTGTCAAATTCTTTAACAACCAATTCTGGTTAAGTGTCAAGATATTATTAGAATCTTCTGCATCTATAAAGTTGCCGTTTTTTAGAATATTGTTAATTTCAATCAAATATTTCTACTTTATAATCCGAATTTTGTATCACCTACAGGAAATATCAGACCATACAAGTAAACATAACTTACTCAAGTGTTTGCCATCTCTCTATGTGTTCAGGAAAATCTCAAAAGGAGATTTTTTAATCAGCATATTCAGATATGCACCAACAGTCAGGCGGCTTTACATACCTTGATCTCCTACAGGATCACCTCCAGGGCGGTCTTAGAATGTATTATTGATCTAGTCCAATAATAATAATAATATCTCTATCCCTCATTCTCATAGTGATGAGCCCGGAATTTAGAGACATGTGTGGGAGAGAGAGAGAGGCATATTATTATTTTGCGGGCCGCGAGTGCGCCTAGGAACGACTTACGATGTTATAACTTTAACTACCATTTAGTACGAGAATAAGGGAAACCTGGAAAACCTTATTAATTAAAGTGTACAGTAGGTTGTTAGCCATTTATACAGTGATATTGTAGTACTAGTCGCATATTAAGAACGCTACCAGCCTTATAAATTAAACCAAAATCCAATAAATAAACCAAATACCAATAAATTAAAATTGACTTGGGTACCGGGTCATCACAACATAACTGGAAATGAGGAGGCCGATGCCCTGACTAAAAGGGGTTCAAGTATACAGTTTACAGGGTTCGAACCAATGCTGGGGCTTCCGCTTAGTTATGTAACAAGGTCTACTGAAAACTCAATCAGGAAGAGATCAGAAGAAGAATGGTCAAACGGGACTGAGCTGCGACAAGTCAAGCTCTTAATTGATGGGCCTTGGTCGAACGCAACTCGATCAATACTTGCGCTGAGTCGTAATAGCATAAGGATTGTCGCAGGACTATTGACAGATCACGGACATCTCAACAAGCACTTTAACACTATCGGCTTCAGTGACACTAGAAGATGCAGGTTTTGTGGATACGATGACGAGGACTCCATTTACATCCTCTGTCGCTGTGCCTGCCTCATGGTCAAGAGACACAAACATCTGGGTACAGCATTTCTTCTGCCCCAGCACATTACAGAGCTTCCATTAGAACGGGTGTTGGCCTATGCGCATAGCACGACTTCACAAGGAATCTGGTAAATACAATTTTTTGAATTTTGATCGTTATTAATTGGTTTTGTTTTTGTAAGTATTAATCTTAAAGTGTTTTTCGTTTTAAATGTCATTCTTATGTTAAATCATTACCAAGCTTTTTAAATCTTATTTATAAATATTATTTTATCACACATTATAACAGTGGTTTTTTGGGGCAAACTTTAGAAGTTTGCCTTGATACTGCACTTTGAATATTTAATTTGTATGCTGCTGGTTTTTGGCTTTTTGGCTTTTTGTTATTTTACAGGTGGTGTAATTCCAAAAGAAACTATGAATTATGTATATGGTATATTTATATGTCTAGACTAGATAAATAACAAAAACTCACTCTACTAAAAATCTATATATATTAAATACGAAAATTGGATGAATGAATTAACTCACTGCTAGTCGGGGAATGTAGGTACAGGGTTTTCCAACGAAATGACTCACCCCCTATATCTTTTTTATTTGTGGTGCTAATAAAAAAAGTTTTATACAAAAGTTTTATCATTTTTTACGAGCTTTCCAGATATGTAGTTGAACAGCCAAAATGAGTGCAGCTTAAAGAAATATGAACCTAGGTTCAATTTTTTTTAAATGGAATACCCTGTATATTTTTTGATTACTGCATTCTACAGATTTTTCTGATTTCAAAAATATATATACCTATATAAGCTATAATTGCTGCAACGGTTGTCATTTTATGGAGCTTTTTTATAACACGTTTTGGAAGCAATTACTCCTATTTGAGGCCTTGTTTCTATCCAAGGCTAATTTGATAAATGAACAATGTCTACGGCAGCTGCAGCTTCTTTGTTATAAAAAAAGCTCCATAAAATGACAACTGTTGCATCGATTATAGTACATATATATATTTTTGAAATCAGAAAAACCCGTATAATGCAATAATCAAAAAATATATAGGGTATTCCATTTAAAAAAATTGAACCTTGGCTCATATTTCTTTAAGCTGCACTTATTTTGGCTGTTCAACTACATATCTGGAAAGTTCGTAAAAAATGATAAAACTTTTGTATAACATTTTTTTTATTAGCACCACAAATAAAAAAAGATATAGGGGGTGAGTCATTTCGTTGGAAAACCCGGTACCTATGAGAACCAGCGAGTAGTTAATTCGCCAAATTTTAACGTAAAATAGCGCGCGAGGTTATATACTTAGTAGTGCCCAACAACCTTGACTTCTGGATCGGCACAAAGGCGACAAGGGTTATGTAAATATATTAATGTCACCTCAACGTGAGAAAAGTGGATGCGGATAATGATTATTTTCTCAGTTCTGACCTACTTTTCTAGGACAAAATATATTTAGACGTAGTTATACAAAAAGAGCGCAGCAAAATGAAATATTTCTAGAAAATGATGTTTAAATCACTGAATTACAAAATCTATACAAATGTACACAAAAAGTCAATTTGAACATTCACTCTAGTTTTTAAATATTTCATAGAATAAAAAATTAATTAAAAAAATAGAATTAATTTAATTAATTAATTAATTAAATTAATAAATTAATAAAAAATGTAGTGTATTAAAAAAGCCATAAGTTTGGTCTGTATCTAAAAAACGCAACCCATTAAAAAAAAATTGGCTGCGCCAATGGATTCTACTTAAAATTATCTAAAACTTTTCCCTTTAAGTTTTTTTGATCGATCTGAAAATAATAAAGTTACAAGGGCCCTGATGAAAATGGCAAAATTTGAAATATGCCCTGTATCTCAAAACCTAAACACATCAAACGCGATCAAACTTCACCACCAAACTAAAAAAATTACCTCGAGGATAAATAATAATATAATAATAATAATATGACTTGTATGGGAGAGGGAGAGGGAGCGGCATATTATTATTTTGTGGGCCGCGAGCGCGCCTGAGGATGCGTAAGCGGTTCTGTTATGCATCTTGTAGATTGTGAGATACCCTGAATTCCATGAAAAAAGGACTGCTCTGTACAATGTAATACCTTTGTACCAGCTTTAGCAACATACTTATTTTCCGTTGTTTTGACTTCGTTCTGATTCCTTTTTGTACAACTACGTCCATATTCAGAATAATATATCGGTACGTTATTACAAAATTTTCCCTAGTATAAAGTTCCGAACAGATATGAAAACAGACACTAATGACTGGAGAGATCATTTATTATCCGAGATGTCACTTCTTCTTCACATTGTCTCATCTTATCTCGGAATAATAGCAGGTAATATATTCTGAAATATGGAATTTAACCCGAATCCTTTGTTTTACAACGACGCTAAATAAATGTTAACAGGTTAGAGCAAAAAGGTCCAGTGAGGCATAGAATAGTTGTCTGAATATACTGTATACAGAGCCCCAAGTAAAAATTTGTTCAATTTGGAAACAAAGACATAAGATGCTAGTATATGATAGTTAAATAAAGATAAATAACATAATACTCGGAAAATAACTCGTGATTATAACTCCTCGTTCTTTTTCTTTGTTTAATACATACTTTACTTACTATCGATCCATCCTCGCCTCCAAATTGAACAAATATCTATTTGGGGCTCTGTATGGGACAATATATTGAGCAGGGGTTGCAAAATCTCTAAACCTTGTGTTCTATGTTGTTCGTATAATTCATAATTAGCAAAATTGAAGACAAAGAGATACCGAAGAAGTGATTGTGGAAGGATAACTATGAAGTTCATAGTAAAGCCTTCCATCGAAGTGTCCAATGGATAAATAGGCATAATTTTTCGATGTCGTATTCGGTATCGTTTGAGTACCTAATTATCGCTCTGATAAATGAAATGTTTAGACAGCTCTGGATTGAATGAAGAACAGTAGTAATCTTAAAATAACTTACTCAAAGGAGCAGTTTTCACAGCTAACCTCAAAATCCCTTTACAACTGACAATCAAACCTTCTATAGAAAATTTACGACCAACAACATATATGAGAATTTCATAAATAATGTATGAAGTAAATTTAAATTTGACTTGCATTTCATTATTTTTGTCTGATTAATGCAATTTCTGAACCGACATTCTATAAACAATATTTTTTTAACATAAAAACAACATTTTAAAATGTACTTGTCCCACCGCTCAGGTAGTACATATAATAATGTTTGGCTATCATTTCAGCCATTTACATTTCATCGATTATTTCTTCATTCGAGTCAAATTACTTGTCTCTCAAAAACTTCTTGAGTGGTTGAGAAATATGAAAAGAACTTGGGGCCAAGTCTGGACTATATGGAGGGTGAGAGAGTTGTTATAGGAAGGCGGCGCGGTTACCGGCAGTACTCAGGTTTTTCGACCCATTGTGCCTGCCGCCAATCGAGAGCTATTGAAAGAGACCCGTGCTATGCGTATAGCCCAACACCCGTTCTAGGGGAAGCTCTCTAATGTCCTAGCGCAGGAGAAATGCTGCACCCCCGGATGTTTGTATCTTTTCACTATGAGGCAGGCACAATGACAGAGGATCTGAATGGAGTCCTCGTCATCGTGTCCGCAAAACCTGCACCTTCTAGCGTCACTAAAGGCCGATAGTGTTAAGATGCTTGTTGAGATGTCCGTGACCTGTCAACAGTGCTGTGACACTCCTTATGCTGTTACGACTTTGCGCAAGTATTGATCGAGTTGCCTTCTACCAAGGCTCTTCAATTAAGAATTCGGCTTGTCGCAGCCCAGTCTAGTTCGACCATTCTTCCTCTGACCTTTCCTTGATCCAGTTTCCAACAGATCTTGTTACATAACTAGGCGGAAGACCGAGTACTGGTTCGGACACTTTAAACTGTATACTTGAGTCTCTTTTAGCCAGTGTATCGGCCTCCTCATTTCCTGTTATGTTGTGATGACCCGGTACCCAGGTCAATTTTACTTGGTTGTTCTGTCCCAATTGGACCAGACCATTAATACACTGGAGTGAGAGAGTACTTCCTAGCCTAATATAATCGATGTGCCATTTGTTAGATGTGCTATATGTGGACGAGCGTTGTTATGCAAAGGGAATGTTATGCCCAACATCTCTACAGTTTTTTTATGACTTCTCATGACTTTCTTGATTTTAAGATCCAATAATTGCTATGTTGTAGCTATTTTTTCAGAACCGTTCTGGCAGTGATATAAGCGATTCTACAAGCTGGTTCCGGTCCTATGAAAGCCATTTTAGATCCCTTTCTAGAAAGTCCATCAGCATTTTCATTTACTTCAATGCCTTTATGAGCTGACACCGAACATAGTCTTATTGTATTGGTATTTTCCAGTTCAATTAACATTTGGAGACAATCCCAAACAAATCTTGAAGACATGAATAGCTCGGAAATACGGACTTTGATAGAGGGGCATAAAGTAAAGCTTGAATCCTGCGAGAAATTATAAAAAATTTGTAAATTTTAACTGTTTCCCTTGCTTCGCTAACGTTCATTACGTCTGAACTAAATTTGTATAGTGTTGTATCGTTGAAAGAATTTTCATCAAGTATTGTATAAATACGTCAATAACATCACAAGTATTACAATCCTAAACTTTTGACTTTGAGTAGTGAGTGGAGTACACTCACGAAATACCTAGTTAAAAGTTTATATATCTTTCCTAACAATGCAATGCATTACATACTGAAACTATATATATTACTTTTAGCTTCAGTTCGCAACATGGCTTGAAATTATCTCTATTTCTGCAGTACACTGAATTTTAACAAACTTACCCGGATTTATATCATACATCAAGGTTTGATTTACCGAGCTCGCAAGTTTGAAATAAAGGGCATAGTTCAGTCTGATTGGAAACCATTAAATTGTCATTATTTTTCTACAAAGCATATAAAGGGTAGAGCAATTTTCCCTATAGTTAAATAACAGTTTTTGAATTTCTCATATAAAACGATAATTGCACCAGATTTTGAGTTGTGTTCCACAATTTTGTTGTTTTTAAATAACAATAAGATCCAGACGCTGTAGAAAATGCAAAATAAACCTATCAGGATTGTTTTACAGTGCAGCAGATATACTCCAATAGAGTATATGTTAAACTATATGAATATAAAACAAAGAACTTTATTTAGAACATTATAATTTGTGTATAAACCGAAAAACTTATTATTGCCTGACTATTTACATAGTAAACTAACTTATGTAAGGGAAGGACATGATTATAAGACTCGTCAAAGAGATGACATTTATATAGAAAATCACAATTTGTTGAGAACTGGTAGATCATTATTCTATCAGGACCTTATGGAATATAATAATTTACTAGTTTTTATAAAGAATTTTAATAGATCTCTTGATCATTTTATTAAGTTAATTGTTAACTATATTAGGGCACTATCACCATACACTTTTATTATTATTTTTTTACTGTGTACATTTTTGGTGTTTGTCACTTGTATTTACAATTTATGTTTTTTGTGTTTGTATGTATAGTTATTTGCTAAATAAATGTATTATTATTATTATTATTATTATTATTATTATTATTATTAATTATTATTATTATTATATTGCTAAATTTTTAAATAATTTATTTTCGTACGGCGGAAAGGTAAAACCATAACATATTGCACTATTTATTATAAGTAACTAATATCAGTAGATTGATTGCCCAACATCTTAAACAATTAAAAGGCTAGCAAATTCAGATTAAAGGTTAAAGTTGGTACTAAATTCTCAATAATACAACTAAATGTTCAAAAATAGTTCCAGTACTTCCGGTCCAACTGGAAATCACAGAACTGTCAAAATACTTTATTTGTCGAGAACACCCTGTATTTATTACGTGTACAAAAATTTAGAAAAATTGTGTCAGTCGTTTCTGAGATATGGATCTTGTAAGCTCCTGGCTGGACACACTGTATATAAAAAAAAACATAAAAAATGCTACAGAACTATAGGTATTATGGTAAAGAACACCTTTCACTTGCAACATAATGAGACGCTGGTAAGTACATTTTAATATATTTCATTAACGAAGTTAAATTATTTTTAAATTCTTTACGTGGCAGTTCTCACTCAAATGACGAACTTTAATTGCAATTTCGCACACGAAATATATTGGAGATTTATTCACTGAGTTTGTTAATGTCGTTAGCCGGAAAAATGTTTGTAGTCTTCCCAGACTTTATATTAGGTATGTATCACTGAAAGAAAAGTGTGTTTTATATTCAATATGTGCATTATTCCAACAATATTTATTTAACAGTAAAATATTACATCATTATTAACAAAATTTATTTATAAATAAAAGAAGTGTTCAAAATGTCTGGCAATAGTATATTTATCAGTAATAAAATATATATTGGTAGCACATCTATTGTCAAATATGATTAACTAATACTTCCTTTATTATAAATAAAAATAGCTTACTCCGTAATCATTATAAATCAACAAGATGTTTGTGAATAATTAGGATGGAGTGTAGGCCAAAATTATTATAACAGGTTATCATAAAGTAAGGGATATATTTCAGCTTATTATGTATTTTTAACAAATTAAGTTAATAACAGGATGTGAAAAAAAATCGATTGCTTAAACAATGGGATTCCTTATGTCCAACAGTGGTTAACGCAAATGTTCGATATGTCGTCCATTTTGCTTTTTGCTGCTGTACTGTACAATCACCAACCGTTCCTCCAAATTGTACACAGCATTATTCAGCATTTCTGGTTGAATTGCAGCAGTTTGCTCCCTAATAAAGTCTTTTAATTCTTCCAGCGTTGTTGGTCGTGTTCAACACCAAATTTTTTACTAAACCAATTCTTGTTTGTAGATTCATGTTATTAAAGTTTATATCGTTTCAATTTACGTTTCCATGAGTTTTATTTTGAGAACATTTCTCTAAGTCGCAATGATTATGTTTGACATTTGTATCAGCAGTTGACACGACACCTCTTTTGTTTTGCATAGATCAGTGATTTTGTTTTCAGTGATAAACGTGATAAAATTAATCTTGCATGTATGCATATTTTTTAAAAACAAATTATTATAGACAATTCAAAATTAAAAACCTGAAAAAAGTATTTGTCTGTCGTTAGGTAAAAAACATGGAACTGAAAAATTAATGTTAATTTTTCAGTTAAGTACGTACCAACCATTCTTTATCAACCTCTTTAAGACTAAATCAGGTATAATCTTATTTGTCAAATAGGGTAAACTGTGTATAGACACCTATTGGGGACAGATGGCAATGTGCCAGTAAAACAGTAATTTGACTCAATAGTACGCATGCGCCTAAATCAGTCTATAGTCTACAGTTAACCAATGTGTGTACACAATAATTCTACATAATAATAATTTATTTATAATAAATCTAACCTTTACAAGGTAAGTGCTTGACTCAGTAATAACTTTAATGTATGCAACCATCCTAGAAATAAGGGTTTTATGTGATAATGACTGTTTACGCATTTAAATTTGATTTTATATTGTCAATTGGGAAAGTAGAGTTATGTCAAAACCAAGAATTTCCCTTCAAAATGTACTTATGTAATAAATTCGTAGATAGGCATCTATCCCACGCAATAATTACTTTAGAGGGAAGATGCACATATGCAATGGAGGATAGATGCCAGTTTTGTAACCAATGGGAATAGAGCATAAAGTCCGGGATTTTTAAATATCAGTGATGATAGCACGAAAAGTACAATTTTTAGATTAAACAATATTTTTACAGAAGGAACATGCCGAAGTCAAATGTCAAAGAAGTGATGAACGCTAAAAGAAAAATTGAGTTTTAGATACCTTCTAGATTTTGTGTTTACTATAATAACCAAAAGGGACGTTATATGGTATGTTTAGAAAATTGCCAATATTTTCTTATATGTTGTTAAAAATGGTTTTTTTTTGTTTTATATTAGAAGTGATAAATAAAGTAAAATTTAATGATTTATCCCCCATTGTGCATCTATACCACTGTATGGGTATCTATCCCTAACAATGAGTGCAACTATCCCATCAAATAGTCATGTATCCCAAAAGTGCAAGATCTTCGATTTTGCTTCAAATTCGTTCAACTAATAATGTCGTTTTTTGCAAAATTACTGCAAATTGATGATTGATCGAACAATTCAGAACCAATTAATTAAAAAAATATTACAATACAATTTTTAGAGACAAAAAATGTTAGTATAGACATCTATCCCCACTTTACCCTAATGACAAAATAGCTGAATCTAATAACAATAATTACACAACATCTAATTACACAATAATGACATGAAAGACATTTAATTTTATATAGTATCGTCCGTTCCACGCAGTTGGCTCGTCTGATTCCATGTTCATGAAACACTGATGCAGTTTGGTAGTTCTCAGTCTAACCATGATATATCTAGGGGTGATTTGTATCTGTGAAGAACGTGGCTCCTAAGTGAAAATGGCTCGCAAGCCGAGAACTAGGAATTTCATGTTCCCCGGGCGAGGAATTAAAAGATATTGCCTGGTATAAATCTAAATTAAAAACACTTTTCTCCAGTCAGCTTGCGAGCTCTAGTGAACACGAAAAATCTTGTATGTGTAAGTTTTTAGTCGCTGCTGCTCAACATGTGTTCTGTGCTTGTCAAGCTTAATAGCACCCTGAAATTGGATTCAACTTTAATTTTTTGACATTTTTATCGCACTGTAAATAAATAAATGTGTATCTACCTGTTAAAGAAGTTATTGATATTAACGAATTACTGTTATCGTTATATAAGCGGCTTAGCCTTTGATTATGGTAACAAAATAGCCAAACTAAGAATAATAAATAAATGATATTTAATTAGACATGTAATATAATGCATGTTTTAATGGATACCAGTTTTATATACCTTAGAGGGTGTTACATAGGGCGTTGTGTAGGGTAAAAAACCCTTTTTTAATATTTTCTTTTAAATAAGTCTAATTTTTTTCAAGTCTTAAATTATTAACATTACTTGTTTAAAACAAAAGCGTTCAATTTTTCTTTGATTTTGCTCAGCATTTTGATACTTGTTAAAAAGAAAGATTTGTTATAATAACAAAGTAATGGTCCCCAAAAATCTTCTTGTTTATTATTTGTTATTGACTTAAAAAAAAAAAAATTTATATGTTGATTACTGATTACTGATGTTGATTGTTGATTACTTAACGGAAAACATATTTTTTCCCAGTCCGACTTTGTATTTTTTTAGAACTCAGAATTACTACGCATAGATCTTCCAACTACATACATGTGCGCTAAATTAGAATATATTTGGTAAAACGATGAAAAAAATATTGCAAAAATTTGAAAATCCCCTGTATATCATTAAGGGAGGGTTCCAAGGGGTGCATATGGGGGTGTTTTGGAATCAGCTCGATGTCCTCTATCTCCGATTATGCTATGTACAGTTTTTCACGGAACACCCTATATACAGGGTCGCTGAAAAATATGGAAACGGTCGATTATTTCCTAACGCAAGATAGTTACCGAAAAACGTTAAACATCCTAAAATCTATTATAATAAAGGAAATTAAGTATACAGGATCAATCAAAAAGTCATGGAAAAACTAAGTTGCTCTTTTTTAATGGAACATCCTGTATATTTTTTCATTTTTAGTTAGGACGTTCCTTTATGAATACGTTGATATAGAATTTGATGGATACATTTACAATAATTGAAAGACATGATCAAAAGGGTGTGCCATAAGAGTAACGTGTTGGACAAAGGCTCTGTAAGGCGTATAGCCTATAGCAACCAATTTGTGTTCTCTTTCAAACACACTACGTTTATGGCACAGTGTTTTGGTTATATCTTCCTTATTATTATAGATAGACCCAGCAACTGCTATATCAGTGTTTCCACTAAAAACAAGCAACTTTGTTTTTCCATGACTTTTTGACTGATCCTGTATACTTCATTTTTCTTTATTATAATAGATTGTGAAAACTTTAAAACTTTTGTGTTGAACATTTTTTGCTAGCTATCTTACTTTCGGAAATAATCGACCGTTTCCATACACATCAGCGACCCTGTATATACAGTGCCCATTATCTATCTAGTTACATGACTAACTTTATTAATAGTGGAGATAGAAAATTGGTTAAATTAGCAAAATTGGGCAGAATTACAAGAGGAATTCATGCCTCCTTCAGATTTAATTTTAATTTTGAACTTTTTGATATATTTTGAAAAAAACTGAAAATCGCCAAAATTTTTAAACTCGAATATCTCGAAAACTATAATAGATACAAATAATATAAAAATACTCTGTGTGATAGTGATTTTTACGTGGAATTAAGCGGTGATATTGAAAATTTCACGGGCATCTTAGTTTTTGAGAAAAAAAAAAATAAAGTTATGTTTTTTTAAATGGCAACTATAGTTGGTTATGGTATCAATAGAAAGCTTATTTTTTTCTGATTTCAAAATTATAATATTTAATAAATCGTTTTTTCTTCGTTTGTGTACATTCCACAATAACGATTTTAACATGAACATTTAATTTTGACGTGTATAATGTGACTTTAGTGTGCTCTGACATTTGTATTTTATTGTTGTTTACTGATCTATGTTTGTTTTTCATAGCTTACTATGTTAATAAATTATTTATTCTTTACAGTAAACGATTTTTTGTTCAAAATATAAAACAGATTACAGGTATACAGGTACATTACAGGTATATTCAATATTATATTTTTAAAATCAGGAAGAAACAAGCTTTTTATTGATACCATAGCGAACTATGGTTGCCATTTAAAAAAACATAACTTTATTTTTCTTCTCAAAAACTAAGATGCTCGTGAAATTTTCTATATCACTGCTAAGTTCCACGTAAAAAACACTATCACACAGTATTTTTCTATTATTTGTATCTTTTATAGTTTTTGAGTTTAAATATTTTGGTGATTTTCAGTTTTTTCAAAATATCTCGAAAAGTTGAAAATTAAAATTAAATCTAAAGGAGGCACTGAATTCCTCTTGTGATTCTGTCCAATTTTGCTAATTTCACCAATTCTCTATCTCCACTATTAACAAAGTTAGCCATGTAAGGAGATAGATAATGGGCACTCTGTATAATATGTACTGGATATGTTGCGTGTTCCGCATTTAGAAGATATATGTTCGATTAATAAACATTTCCTAAGTTACCGTGTATAACATAAAATAGCTTTAGTTGACGCTGAAATTTGTTCAAGGAGTTTGGCTGTAATATTCCACCGTATCAGTTTTTTCTTTATATAAAAAAAAAATCACAAAATTTTTACATTTATATTCTAAATTCCAATGAAAATGTAATGACAAACACATACAAACATTTTTACCGCCAGTAAAATGTATATTTTAAATGGGAAATGGAAATAAAATTAATTACTTTAACAATACATTTCCTGGACGCAAATAAAATTCCAATTTGGTCGCTGCAATCGTTAAGATATTTATGCGATGCTATTTCTCCTTTGTCCTAAAAATTGTCATTAATTTTATGAACTTAACGAGAAATATAATAATTATATATTAATAAATAACATCTAGAGGAAAACAATAAAGTTGCTTAATATATTACAATCCCGAACTATGGATATTATTCAGAGATGCATTTCAAGGAAATGTTCGCAGCTTTTGATGTGCAAATGAAATGAGAAGTTCAGATATATGTTCACGTTCAACGACAGACGGTTTGCTTTTGAAATAATTGCCCCAACACCTTATACAAGGTAACACAGAGCTAGGTTGCTAAAAGTTAGTTCTCAGGAACATAACCTCATGCTTAGCCAAATCGATATCAGCTGATGACTTCTGATATTCCGTGCAGACTCTAGCGAAACTTTTATATTATTTTTCATGTTTTAATTTTATAGACAAGAATTAAATTATGAAAGATATCGTTCTATAATCTCTATATAAAAGTTTGAATGTTCAGAAATCAACGCCATCTATAATTTAACTGAAATACAATCTACGAGTCTAGTATTATATGCCTATGAGTTTAACAGTTTTAAATCGCTGAAGTTAATGAAATAATAAGAAAGTTATATTAAATTAAAAGAGTAACCAATTATTTTATCAAACTGATCGGTATGATTATCTTACTATGATGAGTATAGCAAATAATAATATCTTTAGCCCTCATTCTCATCTCAATGATGAGCCCGGAAGTCAGAGAATTGTATGGGAGAGGAAGCGGCATATTATTATTTTGCGGGCAGCGATTGCGCCCAGGAACGACTTACGATGTTATAACTTTAACTGCCATTTAGTACAAGAATAAGGAAAACCTGGAAAACCTTATTAATTAAAGTATACTGTAGGTGGTTAATCATTTATACAGTCGTATTGCAGTTGCATATTAAGAACGCACGGTGAGATTCGAACCGTCGTCAAGCGCAGAAAATGATTAAAAACCTGACGTCTTTAACCGCTCGGCCACCGAGCTCCTTTAGCTACATACTTTCTATGTCAAATTAAATATTGGTTTGTTTTATTTCTTCTGAATATTAATATAGCTTAGGTATTATTATTTTTTGTATGTACTCACCTATGGTCGTTAAGTCCTAAACCTTCATCTAAATTTACTTCATGTAGAACCTACCTGAAAATAAAATACAATTTTAAAACATTGTCCCAGATATAAGCAAAGAATATCTATAGTGTGTTGTTCCTATAGTAGTAAAAAATGTTTAGGGTATGAGCACATATAATAAAGATCTAACTGAGGAGTAGAGACACGTCAGAGATGGACTGTTGTGAGTAAAGACGATCTGAACGGTGATTTTACACTCACAGTGATTTCGATACCGGCGACTGAAAAGTAACTGTGATTTTCGCATGCGAAATAATTTAGTGGATGTGAGAGTTCTCCTCATTCCGCGCTGCTACTACGGTTATCGCTGCGCGTCGCGTGCAGGGTCGTTGAAGGCCGCTATCGGATCAGAATCAGAGTTGAATATGCACCATCAATCGACAACGTTGTTCTCATTGCTATTGTCAGGTAAATTAGGCCAAAAGCTGGATAAATAATAACATTCAAATATCACTTGTTGGTAAGTCTTGTCTCATAAATGTACATGATATTCGTCCCATGGCTTTATGGATTTAAGAAAATGGCACAATGGTATTTACTATGGACAGCTTACATCTATATAGGGTAAATCGAGGAGAGATGGACCACTTTTTGATAAACTTTCAATAAGTTTTTTATTTGTATGAGTTAAACATAAACTTAGGTGATCTATTTATTATTCTAATAATTATAAAATATAAAAAACCGAAAATTAAAAATGGCCTATCTCTCCTAGAAGGTATAGGAGAGATGGACCGTATACTAATTTAGTTTTATCTTCCTTTTTCTCATAATGGGAGCAGCACCACAAAGTTGGCACGTGTTGGTGTAGGATATGCAACCATCTAGATGGTTGCACTGATGCAACACTTGATGGAACAGATAATGCATCGTAACCAGCCCTCTTTTTTCTTTGTAAGGCGATAGTCTTCGAGACACCCGACGCACTGATTTTCGAGGTCATCCAAGGTTCCATTTTGCTGAACACTACCGCATTAATGGCAGAAGATAAATTTTCTGCGCTGCGGACCAGGAACCTCTTTTATCCACATTTCGCTTGGGGATGTTCCGATTGGGCATTTCCTGTAACAACAAAACGTAGGTTCATCTCTCCTATATGTGTATGGTCTGTCTCTCTTAAAAGTGGAGGATAGATGGACCAGTAAATCCTCAAGCAGCGAAACACGTGAACGCTATGTTTTTGAGGTTAAGTAGGTACATGCCAGAATACATATCTGCCCGTAACATGTTAAAACTTTTAAATAAAACTTGCCGCAAGTGAAGTAACGGTTCAAAGAAAAACACCATGCAACATTTCGGTGACGATTCAAAACGAAATTTCCCGATAATTTTGAAAATACTGCACACACAGGCGAGTAACTATACTACCGATGAGCAACTAACGCTGTTTCATGATTCTACACCGGCGTGGCAAGCATTGTTGCCACAGTATGCGAGAAATCGCGGGTGCTCCGTCTCTCCTACTTGTCCATCTCTCCTCGATTTACCCTAAATAAAAATTAAATGCTGTTCGTTGGTAAGCCCATCACTTGAGAACGGCTGGACTGATTTAGTCCGAATAGTCCGAATAATGTTTTTAGGGAAAGAAAAAGTGGAAAAGTTGCCCGGAACAATGGAAAAATCGGGAAAAACTAAAACTGCAAGTTTATGGAAATTTGGAAATGACCACGTCTGTCGGGTCAGCTAGTTAAAATTAAAATCGACAATACCAGTGATTTTTAAATCACCGGTAGTAAGTAACCTGTATCTAAATATCACTCATGTCTAGTGTGAGATCTGGGGAGTAGACAAATTGAGATTCGTGAGTCGAACCACATCATCCTAACCCTCCTCTTTCTCTGAGAAGTAAGTGCCATACTTTTATTATGTTTTTCTATTGAAAATGGCTGCAAAACGACAGGCGAATCGTCTAGATATTTTCAGCCCGGGAAGGCTGCTTCAGTGCAATGATTAGTATTGGCAGGACCATAAAGTATAACGAGAAGAAGTCCGAACTCAGTATATTGAAAATGGTTGCAAATAACGGATAAAACGAACAAGTTGAATTAGTATAAATTTACCATAATCGGTCGCTCAGTTCACTTTGGGTGCATTCCGTTTCCAGCGTTGGTTACGGTTAAGCATTCCGTAAATGTCGGTCAGTGATAGGTTACTGAAACACTTGATCAATTACGGAATGTGGTTCCTGAAATATCTGTCGCCAGATTAACCTCCAGAGAGAGCTCGGTTTTTAACATAATTATTTCTCATTTAAGGTTGTGGCATTTAGTTTGCTACAGACAGTTCTGTAATTTCTTTTATTCGTTTATAATATGGGGTCGCCATAAAGTAAGTAAGTAAGTAACTATTTTAAAGTTTTATATAATTTTAAGAAATCAAGCTAGTAGCAAAAAGTAAATGGAATCTAGTTGCTTCAAAGCAACAAGACTGGCATGTGTCGACTGCTCATACAAGTGTCCGTTGCGATTCAGATCGTAATCGTTGCGATTTAGAGAATTGTTATCAAAATCAAACTTACGTAAATAAAAATTGAAACGATTTAAACTTTAATAACATGGATCTATAAACAAGAATTGGTTTAGTACAGTGTTATTAGGAATGCGGCAGAAATTACACTTGTTGGATTGAGAAGATTTCGTACGAAAATGGGTTTGAGAGCAGGTCCCTGTCTAATGAAAGCGTACCGTAATTTGTTTACGAAATTTGAAAGATCAGGGTCTGTAACTGACCTACCTAGATCAGGAAGACTAAGGATTAGTGATGTTCAAGTTGCAGAAGTTCTTCGTGAAAATCAAAACATAGCCAACACTAATCCGTTAGCAATCAGTAATGTGAATTTGATATCAAAGCGATTAACTGTCGAATATGGTCAACAGATAATCCACAGGAAACCGTTCATACTTCATGACATTTGCATTTGTGTATTGCTTCATGACAAAAACGTTTGGTCGAACGAAGTCACCGTTTGGTGCGGTTTCACATCTAATTTTATCAGTGGACCATACTTTTTTGAGGAGAAACAGAATGGAGAGGCTATAACTGTTACTGGTGAACGATACTTGCATATGTTACGAGATTATGCCATTCCACGGATACAAAACGTACACGAAGGAATTGAAAGAATGATTTTTATGCAGGATGGAGTACCTCCCGCATATTTACCGACCAGTTAAAGAATTTTTAACTGATGTTTTTCAAAATCGTGTTATAGCAGACATTTTGTAAATTCATGGCTTCCAAGATCTCCTGATTTAACCCAGCTAATTACTGGCTGTGGGGTTATTTAGAAAATTTGGTGCTTAGAACACGACCAACAACGCTCGAAGAGTTAAAAGACTGTATTAGGAAGAAAATTGCTGTAATTCAACCAGAAATACTGAATAATGCTGTGTACAATTTGATGAAGTGGTTGGTGATTGTACAGCAGCAAAATGGACGACATATCGAACATTTCCGTTAACCACTGTTGGACATAAGAAATCCCATTCTCTAAACAATCAAATTTCTTTCACATCCTGTTGTTAATTTAATTCGTTAAAAATACATAATAAGCTGAAATATATATACCTTACTTTATGATAACCTTGTATATTGTTTTAATGAAAAATAAAATAATATATTGTTTCTGTTTACAAGAGGAATGTTAATATACAGTTATATAAGGACGCACAGCATTGTGCATGTAACCTAACACTCGTACCGCCCGTGTTCTGTACTGTAATTATTCTTTTCTTGCAGGAATAAGTCATCATTACAAAAGTTTGTTTTTACGATAAAAATAAATACTTTCAACACGCCGTAGACGTGATATAAAATTATGTTTATCAATTTTTTACTTCTAAATTAAATGGCAAAGTAAGGAACATTTAGTAACTATTTAGGTAATTTTAAAAAATATGTTGGACAAAGTAGAAGGTCAATTCAAACTAGATTCAAGGAACATATGGCTTATCTCAAATATGGTAGAACAGATAAGTCTAGTGTCGCCTAACTTGCGTTTGAGAACATCCATAAAATAGATAGTAGATGTAAATATCTCCTATCTATTTTATGCATTTCCAAACTCTCAAATGCATCCAGTTCTTTGGAATTTGTTACATTCCTAATCAACATCCATAAAATAGATAGTAGATGTAAATATCTCCTATCTATTTTATGGATGTTGATTAGGAATGTAACAAATTCCAAAGAACTGGATGCATTTGAGAGATTGGAAATAGCAATGTGTAAAAATAGTATGAATAGTGACATAGGGCCAATCCCATACAATCCGCTTTATTGGTTGTAAATCATGGTTCACTTAACCATCTAACGTCGCGACGGTTGACTGAGCCATCGCAACGGTTCACTGAGCCATCGCAACGAGTAAATATGACACAGTGTTAGTTAGCATAGGTTTAGTATTAATTATCTCCAGATGATGCTAACTTGCTTGGCGAAACGCGCGTCGAGTGTTATCTTCACACCAAGAGTTCCAACCCCCTTCAAGACGGTAGTTCTTTGTCAAGAAAGAAATATAGGGATAGTTTAATTAAGTATATGCATTTCCAAATGAAACAGCACAGGATATGTTATCTATGACTAAATGCTGCATTTGTATAAAAAATAGTGTGATTTAAATTTTCCGGTAAACAACTTGTGCTTCGCAGTTTTCCCTTAAAATTACAGAGATAAATAAGACGTTTCACACTAAATGAGCGTATTAATCTTACGGATATATACACCTCACCTTAGGCCAAAAAGAAAATTTGAATTACTTGAACACCATTGGATTTTATACCGGCTAATATGGATTTAGCTGTCGCTTTCAAACGTTGCCTCACTTCTATTGACATAATGTTACATACAGTTTACTCGTTTTATTTTCGGTATTTTTTTATTTCGAGTCAGTGGCTCAAGGTTTGGAATGTTGGTCTTTAAATCCAGAGGGAATTTAATAATTTTTCCAATACAATAAAGGGTTGTAGAAACTAGTTCTACTACTATCAGATGGCATGCATATAGCAAATAACTACGAATAGTAAGGGACATCACTAAGTATCCTCCATCTGTAAACGCCTTATTTAAATAAGGACTAAATTCTAACTGTATTTTGATTCTAACTGTGTTAGACAAAATACGGCAAATTTTGCTTTGTAATTCAGCGCTCGGCGCGGCATATTGCCAGGGGAATAGCTGTTTTAGCTTGATTTGTTTTAGTCCTTATTTAAATAAGGCGTTTACAGATGGAGGATACTTAGTGATGTCCCTTACTATTCGTAGTTATTTGCTATATGCATGCCATCTGATAGTAGTAGAACTAGTTTCTACAACCCTTTATTGTATTGGATTTTTACCCCATTACGATTTGTTTGGATTGTGTTGCGAAAACTACACAGAGGTGGCGCCAATAGGCCTTGCGTAGGTCTTGCGTACGCAAGGTTTACCTATTGTGCCAAATAATCAGGTCTTCGCATTCGTCGGTATGCTCACTTATATTGCACTGATGAGATCATAAAAAGGTCGAAGCCGGTCTGCAATTAGTGGCATCCTACGATGTGTGGTCTTAGTATTTCCTCGTAGTTTTCGTTGCAATCCGAATCCTTGTATTTTGATTCTAACTGTGTTAGACAAAATACGGCAAATTTTGCTTTGTAATTCAGCGCTCGGCGCGGCATATTGCCAGGGGAATAGCTGTTTTAGCTTGATTTGTTTTAGTCCTTATTTAAATAAGGCGTTTACAGATGGAGGATACTTAGTATGATGTCCCTTACTATTCGTAGTTATTTAATAATTTTTAATTAAATTGTGACTCGTTTTTTTATTATATGAAGAGATGAGTAGGTAGAGGCAAGCAACCCTTCATATAAGGCAAGATGGAAGAATACCTACCGCTTATTAACTAATAGGTTATTCCAGATTTGTTTTATTCCTGGACTAATGGTAGGTATATATTTATATAATTTGTCAGAGTAAAATAATTCTATTTTTTAAATAATTAAATCTCAATCCACGAAAAATGGTTGGAATTTGCATCTAATGTGCCATATTAGTGCTACACTGAGCTGTATCTTATACAGGGTCCGGCATATGTATGGAACATTGTTTTAACTTCTTAAATATTATTCTTATAAAAATGTGTGGAAATTCTAGGGAAATTTTTTATTATTATGTTTTGATTATCTTCAATTTGTTTTCATTTCGTTGATATAGTAAGCAATTTTGATGAAATTTCCAATGACACCATATGTTTATTTATTTGTTTTTTTAGAATCAGCATTTATTTTTTCATACCCACTAAGTACTAGTGATTTATTACTTGACATTGGCGTGTATCAGTGTAAATTTTAAATTAAGTAAAAATGGTGCACCTGTCGGAAAAATAACGAATTTATATCATTATTATGGCTGGATACGGAGACGGAAAAATAACTCAACAAGAAGTTATGGAGTTAATTAATGAAGTGTATCGGAACGGAACCCCAATTTGAAGTGTGGTAAATTATAGAGAACAGGTACTGCTGCCGTTACCTGTAATTCCGTTTTTAAATACACATAATCAAGGGGATTTCCACATCTTACTTCCCCATCATATAAAATTATAATTCTCAAAACTGATAACCACGCCATGGCAGTAATATCATCTCTAAACGCACATATCATATAGTAGCGCCAAGACAAAAGCAAATTCGGAAGGAAAATATGAATAAATTAAACATTTTTAGGGTTAAGTAAACTATTTTGTTTTATAATGACTTTGTTACGATTTCCATATTGCAGCAAATTGTAATACTATAAGATAATGATAATTATATAGCGGATTCAGAAAGAAATTGCAATTTACTTTCAAAGGCAAAATTGTTTCAAACAATTCCCTAACATAATTATTTTGTAAGCTAATAGGGAACAGGTATAACATAATTTTAATATGTTTTTATAACAGTGCTAAAAATGCCACCGTATGTTACTAAATAGCATTATAAAATACTTTGATTTTATAAGCTTAAATGTTTTATATCTCTCAGAAATGTTTATAAAATAATTTTTTAATTGATTTATAAGCAATTTTATAATTTTGTTTAATGTATGTAAACATTTTAACGATAAATTTATAAAACAGTTAAATTGCAAACAACATAATAGTGTTTTCTACAGGTCTAGTATACTATATCATCATTTTGGAAGCATTAATAAAACATAATAATTGTATAACATTCAATTTATAAAACAAATTTGATGGTTGGGTATTGCTATGAAGGAAAAGAAGCTGCAGATAAAGCCATTGAATTAATGCAGATCTCTGTTTGAATTAATCTACAAAAGAAAATCACAGATAATTCTATTGTGAAGATAGAAATTTCTACCCTTTCTAATCTTCAACCCAAAGGTTGTGGTTTGGAATTCCCATTCCACCAGACAATTTTTAATTAAATTGTCTACTCATAGATCACGCCTTGTTCGTAGGGATGGGTTGGCAACCATCTTGGCGATAGCGTAGGATGGGAAGAATATCAGCTTAGTATTAATGTGTGAGATTAAAATCGGTTGATGTTTAACTATCCCCCTACCTAATGAGGTTTTCCAGGGTTTCCCTCATTCCAGCACTGAATGGTGGTTAGGGTCTACCAACGTAAGTCGTTCCTGAGGCGCAAATGAGGCCCTCGAAATAATAATATGCCGCCCCCTCTCCCACACAAGTCTCAGACTTTCGAGCTAATCCTTGTGATTAGAATGAGGGGTAGAGATATTATTATCATTATGATACTTTGGGGCTATCTTCAGTAGTTTTCCAGATAGAATACCTAACTGTAAAACCTCATTATAGAAAATATTAGCAGCGACGAAATTGTCTTTGAAAGAGTTTGCCGTAATCTTATTAAAAGAGCAATATTTGTATGGTAAAAATGTTGCTATAATAGAAAATATGTTTAATTTTGTTAATTTTATTATTTTACTTGTCCTAATATGAACTTCTGTAAACAAACCTAGACTTAAACTAATAACGAAACTTCAATAATAGACAGTGCAAATAATATCTATTGAAAACTATTGAAGATAGCCCCAAAGAGTTATATATCGTTTGATTAAGAAAATATAGGACATTTAAGTTTTATAAAATAATGTGATCCAAAAGATATTAGCTTTTGGTACACTCCGTATATTTTCAAAGTAAAAAAAGTGTCTGCTTTTGGCAAGGAACTGTGTATTTCTGAATGTTATAGTTATTGTTCCAGCATAATTACACATTTACTTCGTGAATTACGAAACAAAATCATGATTGAATGCTACACTGCACACTAAAGGAATTACTCAGTAATTACGGTGGATGATCTAGAACCCGATCTTATGGGAGACGGTCGACAAGGCAGACAAATGTAATTACTTCAGAGCGGTAGCATACAAACAATTGAATAGCTTCTGTTGATCAGTTAATCAATTACATCAAAAACGTTTACAGTCCCTAGTTGAGCAATTAAACAGAAACATAAGTTGCCCTGGTGCTTTATTTTCCTTCATACTGTAGGTGATAAATAGTGTCCCCGCTTTTGTGTAAGTATTCATTTCATTTATCTCTATTCCTAAAAAGTAATTACAACAAATAAAATAAAAGCCATGCAAGTTACACCAATTTACATAAAACAAAGTAACATACACTTATGATAAGTTATTTTAAATGTTTGTTCGGCAACCGTCTGGAAAGTACCTACTTCCCGGCGATTTTTCTTTGAGAAAGTAGGACTTTTCCGGGCTAGTCCTGGAAGTATCTACGTATTTCCCGGACTAGGCCGCAAATAATTACATCGTTATTGTAATTGTACTTAATGTTTTTCCATTTAGCCTGTTGGTATCCACAGTTTTGGAAATCTAGGACTAAGGATTGCAGAATTTTTAAAGCTACCCAATCGTAAAAATTACACAGTCCCATTGCCTTTGTTGAAGTTCTGCGACGTTATTTGCTGATAATGGCGGAAATATCACAAATTTAAAGAGACACGGTGGCTGGAAATCTACCAATGCCGCTGAAGGATATATAGACAATTCACTTACAAACAAAATTAAAATTGCCAAGACCATTAAAAAATTATCACATGAAAACAATCAACATGAATCGGATACGTTACCTTTATGTTCTCATTTCAATAGGCATTTAAATCCATATATATTAAAACGCATCGATTCTGTCTCGCTCTAAATTCCATCGCCAAATCGACAAAGTTTCTAAGCTTTTCCGAGCGGGGATCGCGAAACAATGCCTTTCTCCTATGCCTAGCCTATGCCCAAACCTTTCTCCTATCCCTAGGCGTATTTTAGTCCCGTTTCCTAGGCGTTTTCCCAATTTAAACGCCTTTTCAAAAAACCTCTGCAAAATTTTCGTCGATCGCCGTTTGACGAGAGAGATGCGGCTAGCACCGGCGTTTGTTCTCGCGCCTAATGGCTTCCTCACGGCTGCCGAAATCCCGACTTCACGGGACCCCCTCAACTCCTTTTCTAATTTTTACGGCTTCGAGAACCGCTTCACACGAAACTTCAGTCCCTTCTCTAATCCTTTGAGATTTTTTTCGAGACCGTACGTCGAGCGCTTCTACGTTTAATTCGTCTTTAAAAATCTCGAGTGTGTCCGTCTCAATGTCTGTCTCATTTTATCTGCCGATGTGAGATTGCACTAACGAGACAAGCACCTCCTACGAAAACTGTCAAATTAATTAGACTGCAGATACATAGGACCTATGAGAAATATTGCTAACGGAATCAATAGTACTAACTGCCTCTGACTACCACTTCTAACTTCTACTTGGTACTACTAACTGCCTTGGTACTAACACTTCTGATTACCAAAATACTGAACTGAAATGCTTTTCCAGTTAGAATACCGGTAAAAATAAATTTTTCAGGTTAATACGTACAGTGTACATACTTAACTGTCTCAGCGTCAAAGAATAACGAGTGACGCGGTGACGTAGGTAATAGTATAAGTCGCAGGTTTTCAAACTTCGTAATGCTGAATTTCGCAAGTTCGAATCACGCTGGAGGGAACTTTTTTTTATTTTACTTTTTAATTCCATTTATTAGTATTATTAGTGTTTAATTATTCGGTTTCATTGTGCATAGTTTTTATTCTTTCTGTAGGTAAAGTTTTAAATTAATTCGTTCATTTTGGCAGTCGGTAAAATTC
Source organism: Pogonocherus hispidulus (assembly GCA_963924545.1). Taxonomy (NCBI): domain Eukaryota; kingdom Metazoa; phylum Arthropoda; class Insecta; order Coleoptera; family Cerambycidae; genus Pogonocherus; species Pogonocherus hispidulus. Next base: position 36,203,562 of record OZ004697.1, on the reverse strand, counting down.
ATCATTTTAGCTTACAAAAGTAAATATTTTCTACAATATTAATTTGTTCCAACAATTATGACAGCAATATGTTTTTTAATGGCGCCGTTACACTTTTCAAACGGCGGGCGGGGCTCCGAACCATAGCGGAGGGCCTCATTGATAAAATTGATAAAAATGTTTACTAAAAATTGAATTCTATTTTCAGCCCCTAAAAAATTATGATGTTTTACCATCAAGAATAAAGTACCCTTACAATTCATCAAAATATTATTAAGGAAAATCGTTTAGTATAATTACATCATTATTCCAGATACAAAATTTCAGCTTTCTGTCTCTAAATTTATTATTTCATATAGAAGGGAATATCTCAAATTTCTTTAGTAGGTATGTATTTTATTTAAAATAATATTATTCTATATGCTTTTTGACCCAATGCCGTAGGCCTGGAGCCCCGATAGGGCTAGAAATGGGAAAGTAGCGATTTTCTCCCATTTCTAGTATACCATTAAAATACTTTAGTTATAATAACGAATTAACAGAATTATAACAATCAAAGTTAGTAAACAAACCACACAGCTGATTCGGCTAGATATTTATTTCCCTATATTCAAATTCATCATTTGGTAAAATAAACCAAATAATATTACATATAATTACTCTAAACCTCTGAGCGTAGCATGTACATCCCATTTCAGCTTAGTATCAATCAGTATTTCTAAATATTTTATATCTGTTACTGGTGTTGTGTGCAGTGAGCTATCTAAAGTGAGCTTTTTAATAACTGGCGTAGTTTTAATGTGCAAATAAAATGGCATATACATAACTAGAGCGGTATTTGTGACTTTTACACATATTAAAAATATTTAATTTTATCATATTGGCATTCTTTACTTCAATTAAATAATTGTATTCAACATTATTTATATTTTCCTTTACATACACCATCATTCAATATTCACACCATAATTTTTTAATCTAACCATATACAGGGTACCCAATATCTATCTCCTGAGATGGCTAAGTTTGTTAATAGTGAAGATAGAGAATTGGTTAAATTAGCAAAATTGGGCAGAATACAAGAGGAATTCAGTGCTTTCATCAGATTTAATTTTAATTTTCAACTTTTCGAGAAATTTTGAAATAAACTGAAAATCGCCAAAATCTTTAAACTCGAATATCTCGAAAACTATAAAAGATACAAATAATATAAAAATACTCTGTGATAGTGTTTTTTTACGTGAAATTCAGCGGTGATATTGAAATTTTCACGGCCATCTTAGTTTTTGAGAAAAAAAATAAAGTTATGTTTTTTTAAATGGCAACTATAGTTGGCTATGGTATCAATAAAAAGCTTATGTTTTGTTTATTTCAAAATTATAATATTTAATAAATCGTTTTTTTCTTCGTTTGTATACATTCCACAATAACGATTTTAACATAAACGTTTAATTTTGACGTATATAATGTGACTTTATTGTGATCTGACATTTGTATTTTATTGTTGTTTACTGATCTACGTTTGTTTTTCATAGCTTACCATGTTAATAAATTGTTTGTTCATTACAGTAAACAAAAGAAAAGAGAAAGGTGTATTAAATGTATTATTGAAATAAGAAAAAAAATAAGCTTTTTATTGATAAAAAATTGCATTTAAAAAAACATAACTTTATTTTTTTTCTCAAAAACGCAGATGCCCGTGAAAGTTTTAATATCACCGCTGAATTTCACGTAAAAAACACTATCACAGAGTACTTTTATATTATGTATCTTTTATAGTTTTCGAGATATTCGAGTTTAAAAATTTTGGCGATTTTCAGTTTTTTCAAATACTGAAAATGGAAATATCTCGAAAAGTTGAAACTTAAAATTAATTTTAAAGGAGACACTGAATTCCTCTTGTAATTTTGCCCAATTTTGCTAATTTAACCAATTTTCCAGCTCCTCTATTAACAAAGTTAGCCATGTAAGAAGATAGATAATGGGCACAGATATATAGGTACATAAATATCTTTCTTAATTAAACATATTTAGTTCCAGATCAATAATGCTAAATGTTTCATATTAATATTAAATTTGTTGATATGCTGCTAATATTTTCAGTCATAAAATTGTAGATTTACTCATATTTTATTGGGTGAGACAGAAATTGAGACATCATTGGGTGTATTTGAATGGTATCTAATTAATTTTTCTTTACAGAGCATATGAATGGAAAGACTGGAAGAAAAATAAAACAAAATTGATTCTAACTAAATTTAAAAACTTTTTAATCAAAATGGTTAATTAGAAAATCTGAAGTACTTAATTATGTTGATTCTGGGACAAATCTTAAGCAATAATGGCGAATGCGCCGATGATAATTTAACTTGATAAATTCATGCCTAAATAAATCACCTATGAAAGCATTGGAAGAAAAATAAATGAGGCCACAATATCGTATATCGCATGAAATACGACTCCTTTATCGTTTACACGAATCAAATAGCCTACTTGATATGAGATAGATCAAACTGACCTCTTAGACGACCGAATTCAATTTGGTGACAGTTGAGGCTAAACAGAAATTAATCGTGTAACTGCCCGGATATATCAGAGTTAACTTCTATTCCAATGGCGACGATACCGGGAGTTTAAGGGATATAGTGCGCCCTAGTAAATGGGTAATATTTAGCAAATATTCACTAGGTGATACATATAAAGTGAACTTGGCAAGGCTTTGATGGACAGTGGAAGATTTTTGTTACATCAGTGGTTATTACATCAGTGGTTTTTGAGTTTTATACAATATTCTGTAATAATAAAATTTAAGAGAAATTAAACACTTAACGAGCTTTTTTTAAACGTTTCGAGTTGATCCTCAACTCGTCGTCAATAGAATGTATGATAAAAAATTTGTCAGGTTAACATTTTTTATTCAAAATATCATAACATGCACTGATAACTATGTTATTATTATATTTTCCATTGGTAACATCCTTCTGGAGTAGAAGAAGCCACGTTTGATCTATGATTATTGTTTCTGACAAGATATAGCATCACCATTAACTTTAATAAAAGCATTCTTTCAATTTTTTTTTAGTTGATTTTTCTTCTTTTTGTAACATTTTAGCACGTGTCCAATCAATTCTTTATAAGTTATAAATTTTTTGTCATACAAACTTTGTACTGACAACGAGTTGAAGATCAACTTCTTTTAAATTTTATTATAATAATTATCTTATTTAGACATAATTCAAAATATGATTTGTTATATTACACGCCGTAGTGCCCTTTGGGTCTTAGCTACTATTGAGATGGAGATGCCGAAGTAATGCACAGTCGGGGCACATTGCCCGTGCAGTAGTTGTTTTCGGCATCTCCTTCAAATAAATGATTTGTAATTTTACAGAATTTTGTATAAAACTGAAAAACCACTGATGAAATTTAATTTATCAAATATTTATTATACTGCACAGTAAAAAAAGACAAATGGTAAAATTACTAAATGGTAATCGTAATTTGCTGCAGTGTTATTTTTAACACGAACTGAGTAGTATAATAACTAAACCTTTAGAACTCATATTACACGAACGATATATCCGCCAAGTTTGTAGAAGTACTCATAAATTGTAGTAAAATTTACAAAACCCTGTGTTAAAAATGAATCAATCCGCCATAAATACGGAATAATTACACGGTGAATAATTAACTATTACACATTACCTTGTAAAATTTACTGTGTTAAATTACTTTTATGTAATGTAATAATACACCGATATGTCTAACACTGCCAAGTGTGCACTCCATGCACACTGATGAGTGTGGATTCAGTGTTAAAATCAGTCGGTTTTTTTACTGTGTGTAGTGATTTTTTGGGGGAAACTTTAGAAGTTTACCTTGATACTATACTTTGAATATTTAATTTTAAAACTTCTAATTTCCTGTTTTTACCCAACCTTTTTCTCAGTGAACATTAAAATTTTATAATATATTTTTAAATCGTCAGCATAAGGACAGTATTCGGAATACAAAAATTAATTTCCAATTCAAAAATCAAATTACACCCGACGTCATGTTAACAGAAAATAATAAGCAGTATGATAAACCTCGTGATGAACTTTATCAAACGCTTTTGAGAAATCATTCGATTTGATTTCTGTTATAGACATTGAATCGGTAGTATACTGAGCTGCAGATTACAGTGTAATTTGTGGCTAGAGAATGGTTTTTGAAGAAGCCACCCATCATTTGAGTTTGCTTCCAAAAAGAGGCAAACATTAAATATGTTACAAAGTATATAAAATAGAATCAACCCAGGATTAAAAAAATAAGGCCGATAATCCGTCTGGACCGACATCCATACAAATTATTAATTTCCATTTTCACATATTGTACTGTGACTGTATTATTATATTAATATTAATCAGTATTTAGGTATAGAGGATTTACTGAAGTTTCCATCTACAGTAGTATCAAAAGGTTAGAATACTAATGCAAAAACCTTAGAAAACAGCTCATATATTTCTTTATCGACAGAAACAGATTTATCTTAAATTGAACAAATTTAGGTTTAGTTTTAGATTGACGTGATAGAAAATAAATTATTAATTGTAGATCTACCCTTATAAAAACCGTGTTGGAAACTGATAATCTGATGTTTAACATGTGAAAACATGTTATATAATGCTATTTAAAAAACTTTAGTAGAATTATTGAGTATGACTATACGTTGGTAATTTAAGACTTCACTTCTTTCCCCTTTTTTTGTATACCGGTATAATTTTAGAACGCTTCCAAACTAATGGAAAGCTTCCTGTTTTCAGTGACAAGTTAAACAAAATAGTCAATGGTTTAGCAAACACACGACAATCACGCATTACAAAAAATGGAATGTTATCAAGTCCACTTCTTAATTTAGGCTTCAGTTTTTTAGTGTACTGTATACTTCCGCTTATGAACAAGCACGAATATTTAAGTGGTAATTATTAATCGTACCCAGATTAACATTATCATGCGAATAATCGGATGCATTGTATGATATTTGAAAATAGTAAGCGAAAAGATTACTTATTAATTGCGAATTGGAGACAATTTCATTTTCAAACATCATGGTTTTGGGATGGCTAGATTTTCTCTTAATATTCACGTAACGCCAGAAGGATGAGAGGTCTCGATTTATGTTAGATTCGAGAGATACGGCATAATTATGTTAGCCATATTAGTTAAATTTAGCCAGGCTTTATGTTTTAATTTAATGTTTCTAATTATTTCCTTGTCAAATCATGGCGGATAAAATATTTGTTAAGAATTATTATCTTCAAAGCGCATACATCAAAAATTTAATTCAATGTAGAATAAAACTTATCATATGCATCATTAACATCTTGAAAATTTGATAAAAATCCCAATCAACCTCAAACAGCATTTGGAGAGCAAAGGAAAATTGGCTTTTCTAAAATTATACATGTAACCTGATTTATACCTTGTTTCAGGATTACTGAGGTTGTTACGAGCGTGAAAAAAATTGCCTTACTGGCAGATGTAGACGGTAATTGCCATTGATAACCGATATTCGTTTTTAGTTTAAATACAGCATTTTTATGAGTTATCACAACTGGCATGATCTCAAGCTCCATGATCGACACTAATATTCAATTTTTTAGAATACCTCAGACTGACACAGTTGACACACCATAAAACATTAGACTAGCAGTTATCTTTATTAAGACGGTCACCAAAGTCACAGGAAAAGTTATCAGTTTTTTGCACGCAGTTTTTGAATGATTAAAACCACAACAGTTATAGCACCCCAGAATTTCAATTGCATCAAATATGGGGTCATCATAAAGTAAGATATAATTTAGAGTCTTATATATAATTTTAAGAAGTCAAGCTAGTAGCAAAAAGTAAATGGAATCTACTTGCTTCAATAATGGGGTATTTTCCTTTAATCGAAATGAAAGTGGAAACCTGTATTTTTATAAAATATATTTTTTTTATATTTATTAGGATAAAAATTATTAAGATTGAATCGGTAGAAAATTTTTAATTCAATTTTGAAATTTTATTCTATATTCGTGACGTCACTAAGCGAAAACTAGGGAATATGTATCTATAAAGAGGCCACACTGATAATATGTGGCTAGTTTCAGATTGTAACGACGACAAATGATAGTCGACATTTCGATAATTGACATTTGAAATTCCTTGTTTGTCTTTGGCTTGACAACTTGACGTGTTGTATTGTTGTTTTCTTGTGAAGTAAACTTTTATTAAACATGAAGCAAGGTTTTGTAGAGGCTAAGTCCGACAATTTACCGGTTATAGATCCTTTTATGATAAAGATCCTCTAGATCCTTTCAGAAATAAAAGGGATGAAAAATGTAAGGTTAGTATTTAACTTAACAGTATTACTGCAAAGTCGATTAAATATATTCAAAAATTACCTTTACAAATTATGAAATTCTTCTATTACAAATAAATACACTTGTAATCAGTCACAGGCAGAGACAACAATTCACAGGTAAAAATATAAACTAAAAACAATGTCTCATGTTTACCATGATGTTTACCCTAACCAAACAATTCAAATATAAACAAGAGGAAAGTTGTCACGCAGTAACACCAACCACACAAATGAAAATATTCTAGAAATCACTAAAAAATGGCGCAAATTTTGAATTTTCGCTTAGTGACGTCACATAGATATCGCGCATAATAAAAAAATAATGTATGGACTTAAATGAACCCAATATTAAAATTCCAGAAATACGTATCTTTTCTTTTTCCAACTACTTTCCATTGCCGATGTAAAAAAAAATAGGAAAACACCCCATTGGATTTTACTGTATCTATGGAAAGAGTTGTGGTATTAACTGTTGATACAAGTGTCAAACGTACTCATTGCGATTTAGAGAATTGTTCTCAAAATAAAACTCACGTAAACGTAAATTGAAAAGATTTAAACTTCAGTAGGTAACATGGATTTAGAAACAAGAATTGGTTTAGTACAATGTTATTACGAATGCGTCAGAAATTACACTGCTGGATTACCAAGATTTCGTACCAAAATAGGTTTGAGAGAAAGACCCTGTCAAATGAAAGCGTACCGTAATTTGATTAGCAAATTTGAAATATCAGGGTCTGTAACTGACCTACCAAGATCAGGAAGATTAAGGATTAGTGATGTCCAAGTTGCAGAAGTTCTTTGGGAAAATCAAATAACTGCTGTTTGAGTTCAATGATGCAGATTTTCCTATCAGGTATGATTTTTCTTTGTAAATATTGGGTCAGATGGAAATTGAACCCGATTGGTTATCGGACAGATGAGGCCCATTTTTCTCTAAATGGTGGAGTCAATACTAAAAACTGTCGAATAGGGTTAACAGATAATCCACATGAAATCGTTCAGGAAGATCTTTATGACAAGATGGTCACCGTTTGGTGCAGTTTCACATCTAATTTTATCATTGGACCATACTGTCTTTAGCATATACAGAATAGAAAGGTCGTATCTGCAACTGTTACTGGTGAACGATACCCGCATATGTTACGAGATTATGCCATTCCATGGATACAAAACGAGCATAAAGGAATTGAAAACATGATTTTTATGCAGGATGAGGCACCCCCGCCTACTTACCGACCAATTAAAGAATTTTTAACTGATGTTTTTCAAAATCATGTAATAAGCAAACATTTTGTAAATTCATGGTCTCCAAGATCGCCTGATCCCAATCCAGCGTATTACTGGCTGTGAGGTTATTTGAAAAATTTGGTGTTTAGAACACGATCAACACCGCTGGAAGAATTAAAAGATTCTATTAGTGAGAAAATTGCTGCAATTCAACTAGAAATGCTGAATAATGCTGTGTACAATTTGAAGGAACGATTGGTAATTGTACACTAGCAAAATGGACGATATATCGAACATTTGCATTAACCACTGTTATGCGTAAGAAATCTCATTATTTAAGCAATCGAATTTCTTTCATATCCTGTTAACTTAATTTGTTAAAAATATATGATAAGTTGAAATATATTCCTTACTTTATGATAACCTTGTATTTTAGATATATCTAGACCTACAATGTTATTTTTAAATGTACAACTGTTTTTGCTATTATATATATTACTTTTATTATAAAAAGTATATAGTTTTGTTGAACAAAAAATATTTAAATATGTTCCTCTGATGCAGGTTGATGTAATAATCCATAAAAATTAAATTTTCTAAGTTGTTAGGAAGGTACTAATTAAAATTCATTTTAATTGCCCATTTGATTGTGCTTTAATTAAAAACAAGTGAATATTCCAGTAAATAGAGAAAATTTGAGACTATACACGGAATGAAATCCGTCACTCTGATTGGTTGATCTATCGGCCGAGGACTCTAAAAGCTATCCTGATATTTCGTTCAAGAGAGTATTCCACCGTTAACAAACAGCGCGTTTTGCAGAAAATATTAGTGAAGAAGTATCAGAAGCAATAGAAGGTAGTAGGCTTCCTCTCTGATAAGTGATTCATTCTTGATGAATAAATAAATCTGTGGTGTGCGTAGGCCCTCAGGAAGTCTTCGCCGTCCCGACCCGTTTCCTATCTGATTTTGTATTCAAACTTATACTTTGTAGTGTGCGTATACCCTCAGGGTATTGTATAGAGGTAGAGTTTATTGACGGAATATCAAGCGATGCTCTTTATGGTTGACGTAGACCTTCAGAGAAGTCACGACATATATGCGCCTTTAGGCCCCATCAAAGGATAGTTGATGATCAATCAGAACCGTTACTGTTCCGTTTCCATAAATCCCGTTTTCTTTTCATAATTTGCTATATGGTTGCATCGCTACTTTTCTTAAACTGCTATAATTTAGTACAACTGATTAATGCTTGGCTACAAAGAGTAAGTTGCTTTACTTGTTAATAATCTGGGTTTAAGTTACTGTCATATCATGGTTATTAGTACTTAAATATATAGTAGAAAATAAAGGATTTAAGTTTGGACCGTTATTTAAAGTATTTGTAACTTAGTCAGTCCCAGATGATTGCTTAATTGTGAACAAAACCGATAAAATGTGTGTAAATAAATAGTGTAGACACAATAATTTTTTCGACATTCATTACATAGTCTAAAAACGATCCGGCCCCTGATATATGCATCACTGCTCCTTCTTCACTGTAGCTACTTAACCTATGTTTATCAGTAAGCAGAGTTCGATCCCACTTATAAAAGGATTAGGTGGCGCCCGAGGTTTTACAGAAAATACTGTAAGAAATTTATGGTTTATAAAGAGAAACATCGAAAATTTGACGTCCGAAAAAAACTCGTCACAAAATAAGGTGACAAAAATAACTGCATCATATTTAAAATTATTATTTCTGCATTCCACCACCTCCTATAGCGACGCTGAAGAGGAGTAAAAACTTCTAAATATTCCTCATACATTTTTTATTGCAATTTTTTATTCGTTGATGATTTTAAGGATAATTTTCACGTCATGGACATCTCAACAAGCACCTTCATACTACTTCTAGCTCTATTAGAAGGTTCTAGAGGAACTAGAAGTGGCACTAGGAGGTTGTTCTGGGGATACGGTCGAGAGAACTCTATACATATGCTCTGCCGCTGTGTCTGTCTTATGGTCAAGAGGCACAAATATGGTCAACAGTCCTTCCTTCTGCCTTAGGACATTAGAGGATTTCCAGTATAATTGATGTTGCCCTATGGGCATTAGTGACATTTTGTAACTATCAAATTGCCGTAGACACCATGGGACAATATATTTTAAAGTCGTTCGAAATCAACAAAAAAAAAATGAAGAATGTCAATTAGAATGTCAAAGGTATCGAAAATTGATGCATATTGATGCTCATATTGTCAAACAGGGCATTAAATATCCAGTTGACAACTAATTTCAAAAGAACTCATTTTTTAAATATCAACCCCCATTTTTTACTACAAATCAATCTTAAATTCTTCTTAAAAAGTTAATACAGTTATGAATAAAATTTATTAAGCTAATATAAACCCTATTTGAGTTATTGGTGGAAAACTTATTTTTGTTTTGTATTTATAAGCATATTTGACATTATCTACGCGTAGTTACCTGTGATCACTGACAAAGTTAAAATTCCAAAAACAATAGTTCAATCAATATGTCAGGTAAAGTCAATAATTTAAATTTGAGAAATGTCGCGACTAGGATTGATTAATGAAGATTTCTTCAAATTAATAGTAGTTTATAGTGAATTTCAAGTAATAACTATTTACCAAAATTGTTGAAGTTACTAAGGAGAATATATTTGAGACTTTCTGGTTTATTTATAAACGCTATAAAACGGTGAAAATCGATAAAAAGGACTTTTGAAATGTTTTCAATCAGATCTCAGGATTGATCCTTTTAAAATAAGGAAGGTGATATCAACTATCGGTATAACAGGAAGTGACGGGAAGTCAGAATTTATTTCTGAAAAAGTAATAGCCATCAATTTCCCCCCATGGAAATAATCAAAATCTACTGATTCTCCATATACAGAACGATTCAGCTCATCGTAACACCCCGTATAATTGAAGCTTACTTATATGCACTAAATATTTTGCAACATAATATTTATTTATTTATTTATTTATTTATTTAATTATTTAATTATTTCAATAATTTATAAAATGAGATAAACCCAATTACAAGATAAATAACAACACAAGTAGAAAACAGAAACAACAAGAAAGAACAGTTAGCAAACTATTTACAAAATAGCATATAAGAGCAAACATTCAGAGCATTGAATTGTAATGGTGTTTCACACATAAATATTTGTATGTTAAATAATCATAAAATGACTAAAGGTTTTGCAACATAATATTGGTTCAAGTGTATCAAATATGTATGTTAACTACCTACATACCCAATTTAAATGTTAAATGTTTCAGGAACATGTTCCAGTAGATCGATCGAACTGCATTTAAAACTGCTTTACCAACAACTTGAACCAGAGCAGTAATTATTTTATCTAATACGTGTTCGTAAGGGATTAATTATAGGATTAACCGGACCAAGGTGGTCTGGCCAGTTTGATTTAGAATTCCGATCGCAGTTGGGAATTACAGGACAGTTGTTTATTTAGATCTCTTAAATTTAATACGATTTCATTAAAAAGGACCCTGTTGTGTTGTTAATAACACTAACAGCTTTTATTTTGAATACTTTACAGGAATACTTTATTCCTGCGCCTGTTATATTTTTTTCATGAAAGAACAAAACGTTGCTTCACGGCATCTTCTGTAGTATATGAATTATTTGTACAAAGCGGTGTACAAAGCGGTTAGGACTACCTGCATCTACAGAAATATATTTATTTATCAATACTGAATTACTGTTGTTAAAACATTCCTAGTCTTTCTTTATTAACTTTTCGAAAACATAATATTTTTCGGATTTGATTTTTTTAACAATGTTAAGGTTAAAGATTGATCCTAATATAAGCCTGTGCAGTGAGACATTCGTGAAGAAGAGGTAATCTCGGCAAGTGGTGCCATAACTGCCAATGTGATTTTTATACAGAAGAAAAATTACTTAAGAAAGATAGTAGGTATCATTTCGTGTGTGGACACCGTTTACTACTAAAGTTAACAGGAACTTAAAAAGTTGGCAGTTCTGAGGAAGTACCCTGCAATACAACTGAAAAATATCTACTGTGTGTTGTAATTTGAAGGATTTGGTTGAGAGAAGCATACTCCGGATATGTAATCCAGTCAAAAAGGCTTCTTTCGTTGTATCACCTTAAGATTAACAGTTTAGGTGAAAACTATAAAAATAGATTGGTATAAGAGTTACCGAACCTTCCATAAGGATAAGCTGTATTTAGGTTTGCCTTATTTGGACATTTAAGCATGCGTATGTTTAGTTTTTCAGTAAGGTTGTTGCTTGACATTAATTATTAAAGTTGTACTTTTACGTTAATCAAACGTTGAATTTAACGAGTCGTTGAAGGCCCTAACAAAGTAAACGTATATTAGATGTTCCTTTATATCAGTGGAATAACGTTATTAGAAAAACGTTTTATCCAGTGTGTATTTCTACATTTGGTTGAAAGAACGTGCAGTAGCAAAGTATATTATACGTTATAATTTATACGTCTAAATTTTCAGCTACAAATAAACGTTGGGAATTTCAACGAAAAACGTTTAATCAACCGCTACAACGTACGTATGCCCATTGGCTGATTCTTTCAGAAGGGAGGTTGTCCATTTCTGTGGTTGTTTCTTATTTTATTAAAATGACGCAATATTTTTATAGTATTTATAGGTTTCAGTGCTCGAGGCAATGAAAATTAATACATTTTAATGTTTCTACACAGGGTGCTTCAAATTCGATGCAATACATGGGGATCTCAGAAATGGTAAGAGATACGAAGTCGGTTAAATGGAGGCAAAGTTGCGTATTCAGGGGGGCAACATAATGGTGAAAAGAGATCAAGGCTAACTTGATTAGTTTTCGAAATATTTTGAAAAAACCGAAAATTTCGATTTTCGTTTTTGTTTTTTTGCGGGCCTATTTAATGAGGTATTCAAAAATAAAGAGCACTTTTCTATAGCAACTTTTTGCCCTTTATCGAATGGTGTTAGCAAATTTTCCCCAAAACGTTTTGTTTCCCGGAAACCAACATCAACTTAATTTTTTTCAATACGGACATGGAATTTTTATTCAATTTTTTGGAATCATTTTTGTAACTTGATAGAATGCCACCATAAAAGGAACCAGATTTAAACGTTTTGTCTAAGAAAAATCTATTATTAGTATTTTTGTTTCGACTTTTGTTAATTCTAGATATTGAATAATATTTTTGAGGTTTCATTTTTATTTATGATAAATAAACAAAAGCTAATAATAAAACAACGAATTAACAACTATAAACAATGAATAAAACAACAAGATATGTTAATATCTTGTTGAAGATATTCAGATCAGATATTGAAATAATCCTCCGTCATTATTCATGCAGAGGCGTATTTGTCTTTTTAATTTTTGAATAGATCTTTCGATTTCCCTTGCAGGTATTGCATTCAGAACACGAATAGTGGCATTTCTCAAATCCTCCCCATAAGAAATAATCTCATCCCCATAAGAAATAATCTAATGGGGATAAATCAGGAGCTCTTACTGGCCATTCTATAGCACCATGATTTCCAATCCATCTGTTTGGAAATGTTTCATTTAAGTAGTTGCGCACAATTCCTGAATTATGAGGCAATTTAAATAAAATTAAAAAATTCTAGATTGCTGAAAGCCATTTTTAAGTACCGATAGTGCTTGACACAACATTGAAATGTGTTTGTCATAGAAACGTTTGACTAGATAAAACTGAATCTAAGAGGACCACGGGAAATTATTAATGATGGATTTTTCTTAGACAAAACGTTTAAATCTGGTTCCTTTTATGGTGGCATTATATCAAGTTACAAAAATGCTTCCAAAAAATTGAAAAAAAATTCAAGGTCCGTATTTAAAAAAATTAAGTTGATGTTGGTTTCTGGGAAACGAAACGTTTTGCGGAAAATTCACTAACACATTCAAAAAAGGGCAAAAAGTTGCTATAGAAAAGTGCTCTTTATTTTTGAATACCTCATCAAATAGGCCCGCAAAAAAACAAAAACGAAAATCGAAATGCGCAACTTTGCCTCCATTTAACCGACTTCGTATATCTTACCGTTTCCGAGATCCCCATGTATTGCATTGAATTTGAAGCACCCGGTATAAGGTCATGTCACGACGAGCTGAATCGATCTATATATGAAAATACACTAGTAGGGTAGAACATTTAAAATTTGCCTGGGGATTATGCTGGAAGTTGGTTTCAACATCCTTATTTTAAATGCAATACCATATTATTTTAAATTGCATTTTTTAATTTCTTGATACATACTCAGATGATACATGATTTCTTTGATAATTTTATTCATGATTGCGTATACCTAATTTGTACCTACTATTTGTCAAATTTGATAAACAAATAATTAAATAAACACATAAATAAATAATTAAATAAATGAATAAATACATTAATTGATTAATAAATATCTATATAAACTCTTTATTGAATTAGTTAGCTTAATTAATGGACATTTGTATTCCGATATAAGAAGTTTTGAAAGAGCATCTCAACTGTATGGAATTTGAGTCCTTCGTAAATTATAATTGTGTTTGATTGAATTTAGTGAATAAACATTTTTCCTCTTTTTTATTATTCTTTCTGAATAATTAATTAGTTTTTTTGATTAATTGTTAAATTGATCAAAATTATGTACTCAGTTTAAAACTGTTTCTCATATATCTCTCTGTAGTATATTTGAGATATACACAAACAAATAAATAATTATTATTATAGTTACATTGAACCTAATAGCTAGTAACGAATATGTACAAAATTTAACAGAATCAATGAGCGATATAATAGTAATAGTCTGCATAATTTAATAATAATAATAATAATAATAATAATAATAATATCTCTATATGCTATATCAAAATAGACAAAATACAAAACAATTCTTGAGATAGAAATGAAAATTTGATTATAATAAATGTGCATTTCAATTAAGCTAACATTTATTTGTTCTTCTTTGGATATAATATAACAAGCATCTAAATACCATGGAACCAGACTGTCAATATTGTAGCCATTTTTCAACTGGAGTTACTGACAACTTTGCTACATCCATGTTTTTTGCTCACAAGAACTATTTACTGATTCGCACATGGCTGAGTTTAATTGGTTTATTTTTAAGTAAAAAAAGACGAAAATAACTGCATCAAAGTTTTCCTATCGTAGCCTGGTAGACACGTAAATATTTTAAAACTTTACAGCGCACATACACTTTTTATTGCAAATTGCATGTGGCATTAGCGGAACGAGCTTAAACAAATATATTGAACCTTGTTTGTTCGCAAACACGTACCATATGCAAAAATAAACGAACTGCAATGAAACCACTAATTGAAAACAGTAGTTAATAGTATTTTGATGTATCGGTAAAGCGCATTATTACTAATTATAATCCGCAAAGAAAACACAGTAGGGATTATTTACCCGACGCTGTTTTTTTTTTCAAATTAACGAATTCTGATCGATGTTTTTGTTTAGCTTGGCCTGTTCAAACCCAATCCGATTATTCCTGTAGGCATAATTTACATTTTATAATGAGTCTTACCACTACTGAATAAGTTAAGAATTTATCAAATGTACAGGGTGACCCATTCGTCTGGGATTCCTTTATTTCTCCACTATTATCAACTTTAGAAAAAAATATCTAATACAAAAGTTTTCAGAAATAATAAGGGCTATAATTTAAAATTAGTTACAGATTTACAGGGTGTTCGCATCCTTCCAAACCTATAAAAACTTTCTTATTTTAAATGGAATACCCTGTATATTATCAGCTCATTGGATTCCTCATCGCAAGTGCTTTCAGTCCATATAACATTTGTTATAGCTAAACTTTATAGTTTCGAAGATATTTAATATTTTGTATAAAAAATGACAAATGCAGACGTTGGTGAAAATAATAGTATCTTCCTTATTTTTTACATTTCGATAATAAATATTGGTATTCGTTTAGTATAAGCCATGGCGAATATTTTGCTGTATATAAATGTTTTATAAATTATACAGGGTGTTAATAATCTCGTAGCAAAATTGTAAAACTGTAAGGGACAATATCTCGTTTATTTTAAATGAAACACCCTGTATATTTTTAATGGATCAGATTCAGAATTGAAAACTCTATCGATCCATATTAGTATGTTATATACTCAATGATAATAGTTTTCGAGTTATTTTGAAATTTAAAATATTTTACTCTTTGGTTACAAGTAAACATAAATTATGAGCCTAGACATTAGTCAAACACAAGTCAGTAAGTGTTTAAAGGATAACAAATTTCATCCCTACAAGATTAAGTTACATCAAGCTTTACGTCCAAATTACTTTGAAAAACGACCACAATTTTGCGAACAGATGTTGGAAATAATAAACAATGAAGAAATATTTCTAAATTTTGCAATGTTCAGCGACGAAGCAAGGTTTCATAAAAATGGAAATGTGAATCGTTGCAATTTCCATTTTTATTCAACAGAACAACCAAATTTTTTGAGAGTTGTCAATAATCAAGGCTAATCGACTATAAATTGCTGGGGAGCAATTTTAGGAGAGCACATAATATTTTTTTGAAAATCCACTTACAGCAGAGACATATTTAGATTTTTTACAAAATTACCTTTTGAAATATCTATCTATTGGATGATATTCCCTTAAATATCTTACCAAGACTATGGCTTCAGCAGGGTGGTGCCCCCGCGCACTATAGCGTTAATGTAAGGAATTTTTTGAATGGACATTTCCAAATAGATGGATTGGTCGAGAGTAAATTGGCCTGCGCGTTCTCTAGACCTTACATGTCAAAGATAGCGTATACAGCATGTCTCCGACAGCGGACGATATGAAAGAAAGAATTAGACATTGCTTCTGAAACATTACACCAGATATCCTAAGAAATGTGCAAGTTTCATTTCGAACAAGACTTGAACTGTGCATTCAGCAACAGGGTGGACTGTTTGAAATGAAATAAAATAAAATGTAACGAGACTGTTAATGTCTAAGCGTAGGTTAATCTTTAGAAGGGTTGAGCAAAATCTCATTTATATTAAAAAAATAAAAAATTTATTTTTATTACATTGTACTGATAACTTTTAAAAATATCATGTTACGTTAGTTATTTATTTGAATAAAAAAAAATATTACAAGAGTTTGATTTAAATCATGATTTTAATTATGATTTAAATTCACTTGATAAATTTTGTTTTCCAAGCCATCTAGGCTCATAATTTATGTTTACTTGTAACCAAAGAGTAAAATATTTTAAATTTCAAAATAACTCGAAAACTATTGTCTTTGGGTATATAACATACTAATATGGATCGATAGAGTTTTCAATTCTGAATCTGATCCATTAAAAATATACAGGGTGTTCCATTTAAAATAAACGAGATATTGGCCCTTACAGTTTTAAAATTTTGCTACGAGATTATTAACACCCTGTATAATTTATAAAACATTTATATACAGCAAAATATTCGCCATGGCTTATACTAAACGAATACCAATATTTATTATCGAAATGTAAAAACTAAGGAAGATACTATTATTTTCACCAACGTCTGCATTTGTCATTTTTTACGCAATATATTAAATATCTTCGAAACTATAAAGTTTAGCTATAACAAATGTTATATGGACTGAAAGCACTTGCGATGAGGAATCCAATGAGCTAATAATATACAGGGTGTTCCATTTAAAATAAGAAATTTTTTATAGGTTTGGAAGGATGTGAACACCCTGTATATTTGTAACTAATTTTAAATTGTAGCCCTTATTATTTCTGAAAACTTTTGTATTAGATATTTTTTTCTAAAGTTGGTAATAGTGGAGAAATAAAGGAATCCCAGACGAATGGGTCACCCTGTACAAAAGAAATAAGTTTTGAAGAAAGAAAGAAAATTGGTAAGACAATATAAGTTATCACAAAATTGACTATGTATAAAAAAACAGAAGTAATGATATCACTGACGTAGTTTCCCACATTACACCAAAACACTATACTGCACTCAGTAATAAGTACTGCACTCACTTTGAGCGCAGTACAGTGTTTTGGTGTTGTGGAAAACTATGTCAGTGATATCTTCACACCAAAGATTAAAATCCCCTTCAAGAAGGAAGTAAGGAACAATTGATAAACCACAAAATGCTATTAAATTTATTGGTGAATTTTCGACAAGGGATGGAAGGGTGTTTTTTTAATTATCAATATAACTCAAAAACTAGAGGAATTGAAAAACTTGACAAGAGTACATTTTTGTAGAAAATTATTAAATTTCTCAACGAAATTCATATAAAAAATCATATGAATATCTCAAATAGTTGTTTTTTTAGAAAAGTGTAAACGTTCAAAATCACTTATTTTTCAAACACGGCTCCGCCCTCTTTTTTTGCTATTCAAGAAATTGTGCAAGAGCCAACAAAAGTTCAACACCTCATTTCATATGCCCCTAGGGACCCTCTATCCCTAATTGAAATCAAAAATCATTTATCTTACCGTCATGGGTCATTTCATTTTTCAGAGTCTTGTACCCGCTACTAGTAAGTATAAATATATCTAGAAAAATGCTAAATACCGCTAATTTTTGCTTCCATTTTCGCTTATGACTTTCTTCTGAGGAGAAATAGGTATATAAATAGGTACAGAGAAAAGACAGTATTTATTCCAACCGTTAAATGAGCTGTGAAAAAAGTTCTATGATCAAAATTGTATGATCAAAATTAGCTGAGATATTGCAGTTCAAATTCGGCTATTTTATCGTTATTTACCTCTTTTCTTTATATCCTCTTTTCTATACGATTATCATAGAATTTTTTTTATTTTGATAAAGTGCAATGGAATTTTAAAGTTATAGGATAACAATAAACAGGTTTTTTAGGTTGTAAAATTAATTTGAATTGTATGATTAAATATGAGATTTTTTTCTGCTTTGATTTTAGTAGATGTATTAGATACTAGTGCCACCATAGCTACCAATACAGAAAACCAAAGATACCTACTAGAACTACGTGTTTGCCGTAGAATGTCCATTTTCAATCTCCATAAAAGCATTCTATATTTTTTATAATTTCTATGGGCAACATCCGATATTAAAATGTTCAAGAAGGTTTTTAGTCTAGCCACAATCCTCTACCCCGCCCTCGTTTGACCACCCTGTACCCTGTATCTACTTGTAAACAAATACATATTTGCCAAGTAAACAATATTCAATATAATTGTTTACTTGGAATATTGGCAATATATTGTCAATATTGCCAAATATATTAACTTGCCATTTTTTATATTTATAGAAAAATGTATTTCATATTTGGACAATACCTTGTCCAAACTAAATGTATTATTTTGGATATATATACAAGGTATTATTTTGGATATAATACAATGGCTCATCAAAACTGCTGAATTATTTTGTTTATTTTTTTAAATACAAACATAATAATATATCCTAGACTATTTGAACACATTTTCGTGCCATGGTGAAGCAATCGGTAGTAATCATAGCGTATTTAGTCATTGGAAGACCAAATTGGCTGACAACTAAATGTTGGGACAAGCACAAATCTCACAAAATAATATTTAATGATGAGGAGAAATTTGATGTTTGCGTTGGAGATCACCGTAAACGGATAATACGAAAAAAGCAGAAGCTTTTCATAAAGACTGCTTAAGAAGGGTTGTGAAGTTTCCAAAGGGAATTATGGTTTGCGGCTGCATGTCGGCAAGGGGCTTATGCATTTTAAAATTTATAGATGGTACTGTAAATACTTAAAAATAACAAGAGATACTTCAGACCTCACTTTTACCTAGCGCTCAAAATTGTTTCCTAATGAGGATTTCATCTTCCAGCAAGATGGAGCATCATGTCATTCGGCAAAATCTACCAAAAAATGGTTTGGTGACAATAATATAAAGGTTTTATCTCATCCAGCCAGCACTCCGGATCTAAATGTGATAACTGTGTGGCATAAAATGAAGCAGTATTTAAGAAACCATCCTCAACGCACTATTTCTGATTTGCGGACAAAACTACAAGAGATTTGTGATAATTTTTCTCCTCAAACGTGTCAGTCCTTGGTTAATACAATGCCTGCAACAGTTCAAGCAGTCGTTAAAGCTAAGGGCGATATGACCCCCTATTAAATTAAAGTTGCTTCTTGTTTGTCCCAACATTTAGTTGTCAGCAAATTTGACCTTCCAATGACAAAGTACGCTATGATTAATGCCTATTCCTTTACCATGGCACGAAAATGTTTTCAAATAGTCTAGAATATATTGTTATGTTTGTATTTAAAAAAATAAATAAAATAATTCAGTCGTTTTGATAAGCCATTGTATTATTTCCAAAATATTATCTTGTCCCAACATTTAGTTGTTAGGGCTCGTATATAACATCCTCATAAAAAAATAGTTCGACCTAATTGAATTAGTCCGAACTCACTTATTGAACAATAATCTGAATTTTCACTAGTACAAATAGTTGAAAATCGAAATAAATTCGTATTAATCCTATCATTCGGGGCAGAATAAAGTCAGTCGTTTTATTTTAATTATTTCTATATTCCTATTTTATCGGCTAAACTAATTTCCTCGTCTTTACAATTACCTCATATATTATTCATAACAAAATCAGGTTTTACTCAAATGTCAATGAAAGTCTTATACATGACGTTTAACCAACGAGAAATCTCTAAAGCGAGCAATTTAATTCTTCACCGACGTGAAAGAAGTTGCACCCAGCGTATTCAACCGTAAACATTTCTGAAACACATCTTTCAGCTTCATAGATTATTAAGCTTTTCTTGCAGTTAGTAATACGCCTTTGTAACGGCACTCTATCCTGTATGTCGCATGTATGGCGGTGAGTATCTTCAAGTTAATCTCCTGTTGCTCTGTAAGACATCTAGTCGTTTGACGTTATTAGTAATTCGTCTTCTGTACAAAACGCGGAAGCTTCACTTCGTGCATACGCCATTTACTCATAGTCTACAATATTTATGTATAATGTAAATGCAATTCAGGTTAAATTCTTGCATCATTTTCGCTATTTTATACTGTACATAGTATGACATTGTACGCCCGAGATATACTTTTCATATTATCTCTGTTATTTTCAAATACACAATGAACGTTAGACCATAGTGAGACTCTGTAACTTAAGAAAAAAAGAAAGAAAGGACATTTTTTCGGAAATTTCTATCTATTCTCAGGTAATACTCCGTATTAAAGACAATAAGTTGAGATTATATCAAGATGTGTCGTTGTAATTCCATGTTGGTCGGTGCATGTTGGACGCAAAGTAGTTGTTTGCGACATACCTTAAAAATAATAAGGTTATTTCTTTGCATACCTAGGATAATAGGTAATGAGGAAATATAAAACTTTATTGAACCATAATATTTGATAATTTCATTAATAATTTATCTTTTGGTTAACATTTTGGCTTAATTTCTACATAAAGAAAGATGTAAGCAATTAAAAAAGCCAATAAATAGTACTAAAAATATACTATAAAAAATATTCAATATATGGTGTAACAATTAAAAGTAAACATAACATGTGCATAAATACAGCAAAGGCTAGACTAATATTCTTGCAAACATTATAATTAAAGATATTCCAATGTTAAAGATACGAAATTTTAAATATGGTGCTGCAACTTTTCCTTTTTTCCTCAGAAGGTTCCGAGTATGGTTTATACAGGGTGTCTCAGTGTGAGCGTAAAAAAAATTACCAGGGGTTAGAGCAGACCAAAATAAAAATAAAACTCTTTAAAAAAAAAATTTCTCTGATGCACGCCTAACGAGTTACTGGGTGTTATTTCGGAGAAAAAAAAAAACATTTTTCCGTTTCAACAACCTTAAAAACCGTTTCGTAGATTTAGGTAACTTTGGGTGACGTGTACATCTATTAAAGGTCATTAAAACTTCATGGTGTTTGTTTAACTCTGACACATGTGGTGGTCTAAGCCTACTCTTCCTTATGATTTTGTTTTCATAACTCTTGCATATCCTACTTTTTCATGGATTAACTAAGTTTTCCTTAATCGGCTATCAATTCTGAACAAAAAAAGTGCTCTTGTTACATAGCTCTAAAATCAACAATTTTCGAGTAAATTGAGTGTAAAGTACCGACTACATTATTTATGCAGAAAAATACATGCAAAGGAAGTCATAAGGAAGAGTAGGCCTAGGCCACCACAGGAGTCAGAGTTCAATAAACACTATGTAGATGTTTAGATGGACACGTCTCCCAAAAATTACCTAACAATTTTTAAGTTATTGCGGATTTTTTTTTCAAAATAACACCCTGTAACTCGTTAGGCGTGCATCAGAGAATTTTTTTTATAAGAATTTTATTCTTATTTTGGTCTGGTCCACCACCTGGTAAGTTTTTGTATGCTCACACTGGGACACCCTGTATAAAGGAACGTTGGCCTCATACAAGCGTAGCTGTCACATTCGCCCAGAATGTGCAGCGGAGTCTCGTCTGTATCATCACTTCTTGAGATGGCAGTGCCTTATGAGCCCTGTCATACCCCTGAGCCGAGGTTTACTCATGACAAGTATTTTTAGTATTTTCTAGCAAGAGGAGGAACTTTCTAGCAAGTTCCTCTCTACCTTTATTTCTTTTAATGCCTTTGTGCCCTGCCACCCAACAAAGTCTCAATGTACTGGTTCAATTAGCAATTGAAGCTAATCCAAAACAATTTTTTAATAATTTAATTTGATTTTTTTTTCTTTTTTCAGCTATGTCCTTCACCTTTTACCAGTTGAAACCTTGGATATATATGGTCAGTATATCACTCATATAAATAGTCAATACTTATTATTTTTAAATGTCTTAATTCGTTCCCTATTTTTGTAGATTTTCTTCTATATTTCAAATAATTTAAAAGTAAATTTTGTGGTACACTGTAAAGCACACTTGACGAAAATTCGTCGACGAATGTGAAAAAATATAAAACATAATTATATTGAGTAACTTTTTTGCACTAACCTTTACTATTTGAAATAACAAAGTAGCACCTTGAGATCATTTAATTTTTGTCTTTAGATATACCGAACCGAGTAAGACCGAGTAACAGTAATACTGCTATTTTATAATTGAAACAATTGTGGCCTTCATTTACACTTGTCTCGGTTGCCTAGTTCATTCTTTGCAGATTTCTTTTGCTATTTAAGATAAAGTATAACATAATATACAGGGTGTTCCTTAATGTCATGTCCATACTGTAGGAGCTAATTCCTTGTCCAGTTTTATGGCTGGAATAGATGAAATATCCCCAAACGCAAACCCTTTTCCAAAGTGTATCCACCGTGGTTTAATGAAAAATTATTTTTAAAATAAAACAAAAAGGAAAAGCATTGAATAAATATAAAGCAAATGGTGATATAAATGTCTTGAAAACTTTCAACGATTTAAGATCTCAAATTAAGGTAGATATTATCATGTCTCATAAATTATATCTACAGACTATAGAAAATAATATAAAACCTAATCCTAAAACGTTTTGGTCCATTGAAGACTCCATTGAAGACATTTTCAAATCATTGAAGATCCGCTAGAAATAGTTATTAGCTTTGCGAACTTTTTCTCTGCATCCTATATACATCCGAATCCCTCTCTTTTACCAAGACAAAATGCCAGCACCATAAATAATAACCTAATATTAACCATTAACCTAGTATTACAAACACCATGTTTCCCTGATTCTTGGAAGTGGTCACAGGTATGCCCAGTTCATAAAAAAGGCAATAAGAAAACTTACTAATTATAGACCGACAACGACAACCATAATTTGTAACTTTTTTAAAATCATGGAAATGTTACACGATGTATTGCACACTTCCGTGTCTGGTATGGTTTCATGCAAGCAACATGGTTTTATGAAGGGAAGGTCGACTACGACGAATCTTTTGTCTGCAAGACAATTAGCGAGAAATTTGACCAGTTGCGTCAGGTTGATGTGGTTTGCACTAACTTTACTAAAGCTTTCGACAGACTTGATTGATCACGTCATCCTGTTGGATAAGTTGAATGTATTTGGTGTATCTAATCCACAACAACTTTTTCGTGCATACTTGCAGAACAGATACCAGTTTGGCCAGTACATGGGAACGTTCAGATCAAGTGCCGGGCGTTACCGGGCACTTTGAAACCCGTTCAGATTCGTTGGGGTAAAAAACAACTCAGCGTTCAGATTTATTGAGATAAAGACGTCGGGTATACAACTTTTTAACCCAAGGTAATACTTCGATAAAAGATTCTATGTTTATAAGTAGATGCTTATGACGTGGATTGTGAAATTTTCATTTATTTATGATTTCTGAATAAGGAGCCTCGAAAAGTAGACAATAGGTAAATTAAGTATGGACCCAATAACCACCCACTCACACAATCTTGTGGTGAATGAGGATAATGGTCTCATTGTTGATGAAAATTTTATTCATTATAACTTGCTACTATAATAAATGCTACAGCTCATCATCACTTTCACACTCTACCTCATCATCCATAACCGTTACATTTTTATAATAAAAAATAATCCCTGCATTATTCATTTTAAATTTGGCAGTTCACACAAAGTACTAAAATGGGTTGAAAATTTGTCGTCAGCTTCACTTTTCTAGTTCTTTGTAAAATATTTATTTCTTGAACAGTTCACAGCACAAAACAGTTAAAAGATTCACAGCACAAAACAGAAAGATTCACAGCAACGAATATATAGGGATTCACTGTTCAGAGACAACATCAGAGTAATAAATAACTCTAATGAGACAACTATATTCAGTTTATTTTGTTATTGTATTGTTATGCATAATTATAGGTTATGTTGTTTACGATTTCCCAAATCACAACCACACGTTCAGAATCATTTAATGTCGGACGCAACAACCAAGTTACCTTTCACCGGACGTTTTCTACTTACCCGGCGTTTGATCTGAACGCGCCCCAGTGGTTACACGTCTGAAAAGTTTCAACAAATCTCTGGTGTGCCACTAGGTTAAACGCTTGGGTAGAGAAATGACATTGTATCTGACTTGCAGGTACATTATCTAATTTATGCAGATGTTCTGAAATTAATGTGTAAAGTAAATACATTTTACCACTATGAAGTGTTACAAAGCTCACTTAATAAAATAGACCACTGGTGTGCACATCCCACTAAACTTGCCACTAAACGCGTCTAAATTTAATGTAATGACGTTTTGTAGGAAAACTCATCCGCTTATTTTCAACTAAAAACTAAATAATGATCTATCTCTTCAGACACCTGACTATGTAAACGACCTCGGCGTAATATTTTACTCCAAATTTATAGGTATAAAAGATTCTGAATCTATTTCACGTTTATTTTCTGAAAACAACTAAATATTATACAGATAGTATAATGTAGAACGGGAAGGAGTGATAGATCGCTATCATTAGAAACCTGTTTTTGAAGAAAAAATGAGATGAAATTATTTTCATGAAGGTATAGCCCTTAAAATACAGTTTGTATAAATATATTCGGAAAACACCAACATCAAAACAATATCTTGGTATTTCATATTCATTTTATATTAAATATTCAATCGCTCTGAAGGAACTAAATTTAGATTTGATAGACATGATACATAGCTCCTCAGTTTAAAGAATACTTTGTGGAAGTAATGTTTTATGTTCAGAAAATAAATATCTACTTCTACCTTCATAAAGTCACCTTACGTGAAATTTATTTCTGTAGAACGTTTCTTGTAGAACCATTTCCCCTAATGGTGTATTCAAATCAATTTGGTGCTAATACTATTAAAATATTGTTTCCAGAAATATGTTTTATTCAATCTACCAGCATTTATCACTGTGTTTTACGAAAGCATCCTGGTGTCAAACAACTTTTTATTTTTAGGAAACTTAATACCTATATTGAGGTTATTCTCAATATCTTCACTTCTTTCTCAATATATGGAGATAATTCTCAATATACCTAATAAGTAAATGTCAATACTTTGACTATATAAAAGAGTAAGCCAATTGAGTTGGCACAAAATGAAATAATAATACATTGAAATTCCAATGCTTGTTCTTATTCTTGACAAGCTATAGTTGTATGGTAATTACAGTTACATAGTATATATCATAATAACGGCTTTATAACAGTGAGTCCCAGAAGTAATGTCTAAATTCATTTAAAATTCAGCGGTGTGTTTTTTGGAAAAACGCTCGGACCCGTCGATTTTCATTTTTTAATGCGGTTTTTTATATGCTAAATTCATGTATACAGGGTAGCCCAAAAATAAGTTACGACCATCGACTTTATTTTTTCAAATGAAAACACCTATCTTTTATTTCATTTTTGAATTTTGCATCGAATTCTAAGTCTGTTTCATGTACCAAGTCCTATACCTATCTTCCACAACTGTTTTTGAAATATTGACAGGTGAATATTGACAATTTGTAACTTTGACACGCTCTAAAATTTAAACGGTTTAGGATTAAGCAAAACGGTTTGCACATTCCTAATCTTAACTTCTCATAAGCTAAATTTTGACACTAATTTCAGATTTAACCAAGAGAATAAATTGAATCGAAAATTTTTAATTTCTGGCTAATTCCGGCTTATCCCTTAGTTTAAATACGTTTTTAATATACTTTTTCTTCTCGTAAAATCGCCCTTTTAATTCTTCATCCATCCTTTTAAATGGCACACAAAATGCTTTATCGTATTACTTTCAGTATAGAAGAGGTTTTATCCACAGCGCTCAATTGAACATCGGTCTTTGAAATTCGTAATATCACGGCGCTTCTGTTTAATTCATTTTCTGGTATGTACTATTTTATACGCAACTGATTGGAATATTTTAAAATTCGAAAACTGGAAACGATGTTTTATAAAATCTCTCCTATACGTTAGTTATATTGCACGTCAGATTGAATAAATTTGTATCCAATATAATTTCAATTGAAAGCTTTCTATTTGTATACACTATAGAGAAATATAAAAATATATTTTTCTATGGTGTACACTACATTAGTGTAACCATAGACTTAATAAGAGGAGACCTCACGGTTCATTCATAAATAACCTTTTGTTTTGTATCAATCATTGGCAATGTGTATGACAAAGAATACCGAGAGAAAGAACGGCAAAATTCCGACTCCGTGCAACGTTGCAAATGTTTTGGGAGAACTTGCTTCCGACGCCAAAGGCGTACTGTTTTTGGAAGGGTTGGGTATGATAATAAAACATCAAAAAAGGAATTTTAAGAAAATGAGTACTATACATTGCAACAGCAAAAGCTTGTGAGATTAGAAATTAAATTAGTATCGGAGTTTTAATGTAGGGAATATGAAATGAAACTTGAACACTTAAAATTCTGAATTAAGTAAAGGTGGTACACCTACTACATTACAAAAACTTATATATATAGTAGTGTAAAAAAGTATTTTTCAGTTTTCCAAAGATACTCAAACTCTGTATACAGGGTTCAATTACATTTAAAAGTGAAATATAATTTAAAATAAGAAAGATGTACATGGTGTTAGTTTTTAATTCAACTTTTTGTTTCAAGTTATTTGACTTACTGTTTTCAAAATAACTCTTTAAAAGCCTGATAATGGTGATTTTCTCTTAGATTAGTATAAAGGATACCTTTAAAAATTACCTTGGTTACGCAACTGATTTTAATTTTTGTGTGCAAACGTTGCATGTTGGCTTCACACTTACCAAACATTAGGTATAGGTTTTTTAATTTGTTATGCAGCAAAGTGCTGAATGATGCCTTAGCTTCTTGCTTGGATAGGTAACTCCAAAAACTAACACATCAGCCATATTTTAAAAAATAACAAAAGCAATTCCATAATATAATATAGTATATATATACTATATTCCGTAAAATGATAAGGAAGCTAGCCAGCACGCCCCTGAAAATCCGTAAATATGGCGTGACAAATATAGCGACCGAATAACCAAACAAAACTTGGCAAAATTTACCTGTGGAAAGACAGTTTTGAATATAAAGAATTCATTTTTCCATACACTTGACACTGACGCACCATTTTGTGAAGAATAGTAATAAAATCCTTATGAAAAACACCGAAAAATTCACAAAAGCAAAATTCCGACTGCCAGCAACACCGCACAAAAGAAATACTATAAAATACTACGATTCTCGGGCTTGTTAGCGGCATCAATGGACATGCGGATTGGAGTAGGGAGCAATGATGCCTGTTCATTCCATTTTTGCGTTATGAAGTTAGTTTTTATCGCAACGTTTTTAACAAAATATGATTTATCTACTTAACTAGGAAACGGAAAAATATTTTTATGTAATATTTTAACCTTAACCCATAATCATGGTAGTTTAAATGTGAAAATATAAATTACACAATTGACAGTTTGGCAACAGTTTTTCGTACAATCATAAAGTAGACCTTGCAGTTGACCAGATAAAGAGTAAACAAGGGGATCTCTGATTGCTTTAAAATGTAAACAATTACATCTCCCTTGTCTTATAAATCTATGAGTGTAACGTTACATTAATTATGCAACCCACGTAGCAGAATCGTGAAACAATATCTATAGGTATAGGTAGGTAGGATTGCTTACTATATAGGAGATGCCGAAAATAACTACTCCACGGGAAATGTACCCCGCCTGAAACTGCATTACTTCGGCATCTCCATAGGAGTAGCCACATCTTTCATCGAGACCAACCACTAGGCACTGACCCCGGTCTCTCGCTTATTATGCGCTCGTCAAAGTGCCAGGTAGTGGAATCGATGAACTATGTTGCGACATGATTGCCTAATGGGCAATGAATGTTAGTAGTGGTGAGAAACACAGCGTAGTACGCTCTTTGGCTCTTTGCCATTATATGACTGACAAATTATTGTCAAATTGACAGACAGATAACGACATGCTTTTCCGCGGGCGCCTTTATAGTAGTGACCTCTATTGTCTTTGAGGAAGACAATCCTACTTATTTATTTAAAGGAGATGCCGAAAATAACTACTCCACAGGCAATATTCCGCGACTCATGGACATTAATGAGTTTCAAAAGTTTGATATAATGTATCAAGAGGACTGTGGGACACCATATTAATTTATTGAAATCAGGAATTTCCTTGAAACGTTTATCCTAACAGGTGGGTTGGACATCGATGACCTCTTGAGCGGCCTGTTCGTTAACCGGATTTGAGTCCATTGGATTTTTTCGATGGGTTTACCTTAAATCTAACGTACCTAACCACACAATCTTTTGGGTTTGCGGCGGAGAATCACCCAACGAGTGTGCATCTATCCCCAGACAAATATTTCACAACGTGCGCCAGGAAATGTCTAATTCTTCTACTGTCAGGAGGTCCAAGGTGTTAATTTTGAAGAAATTATTTAGTTATTTCTATTAAAGTATTGTTTTCTTTTATTACACTGTAATAGACTGTAAATAGACTGATTTCTATTCATTTATAATCTTACAGAAACATTTATAACTTAAGAACGGATGGACCGATTTCAATTTTTCAAAGACTAGTATGCAAGGAATTAAGAGACCTTTTGATATGTAACAAGTTTCATCTTATCTTAAAAAAAATATATTTGACAGTGCATTTGTGGCGTCATTTTAAAAAAATGAATTTATCGTCAAAAAATAATACATTTTAAATAATTCGCCCTGTAGACGCGCACTGTATATTAATAGTTGCAAGTGTAGGAGTTCAGAAGTTTATAGCAACAGGTAGTCATCGAACGTTATCGTTATCAAGTTAGTAGCTCAAGATTAAAGTATTTACACCCAAAGGTAACAAGTTCAATCCCACGCGGACTCAACTTGCAGGCCAAGAGATGGGTTGGCAACTAACCACTCAGCCCGCAGGTCAGGATGGGAAAAAATGACCAGGTGTTAATGTAAGAGAATAACATAAGCGTACATTTTATTTTTCCCTCAACTAATGAGGTCTCTCAGGTTTTTCTCGTTCCTGCATTTAATGGTGGTTAGGGTTTTCTGATCTATGTCGTTCCTGGGCGCAAATGCAAATAATAACATACCGCCCATCTCCCGCATCAGTCTGACTTTCGGGATAATCTTTATGATTAGCATGAGAACCAGGCAGATATGTTATTATTATCTGTAGTATGGAAGTTAAGTAATATTAATTCCGGTTAGTACCTGGTTGTGTTTCATCTGGAAAGTTTGATTTTGGATTACCTGTCAAAGGATTGGTTTCCGTGGAAATTGCTCGGACAGGTTGATTTTTATTTGAAGGGGGACACATTTTTCTATTGTTGACATTTATATACTCGTCGAGTGCCTCAAAAGAGAAAGGTTTACCACAATTTGTATTTTTTAAATGGAACACTCTGTGTATTTTTACAGAACTAGATAGAATGTCTTCTCACGAATACATTGATATAGAATTTCATGGATACAGATCTATTAGTGAGGGAGATATACATAAAAGAGGGCATAAGCATAATGAGTTTATGATGAGACAGTCAATATCGATTCGTTACTAGGCTACGAAGTCTTTCTCCAACTCATTGCTTGGTAACCATTTATGGTTATACTTCACATACCTCACTATTAGAGCTATATCCATCCAACCTGATATCAATATATTCGTGAGAGGATGTTCTATCCAAATCTGTAAAAATACACAGGCTGTTCTATTTAAAAAATATAAGTAGGGGGTCCTTGTCTTTCTGGGATACCTTTTATAAATGTCAATAATATGAAAATGTGTCTTCTTTCAAATAAAAATCGACCCGTCCGAGCATTTTTCATGGAAATCAATCCTTTAACAGATAATCGAAGATGAAACTTTTCGTTGACTCACTCTGTAGATATCATGTTTGCCGACTTTCTAGTGGCTTGTACGTTAGTAAGTTCACAAAAGACAACTTTGGTAGTGTTTATGTAGAAGATGTACCATCCATTGGATACGATGGACACCGCAGGTCCCTGGTTGATAAGATAATAGGCAAGCAAAAAATACATGCCCTATCTCACTATAAAATGAGGATTCGTCATAATTTCGAGGTTGGGGTTGAGGGTTCGATTCTTGGCGTCGCATTGGTAATTAATTACACTTATCGTGATAGGCTGTAAAATAGGGGGTATAAATTCTAGGAAAATCTAATAAAATATGTTATATAATTTGGGTATACTGATAAACTTGTAGTTTATTTATTTTATGTACTGTAATGTTTTGGTTTTAATTTAAACCACATAGTAATAACTATGTGAATTCAATTTTCTTCAGATAAAGCGAATACAAAACTATCCCTAGGCAATGAGTCAGTCGAACAGTTAGAATGAATCATATTCTCTACGATTGAACCTTGAAATTGAGTTTACTCAACTTTTAGAAGCAGATTTAATACCAATACATTTGCTTGAAGCAATTTCATTTACTACATTACTTCATTTACCTACATGCCATCCATTATCTAAACTGAACATTGAGTCCTTCTCGCAAAATTTAGGTCTCGAAATTACCTCTCCTGCTACTATTAGATCAGTCAGAACAAGCGTTCAATCTTAGTACTTTACTGGATTGGATTGAAAGTTCAGACATCTAATGTTATCTTTAGCAAAGTTTACAGAATAAATATATTTAGATACATCATTCAGTGCGTAAGAATTTGGAATTTTCATTTAACTTTCTGCGATATTTTTAATACATTCAGTCCTTGTTTCTTAAACGCGTGCCTCTCTTTAAATGCGTGCCATAAAATGAAAGTATGTTATGATATTTCATAAAAAAAAAAATAATAAAATACGTACTGACTTACATTTTTTCCAAACGTTATGGACATATTATTTATGAATTTAACAAAATTACAGACAATTAATGTAACTGTGCTTTTTTTTATTACATATTTTAATTTACAAGATTCAAGTCGAGGTCTACTGTAATTATACAAGGTGTTATGAGATTCGTGGACACGAACTGTGGGATTGCATTAAGGTAGATGATTTTTCAATCAGTTCAATATTTTTCTAGGTACAGCAGTTTTAAATATCCAAAAATAATTAAAAAAATATTCACAAATTTCAATTTTTAATAAGTTGATAAAAATTATGACAAGCGAGTTACAAAAATTGGTTAAAATTACCATAGTCTGGTGCTAAACAAGTTTCAGCACGTTACACCGAGAGAAAAAACTGTTTAAATAACTCAAAAAACGTTATCGTAACAGTTTTCCATGGTCACATATGGCGAATGAAAGCCACACTTTGATGTAACAATTTAAAAATGTCAACCATTATCTGTTAATGTAAGGTAGGTGAACTGTTGCTTCAAAAATTATTTGCTTGTTTATTTCAAAGATATATTATCTTCATAACGAAATATATAGTTGATGAAAACAATTTCATATTGATTCAATTCAAGAAATTGTATTAAGAGAAATGGTTGGTTAACAATACCTACATCTACTACATTGTTTTATACTGTATACATATAAATATACAGATATATGGTTGAAGTAACCTTTTATACAGTTTAGATTTAATTTTACTTTAACAAATTTAAGTATTAGTACAATCATTTTTCAGTTTTGCCTGAAAATAAAGATGATCATGCTACTCTGTTACAGTCGGTTCAATATTTCACAAGGCTTCTAGGAAAAGTCGAAACATTGGTTAAAGGTAGAAGGTAGGTATTCTAAATTAATCAAACAAGCAACCCCTGGGGCTCCTACACCTGCGGGGATGCATCTTAAGTCTTGTTCTGCACCCCCTGAAGCCAATGACCAGCAGCTCCGTGGTGGAGGTCGCTGCTAGCTGGCCACCCAGCTCGCTGTGACGCCACTTCCGTTGGGGATCTGTCCCAGTATATCTACTTATAAGTCAGTTCAACCCTATATATTTGAAATAAAATCTGATTTGATATTAACATTAATATTTTAACTATAGAAATACTTATAATTTACAGAACATAGTAAAAAATATAATATTCATACAAATGTAATGAGACCGAGAACATTGCTATTTGTTTCTATAGTGATCCAGTAATAAAGTAGGACAAGTAGGTACTTTTAAAAGTCTTGATTAGTTTGGAAGACCCCCGATCTTCCAGCAAATGGATGATTTCCTGGTCTATGATAAGAAGAATAACATTAACGATCTTCATTCGCCATCGCAGTTAACAACACAAAGCAGATAAAGTTAACACTGGCTGGGCTCTGTCTCTGTATGAAAACAACCCTCTCTAATATGTGACATAAAATGGTCGATGGTGATGCTCATAATAGGTCTAGAACTTTCTTATTAACTTACATGTGCCATTGCGGATTGTTCATTTAATCCTAATCTTTTTAACTAAAAGGCCTCGTAGTTGAATCCACATTTCGTGCAGTTAAATTCAAATAATTTAGGTTTAAAGCAACTGAAAATCGGTTTAACTTAATCATTTCATGGAGTTAGGTTAACTCACCCGGGTCAATATACATTTGTTAAAATTTTAGTTACGGTTAATTTTTATTTAACAAAAAAAGGTTATTAAAACAACAACAACAGTTTAAGGAATTAAAATAGTTGGAATGTTTATTTTAACATAAAAAGAATCGGTAGAATTGAAAAGTAAAATGTCTGTTCAATGGCTTATGCAGTTGATTAATCTATCAAGCATAAACATGGATTGAATTAACAAAATAAACATCAACAAAATCTTTTTCTTAATTCAAATTGTTCGAATAACTTCATTTGAAATCATTATTTTTATTTTAAGAAAAAAGTAGTTCCATCAACAGCCAAAAAGTTAACACTTAGAAAACTGTTCACCTAACAATTTGTCTTTTTTCAGTGTAGTAGTGGTGATAAATAAATACACCGTCGTGCCCTCTATGTCCTGTCGCAACATCGTTCATCGCTTCCACTACCTATGGCTCTCTGACGAGGACATAATTAACGCGAAACCGGTCAGTGTCCAGTGATTGGTCTCGTTGAAAGTTGTGGCGATTCCTTTGTGGCGACTCCTATGGATATGCCGAAGTAATGAAATGCCAGTCGTGGCACATTGCCCGCGAAGAAGTTGTTTTCAGCATCTCCTTCAAATATTCCTCTCTGGAAACACTGACGTAGTTTTCCATATAACACCAAAACATTATGGAGTTATTATCAGGAGATGATTAAAACTCATAGGAGTAGTTTTAATCATCTCCAGATGATGCCAAATTGGTTGGCGAAACGCGCGTCGAGCGCAGTATAGTGTTTTGGTGTTATGTGGAAAACTACGTCAGTGTTGTCTTCACACCAAAGGTTCTAACCCCTTTCAAGATCTCTGCTGTTATTTGCTGCGCTGCTTGAAACAGGCGGTTCTACAATTCACCCAAATTGGCCACTGATGTTCTGTATAGACTAACGTTCCTAGGAAGCCCCATAAAAAGATATTCGTATGGCGTTAGTTCTGGCGAACGTGGTGATCAATAGAGTGGACCGCCTCTGCCAAACCATCTAGGGAACAATATATCATCGGTGTGTAGTATTGGAACAATATTGGAAATTAAATACATTATGGTCTAAATACCATTCGAAAAATTTACTTGGAGGTAGCCCATCATTATCTTGCAAGTGTTACATTCTCGAGTTATTATACGGATGCTGGACGTCACGTTTCAGAGCACATCAGACGTGTGCGTTAATTCCCAATTACCTCGCAATGTATCTAGTACTTCTTAAGGGATTGTTTCTTATGAAAAAGGCATTATCATCATGAACATGACGTTGACCTGCATTTCTACGTGGTTGTGCTACAACACAGATAACCACAATACTACAACACTTCCGTTAAACCGAATTCTTTCCTCCAATCTTACCATAAAAACCCTCCTCCACATTACTATCAACCTAAAAACGTTAGCATTTGATAGACAGCGCAGAGGATGCTGCATAGCATACACCACACTGCTACCTGGTAAACATATCTTCCTTCATTTTGGACCGCTTAAATAAATAAATATTTTTTCCTAATAATAATTCTGTAGATTATAAAACGTTTTCAAGAGATTATGGTTCTACATTTCCATATACTTTTAGAAGTCGCACTGTTCTACTATTTAATGTAGAAATCATCATCCTACAGTCAAAGTCTTAACTCTTTCTCATAAAGTATTTTCGCAATCTGCAAGTTGCAGGTTTTATTTAATCATTTCAAATTTGTTGAATGCTACGAACAGTAACAAAACAAGGCTGCAGGCAGCATACGAGTATTAGAAGTTGGAGCACCTTTGCTGAATTCTGATGAAGTTCCCAGCTTTAAGCTTTGTATGAAGGAGTCGTAAGTTTACTGAAGTACGTATATCGCCTGCGAGCGTAAATTAATAATCTTCAGTTGAGGGCATTTACAAGATGTACGCAATTAGAATGCTAACATGATTTCTCAGGATACGAGTATCTACTGCAACTGACCATGAAGAATTTCTAATTTACAGGTTACAGGCCAATTAAAGTCTGGTCCTACAATAGTAGGAATGTCGTTCAAATAAATAAAACTACCATTTTTACTGCTATCAGTTCTTGGAGTGGAGTATCGTGAAGTAGTTGTTTTTGACATCTTCAATAAAGTGCAATAGCTCACAATATTGTATAACTGTTGTTATGTAAAATATAAAAAATATTAGATAAACTGTGATTGGATATTAACAGGACAACTATTTAAAATTAGTTTAATATGTACAGGGTGTTACGTTTAATAGTGGCAAAGTAGAGATATCCATTTTTTAAATGGATCGCTCTACATATTTTCATGTTTGATGAAACAAAGTTAAAATTTTGAATCGCGAAATATGCATACTATATTTTTAAACACAGCCGTTTCAGGGATATTTGACGTTTCATAAAAAAATTAACAGATGCAAGGGTTTGTATGAGTCTACGAAGTCGATTAAATAGAAGCAAAGTTGCGCAATCAGGGGGAAAAAAACTGAAATTTTAGATTTTTTTTTAATTTTATTCTAACTTTATTTGAAAATAGATATTCAAAAAGAACAGCACTTCTTCACAGCAGCTTTTTGTGCTCTATCGAACGACATAATCAATATAATCATATCGTTCATAAAACGTTTTGTCTTTCAGGGGCCATCAATTCAAATTTTTTAAATATGGTCCTGGAGGGTTTATTATATTTTTTAAAATGTGTATGTGCCTCCTGATACTATGCTGGCATGGCCCAAAGTAAATTCAGACGTTTTGTCCCGAATAATCCACCTTCAATATTTTCATTACGATTCATCATTTTTTTTATTCAGTTTCTCGTTTTTCAGGGTTTTCTTTCGTTCAATGGGTCTTATTGTCCAAAAAAGTTCAAAAGATTATCAAAAATACTCATTTTCATACTATTATATTTTTATTGTCAATTAAAAATGCATTTTAAATTTAACAAAGAGAGGAAGGAGTATTTCAGAAGGGAGGAGCTATCTCGTACTGAAAAAATAGCATCGGTACCGCCATACTGATACGCTACTTTTGACAAAACTGATAAACGGCTATGGCGCATACGTCAATTCAGGTAAGTGGGTTTTTTAGTAAATTTGTATATCTTGGAAATTTATATACCTAGTTACAACATTAAAAGATAATGGTTTCGTGCGCCCAATAGCAGATCGTATTGATAAGAAGAAATTATGCAGAATAACATTTCACAGGTTTGCATTAAAAATTAGTAAACAATATGCAGAGCTGTATTTGGCATATTACAAGTAATTATTTAATGTTTTAATTAATAACTGATTGCTTAAATAGTATCTAATACTAAAATTCGTTCGAATATTCGATAACAACTAACACATCTAGCTAATAAGATCAAACATAAAAACACCTCAAGGTGGATAGACTAGATACATGCTCAGGGAAAGATTAATACATATATCTATACTGAAGGAAACACTAGTGGTTCCGGTGATATAAGGGCGTCCGCAGTAAACGTTACTCTTTACGTCTTTACTACTGTAGAGTCTGTATATCTATATGTCTTGTGGTGGATGATGTTACCTTTGCCGACGTCGAAGTTTACTGGATGTTAACGGATATCAATTATCAAGCCCATATCATTTTCAATCAATTATCAAGACAATTTGGTCATACTAATTTAGTAAATTAAACAGCACAGTGATGGAGCATATGCAAAGGGCTCTGAGTATGTAAGGGAGTCAGATAAAAAGGGGGAGAGTGAGCAAAGCTATCGGAGGAGAACAGAAGAGTTACCTGGAACCCAAGAGCTAGGATATCAGAACCTCAATAAAAAATTTCTAAATAGATCATAATAATAATATGCCGCCCCCTCTCCCACACAACTCTCAGACTTTCGGGCTAATCCTTGTGATTAGAATGAGGGGTAGAGATATTATTATTATTATTATTATTATTATTATTATTATTATTATTATATATCTATTGCAGGATACATTGTTCAATTTTTAAAGCTAGTTTCCTAAAAAATACTTGAGTAAAATACTAAAAAAAATGAATAAATCTGAAAGCATTAGCCATGACAGCAATTAAATTATATTATTTAAAGGACAATAAACATTTTTTGTTGTATCTGTATGATCATTTTATTTCAAACTGTGTTTTATTTTATTGCGTTGTTTTTGTTCTTTATTTCTGACTTGCCTTTGATTCCCCTTTGCTTACGCACTCTTTAAGTTGTTCTTATATCTATTTATAGTACTCTTGTAGTATTATTTGTTTTGAAATGCAATCGAATGATGTGGAAAGATTAGCGAAATGTTCCTAAAAAGTTTTACCTTCACAATAATAACACTGATAGATTGTTGGCTACGCTACACGTTAACAAGTATTTGGTTTATTCTGACCAAATCAATAATCTACCGAAGTTAGAAGAAACAGTTCTGACACGACTGTATTACGCCAACTTGCAATAATTAAAATATAGACGAATACAATATATTCCAAGAGAAGTTACTCAGACAATCATTTTATAGTGCTTAAACAGAGTTAGATTTCAATATCTTCTAAACTTCTGAAACAGTATAAATATTACCTTTTACTGAACTTAACACACAAAAAAATACATTTATAAATCTTTAATATACAAAATCTTTCCACGCGCCCAATACCGCTTTCAATATATTATTTTGTATGAAGACATTTATGTACTGGATAGGGATAGTTAATTGAAGCGAAAGTGTCATAATGTCCTTTTTTAGTACTTCACCTTCTGTTTTATGGCTACGTGATAATTAGTAAAGTAAACTATATTATCCAAATACATTTTCTGCAACAGAAAGAGTCTACAATCTACATTATTATTACTTCTCTAGCATAAAAATGTATTTCATACGCAGTTTAGTATTTCAGACTTCATTAATTTTGAAGTTGTGTCACATAGCTATGCATATAAAAATGCAGGAAACCTTGCCATAAAACAGGAATTCATGAGTTGAGTTATTTTTATGTGTGCTCAAGAAGAGCTAAAAACGACATATCATTTTTGTATAACAAAGTTTTACTTTACAGTTCGTTTCTGTAACTATTATGGGCGTCTGTTTTATTTTATAACTTAAATTAACTTTGAAAGAACTTACACATTTTGCATAATTTATGTATTTACGTATTTACATACCTATTATGTATTTACATATTTTGCATAATTTTGAATAATTTATATGTAATAATAATTAGAGAATAAAAACTAACATAATCGTAAAAATGAGAACTATATAGGGATGTAACAAAAGTACACATGGTAAACGGCAAGTAAATTAAATATCTTTCGAAAGTAACATCTGCTTCAAATAGATAGAGTTCGTAGAACCATTTCTGGTTCTGTAGCAAATATGTAATTTTGGGTCATAAATAGTATTGAGAATTGTTCGGGCTTAACAGATTTATTAAAACATTTTATGGATGTTTAAATCCGTGCACCCTTGGAGACGGAACAGTGTTTAGTAGACAATGCGCCAAATGTGCGTAACTAAATAAGTCCAGTAGATTCCAATGAATTATGGTGGTACTTGGAAGTTCTCCCAAATAAGTTCTTTTGTATGTTCATATACAATATTGCAAAGGCATGGGTCAACCTGTTTTTTAGGGGAGTTTTTCCAGGAATAATATCAGTAGAGTAAGCTGTAATTCTCCCTCACTTTGAGACGAGGATAATATCTAAGGGTTTTAGGTGACTAGCTAGTAAACAGTATTTTGATTGGACAGCAAGGATGAGGGCAAACCAAGGCACGGTAAAGTACGTTTCTCGGGCTCTCGGGTAGACGCCGTTAGTTGTTTTATTTAGAATCATTCAGTTTAGAGTTCATTATTATTGTATTCATTCGTTTTCTTAGGTCAAATAGTATTTCAGTATTTTGCATTTTTCTTTTAGCGAAAGAGAAATTAATTCAGTAGTAAAACCCTTTCGAAATAAATGAATAACTAAGTAATTTTTGTGAAACCTGTATAGTACATCGGGCAGCCTGTTACAGGGAGAACCAAGAAAAACCCTTCCCCTCTATATTTTGATATTTTCAAAGATTTGTCAATTGAATTTTTAAAGCGGGTATATAACAAAATACCTACATATGGAAAATTAAATTGGGATACCCCAATGCACCATATATATTTTTGATGAAGATACTCATGTAATTAAGAAAAAAATGTCTCACATGTGTGATATTGTTATTAACTTTATTTTTAATACATAATTGTTTAATAAATTTTTTATAATTAATTTTATTTTAGATAAGGAAAGCAGTATATAGTGATTTCAACTACACAGTAAATTAGACAGTGGCTGTAGAACATGTTCTATTTTAGAAACACACTCTGAATATATGACACAAAACTATTGTTAAGAATATATTTGTACCTAGCTTACCGAGATTCCTTACATATAAAACACAAGAGCCTTAAGCCGCGTACACACTTGTAACAGAATCTCGATGCGTAACTCCGTGGTGAATAGGGTCAAAGTAAAAGACGTGATACGCGTAACATGTAACAGGAAAACGTCTCTCCGAACAGAACTCCGTTGCGCCGCGAATATCCTGATCCTGCTAACATCCACGTTGTGTTTGGAAAAGAGGTGAAGACAGACGTCTGTCAAAGTCATGTAAATCAATAATTACAATAAACTAGCAAATTGCGGCTGTGGTATAATATATCTATATTTATTATGAGACAAAAAACCAAAGGCATAGAAGATGGTGGCAGACACTTTTGTATTCCAGAAAAATGGAGAACAGCGGTTGTAACTTGCTGGCTGATTTAAAGTATTAACACATACATGGATGTACACAAATTTTAGAAGAATGTCCCCAACTGATTTTGAGTTACCGATGAATTTAATTGGCTGGCAAGTTTGAAACAGGATACATACATCAGGAAAGCTATAAGTGTTAAGGAAAGGCTTGTAAAAACGCTATTAGTCTATTCTATAATGAGTGAATATGAAAATAACACACCACGATAAGACAATACACGAATTAGCTCAGACACGTCCACACTCTGAGTAACCGTAACATTCTTTGATGTGATGCGAAAGTACCGGAAACTGATGGGAACGCTGAGAAACTCGACGCGAACATTCATGTTCACTCTGATGTTACGCGATGGGTCCCGTTAAGTTACAGGGTTCCGTCCACACCGTTGTATTGAAGTTACAGGATGGATTCGCGACGAAGTTCTGTTACAAATGTGTACGCAGCTTTAGAAATTACAAAGAACAAACGTACGGTTTTACGTTGATCGTCGAACGTACGGTGATAAAGTGGATACTCGAAGCGGATGGTTCTTTATGAAACACCGTGAAAATAATTGTTTTGAAAAAAACATTGATCTCATTTAGATGTTCCAAGAAATATATAGAAAACACTCTATATACTAGTATTTCGGCTATAACAAGTAGTATAGTATAACAAGCCGAAATACTAGTATATAGAGTGTTTTCTATATATTTCTTGGAACATCTAAATGAGATCAATGTTTTTTTCAAAACAATTATTAAATCAGTTGATGTTTGACTGACTCCATAACTAATGAGGTTTTCCAGGTTTCCCTCATTTCAGCACTGAATAGCGGTAAGGGTTTACCAACGTAAGTCGTTTCTGAGG
Source organism: Pogonocherus hispidulus (assembly GCA_963924545.1). Classification (NCBI taxonomy): domain Eukaryota; kingdom Metazoa; phylum Arthropoda; class Insecta; order Coleoptera; family Cerambycidae; genus Pogonocherus; species Pogonocherus hispidulus. Next base: position 36,162,901 of record OZ004697.1, on the reverse strand, counting down.
GCCAGTGAATAATAATAAGCCGCACCATCTCCCATTCAAGCCTTTGCCTTCTGAGATAATTCTTGAGTGATTACAATGAGAGGTAGAGATATTAATATTACATACAGATACCTACTATGTGAAATGTTAACCGCAAGTATTATAAAATAATTATATAAAAAAATTGTCCTAAATATCAATTGGGTAATACGTTAGGGATAGCAAAAATAAACAATTCTTAGGTGAAGGGTGACATTACAGTCACAAAAATATTTCCAAAATTGATTCATACAAATAGTACAACATAATAATCAATATTCATATTAATATGAACGAACTTTTTGAATCGTTTAAAGCACTGTTAATTTTTTCCGCAAATTTGTTTAAAATGTGTTGAAAGTGTCGCGGATGAAACATACATGACTTTTTCTTGATGCATATGGTTTCATAAAGCACTGTAGCCACAGCTATATAGCTATTTTGCATCCCACAGATTACATATTCAGTGAGCATATTTTTTGTTCTTTGCGTAAAGTTCAAAATGACAACTTTCGTTAGATGTGTTTTAATAATGGTAGACAAATAAAGATGAAGGGCAGAATTTTGCTACTAAATCAGTATATAAAAATTTTCCAGTATACTGTAACATTTTCTCAAAGCAATGCCGTAACTTGTGGTTGGGGGTAGCCAGTACATAACACAATTTTGAAACAACCTATATCATAAATCCCATTACCTATCCCCGGATCATCATCACTGTTTCTTTATAAATAAAATCTTATCTTATAACATCGGTGTTTATGATAACTGAGGGAATACACTTTGAGAGAAAGGGATCGCCTGTAAGCTGAAAGCCAAACAGGCCAAAGTGGGTATATAAATTTAATTTTCGGATATTTCGTTCGGTTTCGCTAACAACATTTTGCTTTTTGCTTCACGCAAGGGTGCGGATAATTTTGTGAAAGAGGCCGGAATGTCTGGGAAATGTAAGTATTCGAAGAAGATATTCTATTCGTATCTGTCAAACACATAATTGTAGTTTGCAGCTAAATAAATGCGGCTTTTATTTTGATGTTTCCTATAAAAATGTTTATACAATATAATACGTTAAAGTTTACTAGCAACAGCATTAGAGGTTAGTTTATTACTAAAACTTTAAAATTCAATATCTGGCTGAAAAACGTTCTTGATTTAAGGAATTACAAATTGTAAAACTATTAGTATGATGTGATATACAGTATGTCGGACCTAACCGTGTAACTCAGTTTGTAACCATTTTATTATTTTTTTTTGATGTGCAATAAATTTTACTGAAAAATGGATGGTATCCTAACACCATCCATTTCTCCATCCATACTTGTGGCCAAAAAAAACAAAATTCGTCTTCTACAAATGTTAAACAATCTGCCATACAGAAACAAACGGTAAAATCAAAAAATTATATTCAACATTTTTTTTACAGGAAAATTTTGTTTTATTGAAAGTGCTTGAAATTTTTTTAAAAACCTTAACCAAAAAACATCTACAACACTGAAAAAGTTGAATTGGTAATTGTGAAATGAAATACGTAGAACACGTAAAAAGCAACTACCTGTAACTTACAAATAACTCAACAACTATCCGACAGCTTCTGATTTATTTCAAATAAATTGCACACAATCTCACAAATTTAATATTATTGACAGTCTTTTATATGCAATAACTTTACACATAATATTTGAACGATTCTTATTATTATATAGGTATCTATTAACCGTATTTTTATAGTTATTTATTAGTGTATTTTAAATTGGAAGCCAAAAACCAATTCTCTTAAATATTACGAGTAAAACTGATAGTTTAGATAGAAATTTAGATAGTTTCATCTGTGATAGAAATGAATTTAAGTGGTAATACCTATAATAGTATTAATACAACAAACAACCTGTACCTCTAACTTACAAATGACTCAACAACTACCCGGCCGCTTGTGATTTATTTCAAATAAATTGCACACAATTTCACAAATTTAATATTATTGACAGTCTTTTATATGCAATAACTTTACACATAATATTTGAACGATTCTTATTATTATATAGGTATCTATTAACCGTATTTTTATAGTTATTTATTAGTATATTTTAAATTGGAAGCCAAAAACCAATTCTCTTAAATATTACGAGTAAAACTGATAGTTTAGATAGAAATTTAGATAGTTTCATCTGTGATAGAAATGAATTTAAGTGGTAATACCTACAGGGTGTCCACCTAGTGCGCGTAAGTCCAATATCTGGGTTAATAAAAGAGATAACTTAATTTTTTTTTCTACAGGGTTGTCTAATATCCCGAGCTGCACAAAATGAAAATATATTTACATATTCAGGGTGTTCAGTTTTTCCTGGACAGGTACCAACTTCGTTTTTCTAAATGGAAATATATATTTTTTATTGCTTTTTCGAACTAAACCCTTGATTTTAGTAGGACTTTCATCAGCCTTCCCTATACCTAACTTAAACTGTTTTTGAAATATTGACGGGTGAATATTGACATTTTTGCAACTTTGACACCCTGTAAAATCTAAACGGTTTGAGATCAAGCAAAACGGTTTGCACATTCCTATCTTAACTTTTCATAAGCTATCGTTTGGTACTAATTTCAGAATTATCCAAAAATTTTAAATTTTCTGAAAATTTTGAAAATTTTTTATTCCTGTATAAATTTGAAATTAGTACCAAACGATAGCTTATGAAAAGTTAAGATAGGAATGTGCAAACCGTTTTGCTTGATCTCAAACCGTTTAGATTTTACAGGGTGTCAAAGTTGCAAAAATGTCAATATTCACCCGTCAATATTTCAAAAACAGTTTAAGTTAGGTATAGGGAAGGCTGATGAAAGTCCTACTAAAATCAAGGGTTTAGTTCGAAAAAGCAATAAAAAATATATATTTCCATTTAGAAAAACGAAGTTGGTACCTGTCCAGGAAAAACTGAACACCCTGAATATGTAAATATATTTTCATTTTGTGCAGCTCGGGATATTAGACAACCCTGTAGAAAAAAAAATTAAGTTATCTCTTTTATTAACCCAGATATTGGACTTACGCGCACTAGGTGGACACCCTGTATATATTAACCTTATTTTTATAGTTATTTATTATTATATTTGAAATTGGAAGCAAAAAACCTATTCTCTTAAATATTACGATTAAAGCTGACGGTATTTCACAGACTGCTGTGATAGAAATGAATTTAAATGGTAGTATAAAGGTATTAATACTATCAAACGAAATTAATTACATTATTACAATTACTAGTCCAAATACTAAAATTTTTTTTTGTAAGACAAAACAAACCTAATAATTTATAGTAGAGGAAATGTTTTCCATTCAACCATCAGAGCTAATTTCCGGGCACTGTTAGAACTGTCCGCGTTGTTATTAGGAAATTGATTCTATCGGCAGCAGTAGTACAGAATTAAGTGAGAAATCGCCAAGAAAACAATCAGCCATCGACTATGGTCCCCGTTATTTTCAGTTATTTATTCAGTGGATATCAGTACATTCTAAGACCAAAATATACAGTGTGTCTTAGACAACAAACAATTATTGACACACACAATTTGGATTAAAATTTTTATACCTCAAAAACCGAAGTTATTTAATGAAGATATGAAACCGCGGGCCATAAATGTTTAGCCACTCAAAATATTTAATTAATCGAGGGAAATCAACAAATAATTTCAGAGGTCATCAACCACGGGATACGTTGGTCTGATATTACAATATTTTTTGCGATCAAACTCTCAGTGATATTTTCCTCGTATTCAGGGAGTCATTACTCCCAGAATGTTGTCATGTTACAGATATAATTTGCCTCAAATTTGCTCCTTTCATTTTTATACTTAAAAGACTTATTCATAAGCATAATGTGTTAGAAAGAGAATATCGATTCGTTGCTAGTTTACAGAGGCTACACTGTTCCAGCATATATTGCTCTTTTGATAAACATTTTACCTTACTATCATATCTACACACTATATTACTATAGGTACTTATTAAAAATCTGTAAAAGACACAAAGTATTCTATTTAAGAAATATAAGTATTCTATTTAAAAAATTTGATTTGTGGTAAACCTCTTTTTTGGGACACCCTGTATTAATGTCAATAATATCAAAATGTGTCCCGCTTCAATAAAAATCGACTTGTCCCTGGAATTTGTTTGGAAAAAATATCTGAATTGTGTTACTATAGTAAATAAACATTTAATTTTTTAATCTTCTAAAGCTTTCTTTCTGTTATTCGGTGTAAAATGCACTAATATACAAAAAGGATCCGCTAGTGGCTTACTTGTAGAATTCAGCTTCTTCTTCAGATGTAAAATTTTCACCCATAAATGGAGTTGTATTAAAATGAAATTGTGTAAAACTTATAAAAATCACCTACTAGTATTTTTTCCACAACTTTCTACTATTTTCTGTCATATGCAACTCTCAGCATCCTTATCCATCACTTAACTATTTTATGTGCTGTTTTTCTCACTTCTTCTTTCTATATTTCGTCATCCGTCTCTTTTTGCTTTCAAAGTTTCTAGCCTTACATCTTTATTTACTTATCTGTGATTGACCATCCTTTGTATGTGCCTATCCATATTAGCCCGCCTTGTTATATTGTGTCCATAATTGGTACTACGTTTAACTGGTTGCCATATACATAATTTCATATTGTGTTCTCCCCCATCTTTCCTTTTATCTTTCTGAGGGATCTCACCTCATGCTATATATATTCTTCCGTTGCCTTTCTGTTGTCCAGCTTTCATATGTGAAAGATAATGTGGATTGCCCACTTTTCCGATCATTTCCGCTTTCACTTCTGCATTTATAATTTTTTTATTTATCATTTACTATTATACACAAAGGTGTCACTAAAATATTTTATGTTTTACATTGGATTTACTTCGTAAATTTACTTGTTCTTATACAGGGTGACCCAATGAACTTGAGATGGACGTTTTGGGTGGGGGTGGACAATTTTATTTTGGAAGGGGAAAACTTGTTTTGCAAATTTGAACAATGTCACATAAACCGTGGTAGTTATTCTCTAAATAGTGGTATCCAGTTTTGGAATTTATATGTATGTACCCTTTTGGAAAAACTGAATTTTTGTTTCCTAACTTAACCTGTTTAATAATTACAAGTACAAACATTTAATACGTCTCTGAATAATTGGTTTGCATTTTTTCACTTTCTTTATCAGTAGATAGGATAACTTGAACATTTCATTGACAGTTTTTTTTTTTACAGATGATAAGAATTATCTATAGATATTATTATATTATTGATAAGATAACTGATTTACTTCTAGTTAATTTAAAAAGCAACAATGGTTTACAATTGCACAAAGGGTGAGTTGATTGTGCTCACCGAATTGCCAGTAAGAAATAAGTCGACTCAGAAATGGCAAGTTTGGGTCATTCTGCGATTTACCCTTACATTAGCCAGTAGCTCAGGGCTTAGCGTCTCGATCGCTCAACCCAGAGAGTCGTGGGTTCTAATTCCCATTCCATCAAACAATTTTTCATTAAATTGTTTATTCGTAGATCAAGGCTTATTCGCAGGGATGGCTTGGCAACCATCCTGGCGATAGCCTAGGATGGGAAGATTGTCAACTTGGTGTTAATGTGAGAGATTAAAATCAGTTGATGTTTGACTGCCCCCCCAACTAACGAGGGTTTCCAGGTTTCCCTCTTTCCAGCACTGAATGGTGGTTAGGGTCTACCAACGTAAGTCGTTCCTGAGGCGCAAATGCGGCCCGCGAAATAATAATATGCCGCCCCCTTTCCCACACAAGTCTCATACTTTCGGGCTAATCATTGTGATTAGAATGAGGGGTAGAGATATTATTATATTATTATTATTGAACACAAAAGTCATGTTGTGAACCACAAACTAGTATTAAACATATTTTGAAAATCCACAGATTTCACTCTTATAAAATTAGTCTGACACAATAACTGAATCAAGATGATGGTGATCGTCATTTACAATTCTGCGAAGTAGTAAGTAAGCGACCAGCCGAAAAAAAACACAATTTATTTTTAACATCTGTTATAGTGATGAGTGTCCTCTTTTTTTAAATGGTATGGTTAAGTGCCATAATTGTCGTTATTGATCTGGTTCTAATCCCCTAATATTTCATGAAATACATACTTAACGTTCCCAAAAATTAAACGTTTCAGCTGGAATTATTTGGTTCGGCCGACTAAACATCAATCTAACAGATGTATCTCGAACTTCTGAAGACATAATTGACTCCATATTAACTAAGGTTATTGAAAATTACCAAAAATGCTTGAAGGATCAATTGATACTTCAATAAGATGATGCTCTTCCGCGCTATGCTCTGCTTGTTCGTCAGTATTTAGATCAACACTTTGCCAGTCACTGGATCGGGAGGAGAGGTTCCATGGAATACCCCTTCCCACGGTTACCAGATCTTTCTACATTAAACTTCTTACTTTGAAGTCACTTGAAAAGGAGAATATATTCTCCTCCCCCTACATTTACGTCAACGAATCACAGATGAATGTGGAAATCACCACAGAAGTAGTTCATAACCTGCGAGATCGTTTCAACTTTCAACAGAATTTGTATTGCATGGAAGGTGGAGGTTGGCAGTTCGAGTATTTGCTTAAGTGATAATCTATGTAGCTAGACTGTACTTAACAGTTATTTTCATGTAAATAAATTTTTGTTTCTACGGAAACGGTACATATAAATACCAAAAACTGCATACCGCTGGGCTGTTTAGATAATTCAAGGGGTTTTACAATAATATACAACTCGCCCCTCCTTCCTTATTCAAATTTTAGGGGTTGTTCACTCTACTGCTCGAAGGTTGAAGTGATGATAATAACATAACATTCCTCTAAAATAGAACTGATGAGCGTTTATTATATCTAGGCTATTTTCACCTAAAATCCACATGTTAAGTTTTCCTTGGGTCACTTTGTATAATAACAAGTTAATTTACTAAATAAATATTTTAAAATATATTAATGACATATTTTAGTGACACCCATTTTTGAGATTATAGCAAGAGAAATTACTAAAGACGTATTTTCCAGTATTTATTGTTATCTAATAAAGTTTTTGTTTTATTTAAATACGAAATTATTAAGATCTTATTTCAAATTTGATATTACTGGAAGTTTTTAGTTAATTTTAAATTGCGTGTAGTATACGAGGTAATTGTCGAAATGTATGCAATAAAAAAAACCTACTTATTACTTATTATTAAAATAATTACTTATACCCACCTATAAAAAATGTATTTCAATTACTTTCAATTACTAACAAATCATCCTCATCACGTGATATCTCCACGGTAGCGTAGTGGGCTATTATGATGGTCTAGGTTCGATCCCCAGTTCCAGCACTGACAATGTCGGTGGGTATGGTTATCTAATTTATGTGGTGCTTTTTTAGTGTTAATGCTGCGAAGATGATATTATAATTGAATAAATAACATGTTAATCAGTAACGCAGTAGGTACCTAATTAACTAATTATACCTAATTAACTGCCATTTTGATACCCCACTATCATATTACTTGTGAATTTCCTTATTATAAGTATGCTAAAAACTAAGCACCTATAAATTATAGTTTGATATAGAAATTATCAGACGCAGAGAATTAACAAACTCCGTTTTTCGGTAATTTTCAAAAGTTATGTGTAATTTTCGAGCACTAAATAGTCTTCTATTTGAGTTACACTGTAACTTATATTTACTGACATCATAACAGTGAACTCTAAAATATAGAACATTGATTCATTGAAATATTTAAAGCAGAATTCCTCCTATATTCATATTAAATGCCAATGTGCCTCGGAAACTATACACATTTCCCTCGATGCCAAGGACTTTCAAACAACCCTTTCGGAACAGAAGGGGAACGTTCCAATAACATATCACATATACTGAGACACACTTTATTAAACACTAAACTTCTGGTTGATAAAGTTCGAAATGTCATTTAAAATTCTACGCGCAATATGTAGTATCAAAGTTAATTCTGTGCTGTATTGCAACAGTTCGAAACTAATAAATGATTACTCGGCATTGATGAATGAGTATATAATTTAGACAGAGTTCCTGTTATCTATGTGTAACAATAAATAGAGTAATTTTCACTGATAATTACAAACAAATTCCAGTTTAAAATTAAATGTTTTCTTTTTCCTAACTGTTAACTTTTAACACTATTTTTTATTTATTCTTGGCAATACGGTCACTGCAATAAGTAGTTTAAATCTCTTTTCTTGTGTTTCGATTTATTTATAATCATCTTTGAACAACTTGGATATATGAAAAACTTTTTTCATATATGGAAAACTTTTTTATTATTAATTTTAACGAAAGATGTAACTCCTTTTCTGTTTCTAACAAACAGAGCAATAAAGTAATTTGTTTTTTTTTTGGAATACGTAACTTGAAAACGTTACAGCTAATTTTGGTGACAAAATTTGACAGAAGAAACTTTCATGGAAATTGTCACCCACCCCCTTACCCATTACTCAAAGTAATTTGTTGATGTTAATATTTATTGCTTATAAAAATAAATGTGTTGTAAGTATTCCAAATTTTATTGAAGGTTCACTAAACAATAACAAATATGTGTAGGTAACTAAATTTAAGTACTACATAATTTTGAAATTATAGCAAAAATTCTTCTCGTTTTAGTGGAGATTAATAGGAGTGAAAACTGAACTTTTTAAATTAATTATTTCTATTTTTAAGTTTGAATTTTTTATAAAATATTTATAAAATTTCAATGGCTCGAAATTTTCTTACTGGATTCCCCTTCTGATTGAATTACTTCCAGATTTTTTTCTGTTATTTTAAGTATCACAATAACAACACAGGAATATTAGAGTAGATTTCGAATTTAATCGACGCAAAAAAGCATATTTGGTGCACATAGTGTTAATAATATTAATTTTTTTTTTAGTTTGAATTTTTTTCATTTGTGATAAAAATGTTCAATATTTCTAAAATTTTAATAGGTTTGAAATTTTCTTAAATCCCCATTGTGATTGAATTATTTCCGCAAATGTTTCCTCGGTCACGAATATTTTAAGAAAATTATCCCTCATCTGATAATATTCAAAATATTCGTGCCTTCAGATAAATTTCCGGAAATAATTCAATCACTAGGGAGATAATTCAATTACTAGGGAGATTACAAGTGAAAATTTGCAACTACTTCTTCTAACCAATCACACTTTCATTTTGAATCATTACCGTGGCAATGAAAAAATGTTCGGAAATATTCATCCTTCTACAACTTCCCACAAAATTGCACTGGCCATTTTTCTATCATATTAAATGTCACAATAATGACGCGGGGATACCAGAGAAGATTTCGAATTTAAAGTTATTTATCGACGCATGAAAGCAATTTGGCGCACAAAGTAATGTGTTAATGTTAATATTTATTGCTTATAAAAATAAATTTGTTGTCATCCATATTTTAGTTACTGTTTACTGAATAGTAACAAATTTCAGAAGGTAATTAAATTTAAGTAGTTTTAAAATTATATAGCAAGAATTCTTCTCATTTTAGTAGTGAATAAAAAATAGGGGTGAAACTGAACTTTTTAAATAAATTATGAAATTAATTATTGAATGAATGAATGAATTAATTAATTAATTAACTACTTTAATTAATTTTAATTTTAATTTAATTAAATTTTAATAGGTTCGAAATTTTCTTACCGAATCCCACTTCTGATTGAATTAATAAAGAAAAATATTCCTGGGTGGCGAATATTTTAAGAAAATTATCCCTCGTCTGCGACTCGGGTTAATTTTCAAAATATCTGTGCCGTCGGATAAATTTCCGAAAATAATTCAATCAGTAGAGAGATTACAGTGGAAATTTATCGACTTTTACTTAGGTAGAAACGCAGATACAGATGACTACAAAAAGCCTATATAACTATAACTGTTGAGGCTGTTTAAAGTCCAAATCTATTAATCAATCAGTATAGAAGCTCAACATCAATAAGCATTAGCAGTTTCTAGTCTCTAGGAGAATATATGTTAGTATAAGCCTTAAGTGATAAATAGTATTTATCAGTCAACGGTATGAGTGCAGACTACTGTAGTTCAGATGTATTAGGATTGCCTCAAAATACGCCTTATGTTTTCGTTCGTCTTGAAACTGCCATTCAATTATTATCATATGCTTTCTTAAAACTTACTATACCGTGGCTAAGCAATTTAGAATCTATAGACTTACATTAAGAGAAAAAGTTTGGTAGTTATACCTAGTATTTGGTTCATTTTACGAAATGGTAAATTTGAAAACAGGGAAATAAATATCGAACTGAATCAGCTGTATGATTTGCGTACTTACTTTGTTATAATTTTGTTATTTCATCATTATAATCACAGTATTATAATACTCCAATTGTTTCATTTTGTAATTATGACCAAATCACTATTGGCTCTAATATTTTATTTTGTAAATTTGAATGCGTTCATACTAATATATTATTATCTAGTTTTAATTTTATTATTTTGCTAATATAACAAAAGCGAATTTGTTTTAATACTTAATTTTGTAGTTATTCCCATACTTTTATTAAGGGAAAAATTTAAATTAGTTCACCTGAATCGATATATGGTATGTTATTAAATCTGCTGTTCATATACCTAAATCTTAGCATATTAAATAAAACTGACTGACTGACTGATGTTATACACTCACTATTTAATGTTGCTTCTTATTTAGTTACCTGAAAACTCATACATTATTATACAGGGTGTTAGTTAAACATGCGGCAAAAATTCAAGAGGTTATTCCTTCGAATATTCCAAGGATACTTTATCCTTTGATGATTTTTGAAAAAGCGCTTTGTTGCGAAGATATATACATCCCGTGATCCTTCGGAGTGATTATTTTGTATGTTGTTTTTGTAGTTTGTATGTGTCGCATTTATTAAGATTGATGGACGTTTTGGCTAGTTGACGTGTAAACGGTTGTTAGTGAGGTGCCTCTATCATGGCTCGCTATACGAATGCCGAGATGGCTGACATGCATTTTATTTATGGACTTGCTGATGGCAATGCATTAGAAGCTAGGCGACTGTACATTGAACGATTTCCTAATCACATTGCTCCGGATAGAAAAATCTTTCAAAGTATTCATCAACGTCTTCGAGAAACGGGAACATTGAAGCGAGGTGAAGCCATTTTGTCAATGTCTTTTGCACACATTGGTTGAAATCCCTCAACTACTTATGCTGATTATTTTTACCAATGAAGCCAGTTTCTCGCGAAATGCAATAAGAAATTTGCACAATAACCATGTATAGGCTGAGGAAAACCCACATGAGATTTGTGAAGATCGGTTTCAACATCAGTTCTCGTTGAACGTTTGGGTTGGAATTGTGGGTGACTGGCTAATTGGACCGATATTTCTACCAGGAAGACTTACCGGCGAAGTATACCGCAACTTTTTGGAACAAACACTACCTCAGTTTTTGGAGGATGTACCATTGGCTACAAGACAGGCAATGTGGTTTATGTATGATGGTGTAACTCAATAAGAAACGACCTTGGTGTTTTTGAAAGAGTTCGGGAGTCTATGAGGAGAAGATTGGATGGTTGCATCCGAGCTGGAGGTAGCCATTTTGAACAATTCTTGGAGGTTCAGAAATGTTACATGTAATTTTTAGTAATATATTATTATTTGATGAAAATTTTTTTCGCCCTATATCTTCGCAACAAAGCGCTTTTTCAAAAATCATCAAAGGATAAAATATCCTTACCAAATAACCTTATCTTTATAAAATATCCTGTCCAAGGAATAACCTCTTGAATTTTTGCCGCATGTTTAACTAACACCCTGTATATTGTGAAGCATGTGGCAAATATGGATCACCAACTTTCTTATTTACAGTCTATACAAACAAATACTCATATTAAACATGTTCCTGGTGGGACACCCTGTATATTGCAAGAATACAATGAAGTATTATCATTATTACCTAGTGATTTTATAACAAATGTCAAATAGTTTTAATCATCTTCAGATAATGCCAACAGAGGCGCTGCAGTAACGTTATACAGGAAAACACGAATAGTTTTGGTGTTTGGTGGAAAACTGTGTCGGTTTTTGTGTTTCATACTTCAGCACTATTGTAAATACTTATGTATAGATAATGTGTGGATTATTTCGCAGAATGCGATTCCAACATCCGACAGATTTTGAATGGGTTAGGATATTCGGGAAGTGGAAACTAGTTTATCTTTCTGCAAAATTGCTCGCCGAATAAATCGACATTCAATTTATTCCCGTAACCTGAAAGTAAAGTGATCTTAGAAGGCACACATATGACCGAAGTGACAGAGGATGTCGTACTGTGACGACATGGAGAGATCAGGCTTTAAGCCTGGAATTTGATTTTGCAACAGCGTTAGAAACCCAGGATATGCAAAAGATTATTGCAAATGAAAATCTTTAAAAGCAGAAGCGACTATAATAGAAATTTATTTGATCTTGGATCTTGTTCATTTTCTAGTGATTATAATCGCTGTTGTGAGAGTGTAGGCTCTCACAACAAAAGTACTAGATGTGGTGTAGACAAAAATCACTACTGAAAATTTCTTATTTTTAATTTCTAAACCGTTTGAGGTAATTTAACCAAATACGCTGTACATATATTTAGTATGTCAGTGGGTATGAACCAAACAATTACCAGCTTTAGAAACTTACCGGTGGCATCGGTTATAATTTATCAAAAACAATATATCACTCTGTACAATATTACAAATAAAATAGGTCATGATATACACTATTGTATTATCTTCGTATTTTGTCTCTTCACGGGTTTTTGATTTCCAAACCAATTAGCGATATACTTGATTTAATTGACCAAGTGCATTTCTACGATACTTAAAAATATCTTAGGAAGGACGGTAAAATTTTTATAGTTTTTATTTAAAAATTAAAAACTGACGTTTTCAGTAACGTGATATCCATTTTCGTCATGATCATTGACTCAGACGTATAAATCCACTATATGAATTAGGAAACAAGAACAATATTATGACCACCTTTAATCGTTTTATCTCTTGTTACTAATGTTAATGATTAATTCTTAGTTAGTTATGGATAGCTGGATAAACCCAGAATGATATTCAAAATTATATTAGTAATTACGGGATTTGGAGTAAAATGATCTGAGTAACTGTTACTATAACACTTAACACTATAAGCTAATTCTGAACTATTGGGATAATTGTGTCAATAACCATAACCTCATAGTTATTTGTGGTTATGGAGGCATGTGGTTTTGTACAATTCCTCATTATACATTTCCTTATCAAAAGATAAATACAGTTGCGAGTCATTAGCATATATATGTATAATACAATTTTTCAGATTTCTGCAAATATTTCGAGTATATATGCGAAATAATAAGGGTCCAATAATAAATCCTTGAGAGACACCAACCTTAAGCAATCTCACATTCGATGTTTCATTTTTAATTTGTACATTTTAGTTCGGTTTTCTATATAGCTAGCCATTAAACTAAAAGCATCCATGCTGAGTCCAACAAAATGAAGTATTGCATTGAGCAATTTATGTTGAATAGGATCAAATGCTTTGCTAAAATCCAACAGCACCTTGTTGGTATCTGATGCTTCAAAAATATCGTCAGTCACTTTATCTAAAATCTACATCTTTATCTTTAATTAAACATGCAACAGAAGATTTTACAACTTATGTTATTTCAGGTATCTCGGACTGTCTATGTTTGTACCAAGATTTTTTTCATCTATCAGACCACCAATTATTTACCAATTTGGAAGTTAACAGCTTCTATCGGATCAATGGAAGCACGGAAATCTATTAATTTACGAAATACGTAATGATAACTTTGATGTATGGATATAGAGAGCACATTTCCATTTACTTATAGATCGAGTTTTCGCATTTCACTTCAATTATTAGGCTGGTGTCATAAAACTGCTAATAAAGTTGTCAGCTACTCTTAAAATGTAAAAAGCGGGCACAGCATCAGGAAATCTTTTCATTAAATAAATTTCTGCCGGAAAAGATTTGTGCAGAGTTATTAATTAATGCAATTTCACGTTAAGTGTGGTTCTTTATAGAAGTCTCTCTTCGCCTGGCTACCTCAAATAAATTTCATTCATTCGAATAGAATTTTATTTTCCTCCACTTTAGCTTCCGCAATTTTTCTTAAGAAATTTGGAGTTTAAACATTATCTTCCATTAAAAGAGATAAAAAAATAAAAAGAGTAAAGGCGATCAAAAGAAGCTAGAGATATTTGAGTAGTATAGTTGGCAGAACATACCTAATTAAAATTAAAGAGGTATATACCAATTTTCATCATAGTTTTTCATTTATAATAAAACAATACTTTTAATTATTAAAAGTAACTTCAATTTACAGAATGGGATAACATATAATTTTTCAGAAGTTATGTTTTACAGTTTGACCTAGCAAATTTTTAATTTCAATCTATTATGGGTAAAAAAAAATACCTAAACCAATCTAACATAATGAATTTCTTGTTTTTGGTGACATATGGTTGAAAGTTTTGTCATATTATTATATTAAGCTATACAGGGTGTCCACCTAGTGCGCGTAAGTCCAATATCTGGGTTAATAAAAGAGATAACTTAATTTTTTTTTCTACAGGGTTGTCTAATATCCCGAGCTGCACAAAATGAAAATATATTTACATATTCAGGGTGTTCAGTTTTTCCTGGACAGGTACCAACTTCATTTTTTTAAATGGAAACCTATATTTTTTATAGCATTATCGAATTCTACGTAAAAAATTAGTGGGACTTTGTGCATAACACTGCTATTGAAATATTGATAGTTTTCGAGATATTTGACTTTTAATTTTTTTTTCTTATGTTTCGTCACTTCTAATAGTTGACATAATTATGGTTGTATGACAGCTAGAAATTATTTTTTTTCAGAAACTGTAGAGTGAAGATGGCTCTTTCGAAAAACGTATCAAAAGTTGACCTGCGATATACAGGGGGCAACAGAAATCGTGCCAAACCTGATGGTTTAAAATTAAAAAAATCTCAACTTTTTCAAATGGAACACCCTGTGTTTTATGATTTCATTAGATGCCTTTCTGTAGACTCTACAATTTTATAATAGCTTTCCCTATACCTAAGTTGCGTAGTTTTTGCAACCCACTTTTATGAAAAATACCCGATTTGCGCACGTTCCTTTCTCGGGAAAAACGCAGTGAGCGTCTGTCACGCAATAAAATTTGTGACAATCAGTTTACATGTCATTTCTTCTTTTACTGAATATTCACGTACGAGTTTAGAGTAAGTACTAAGCGTGCATACAATGAGCTATTCAAAAAAAGAATTAGTGAAAATGGTTTATGCCTTAGGAGAAGCTCATGGAAATTGTTTGCTAGCAGCACGTATTTACAAAGCAAATAATCCAGATTTACAGAGATTTCCACGTGCTGACTGTTTTGAAAATGGAAAATGTTTTTGAATTTGGAAATTGCTAAATGTAAAAATAATATGAATGGTGACAGAGGGCCAATCCCATATTGCCCGCTTTATTTATTAGTAAATAACGGTTCACTGGTCAGTTGCGGTTCATTGAACCGTAGAAGTGGTTTAGGTATAAGTAGGACACAATGTTAGCATAAGTTTAGTTTTAATCATCTCCAGATGATGCCAACGTGATTGGCGAAACGCGCGTCGATTGCAGTATAGTCTTTTGGTATTATGTGGAAAACTACGTTAGTGTTATCTTCACACCAAAGGCTTCAACCCCATTCAAGATAAACCCTTAGAACATAAAAAAATGAGAACCTTTGGAGAGAGTTCGTAGACCGTATAAACATGAAGGGTTTTGGATTTTTTAAATTTAAATATAATTTTTTTAAAATATCTGTCATCTAAAACTTCCACTAAAGCTAAATTTAGTAATTTAGCTGTCACAACTACATGCAAAATGACACCCATGTTATTTCAGAAATCGATGTAATTCTCATTTAACAACCCAAAATGACATATTGATGTTCCTTTCTATCAATAAGTAAAATATAACACCAAAATATTAAATACCACTTCAACACCGGTATTATATTAACATCAAATGATACATCAAAGAGCTGATTATTATATAATTGTAAATAATTGTTTAAGCCATTTTGAAATAATTCGATATTAAATTTAAAATAGCGTTTTTATGAAGCGCAGATACTAGTTGTAGCAAAAAGAAGCCCATTTTTTGTTCCTAAAATTAAAAAGGGAACTCGAGACAGACAAAAGATCAGTGTGCATCGCGATCAGTTCAACGCGTATTAAACAATAATTATTCCGTAAATAAACTAGTGTACAAATAACATAATTTGGTGACTGTCTACGGCAAGTTAACCAGTGTTTCCTTCTTTCCAAATTCCTGCTTATATTCTTCAATGGGAAGAAAAAACACGACCAGAAGTCAGAAGTTAGTTTCCACGTAGGAAGGAAATGGGTAAGCCAAATGTGCAAAATTAAATCCGTACAGTTCACTAATTAGTAAAATACAAACCATGCTTATTAACACACAATATTTTTAGTTTTTATATATTCGGTAACGCTTATGTCATAGATTTGCTAGTTTATTTATTTATTTACTTATAAGAGAAATGTAGGAGATATAATATTTTTTTCCAACCTTACGAATATCTATAACATTAAATTATTTTGTATAAAAAGAGGGCCATTTCGGGACTGTTTGAGATCGCCATAGCAACTGTACAAAAAAGAGATTATTGTACAGTTTTACAGTACCGAAAAGTAATTTAACATTGACATTGCATGTCACATAATATATTGAAGTTTAATTAAATAGAAAAATAGAAACAGATAGTGACTCCGATGAATCGGTAAATTGGAGGTGCTAATTAGAAGCGATTGGAAAAAAATATTATGTTAAACTCGTACAAAAAAATACGTATTCGAGACTCCGGTACACGTCGTCCGGCAACCCTTTCCCTCGTCACGAAAACTTGTATTTTTTGTACTAGTTAAACAAATAACTATTGTAATATATAGAGCAACCTTTGTAATCAATCTATATTATTTTACAAAACAGTACAGAAAATGTTTCATATAATTCTATTTTAGCAAGATTTTGCATAAACATTGGTTATACTCGTAAAATGATATTTTCACGATTTATTATCCTGGATAATATTTATTTTGAAATCTTATCTATCTATATCTTTTTTTTCTGCAAATGAATGGATATTTTCCAATTAAAATAGTAGTTGTTTTTATAACATTATCACTTTAATTTGTTAACATAACAATTATTGCGCCACACAGTGGCTTCTTCAGATGTGAATATTACAACTAAAGTTTAGAGTATGTATTGAACAGTATTATATATATATATATATATATATATATATATATATATACAGTGAGTCCCACAAATAATGTCTAAATTCATTTAAAATTTAGCGGTGTGTTTTTTGGGGAAACGCTCGGACCTGTTGATTTTTTATTTTTTAATGCTGTTTTTTTTATGCTAAATTCATGTATACATGGTTATACAAAAATTAGTTACGACGATCAACTTTATTTTTCAAATGAGGACACCTATTTCTTATTTCATTTTTGAATTCTGCATCGAATTCAAAGCCTGTTTCATGAAATAAAAAATTTTCGATTAAATTTAATCTCTTGGCTAAATCTGAAATTAGTGTCAAAATTTAACTTATGAAAAGTTAAAATAGGAATGTGCAAACCATTTTGCTTGATCTCAAACCGTTTAGATTTTACAGGGTGTCAAAGTTACAAAATGTCAATATTCACCTGTCAATATTTCAAAAACAGTTGAAGATAGCTATAGGACATGGTACATGAAACAGACTTAGAATTCGATGCATAATTCAAAAATAAAGCAAAAATCAAAAATGGAAAACGTGTTCTCTTCTATTAAGTGTGTTAAACTTTTATGTTCTTTTATACTTTTCTGAAAACTTCTTCCTGTTTGGCCTATATACACGTTAGGGCAACTACATGTTACTACTACATGTTAGCTTATATACTCCGGATTTACTGTTAGAACAATTTTTGTCTTTTTCATTTTTTATAAATTTACTTATCGAGTTATTAGTTTTATATGCTAACTTGTAATTTTGTTTTTTCAAAAAGGAATTGATTTTTTCTGTAGGATGGCCTATATATGTCGAAATTTTAAAACTATTGTTAATATCATTTGTTTTAGGATACACTTCTTGAATTGCCTTATTAAAAGATTTTTTAAAAATTATGTTTTCTATTATTCCGAGGTTGTATCCATTATTAACTGCTATTTGTTTTATTATTTGTAATTCTTTATTGAATTCTCATTAGACACAGGAATATTTAAGAGTCTGTGGGATCATATTATTGTAAGTTGTTGGTATGGATGTGTTGAAGTGTTATGATTGTATTGTGATGTCTGGTATGGGAAGGTCTGTGGAATATGGAAAAATCATGTTTTCTATTGAGTTTTGTAATTGTTAAATCTAGAAAGTTATTAGAATTTTTCGTTTCAGTTTCTAGTGTAAAATTAATATTAGTGAATTGAAGTGTGTTTATGAAGTTTAGCAAGTTGTTAGGTTGTCGTGTTGTGCCCATGTAGTATGCTAAAATATCATCTACATACCTGTACCAGGAAAGAATTTCGTTAAGGTACTGTCCTAAATTTTCAAAGGATAATTATTAAAACAAATCAAATACGGTCTTATAATTTTTAAAAATTATATAAACACAACTGAACAAACGTCTGAAAATGTTTAGTTACACCATTTATTTATACAGGGTGATTCAGCTAATCACGTTCATTAAAAGTTTAAGGACTTCCTACTGGAATAGTTTTTGAAAATTTGGATACGGGGGTTTTCGAGAAAGTTCTGTTCACCTGAAGTATTTCCGTTTTTCTGGCCAAAATCTACGCTTTTAATGCGGGACAACCGCAATATGAGAAATTAATAGTATTTTACTTTATTTATAATAATATTTACATTTTTTGGAAAAATTTGATTTTGTAGTACCTTATTAAAATGCTTGTCGTTGACTGACAAGGAATATTATGGTAACAAGTTTTGGGCTATGGTTAGGCGGACCATGAAGCTTTCAGATTATGTGTAATTCCATATTTTATTATTTACAGGGTGTTCCAAAAAATAATTTAATTCTGACTAATTTCAACTACCCAAGAGTAATTTTTTTAAATGGAACACCCTGAATCACTGCTCTATGTGATGAGGAATAAACTGATCTTTTAATCTGTATTAGAATTTTCTATAGCTATCTATTACCATATCCTTGCTATTGATATATTTATATACTGTCGATACAATAATTGTCTATTTCCTTGAATTGCCTGTGGTTAGAGCACTATGAAAATTAAACTAAATCACGTTTACTAAATGATAAATCACGTTTACATGATTTATAAATAAAACACATTATTTCAATTTTCATGATCCGCTAATCACAAGCAATTCAAGGAAACAATTATTGTATAGAAACTAAATAAGTCAATAGCAAGGTATTGACTTTTTTAGGTAATGGAAATAGATAGGTATAGGGCATAGGGAATCCTAATACAGATTGAAAGATCACTTTATTCTCCATCACATAGAGCAGTAAAATACAGGGTGTTCTATTTAAAAAAAATAACTTTGAGTAGTTGAAATTAGTCAGAATCAAATTATTTTTTTGAACACCCTGTAAATATTAAAATATGAAATTACACATAATCTCACAGCTTGATTTTCTGCCTAATTATAGACAAAAACTTGTTATCATAACTTTCTTTGTCAGTCGATGACAAGCATTTCAATAAGGTACTACAAAAGAGTACCTTATTGAAAAGAGTCAAATTTTAAAAGAATTGAAAGGTCTAAAGAACTATTGGTTTCTCATATAAGTTGTCTCACATTAAAAAACGTAGATTTTAGCGCAGAAATAAAAAATGTAAAAAATATAGTACGGTATTCCATTTAAAATAAGAAAAATGGAAACACTTATGAATAGAATTTTCTCGAAAACTACCGTGTCCAAGTTTTCCAAAAAATATTCCATTGTGAAATCCATAAACTTTTAATAAACGGGTTAGCTGAATCACCTTGTATATACCGTTACACACTTTTAACTTTGTTTTGATGCTCGCAGCTTCCCAATAACTTTTCACAGCAGTAGAAGAACTGGTTGTTTACTTTATTACTGTAAACTTGATTAATTTTCTTTAAAGAAACTTAAAGCACTAAGCGCACTAACGCACTCTAAGAAAACTCAAATATTCCAAAGTTATTAAACGTAATTATAGAAGGAAATTTATTTTATAATATAAGTTGAAGAGAATGTCAATATATTTTTAATTAGTGTCAAAAATTTGAAACACAAGCATACTTCAGCTATTTTTTTATACAAATAACGCGGATCCTTTACTTGGAACAAGATTTTTATGAAATATATTATCTCGTAAAATATTAATTGCCTTATCTGAGAATATTTCTCAGGTGAATTGTTATTTGGCCTTCATAGGGCGCCATGTTAAGGGTCCATTCTCTGTAGATTTCACAGGCATGAATGTTGGGTCGGATCATATATATATAATATTACTATATTGAGCTAATCGAGTTTGTTTTGAAGCCACTTTATGAGATAGAGTTAAATATTTCGTTCTCTTTCACGGACAAATGTTCCTTTGCACATGCCCAGGTGTTGTCCAATCAAATCCAATAATTTCAATGTGGCACCAAAGTAAAGAAAGACCGGGCTTTTGTTTTGTCATATACAGTGTGGCCCATTATGAAACCAGGACACCCATCTAAAAAATTTTTGGGAAGTGCGATTCCAATGAATTTTTTTGTATATATTAAGCTTCCTAGATGTACTTATTGAACATAATATGTTCAATACGATGGTCCAGCTGCTAATCCTCAGACTACTACGATTTTTTTCAATTACTTACTTACAATTATTTTAAAATTACTTTAGGGATTTAGGGGTATAGGGGACTACTGTAAGTAAGTAAAGGAACAGTATTCTAGATTAACAATAATTATTAGAGTGTTTTAAATAATAATTATTAGAGTACCTTTTAAGCGAGACACAAATTCAATAAACTTGAAATATAAGGCTCTATAAAAAAAATTATTCTTCGATACAAATTGATGAAATTTGGGCCACAGGGGTTTTAAGTGATGCTGAAGAATGCCATGATGTCAAATTTATAATAATAAATTCCTAAAGTAATTTTCGAAAAAGTTGGTTGAAAAAAATTCGTAGTAGGCTGAGAATTAGCAGCTGGTAATAGGTTCAACAAGTACATTTAGGAGGCTAATATATATAAAAAAAAATTCATTGGAATCGCACTTACCAAAAATTTTTTAGAAGGGTGTCCTGGTTCTTAATGGGCCACCCTGTATGTGTTTTGTCATATATGTGTTTTGTGGTGTGGTTATGTCACAGTTTATCTTTTGTAGTTCATGTATATTTGTGTTTCCAGAAAATAAATTTGTGTTTTTCGTAGTGCCGTCAATTTAGAAGTGTTTTATTTAAGTGTATCTTGTAGTTTTAGTTTTGTTCATATATTAGACTTATTAGTGATTACGAGACATTTGCTCATCAAATTATTTCGACGGTATTTCTACAGTCGCAACTTCAAGTGTACGTACATAAGAACATTTTGTAAATTTAAATATGTAGTGAATTATATGAATTAATTATAGGTACTGTACCTCATTTTCATTAATTTAATTCCACAGATAGCGCAAAATGCCGAAACGAAAAACTCAGTCGAGGTTTTGACTTTTGTGCGAAGGAAATATTTCATATGAAGTCGCATACCTTCAGTATGTATTTTTAAAATTTTCTTTTCAAATACAAACTGCATCTACTATTTTGGTAAACTTGATAAATACGGGAACATCCCAATAACAAGATTGAAAAACCGTTATATGTAGATAAAATACAATATAAAATAAAGTTAATTTATTGCATTCTACAGTATATGGAGCAAAATTCCCGCGCTTTGCTGCGCATGCGTATTTGGTATTTTGTCCGTGAAAGAGACAATAGATATGATTCTGGACTATTCTAATTTGGCTTCAGATGTGAAGCATGGTAAAGATTACATACGCTCCATATAGTAGTATTATATATATAGGTCGGATTGAGAGGATGGGTGGCCGATGGGTGGAGACTTATATATTCCAACTATCGAAGTATTAAGATTTCGGAGGTGCACGTAAAGCCGAAGTAAAAAGGCACATGGAAATAAAGTTAGCTCTCATTGCAAGGGTACCGGATTTGTCTTATAATTGCAACAAAATTTCTTTTTAATGTTTTAAATTATATAGCACCGGAAAGATCAAAAGATAAACTAGATCCCTATAGTAGCAAATTTTTGTTTAATACATGTATTTTAGAGAAAATAATTTTTGATAGTCGCTATCTTTTATAGTTTTTTTATAATTAGACACGGGACGAACGCCGATTTAGGGCTTATTTCGACCTAGTGAATGGACTCTTAAAGACAATTCTTTATGAAAATTTATATTCGTTAATTTAGTTCATTTAACTTAATCTAATTATATCACAGTAACTTGTTGTATAGTGGAGTTCACATATAGGGTGTCCCACATGGAACTCCATCGATGGATTATGGGAAACTATAATTAGGAGAAATTTGAAAATTCAGTGGCATACTAACTTCGATGGCTGCCATTCGGCTAAAACATTTTCATGATAGTGGCACTTCCCCCGACGAGTAGTTCGCTTTCAGGACAGAACACTCCACCGAACAACAAGTCGTGAGGTTGGTAGAACACGTGATCGAAGGATCCAGCTAAAAACAGGTCACAGCTGCGATTCTTTTGGATATCGCCAAAGCGTTCGACAGGCTATGGCAGGACGGCCTGCTGGTCAAGATGATCGACACGGGCTACCCTGCCGCGATGGTGAAGCTAATCGAGGAGGAAGAGAGCTTAAGACGAAGGTAGAAGGTGTCCTGTCGGCGTATCGTCCGTTAGAGACCGGAGTCGCTCAATTCTCCGTATTGTTACCACACTTGTTCGCCATTTTTACGTCGGACCTGCCTAGGACGCACAATATCGCCGTGTACGAGGACGACACGGCATTCCTTGCACGGTCTCCCGAGGCTAGAATGGTAATGAGGTATCTCCAACAGGCGGTGTTCCTTCTTGAGGACTAGTGCAACAACCGGAAGGTAAATATAAATCCCGACAAGTCAACATGAACGGGGCCGACATCGAATGGAGAGACGCCGTCACTTATCTAGGGGTACCTACATTTGGATAAGAGGCTGCGGTGGAAACACCACATCGAGAAAGTCGTAGCGAAGGCGAAGCTGGTCAGGACCAAGCTATATCCGATGTTCTGCCGCACCAGTGAGCTCAGCCTAAGGAATAAGCGAGCGTAGTATCAAACGATAGCTTATGAAAAGTTAAGATAAATAATAATAATAATAATAATAACTTTATTGCCCGTTAGATCATATAAAATGATATAGAACAAGTCAAGCAAAACATACATTAATTTTTTTTTTTTTTTGTAAAATAAAATCTATACAATTTACAACAATTACCACACATGATTAAAATACTCTTCTACGGAATAGAAACAATGTTCTAAAAGTAATTTTTTAACAGCTTTTTTGAAATGGTGTATAAAAGATATTTTCACAATATGACAGGAAGTCTGTTAAACAGTTTTATTCCCATGTATCTGGTACTACTTTCGTAAACTGACAATTTGTGTTTTGGAATTATTAATTTATTTTGGTGACGAGTTATGTAATCATGGTAATAATCATTTCTTAAAAATTCATCTAGGTGTAGTTTAACAAATGATACCATCTCTAGGATATAAACATTTGCAAGTGGTAAGATTTTCAGTTCCTTGAAAACATTTCTGCAAGTATGTACTTTGCTTAAACCAGCTAAATTACGAATAGCACACTTTTGAATTTTAAACACTCTTTGACAATGGAAGAAAGAACCCGAAAAATAATTGAATAATAATAATAGAATTGAGCTTAATAAAAGGATAGACTTTTATCAACAATATCTCTTAACCTGTAAAACACTAAACAATTAGATGACAGTTTTTTACAAAGTACATCAATATGATTTTCCCAAGATAGTGCACTGTCCACGTACACACCTAAAAATTTAATTGCCCCTACTTGTTCAATAGATTTTCCATTTATTTTCAACAGACTGCTTTCATTGTATTGCTTTAGTCTGGGAGTGAAATGAATAAATACAGACTTTCTCTGTTAACAATTAGACTATTGTCATTGAGCCATGAAGTGATTCTGCCTAAATCAGTTCGAGCAGTCGCCTTTACATTTTCAATGTTTGAATTTGAACAAAGATATGTGTCATCTGCAAATAAGGTTAACATACTTTCATTGTCTATACAACCTAAATCATTCACAAATAACAAAAATAGCAAAGGACCCAAGACAGAACCCTGTGGTACACCACAGGTTATTTCCATCATTTGCGACTGATATCCATTTATTTGAACTTGTTGATTTCTACAACAAAGATAAGTCTTCAACCAATCCTCACAAGATAGGAATGTGCAAACCGTTTTGCTTGATCGCAAACCGTTTAGATTTGACAGGGTGTGAAAATTGCAAAATGTCAATATTCACCTGTCAATATTTCAAAAACAGTTGAAGATAGGTATAGGACATCCTATACGAAATGTCTGTAAAATCTTACGTAGAATCCAGAAATGAAATAATATACAGGGTGTTTCATTTAAAATAACGAAAATAACATAAACTCCGGTATAACCGGAAGCGTTAGACGGACGCCATTGTTTTAGTTGAGAAGAGCATGCCCGAAAACACTATTGCCCAAATTTTCAAAATTAAAATAGAAGTAGTCTCTTAAATATGTCTAATGTCTCGTTACCGTGGGACACCCTGTATACAAATGCATTTCTATATAATCAAATACAATTGTATTTATGTATAATAATTCTTGCAAATATTTAAGGAGCACAACAAATTTGGAAAAACGAGCTTCTACACAAATAATTCGCGGTCCCTAACGTCACAACACTTGGGAACATATTTTTATAAAAATGTTTATCTCATGAAACATGGAAGGAGGCCTTCGGGGATATTCTCCACTGAATGGTTATTTAGCCCTTATGGAGAACGTCAAGTTAATTGTTTTTTCTACATAAAAATTTGTATTCATTTCTGCTAATTATAACATGTTAACATATTGCTCACATGGGCGCATCAACCTGCTTTGTTATGCATGACCCATTTCAGTAAAGTTGTTTCAAAAGAATTATAAAATTAGTCAACAATATGAAAAGTTCCCTGAATTTACAGTTGGAAAATCGTATAAAATATTATGTAGAGTTTGTTTTTATAACATTTACGCGTCATTTTTAATTAATATTGTGCCAAGTTACAAGAGTTTTTACAGTCATCACACCGACAAACTGTAATTGTTCTGAAAAGTAAATGTTTGCGTCAATTAACTTTTTAAGTGAAGTAAAATTTATTATCAAATATAAAAACCGGTACTTCTCTTCAGGCGTGCTTCGCTAACGAAGTTAGGTATCATTTGGAGAGATGAAACCGAACTTATAATATATTTTAATATACAAAATTGTTTCAATTCATTGACCCACTACTTGAAATCATTACTAAAAAGTGCAGAAATGTTATATTGTGTGCCAAAGGTATTAGACACTGCCCAGTTATTTTGAAAATAAGTATAAAATGTCTTGACAAAATCATCTATTGGATGATGAAAAGACAGCATCTGGATTTTTCATTATTTCCATAGAAAATTTTAACTATGAGTAAAGCTATTATAAAAGAGAAAAACCCTATATTGAAATAACGAAAAATAAAGAATAATGTTTAATAGTGCTTCTGTGACAACATGAAACAAATTCTAATCAGTATTTTATCATTCGATACCGGATTTTCTTCGGTTTAAGAAAATATAAGTTTAATTTATACTTATTTATCTAAAAAGATAAGGGGATATTTGAATAGGGATTTATATCTGGGACATTACTGTATGACTAACTGGTAGCTAGGTTTGTACATACAGAATTGACCTTTTGTCCTTATTAAAATATGTATAATACAAATAATCAAATAATGGGGAGGCTACAAAAAGCAAAAAAATACATATGTCTAAGTGCCAAGGCGACAAGATTTTAAGAAGAAATAAATGATTCACGTGAAGCACTGAAATAGTGAAATGTGTCCCATTGATTGGAGTTAATTTATCCACAGATTTCCAGCCATAGATCGTGACGTGGAATCAAATAAAGAAAAATTAAATATCTGTGGGTGACTGGGCGTCCCTATGCCTCCATGATAATATAGGATAATATACACATAATTACTGTACAGAGCGTAGTTTGCAATCCTCTATAAAAGACCGAAAAAAAAATAATAATTATAATGCAATTATTTTATTTTCATCGTGTTTTATGTATAATAACAAACTCATCAACCCTTCATTACCATTCATAAAAATTTTGGGATAGGTATGGGTATCATTGAGATAATAACCATATACAGTGCGTTGATTGTAATCTTCCTTAAAAGACTGAAAAAAATTAATTATCATATTGCAATTATTTTCATCTCAATGTTCTTATGCAATAACTCATCAACCTATCCTTGTGCGTTCATGAAAATTTAGGGGTAGGTAGACAATATCATAAATATAATAACCATATACAGTGCATTGATTGTAATCTTCCCTAAAAGGCCGAAAAAAATTAATAATTATAATGCAATTATTTTATTTTCATCGTATTTTATGTAATAACTCATCAACCCTTTGCTGTGCGTTCATGAAAATTTAGGGGTAGGTAGACAATGTCATAGAGATAATGACCTTATATAGTGTCCTGATTGTAACCTTCCTTAAAAGACAGAAAAAAATTAATAATTATAACTCAATTATTTTCATGTCATAGTTCTCTATGTAATAACTCATCAACCCCTCGTTGGGTGTTCATGAAAATTTAGTGGTAGGTAGACAACATCATAGAGACATTGACCATACAGGGTGTCCACCTAGTGCGCGTAAGTCCAATATCTGGGTTAATAAAAGAGATAACTTAATTTTTTTTTCTACAGGGTTGTCTAATATCCCGAGCTGCACAAAATGAAAATATATTTACATATTCAGGGTGTTCAGTTTTTCCTGGACAGGTACCAACTTCGTTTTTCTAAATGGAAATATATATTTTTTATTGCTTTTTCGAACTAAACCCTTGATTTTAGTAGGACTTTCATCAGCCTTCCCTATACCTAACTTAAACTGTTTTTGAAATATTGACGGGTGAATATTGACATTTTTGCAACTTTGACACCCTGTAAAATCTAAACGGTTTGAGATCAAGCAAAACGGTTTGCACATTCCTATCTTAACTTTTCATAAGCTATCGTTTGATACTAATTTCAAATTTATCCAAGAATTAAAAATTTTCAAAATTTTCGGAAAATTTTTAATTCCTGGATACATTTGAAATTAGTATCAAACGATAGCTTATGAAAAGTTAAGATAGGAATGTGCAAACCGTTTTGCACATAAAAAAATTAAGTTATCTCTTTTATTAACCCAGATATTGGACTTACGCGCACTAGGTGGACACCCTGTATATAGTGCATTTGATTGTGTCCTGCCCTAAAAGACCGTAAATATTAATAATTATAGTGCCATTATTATCATGCATTCTTTATGTAATAACTCATCAACCTTTCCTTATGCACTCATAAAAACTTTACAGATTAAACGAACTTACCTAAGTGAAGTTGAATCTGAATTATATGAGGCCTCGTTGAAGTAAATAAGGAATATATTGTAGTTTCCTCGCTAGGTGTCTAATCCACACATCTTTAAAGAAATAAACACTGCCCGCTGCTTACCCTACCTCTGTTCCCTACTCCGCTGCCCTAGGCAGTACCTTCAGTCACTTTTAAAGCCCCCTGTTGCAACACAATGGGTAGAAATGGGGAAGGGGGGGACTTATTTACTTCAACGAGGCCTCATATAATTCAGATTCAACTTCACTTAGGTAAGTTCGTTTAATCTGTAAATTATATTTCGGCCTCGTTTCGTAAATAAGGAATATATTGTAGTTGTTTAAAGACAGTTGCAACAGTATTTATTCAAACTATACAATACAATGACAATGTCAAATTTTGTAAGTCACCATTAAAGTAATAATGCCCTTGAGATTGCATTAACATAACTAAACTAGAAACATAACAGAAAATACTTCAATGTATAATATGCATATTTATGTATAAAATGCTAGCCTAACGTAACATGTAAAAAACCCTTACAATTAACATATTATTTCTACATGACCTTCAGACCTCAAGCACACTAAGTGCAAAATTATTTTCACTTAAAACAGGTCTGTTATAAAAGGTCGCAAAGGCACTGGATTTTCCAGTCCACCCAGCTGCCAGTCGGATAGTATCATAGGGAACACTTTTCCTGGCAGCTGCTGACGTCGACGCGTGGCGCGTACTGTGAGCAGTGAAATGGTCAGTATCCAACCCACTCTTTTTCAGTATGGTCTTCAACCATCTAGAAATAGTCTGCGAGGTAGCATTATGAAATGGCTTCTTAAACGTAATAAATAAGTTGTTAGATGCACCTCTCACATCCTTAGTTCTAGCCAAATAGGCCAGAAGCGCACGAGCGGGACAAATAGCTTCCTCCCTGTCGTAAAATGGCAATACAAGAGTGGGTTGAATAATCCCTTTCCTAGATGTTTTTAGCCTCTTTGGTATTTTAATTTCGATCCGACTTTCGTTCTGGACTATATTACTAATTTCTATGTTTGCTAAAGTCTGTACTCTCTGTCCCGTGGCAAGTGCCAGGAGAATAGCTACTTTATATGTTAATTCTTCTAAAGAGATTGTCTGATTATTAGATATATTCTTTATAAAGGACAATACTATGGCCGGATCCCATGTGTGACTATACTTAGGAGCTGTAGGTCTTAAACTGTGAACACCTCTAAAAAATCTTTTTATTCGGAAATCGGAAGTAATTGATGGTTCTAAAATTTGAGCCAGAGCCGCTCTATAGGAACTCAAGGACCCAAAAGAGGCTCCTTTCCTAAACTGCTCAGCAAAAAACTCTAAAATCTCCGGCACTGACGCAACGAATAAATCTAAATTGTTATTACTCCTATGAAGCCACCACTGTTTTAGACCTGAATTGTACTGGGTAATTGTTGATTCCGTTATAGATGCTAAACATATCTCCAGCAAATCTTCCGGGACCTCACCTGCCTTCAATGCCTGTAGGATAAGATTCCTGCTGCCAGCGTAAGACTCCGCCAAAGTGGATGCGGGAATCCTCTGAAAGAGAGTAGATCTTTATGAGGTTGAAATATTAATGGTCTTTCCTCCAATAGAGAACAAAAGAGCGGGTACCATGGTTGAGAGGTCCAGACTGGCACCACCACGATTCCCCTGGCCCTGTCCTGTACGATTTTTTGAAGGACTCTAAGAACTACTGAAAAAGGGGGGAAAGCATAGAAATAATGTTCACCCCAGCTTATAGAAAAAGCATCTACCGATACGCAATCTGAGCCTCCCTTCCATGAGACAAAGGCATCACATTTCTTATTATGGCTTGTTGCAAAAAGATCAATGCTCGGCTGACCAAATTTTTCTAATACTTGTTTAAAAACTAAATCACTAAGTTCCCATTCTGTCTCTTTTGCTAAGCAGGTACGAGATTCCGCATCTGCCTCGCAATTATCTTCCGAGCGTATATAGGTTGCGAAGAGAAAAATATTTTTTGCTTCGCACCATTGCCAAATACATCGCGATATCTGATTCAATACCGGATGTTGCACGCTTCCCATTCTGTTAATATATGATAGGGCCGTAGTATTATCAATCCTACATAGAATATTACAATCCGACATTTCTGAGGCAAAGCTTTTTAGAGCATGAAACACCGCCTTAAGCTCTAAAATATTAATGTGAAGGTCCTTTTCCGTTTCTGACCAGAAACCGTGGTCCCTTCTACCTGACGCGTATGCCCCCCACCCAGTTTTCGAAGCATCAGAGAAAAGTTCCATTTTATAGGAATCTACCCTAATATCGTTAGAAGCATCTGACATATTGCTTAACCACCAGTTGAATTCAGGTTTAAGGTGTGATGGTAAGTTAAATTTTGCACTGTAATTACCTGCACATCTTTTTAATGCCAAAAATTTTTCTCGTTCAAACAGCTTTGTATAGACCCATCCATACTTCACTGCCGGACAAACAGAAACGAGAAGTCCAAGAAGCTTCGCGAAATCTCTAATGTAGCAACTGAGCAAGGCTGAAAATTTTTTCAATAACATTGTTATTTTTTCAACTTTTTGTTTCGGGAGAGACACTTTCATATTTACTGAATCATAAATAAACCCCAAATACTGCACACACTGGGACGGCTTTAATTTACTTTTGTTGTAATTAACAATAAAACCTAGCTTTTCTAAAATTTCTACTGTAGCCCCAACGTTACTCAAACAGTCATTATAGGAATGCCCAATTAGGAGAAAATCGTCCAGGTATAAGACTGATAAATAACCCCTACTTCTAAGACTTGCCAGTACTGGCTTCATCAATTTCGTGAAGACTAGAGGCGCACAATTTAAACCAAAAGGCCTGGAATTGTATTGGTACAGTTTTCCATTGAATTTAAATCTCAAGTAAATCCTATAGGGTTTATAAACTGGTACCATCATATATGCATCTTTTAAATCTAAAGTTGTCAAAAAACAATTTTTATGTATTATTCTCTTAACAATCTTATGGTCTTCTAACTTAAAATGTGTAGTTCGTATGAATTTATTTAATGATTTGAGATTTAAAATCAATCTAAAAGTGCCGTCTGATTTCGGGGTTAGAAAAATCTTAGACACATATTGATTTTTACAGGGTTGTACGATAGAAATAGCACCTATTTTTAGTAAATCTTCAATAGAAGAGGCTATAGAATTTAGTTCAGATTCGGACCACCTTGAGTCCTTAGGGGTACTAATTTGCTTGGGTTTACCTACAAATGGCAACTTAAGCCCCCCAATATAAGATAAAACTACTTTATCTGAGGTTATAGTACACCATTCGTCCCTGAAGTTTTTTAGTCTACCAGCATAAACACCAACCTTATTCCTGCTTATTGACGTCGTTTCGGATTGTCCGCCCTTGTTTTGGGCTCATCTCGACGTCTCTCCTCTGTTTTCTTCCATCGACTCATTTGAGGGTCGCGGTATGCCGATCGGTGGAGATTGTTTGGACGATACGGACGATAGGGAGCCCTTTCGTTTTGTTGTCCAACCCGAGCTCCCTTTCTTGGCAGGGCTGGACTTCTCAAGTTTCCCGGCACAATTGTTTTTCTAATGGCTTTTGGCTTAACCGGCCTGAGATCCTGGGAAGATTTCTCTAAGGTTTTAGCTGCTTTGATTCGGTCCTCCAATGTTTCCCCGAATAAATATTGGTCCGTGGGGGCCCTCGCAAGCGTCTCTTTAATATCCTTATTTAAATTTATGGAAATTAATTCCTTACGAACAGTGGTTTCAGTGTGATGAAAACCACAAAGGAGGCGCCCCGCATCGCCTAACAACTCTATGTACTTACGATCGCTCTCCTCCTTTTTTGCTAAGAACAAAGAAATTATTTCCCCAATGGCAGAAATAGCTGCACTCAGCTGTTCTTGTTTTTGTACGAGGCGATCATCTCTACGGGCCACCTGCGTTGAAATCGCAGCGGCAACTTCTGGGTTCAATACGGGAACTTTTAGAGTTGGCATGTTTTTTGGGACAGGGTACTTACGAAGTAATTCTTGTTTAATCTCATCTGCCAATCCCTTTGCCATAATCTCCGACCAACGGGTGGCTATGGCAGGGTGAACTGGCGCAGCAAAAGATGATGCCGGCTCCGGCTCGGATCCCAAGATCCTCAAAATATCTGTATTTAATGCTGATTCTGGAGGTATTGCATTATCATCAACAACGGCGGGGAGAATGGCCTCACCAATCGGGTGCTCCACCGGGTCCAATAATGCATCACCTATGTGAAAAAACAACTGCGTCAGTGACCCATATTATCATCCGACAACTGTCAAACTAAATGCACGTTTCTGCTACTGAGTTTATTTTAATTTACGTAAAAACAATCACGTACAGATAAAACACAAATCAGTTGCCACAACAACAACCCTTTCGATATTAATCCACGTATGTAAAATTAGGTATATACATATTATGTCAAGTACTCTGTAGTTGTTACCAAAAACAACTATAATGAATCTACATATAAAAGTAGCTTTGAATGCACTATCATAATATACTGCATTCGTTACCAAAAACAATCAGTATCGGGTTGCACATGTAAAAATATTTATACAAATAAATGACATTATGCGTTGCCAAAGATGCATGTTAGTTGTTACCAAAAACGACTAACTACTTGTCAAATAAACAAATATTTGGATAATTAAATATGCGTTGCCAAAAACGCATTTCAGTTGTTACCAAAAACAACTATAGTCCTTAACTACTTACTATTAGTGTCACCATCGAGTAAAAGCTCGTTATCACCCATCTCATAGTGGCGAGTCGATAAGTTTTCTGCGTCAGCAGATGGTAATTCACTGCCGGACCAGGACCTAACACTTTCGCTGCGTTCTCGGTGCACCTGCACCCGCTCTTGGGATACACGTGCAACACCTGACGAACTAGCCTTCTCAATTTTCTCAATTTTCTTCTGCATTTCTGCTAAACACTTCCGTAACCATCTGTTGTCCTTAGATTGGCTAGGACTACGGCTTCTACGGCGCTTTCTGCTGTGTTTAGGCATAATTATTTTCTAATGAAACCAACACGTAATTCACTTGAATCGATGCGTTCGACTCGACACACAATCGAAGACTAAAGGTACTGCCAGTGTTGCCAGAACATCTTTGACGAATGTAATAGATAGATGGCGGAAATTGTAATAGATTTTGCAGAATTGTAACAAAAATTTTTAAGAATAAAATAAACTGTATATAGTGTTCTGGTATACGATTTTTTTTATAGTATTTACTTCAATAGTTTCAGATTATTTAAAAAACTATTTGTATAATTCGTTATACTGTTTTTAAAGCTTTAATTATGACTTAACCTTAAGAAGTTTTGTGTGTCGTGTGTCATAGATTACCCACAGTCCACAAATATCCTGATCGATCTATGCTAAATACTAATCCTAAACCCATATGAGTAAGTTAGTGATATGCCTAAACCTAAATATACTGCGTTCGAGATTATCTCTGGGCGTTCGAAATTATGTTGGCAACATTGACTCACAACACAATTAGTGAATCACAGATTATAGATGTAGTGAATTTATATATAAAAATATTACACTATATGCTTATTAGAAAAATGTTTTCTTAAATTTTTATCTATACATTCAGGAGACACTATTTAGTTGTTATTCAATGTTGGTTGAGGCATACCTGCAAAGTAGTTGTTGACTAATTTTGTTAATATGTACCTAGCAAGAATGTTCAGTTATAGAATCTTTCTTGATATCTTATACATTATAGTTTCATATTGCCCTGCCTAATACCGTACCAGATAAAAAAAAATTGTATTTTAACAGAATCTGCTACACTATACCTGTAAAATTAAAAGAAAAACAAACAAAAATCAGGTATAAATATCTTTAATAAACTATATTAAACCATTCTTTAACAACTCTTTGGTAAATCTCACTAAATAAAAGATAAAAATAGAAAAAATAAATATATTAACGCACTCAGTATTAAGTCTATTATTACTCTAAATTTAAAATAAATTGATAAATCAGGAGCAATTTTTTTTAATATTTAATTTTCCTTTGCAATAATGATGCCGAGGGTTCCCAATTATGACAACACTGACAATTTAAAAGTTCTTTGGTATGCAAAATAGTATCTAGGTAATGTCTCTATTTCAAGTCGATTCCTGAGTTTAGTTTTTAACAAGGTTACCTGGGAAAATCTTCGTTCAGCCGCAGCCGACGAGTGTGGTAGTGATAAAAGACCCTCCATTAATTTTTTTAAATGTGGAAACATCAATTCGTTGAGCTGATTTTTTAGAGAAAAAATATGGGACCAAAATGATTCAATATCTGATCTATCAATTTTTTTTAATTCCATCAAGTCTGCTAATAATCTCCATTCTAAATTCAGCTTTTCTACATCATTAACTAATTGTGGAAAATATTTCTCTGCATATAAAGAGATACTCCCAATTTCACCTGACAGAGCTTCGTCTGGATTTAAAATTTTTAAAAAATTCAAAATTGGGTCGGAAAAATCAAAACGTTTTTTGATCTGTGAAGCAAGTTCGATATAAAATTCTAAGCACCTTAACCTAAAATTATGATGTTCAGTCTTATCTAGGTTGTCTCTTGACATTAGTCTTTCTGTTTTTGCACCAAGATAGACGGATTCTAATGCAAGAAAATTATTTGGATATTTACAGTCAATTTCATTGAAAGTAGTGTTATGAATATACTCTTTTTTAAGATAATTTCTTAATAAATTTCGGTAAAAGTCACTCACCCTAGTTAAAATATTAAAAATTTTAGGTTTTTCTGCCTGAAATTCTAAATTAAGATTATTAATCAAATCTAAAATATATGATAGAAATGTAAAATACATCTTATATGTAGGATGCTCAAGACATCTTAATATATTTCTTGCAGAGTTAACGTCTTCTTCATTTACTTCCATTCTAAAAAATAATATTAGCGCATCCCAATTTTCTAGCACTCGGTCAACTGCAGCCTAAAATAATATACGAAATATAAATAACGAAAATTTGTGGAAATTATTTATTACTTTTTCATACCTGTAGAGACAGCCATCTTGTTTGAGACGGATGAAGCATTTTGTGCGGTTTCAAGTTAACAAAAGCTTGAAATTCTTCTAAACTTTCCTGTCTTTTGCTACTATGAGCAAAATAATTATAAATAGACCGTATGAATTCTTCTATACTTCGTGGAAGTTTTTTGGCAGCAGCTGAGGAGCAAAGATGAAAGCTATGACAAACACAACCAAGGATAAAAATATTGGGCACTATATTTTTAAAAAGAGCCTGTACTCCACTGATCTGGCCCATCATTACTGCAGCATTATCAGCAGCGAAACCCAGTAAATTTTTAATAGGAATATTTGCTTCCAATAAAAAACGATTGACTGCCTCAAATATTCCTTGTGCGGTACAATTTCTTATTCTTAATAAGCCAATAAAGATATCTCGACATCTTTGTTGAATATGATCAAAATACCTTGCAACAAGTACTAATGATTTTTGAGTACTCACGTCTGTGGTTTCATCAATGATGAGTGAAAAATGTTGGTTTCTGAGAACATCAGTTATTAAACTTAGCTGTTCCTGTGCCAAACAGTCCTTGGTAATCTTCGTTGCCTTGGTACGATTACATTTTAAACCTTTTGCTATGTCAGAATCAGGAAAAATTGACAATAATAAAAGAATAAGATGGTCCATTAAAAGAAATGGTAAATTGTGTTCGTTAATAAAGGCAACTAATTTTAATTCTGCCCTTTTTACAGATTTTTCAAGTTTACCATCAGGTTCCTTAATATATTTTGTTATTTTTGGTGCATTTTTTGCTTTTTCATAGTTTTGTTTGTGTAGTGAATTTAGCTCATGTCTTTTAAAATGTGTTACTCCTCCTTTTAGTGTAACATGGCAGACTGTGCAAATCGATTTGCCATTATCACCCATTTCAAGCCATTTAAAAATATCTTTCCACTGTTGTCGAAATCCTTGTTGATATTTTTTCTTTTTTGTCTTTGGTTCATTAATATTTGAGCATAATATATCAGTGTTTGTATGTAGTTCATTATTAATATTCGAGCTTAGAGTGTTTGTGGCCTTAGAAGATTCTTCTTGTGGTTCATAACTGGTACTAGCAGTAGCGGCAAAAATACTTTCATTTGGGGTATCCCTAGGTGTAAGGTTGGAAAATTCCATTTCACTTGCAGTTTCATCATTTTCCTGCCTCTCACTTGGGGGTTTTAATTTTCTTATTAAAAATCTTAAAAGTAAAAATAAGGATGTTTGTTTGTTTGGGTAAATAATATGTGGCATGTACATATTAAGAAGTATTAGGTACATAGAAATTTGTTAATACTAATTATTAAATCTTACAGCCACAAAATAACTAGTTAACTTACCTCTCCATGATCATTATTCCTAATAATATCATATCACCAAAATCAACATAGAAAAAAGATGAATATTGCTAAATGTTATTCGCGTTTTGCTGTGATATTCATAGATAAAATATATATACTGAAAGTGATATTCCTTATCGTTTCTTGTATTCTGTATTTTTATTTTTGTATTGGCGGGAAATGAGAAGCAAAAATGAAACCACAAATAAATAACCGAAATGTCAAATGAATTGAAATGAAAATGACAGAACGGAAAATCGAATTTAAGAATAATTAACAGAACAGAAGTGGCAGAACCATATGTATAATATGGACAGAACACAGTCAGACTTTAAAAACTGATCAAGAGAGAGAAAGAGAGAAAACACGTTATTACCACTTTCTTTCTATTACGATTTCAAAATTATGATCTGTGATCTGTTTACAAAAAAGGATAACATATTATTATATTGGCGATAGAAGATCGCGGAATTCGGTTTCGTATTCGAAATTGTAATAGATTTTGGGGGTAATGTAATAAAGTAATAAATTTATATAAAATGTAACAGATTTGTTACAATTGTAATAAACTGGCAACACTGGGTACTGCCTAGGGCAGCGGAGTAGGGAACAGAGGCAGGGTAAGCAGCGGGCAGTGTTTATTTCTTTAAAGATGTGTGGATTAGACACCTAGCGAGGAAACTACAATATATTCCTTATTTACGAAACGAGGCCGAAATATAATTAGATGTAGGTAGGCAACATCATATATAAATGACCATATACAGTGCATTGACCCTCCTTGAAAGACCGAAAAAATGAATAATTATAAGAAAATAATGCATTATAATTTTTTCGGTCTTTTAGGAAAGGTTACTATAAATGCACTGTATATGGTCATTATCTCTATGATATTGTCTAGCAACCCCTAAATTTTCATGAACACCCAACCAAAGGTTAATGAGTTATTACATAAATATCGATGACATGAAAATAATTGAATTCAAATTATGAATTTTTTTCGGTCTTTTAGGGATGGTTACAATCAATGCACTGTATATAGTCATTATATCTATGATATTGTCTCCCTACTCCTAAATTTTCATGAATGTACAACCAAGGATTGATGAGTTATTTTAAGAAAATAGTCAGAAAATAATAATAAAATAATTAATTTATTTTTTACCAAAGAACGTTTTCTGTTTTGTTGTTGGTATATGCATAGTATAAATAATTATACTATGGTATATGTGAGTTTTATTTGATTTTAATATGGCATAAATAAATGTTACAAAAATTTTATTTGTGTCTGTCTTTCAGTCGCACATAATAATGGGTATCTATTTTGTTGGGAATTTCAAATCGCTATGGGGAATTGCGGGGTATTTTGGAGAATTTAGGGGAATTGCATAAGTATTTGAAACGTTTAGGGAATTTTTGGGGAATTTCGGGGATTTTTCACTGCAGGAGGAATTTCAGTGTACACATTTTTTTAGTGATTTACTCCTCGATTCAAATTTATATGTGTAAACAGTCATTATCACATAAAACTCTTATTTCTCGGGATGGTTGCATGCGTTAAGGTTATTACTTCAAGCACTTACCCTGTAAAACTTACATTTCTTAGAAATAAGCAATTATTATATGATTTAGGTGCATGTGTACTATTGAATCAGATTACTGTTTTATTGGCACATTGCCATCTATCCCCAAAAGGCGTCTATACCCAGTTTACCTTATATAATGCCAACAAGATTTTATTCATTATAAATTGTATCATTCTTATTGAGACAGCCTTTACATGTTCCCTGCCAAAATAAAAACCTTAGCACCAATATTTTTGACCACGTTATATACTTCTCCATATTTTTAAATGATAGAAAAAAAGAGACAAACCACTTTAGCCAAAGATTCTTTTATATCAAAATGTGACGTTGTATGGGTATAGTTAAAATTTAATTGAGAAACTTTAGACAGGCCCAGTCGGTAATGTCGGCTTGCCGCAATGTGGTAATAAACCTTTTGGTGCCCTAATTTATTTCGAAGTGCCATCCCGGACATTTTGCCCGTCACTAGTCTCGAATAGTACATACAAATATAGAAGTAAAGATAAAGTTCTCAGAACTTCACATTCACATGTTAATTTAAATAATACTGAGTTTACATTAAAATTTCTATCTCATTTTACAGTGGCAATTTATGTTACCTATACTAGATTATTTAAGTATTTAGACATCCAGCAGGCTTACATACATGGTAGAAAAATACAGAAAATGTATGTGTAAAATAACATAAAGTATAGAAGAACTGTAAGAGAAAAATGAACGTAATATATTTATAAATATTATAACTGGCACTAGGTGAATAATTTTTGCGTTAGTTATTCACTAAATGAATAATGTAGCTTTTGAATTCTGATGTGTCATGTATAAACAAATTTACATTTTCAACAAATTACATGTTATTGAAACTTCTTCACATTGACGCTATTGGAAAGTTAAAGTGGTATTAAAGTGTTTCAAACTTGTATACTTATGAAAAGTAATATTACCCATTGAACACCATCGCGGTACATTAAAACTTATGTAACTTATGTAATAAGGTCTTCGAGTCAACAAAATTGTGTACTATTTTGTATAAAAATAAGATGTTTGCAATGTCACGTTCCACATTTTCTTCAGAAAAACAAAAAGTAAAATCCCTCAAGAAGTAATTCATAGCTATAATTTGTTGAAGGGAGAAAGTAATATTTTTTATAAAATAGCAATTTATGTAACCAGTTGGGAAAAGTACTATGTTGTGTAACGAGCAGATTTCAGATTTCAGAGCAAAAAGATGCGAGTTACACAAAATAGTGTTTCCCAACGTGCTTCATACAAGATTTTTTCTAATTTTGACCACGACGTATGTTTAATCAATACTAACTTAAGAACAGAATTATTTTTTTAAATTTATAAATCAGATCAATTTATAAATAATCAGTAGATATTATATCAGTTACCATCATGTCATATACCGAAAGCCATATTCCTAGTTATATAGAAAAAGCGGCCCAATCCGCTTTATCTACTGTTATTCCGACAAAGTCGAAGTTCTTCATTTTTTGTAGTATATTATATTTCATAACTGATGGTATTCAGGTAACAAGACGTTTCCTAACGTGAAAGGGTTTTGAACAGTGTCACTATAAATGTCAAAATTAGAAAAAATATGATTTCAAAATTTTTCATTGGAACACTATATACTTTTCATGGTGGGGATTCCAAGTAATACTGCAATATGCCGGTTTACTCCTTACAATAGAAAAATACAATACAAATACAATAGTTTACAGATCGCATTAATTGAAGTAAATTAGCTGCTATTTTTAATCATAAAACCGCAAATTTTAGTTGCTTCGGACAGTGTTATTGATGTGCACTTACTGAAAGTATTAGTTGTGAGTCAAAGGTAATTCCAAGGTCTTTTATACAGAGTAATCAGAATTTTTCACCATTTATGTGGTAACAAAAATGTAATACAGTGCTTTTACATTAACAGTAAGAGACATTATCTTACAGTTATTAGTATTAAGCTATTGTTTGTTATTGCCTCACCACTCATTCAAAGACATCAAATCTCGCTATAAATGTTGACAATCTAATATTCTATAGTTTGGGACTGTTTATTTGGTTTCATATATGGTTAACAAAAAATCAGAAATAAGTGAGGTCGAAGATTAGATCCTTGGAATTCCAGATTTAGCTACAAATCTGCTGATAACTTGGTATTGCCATAAAAATTAGTAAAAACATCATAGATGCCCCATCATGATGATGATGACCCCATCTGATCATGCCCCAGAAGCTTAAGGCTGCTATCGTTGGATTTCACATAATCATGCCTTTTTTATTCGAAATAAATTGGATGAAAATGTATATCTACAATTACTAAAAAATCAGATTTTCCAGCTATCAGGTGTATATCCTGGTGAAACATTTGATAATATTTGGTTTCAACAGGATGGTGCGCCTGCACATTTTAGTAAAATATTTCGTAATTTTATAAATTACAGATAGACGAGATATGAGGTGATATTAAGTGGCCACTAAGACTTCCCAATTAAACTTTTCAAACACTAGATAAACTAGGCATCGTGTGTCAAAAATTGTTAATCGCGCTTGGGTCACGGATAGACGGAAAAAGGTTAGAAAGTCTTTCCTCAGCCAAATAAAATATTTTTCTATAAAACTAAAGAACGGATAGTCCTAAAGATCTCATATTTGCACCAGATATTTATTTATTATTATCTTCCTTAAATTGAGGTACAACAAGATATGACTTGTCATAAAAATTTCGGGGTGTTAATTCAATGGGAGCCTTCGATGGGGTAAGGGAGTCCATTGCCACTCCAAAATATAGTTTACTAGACCCTGTAACAGTCTTCCAGTTCAGAAATTTTCTCTCTAAAACTTTAAGGCCGTTCCGGAACTTTTGACTGATACTGTTAATGTTTTTTGTAACGATGTATTCGATTGTCTACATATTTTACACAATAAATGCCTAATTTAATACTTCCAGGGGTAAATTTAATATTAATACAAATTCCTTAGAAAATATCCAGAGTAAATAAATATCTGAATTACTTGAATATGCCTGAAGATTATGTATTCAGGCTGATAGTCAGTACATTAATGTTAAGAGAAGATAGGGAAAAATGAGTATAATATGAATATACGATTTAAAAAATGTTTAAATAGGTACATAATTACGCTGAAAAAATATTTTCAAATAATTATTTAAACCACTTATTTTGACTGTCTGAATCGAGGTTGACGCCTCGATTCAGACTTTTTTTTCCTGAATTCAGAAATTTTTTTCACTTTTTAAAGATCGAGTAAAATATTTTATTTTTCGCTGTCTTTATTAGACTCTCCGAATAATAATAATAATAATAATAATTTATTTATCCAGACAGATCACATACACATGACATTGGACAAGTCAATACTAATTTCACACGTATAACATTTACAGAACATCAAATAAATCGATAGTAAAGCACGGTCAGATCTTAAGACTATATTAAAACATTAAAGCATTAAAACATAAGTGTCAACGAGTAAAATCTGCTATGCTGTAAAAGCAATTTTCAGTCAAATATTTTCTCAATTTTGATTTGAACGAGTTAAAATTGCGTTCAGTTCTAATATTTACTGGCAAATGGTTCATAAATTTAATGCCCATGTAGGACGGTGTTTTCTCATATAAAGATGTTTTGTGATGGGGTATTCTAAACAGATTACCATGTCTAGTCTTATAACCATGAGTTTGGTCATTCTTAACAAACCTATCGGAATTTTTTGCAATCTGCAAAACACATTTATAGATATAGATGCATGGAAATGTCAGTATATCATATTTTATAAAATAAGGTCTACAAGAATTCAATGGCTGTACATCAAAGATTAGACGCATGATTCTCTTTTGTGAAATAAAAACTCTACTGGTACTAACACCACCCGCATTACCCCATATGATTACATTATATGACAAGTGACAATAGATTAGGGAATAATAAATATCGAGAAGTTGTTTACTGTCAAATATAGACTTTAATTGTAGGAGAGCGTAATAACCACTGTTAAGCTTTTTACAAACAAACTCAATATTGCTTTTCTAGCTCATATCATAATCAATGAAGGTGCCCAAAAACTTCGTAGTTTCAGATAATTGAATTACTCTACCATCAACTGTGACGTCAAAAGCATCCCGAACATTCCGTGAGGAAAACTGCATGCAAACGGTTTTTTCCGCATTTAATATTAATGCATTTTTATTACACCAGTTTGAAAATTCAACTGACAATTTATTTAAGTGATTCTGAAGGTCCCCAGGTCCGTCTGCAGCGGCAGCAAGTGTTACATCATCAGCATATAGAACGGTACAGTCATTACTAATATGCTCAGGAAGGTCATTTATAAATAGTAGGAAGATCAGAGGACCGAGTACGGAGCCCTGAGGAACTCCAAGATCCACATCATGAATACTAGAATACGTATTATTCACTTTTACGCATATTTTTCTGTAACATAAGAAAGATATAAGCCACGACAGAAATGTACCCCGGAAACCAATTGCATGCAACTTCGTCCCCACAAAACCAGGATCCAAACAGTCAAATGCCAATACCTGGTTAAAATTAACGTACTAATGACTGAATCACCCTGTATATGTAAACTGGTTTAATAAATTAAATTTAATTAGTTTAAATATAAAAAAAAATCTCTGGACCTTGTATCTCTTACAGGTTCCTATATTTTAATAGGAACCTATATTTTAATACATATTTAGGTATATTTAATGATACATTTTGAGATTTCAATTAAAGATAAGAAAATGGATATCTACTTCTAGTAGAAACGGAAGCAATGTGTTTCCCTAACACTTAAAACCTACTTAAATTTCCTAATAAGTGTACTATTGTCACACATTCTGTACTCACCGCACGTTATTGCACACAAAATTTATAATAGGGTTGTTAATATACATATACAAACATATTTATTTATTTACAACCTGGTTGTACGTCCGAAG
Source organism: Pogonocherus hispidulus (assembly GCA_963924545.1). NCBI lineage: Eukaryota > Metazoa > Arthropoda > Insecta > Coleoptera > Cerambycidae > Pogonocherus > Pogonocherus hispidulus. Next base: position 36,120,029 of record OZ004697.1, on the reverse strand, counting down.
GCTTATTAATGTTTCACATAATAATTACATTTTCTGACAATGAATGTGTGGTGATTTAATACAAACATGATTATGGATACACGAAGGGCGCGCTGTAAACACTGCGGATGTTCTAATGGAAATATTACCACGGCTCCAAGTATGGAGGAGTGGTAATATTAAGCTGTGGTAACATTACATTTATTGATCTAGTACTATCAATAGGGATTCATGGCTTGACTTGATATTCAATCTACTTGATTTAACTTGAAATCAAGTCGAGTCAAGTTAAGTAATGGTTAGTCGAATACCAAGTCAAGTCAAGTAGTTATATTTCAAGTATGTACTTGTTGAAATCAAGTAATTCTTCAAGACTACTCGATCTTTGGTATACTTAATTGAAATCAAGAAATTACAGTGCAATGAACCTTGCCATAAATACCTTTATTTACAAAACTGTTATGTATTACCAAAAAATTATATATAAAAATAAAACAATATTATAATAAACTGTTTATAGTGCATTACAACGAAATATACATATTGTCCAGTTTCTTTAAAAAATTCGATGCGAAAAACAGGAATTCTCTAAATACATGCGTTCTCTTCTCCTTCGGCAATACGTAGGTAACACATTAAATTTAAAAACGGTATTTAATGTCATCGTTTGCCATTCAAGATTTAAGACACATATAAGGGTTCTAACAGATTTGTTACTTAATCTACTGCGGGTTTTTGTAACAGTTAGAAGAGCCCTGGCAACATGCCTTTCAATAGGGGCTGAAGATGCTTACGTTAATAAAAAAAACTTTTTCCGTTTTGGCCAAATTTGGGAAAGCGGTTTCGTGCCTTTTCCACCATTATAAAATATCTTCAGTACTGTCAAATCGTGGATCAGTCAGGTATTTATCTGGTTCATAACGCCAAGCCATTTTATCTTTCTGGTTGATGGTACAATTTTTAAACAAGCTTAATAAATTAATGCGGTAAGTGAATCGACAGGCTGTGACGATTTTTCGAGTTTCTATAATAACCATGTTCTCTGCTCTATAGAGGGTGGGAAAAATTTTAATGTTCAGCTTTGGTATCTCGGAAACGGTAAAAGATACAACGTGGCTCAAATGATAAAAAAGTTGCTCAATTTTATGCTGATTCAAAATATGTGAACAAGTTTAATATATTCCGGGCCGTTCAGGAGTTATGCCGGAAAACACAAAATTTGCCAATTACTTTATGTCAAATAATTTTTCTTGAAATAAATGGAGAGCTTTGAAATTTGGTATGTTTGCACAGTTTGATGAGAGCTTTCGATTGCCATACTAAAACATGTTCTAGGCCTACTAATTTTTCGGCAACGATATTCAACTTTTGTATTAATTATTACAGAAAAAAATTACAAGCACGGTGATATATCATACTTGATACTTTCTTCCATACATATGGATAATACACGCGAATAACGATAAATAGTATTTATTCTCAAATAATAGATAATCATTCATTTATAGTTAATTGTTACAATGCGTATTTTTAGCTTTTTCAGGAATTGATTATTATAATAATCTTCCCACTCCCCACAAATAATAATCCAGGGGGTTAAAGCACATTGATCACAGTGGCCATAGAATGGGATCATTTGTACTTATCCAAAAATTCGGAAAACGTTGATAGAGGTACTGGGTTACAATTCTAGCGTTGTGTGAAGAGGATCTTATTGAAACAACTGTACATTTTGAATATTTTGCAAAGGTAGATCACCGGCCATGCCTTTCCCCCAAATCGTTTTGTAAAAAGTGGAAATAGTTACGAGAAGGTAATTTATCAACAATTCGATAATGCCCTAATACCGCCGGTGCTATTACAGCAGTGGCCTTTATTGTCTTTGAAGAAGACAATTGTATTTATTTATTTAAAGGAGATGCCGAAAACAAATACTCCATGGCCAATGTGCCTCGACTGGCTTTGCATTATATGCATGATAGTAGCAAATACCCAAAAAAGGGCACTACGGTGTGCTTCTCACTACCACTAATATTCACGATACCCCTTAGGCAATCATATCGTAACATCGTGTATCAATATTCCACTACCTATCTCATTCTGACAAGCGCATAATAAGCGCGAAACTGGTCAGCGTATGCGGTTGGTCTCGATGAAAGATGTGGCGACTTCCATAGAGATGTCGGAGTAATGCAACGCCAGTCGGGGCACATTGACTGCGGAGTAGTTGTTTTCAGCATCTCCTTCAAATAAATAAGTAGGATTGTCTTCCTCAAAGACAACAGAGGTCACTGCTGTAATAGCACCTGCGGTATTAGAGCCTTATCGTATTATTGACAAATTAACTTCTCGTAATTATTTACACTTTTTACAAAACGATTTGGTGGAAAGGCTTGATGATCTACCTTTGCAAAATATTCAAAATTTACAGTTATTTCGTTACGATAGATGCTCTTCATACAACGCTAGAATTGTAACCCAGTACCTCTATCAACATTTTCGGAATTCGTGGATAGGTACATATGGTCCAATTCTACGGCCATCGCGATCACCGTGCTTGAACCCCCTGGATTATTATTTGTGGGGATCTGCTAAAAATTATATGTATCTACAGTAATCCAATGCCAACGACAGAGAATGAAATAAATGTTGGAAAGAATTTTAATAAATACATAAATTCAACAGATCCTGCAACCGTAAGACGTGTAGTGGTTGACATGTCTATTCAGAGTAACGGCAGCCAATTCTAGCAGTGCAAATAATTGTTTTTCCTATTATAATAATTAGTTCATCAAAAGGCTAAAAATACGCATTGAAACAATTAACTATAAATGAATGATTCTGTATTATTTGTGAATAAATACTATTTATCGTTATTCGCATGTATTATCCATATTTATGGAAGAAAGTATCAAGTATGCTATATCACCGTGCTTCTAATTTTTTCTGTATTTAATGAAGTAAAAATCCAATATGGCGCCCATAAGAAATACAAACGTTGAATATCGTTGCCGGAAAACTATATAGTAGGCCTAGGACATGTTTTATGTAGTATGACAATCGAAAGCTCTCATCAAACTATGTAAACATACCAAATTTCAAAACTCTTCATTTATTTCAAGAAAAGTTATATGACATAAAAGAAATTGGAAAATTGTGTGTTTTCCGGGATAACTCCAGAACGGCCCGGAATATATTAAACTTGTTCACATATTTTGAATCAGCATGTAATTGAGCAACTTTTTCCTAATTTGAGCCACGTTGTATCTGTTACCGTTTCCGAGATACCAATGCTGAACATTAAAATTTTTCCCACCCTGTATGTAATGACAATAATAACTGATACGCAAACTCCTAGAACATTTCACCTAAAGAATGATTTCCTTCTGCGGCACTCGATTTATGGCGATAAAGTTTTTCCTGGGTCCTCACGTAAGTGCTTGAATGCAGCACCTTCAACATGAGATTTGGCGGTAATAAGAGCGATTCTCCTCAAGGATTTGATGGAAGATTTTTATTATACAATCCATTTGCTAGATAACCACGGAATGTCAGGATGCAGTTTATAAATGTGAGAAAACATGGAGCTGATTTTAAGAACACAGAGTTATCGATAAATACACTTACGAAACCAAATATCTATCTATACTTGCAGAAGCTTTAAATTTTCTCCAAGCTATTAAATATTCCGCCCAATATCTGGTTTTCACTCGCCGGGGCACCTGCTCGTTATACTTTTGCTATTCTCTTCCTCCATTTAATTTAGTTGGAGATCGAGTACATTGTGCAGCACTAAATTAAAATCGTTGTTTGTCGAAAATTGTGAGTTTATATATAAGGTAAAATTTTAAGTACTTTTTCAATAGGGAATTAGTTTGATTGTACAGGATTATCGATTAAAAATGCGGCATGTTTTAAGTCTCAAATTTACTTTAAAAAAACATTTCCAATACAAAAGTAGGTAGTGTGCGAAAAGTAACTTTAAGTTCAAGTTAAAGTTTTTTTTATTCTAGGGATAATTTAATATTAGAAAGAAAACATCTAAAAGAGAAAAAAATTACAATTACAAACAGGAAATATTCATAATTACAGAATAAGTATAGAAATTTACGATTACAAAACAAAGAAATGCAAAACAAGTACATATCTAATAAATACAGTCATACAAAATTTATAATGTTTTTTTAATTTTATAGTGGTTATGTTGCAATGCACGCAAGTATATGTTTAAGTTGATTATAAGGTTCCCTCGTAGAATTTTTGAAGTGAATACGGACACATTTCTATTAGAAAATGTTTAATGTTTTATTAAATTTATGGAATTTTTGAATATTTTTTAAAACTTTAGAGAGACTATTGAACAGATTTATACCAGTTATGTTAGGAGATTTCATTCAAACTTCTAAACGTTGGTGAGGAACAGATAAATTTGATTTGCCTCTCGTGTCATACAAATGAATATCACTGTTGCAGATAAATGTATTTTTTTTATTATAGACAGTGACAAGTAAATCCAAAATATAGAGACTATAAACAGTTATTATTCTTAATTGAACAAATACATTACGACCAGTAGTTGTAAGATAAATTCACGATACACCTTATGATTCTTTTTTGAGACAAAAATACAACTTTCACATGAAGAGCACCACCCCAGACAATAGCCAAGACTCAAACAATGACTTATAAGGAAGCATAGTTAAATGTATATTTTAAAACCGCTACTTAAAACCTGTGAATATAAACGACCCGAAAGTATTCGACCGCATCCAAATCGTCACGTTCTACCTAGCTCTAAGCAGCGCACAAAATTCAAATTCACCAACAGAAATTATTCCGCAAATTGACAGAATAATTTTCACCAGTCTCAGCCTGTTGGTAGAAAGACATACTAAGTCTAATTTTGCCATTGCCCATGTCCGAGGTCTTACTGGAACCTCAAGACGACAGTGCCCAAGAAAAGAACAGAAAAACAGTAGATCGCCGTCCAACACCACGACCAGTCCCGCATGTATCTACCGCTAAGAAGGTACATAAAGGTATCTAGGAAGGTCAGCAAATAAATATTATAAGTCCCCAACGCCACTTGGAATAATTTCACCAGCTACTGTCTAGTGTCTACTAGTAAGTAAATATTCCAAGTCATCAACGACAGAGAGAGAATAATTTCGCCAGCTACTAGGTAGTAAGCTAGTATTCTAAGTCCGATTTTTTTCCATTGCGCATATCTGAGGTTCCGCTGGACCTCAAGCTTACAGTGACTGATGACTGACTCGAGCAGTCGATCGCCGTCTAGAAACACGACCAGTCCTACCTGTCCTACAGCTGCTACCTGTACGAACGAGTAATAAGTAAGAAATCGTGCTCCTGCGTAAGAAGTCGGGAAGTCGAACTACTGCGCAAGTACAGATAGTTCTTCCACCGCCAGTCAGAAGAGGTCCTCCTTACAAGTGAACAAGTTCAATTGTATCGACAGTCCGCCCAAGCCCAGCAGACGTGTTCAGGATCTGTGTGGAAGTAAGCTCATCATCGAATAGGAAATTTCGACTTGGCTATTGTATTAAATATTTTATTAATCATAACCTCCTTTCAGCATTTATTTTCGCGTCCGCACTGCTGCGAAAGCAAAACCACGGCGTTGCTGTTCTTGGGTGTAACTCGCTATTCATGTGGTTGCCGTTTTCTTATATGAATAGGGAGCATGTAGGGCTGGATTAATGATAGCTTTCTTTTCAGCGTGAGCCTATATTACAACAGTTTGTAGACTGTATACAATAGCCAAGTGAACGAGAGTAATAGCAGTAGCTTTTAGTATTTAGCTAAGTGACTGCTTCCTCACCTGATATCCGCGCACGCTGACCGTTCCGTAGCTCACCTGATTGTATGTTATCCACAGACTCCGCTTAGTTTGTTGCCACCCCGCTTGTAGACTAACCTCGTTTGTACTCACTCCCGCTTACCGACGCAACGCATGCTTTTAATAGTTAAGAACCATCACATCTAAATAAATGTATAAAACTATTATTTGTTGTCTTTTTTTCCCTAAAAGACCGCCTAGCGGACCGTATATTCACTGTAATTAACTGAGTAGTGGTGTTTCTGCACTATAAACAGAAACTGGCGCCCGAGGGAAATAAAAGGAGAAACCGATACTCAGGCATCAAAGTGACACTTCGCACCTGCAGTCCGAAGTATACCTCCCAGGCTTTTAAAATATAGGTGCGAATCAAAGTGATTCCTATCAATTTGACTGATTCTTTATTTAAAATATTTGAGTTATTAATAGATAGGTATATCAAAATTAGCTGCAGTAGCTTTTTGACGAGTATGAAATGAGACTGAGTTAGTTCTGTTTATATTAAACTTGAAGTTTGTTAGTTTTGAAATGTTACATTTGGAAAAAATATTTTGAATAAGTACCACTCCCATCTAAATAACTTCAAAAAAAATTCAGAGGGATATTCTTCATGAAACTTATTTCGTAAATTGTTTTAGTAAAATTATTTTGTCTATTTTATTATCGAGTTGTGGAAATAGAGTCGTTTTCTAATATTTCTAATTTTTTCTATCGGTTTAGAAATTAAAACGGTAAATTTACAAATTATTTGAAATTTTAACTATAATTAAGAAACATATATTAAAGATATACAATAATGAAAATATAACTAAAGTTTGACTTACTTGCTCTCCCCGAACCTGCCCTAACGCTGAGCTACCCGAATTAATTTGTAATTAATTTTGTTTGGTTATAGCCAAGAGTTAGGCAAAATTGGCTATAAAGCATAATCATGAATATATACTCTTAAACAATTTATTTAATAGAAATGTATCAACTTATTGCTTGCCCCGACTCGTGTTACTGTAACCAGTACAACTAATTGATATTATGATTTCAACTAATTTAAATTTATTTATGAATACAAAGGTATTAAACGTGGAGCGTATTTCTGATCATCGCTTGGGAAGCTGTGATTTAAGTATAGACATTAAAACAACCTCCTCTTTACAAAGCATTCCGTGACTTTTAATTATAATCCTTTTGTACATGATATCCAATTAATTAATTTTGATTATATACGAGTATATTGGCTAAATGATGTTGATGGTTAATTATTTCAATCATACTATTTTCTATTTATTTGATGCGCACGTGTCTTGCGGAACCGTCGGAATATATAAATCTCCTACACCTTGACTTACCAAAGGTTAGGGGAAAATGCTTACCTGAAGTACAAAAGGTCTTAAACAGACCAGTATCTCATGGAACTCTATGTGCCTTACTAATTTATTTTTTTGCACTAGATAGATTATCTAGAAACAAAAACAACATTTTGCCAGTTACCCAGTCGGGTTTTCGTTCAAATCACAGTATCGCTACTGCTCTACTACAAGTTACTGACGATATATATATATATATATATATATATATATATATATATATATATATATATATATATATATATATATATATATATATATATATATATATATATATATATATATATATATAGGGCTAGGGATAATAATCTTAATTCTTGTTTGGTGTTATTAGATTACAGTAAAGCATTCGATATTCTTGATCACCCCGTTCTAGTCACTGAATTAAAATATCTATGCTTTAACGATATAGCTGTTCAGTTCTTTGCTAATTACTTAAATGATAGAACACAGAGGGTGATAATTAATGGTGAAAAGTCTGACTCCATTAAAGTGAAAAAAGGTGTACCGCAAGGAAATGTGTTGGGGCCTCTGTTGTTTTGCATATACACATCCGATTTTTCCAAATTTTTACAATATTGTAGTTCACATCAATATGCTGATGACTTTCAGTTATTTTTTAACTTCATCCTATTGAACACAGGTCTTGCAGAACGTAAAATTAATGAAGATTTAGCCGCTATCTCCCTCGTATCTAGAGCTCATGGTCTTATTTTGAATGATTCTAAAACCCAACTCTATTATTTAGTAAACATAAAGAACAATTCATTGGTCCCAATTTTGTAATTGAGCTGAATGGTGTGCTTTTGAAACCTACCGGTGAGTCTAAGAGCCTGGGTGTGTATTTTAATGAAAACTTTAGATTTCAAAATCATGTTAAACATTTGATTAATAAGTCGTATAGGAAATTAAGAATACTATATTTGCACAAAGATAGCCTTGGTACTGATATCAAGCTCAAACTCTGTGACTCATTAATTCTTAGCCATCTTGCCTATTGTGATATAGTGTATTGGCCAGCTCTATTACAGAGAGATAAAGCAAGCCTGCAAATACTACAAAACAGCTGTTTTAGATATTGCTTTAATTTAAGAAAATTTGACCATATTTCTAATACGTTTACAAGATCCAAGTGGCTTAACGAACGGTGGCCTTGACGAACATTTCAGAGTTCATATGGCTTGTCTTGTATATAAAATAGAATTAATAAAATCTCCAAAGTATTTGCTTGAAAAATTAATAAAGGGTTCTTCAATTTACCATCGAGCAACTCGTTACAGTCGTTGTTATAATGTTCCAAGACACAATACCTCACTGTTTAAAAACTCGTTCTCTTATAACTCAGCTAAGATATATAATCAACTCCCTCCGGCGGTTAAAGCTTCTAGTAGTCTAAACGTTTTTAAAAAACAAGTCAAAACATAGTTATATGCTAAATTCTAGGATTCGTTAAACAAAAATTACTTGCTTACTTTCCTCTTTTTGTTTGCGTGCATACTACTACTTTACAATAATTACTTTTTTGGGTGGTTAAGTGGAAGAGCGACCTTGTCGAACTTCGCCATCCTGTGTTACTTTTGTACTCAACTGTTACTTTTGTTAGAAATAAAGGCACTATTATCATTATTATTATTATTATAACCCACATTGTACAAGGTAAGTTAATTATAACTATTTTAGGCACCCTAGTTTAAAGGCCAGATTTATTCAGTACAATCTGATTGAATCCAATCATTAAAGCATGCCGAAAATAGTTATAATTTTACAGAATGTTATTTTTCTAGTAGTAAGACGCATGGAGTTCCATATGAGATAACTCTCTACGTAGAAGTTGGTCCTTCTGAATTTTTTAAATGCTGATTTAAGAAGACTGTAACTTTTTTGTAAGACAAAAACACAAAATCGCCAAATACATTCCGACCAAAGGTGCTAAATGCCAGTACTGGTATTGGTATTGGTATTGGTATGGCCAGTACAGGTATTGGTAATTAAAATTTAAAAATTTTGCATTGCAGTTTTTTACACTCTGTATAACACAAAAACTTTTTTACTAAAAATCACTCTCCATCACTGATTCTATACTACACGAACTTACAGATTTTTTTAAATTAAAATCGGCGAAAACACTCCGACGTACAGTCTTAAAAATGACGAAAAAATTAGCTGTGCCGACTAATTCCCCCTGTAGTTTATAACTCTGACAACAAAGTCGCCCAGTTAAAATAATAGTATTATCTAGATTACAAAAATTTTACAATATATAAAAGAATTTTACCATCCAACTAAACCTACGGAATGGTGGACGTAACTCTTGATTATACACCCCAAGGAATAAAAACGAATTAAACTTCTTAAACAGTTCATTATGTCGTGCCAAGTTCCTGAAAAGTTTTGTAAAAGCCCTCATATTAATGCGCCACGCTAAAATTGTTCCATAAGCGCGTTTTCTTATTCAAATTTGTGCGATGAGATTTGCCAGTATTTAAATTTAGCAATATTAAAATGCATTTTGGGTCAAATTAGTTTTAGTTTCATATAGTTTTGTTACTGTTTGAGGCCGGCCAAAGAATGACAGCTTAGGTTCAATTTGCATTTTAATTTTATAGAAAATACGTTTATGTTGGTTTTCAAATAAGATTATTTTGCGGTACAAATCTAGAACAGTAAAAAATCTTGAATATACTTGCATAGAAATGAATGAACAATAACTGACGCGCTACTAAATATTGATGGTACACTTTCAACACGTCCTAAAATATTTGTCCAATTGTAATTACAGTTTTCTACAGAAACTACCCAGTAGTTTCTGCAATTTTGTGCATGTCAGTTCTGCAAATGAAAAGGTACAAAACAAATTTCATAATGATATGAAATTTAATGAAATAAATTGAAATAATATGAAATAAAATGAAATAAAATGAAATAAAATGAAGTTTTTGAAAGAATAAAAAAATTATTTCAAATAATGTCATTTCCTTAACTGCAACTTTCACGAAGAAAAAGTTTTGTACATTACTGAACAATATTCCTCCATAACATCTGTTTTCTCAGATGGTTTAGGTAAAAATTAATACTTACGGCTCAGTGGAGTTGGATTTTATAAACTGAGAGACTCAGTGGATCGTACCCAATTTCCGTTAACTGTAGGAAGCATATTTTCAAATTGGATATAATAACTAGATAACAAACTTGTATAAGAGAGATGATTCCTGAATAAACCATTATTTCTGATATGGTATATTCATGGCAGTTCTTCCATATAATCCATTTAATTAAATAGTTCGTTATTTAAACCGAATAAATGATCCTAAATTATTGGAAATTACTTAGTGTACGTTAACTCTTCTTTCAGTGTACATGTATCGCTTTTAATAAAAATCATATATGCAGGAACTATGGGACCTTCCTCGAAATAGAATCGATTATATCCTCTCTATGCGTTATTTCAGCGAATATATCAAATCGTACAAAAAATATCATTCAAATACAAATCCAATCCCACTGTTTCATCGGCGTATAAAGCATTCGAAATCGATGAATTTTCCATTTGTTGGACTTGATTTATTTTTATACATTTTGTCGTAAATAGGAACAAGTGCTTAATTTATATCTGTTCGGTGTTTACAATATGAGTTATAAAAGACGTATTTATAGCAAATCAATAAAATATGTCATATTAATATAGCAGTATTAACTCCTATATGAATATTGCAAATAATTATGGACTGGGAAATAGTATTACCTAATTAGTTTTTCACCTTAGTTTGCTTTGGGAAAATTAGTATTGTTTCCAGTACTATAACGCTATAATTTTTTATTTACGAGGCAGATTTATGCAATTATATTGAAAAACTGAATACAAAAATAATTACTCATCTTAGTGATGAGCCCAGAAGTCAGAGACTTGTATGGGAGAGGGAGCGGTATATTATTATTTTGCGGGCCGCGAGTACGGCCAGGAACGACTTACGATGTTATAACTTTAACTACCAAAGGAACCAAAATAATAAACTAATATACATATGAAGTGGGCCATGGAAAATTTGTGTGAAATTTGATATAGCATATCTTTTGAATGCCACAATGTGACATACGTCATACTGACGTGAGTGCCAGTGTCACAGATGCATGACTCTTCCTTTCTTTATTATTTGGGTGGATGCCTCAACAATTCCAAACTGTTGTCAACATTCTTGTAGCTCAGTTATTTGTATAGATGCAAATTAAAACACATTGATATATTTTTTGCAAAAACTTAAAGGCGGCCATGATCTATTCAGATAGGTTTTGAAAAATTAATTGTTGCCTTCAATAATTTTCTTGAATCATTCGGCTAAGACAACGGTTAGCCGAAATCGGTTTTGAAGTTAGCATTTTAAGTGACTGTGTGTGTTTATTACACAAGATTACAAGATGTTAATATTAATATTTACAATATTGATATTTTTAATATTTACAAAGTAGGCTTTAAAGTTTTGACAATACAACGATAAAAGCATCTTTTCTGTACACAATTCTTGCAGCAGTATTTCAAACTGTCTTCTCTAAGACGCGACATTTTTTAGTATTTGAAATAACAGTACTCACTAAATACACTTACGTACGAGTATGTACAGGGTATTCGCGTATATTTTGACCTCTACCAACAGGGGTTATTAAGAAAGTTAGAAAAAAAATGTAAATAAAAAAGTGGTTTGGTTTTTCGCGTATTATCTTTTAGCTAGAGCGAAAAAAAAATGCAGGTCGTAAATTTGAGAAAACCAATTGAACATAATTTTTTAAATGGGACACCCTGTATAATTTTACACGCTTAGTGAAACATTTTTTCCTGATTTCAAAAATATATATTTTGTTGACATTTGCACTGACAGTTTTCGAAATATTCGACAGCGAGTACCATAAAAAAAAACCAAAGAACTAAAAATATTTAACAGTAGAAACCAATAGTAATTAAAAATATTTAACGATTTTCGATGTAACCTCCTTAGTTATTTAAACATTTTCGAATATTTTCATTTTTTAATATTTTTTTATGATTTATTGTAAACATTAAATATTAAATATTTCGAAACCTGTCAGTGCAAATGTCAACAAAATATATATTTTTGGAATCAGAGAAACATTTTTTTCCCAACCGTCTAAAATTATGCAGGGTGTCCCATTTAAAAATATTATGTTCCTCAAATTTACGACCTGCAATTTTTTTTCGACTTAACCAAAAGATAATACGTGAAAAACCATATACCTACAACTTTTGTATTCCAACTTTTTTTCTAACTTTCTTAATAACCCCTGTAGGTAGGGGTCAAAATATACGCGAATACCCTGTACATACGTAAATTCGACTTTTCGAAAATCTATTTTATTAAAAATATTTTTTTGTTATTTCGGCACTTAAAAATAGCTGTTGCAAACACTACTTAATCTGTAACTATATATTTTTCTTTCGTTTGCTTAAGGTGTATTTTTAATGTTTGTGACTTAGTCCAATCGTCGACGACAAGGGACGAGCAACCTCCAACCTGCAAATGTTGCCAATATCCCTCAAATTTATCCCGGGGGTAGGGATCTTTTACTTGCCTATCATCGTATACACAAGGGTCCTCCGGCCTACATCCTGTTCGAGGAATAGTATATCATCTACCATAACTTCGTTTATATAGTGTTAGTGAACGTACATCACGCATCGCGGGTCTTCCCTACATGACCACCCACCTAAATACTAACCGCGAGAAATGTTGCTTAACCTCTCTATATCGATGATTAGATATTAAACTCGCAAAATGAAATATTTTTACGAAAGCGTAGAAAGGAAATCATGTGAAATAATTTTATAATAGCCAGTTTAAACTGTCAATTATAGATAATTGTCAGTTTCAACTGGCAATTATGTATAATTGACAGTTTAAATGGTAATTTAAATGGCAATGGCAAATGGAAATTATGAATAATTGACATTTTAAACTGGCAAATATGTACAATTGACGTGGCAATTATGTATAATTGACAGTTTAAATGATAATTTAAATGGCAATGGCAAATGGAAATTATGTATAATTGACATTTTAAACTGGCAAATATGTACAATTGACAGTTTAAACAGGCAATTATAAAAAGATATCGTGTGAAATAATTTTATAATTGCCAGTTTAAACTGTCAATTATAGATAATTGTCAGTTTAAACTGGCAATTATACATAATTGCCAGTTTAAACTGTTAGTTATAGATAACTGACAGTTTAAACTGGCAATTATAAAAAGACATCGTGTGAAATAATATTATAATTGCCAGTTTAAACTGTCAATTATAGGTAATTGTCAGTTTAAATTGGAAATTATGTATAATTGACAGTTTAAATGGTAATTTAAATGGCAATGGCAAATGAAAATTATGTATAATTGACAGCTTAAACTGGCAACTATACATAATTGCCAGTTTAAACTGACAATTATCTATAATTCACAGTTTAAACTATCAATTATACATAATTGCCAAATCATACTGACAATTATTATAAACCGTCAATTATATATAATTGCCAGTTTAAACTGTCAATTATACATAATTGCCAGTTTAAACGGACAATTATCTATAATTGACAGTTTAAACTGGCAATTATAAAATTATTTCACACGATGTCCTTTCTGCACTTTCGCATATTTTCGCAACTGAGTTACAAAACTTTATAATTTTGGCATTTAAAACGTGTTTTGAAAATTAGCCAAACTTATTAAATTTATCATTTTACCGGCTTAAATTTTGAAAACAGTTTCTCTCTATCAAAACTAGAAAAGACATTTTGTATAAAACACATTAGAAAATGCAGTTTCGGTAAAAATAAATCACAATAATTTCAAAGAAATCATATACATCTATTTCATTGTAGTCACATTGTAGAAATTATATTTGACTTTTTATTGATATGAATCTTGAAATTTCCAAAATCGTACATTGATAATCCAAACTAGAATGTAAACTAATATTTCGAATAATTGTATGTGATATCTGAGAAAACTTAAATTTGATTAGGATGTCCATGACTGTGCTAACAAGAAGTACGAACCTCTATTGTGTACCTAGATCTGGAAAGAAAATCGGTGAAATAGTTCCAAAAGCGTTTTCGAGAAGTAGCCGTGGTCAAGAAGGAATGCTATCATTGATAGATGGGATACGCCATATATCTTATCTGTAATATATCGCCATTGCGGTTGTTCGGTGGTGTGGATTTTATCAGGTAGATTTATTACCCTTAAGGGATTTCCCTGGTTTCTATATTTAAAAAAACTACAAATGAATTTACTGCCAATTGAATTATTACGGAACATCAACTACTGTTTCGCATAGGAAAAAGTTACAAAAAATTAGACGATATGTCTCCGACATATTGAAATACCAAATAAAATACTTGTAAAGTCGTTACTTGAGATGGGAACTTATAATTTATGGATAATATTTTACAAATATGTCCTGGGAAGAATTTTTTTTCAATATTTTTATTTTAAAGCCTCCAAAAAAATTTAAAATTAATTTATTGAAGTCAGAATATATATGTGACGTCATTTTCGGATACCTTTAGGATTTTAGGGTACCTTTATCCTCTTCTAAATCGTTTGATGTATCCTGGAAATAATATTATTATTAGTAAGCAACGCTGGCAGGTTAAAATGCTTACGACAAAGATTCAGTAAATAACGAAGGCATCCAAGATTCGGAATTTTTTAATCTTAATAAATTCCATGTCTTTAGAAGTGATCGCAATTTTACTGCTACAGGTACAGATAAAGATGAACAGGTCTTGTATAATAAAATAATCAATGCCTTCTAAGTTGATATTGCCATTACTTGTGTTAAGCTCTCCGATATTAAACATATTGATGACTTAGTAGTCAAAGTTAAAATCAACTACCGCTGGATTTATATTATAGTAGTCTACGTACCCCCACGTTGCAGCAATGAAGATTACGAAGTTCTATTAGATCCCTTAATGTCCATTCATCAGTTCTATCATCAGATATTCTGCTAGTTGACTTTAATATTCCCGAATATTTGGCCTGTTCCATCGAAACTCGCAAGGCAAGGCATTGCTAGATTTAATTTTATCCAATACAGATGGCACAGTGGATGTGACTTCTGATCCTATTCTTCCAGAGAGCCCAATCTGCATAACTCATGTAACTGCTTTGTAAAAAATACAAAGACGATTTCTAAAGTCTGCCGTGTATTTAATTATGGATTACACGCACAATTTATTACTTGACCTGTTTAATCTTAATGAACTACCAAAAAGTAGATCAACATATCAAGTCATTTTCTTATATAAAGTTCTTAACAACATTTTGGACTGCCCAGGTATTATAAATAATATCGAGATAAATATTCCTAGAATCTCAGCAAGGACTAACAACATTCTAAATCTTCCTACTGCACGTACAAATGTTCTAGTAGGATCTCCTTTGTATCACGTGATTTGGCAATATTGTAAAATAGAATATAGGGTTGATATTTGCTTTAGTATCATTCTACAGATTAAAAATGCTGTTGTATAGCCAATCATATCTGTGCCAGCATGTTATTATTATTGTAATCTATAAATTGTATGTCTACTTGGTTGGTTTACATTTTTCTATTGTAGTTCTATTGTTTTTATACATGTTTATTGTTATTGTTATATATGTATTGTAATTGTGTTGTTCGTATCCTATATTTGGGCTTGCGCCTGTTGGATACGTATACTACACTACTATACTATACTATACTATACTATACTATACTATACTATACTATACTATACTATACTATTCTACTATAAATCTCTGCATGTGTTCAGGAAAATCTCAAAAGGAGATATTCTAATCATATATTTAATATGTTCAAAAGAGAGGCAACATATACTAAATAAAATAAGCGTATATACTTATGTCACAGGTTAATCATTATGGACAATGTGGAATTCTCGGTATGGTAAAAACTCAAATTTACAATGGTCGGTCGAAAATTCTGGCATCTAAGTACCTGCAGAAATGTAAATATTTAGTGATAAATATTTCACTGCTACTTTTATACTCCGGTGTCGTTATTTTTAATTTTTCTTTAAATAAATAATGTTCTCAATGCTGTTTCAATAATAAACATTTTTCTCTTAGGGAATTACCCTTTTCGCCACCCCCCCCCCCCTTGTAGATACCTGAGTTAAATAATAATATTATCATACAGTATTCACTACTCCTAACTTGTTTGTTGGTTTCTTGTTCGAAAACCTCCTTAAACGAAATTAGATGGGACTCGAGCTCCAACTCCAGTTCATTATCATTACGGCTTCAGAAGTAGAAAGTTATAGGTATACTGAACAAAATTAAAAGGTAATGGGGCCTACATACGTAATGGGAATATAAAAGGTTTTTCAGATCACGTTTTTCCCTTTTATGAAATTATTAGGAAGCTTTCCAATGTGTGTGCTCACGCTTGATTGTTATGGTTTTTATACAGAATAAAAAATTACCTCACTAAATAACAAGTATGTTAATTTGAGGATCGAGTCAGGATATTATCACTCAAATTGGTGCAGTGAGCTGGAAGTAATGTTAATTTTTTTATTATAAGTTAAACAATGAAACTTGCATATTGTAATAGTTCATAAACTTTTATTATTTTCACTTATAATATCCCAAGTGCAAAATTATTGCCGGAATTTTTTTCCAGGTGGCGAAGATTTGGAAAATTATTCCGAGTCAAAGACGACGGATTATTTTCTAAAAATATTCGCCATCGCGAAAAGAATTCCTATAATTAATTTTTACCCTTGGGATATTCGGTAAGAAAATTTCACACCGAGGAAAAATTAATTTAGAATTTCAATGTCATTATTTTTTTCATGAAAATATTAAACTAACACTACGAAGGAGGCTTTTGTCCTAATTTATTTATCGGATTTTGAGAGTTAGACGCATATAGGTCTAACCTTCAAAAAGCTTTGTATTTACTTCCTTAGTGTGTAACCTTCACCACAAATATACGTAGCTTCAACAATATCTCCTATTCATTTGGCTTGACACAAACACGATGTTAATTGAGATTTGTCAGGAATCGACGTTTCGTGTTATGAGGCCTCATCATTTCTTGTAACACTAAATATACAGACTGTTAGAAGTTTGACTGCCATTATTTTAACACGCGATAGTACCTATACTTCAAAATAAACAAAAAACCTTATATATCGGGTCCAAAACTCAACCATTTTCGAGAAAAAATTATCAAAATATCCGATTTAACGTGCAAAACGTCAGTTATTTTGCGGAAACTGTACGTAATTGTCTGCATAAATTAACATGAAATAGAATTTTTACAACTTCTATGAATTGAATCTTGATCAATAAAATTCGATAAATTACATATCGGGCAATATGACAACAGCGCAAATAAATCGTAACTAGCATTTGAGTAGCTGCCGGACACCAGTGATTAAACAAGTTGGTGTTTGAAATTCCTATCTGTTAGTAGTCGGAACGTGTTCGTGTTTGTCTTTGTATTTCGACCACTATTTCGTTTGTCGTTCTAAAAAGTCACTATTAAAATGTTTAGCACACGAGTATCCTGATATGTTAATAATTTATGTGAATTGTGAAACTTGGATTCGGAGATGTAGTGTGTGTATTGAAAACAACAGAGGACATTTGGAACATTTGCTGTAGTTTATTGTGCACCTAGTTATGCATTAAAAAATGACTGTATTTTGATGTTCGGTGAGTTTCTACATCCTTGTTTTTAATACTTATGAATAATCGTGCGACGTGTCTTCTTAGATGTTTTTGTTGCATATTTTTCAAATTCATATAATCTATTAAAGTTATGTTCCTGTTTTAAACGTTTACAAATTACTAAAATTGAAACAATTACAAGACTATCCTCATATTTACGGACCCTAGCTTGGGTACCTGGGCACGAGGGGCACAAAGGTAATGAGGAGGCAGACGCACTAGCCCGAGAAGGCGCATCAAAAGACCTCATAGGACCAGAACCCTTCTGCGGCATAGCGAAGCCATGCATTAAAACATCCATGGAGGAATGGATGAGAAACAAATCTCTAGAATGGTGGAGGAATCTGCCACAACTAAGACAGGCAAAGCTATTCATTAAAGGACGGATGCCTAAATTCACAGCAGATCTGTTAGGCCAGAATAAAAAGGCCATCAGAATAATAGTAGGTCTCCTAACAGGACACTGTAGGCTAAATAGGCACATGGATCTTATGGGACTGTCAGAAGATGCAACTTGCAGATTCTGTCAAGAAGAAGAGGAAACCTCAGTACACGTACTGTGCCAGTGCGAGGGCCTGACAAGACTGAGATTTCAAATACTTGGGGAAGGAAGATCAAGAGCCAATAGCTACATGGAAGAGCCTCTATCAAGGCTGTGGAGTCTAATGCAAAGGACAAAGCTGGACAGAGTGCTCTAAATAGGTTGGGAGTGCCACAATAGATCTTCTAGGTCGCGGTGGACCAGGCCAGGGGGCCGACTCCTACATAAATCTAATCTAATCTAATCTAATCTAATCCTCATATTTAAAAATTCACTATTCATTAATTATTGTACGATTCTATTTAAAAATTAAATCCACAATAATTATAATTATCATCTAAATGTCTTCACTTAATTATTCACGACTGTTATTGTTTACATTTGGATTTTTTGTCATCCACTTAAAAAACAAGTTGCCGCGCGCGCTGGCCGGCTAAGCTCCCAGCTGTTTAAGAAAGGTCCAGTGTATACAGTCCAAATTGTAATAAAATTCTTTAATGTTCTTACTCAACGTATTTTAAAAACGGTTTAACTTACGTTTATGTAATATACAACTTTTTTGTTCATTTGTGATTAACCTATCTTATGCTGAAGTAATAGCAGTTAAACCCCTAACAGGCTGTTCATATATATACCCGAAACAAGAATGCAAGCGGTGCACGTAATAAAGGATCCACAATGATATTTACCAAAATTAAAAATATATACAATTTTGATGTACCTCGACATAGCGTAGACTAGTGTTATTTTCTATTATTACATAATTTCAAGGAAACATTTGTTTTAGGCGCGTTAACGCCATATTACTAATTTTATAACTGATGACGTGCACCGTTTGGATTCTTGTTTCGAGTATATATACAGGGTGGGCCATTAGTGCGTATGCGGACTGTACTACCTATAGCGTTAAAGTTAGAATAATAATTTTTGGTACGAAGTTAGATGCCAGTGGCGTGCATATTTTAAAATTATTTTGGCACATACAAGGTGTTTAATATTAAAATGCCGAACCGAACATACATTTTTTTAAATGGAACACCCTATATATTTTTAGATTTTTTAATTAAGCGTACTTTTCTGAACAATTTAATATAGCACTTAATATATCTAAATTTACACGTGGCGACGTTGTTGCAAGTTTTCTATGAAAAAGGTCGCTACTTCGCATCATTGTAGCTCTCCATTTAAATGAGATATGACGTCCATTTTTTCATAGGATACATTAAGAATATGTCTTTATTCAAGAAAATATAACGATTTAAACAAAAGTTACATTTGCTATACAGGGTGATACATTTCGCATATCGTAATTTTACTTCAAAATTTTAAATGGAACACCCTGTATATTATCATGTTGTCTTAAAGAGCTCCTTTTCAGCTTTCTAACGATACCATACTTGGTGGGCTTAAATAAAATTTATTTCTTAAAAAAGAATAATCGCATAATAATTTCTTAATTCGCATCATTGTAGCTCTCCATTTAAATGAGATATGACGTCCATTTTTTCATAGGATACATTAAGAATATGTCTTTATTCAAGAAAATATAACGATTTAAACAAAAGTTACATTTGCTATACAGGGTGATACATTTCGCATATCGTAATTTTACTTCAAAATTTTAAATGGAACACCCTGTATATTATCATGTTGTCTTAAAGAGCTCCTTTTCAGCTTTCTAACGATACCATACTTGGTGGGCTTAAATAAAATTTATTTCTTAAAAAAAGGGTTTGAAACTTGAAGAACCGTTGAAATTAAGATAAGTTGTAAAAAAATAAGTGAATAAAAAGTTTATACTGGCAGTTTATTATTAGTCTTATTGTAGCGACCTTTTTCATGGAAAACTTGCAACAACGTCGCCACGTGTAAATTTAGATATATTAAGTGCTATATTAAATTGTTCAGAAAAGTACGCTTAATTCAAAAATCTAAAAACATATAGGTTGTTCCATTTAAAAAAATGTATGTTTTTTTCGGCATTTTAATATTAAACACCTTGTATGTGCCAAAATAATTTTAAAATATGCACGCCACTGGCATCTAACTTCGTAACAAAAATTATTATTCTATCTTTAACGGTATAGGTAGTACAGTCCGCATACGCACTAATGGCCCACCCTGTATATATATATATATATATATATAATTGAAGTACAAAATGACTCATCACATTAATATAGGTAACAGAAAAAGTTATTACAATGCAGTGTTTTCCATATTCAGATAATAATAATAATAATATCTCTACCCCTCATTCTAATGACAAGAATTAGCCAAAGGTCTGAGACTGGTGTGGGATAGGGGCGGCATATTATTGTTATTCGGTAGGCCGTAATTGTGGAAAACTTCATTAATTAGGAGGGCAGGGGGAAGAAAGATGCCGTTATAATAATAAAGTTGGAATGTCATAATATAAAATGAACAATTGTCTTCTTATACTTCCATCCCTCTAAAAACAGAGCCATATATAAAATATAGTTTTCTGATAAAAAGTCTTTGATGTTTTTATATACGCGGAACATAGACATTACAAAGACAGTCCGTAATGGGTATCCTACGATTAAATAGGCTATTTTAGCAAATGAGCAACAGCTCCATTCAATGTATTGTTTGTATTTTACAATAAAAATGAAACGCTGAGCTTTGATGTACGGGCTGTAGTATTTACTTTTCAGAGTAATACGGTGGACACAGTATTTCATAAACCGTAATTGGTTTGAGTGTATATCATAAAACTATTATGTATATTGCTGTATAAAACTTAATAAAGTGTATATGGTGATACACCTTTACAAGTTAAATACTTAATTTATTATTTATAAAAATATATTCAGGATGGATAAAATATTTTTATGGTATATGATATAATCAGTTCCCAGATATTTTTAGGTAAGTACCCTAAAATTATTGCATAGCCATAACATTACAATTTTTGGACTAGTCATCAAAATAATTTAAACTAATGCGATTTCAAAAACCTAGTAGCATTAAGGTGGGGACGAAAAGCGTCGGACTTTCTAACAACGGGGTGTAGAAAAAAAGTTCTACAGCCTAACAGATGGTTACTGTAATTAACAAAAACAAACAACTACGAGTGTAGTAAGGATACCCCATATCCTCCATCTGTAAACACGCCTTATAAAATAAGGACTGAACCAAATTAGGCCAAAACAGCTATTCTCCTGGCTAATGCCACGCCGAGCACTGAATTACAAAGCAAAATTTTGCGTATTTTGTCTAACAACGTTGGAATAAAAAATACAATGTTTTGGATTGCAACGAAAACTACGAGGAAATACTCTGGACCTCATGTAGTTTTCGTTACAATCCAAAACATTGTATTTTTATATGGGGATACCCCCATATCCCCCATATGGAGGATATGGGGATATCCTTACTACACTCGTACTTGTTTGTTTTTGTTAATCCGACTTTCTGTCAATTTCATTATTTATTTGATTCTGATGATATTTTTGGAGATTCTCTTGATTTGTCTTCACGTCCTTAATTTTGTTAAACAAAAAACCATAAACCATGATTGTACCTGGAAAATTGAAAAAACTATATCTTGTTATTTTGTATATCACAAAACAGTATCCCTATTTGCAAATTGCATAATATTTTTACTGTTACGTCATCTAAAAATTCAGTAAAGCTTACTGTCAATTAGTAAGAAAAGAATTACCTACACCATAAAAACTTTTATTAATTGTATATTTTGTTTATAAGTTACAGCAACAAGTATTCTTATATGTTTTATGTACAGTCAGTATTTTTTCTTTGAAAGAGGATTTTAGAAAGTACATATCTACTAAAAACAGAGTTGCACAAATAAATAAATATTTTTTACATTATGCCGACTGTCATCAATGCCATCTTCCTGCATATTAGAATTTTATCACATAGACATACTTTGATCTAAATTTTAAATTGTTGTCAATAGTTTTTCCTTAAGTATGCAGAAAGTATCAGATTTATTGACAATAAATGTGTAATATTTTCTGAGAAGTTGGATTTCATATTTTTAAGTTGTCTCCATAGACATTATAAAAATATAGAATACCAATATCCATTATATGACCAATAATAGCCACTCTATGCAGAACACGGGAAAACATAACTTTAGGGAATTTTCTGTGAATTTTTACGCCACACCATGGGATACAACCCTGTAAGGGCATTGATAGGGCTTAACCTCAATTAAGTGTTAAGTTAGGAACCTTTGACGTTTGTCAACTGTCAACCTGTGTTAATTGTTCTTCTTGTTTATTTTATGGCCTCCAGCTTATTTGTGTATTTGTTGTTCTTACCGTTTTGTTGATAAATATTACCTGTTATATTTTATAGTGTTCCCTGAACAATTGTTTTGTTTTAGTTTATAGTGAGATAAATGGCCTTTGGGTATTAAAACGATTTTGTGCAAATTTCGGCTTTAAGATTTCAGTCTGTCCAAAATTTTGGTAAGGATTATTCTACTATTAATAATAATGTAATGTAACCGGCCATTTTGTATTTATTTAGCATGTTACTAGCTTAAAATTGCGAAAGGGTGAATATTATGACAAACATTTTTAAAATGTACGTCCTCTTAGGCTCTATGACATCATAAAATATTTGTTTTTGTTTACTAGGTACGGCATAGGAGTTTTGGAACTTTGTCACACTATTGGGCCACCCTGTATATCTCAGTTAATATTTATTTGGTTTCAATTAAATTTGGATCCGTAGCAATGAACTTTAGTATACTATTTTTTGTAAAATCAAACTTATTTTTTGTCATTATCAGTTTCGATGACACTGGGAGGTAGAAACTGATTTTAAATAATATTTAATAAATAATATGATAAATACAATAATAAAAATGTTTTACTATTTCGTAATAATGAGAAAATGAAAAATGAGAAAAATGTAATGAAATATTCAAATCTGAATAATTTTTTTTTGTAATTTATTAGAGGATTGTCTTCACTTTGCAGAATTTGCCGAAATTTGAGTTTACATATATTTAACGTAAGCTCTTAATGTAAACACATAACAGTAAACGTAAATTTAAGTCTTATAGTAAGACATAACTAAAATTAATGATGTAAGTATACAGGGTGTCCACCTAGTGCGCGTAAGTCCAATACCTGGGTTAATAAAAGAGATAACTTAATTTTTTTTTCTACAGGGTTGTCTAATATCCCGAGCTGCACAAAATGAAAATATATTTACATATTCAGGGTGTTCAGTTTTCCCTGGACAGGTACCAACTTCGTTTTTCTAAATGGAAATATATATTTTTTATTGCTTTTTCGAACTAAACCCTTGATTTTAGTAGGACTTTCATCAGCCTTCCCTATACCTAACTTAAACTGTTTTTGAAATATTGACGGGTGAATATTGACATTTTTGCAACTTTGACACCCTGTAAAATCTAAACGGTTTGAGATCAAGCAAAACGGTTTGCACATTCCTATCTTAACTTTTCATAAGCTATCGTTTGGTAGTAATTTCAGAATTATCCAAAAATTTAAAATTTTCTGAAAATTTTGAAAATTTTTTATTCCTGTATAAATTTGAAATTAGTACCAAACGATAGCTTATGAAAAGTTAAGATAGGAATGTGCAAACCGTTTTGCTTGATCTCAAACCGTTTAGATTTTACAGGGTGTCAAAGTTGCAAAAATGTCAATATTCACCCGTCAATATTTCAAAAACAGTTTAAGTTAGGTATAGGGAAGGCTGATGAAAGTCCTACTAAAATCAAGGGTTTAGTTCGAAAAAGCAATAAAAAATATATATTTCCATTTAGAAAAACGAAGTTGGTACCTGTCCAGGAAAAACTGAACACCCTGAATATGTAAATATATTTTCATTTTGTGCAGCTCGGGATATTAGACAACCCTGTAGAAAAAAAAATTAAGTTATCTCTTTTATTAACCCAGATATTGGACTTACGCGCACTAGGTGGACACCCTGTATAGCTTTAAGGACCAACCGAGTACAATTGGCACACACTTTATCTCTAAATGTGAAAACATTACTTTTGTTTGTATTTCCTGCTATTCAGATTCTTTTCAAAGGAAGTTTAAGAAAACACATCGGAGTTGTAATACTGTCTCGGGGGACTAAGTGCTAACAGAGCAAATGTTGCTGTTAGTGTCAGCAAAGAAATGTCTTTCTTTTACTTGATGTCTGAATTGTGTTTGAAAAAATTCTTACCACATAAATTAGGCAGTGTTTTATGAACCACCTTCACTTAAACAAAAAATATTTTTTGCTTAAGCACATCTGTTCTAACACTGCTCACTTTAGATTTTGTAACGAAAATTTATTAAATTTCAAAATAATACGGGGTGTTCCATCGAAAAGTATCACATTTCGCCGCCTTATATCTCGAAAACTAAAAGAGATATCGGGATACGGTTTGGACAGAACGACTTAAGATTTTTGTAAGTTTTTTTGGCACTGTTTTTGGCCAAATCTCCAAATATATTGGTAAATTTTTTATTGAATACTCTCCTCTTTGAAGTAAAATTACTTGCTTATATTAAGTGGAACACCCTATATAGTTTTCCATAATCAGAAAGCCTAATCACTTTACTTTTCAAAAAGGTATACATTGTTTACATTATCTTGAGAATTGGCCACAAAATTCAGTTTAATGGGAGCACCTCTTACTTGAACAGTTTGTGAAGCTGGTCTTAGTTTTCACAGTAGCCATGAAAACGAAAGTACAGCAATAAATAAACTGTATTGTCAGTTGTGTAAAATATTTGAAGTATAGATATAAAAATGTTCACATTAGAAAGATCACACACTTTTGATCATTTACTACTAAGGATGCACAAATGCATACCTATTGAAGTAAATGGTGGGCAGTTAAAACAAATTGTTTTCTAACTTATTCAAGTAGTTTTTATTTATACAGTTATTTTGATTATTTATCTATTATTTTTATTACTGTCATTGTGCTTTGTTGTTATTGTTAACAAAACTCGTTCCTACCGATTATTAAAGAATTATTCTTTTCTCCCTATCTTTTTTCATTTAAAAAGCAAATGCAGTCAAGTTCCACATCAAGGTTGATCAGATATTTTAAAATGATAAAATATATAGGGTATTTTATTTAAAATAAATGTACAAAAACTTAGAAATAGCTTTACAAAGAAGGAGGTATTTTTTTCATTCGTAATAACCTAAATAAGAGTACTTCTAACAAATTTAATTTTGTGGCTCCAATTCTCAAGATAATGTAAACAATGCATACCTTTTTGAAAAGTAGAGTGATAAGGCTTTCTGATTATGGCAAAATACATATTCCATTTAGTATAAGCAAGTAATTTTACTCCAAAGAGGAGCGTATTCCATCAGTGCCAGAAAAAACTTACAATCGATCCTAAGTCGTTCTGTCCAAACCGCATCCCGATATCTCTTTTAGTTTTCGAGATATAAGGCGACGAAATGTAATACTTTTCGATTGGACACCCTGTATATTATATCCAATCAGTAGCTACTATTAGGCAATATAAATCACCCATAGGTTATGCTGGTCCCTTAACTAATTTAAAATTTAACATGTTACCTTTATTGTGTTGAAGTGGAGGAAAAATCGATATATCGAACCGACATGTTAGAATCTAGGCTTTTTTGGTGTGTGAACTGATTCGGTAATGTACTGCTTTTTATATTAATCTTTTGAGTTTCATTTTTAAAGTTTAATAATAATTATTATAGTATTAATTGCCCTCATGTACTTGTTGGGACAGAATTAATCAGTAGTATCTTATTTAGTTATATATTTATATTCCAGTTGGGTGGAAATTTGGATTCTTTAGGAATCGTGAGGACACGTGGACACCTTCTTTTGTAAGTTAGATTTAATCACAGGTTTGATGATAATTACCTTTTATTGATAAATTGTAATTGAACTGCATAACATTCAATTAACTCCTTTTTGAATTTAGGTCTTTTGGACTGGCATTTATCCAACTTATAATTTTGTTAGAGCTTTGATACAATAAGTCAGTCAGTACTTCGGTGCGATTTTTTCCTTTAAGGTGGTTAGGGTCCTTTAAGGTTACACACTTGCTGATGGCAATGCATTAGAAGCTAGGCGGCTGTACATTGAACGATTTCCTAACGACATTGCTCCCGATAGAAAAATCTTTCAAAGTATTCATCAACGTTTTCGAGAAACGGAAACATTGAAGCGAAGTGGAGGACCAGGAACGCCAAGGACTGTAAAAACGGTAGACGCAGAAGAGAATGTGCTGGACATGATAGAAGAAGATCCAGGTACTTCTACGCAAAGAATTGCAAATACTTTGAATGTAAGTAATAGGACTGTTTGGAAAATTCTGAGAGATAATTTGTTGTATCCATACCACATTCAACGCGTTCAGGCACTTCTTCCTGCGGATTTTGCTCCACGTATTGCATTTTGTGAATTGCTTTTGCTATGTGTGGGCAAAAACCATGTGTGGGCTGACGAAAATCCACATGAGATTTGTGAAGATCGGTTTTAACATCAGTTCTCGTTGAACGTTTGGGTTGGAATTGTGGGTGACTGGCTAATTGGACCGATATTTCTACCGGCGAAGTATACCCCAACTTTTTGGAACAAACGCTACCTCAGTTTTTGGAGGATGTACAAGACAGGCAATGTGGTTTATGCATGATGGTGCACCACCTCATTCTAGTGTAGTTGCTCGAGAGTTTTTAACAGTAACATACGGAGATCGCTGGATTGGTCGAGGTGGACCTCACGTATGGCCTGCTCGATCCCCGGACTTTAACCCCCTGGATTATTTCCTATGAGGCCATCTAAAGTCATTAGTTTATACTAGGCCAGTGGAAGATGTGGACGATTTAAGAGATCGGATAATTGCTGGGTGTAATTCAATAAGAAACGACCCTGGTGTTTTTGAAAGAGTTTGGGAGTCTATGAGGAGAATATTGGATGGTTGCATCCGAGCTGGAGGTAGCCATTTTGAACAATTCTTGTAGGATCAGAAATGTTACATGTAATTTTTAGTAATAAATTGTGATTTGTTGAACATTTTTTTGCCCTATATCTTCGCAACAAAGCGCTTTTTCAAAAATCATCAAAGAATAAAATATCCTTAGAATAGTCCAAAGAATAACCTCTTGAATTTTTGCCGCATGTTTAACTAACATCCTGTATAACTGTTTTTACTTTGTTTACTGTATTTACTGTTTGTTTCAATTCGCCAAACATTCACTATTATTAATATATAAGTATTATATATATAATATATAAGTATTATACGCATTAGTAAAATCTATTGACGTAAAAAATAAAATGTACGCAGAAATACAAAAACATCCTAATAACGTCGAAATGATAAATAACTACAAAACATATAGAAATAAACTCACCTCTTTAATAAAAAAAGCCAAGACAACTTACTACATGAAACAGATTAATAATACAAAAAATACAGACACCAAAACGTTATGGAATGTTGTACAGCAAATTTGTAACACAAAAAAACATAAACAAAATATTGATTGTATTAAATGTACAGGCACGGATGAAACACTAATAAATAAATTAGATATCGCTAACGAATTTAATAAGGGGTTTAGTGAGATGGGCAGAAAATTAGCAAACAGAATTATAAAAGATGACAGTTTCACGAACAACAGAATGTCTAATCCTAGCTCCCTTGTGTTTACAGCCATTACAATAGCTGAAGTAAAGAATACTATATCCAATCTAAAAAATGGTAAAGCAGCTGGGGTAGATAACATAAAAGCTGAAACAATTAAACTAATTTCTGATTTCCTTATTGAACCCTTAACATATGTTTTAAATAAATGTGTAGAACACTCCATCTATCCGTCTTTTTTCAAAAGTTCCGTCATTATCCCGTTACACAAAAACGGAGATGTAACTAATACTAGCAATTATCGTCCAATATCCTTAATCACGCACATTTCGAAGGTATTTGAGAAGTTGATTAAATGTAGACTTGTTTCATACTTAGATAAATATGAGTTACTCTCAAAGCAACAATATGGGTTTAGAGAAAAAACATCCACCCAAGATGCAGCCATAGCTTTAACATCAAAAATCGTAGAATCTCTTAATAATGGTGAGCAGTGTCTGTGTATATTCATTGATTTGTCAAAGGCCTTTGACACGGTCAGCCATCGGCTTCTGTTGCAATCGTTGGAGGATATGGGGATACGAAATGGCTGTTTAAAACTTATGGAGAGTTATCTTTCCAATAGGCAACAGATAGTGAGGGTTGATGGTGTGCATAGCGACCCGAGACCAGTTGAATATGGAGTACCACAAGGTTCAGTGCTTGGCCCAACTTTGTTCAACATCTATATAAATGGATTATTTTCGCTGAGAACTAATGGAAGTATTATTGGTTTTGCTGATGATACAGCGATCTTCTATAAGGCGAGAAGTTGGGAAGAGTTAAAACAAACAGCTGAAATTGATTTTTTAATCATAAAAAAATGGTTGGATCATAAGTTATTAACAATCAATGTGAATAAGACAAACTACTTACCTTTTAGCTGCAACGCATTTGGCGCTCCACCATTTGATCATTTATGCATCACAAGTACATGGAATATCTTACCGGTAACTAAAATAAAATATTTGGGTTTAATAATAGACTCACATATGAAATGGAATATGCATATCTCCTATTTGGTGAATAAATTACGGACAATTCTGTACAAATTTCGAAAATTAAAAGAACTCTTACCTGCATATTACCTAAAGAGTTTATACTTTGCGTTAGTTGAAAGCCACCTCCGCTACGGAATACTCGTGTGGGGTGCAGCTCTTAATACTCACCTTCACTCTCTGGAGGTTATGCAACGAAGGATTTTAAAATTAATATTTTCTAAAAAACCTAGGCATCCTACAGACATCTTGCATGAGGAAACACAGATCTTGGACATAAGGCAATTATATTATTTGTGCTCTGGAAGTAGATGTCACGTACATAGGCATCAAGCTTTAGTTGTTTCTCATGAATATGATACTCGACAAAATAGATATTATGTAGCTCCACTTATGAAAAGGTCTTGTACTCAACGGTCTTACTCTGGTATGGCTCCAAGGTTGTACAATTCAATTCCAGAACATATAAAAGCAGTGAGCAATATTTACGTCTTCAAAAAGCAGTTAAAAGAATATACTATTAAAAATAGAAAAACCATTATTGCTGGCTACTTTGAAAATTAAGTTCAAGCCAATTTAATAAAATAATAATAAAATTAAAAAAAAGGAAATTAAAAAAAAAAAAAAAAAAAAAAAAAAAAAAAAAAAAAAAAAAAAAAAAAAAAAAAAAATTCTAGATACTTATCTAGAGTTGCACTGTTATATGGTATTGTATTATAATTTCGTGTTTTTATATTTGTGTGTGTTGTGTATGTTTATTCCATGTCTTAGTTTTATATATGTATGTCTACAACAGATATTATATTTTTACTTATTTTATAATTATGTACTTACCGAAACAAGTGCGTACGCACTTATCGGTTATCCAACTTTATTCTATTCTATTTCTCTATGTTCATTGTAAAAAATGTTGCTGTTGTGAATAAAGTTCTTATTATTATTATTATTATTATTATTATCAATCTATAGGTACATAGACAATTAAATACAAAATTATCCAGGCGTCCACAAGGTAGTATACAATATAATATTAATTATAAATCTTCGGATCTTCAGCCCATTCTGAGCACAGCTGAAGATAATGTCATTGAGTCTGATTTAATTAACACCAATAAACAAATTAAAGAAGGTTCATTGCAAATAATAATAGGTAGAAAGTTAATCTATAACAAATTACCATTTTTGCAAAATTGCAACCAATTAATTTTTGAACATATGTTGAGGTACGTTGTCGTGGAAAATTTTCATATAAGCACACATTATATCAGACTTGGTGGTGCAATAACTCTTGTCACACATACTTAACGAATACTTATAGTTAATCTCCCAAGCTGTGAGCACCACAACGATATCATTTTTATAAATTTTAATGTGTGCAGTTTCCACTTATCTCACAAGGATAGCTGCAGACTGAGTAGGTGTACTTTTGAGGACTTTAACTCAACTGTAAAGTTATGCTTGGCATACGTGAGATTGGTATTATTTACGCCACATAGAGGATTTAGTCTATTGTTAAAAGGCTCTTATAGCGAGAAAACATATACTTTCGACTGTTTCCATCAATTCTCTTTTCTTTATTCTACTTTAGTATTAAGTAAACCTATATGTATACGTGCCGTATAGGTTTATAACATTAATTTCGCTTAAATATATCAAGTTCAACATAGAACAGCAACTAAAAAAATATTAAAAATATACTATAAGAAATGTTTTAAATTACAGCATCGGTATTTATATTTCTATTTATTATATCATTACATCACACATTTTTAAAATACTATAATTTTAATTATATTATTAGAATATGATTACGTGAAAAATATTTAAACATGTTGTTAGCATTAACTATTTAACAAAATACATTTGCTAAATTTATTTATATAAATTATTCACTTTATCATTCATTTTTGGTGTGTACTGGACAATATGTGTACTGAGGGAAAACAATTATAAATATAATTAAATCCATTTCGTTAAGCACAGTTTGCTTCATATTGAACACCCATACTGCGTATAACATTGTTGCAGTGAGAAAAGTGTGTAATTGAAATAAATAAAATTTCTTACAAATCATTAAATAATTTATTTCTATTTGGCGAATTAAAGATCTACTTAATTGGTATTACCATGGCATTTATTTCAATATTAAATGGCAATAAATGACAAATAGCAATATTAAATACTTAAAATTCCTATCTAATAAATTTAATTGCCAAGGAGAAAATATTTAATCTGGCGAATAAAATGTTTAGTTTACTCAAATGGATTTATTGGGCACAGATAATTTACATTTGCTATTGAAAAAAATTATAGTTTTTCAAAATGGGACAAATAGGTAAGTATTTAAAATTACCAAATATTTAATACTGAAATTAGATAAGGTTTGATATTATGAAGATTATTACATTAATTTATAGAAAACCAAATGTCATAGGAAATGGGAAAAAATATTTACTTTTTAAATATAATAATTATTCATATGACCTGTAATAATTATTGTAAAAATGCAAATAAAACTTTTCACTCAGTTTTACCATCCTTTGAAAATTCTGTATGCAGTATCTTTTAAGTACCTATTGATACATTTTAGTATTTAGTATTTATTTTAAAATCTGTACCTAAAAGGTTGAAATTGTAATTATATTCTGACTGACATAAGGACCATTAATATGTTATTATATTTTTGAGTATAAAATATATTAAGTACTTGTTTTTATAAATTATTAGAGTAGACAAATAATTGTGTTAGCAAAAAAAACATTTGACTAAGTTAATTAACATGAATTTATTGATATACATATTTACATTTTTATTTTGAAATAAAAACAGTATCTGATGAAGCCACCTCCGTTGTCACCTTATAAGGTCTGACGGAGGTTTTCAACTTCACTGCGATTATAAATAACCCATAATACTTATTATTTGCTTATTATTGGATGACAAAACTACACAAAAACAATATACTATTATCACACACATACACTACACAATATATTCGTTAAATTTACTGAACCACTAATTACACTTACTTTACTTGCAAACAAATAGGTACACAACACTGTACAAAAATGACTGTGCCATAACTACTATAATGACCACTGTACGAGAAGCTGGAGAAGATGATTAATAGATATATCTTGTGCAATAATGTAAAGTGGGGCTACCCGCGGAAATTTATAGTCAACTGGACTGTGATCCATCAGATTATCATTCAACTTAATAATAATCCAGGAGCTGCTGACAATTGCTTAAACTTTACTCTGTTTTGGTGATGTGTCATTTATTAAGTGTTCAAAATTTGCTCCATGACATGCTCACTACATAATCTGATAGGTTTTTTAATTGGTTCCTTCTACACTTGTAGGAATATCAAGGGTAATGTCTCTAAAAGCTACAATCCGGTTCTGAATATTGTCTATAATATTAATAGTAGTGCAAAATAAACTTTACACATTTATGAATCTCTATAGAAAAAAGTCGTATTTTGTCAAATCTGGAGATCTGGCAGGCCAAACAAACTCCATGTATTTGGAAAAAATTTCGAACATCAGCAACGCTATGAGGTGGAGCCCCGTTGTGCTAAATTCATAGGCGATGCATGATGGTTAGGAAAATGCAATTTAGAAGTTCCTGAAAGTCATTTCGTAGAAATTTAACAGGAAAGCTTATTTAACTGTGAATTAAAAAATACAGATCCGAGAAGAAAATCACCAGAAACACCTGCTCACACGTTTAAGGACCATGTCGAAATTGTAAATGAGTATCTCGAACTTATGAGAAGCCATGATACATTTCTAATCATGAAAATTATGTTTTTATTTCTTTAATAAAAAACAAAAAAGAGAATTTTCAGCCAGATAGGTACATAGACAAATATCCTACGCTTTATCCGAACTTTCGGACCTTTTCAAGGTTACCTACTATCTAAAAATAATAGTTTTAGTTTTAGCTTAGAAATTAGTGTCAAACGATAGGAATGTGCAAACCGTTTTGCTTGATCTCAAACCGTTTAGATTTTACAGGCTGTCAAAGTTGCAAAATTTTAATATTCACCTGTCAATATTTCAAAAACAGTTGAAGATAGGTATAGGACATCCTACATGAAATGTGTTTAGAATTACACGTAGACTTCAGAAATAAAATAATATATAGGGTGTTACATTTAAAATAAGCAAGTTAATGATGACTTCCGGTATAACCGGAAGTGCGAAGAAGTGACAATATTTTCATTGAATAGATCTTTTTGATAAACCCCTGTATACAAATTTTCATCATTCAATTCTAACAACTTTTTGAGATAATCCTAATGGGCCCTCTTCGTGGTACACCCTGTATAGCTACACAATTAATTATGAGCATGTAATGAACAATTATTATAGGAGCAACCTAGCTGTGCAACCAACCGCAAAACATGTCCAAATCAAAAGGTTGCTAATTCAAAGTGGTCTCGAAATCGATCCGCTATTTTTAATTGTATTGGCTTAATATTAACGTTAACGGCATCAAGCAATGCTGAAATGGTAGCATTCAATTCATTTCATTTGTTTAAAACTCATGACATGACAATTTCCGCATATAAAGGTTGGTAACAACCGAAATTAAACTCTGCATAGTAGCATAAAACCTACAAAGGGATATTTCGAATTAATAATAAAATTTAGCTTTCCATTTGAATGAAACAGTTGTTTGGATCTTACTGGCCCTAATCATATAATAATCCAAATTATCACCTTGAACTTATCTCGTTCCCATGAGAAAACGCGACTATCCTGTTTCATTAGAAGTTTTTTCAAGCAGATAATTCTGTTTAAATAGAAACTACACCTGGCAATGTTGTATCATTAAATTTTTTTTAATGTTTTCAAGTTTTGATAAAATAATGGCATTCCTATACACATATAAACAACATTTTCTTAAAATTCTCTAATTGGTACTTATTCGTCTTTAAAAAAAGCGGATTATAAGCGATTACCTATCTGGTTTAAAATTAAAGCAGTAAATAATAATGCGTTATGATTTATTTTAAGTTATTTTGCTTATTGATGACCCGGAAAATTATCAATTTCATATTTATTTTTAATATAATATTATATCTAATTGTAAAGTTTGGCTTTTTTACTGTTATATTGGTAAGTAGTAATAAACACATTTTTTTATAATTAATTAATGTAAATATTTAAATTAAATATTGGCGCATTCGCCATTTTATATAAAATATATTTTAGGTTTAGGTATTAAAAGATTTTCAAAAGATCTTTAAAGAACTTCGTAACAGGACGACGGAAGTAATAGAAGTTTCTATTACTTCCGGTTATACCGGAGGTCGATATTATTCCGTTGTTTTAAATAGGAATTACTAAATATTGTTAAATTTTTTGATTTTCCATCCAATTCTGTAGCGGGACTCTTGAAATGTCGATATCTGAATATCGACATCGAAATTATTTCGATATCGATGTCGATAGATACTAATCGAAATATAATTTGGTACTCCTGAAGCGTATCGACATTACGCTCGGGCAAGTTCGTCAAAATGACAGTGTTGCCAATGGAAGATAGCTAATTGCGCCTGTTTCTCACTTTAATATAATCATTCTTTCTCTTATTAGCTAACTTATTTGAATTTGAAAAGTAATTTGACATTGACATTTGCATGTCACATAATATATTAAAGTTTAATTAAATAGAAACAGATAGTGACTCCGATGAATCGGTAAACTTGAGGTGCTAATTAGAAGCGGTTGAAAAAAAAATATTATGTTAAACTCGTACAAAAAATACGTTTTGGAGACTCGTAAAATTGCCGGACTCCGCTACGCGTTGTCCGGCAACCCTTTCCCTCGTTCCGAAAACGTGTTTTTTGTACTAGTTAAACAAATAACTATTATAATTTACATAGTTCTCTTGTGTATGTATTAATAATTGATTAACATTCTCACCACCATCTGAAAATATAAATAAATGGTAGGTACTTAACTTAAATGATTCCTTTTTGTGAAACATCTTAGGTGTTCACCTTTTTGTGTTCATCGGTAGCCTGGGGAATCCTCTAATAGAATCTTAAGACAATATACACACACACCACATCAAAAGTTACATAGATATTTGCGTACTTATTTGGCCCTTAGAGATTAACCATAATTTGAGACACATGATTATTTTATTCATTGTAACAATTTATTAGTGGCATTCTCTAGATATAGGGTATTTTATAATTCTGAAAATATAAAAAAATATATAAAATAGGCCTCTGTGCTAGAAGGAACCGTCAGGGGTTGTTGAAAATTAATTTTACTTTCCCAAAAAATAACATATTAATACATCTTGAATAAGAAACAACTTTATTTATATCACTTAACTTAGGTTATGTTATATTTCGTATGACAAAATCAAACATTTCCATGGTTAAACAGAAATAGCCATATTCTGCCGTGTGTTAGAAGGAAAGAGTAAATCATTTCGGGCAGGATATCCTCGTCGACATTCATTTCGATACGAACGGTCGATTTTTCGTAACTATTTCGATAGTGAAATTTTCGGGAGTACCAATTATTCGATATAATATCGATATCGATCGGTTGGCATCGAATCGACATTTCGGGAGTCCCTATGCTGGACAATATTCATTAAGAATAAGACCTATCTTAATTAAACGATTTTTGAGATGCCGCTTAGATTATAAAAAATTGCTGTTTAGATCATGTGATTATTTTCATCTTGGACTTACTAGTCACAGGGTATAACAGGTACAGGGATATATAGAAAGTAAATTTAAATTATTGTAGGTATAATACAAATGATAAAAACTAGCTTACCCTATATAAAACACCCTGTATATAATTATATCATTAGATACACCGAAAAATATACTTTTAAACATTTGCATCTGTTCTGTAACAATCCATTGTAATGTTATAATAAATTGTATAATTATATTTTAGAATATATAATAATACAATTACAATTAGTAATATGAAACTAATCGTTTAGAAAGTAAAATTACGTTGCATTATGACATTTAATACATAACGGATTATAAAAATGCACCTCATATTAGTGAATGCACTAATTAGTTTGCTGTTGTGTGCTGATGCAGCGCATCTCCTTGATATTTTGGTTCAAGTTGAAGGTGAATATTACAATATATAGTTGTAAATAAGTACCTAAGTAGTTGTATATAGTAACTAGTATATATTATTTGTTACTTTTAATTGATATTTGCCTACTTATTTATTAAATAATAAATAAATAGTTACATTTTTACTTGTCTGTACAAAGTAAAACTGATGCCGAAACATGGCTGCCAACTGGTTTGCAATATATGTTTTTAATTTTCTTGGTATAAATTTAGAGATAAACTACCTATCTAGAAAGTATTTTTTTGCACACATAGGCAAATATTTTTAATCATATTCCCTTTTCTAATAAGCTGTTTCAGTATTTTTATATTTACAAAAGCATAAATACAGTGTTATTCAGAACTTATCCATAATAAAATTTGGGGATGTTCAACATACATGTACAAATGTGGTAGTGCAAAAAAACATTTTTTGGCGGGTTCTGAAAACTATTTAAAACTTTTTCATTGCACGCCGCTGGATACTGGTCCACTGTAATGGAGTGACCTTGGGACTGACAGTGCAAACTGGCTAGCACGAAAAAAACTTCGGAAGTTCTGAGAGTATACCGACACCCGGCGCAAAAAAGATTTGCAGTGTTTTTACTTTAAAATAAACTTAAAGATAGATAGATCTGACCAAAGTGACGTATCTTTAAAATGAATAAAATTTTGTTACACCAATTTTGAAGAATTGCGCTACTTGATTACTAGGTTTTAGAAACATGAAATTTATAAAAAATTTGCACATACCTTGTTACAAAAGCTGTTCGAAAAACGGTGTTGGAAGTGATTTCGTTGAATTGCGTGCGGATTTTCGAGTGCCCAAACGTGTGTATTGTGAATGTTCTGTATTCCATTTCGAGTAAACAAAACTTCATCTGTAACTAGTACATCAGCAGTAAATTGGGGATTTTCAGCATTTTGCTGCAACAACCACTCACAAAACCTAACTGTCGATGTGTCGGTGTGTCGATTGGGAAATCGTTCCGCATACAAGCGCGAAGCTGCCAATGAATTTTGTTCAACTTCGTCATAAATAAGAATCATGTCGATTAACTCAGCATTACTGTACACATAACCATTTTGAAAATTTTACAGTTTAACACTCCTACGATAAATAAAACACCCGCACTGCGAGAGCGACACACATAGACTGATGACTGAAGACAATAGAGATATTATCCCCACTCCAACTCGATTCGCTCGGTCTTAGCCAGGCGTTCCAGGTACAAAAAACTTGTTTTTTACTGTGGTATATCAGATGTCGTTGAAGTGAAGTACAGTTGCTCATCTACGTAGTGCTTTATAATGGTATAACTTTAAACATTGTTTACGGGAAATCCTAAGACTTTTATTATACATTTTTTTGGTGATATCGATTTCTTATTTAAGGATGCACATATCCTCAAAGTTTTAGAGATAAGTTCTGAATAACCCTGTATAATATATTGAGGGAAATAATTATATATACCGCGGCTGGTTCTAAGTAAAGATTTTTACAGGACAGCAACTCTAAAAGATACTTTGTAATAATCGAAAAGATGGCAGTGCATCAAGGAACTTAGATACATCATTTTATGATGCCCTTAAGAGTGCTATATGCATTTTATTATAAATAATATATTTGTTTAACTTTCAAATTTTGTTAAGTTGAAGCTGGTCAAATAAAAAATATTTTAAAACTATTTTATTGGATAGTATAAAGTAAAATAAAGTAAAATATTTTATTTTAAATAACATTTACAGTCCTTGATTAGCAGTAGTTCTGTTACGATGTCAAGTTCCGAAGCAGTCAAGACTGTTTGCATAATCAAATCTTAATCTCAGAGTTTCATAAATTACATACCAAATTTAAAAAGGTAGAAAATTCAAATTTGGATTGAAAGTATACTTGAAAACATATTCAATTAGCTTTATTTAGTATTTAACTGACATTGTGTGAAATAAATACATTATTATGTTGTAATTAAACATTATACATTATTGAATGTAAACTCACTTAGTAATTTTATGTATGATCATAAAAAAACGAAGTAGGTAAAAATACAAAATTACTACTTTTGATTAGTATAATCACATTGTAATATTATGTATTATGTAATACTATGTACTGTCGGATGTAAAATTACATTACAAAATAATTTGGCAATAGAAATTTACAGTCTATAAGAAAATTACAGTAAAAAAGAACGGAATTGCCATCTATTTTTACTGTAATATATTTTTCAGTGTAGTCCAATAAATTATCTACGAAATAATATCATATTTCCTTATCCTTAAATCTATAATAAGCTAGTATAGGCTTTAAGAATTTTAAGGATAAGCTATAAATCAATAGCCGTCACCCTATATCTATTATATAAAGCTTAAATCGGCGCCTTCGCCATAAATTTAATATGAATATATACAGGGTCCTGCACCTGAGCTCCTGTCTTTTTTAGCTCATGAAGTGAACTTTATAAATTTCGTTGAAATTTGACTGCAAAATATTCGTAGAGAGGCACATTTGGAAAATATTAAACACTCTGTATGTATTACAAACTATTTTCAGAAAGACCAATGCCTAGACTATTTGACATATAAAAATTAAAATAAACGCTGTCAATTGTATAAGATATGTCACTTTGAAATAGTTGTAACAGCTGTAATTTTTTCTATAAAATCTCGAATACCTTCGAAACGGCTAAGTTTTGATATAGGAAATATAACACAAACTGACACTAAATTTGCATGCAGCATCCAAAAATGCAAAAATGTATAGTATGTTCCATTTAAAAACATAACTTTAGTATGGTACACGTTTTTGGAACACTCTGTATATTTGAAAATATTTTCAAAATGTGCCTCTCTACGAATAGTTTACAGTCAAATTCGATCGAAATTTATAAAGGGAGCAGATCATGAGCTACAAAATATAGATCCTGTAGAGTACAGTGCTTTGAATTTTAACTGGGAACTAATAAAAATTAAAATAATTGGATGTTGCTTACATATATATTTGTTCTGAAATATCAATCGTTTACGAGATACGGTTCAAATCCAAAAGCTCTTTACTGTTATACCTCGGAAACCAATAAACAATTTGTTTTCAAATTTAATGATGTAGTATGTCATATTTATACGTGACGTGAGGATACAATTAGATACTCTTCCTTCACGCGTCTATTCC
Organism: Pogonocherus hispidulus; assembly: GCA_963924545.1. Classification (NCBI taxonomy): domain Eukaryota; kingdom Metazoa; phylum Arthropoda; class Insecta; order Coleoptera; family Cerambycidae; genus Pogonocherus; species Pogonocherus hispidulus. The sequence goes on along the minus strand of OZ004697.1, from coordinate 36,080,590 downwards.
CATGCATTCGGATTCGGCAACCTAGAAATATGACGCAATATACCATCAACCATTATTTGTCGGCCGAGGTGGCCGAGACTGCCTTTGGATAGTCTCATAAAACACTTTTCAGTGTTTCCGAGTTAATTCACGTATTTTTAAAAGAATTTTCCCTTTTTATCCACAGCAACAACTATTCCTTTAAAAATTTAGCTTTTCAAAGAACTATGGGTAATCAAAAATGGTAATGGCATATTCCCTACTCTTATATTTACAATAAATACAAACAAGTACTCACATTAAACATATTTATCCAAATTTTAACATTTGATAATAGTTTAAATCGATTTGGCATCAAGGAAAACGAAAAGTTGTAAAAACTATAGCTCGTTGATTGATATACAAAAATTACAAAATGATATCTTTCGTTATATAAGAATTAAGCCAAAAGTTAACTAAGAGATACATTATTAATGCATTTGTCAAATATTATGGGGTGCATATACCATGCAAAGAATTGTTTGCGATATATTTTAAAAATAATAAGGTTATTTTTTTACATACCTAGGTTATAGATAACGAAGAAAATTATCAACTTTATTGAACCATAACATTAAAATTTGATAGTTTCATTAATAATTTATCTCTTAGATAATTTTGTCTTAATTTCTATATAAAGAAAGATATAAACAGTTATATAAGCCAATAAATAATAGTAAAAATATTCTTTATAAAATGATGTTCTCATTTACCCACTGTTATTAATGTATGTAATGTGTGTGCCTACATTATTGACTGTAACACCATAATTCATAGATATTTTACAATTTTAAACCTTAAAAATTATTCGCTCTTCATGATGTCATGCTTGATGATTACGGTTTTTGACTGGTTAAAACTTTAAACCCTAACTGAGCCATACCAACAAATACGTGGACGTGTATCAAATAAAACGACATTTAATATAATCAAGTGTTAGTTATTATTATTTAATTTAATGTTTATACAAATAATGACTATAGGTTAGTCATAATATTAATTTAGAGGATCAGATTAGTTTTCTTATAATGTCAATGTTGCATGCAATGCGTTATTAAATAATGTCTAACAAATTTTGTTTTTTAGTCAATATTACAATAACATTACGAAGCATTTTGATCTATAATTAGGTACTAAATTAAAATTAAAATAAAAGTTTAAAACAATCTCTTCCAAATCATATATTTCTATCTAAAATGTGTATTAATTAATTATAGTTTAGCTAAAAAGGTTATCAGAAGGGCTGTTTTATTTCAAACAAACTAAATCAAATAGTTTAAATTATAATGTCTAATATTTTTCCTTAGTCTAACTAACGACGACTGTTGAATTGGATAAAACCCAAATGTAAAATAGCGTACAAGATTTTCAGCGTAAATTCGGCAAGATATGGCGTGCTTTAGCGAGCATACTGCAAGGGGCCTGCCAATCTCCTAATTCCTTTCCATAACGTTTTCTCCGGAAAGTCGTGCATCCATTATACTCCTTCAATCCACAGTGTTAGTTACACTTCATCGTGGCATTTCGTTCATTAATGTTGCGTCATGTTCTATAGATATTTTTTTAAGCAGAGGAAAATCTTTTAATATTAAGTTTGTAACAAGGAAATTTCCTTCATTAAATCTTGAAATCACACTTTTATCTGGTATAACGTTTGTAATTTACAAGTGTAAATTTTCTATTAAAAATTTTTTTTTGCTGTTTTTTAGTCAGTAGATATTTTATTGAAACTTAACTTAACTAACTAACTTAATATATTCGTATAAAGCTGAGAAATTTTTTTATTTGTCCATCTCTAAATATGACCGTTCCACTTAAAATCCATTCAACTTATTCCATGCATTTTTGTACATTACCATTTCTCTCAGAAGAGGGCGTAGAAGACATGCGCAATGCAAGAGAATCTTGGGTAAACTGAAGCAAGGAGAAGCAATGGCGATCTGAGACATACCTGTTGTTTGTACGATGGAAATTCAGTAAACACATTCAGTATACACATTATTCAGTAATTATTAACCCTATTTACAGGGTTTTAGGAATATATAGAAATATTTTTTTATGTAGAAGTACTTTCATGTTTTGTTGGAATGTTTATGTTTACCTACTAATGAAATCAAGTTTAAATTGTAGTATACAGAGAGTGCTGAAGAGTATTTCTTCAAGAATATTATTACAAGTGTCAACATTTTTCAAAAAACTAAATATCTGTACTGTAATAGGGAATCTTGAATAAAATTACCCTTAAATTTGTCAAGGAATTAAAAAATGCAAAAGAAAATTTATTCCATTCAAAATAAGGAAGTAAGTATCGATTTCCTGTATAACCGGAAGTGATAGGAAGTCCAATATATTTTTAAAAAAGCCAGCCCCATCTATTAGCCCCCCATGTAAATTTTCAAAACTCTACCTCTATTGGTTCTCAATGTACAGATCGATTCAGCTCGTCGTGACGTACTCTGTATATAAACGGAACCGCTGCATAATAGGGCGGTAAATAAAATAATAAATAAATAGCCATTTGTAGTGGAGTTTGCGATGTTTGAGATGATGTAGCTTCGGTGGCAATTCCGTTAGCATGCATCGGTCAGCATGCAGCGGGTTCGAATCCTGCGACAGAAATTTGGTTGTTCTGTGGATGATGCGCGAGGTCACGTACCATAAGCCCTCGTAGCTACAGTGCAACGTGATGAGCTGCAGTTTAACCTCGAGAGTCGACAGCTCTTCGTGCTTAAAATTTAGCGGAATATTGACACACATAAATGTGTATTCACTCTTAAACTCAATGAGCGATTGAGTACATGGGCTTGTGTATCACGATGATGAGTCGGTAGATATTATTTATTTGCTGATATACAGTGAGGTTCAAAACTCTGGAACGCCCCAAATAACTTTCAAAATATTGTTTTTTTGCAAAAACGCTCAGACACGTCAATTTTTTATTCTACTTTTCTGTATTTTTGAGGTATTGATTTATTTGTACAGTGACGTATCACTGAGGTGCAAAAAAAATTTTTTTTAAGTGGCAAACCCAATTTTTTTTTCGGAATTCATGAAAAACACATTTTTTTACGTATCTTTGACTAAAACTTTACAGAAAAAAAACCTTTATAGTATTACAGAAGAAATGTTTCGATATAAATGCAATTTACAGTTAAAAAACCTACAAATGTTCTCTAACTTTAAACCGAGTAGGTTCTGGAATTTATTGAAACCAACCAATATCATTGCTTCATCTAATGTCAAAATTTTAATTTGTTTAACACGTAGCAAAATTTAAATCCATAATTTTGGTATTTCATTGTTATTGTTTTATTGTTTATCTCGTATTATTCATCTAATAATGTCTGTTTCGGAGAAAGAACGGATTGAGATACTTATGATGGTTGGTTACGAGGATAGAAGAACTGCAACAGAAGTGTGTAAGCTGTTTAATAATACTCATCAAGATCGACCACCAATTGTACGTTCAACAGTGAGTAAAATTATTAGTAAATACAGAGAATATGGTCACGCTCGTGATTTACCAAGAACAGGTCGTACCAAGATTGGTGAAAATACTCAACTTGACGTTTTATTATTAGTTCAAGAAAATCCCCATGTTTGTACCCGCCATGTTGCCGCAACCATGGAGATAAGTAAAAGTTCTGTTCGCAGGATTTTACTTAAACATAAATATCATCCGTACAAGGTAACACTGGTTCATGAGCTTTCAGAAGACGATTTTGATCGTAGAGTACAATTTTGTGAAATCATACAGGAACGTTGCAATAACAATACCATCTCAGTAAAAAATATTATTTTTTCTGATGAGGCCACTTTTTGTCTTAATGGGTCCGTCAACAGACAAAATTGCCGCTATTGGGCAACACAGAACCCACGGTGGATGCAGGAATCCCACACGCAATTCCCTAGAAAAGTTAATGTTTGATCGGGAATAGTAAAAAACAGAATTTTGGGACCATACTTTTTTTATGGAAATATAAATGGGGAAAGATATTTGGAATTCCTAAGAGTTATTCCCGACTTTAATTGGTTTATTTCCAAATGCGAGTGATCCAAATTCAATTGATGACCAGATATGGTTTCAGCAAGATGGTGCTCCACCTCACTATGCTCTTCCTGTTCGTACTTACCTAAATGAAGTTTTTCCTAATAGGTGGATAGGTCGACGTGGTGTAATAGAGTGGCCTGCTCGCTCCCCAGACCTGACCCCACTTGGTTATTTTTTATGGGGCTACGTTAAAAGTCTAGTGTATGAGAGTAGGCCAGAAAATATTGATGAATTAAAAAACAGAATTCAGCAAGTAATAAAAGACATTCCGCCTGATTTTATCAATAATTTTCAAAATGAATTCATCTCTCGTTCAGCTCATTGTCAGGCAGTCAATGGACAACAATTCGAGCATTTGATTTAATTGTAATATTATTGTAAGTAACCTAATTTTTGATATTTTGTTTCAATAAATTGCATTGCATACGTAGCATATGACCACGTTGAAGGACTGATCCTAAACCACATTACATGTGCCAACACTAACATTTCTAGAGCTCTGAAATAACTGGCTCTTCGCGATATCATGTTTGAAGATTACGAATTCTAAACTGGTTACCTATACAAAACCAAACCTATGCACAACATATAATTTAGATATTTAGATATTATATTTTTCATTATCTTCTGCCTGCTCTATTTTATCTAAAGTATAGAAGTTAAATCGAAAGTTTTTAAACGAGTAATTTTCGGGATATTTTAAAACATAGATTCTACAGGAATCTCTAATGTCTAATGACACTCTTTCACTCCTTGAAGTTAGTTACACGATTTTCTTTTACATTTCGTATTACAATTAAATAATTTATAAATTAATAGCTGAAATTAACTGTAACAATATAATAACAAGTTACGTAGATGCCAGAAACGTTTAATAATATTGATCTTTTTATGCTGGTTAATCTTGACTAACCAAAGATTACTTTTGCAGATTATATCAGTGGTTTCTTATTAAATATAATAGGAAACCACTAATATAATCTGCAAAAGTAAATTTTGGTTAGTCAAGATTAATCAGCATAAAAAGATCTCGTCCAAAACGTCTATTCACTGAGGTTAACCTTGAAAAGCATAATATTTTAATATTTCTTTTGATACAAAATGTTCCAGCATTTCAAAGTGGTTATATATACCTACCGCGCATATATCTTTGTCCATCCTTAGAAATTCTTCCACTCTTAAAACATGATCGATAAAACGCCGTATTAGGTCAACGCGCCGAATTAAAAATAATCCTAATTTATCAAGAGCACAGTTATTATCTCCAGAAAGAGGAAGCGAGTTCATAATAATGCTATTACACTCTTTTAATTTCCTGCGTGAGTCTAATTTAATTTTAATTTCGTTCGTTTTCTGACATCCCTTTATGATATTTCTAATTGAGGAAGACGGCTGGATGAGCCTACGGACGTTCAACTGCAAGACAAGTTACGTAATGCCTTGAACGGCACGAAACACTGATGGAGAAAAGAAATGCGAGTTATTTAATAATTATATTTTGTTAGATATTTATTATAGTAGATAATTAATTATATTTTATTTTTCTTACATTTCCGTTAATAATAATATCCCTACTGATCACTCTAATTAAGAATTAGCGCAAAAGCCTGAGACTTGTGTGTGTCAGGGGGGAATATTCTTACTCACTAGGTCACAATTCCGTCTCAGGAACTACTTACGTTGGTAGGCTCTAACCACTATTCAGTGCTGGAATGAGGGAAACCTGAAAAACCTTATTAGTTAGGGGGACAGTCGAACATCACCTCATGTTAATGCCTCATATCATCATATCATCAAGCTGATATTCTTCCAATCCTATGGCACGCCTGGATGGCTGCCAACCTAATTGTACCAACAGGCCTTAATATACGAGTAGATAATTTGATTAAAAATTGTCGGGCAAAATGAGGATTTATTCCCACGACCTCTGAGGCACCGATTCAATTATACACTAATAAAAGAACTAAATAAAAAAATCGTGTTTATTAACACCTATTTGAGCAGAACCAACCTGAATTATTGAAAATTTACAAAGAATAAGATAACATACAGGGTGTTTCATTTAAAAGAGCAAAGATATAAAGTCAGAGAAAATTAAAAACCATTGCCTTCCACTATTATAATGGTTCTTTTTTGTAGGAGATGCCGAAAATAACTACTCCACGGGAAATGTGCCCCGACTGGTGTTGCATTACATCAACATCTCCATAGGTGTCGCCACATCCTTCATCAAGACCAAATACCAGACAATGACCGGTTTCGATCTTGTTATGATCTCATCAGATTGCCATAGGTATCGGAATCGATGAATGATCTGGCGGCATGATTGCCTAAGGGGCATTGTGAATGTTTGTAGTGGCGAGATACAGTGACATACACCGTAGTGCCCTCTTTAGGTCTGCTACTACCTGTCTGACAATTATTGTCTAATTAACAGACAGATAACGATCTGCAGAAAAGCAGATGCCATTACAGCGACGTCTATTGTCTTTGAGGAAGACAATCATATTTATCTGTCTGTCAATTAGACATTAATTGTCAGACAGGTAGTAGCAAAGACCCAAAAAGGGCACTGCAGTGTATTTCACTGTATCTCGCCACTACAAACATTAATTAATTTTGTTGTAATTAACATCTTGTTGAATCATATATAGTCACTTTAACTGCTATAACTTCAAAACGAGTTGTGTTATCTGAATGATTCAAGAAGATTATTAAAGACAAAAATTGAGTCTATAATCTGACCATATAACCATTTTTCAAAAACTCTCGGAATGGGCCATGGACGTCTTTAAGTTCTGCAAAAATCATAACAAGGAGTTTCAGTTTGTATCTCTAAAAATAACTGAGCTACAAGAATGTTGACATAAGTCTCGAATTGTTGAGGCATGCACCTAAATAACAAAGGAAGAATAATGGACCTGCGAGTTATACGTCAAAAGAAGTGCAACCTCCAATTTAGCACAAATTATCCGTGGACCACTTCATATATATCCATTAGTTTAATATAACAAAAACTGTTAGTTTACTACTATTTACATTTAATAACTACGTATTTATTTATTTTGATGAAGAGCTATGAGCAATATATATTTGTGATTAAATATATTTAAAAAAAAATAAAAAAGCAAAAAATAATTCAAGAACTCTATTTTTTGTCTCACCTCATGGCATGTTTATACGTTACATCATCTTTTATTTACAAAAGCTGTTTTATCCTATCCAGAAATGTTTGTCGCATAATTAATTATTAAATAATTAAATGACACCGTCCCTTATTAAATACAGTGCATGCTGGGCGCATATGCAAAAGTAAGTGGATGTTTGCTTCTTTATGTAAACTGATAACTCTGGTCTTGAATCTTTAATAACCTTAAACAATCTGAATATTTTAAGGACTTGCCGCTGATTGTTTCCCCTAAATTGAGTTTAGCTTAACGACCACAACAATGCGCTGTGAGAATTCTAATGGTACTTTTATCGTTAATGCTTCTGCTTCTATATTATCGTTGGTAATCTTACACTTTGCTGTTCCACAGTGTTTCGCTCAGTGGGACGTTTATTTCTTATATGGTATTTAGTAATCTGTGCGTTTCACGAAGTTGTATGCCGGATTGGAATGTTAGTATATATCTACAACGTATGGAGCGTCGTCATGTTATTAGTTAAATTCAATGCATTGGCACATCTCGGTTACGGACCGCTACAAATTGAGGTGGTGTGATTTTAGCGCGCGTGCCAGTCTCGCACAGGATTTGCCAGCGAATTCTGACAATCCGAACATTCCAATCCGGGATACAACTTCGTGAAACGCACAGTATATTGTAAGTTGAAATTAGGTAAAATCTGTTATACAGACGAGAATTAGCCGTTATTATTTCAAATCATATAAAGTGGATACTCGAAGCAGATGGTTCTTTATGAAACATCGTGAAAATAATTGTTTTGAAAAAACATTGATCTCATTTAGATGTTTCAAGAAATATATAGAAAACCGTCTATATACTGGTATTTCGGGTTATTAGGCCTTTTTCAATAGAGTAAATGTCTATTACTAAATGTTTCCAAGTGCGTTTTCGTTATTTATTTGTTTACGAGCACCTACCCCCGATTGATCCTACCATCTGGTAAAGCCCGAGTTTTTAGTACCTTTTCTAAGAAGGGCGAAAATGTAAAATCTATCTGAGAATTTTAAGAAAATAAGAATAAGAATAAGAAGAAGTAGAAAATAAATTAAAATTCTCGGTTTATAGAAAACCAACAACTTCCAACGCAATTATACCAGCAAGTTCGCAGCAGTCCTGGCAAATAGAAAGGTCGGTTTTCCATAGTTTAATACATAGGCTTTTAACGTTTCCGCTAGAAATAGCAGATTTTGAAAAAGAATTAAGTACAATCAAGCAAATTGCAAGAAACAACGGATATAAAGAAAAACTAATAGATAACATGATAAAAAACAAAAGGAGGAAATTAATTCGTCGGGAGTTTTACAATATTCGGAAAAAAGAAGGCACCTATACCTAGTTATATTAATCACGTCCCAGGTTATAGTGAAAAATTAGCTCGCAGATTAGAACGAAACGTGTGTAAAACGATTAGTGTCAACAAGCGTACTATCGGGAGAATTTTGATAAACAACAAAGAAAGGGTTAATAAATTATAACAATCGGGAGTATACCAAATTAACTGCGTGGATTGTAATGCCGTATATGAGGGTCAAACCGGTAGAAGTATTGAAACTAGAGTAAAAGAACATAAAAAATCCATACTAAATATTACGAAAAATTCAGGTTTTTCGACGCATTTTATAGAAAACAATCATTTTATAGACCAGAAAAATGTAAAGGTGAAAAGAAAGGAAAGCGCTTAGATCTGTTGGAGCAATTGGAAATTAAAAAATCTTTAATTATAAATCCTTGTACTACGAATGATCAGATACATTATACATTTTCGCCCTTCTTAGAAAAGGTACTAAAAACTCGGGCTTTACCAGATGGTAGGATCAATCGGGGGTAGGTGCTCGTAAACAAATAAATAACGAAAACGCACTTAAAAACATTTAGTAATAGACATTTACTCTATTGAAAAAGGCCTAATAAGCCGAAATACTAGTATATAGAGTGTTTTCTATATATTTCTTAGAACATCTAAATGAGATCAATGTTTTTTTCAAATTATATGACTAATTTAGCACAAATAGCAATCAATCCGTATACGGAGCTTGTATCGGTGAAAGCCACAATTTCACATGGAGGTAAATGTATCATATCACTACCACAACTACTACACTAAAAAACAAGGTATAAGATAATGGTTTTACTACAAGAAGTACTGCTGATCGTAGTAATGATTATGTGGTCTAATTATGGTATGATGATGGCACATCTAGAGCAATAGCTTTTGGTAACCATCATAACTATACTAGTCATATTTACAAAAGGAGGTCTGAAAGTTATTTTTTTGAGAAAGACATCTGAGCCTAGCTTCTACCAAGGATGTTGCTTTCTAGGCTTATTGTGCGTACATTCTCTCAGAATACTCAGTCGGGGTTCACTCTTATACCTTAAACTAACTCCTACTACCACATCTTGCTTGTTTGCTATAGTATTCTTCTGGGTCACATTCTAAGTATTGATATAGATCCTATTTTTTGTTATAAAATGTCTCACATTTGCATAACACATGACGGGCTATTTATCTTGCTCGATTGAATTTTCTGCATGTTCGGTCCCTATTATGAATAATATTTTATGCAAATATCCTTTAAGTGCCTCATATGTCATTTAAGAACAGTATATGCGTTAGTGATCATCGCTGCTTAGTGACAGCTTAGTATCAGTCTTAATTCAAGACGGTTCCATTATAAAAATATTTTCGAATATTAGTAGATGGTTCCTGGTATATCAGTATTATTTGTGTTTATCTTTTCCCCATTCTCTTGTTTGGTCCAGTTTTGGAGGCTACCAGGGTCGATTCTGAGCTACAATATGACACTATTCATCAGCTTTTCAGTTACTCTCGATTTCTGTGTCAATTATAATCTGATTTGTAAGGACTAATGTTTTATTTCCCTTCCTTTGTCTCTCAACTTAAAACATTCAGGGTTTTTTGCATATTCTTTCTTATCTTACCATTATCGTACCCGAGTTAAATCGTACCCATAACCAGATCATCCGCAAAGCTCAAGGTTTGATATCCATTACTTCCAGTAACCTTAGTCACTAGTCCACCACAAGGTTCCCCGGCATAATTATTTAATTAATGTTAAGTCCTATTTAATTAATGTTTCCTTCTTTTAATCATTTTGCAGTCTATTCACCAGCAGCTGAGTATTCATCGCTTTCCCCTCGAAATATCCATGATAGATCCTAGAGATGTATTATCGAAAGCTCCTTCAATATCCGAAAAGGCAAATAATAGCAACTTGTTGATATTATGAGCATTCTTAGCTTTGTTAACTATATAGTTATACTACTGAGTAATACTAATGTTTCTGTTAACACTTCTGCTTCGTTACTATATAAATCAACCATAATCTTAGAGTAAATTTAAATGTGAATTTGGATTCTGATTGGATAAAACCTCTCCATCTAACTGAGAATTTTGGTTGTACCAAAATCTTCGTCAACTTGTCTTAGATAAAACGAAGTTTATTACAATAAAGTGTTAGTTATTATTGCTAAATCTAATATTTAGATTTTCTTAATACAGTGTTGACATCAGTCGTTCTTTTAATTAAGGTTTACTACCGAAGCATTTGATTTATAATTACTAAATTAAAATTGAAATAAAGGCTTATTGCATATAAAGAAGAAAATGTAACTTCCTCAGTTTTTATTCAGAACGGTAATGGACGGATTAGTGGTATAGTAATAATAATAATAATATCTCTATCCCTCATTTTCATCTTAATGATGAGTTTCCTGTTCAGTTTTAATCATCCCCAGATGATGCCAACTTGCCTGGCGAAACGCGCGTCGAGTGCCGTATAGTGTTTTGGTATTGTGTGGAAAACTACGTCAGTGATATCTTCACACCAAGAGTTCCAACTCCCTTCAAGATTATATGCTGTGGCCATTTTTGTATCGTGTTGTGTGTTTCTTTGCTAGTAAAGTAAGTGTAATTAGCCATTCAGTGAATTATAATATAACAAACTAATATGTGTCGTGTATGTGTACGTATGTAATAATTGTTTTTGTGTAATGTTGTATCCAATAATAGACAAATAATAGGTATCATGGGTTATTCGTAATCGCAATGAGTTTGGAAAACCTACGCCAGATGGACCGTGACGTGAAAGTGACAACGAAGGTGGCTGGTAGCTTCGTCATAAACTGTTATTTATTTCAAAATATAAAGTAGGTATATCAATAAATTAATGTTAATTAGCTTAGTCAAATGTTTTTTTTCCTAATTCAAATAATTGTCTACTCAAATAATTTTTAAAAACGAGTACCTAATAGGCATATTTTATACTTAAAAATAAAATAAATTTTCCTTATTTCAGTCAGAATATAATTATAATTTCAACATTTTTGCTACATATTTTAAAATAAATACTGTTAACTTTTATAATAGATATATCAATATTTTCCCTTATATATTTCTTCGTTAGCAATGAAATGTATAAGATAATATTAAATATTAATTGTTACCTTTGAAATAAGTGTTAATATTAATTATTTAATTCGCCAAATACAAATAAATAATTCAAATGGTGGTAAGAACTTTTATATATCTTAATTAAATCCTTTTCTCAATGTATGACTCAAAAGATTTTTCAGTCTTATATTCAGTAACAAAAGACATTACTAGGAGGAGGGACCTCCAATATAAGCTTATCCTAGGCTCATATTGGGTTTCGTTTATTGTAAATAATTATAGGGACTGTCTTATATCATAAAATAATTTTAAATCAGCCACATGTTGTTCAAATAATGTCTAAATTTAATAAACTCTGTACGTAATTAGTATTTTACGTGCACTATCAAAAAAGTAAAAAGTAAAAGTTACGAATACATTAATTTAACTAGCATTTCTCTTCAAAATGCAATATTACAATAACTGTTAATTGTACTCGATAACTGAAATATATATCTAAGAGATATCAGGTGAATTTAATATATCTAAATAAACATTTTTTTATTCATAGTTGGTTTCTTTTGGGATTACACCACCTGTAAAATAACAAAAAGCAGAAAACCAGAAGTATACAAATTAATTATTCAAAGTGTAGTAACAAGGCAAACTTCTAAAGTTTGCCCCAAAAAACCACTGTATTAACGTGTGATAAAATAATATTTGATATATTGACTAAATTTTATCAGTGGTTTTTCAGTTTTATACAAAATTTTATAATATTACATGTCATATTCTAAAATATGTCCAAATAAAATAGTTATAATAAAAAATTAAAAGAAATTAAACACTTAACTAGCTTTCGTCTAGACGTTTCGAGTTGATCCTCAACTCTTCTTCTGTAGACTATTTTTATGTTGAGAACTCTAAAAATAGTCTACAGAAGAAGAGTTGAGGATCAACTCGAAACGTCTAGACGAAAGCTAGTTAAGTGTTTAATTTCTTTTAATTTTTTATTATAACTATTTTATTTGGACATATTTTAGAATATGACATGTAATATTATAAAATTTTGTATAAAACTGAAAAACCACTGATAAAATTTAGTCAATATATCAAATATTATTTTATCACACGTTAATACAGTGGTTTTTTGGGGCAAACTTTAGAAGTTTGCCTTGTTACTACACTTTGAATAATTAATTTGTATACTTCTGGTTTTCTGCTTTTTGTTATTTTACAGGTGGTGTAATCCCAAAAGAAACCAACTATGAATCGTCAAAATACACCACAAATAAGTTACAGACATTATAAACATTTTTTTAAATGCAACACACAAATGTATAGCAGAAACTCTACTGTAACAAAATAAAAATGATTTATCGTTTCGAAGACTACGCTTCAGAAAATTTCCACGGATTTGCCACTCTACGTGGGAGCTGTGTCAAACGAGAAAGACGTATTAGTACATTAAGAGCCTTAGTAGAGTCAGTGACAAACGCTGTTGTCTCTTGAGCGGAAACATAAAAGAAAAGATTTTGCTTTAAAAAATGATGTACCTAAACAAAACAGGAAATTTTATTAAGATTTCTTAGAGATACAAATGAGGGTACTACTCCTTGTAAACGTATATTTAATTTATTTATCTTAAATTCTCTATAAATTCTCTACTTTCTGCATTCTTCGAGAATTCGAGAATAGTAATATGAGACTCACGTTTTGTTCCATTTTCAATATGGTAAATAATAATCATATAATAATAATATCTCTACCCCTCATTCTAATCACAAGGATTAGCCCGAAAGTCTGAGACTTGTGTGGGAGAGGGGGCGGCATATTATTATTTCGCGGGCCGCATTTGCGCCTCAGGAACGACTTACGTTGGTAGGCCCTAACCACCATTCAGTGCTGGAATGAGGGAAACCTGGAAAATTTCATTAGTTAGGGGGACAAGTCAAACATCAACTGACTTTAATCTCTCACATTAACACCAAGTTGACATTCTTCCCATCCTAGGCCATCGCCAGGATGGTTGCCAAGCCATCCCTGCGAATAAGCCTTGATCTATACGAGTAAAAAATTTAATGAAAAATTGTTTGGTGGAATGGGAATTAGAACCCACGACCTCTGGGTTGAGCGATCGACACGCTAAGCCCTGAGCCATCGGCTCGCCTTGAAATCTGAAAGGGGTTGGAACCTTTGATGTGAAGATAACCTGACGTAGTTTTCCACATGAAATAAAAACACTATATTGCACTCGACACGCGTTTCGCCAACCAAGTTGGCATTATCTAGAGATTATTAAAACTAAACTTAAACTAGCCTGGTGTTAGCATATGTTTAATCATCTCCAGATGATGCCAACTTGGTTGGCGAAACGCACGTTGAGTGCAGTATAGTGTTTTGACACGATTGGTGTTTTGGTGCTATGTGAAAAACTACGTCAGTGTCATTTGGTAATGACTGGACATACTATGTATGTATATTTTATGTGTATTTATATGTGTAATAGAGGAGAAGGTGGTAATATGGAACCTGATTTTTATATGGCACCCCTCGCTTAATCGGAAACATCCAGTGACATCTATATGTAATGCTCAAAACTACGTTAATAGTTACGCATAAACGTCGCAAATCTATTGGCTACATCGACTGTGCTGCTAGTTTCGCTGCATGTGGTCAAGATATTAACTGTCATTTTCGAAAAGTTTTATTTACGAAGTGTTTTGTCCCGTTTAGTGGTCTCATCTAGTGGTAAGTGAGTTCTGAGTGTTTCAGTAGTTCAACATAGGCTTTGTTTTTATTGTTTTGTTAATAAAATATCTGTATCGACTAGTTTAAAAATATAACCTAATTTTTTTCTAAACCATGCATTGTTGTTAAATTGGACCCCTCCTGCTGCTGGTATTATGGAACCGGGTTCCATAATAAATACCGGGGGGTCCATATTATATACGTATATTGTATCTATGATTTCAAACAAGGGTTAATTGTCGTAGGTTTGCCATTATGCCGCGGAGAGAATTATCATCACCGAAAGGACATTTTTCACCATCAGGAACGTCTCGTCGGAAAATTTGGGACAAGCAAGCTATGATTAATGCGATTGTTGCCATACGTGAAAAAAAAATGGGACTCAAAAAGGCCGTAAAACTTTTTAGCGTGCCAAAAACAACTCTGCAACGTTTCGTCCATCAAACAGAGTATTCTGCAGAGGAAATAGTTGAAAAAAAGTTAGGAAGAAGGCCTGTCTTGCCAACTTACCTTGAAGAGCAGTTAGTTGAATATTTACTTTTAATGGAAAGTAAATACCACGGATTGACTCGTAGAGATGTGAAAGTAATGGCTTTTCAGTTAGCTGTGCGTAATAAACTAAAACATCCATTCGGTGCTAAAGAAGAAGCCGGACGTGCATGGCTAGACCACTTTTTACGTCGTCACAAGGACAAGCTCTCCATTCGCAAACCTACGGGTACTTCAATTTCAAGAGCTAATGGTTTTAACAGGGAATCCATTTACAAGTTTTTTGATCTTCTGGAGGGTGAATATGAAAAGCATAAATTTACGGCCGATCAAGTTTTTAATGTGGACGAAACTGGCCTATCGATCGTTCAAACAAAAATCCCTCAAATAATTGGCATGAAAGGTAAAAGGCAAATTGGTGCACTGACTGCAGCTGAAAGAGGGTCAACAATGACAGTAATATGTTGCATGAGTGCTGGTGGCAGATTCATACCTCCGATGCTTATATTCCCTCGCAAAAATATGTCCGATAATCTTATGAGGAATGCACCACTTGGTTCAATAGGGAAATGCCATCCCTCGGGTTGGGTGCAAACCAACCTATTTCGTGACTGGTTTTTACACTTTATTGAACATGTTAAGCCATCAGCAGAGTCCCCAGTGTTGTTGTTGCTAGATGGGCATTATTCACATACCCGAAACATTGAAATTATAGAATTAGCCCGGCAAAATAATATCACCATAGTATGTCTACCACCCCATACTACACACAAGCTGCAACCCTTGGACAAAACGTTTATGGGGGCATTAAAAACCCATTACAGTGAAGCCATTCGCCTTTGGATGCTTCATAATGAGCGGCGTCTAGGACCTTATGATATTGCAGAACTTTTTAATCAAGCGTATGTTCAGTGTCAAACTGGACCAATAGCGATCAACGGTTTTTCTAAGACCGGAATATTTCCTTGTAATCGGGGAATTTTCACAGATGTGGATTTTATCGCAGCTGAAGTGCAAGGGGAGTCATTGATTGCCTCTGATGGAAATGAGAATCGTACACAGGCTGGTTGCAGTTTACTTCCCGATCCAAATTCTTCTTCAACACAAAAGGCAATTTTGCCTGTTGATATTACCCCAATTCCACGACCGAAAAGAATGATGTCCAATAGAGGTCGAAAAGCTTCTTCTGCGGCAGTTATCACCAGTTCACCTTACAAAAATGAACTAGAGGAATTTGAGAAGAAAAGAAAAATTACACCATTAAATTCTCGCCTTAACCAAGAGCAGACTCCTACACCTAGCACTTCTTGTGGGCAAGTTGAGTCGGCGAAAAAATTTCTTAACAAAAACGGACAAAAAAAGACCAGATCAAAAAAGAATGAAGAATCAGATTCATCTGAAGAAGGGGATGACAACATCGTTTCTGACTCATCTAGTGATGGTCCAGAAATCCGTTTTGGGACAGAACCCAACTCAAAAGATGATGCAATTTGTGTTTTCTGCGAAGGAAAATTTTCCGAGGATATAAGAGGTGAACTATGGGTGCAGTGCATCTTGTGCGAAATGTGGGCCCATTGTGATTGCGCAGACTGTGAAAAAGACAATTACGTTTGTGA
This sequence comes from Pogonocherus hispidulus, assembly GCA_963924545.1. Taxonomy (NCBI): domain Eukaryota; kingdom Metazoa; phylum Arthropoda; class Insecta; order Coleoptera; family Cerambycidae; genus Pogonocherus; species Pogonocherus hispidulus. The sequence continues at coordinate 36,064,084 of OZ004697.1, read as the reverse complement.
TTTTTGTCGATAAATGTATTATTATCTTTTTTTAAGTTTAGAAGCCTACCTTTAATTTTTAATATGTTAACCTAGTATGAATATATTTCTCTTTTGATGATAATATGGATCAACTTTCGGGGGGTCCATATTATCAGCACTTTTTCCGCCGAGCGAAAATTGCACTATATTCGGAATTTTGTATTTATCTGTGAACTCATCTTCAGGACGTTAATTTTCCAATTCAGTATAATAAATCATTAAGCAGAAAACTGGCTGATGTTTAATATTTCTCAATTTCACAAAAAACAAAAATTTTCTGTAGGAAAAACAAAATGGGGTTCCATATTACCACCTTCTCCTCTACACTTTTTATGAAAACAAATAAAAAAAATAACACGAAATATTAACAATGGTAATTTCAACAGAATTAGTCAGTGTGCATGTTTGGTAAATCTGAAAAGTATTGCAAATACAAGATTCATTTGGTGATCTTGAAAGGGGTTGGAACCTTTGGTGTGAAGATAGCACTGACGTAGTTTTCCACATAACACCAAAATACTATACTATACTGCACTCGACGCGCATTTCGCCAACCATATTAGCATCATCTAGAGATGATTAAAACTAAACCTAAGTTTCAATCTTCTCCAGATGATGACAACTTGGTTGGCGAAACGTACGTCGAGTGCAGTATATTGTTTTGGAGTTATGTGAAAAACTACGTTAGTGTCATTTGGTAATGACTTGTCATAATATGTATGTATATTTTATGTGTATTTATGAGTATAATAAAGTTTTTATGAGGACAAATAAAAAAATTCACAGATCTTGCATCTTACGCAAATATCGTAGGCGTATTGAAAATACCAGACACAACTATTTTTGTTACGCACTTTATATATTTCATAGTCATTATATTTATAATTTATACAAAGTGTGATACCAAGACCCTTCATTTTATGTATCGAGGAAACTAAATCTTCCAGTTTAGAGATTACTTATTTTATTTGTGCTGTCATAATAATTATCAACATTCCGTAGTTTTCATCGAGTACAACTAAAATATACCTTAGTGTCATTATAAAGACAATTATTAGTGAAAATGGAATGGAGCTCGAAGGCTGCACAACTATATTTTGAACGATATTTTAATCGCCGGCAGCCATCAGTAAGTACTTTCAAATAATTGTGTTCAAGTTTAAGAGATTTTGGAGCGTTCAAAAAGCCGAATAGAATTGACAGTACTATTGACCAAGTATCCGAAATCAATGTTCTTGCTTGCGTACACCACAATGCTGAAATATCAACAAGGCAAATTGCCCAAGAAGCTGGTACTTCATAAACAACAGTAGTTAGAGTTCTCGAAAAACATAAATTCCACCCATACAAAAAAATATCCCTTACCCAATTTATATCCAGGAGACTATGAAAGATGGAGTGTCTTTTGCAATTGGTTGGTGAATATGTGCGGTCAAAATTCTGAATTTCCATTTCAAGTTTTATGGACTAATGAAAACCGATTTACAAATTGTGGAATGTTTAACCGTCATAACGAACACGTTACAAGAAAATCCACATCATGTTGTTCAAGTAAGGCCTCAAATAAAATTCGGTTTTAGTGTGTGATGTGGGATTTTAGGTTCATCATTAATAGGACCGTACATATTCCATGAAAATCTGACTGGAAATCGTTATTTGCGTTTCTTGCAAAATATTCTTGATGATCTACCGCTACACATATTAAGAAATTTAATTTGGTTCGCGCATGATGGAGCACCACCACATTCAAACGCTCCTATTCAGTGGCCTGCAAGGAGTCCTGATTTGACGCCACTGGATTTCTTCCTATGCAAGAGCTGCAAGAATGTGTGACGAATGCTTTTGCTACTCTAGATAGACGTCACCTAAGGAAAGCAGTTAATTCCATTCGAACCCGATGTGTCAAATGCCGGAATAATAATGGTGGACATTTCGAACACTAACATATCAGTATTAGAATAACAGTATTAGTTTTGTTTACGTATTAGTTTATTAGTTTGTTATTAGATTTCAGTGTACCTACCTATAGTTATTTTTCAATGTTCATATTTTTTCAGATTATAATAATATGCCTTATTTATTCACAATATGGTGTTTGTTTATTGCTGTAACACTTATCTTCAAGGCTTACTATTTTGTTCTTGAAAATAATATTTTGCGTTACTAAGACTACATCGTAGTTTAGAAATATGATACCTATGTGCTATATCAAAGTAATCAGAAAAAATCGCTAAATTCAAAAATGGAAAAATCCAATATGGCGTCCATTAGAAAAGCTAGCATTTTCTCGAAAAGTATGTATCATAGCAAACTGGGATCCCCGTAAAAAACTGCCCAAAATGACTGATTTTTTTTTAATCCGAATGCAAACAAAAGAGTTAGAAGCAAACTTGAAAATTGTCGATTTTCACTTTTTTCTAAATAAAATCTAGACGGTGCGAAATTCAATTGTTTTCTCAGCGGATTATTGACGGGCATTAAATTCTGCACTACTTTGCCTGCCCATTTAACCATTTCTGTATTTCTTCTAGTTTCCGAGATCCCTGTACGTACACACAGTCAGATTTAGTTCACCCTGTATATTAGCCCACCCTGTATATATGTTAGTCTAAATTAATAAAATAACAAACCTGTTCATTCTATTACAACGATTAGTAAATACCAAACGTTTATTTTACACTCAACATCAGTTCATAAATCACTGTGGTCAAGGAATGATGTAACCCAAGCATAAACAATAAACATAGACTGCTGATTATAATAACATAGCTAGGCTAGGTCGTCTCCATATGAGTACGTGTCCATGTCGAGGTCGCTTTCTTTTGCATACTGCTAAGCGTTAATATTTTAAGAGACGGCTCCCATATATACGATCACAGAAGTACTTTCAATACTAAAAGTAACACGAAATATTAACAATGGTAATCTCAGCAAAATTAGTCAGTATGTATGTTTTTAGTGAGAAGAATATACGTACACTGTATAAGTAAAAAATATTGAAAATAGATTACTGTGTCAATGTGTCTTCATATAAGTCGCTTGTTTGCATTTCTGATTGTCCACAAATAAAATGTTATCAACGCTACACTAAACTTAACTGCTACCTAGAAATTTAGGCACCCTTGAAAGGGAAACTCAGAATTATTCATCGACCAACGCCATCCATTCGTCCGCCCTTATTATGGTATTCATGAAACCCTTCGATTTAATATTGGAGATTATACGTGTATAGGGTGACCCATTTTCAGTGGGTTTAAAGTGGGCAAAAAATAAGATAATACAATAGATAATAATAATAATAAATAATAATAATAAATAATAATAATAATATATTTTCCTTTTTGACAACAAAAAATTGTATAGGAATAGAAGTATTAACCTAAATCTAATAACTAAGATCTAAAATATTCTGTGAAACCATAATAACGCTTTTGTACTAAAAAATGTTTTTGCCTCTTCTTAAATACAGTCTCATTTACAGTATGTTTTAATTCATTTGGTAAAAGATGAAATATTTTAGGTCCAGCGAATCTTGTTGAATAACCAGTTAATTTTAACTTAGCACGAAGTTCGTGAAGATTATTTTTTTGTCACATTATGATAGTGACCATTCAACATAAAATTATTTTTGTTTTTTAAAAGTAACGCTAAGTTTTATATGACTTAAAAAGTGGTTTGCAAAATTCAGTATTTGATACACCGACAATACATCTTAAAATTCGTTTCTGTGAAACAAAAACGTTATGAGCAGAAGTGGTATTACCCCAAAACAGACACTATACCTTAAACGTGAATTAATTTGTGCGTAATATAATGCAATTAATTGTTCCTTACTCAAAAATGTTCTAAGATTTCTAAATAAGAAAATAACTAAAAAGAATTTTGTTATTAATATTTCACAGTTATATTTCCAGTTGAGACATTTATCAAGGTAGACTCCAAGAAATATTTTCCTGCATGTCCTTTAAAGACAACATTATTACTACCATTATCAAAGTTTATGTCAAAGTTATCACACTTCTTCTGTCTACTGCGGAATCTTATAATTTGCGTTTTCTCAGGATTCACATAAAACTGATGTTGGGATAAATAATCATGTAAAAAATTCAAAATATGGATACAGCTATGTTGCACTAATTGATCCGATGGATTTGAAATTATCACAGATAAGTCATCTGCATAAGTAGTAGTAAAATCTACTCTACAGACGATAGAGAGTCTATACTATTAATATATAAAAGAAAGAGCGCAGGGCCCAAAATAGAGCCTTGTGGAACTTCCATCGTTAAATCTAAGCATTCAGACCTTGTTTTATCGATTCTATGTTGATCTTGATATTGCAGACTCACATACTGTCGCCGACCTTCAAGAAATATGATAACCCAGTTCAGAGGAAACCCCCTAATGCCATAGTGGCGTAATTAAGATATTAGTAAATTGTAATCGACGCAGTCGAATGCCATGCTTAAATCGCAGAATATTCCCACGTCAATTATAACACCAAAACACTATAACTGCACTCGACGCGCATTTCGCCAACCAAGTTGGCATCATCTGGAGATGATTAAAACTCATCATAATCAACTGATGATCAAATGTAATCATCTCCAGATGATGCGAACTTGGCGAGACGCGCATCGAGTGCAGTATAGTGTTTTGGTGTTATGTGGAAAACGTCAGTGTTAATAAAAAATCAGTTTATCTACTATCCGATCTGATTATCTAAACATCTACTGACGAAGAGTATATCGTAATATCTTTATCTGTTGTTATTATTATATACACAAAGGTAATATGCAGTCGTAAATGTTGAAAGATATTTGAAGTTTACCTTTGAATGTCAGGCTTTAAAGAAAGTACAGGACATATTAGTTGGTAAGAGAACTCTTTTCCTTTAAAATCATGGAAAATGGACCACCCTCTAGGCTCAGTAGCCACTCTTGTCACAGAAGGGCTATCTCGCCTAGCAGACTTTTGACATTATGCCGAGCCGGGAACTATCCACTATACGCAATAAATTTTCTCTGTTCCCCTTGCTGGAGTGAACTGAATGAAGTTAGCACCACTATAAACAAAAGTTTCTTTGATATCCGAAATGGTGCTACAATCCCTGATAGGTATATCGATACATCAAAAGCCATTTAGCTATAATCAAAAACAAGAAGGTACTGTACACTCACTGAAAATTATAGATTCGCATCAAATGCAATCACATAATAATAATATCTCTACCCGTCTTTATATTCAGGATGATTAGATCGAAGGTCAGATACTTTTGTAGCATAGGAGGCTTTTGTAGTATTATTATGTAAGCCGTATTGGCGCCCAGAAATGACTGAGGTTGGTATCCCTAACCATGTACCTAATATAGGAATTGGAGAAATCTGGAAAACTTCTTTAATTAGGAAGACAGTCATATATGTATATAACACTGACTTAGTTTTCCACATAACACCAAGACACTATACTGCACTCGACGCGCTTTTCGTCAACCAAGTTGGAACCAACTGGAGATGATTAAACTTTGGTTTTAATCATCTCCAGATGATGCCAACTTGGTTGGCGAAACGCACGTCGAGTTCAATATAGTGTTATGTTGAAAACTAGGTCAGTGTTATCTTCACACTAAAGGTTCCAACCCCTTTTCAAGATATATGAACCTTTCACATTAATGCTTGATCCCATCCGATCAGGAGAGGAGGCTGCTAAAGTCTCCGACACCTGAGACCGAAGGGGGAGGCAATATTGGCCATATACTGGTCACCGCCGTTTAAAATATCATCTGTACAAATTCGGCCCAGGAGAAGGTGGAGGGTCTAGTTTTCGGCCCACTCACTTTTTGTTTGTTTGTAAATACTGTGGACAAAATTACAAATATGGAAATGTGAATAAAATGGAAAAACATACATTGAAGTGTTTTAAATGTCCCCAAAATTTAAAACAAAAACTACTTGATGGCAGTAGTAGCACAGGAAAGGCCAAACGAACTGAGAAGCCAACATCAGAAATATGTACGATGGAAACTGATGTTATTGATATGAACAAAGCTGGTTCTGCTAGTACACCCCGGGCACCCCGCTCCTCTTCAAATTTATCGATGGTATCTATAACATCCAGTGATACCAGCAGGACTCTATCTCAGTCTCAGGTCTCAGACGAATTTGTTGAGTAGTTTTGTCGATAATATGGGCGCGATACAAAATGTAAGCTTCATGTAATACTTAATTTATCAACATACATTTTGAAAATAAAAAGAGTCAAGCTAAAATAGGATTTACATTCTTACGCATTTTTTGTTGTAGGATCAATTAAATCAAGCTCTAGCTAGAGCAATATATATAAGTGGAAGTCCTCTATCGTTGGTGGAACATCCCCTTTGGATAGAGTTTTTTAAAAAACTCAAGCCAGCATATACATTACCATCCAGAAACCGCATAAGTAGAACATATTTGAATGCCGAATACTGCCACACAAAATGAAATAAAAGAGGAATTAACCAGTTCCAGAAATTTACATTTACAATCCGATGGATGGAGTAACCCCCGAAATGAATCTATTATTAACTTTATCATTACCACACCTAAGCCACAGTTTGTTGACTTTATATTCACAAAAGAAAACAGACACAACGCCAAATATTTATCACAACAAATTGAAAATGTATTGAAAACATTATAATCCTGACAAATTTTTGGTTGTTATCGATTAGTACAAGAAAAATTTGATCATATTGTACCATTGGGTTGTCTTGCACATTTGCTTCATTTATTATGCAACGACATATTAAATTGTGAGTCCATAAAAAACTTCGTGCACCAAGCATCAGACATAGTAAACACAATAAAGAAAAGTCACTTTCTTCAAGCTTTGTTTGTGAAAATTGGAAAAGAGAAAGGGGTTAATATCTCCTTAAAGCTACCTGGGAAAACGCTACTCTGGTTCCTCTGAATCGGAACCAGATTCAGATGAATAATAATATTATTCGTGAATTTAACATAATATAATAGTTATACCGCATAGCATCATATCATACCATATGATATGATGCGTATGAGGTATGTGGTATACTGTATACTATTCATTAAACAATTTTTTCACTTATTTTTTTTAAATATCCGCAATATACCCGGGTAAATACCCGAGGTATTTACCCCTGAAAATAAATATCCAGGTATTTTACATCACTATTGTCAACCCATTTTTCCATATAAGCCTCATATACGAGTCACAATTTAATTAAAAAAATGAACGAGGTTTTCCAGTTGCGTGTCATACTAATAGAAAATTTGCATCTCCTTAAAGAGCGAAAATTACTATCTTCGCTCTTAGATCCCGACCATATTAATTTGATAATTTAAACATATATAAATAAATAACAAAAAGCAGAAAACCAGAAGTATACAAATTAAATATTCAAAGTGTAGTAACAAGGCAAACTTCTAAAGTTTTCCCCAAAAAACCACTGTATAACGTGTGATAAAATAATATTTGATATATTGACTAAATTTTATCAGTGGTTTTTTCAGTTTTATACAAAATTCTATAATATTACATGTCATATTCTAAAATATGTCCAAATAAAATAGTTATAATAAAAATTAAAAGAAATTAAACACTTAACTAGCTTTCTTCTAGACGTTTCGAGTTTATCCTCAATCCTTTCTAGAAGAAAGCTAGTTACGAGTTTAATTTCTTTTAATTTTTATTATAACTATTTTATTTGGACATATTTTAGAATATGACATGTAATATTATAGAATTTTGTATAAAACTGAAAAAACCACTGATAAAATTTAGTCAGTATATCAAATATTATTTTATCACACATTATACAGTGGTTTTTTGGGACAAAATTTAGAAGTTTGCCTTGTTACTACACTTTGAATATTTAGTTTGTATACTTCTGGTTTTCTGCTTTTTGTTATTTTACAGGTGGTGTAATCCCAAAAGAAACAAACTATGAATCGTCAAAATACACTACAAATAAGTTACAGACATTATATATAAATAAATTTCAACAAATGCCCGAGTTACTTTTTATTCTTTTTAATCACTTCAATCAGTCGTTTAGTGTAATTTATCATGAATTTAATTACTTATTCAAAATAGTTGGATTATATGAAAAAAAAAATCCACTTCCTCCCGATTTAAATACCAAGACCTGAGCTAGCGATTTATTTCAGTACTTGTTTTGACAGTATTTCAGGTAGAATCTCGACTTTACGAAATTATCAATTACACCGCGGAAGCCCTTAGCGGCGTAGGGCCCATGAGACTGGGAGACCCTTAAGACTCCTCCACTAGATTAAATGAAAGCTAGAAGGCAAGACGTTCTGTTATGTTTTTCTTATATTTTGTATATTTAGTATCATTTATGGGATGAGTCAATATAGTTATAATAAAGTCATATCCAATAGTCTTTCAATTAAGGGAAAATGTTGAACTGAGAGGTTCTAAGATTCAAAAATATTTTTTTTATATATATATAAAACAATTAAAACGTAAAAATTACCTACACATATGTACATATGCATGCCATGATTGTTTTATGTGCTGGGTTGTCAAGTTATTCCAGTTGAAGTTATATGGGGAAGAACATATGACTTCGTAACATAAATCATAATAACTTTGTTTCTGGTAATTAAAGAATGAAGTTATGCATTAAGATAATCAAATCGTTAAATTATAAACTGATATTATTAAAAAGTTGTTTTTTATACAGGGTGTAACTAAACTGCTTGACCATCTTTTAATGTCAGATTCTACGCCCCAAATGGACAAAAAAAGTTCATATACAGGGTGACCCAGGAGCCGAAATACTAGTACATAGCGTTTTCTATATATTTCTTGAAACATCTAAATGAGATCTGTGTTTTTTTCAAAACAATTATTTTCACGATGTTTCATAAAGAACTATCCGGTTCCAGTATCCACGTTATAATACCTAAATTGAAACCTCTAGATATAAATCGCAATTACCAAACTTGTCATGTTACGAATTTTCAACATGAAGTTTATAGATTACATTTATATAAATTTATAATATTATAGTTTGTATATTCTTGTGTTAGATCTTGTAATTTCATCATCATATCCAAATCCGCGGGAACGATTTCACATTGGCGCATCCGTCAAAACTACTAACTATTTATAGGGAACGTACTTTGCGTATTTTTTACGTAACGTAACGTATCATTTAGATGTTTCAAGAAATATATATATTTCTTTCTATTTTCTATTTAATACAGTGTTTTCTATAGGAAACACTCTATATATTAGTATTTCGGTTTGTAAGGCCTTTCTCAATAGAGTAAATATCTATTACTAAATATTATCAAGTTTCATATTCATTTTAGTTATTTATCTATTTACCTACCCCGATTGATTCTTCCCATCTGGTAAAGCCGAGTTTTTAGTACCTTTTCTAAGAAAATCGAAAGTGTAAAATCTATCTGATCAATATTAGTACCTACAAGGGTTTCTAATTAAAGATTTTTTAATTTCTAATTGCTCTAACAGATCTAAGCGTTTTCCTTCCTTTTCCCGATGCAGTACCTTTACATTTTTCAGATCTATAAAATGATGTTTTCTATACAATGTGTCGATAATCCTGAATTTTTTGCGTTATTTAGTTTGGATTTTTTATGTTCTTTTACTCTAGTTTCAATACTTCTACCGGTTTGACCCACATACACGGCATTACAATCTACGCAGTTAATTTGGTATACTCCCGATTGTTATAATTTATTAACCCTTTCTTTGTTGTTTATCAAAATCATCCCAATATTACGTTTATTGATTACTAATCGTTTTACACCCGTTTGATTCTAGTCTGCGAGTATTTGTTCATTATAACCTGGGACGTAATTAATATAATGCACAGGACAGTCCAAATAGTAACTATAAGTGACTTGTTTTTCCCGAATATTGTAAAACTGTCGGCGAATTAATTTCCTCGTTTTGTTTTTTATCATATTACCTATTAGTAGATCTTTCTATCCGTTATTTCTTGTAATTTGCTTGATTAGGGTAATTCCGGGAGAGATGGACCACCTTTTTTGTTTTTCCCGTATTTTATTAAAAAATAGCATTATCAGCATAAAAAAATAATTACTAGACTCATTTTAATGAACTGTAATTATATTTATTACAAAAAACTTAAATTATGTACGTATTTTTTTACAAAAAAATAAAATAAAAAACAGCTATGTGGTCCAACTAACCCTGAATATGCGGGATAGTTGAACCACCATACATGGGATAGTTGGACCACTCAAGGACAGATGAACCATAACACAAAATCACAGATAATAACTTAAAAAAAATTCTGTACAAAGAAATAGGGTTAATGTTATTTTAAAGAGATGCAAGAGCTGTTTTTTTGCCACATCTATCGCACATATTTTCGTATTTTAAGCAAGATTCATGTAGCCAACGCTTACATAAAATACATTGAATCCAGTCGTCAGTCTTTTGTGTAGCATTATAATTTTCTCCACAGACAGCGCAATCATTTTCCTCCCATTCTTCTGGTGTGTCACTATCATCTTTTAAAGATATTTCACCTTCTGATTCAGAAGTACTACTTAACACAACCTTTTCTTTTGCCAGTCTCTTTTGTGTGATTTTTTTGCTTTCTCTTTGTTTTTACTGTTCTGTTTTAATTTTTTGTTATTAATGTTACATGTGCGTTTTTTGCTACTAGCAATATGTTCGGGCGATGTAAGAAGTTGAGCAAGTGCTCGTCCTCTCTTTTTCACGTTAGCTGATTTTTCGATGTTTTTAGGAGTAGGACTTATGAGATCCAATAGTTTTCCTGGAGTTATGTTTTCGTCTTTTTCGTTCAGAGAGTTTTTCTGTGTTTCCAAATTGTCTGTTGGTGGTTCCCAATGAGAACACCCTGGCTGATCAGCACCGTGCTTAAAAGGTTTTACGTTATTATTGCTCTTGGAAATAGGGGTTGTGGGAGTTTGGACATCAATAGTGCCTAATGTATTTTCTTCAGTAACGTTTGTAATCTAGAAAGAAAAATAGTTTAGGTAGGTATAGGTACCTAAGAAAAGTTAATTGAAAAACAATAAAATACCTCAGTTTCCGTGGTATTGGGTGATTGGTGGTCAGGCTTATTGTCCTCTTCAGATATGAAAGCATAATCTGGTACAGCTTCGGGTGAAAAGGGAATAATTCCAGTAGCTCGAAAACCTGCTATTGCATTCTTTGCTACAGCTGCTTTGCCCCATGATTCTGCCAAAAGTTGGCCGAATTGAAGCCTCCCAATTTTTCTGATAGGGTTAGTTTTCATGAAATTATTACACGCCGCATAATAATGGGTTTTAAGCGACTTGAAAACTGCTCTATCCAGTGGCTGTAGATAGTGCGTAGTGTGAGGTGAAAGACATAGCATAATTATGCCATTTTCCTCAGCAAATTCAAGCATCTCGCAAAGGTTGCAATGGGATGTATGCCCATCTAGAATTAGGAGGACTTTTCCTAATAGTTTTCGTGGCATAAAGTGATCCTTCATCCAGTTAAAAAATATATCTGTGTTTACATATGCGGATTTCTGGGACATACGAACAACTGAACCTGGTGGCATGCCCGATGAGAACTCTTCCTTTAGGTTTTTTCCTTTAAAAATACAGTAAGGAGGAAGAAAGGTGCCTTCACCGTTACAACAAGCTATTACGCTTATTGTCTCTCCTTTCTCTCCAGACTTAATTGACGTTACCGCTTTGCTACCTTTTGCTGCTATAACTTGTCCTGGCCTATTATTAAGCTGCAAGCCCGTCTCATCAACATTAAAAATGTTAGACGGTTTATCAAAGAGCTGATTGTCAGTAAGTACAGTTTCTAACAATTCGAAGTATTTGTTTACAGTGCGCCGGCATAATGCAGTTGAGCGGTTTACTGACACACCTTCAGCCATTCTTATGCTTAGATCTGGATGACGGCTCATGAAAAGCTGTAACCAGTCATATCCTGCCAATTTAGTAGTTGCGTTAAAACGGTGCTTTAACTTCAGCTGTTCAGCAAGTGCAAAGGCCATATGCCGTACATCATTCCTTGTAGGAGTAAAACCAAATTGTTGCAGCTTTTTTACATGTTTTACTACCTTAGCTTCATTTTCATGTCCTAAAGTCGATGACGGACCTAGTGACCCGGTTTTTTTTAGATTTCCGGATTTCCGTCTTCTAATTAAAGTAGCCTTTGGGATGTTAAAGTGTTTGGCTGCAGCATTTACTCCCATCGTTCTTGTATTTATAGCTTCTATTGCATTTATGAGGTCATCTTCGGCCCAAGTTGCCCTTTCCGAACGCAACTTACGTTGATATTTTGTAGGCATTCTAAAAAGAAGAGCAATTAAAAGTGGTTCAACTATCCCGTCCTGTTGTGGTCCATCTATCCCAAATTTCCGGGATAGATGGACCACTGCAATTCTAACCTATAATAGAAAACTGACTGTTTTCATACATAAAAGTGATTAGAATGAAATACCATGTTGTTATTTTTCAACTAAAGTTTGCATTTTAATACTTACGTTTGGCAAGAATCGCTTCTTCAAAATCGGTGGCAAAAATTTTTTGGCGCCCGTAAATATGTAAACAAAGGCAGTCACTTAAAGAAAACACGTGCGAACGCCGAGACTATCCCAACGTAACTAGTTAACCGTTAGGCCCAATACAAAATTAAAATTGACGCCCTCTAGTAATTTGAAACGAAAATATGAAAGTGGTCCATCTCAGGCGGTGGTCCATCTCTCCCGGAATTACCCTATACTTAATTATTTTTCAAAATCTGTTTTTTCTAGCGGAAACATTAAAAGCCCATGTATTAAACTATGTTTAAATATTTACAGTAAATATTTAAATATCTAGAGTAAAATTTATCAGAGTAATAGGTACTTTGTTGCTGAATTTCCCTGGTTTTCTCTGATTTCCGACCATAAGGTTTTCGTATATTCATTGAGTTCGTACATCAAGTATTAAGGAAAATCCATCTTCTCAGCAGCGGAGTAAACGGACGATTGGCTGCCCACCACCCACACAAATAAGAAATATTGCCTTTTATTTTTTTGCTGACCGACGGACAAGATATATTGAAAGGCAGTTTCCTATCCATCGTATACTTTATCGATATAAAACACCGAAATTATCCTTTTCATTATACTGACACATAACAGGAAACCAGTTTTAAATCATAAATAATAATTGTGACGTACAAAACTGGGAAATACTTTTGACATTTTAAATTGTTCAAATTAAATTTTCTTTACGTACTCTGGTATTAATTTTAAATTCATTATTTCTCATGTGAAAGAGGTTGTATCTGTTTGCGAAATAAATAAATAAATAAATAAATAATGTTTCCTTAAAGTTTTAACTGTTGCACTTTTCATTTTTGTCATTCATAATAAATTGTTTGTAACTTTTTTATTTTTGGAGTGATTTTAAATTGCAAAGAAGTGTATTACTTAGAAAAATAAATGTGAATGGACGCCGTTAAAATCACATATGGCTTCCATAAGACAAAACTTAGACCATTGCAATGAAAAAAAGAGAAGTATGTGTATTTTGACATCATTTTTTGATTCTGCATATACAAAAATAGCCCTAAACCAATTTTTAATCAAATATCTTTTAAAATTTCTAAATTATGAGGAAATTTAAAAATTGCAATTTTTTGTTTTTCCAGTTGTGTAGCGAATGTCTGGATTCGTCAGGCCACTTGAGGAATATTTCTCTAGTGTATAAATGCAACTCCTTACATGCTTTTTTATTTAATTTTTATCTGGTATGTTACTTACTAGCCATGTAGGTCTGTATAAACTATATATCCCAAAATCTACCAAAATAAATAGATGTCAATCATAATATATACTTGTTAATATTTTGTATGATTATGACTTGTGTGGGCAACCACTGGAGTTGGTGGTAACCATTATAAAGTATAGCCAACAATACTCTCCAATGGTCTAGTGAAGCTTGTATTAACAATATACAATCAGAGATATTATCATTATTGATCAGTATTGGTCCTGTTCTCTTTATACTATATGTCAATCCATTGGAGACAGCATTGCAAAATCAATTATTTACTTTGTATCCTGCCGATTTTGCTCTGATTGTGTCTAGAGTCCCTTAAGATAAGGGACTCTAGTTGTGTCGAATGAAGAGGATAATGAAAAATTTTGTACCATTATAAATTTAATAAGTAAATGGCTTGATGGGAATGGCTTGCATTTTAGTGTCGATAAAACTCACTTTATAAGATTGCATATAAGATTGTTTGTTCAAATGATCATGACCGCCATATTAACATATTGTGTAAATGTAATTATATTTTGTCCGAGTATTTTTGTTAGCTTTTGAGTTAGGTTAAGATTGACTAATGCTACACATCTCTTAATGTCTTATAATAATAAAAAATAATAGGGAATAAAGGAGAAAAAAGATAATAGGGTTTCTTTTGGAAGCAGATTGTCAAAATATGTCAGATTTTGCTCTTCGCTAACACTTTCGTCACAGCCGTTGTAGATGAATTCTGTAGATCTTTAGGGCCTCTCCACTCTCGTCGGTGCTGATAAATAAAACACTAATATTTTAACTTAACAACTTTTGACGTTACTAATATAGGAGTGAAGCTTTCTTTAGCAGAAAGGCACTTATTGTTCAAATAATATATCGTAATAGAAATGTGTTAGAAACATATGTAAATCTACAATTTTATTGGGTTTTGCTCTTATTTTCTATGTAATAATATAAAGTCAACGTCACGGTATAGTTATGCGTTTGAAACTCGGTATATATTTCCTTTTATTTTCTTAAATTTTTATTAAAGACCAAATGCCATCCATAGCCAACGCCGCATCGTTCCTTTTTCGCTGGCTGAGTGGTACATAATATGGTAAAAAGTGAAATACAAAAAATGTTTGAAAAGGAATTCGGACTGCTGATACATTTCCGTTGACGACATGGCTCGTAGCGATGTGTTTTTATTTAAAATGGCGACAGATTGCTATTGTTTAGAAGAGTTTTCCTTTACAGATTCCACGTATTTATGGGATGGATCTATTTTAAAATAAACCATTACATTTCACATGCTTTGTATCGAATACAAGTATACACTCCGCTCAATTGATTAACAGTGACTGATTAAGAAATTATTCAGTTTACTTTACTGAAAAGTTTTGAGGAGTTCTTTATTCAGTCTAAAAAATGAAAATTTTTCATTGACTCAATTAAGTTCTATATTTTCTTGTTATCTATAACTTAGGTATAGTAGAATAACCTCATTATATTAATAAACCTTTTAATAAACGACCATTCAGTGCTGGAATGAGGGAAACTTGGAAAACCTCATTAGCTAGGAGGAAAAGGGAATTATTTAAAAGAATATATCGTAAATAACTACTCTGTTTCATAAAACTGTTCAAACATTTGTTAATATCGTCTCTACTTTGAAAATCTTATGATTCCATCAATGAGTAGCAATAGTATGTATGTATGAGTAACAATGAGTAATTCATTGCTGGTCGGTGATTTGCCCACAATGCAAGTGTTTGCGTTTGTGTTTGCACAATGCATCATACAATACAATGAATCAAGCTGATGAATCAGATGTTGAAATTGGAAAATTTTAAAATAACGTAATAAAATACTTAACATGTGTTCTTTATCATTAAAATAAGGCTTTTACAAGATTTATAAAAAACGGAATGGAGGAATGTGCAAGTTTAATAATTGATATCCTACATAAATTCTGCGACATTCTAGATTAATATCAAGTGGAACCGTTTTAAAAACGCTCTACTTATCTAAGTACTCAATCCTATTTAAGCAAAGAGTAATTTAGCCTTAAAATTTTTAAATCACTCGTCTCGGGTGAACGGGAAATTATTAGTGTATTTCGTGAAAATAAATCCGAAGATTTATAAGTTTGGCAGTAAATATTTTAGTGGAGGTTTTGAGATAAATTGGGTATTACCATCGCCTTAATAAATGCTTAATGTTGTTTTCTTGCGGATTTGTAGAGAAAGTTATTTGTTTTCCAGGAAATGCTTTACTTTCATTATTCATTTAAGTCCGGTAATGTAGACGAATTGAACATTATTCAGAGCAATTCAGTTTTAACAAATGTAGTAAAGGGTTTATGACAGAATTCTGGCTAATAAAACTTCTATCTACTTTATAAAATTAGACGAAATAAAACGTTTAGTATAGCATTTTTTAGGGGCAATTACGGTTAAGAAGCCAAGGTTTGGTGGTTATAGTAATTGGAGGGGTGACCGTAACTTACGATGCCTGTCCCCACATTCTAGTTGCCCGTACGTCGGTGAATTGATAGAAACTATACAAATTTAAGCGAGATATGTTGTATAGAAGACGTGCCAATCCCTCGGATAGGATGTACAGCTGGAGGTCCCTTGTCTATAAGATAATAAGTCTCTAAAGTAAACGATCTCTACCTTACTACAAATGTGGGGGTCGGTAAAATTTCCAGGTTGGGGGTTTCTCATTTCCTAAAGTCGAAAATAAGGCATATTCTAATTTTGTTTTGTAAGAAATTTGCAAATATTATATTCACATGTTACATTATTTATTATATATTAACATTTTACATCATATTATTATCACACTTTTTTATTTTTTATTGAGTGTGAGATGGTATTAACATTTTCCTGCAGATATTATTTTTAATATTTTTACACTTTTTATCAATGTGATTAATGTCAGTTGAATTAGTGGGTCTTCATTTATCCGTTAAGGTCAAAAGGATTTCTCTTGTTAATATGTTAATAAATATGTATAATAAATAATGTAAATACATATTCTATTGTCATTACAAAGTTATGCCCTGCGATAAAAAGTGTTAAAGAGAACACTTACAGTTAATCGATAAAATAATACATTTTTAAGTGTATATTTCTCTTTGTAAACTTCTATATGAACCATACACAGTGTGAAAAATAAATCTGGAATATAGTTCATAACTAGTAGCATTATTTATTATATTTAAGAATTTTTGCTGGGTGGCCCAAAAAAGGGAAAGTACATATTAAATTACATAAATTAAAGTACATAGGATTTAATGGGTCTTTCTATAATAATAACATAAATTGGTTGCTTGAGTATAGAAGTTATAAATTTTTTGTTCAAAGGTGTTTTGAGTGAGGTGGTTTATGAATGAGGCTTAGGCTTTCAACTGAACGGGTCCCAAGTCGGTGACAGAGTCTCGGTTTCTCCTTTCAGTGTCGAAGATGAGACCGAGTTCATCAGCTGCTCTTCGTCCTACATTTTCATGGTCTTGGAACATGCAAAGGAGGGGGTCCAAACTCCTGATTACCTTGCAGGCTCTATCCAACACCTTTCTGCTTTGCAGACACTCCAAACTCAAGAGTCCAAGGCCTCCTCAGTGTCTTGGAACGTACGAGCTAGGATGCAAACTTCTATTGAGATCCATCATTTTGCGAGTTCCTATGTAGAATTGTCGCAGCTTCATTTCACTACTCCGAAGGAGTAGAGGAGGATCGGAACGGCAAGGATTTTCGTAGCACTCACCTTATTCTTACGCAAAAATTCGGTAGACCAGATCTGTCGGAGGCGGTGCTGGTGGTACCCCAATAATTGTATCCACGAGTTTTGCGGAGTTCAATGGACAATGGCAGTAGCGCGAGATGCAGAACAGGAGAAGGCTGAGGGAATATCCATGGAAAACTCCTCTCCTGAATGATACCAGTAATAATAATAATAATATGGGTGATATAGGAAATTATTATTATTACAATTATGATATTATTACGCTTACTGACTAATTGACTAATCTTGTTTATTTTTTGGATATGTTTATATCGCCAACAAAATAATTCCTTTTTCTTAAATTGGTGTATCATTAATAAACATAATAGGTAAGTATACTCAAAACAAGAATCGAAGCCTGTACACGTCATTAGTTATAAATAAATTAGTTATAAAATAAAAATTATAAGAAATAAATAAACATTTATTTCCTTGTAATGATGTAATCATAGCAAATCACACATAGTGTAAGCTATGCTGAGGTACCTACATCAAAATTATATACAGGGTTATTCAGAACTTATCTCTAAAACTTTGAGGATATGTGCATCCTTAGGTAAATAAGAAATCGATATCACCAAAAAAATTTATAATAAAGTCTTAGGATTTCCCGTAAACAATGTTTAAAGTTATACCATTATACAGGACTACGTAGATGGGCAACTGTACTTCAATGACAATCTGATATACCACATTCCTAAGAATGTGGTAAAAAAAGTAAACACGTTTTTGTACCTAGAACGCCTGGGCTAATAGAGTTGGAGTGGGGATAATATCTCTATTGTCTATTCAGTCATCAGTCTATGTGTGTACTCTCTGTGTGCCGGTGTTTTATTTACCGTAGGAGTGTTACACTGTAAAATTTTCAAAATGGCTCATGTGTACAGTAATGCTGAGTTAATGGACTGTTACCAGCGGATTATCAATTACGAGTTAGGTTTTATGAGTGGTTGTTGCAGCAAAATGCTGAAAATCCCCAATTTACTTAATAATTTGCGTTTACAAGATCAGCAACCAGGAGGAACATTCGGTTTAGTGCCCAAAAGTGTGTACTAGTCGAGGAATATTATTTCGAACAGCTTTTGTATAGTCTTTATAATCTCAATTGAAACTGCATAAAAAATTCCGACAAACGACACACGTGCGTAAACAAAGAGGCCGCCGTCGATGTGCAGGTGTTTCTTTTGTCGGAATTTTTTTTACAGTTTCAATTGACATTATATAGACTATAACAAGGTATGTGCAAATTTTTTATAAATTTCATGTTTCTAATACCTAGTAATCAAGTAGCGCAATTCTTCAAAATTAGTGTCACAAAATTTTATTCATTTTAAAGACACGTCACTTTGGTCACATCTATCTATCTTTAAGTTTATTTTAAAGAAAAACGCTGCAAATCTTTTTTGTGCCGGGTGTCGGTATACTCTCAGAACTTCCGAAGTGTTTTTTTCATGTTAGCCAGTTTGCATTGTCAGTCCCAAGGTCTACATGTATGTTGAACATCCCCAAATTTTATTATGGATAAGTTCTGAATAACACTGTATATATTTTTATATTTCTAGCAAACAATATTGTGGATCCTTTATGACCTGCACAGCTTGGATTCTTGTTTAGAGTTTCTATTAGTTTTGAATATAGCTTTAAAAGTTGTCGTGAATTGATCTAAATAAACGGTTTCAGCCCCATTAATTTCCCTAAGAACATTTATATATAAATTAAAGTTCTACTTCTAATACCGTCATCTGTAAGCTCGAGTTAAATTGGAATACTTTTAATTCTTAAGTAAATTCAATAGTGCCCTAAGGGAAAGAAATATCGTATTACTGTTCCTTCTCTCGCTATAGCCTCCCTTGGAATTTCCTTTATACTTTTTTTAACGAAATTTCTTTTATTGTCTGCGAGGGTTTGAAAGTGTCATCTCACTCAAAGTGTAAATAACAGAGCGTAAATATGCTGTGAATTAAGAAGTGTATTCACTCCTCCGACATTATTACCGTGAATCAAAAGTTCTAGAACAACCAGTTACTTCGGTTAATATTTGATAGTTGAAAAAAGGGCAAATACATTTCAAAACGTTAATTTGTAGATACCAAGAGCATATTTATTTAATCGAAAAGTTCTTGATAGGCGAAGGGGAAGTGAATATTTATTCATTAAATATGCCTTCCAGGCACGTAAAATGTTTCCTCTGCTTTAGTACATTCTTGAAATAACAATATCTAAGCGTTTTTGTACTTTTGAACTATTATGTTTTATAAGTTGCACAGGCAAAAACGATTTGTTAATTTACTAATTTGGATTATTTTGTATTTTTTAATTAATAAAGCAATCTGCTGTTTTAACTATTCCCATATTGTTAGTAGTGGTGAGAAACACACAGTAGTGCCCTCTTTGGGGTTTTGCTACTATCTGTCTGACAATTATTATCAAATTGACAGACAGATAACGACCTGCTTTTCCGCAGGTGCAGTGACCTCTATTGTCGTTAAGGAAGACAATCTTATTTATTTATTTAAAGGAGATGCCGAAAACAACTACTCACAGGCAATAAGCCCCGACTGGCGTTGCATTACATCGGCATCCGCCACATCGTTCATCGAGATCTTCTATCAGACACCGACCAGTTTCGAGCTTATTTTGCGCTCATCAGAGTACCATAGGTAGATAGTGGACTCGATGAACGATGCTGGGAAATGATTGCCTAACGAGCATCGTGAATGTTAATAGTGGTGAGAAACACACCGTAGTGCCCTCTTTGGGCCTTTGCTACTATCTGTTTGACAATTGTTGTCAATTATTTACTTTTAGAAACCATTATCCTCGGCATAGCACTGTATCTGTTGTTTCTGTAATATAATACATTTTGATTAAAAAACAAAAACGTTTTAAAGTAGGTATGTAATTCAAAATAAACTAAGTAGTGTATGTAATATATATATATATATATATATATATATATATATATATATATATATATATATATATATATATATATATATATATATATATATATATACAAACGTACAATTTTATTATCTTAAAACATCCAATTCTTAAATTCAATAAGAAAAAATCATTGTCATAAGAGTTTAAAGTAATTTCTTGATTTTGTAACTTTTTATTATAAATTCAATAATTACCGGCTTTTATATCAATTAAAGAAATAAAATTTAGTTGATAAAATTATAAAATTATCTTTACTCAAAAAGCTATGTTATTTTTTTGAAGTCATTAAGTTACAAGTTGAATTAATGGTATTTTAAAATAAGAGTATAACCACATAAATGAATACAATCCCTTAATTACAATATTAACACTGAGTTAAAGCAACTATTTTATTAATTTAGATAAACTATTATTATTTAATGAAATTTATTCGTTTCTTCAAATAAATCATTTTTTCCGACAAAAACATATTGTTTTGTTTGTTAAAAAAACTCAAATCTTTGTTTTAAAAAGCAGGTTTACTTGGCCCTATTGAAAGAATAGATTTCTGTAATTTAACTTACATTTCTTCGTTTTAATAAAACCTTTTTCTCTGTGTGAATGTATATTATTTATATCTATATCTAATATCTAAAAAACTATTTATTTCTCGAACAGATTGTCCCACATTGAAAAACGTAGCTTTAAGCGTAGAAATTAAAAATGTCAAAAAATATAGAGAATTCCATTTAAAATAAGAAAGTTGGTAACCATTTCCGGTATAACTGGAAGTGCCAGAAAAACGGAAATACTTCAGATGAATGGAACTTTCTCGAAAACCCCCGTATCCAAATTTTAAAAAATATATTCCAAAGGGAAGTCCTTAAACTTTTAATGAACGGGTTAGCTGAATCACCCTGTATAATATACTGTAAAATTATGTTATTTTACACCTTTATTTTTTAGTCACTCAAATAATTACGCGATTAATTCTTTAAGTTATAATGCATTTATATGCATATTATGCATATACTTAAGGGTCCATTCTTTGTAGATTTGACAGGCATGAATGTTGGGTCGGATTGAGAGGATGGGTGGTAGATGGGTGGAGACTTATATATTCCAATTATCGAATTATTAAGATTTCGGAGGTGCACGTAAAGCCGAAGTAAAGAGGCACATGGAAATGATTTAGCCCTCATTGCAAGGGTACCGGATTTGTCTTATAATTGCAACAAATTTTAGTCTACGAGGACATCAGGCTGAGTGGAATGCTTTCTCAACTGACATAAAATATGACTTGCAAACTTTTATCAACACCTTTTCATAACTTTTTAAAATATATTTGATTTTTTTTATTGCATGTTTCAGAATAACTAATTATAATTTATATTAAAAACTAGTGCATCATGTATATTCATTATAATCAGAACGAGGAAAGTTTGAAAAATACTCCATGTGTATGTACCCCATATATACGTTACTTTCTTCAGATAAAATTGCCATACGAGTAGTTCTAGCTCTATTTTTAATACTTGTCAGATAAAAAATAGTACCTAGTTTATTCTAAGCGCTAGTACACAAGCATTATAAAATACATTTTCAGATATAAAATTTTCTAAAAAATAAGTGCGGGTGTTTTTGTTACTGATGTTACAAAATAATTTAAGTATTTAATAAAGTGGATACTCGAAGCGGATGGTTCTTTATGAAACATGTCTCATCGAAGTAGCTAAATACTTAATTAATTGTTTTGAAAAAAACATTGATCTCATTTAGATGTTCCAAAAAATATATAGAAAACATACTCTATATACTAGTATTTCGGCTTATTAGGTTTTTTTTTCAATAGAATAAATGTCTATTACTGACTATTACTAGTATATAGAGTGTTTTCTATATATTTTTTGGAACATCTAAATGAGATCAATGTTTTTTTCAAAACAATTAATTAAGTATTTAGCTACTTCGATGAGAAACATGGTATTACGATACCATGCATACAGAGTATATAGGGTATTACGATATTCGCGCATACGGATAGTAATAGGTACACTGAAAAGTAAGCAAGAAGTTTATTTACTATTTTGCGCTCAGACGAATAGAATAGTTTTCAAGATACCGGAGTTTAAAAAATTGAAAATAGAAAATTTAACGAATTTTTATTAAACAAATCTACTTAACAAATATAACACGAAAGATAATTACCTAATACGAATGGTTAAAAGTGTCTATCTAAATATACTAAATAATACATAATAGATGATAATAATAATTTATCTTAAAAATTTGAACTAGTCTAAATTAGTCCTAAACCTGATTTACATTCAGTCACTGCCGCTCCTCGCCGCTCTACCCGAAATACTTAAGAGTTGAGCGTTTACATTTAACGCATTGTCCTGCATACACACTGCACTGGCAAGTTTTCTAGCAACACTTTTGCACTTCGAATGCAGGAACTTGAAATTATGGCACCATCTGCGCTCTGCTTTTTTAGCTTGTAGGAACCTACAATTCTTACATGAGTACCTATTTTAAAATTAAGAAATGCAATAGAAAAAAGACGACGCCGTCGCAAAAGGCGATGGTGGATAATGAAGAATCATCGCAACCGAACACTGAATTTTTTGGTATTATTTTTACACAGCCTTCTCTAGTACTAGCCATGAACTGAGAAAATTGCAACACTGCATCCCGTCCTAATTTCAGACCGAGCGATACAGTTTTGGTAAATGGTGCGTCTGTACTTGTGGTATTAAATCATCCTATATATTTGTGTTAAATAGCGTTTAATTATAAGAGATAATTATTTCAGACCGTTGTATATTAAAGTATAATCAATGTAGATAGTGCCGTGTATTACCAATTTGATATGTAATATCATTTTCCCGAGTTTTTACATGTTCTATTTATTAGTTGGGGGTGAAGTGAAATTAACCTTGAATAGTGAAAATGCCGGCACGGTGCTGTGTACCAGGGTGTAAATCTAATTACGATTCCTCTGTAAAAAGTAAAGGGGTAAAAAATGTTTTTGGATTCCCTAAGGACGACACATTTAAACAAAAATGGCTCAAACGTATCCCTAGGAAAGAATGGTCACCTACAAAATATTCCGTTGTTTGTGAGTTACATTTTGATCCTAATAATGTCGATAAACTTGACAGACATCTTTTACCAGACGGTACATTAACAATGATTGCTTGTAAAGCAAAATTAAAAGCGGATGCTATCCCATCTATTTTCCCAAATTTGCCTAAATATATGTCAAAGGAAAAGTCGATTGTTCGAAAAGATCCTGAATGTAGGCGCCAACAGCAAGTTCAGCAACATGAAATGTTGATACAAAATTTTGAAAAGTCAGATCTTATTGCAAATTACAATGATTTTATAAATAATTTTTCGGAATAAGTTAATCTTGGTGAAAGTTGGAATAAAAAAGTCTTGACATCTAAAATAATTTTTTATACAATAAATTTCGATGGTGAAATAGTTAAAATTGAAAATCAGATATCAATAAATAACGACCTAACAGTTAAAATATTTGTAAATCGCAGTGAACTGTATTTTAATGAATTAAAGTGGATTTTAGATTTTGATATGAAAATTAAGAGGTGGTCTCAACTTCAAAATTTATTAGATAGATTTAAATATACCTATTATTCAAGTAACTCAGAAACAAGCAATACTCAAAATGCATTGCAACAGGCGTTGCTGTATTTAAAACAAGCTTTAGATTTTTGCGATAACGAGACTTTTTTATATTCTAAACAATTAAACATTATCGTAGATCAAATTAACCAAATGACAAAGTTAAAAAGGAAATACTCTGCCTCCACGATAATAATGGCATTTATGATTTATATTCAGTCTCCTACTAGATACAATATGTTACAGACTTTTTTTATTTTACCTTTAGACTTTTTTACTTACGACTCTTTAGAAATTGACTTCCTTAAAACTGAAAACCAAAAATATTTGCTGCAAGTTTAACTTTAGAAAGTATAGCTTCGGATAACTTTTACTTAGACTTCTTAGACACCTGTGTCTGTGGAAATAATGTAAATTATATTTTAGGAATAATTTGTTCAATATTTGCAAACGTTCTCTTAAATAACTATGTCAAAAGTAGCTTATTACAAACAAAATTGGGAATGCACGTCAAATACGATCGGCCACAGTCTTCTCTGCTAAAGAGGCTGTGGGTCGGCAATCGGACTAGAATATCGGCGTGGAGCGGTGTTGCCAATTTCATTTCATGGCTAGTACTAGAGAAGGCTGTGATTTTTATTAAGACTTAAAAAACAGGACGGTCAGTACAGGCTGTATGCAAACGTTACACTCGCAGTGAAATTATTGTACTCGCACTGCCGGGTCTTTGACTCCCCCTCAAAAACCGCTACCGAAGGGAAGGAATATCCGGCAGTAGCAGAGTCTGTAGCAGAGACAAGTGACATGTTCACATACTCGCGCTGCGCACTTTCTCTGCCCACTTCCCTCGTAGCTCCCGAGAAAGTGAGCTGAATGTAAATGAGGCCTAATCCATTAACATTTCTATTTTCCCTTTTCAAATTATTCATATACCGAACTGATTAAAGGCAGAAAATTATTTACATTTTGTATCAGAAGACTTGTGGAAGAAAAAATGTCATTTAATATCGATCAAAATATCATATTTATGTATGATGCCCCCACTTTGCTTTAAATGTTAGGGAATATCTTAACAATGCTTTTCCTGACCACTGGATAGACAGAGGTGGTCCCATTAGTTGATCATCTCAGATCGCCAGACTTACTCCGTGCGACTTCGTTCTGCAGGGTTATGTGAAGTTTTTGGCGTAAAGAGCACCGGTACTTAACTTAGAAGACTTGAGCGAATGAATTTTTCAGACGGTCCAGGAAATGGTACCATAAATAATACGTGTATACTAGATACATCGGACATACAGATACAGTTTGTAAGGGCGTGTTCTCACCAAAAGAAATATGAACCTAGGTTCAATTTTTTTAAATGGAATACCCTGTATATTTTTTTATTATCGCATTCTACGGGTTTTTCTGATTTCAAATATATATATATGTGCTACAATCGCTGCAACGGTTGTCATTTTATGGAGCTTTTTTATAACACGTTTTGGAAGCAATTACTCCTATTTGAGGCCTTATTGTTTCTATCCAAGGCTAATTTGATAAATGAACAATGTCTAAGACAGCTGCAGCTTCTGTGTTATAAAAAATCTTCATAAAATGACAACTGTTGTATAGATCATAGCACATATATATATTTTTGAAATCAGAAAAACCCGTAGAATGCAATAATCAAAAAATATACAGGGTATTCCATTTAAAAAAATTGAACCTAGGTTCATATTTCTTTAAGCTGCACTTATTTTGGCTGTTTAACTACATATCTAGAAACCACGTAAAAAATTATAAAACTTTTGTACAAAACTTTTTTATTAGCACCACAAATAAAAAAAATATAGGGGGTGAATCATTTCGTTGGAAAACCCGGTACGCTTGCTCATGAGGTAAAATTCGTGAAACTTAACAGGATCCTGATTTAATTCCTGAGCTACTATGTAAGAACTGTGTCCCAAATTTATCTTATAAAAATGGTTAATTAAAAATTTTCGATATTCCTTTTTTTCCGCCTTTTTAGCATGCAAGTACGCAAGTATGTAGCAGCAATTTCTTCATCTGATGAGGACGACATTTCTCTCACAACTGACCCCTAGAATAACACTAACTGGGAAACTGACCTCAAAAAGGGTTGCTTCCAGAAGTACACCTTATCAACGCAACAGAAACCGTAGTTACGTGGTTGCTGCGTTGCTGTCCGCAGTCGCTTTTGGTGAGAACACGCCCTAAGAGTTCATCTATTTGCAGTAGTACCGGGATATCAAAAATTATCTTGGTCAAGGGTGGTTGTGGAATGTAAAACGTGTATCTTACTTTAAATTTGAAATAATTATGTCACTGTCACACTGACATCATCAATAACCTACAAATTTCATACCTATTTATTTCAGTTGTAAAACAATAATGAACTACAAATTATGAAATAACGGTTTTAGTAACAAGAAAAACTAAATTACAGTAATTGTTGGAAATGTCCCCCGTTTTGTTCGATGCACAAGTTAACGCGCCTCCTCATGCTGTGAAAAGCGTTTTGGAGCATTTCTGGCGTTATGGTTGCACATTGCTAAACAATTCTTTGTTGCAGTTCTTGCAAATTATTTACCGGAGTTGCGAAAATCTTGTTTTTTAAGTAAGGAAATATAAAATAGTCCATAATTGTCAAACAAGGTGATCTCGGAGGAAACTCAACTTCTGTATGCAAACTTATCAGCCGGTCATCAAAAAACTCGCGGAGGAAAGCAATATTTTCTCGTGTAGTATGTGCTGTTGCACCGTCATGCTGGAAATAACCGTACCGAAGTTCATCATCGTTTAACTGTTGCACAAATTCAGCCAAAAAGTTGTGTCTGTACCTTTCTGCGTTGACGGTGAAATCGAAAAAAATTGGCCCAATTATTCTTCTGCCAGAAACTGCCATCCAAACACCAATTTTTTGAGCATGTAGTGGCGATTCAGTAAAAACATGAGGGTTATCATTGCTCCACATTCGCATATTTTGAGAATTGATGTATCCCGAAAGGTGGAACCACGCTTCGTCAGAAAAAAAAGTTAAGTCCAGAAGATCGTCATTCATTAAATTATTGACAAACCAATGGCAGTAAGCAAGGCGTCTGGGGTGGTCTGCGGGCAGAAAAGCTTGATGTGCTTGCATCTTATATGGATGCATGTTCAAGTCTTTCTTTAAAATCTTATGACATGTTCCATAAGAAAGTCCAATTTCCTGAGAAAGACGTTTCAAAGGTTTTGCAGGCTCCTCTTCCATACGTTGACGAACGTCATTGACAACTTCTTCTGTACGAACTCTTGGTCTACCAGCACCTTTTTTATGAGTCACACAACCAGTTTCGCGAAACACTTCAACACAATTTGTAAGGCACGCATAAAAATTGTTCGGTAATATTGCCACGTTTGGGAAGTGCTGTCGAAAATTGTCCAAACACATACGTTGACTGTATTGCCAATTTCCATTAACTAGCGCACCCGTTTGAAAATAGGCTTCATTCATGAAAATTTTGTGCTGTGTGGTAAGAGGCATGATTCAAAAACTGGATTAGAAAATTTCAGCACAATGACTTGACAGATTCTGACACAACAAAACATATTCAAAAATTTAAAGTAAGACACACGTTTTACATTCCACAACCACCCTTGACCAAGATAATTTTTGATATCCCGGTATGTCAAATCCAAAATGATGGATTGAACTGATGGACTGATTGATTGAATTTTCGTGTTTTATTTTGTTTCTGCATATTTTTTTATTAGACTTGTTTAAGAGAAATTCCTTAAATTTTCAATTTTCAATTTTTTTAGACCTGGATATCTTGAAAACTATTCGCCTAAGCGCAAAATAATAAATAGGCTTTTTAGTTCTACACACTAATATACATACTAATATACACTTCTAAGTGTATATTACGGTACAACGGTCCGTATGGAAATATCGAAACACCTTGTATCGCCTATCATTCTGCTCGTACTACCAATAATAATTATCCCAAAAGTTAGAGAGTTAATCATCAACATCATCATCATCATCATCATTATGAATTACTATTTAGACCGCTTTAGCGCCCAGGAACGACTTAGATTGGTAAACCCAAACTTTCAGTACAAGAATCAGGAAAGCCTGAATGACTCATTAATTAGGAGACAGTCTAAAGGTCCGTTTGCACGCTCAATCAATTTGCGCAAATTGACGCGCGTGTCAATTTGTATGAGCAAGTTGTTGCATGAAAACCAAAATCATTCACGTGCACAAATTTGAAAGTTTGACTTGAGTAAAATCTGGAGAGGTCAGATAATTTACATGTGGTTGGCACAAATGCATGAACGTGTAAACAACACTCCAACTCGACGCATGCTTAGTAGCAGCGAAGTCTTGTCCTGATCTTGTGGATATTGTATTTTCTGTGTTCTGGGACTTGTTGACTACGTTACACACCCTAAGCGGTCTACACAATTATTTTGTCTGTTTTGTATTTTTAAATCTATATAAATTTTTTTCTTGTCTCTGGAAAGTTAAATTCGAACAATACAGCGATAGAAATGCTTTTGCTCACACTCACCGAAATCTGAACTATACTGGTGAACAAATTTGTGCAAATTTAGACTCACCAAAACGGATACAGTAATTCAGTATTTATTTGCGCAAATTGGCATCCACAAATCAATTTGTACATGAAGTGGCATGACCGTGAAACCTCATCTTTACACTTACTCATGTTAAAATCAAATATTAACATCTAGCAGGTGAACTTCCACCCTGATTCGGAGGCAGTGTTGATGGTGGCTAATCCATCTTTCCTTCTATAATGAGCCTTATATACAGGGTGTCCACCTAGTGCGCGTAAGTCCAATATCTGGGTTAATAAAAGAGATAATTTAATTTTTTTTTCTACAGGGTTGTCTAATATCCCGAGCTGCACAAAATGAAAATATATTTACATATTCAGGGTGTTCAGTTTTTCCTGGACAGGTACCAACTTCGTTTTTCTAAATGGAAATATATATTTTTTATTGCTTTTTCGAACTAAACCCTTGATTTTAGTAGGACTTTCATCAGCCTTCCCTATACCTAACTTAAACTGTTTTTGAAATATTGACGGGTGAATATTGACATTTTTGCAACTTTGACACCCTGTAAAATCTAAACGGTTTGAGATCAAGCAAAACGGTTTGCACATTCCTATCTTAACTTTTCATAAGCTATCATTTGGTACTAATTTCAGAATTATCCAAAAATTTAAAATTTTCTGAAAATTTTGAAAATTTTTTATTCCTGTATAAATTTGAAATTAGTATCAAACGATAGCTTATGAAAAGTTAAGATAGACCGTTTAGATTTTACAGGGTGTCAAAGTTGCAAAAATGTCAATATTCACCCGTCAATATTTCAAAAACAGTTTAAGTTAGGTATAGGGAAGGCTGATGAAAGTCCTACTAAAATCAAGGGTTTAGTTCGAAAAAGCAATAAAAAATATATATTTCCATTTAGAAAAACGAAGTTGGTACCTGTCCAGGAAAAACTGAACACCCTGAATATGTAAATATATTTTCATTTTGTGCAGCTCGGGATATTAGACAACCCTATAGAAAAAAAAATTAAGTTATCTCTTTTATTAACCCAGATATTGGACTTACGCGCACTAGGTGGACACCCTGTATATAAGTCACAATTTAATTAAAAGTTGTTAGGTTCGTGTTAAAGCAAACCCGATCTATCTGGATCTAAAGATGAATTATACTTTAGCCCTGAGGTACGGACCGAAGATTTATGTAATAAGCTTATGTTTGGTTAATGCACAACTTAGTCACTACAACATGATTAATGCACAATTTGGTTTATTACCTGATATCTCTCATAATATGATGTATTTCAATGTACATTAACTACTTCTATGGTAATCAAAATATATTTGTTACTTTGTCTTTAATTGAAATATCCGTTGTTTGCTTTATTATTAATATTTATTTTTTCTCTACTTTAATAATTTTAAAATTATAACTAGATGTATGATATAGATAACATACAGGGTGGCCCAATGGTGTGACAAAGTTCGATCACTCCTATGCCGTAATAAACAAAAAGGACCGTATATTTTAGGTTCTCATTGAGCCTAAGAGGACACATTTTAAAAGTATGTATAGTCATATAGGGTGTTCTATAAACCAGGGCCATATCAAACTTACGTTTTTTTAACGGAATAATATATTATTCATTTCATATTTGCATTCGGATAACTTTTTCAAACTCGCCAATATAGGGTTTACTACTGTTATACAGAGTGGTTCAAAAGATATGAGCATTTTTTTATCTTAATCGCAATGAATTTGTAACAGGCTGCCCGGTTCATAAAATGATTGTTTGCTTTCGACAAAACCAGCTTGAAAACATGACCTTTGCTCAATTGTACCGTTTATTTATTTATTACTATATTACCAAGCTTACTTTCAAGCCTCCACATTTCACATCTGACAAAATTATCGCCTCAAATCTGTTTAGGGCCACTATCCTAAATATACCTAAAATTTACAGAATTTATTG
Organism: Pogonocherus hispidulus; assembly: GCA_963924545.1. NCBI lineage: Eukaryota > Metazoa > Arthropoda > Insecta > Coleoptera > Cerambycidae > Pogonocherus > Pogonocherus hispidulus. The sequence goes on along the minus strand of OZ004697.1, from coordinate 36,033,376 downwards.
TTGCAAGCGCGCAATAAGGCACATTTATTCCCTTTAGTTTCACAGTGTGCCATAATCTTCCCATAACCACAATTTTAGGATAGCTAAACTAATATAATTTCAAACCAGTCGTAATAATGAAATTTCTGTTGATTCCTATCTTGACCTAATAAATCACTAATAATTATAAACAACGTGCTTTCAACACAAATACAAATACTTCAATTCTTCTACCTAGTGAAATATAGGACTTCAAAATGCTTTCAATAATATATCGCATCTCCGGATATTCGATAAAACCTTATACATATTTTCACATCTTCCTTGGTACTTAATATTTAACTACTGTTTATCTTTTCTACACTAATTTACCAAAGATTTTGTTTCAGACATCAGTCCACTACTCATATGATTACCATTTACCTTAAATTTCATACTGAAAAAATTCTTTAAAAAAATCTGCCTACATCGTGGATATTTCTCAAGTCCCAAATAATTCTTTTAACGACTTTTCCAAAGCCGGAGCTCCCCGGTCGCCACTTCAAAACTTGTATAAATCCTACCCTCTCTTTGACTTTACTAATTATACACTTATTATTGGCTCGACAATTTACTATAGACACGATATATTCGTTCCTTTTTTTTCTTTATCTAATTAACAAACAAATAAGCCCCTACTTAAATAAGCCCCACCGGCAGTCTCAAAAATCTCAACGATACTCACAGCATATATTTGCTTCCTTGACATGTTTTATTTTGAAAAAAACAAACCCATTTACCTGACACCAATTTTTAACAGGCTGCCCGATGTTACTATACAGGCTTCACGAAAATTACTTAGTTAATCACAGCATATCTCGAACCCGGCGACAGAGAAATTGATTCAGTAATAAAATTTAGACTCCCTTTCGCGATAAATGAATAACTAAGTAATTTTCGTGAAGCCTGTATAGTAACATCGGGCAGCCTGTTACAAATTGAGCACCCTGTACACTGAAGGAAATGGATCAAATAAAATGTTTTGCTAAGACGATCTGCTTTATGATAGCACTTTTTCTTATTACCATTATATTATAAGGCACTAACCATAAGGAAAATCGTTTTGCTAATATGCTTTTACTACCTTAAATAGTCATTTTGCTGTTCCCATATAGTGCGTTTCCTAATTATTTTTCCTAGCATTTATTTTCCTAAAGGTAAGTAAATAAACTTTTATAGTAAGTGTGTGCACCAATTTGAGACTTAGTTAGTTGGGGTTACTTTACCTTAGTTTATGACAAGTCGGTCCTGACTTACCGTAACTAAGTTATTATTTGAAAGTCATGTAATGCGCAGTCGCAATAGAGATCACTATACAGATTTCTCGCTAATTGGTTACTAGCCGCACGCCATTTTACGCAAATTTTACGTGTGTTCACTGTGTTGACTGGGTGTGTACCGCGTGGAGTAAACGTTATTTGGTTAGTTTATGGTAAATTTAATTTGGTCAAAGAACGTATTAGAGGCTTGAGTAATTAGTCTTTCTAATTCTTGTATAGATTACGAAAGATAAATAAATAATTTTAAAAGGGTGTATTTATTACCTAAAACACTATAACTTCACCAAAGTAGATATGCATAGATAAAACAAAGGTGCTTCAGTTAATTGACAGTGCATTACATGACGTTACATCAGTTATTATGGTACCTTACAAGAAAATTGGTATAGGAATATGGACACCACCTATGTAAGAAATGTCTGTGCTTTGAAAACTATTGGAGGTTAAGTTTTGTAGATACTTTGCTGGAAAACTATTAATTTTATGTAGGTATAAATTATGTATGTGGGTGTGTTAAGCTTAACACCATACAATTATATACTAAACTAATACTAAAATACATATTCTAATAACAATAGTGTCATTTTCCTAGAACCACTGTATATCATTCTATGCTAATAAAGTGAAGTTATTAAGACAAATACCAGTACTTACTGTAATGAACCAGTAATTATAATTATTACTAAAGCATACTGTATAATAGCTCAAAAATAATTTACTAGTAGTAAGAAAAAGTTTTTTTTGTGGCAACAAAATATTAATACTGCATTAGAAAAATATCTGCTATCCCCAAAAAAACACTTATTAAGCATAAAATGGGCCTTCATTACTGACAGCAAAAAATATCGATTTACAGTAATAAGAAAAAGTTAACAAAAAGTTTTTTTAATGGTAAGTAGACAGATTCAACAAAACCGTTTATGCAGTAGTAACTATGCTGTCTATTTGGAGCCTATTTAATGCAGATATTTTGTTGGGGATATGCGATTTCTATTTACAGTTACTTGAAATTTCTTTCAGTGTATCTCTTTTAGAAAATAAATACTAGATAATTTTTGCCTCCATTAATGATGCCATATGGTTTAGTTTTAGTTTCTATAGAATTTCCTTCAAAATAGATTTTGTATACAGGGCGAACCAAAAAACACAACCGCAGTTTTCTCAATTTTAAATTAAACATCCTATATTTTATATAATTTTCATTGAGGTCTCTCACGACTCTTTCTATTCTATGAAGCATTCCCTACACCTAATTGCAACGGTTATTGAGATATTTGGGGTTTTACACTCTAAATTCCCATTTTCTTTAGAAGTAGGAGATAAACTAACTAACTGTTTAGTCAGTATAACTATCTAATGCCAATTAAACTACGTAAGAAAACAGTTCAAATAAACTGTACAGGGTGACCCATTCGTCTGGGATTCCTTTATTTCTCCACTATTACCAACTTTAGAAAAAATATCTAATACAAAACTTTTCAGAAATAATAAGGGCTACAATTTAAAATTAGTTACAGATATACAAGGTGTTTACATCCTCCCAAACCTATAAAAATTTTCTTATTTTAAATGGAAAACCTTGTATATTATTAGTTCATTGGATTCCTCATCGCAAGTGCTTTCAGTCTATATAACATTTGTTATAGCTAAACTTTATAGTTTACCAGATATTTAATATTTTGTGTAAAAAATGACAAATGGCAGACTTTGGTGAAAATAACAGTATCTTCCTTAGTTTTTACCTTTCGATAATAAATATTGGTATTCGTTTAGTATAAGCCATGGCGAATATTTTGCTGTATATAAATGTTTTATAAATTATACAGGGTGTTAATAATCTCGTAGCAAAATTGGAAAAGTGTAAGGGCCAATATCTCGTTTATTTTAAATGGAACACCCTGTATATTTTTAAAGGATCAGATTCAGAATTGAAAACTCTATTGATCCATATTAGTATGTTATATACCCAAAGATAATAGTTTTCGAGTTATTTTGAAATTTAAAATATTTTACTCTTTTGTTACAAAACATAAATTATGAGCCTAGATGGCTTGGAAAACAAAATTTATCGAGTGAATTTAAATCATAATTAAAATCATGATTTAAATCAAACTCTTGTAATATTTTTTTATTCAAATAAATAACTAACGTAACTGGATATTTTTAAAAGTTATCAGTACAATGTAATAAAAATAAATTTTTGATTTTTTTAATATAAATGAGATTTTCCTCAACCCTTCTAAAGATTAACCTACGCTTAGACAATAACAGTCTCGTTAAATTTTATTTTATTTCATTTCAAACATTTCCACCCTGTTGCTAAAAACACAGTTCAAGTCTTGTTCGAAATGAAACTTGCACATTTCTTAGGATATCTGGTGTAATGTTTCGGAAGCAATGTCTAATTCTTTCTTTCATATCGTCCGCTGTCGGAGACATGCTGTATACTCTATCTTTGACGTATCCCCTTAGAAAAATCCAGACATGTAAGGTCTAGAGGACGCGCAGGCCAATTTACTGGACCCCTCGACCAATCCATCTATTTGGAAAATGTCCGTTCAAAAAATTCCTTAAATTAACGCTATAGTGCTCGGGGGCACCATTCTGCTGAAGCCATAGTCTTGGTAAGATATTTAAGGGAATATCATCCAATAGATAGATATTCCAAAAGGTAATTTTGTAAAAAATCTAAATATGTCTCTCCTGTAAGTGGATTTTCAAAAAAATATGGACCTATTATGTGCTCTCCTAAAATTGCTCCCCAGCACTTTATAGTCCATTAGCCTTGATTATTGACAACTCTCAAAAAATTTGGTTGTTCTGTTGAATAAAAATGAAAATTGCAACGATTCACATTTCCATTTTTATGGAAGTAAACATATAATTGTTTATTATTTCCAACATCTGTTCGTAAAATAGTAGTCGTTTTTCAAAGTAATTTGGACGTAGAGCTTGATGTAACTTAATCTTGTAGGGATGAAATTTGTTATCCTTTAAACACTTACTAACTTGTGTTTGACTAATGTCTAGGCTCATAATTTATGTTTGCTTGTAACCAAAGAGTAAAATATTTTAAATTTCAAAATAACTCGAAAACTATTATCTTTGGGTATATGCCATACTATATGGATCAATAGAGTTTTCAATTCTGAATCTGATCCTTTAAAAATATACAGGGTGTTCCATTTAAAATAAAAGAGATATTGGCCCTTACAGTTTTCCAATTTTGCTAAGAGATTATTAACACCCTGTATAATTTATAAAACATTTATATACAGCAAAATATTCGCCATGGCTTATACTAAACGAATACCAATATTTATTATCGAAAGGTAAAAACTAAGGAAGATACTGTTATTTTCACCAAAGTCTGCATTTGTCATTTTTTACACAAAATATTAAATATCTTCGAAACTATAAAGTTTACTTACAACAAATGTTATATGGACTGAAAGCACTTGCCATGAGGAATCCAATGAGCTAATAATATACAGGGTGTTCCATTTAAAATAAGAAAGTTTTTATAGGTTTGGAAAGATGCGAACACCCTGTAAATCTATAACTAATTTTAAATTATAGCCCTTATTATTTCTGAAAATTTTTGTATTAGATATTTTGTTCTAAAGTTGATAATAGTGGAGAAATAAAGGAATCCCAGACGAATGGATCACCCTGTATATCATATTTACAATTTGTTTTACTGATTCCTTAAAATGTTCCTAATGAACCGTAAATTTCGCTAATAAACAGCTCACAAAATTAGTTGACAGCTAATCTTTTGGTGATTGTTAAGAGACTGCATCTCGGAAATGCCTTCGCCGATTTTAGTAAAAAAGGATAAATGTTAAAGCTCCCCTCTTGTAGAATCAGGAGCGGAGATCGATCTTCAATAAAAATATGTTTTTAATATTATATATGGTGCACAAGAATGCAATACAAAATTAATTAATTAATTATTACCTCAAATATCTCAGAAACCATTACAATTAGGTACAGGCAATGCTTCATAAAATAGAAAGAGTCGTGAGAGATCTTAATGAAATGATATAAAATATAGAGTGTTTCATTTGCAAGAATTGAGAAAACTGTGGTTGCGAATTTTGATTCGCCCTGAATACAAGTGAAGTAATTTTGAAGGAAATTCTATAGAAAGTAAAAATAGACCATATAGCATAATTAATGGAGCCAAAAATTATCTATTAATTATTTTCTTAACAAAAATACAGGGTGCTCAATGTATTACGAATAAGATACAAAATCTTCTGAACCACTCTGTATATACTGGCAAACCCCATATTGGCGAATTCGGAAAAATGATTTGAATTGAAAATTGAAATAAAAAATGTATCATTCCATTTAAAAATACAAAAGTTTCATATGGTCCCAGTTTGTAGAGCACCTACATGACTACACATATTTTTAAAATATGTATTCTCTTAGGCTCAATGAGATTCCAAAATATATTTTTTTGTTTATTACGGCATAAGAGTTATCCTATTCCTATAAGTAAGCTCTTCCTATAAGGAAAAAGGATTTAAATATGCCCGAATAACTCAAATTATCTATACTGATTCTAGGGGAAGTAAGTTTTAATAACCTTATTCAGAGTTGTCAAAGTTTTCACTAACATTTGTCCTTTATTTTTAAGAAATCATGTGGATGCCTATCCTGTTGTGAAGCCTGTAGATTCTTATAAGAAAAACTTTTATATATTACATTATAATATAGTTATTGTACCACAATATGTTTTTAAAAGCTTCTTCGAAAATTATGCAAAACATAATTTCGTAACTAGACTTTAATAACTAACTAAATTTAATTTAAGTGCCGTTCTTTAGAAAATATATACTCTGGTTAGGCAACTAAACTAAAAACTCAACTAAAGTAAAACTACAGCCTGAACATATAGTTCTGAACAACGATAGTTTTAAACTAGACTTTGCATATTTAAATTGTTTTAATAACCACAACATGGTCTATATTAATAAGTCTATTAAATATGGAGAAAATTCAAACACTATGGAGTAACAAGTATGTACTGCATGGACTAAAATGAATGAAGTTTTTACGAAATTTTATGTATCATAGCAACATATAATATTAGCAACACAATAATACTAGCAATCCAATATAGTGTGTCCCAAAATGATGCACTGAGAAAAACCGTACAAATAAACTATTGCTAACAAAAATACAATTACTCCAAGTAATATTTTAATTGTTGCAGGTACCTTAAGCATTACCCACAAGTAGAAAAAGATTTCAAAATCTAATCTACTAGCATCACTTGTCTAAACACAAAGGAGTGTTTAGTTGAATTTTAATGATCACTTGCAGTAAGTGATCAGGTCAATTGTCGTTGACGTGCTACTAGCAGTAGTAGTTAAATAAGGTTGCTAAAAGAAATGTTTCTGTCAGAAGTGAACACATCATTTCATGTATAAATATAGGCACTTACAGCAATATCTCTGGGCACCTGTCACAAGTGAAGGCATTTTGTTTTCGAGAAATTTATATTGCGAGTTACGCGACACACGAAGAGTCTCGAAGTAGGTATCGAAGATTCTGCCGACCACCGACATTTTCAGTTAACGTGGTGTTGTAGAAAAGTGAGGTTGTTACACAGAGTTTGTTCCCCAACAAAATATTCTTGTTATGTGAAATATATTGCTTAAAACTAACATAAAATATTTTTTTCATAAAAATAGTGCGGTAGAAATAATTGGATAACAATCTTGGAATTGCCTGAGGAGAAATATGTGATTGAAACATTAAGATCTAGACAGTGCAGGTTTTATTTACACTATACTTACAATATTGATTACTTGTGAAAAGAATTTACAGGAATTTACTTTTTACAAAATCCTTATAATTTAATGTACAGTGTGCTTTAGCAGGTTCTATATCAATGTTTTATAGTATATACAAATAGCAGTGCACACCATTTTTAAGTTGATGTAAATACCTAAGTGTTCTTAGTGGTTGTAAGATACCTACATTCTGTCTAAGTTACAAATAAAAATTTTTTAGTAGCTTCAGAACAAAATAGACTGCATGGTGGACGCATACCTATACCTATAAAACTAATAATATACCTCATAAAATTGAATTACATTGTATCTTTTTAAATGCTGAGAATAATATTAAATTTTTTTAAATAATGTGTATGTATCACGACTTACAATATTTGTAACTTCTGTCAAAATACACTGTATTATATTTCTTTTGGCATTTTTTTAACCTGTGCTAAATATAAATAAGCTAAAAGGTAATTATAAAATTCTATACCTATAGAAACACTATTCACGTGGCATTAATGTACCATCCCAAATTTATCGCTCCATACAAACAAAGAGTTAACTTACTATAGTAACATAATTCAGTTGCCACTAATGCACTGTCCAAAATAATCTATTCGTTATACCTGAAAATTAAGTTACAACAGTAATACAGCTCACTTGCCTTTAAGGTACTATTCAGAAAAGACCATTCTTCAGAGCTGACAAGTTCAATAATCGCAGCAATACAGTTCACTTACCTTTAAATTTTATGCCGAACCGTACATTACTCCCAGCTAAAGAGTTTAATAACCACAGAAATACAATACTATTAAAAGTAGCAACCTGTTTCACTTACCGTTAGTGACTATAGTCCAAATGAGTTGTTCACCTGACACAAGTGGCAGAGGTTTAGAAAACTGTATTTACCTAGTATAACTGACTTGTTTAATTGTCCCATATAGTATAAAATTTTTGCTGGGGCACGTGAATTTTCACTTACCACTAGCGAATTTTTTTCTCAGTGTAGAATAAAATTTAATTTTTTCTCTAGTTGAGATCAAAAAAAAAACGGTGGTCAACCGTATGTTTGGTAATTGGTTTTCTTTATTTTTGAAATATTTTTGAGCTCTCTAGTACTGAATATCTCATCATAAGTTATAACTTCAAGAAATTACTTGTATGATTTTAATTTGTTTATAACTATTTTTCCTATTGCGACGCACGCCTATGATCATTTGGGCGTTTCCGTAGCTGCTAGCTGCTATATTTGGTTCGTGTCTTCACACCGGTACTTTTATCAACTATTTGCGGAACACCCTGTATTACAGGAGAATGCTTTATCGACGCCTGTATTTTCAGATTTATTTGTATATTATATTTTGTATTATTTATTAAATTTATTATGTATGGACTTATATTGTACACCATGGGTGTACATAAAATTACAAAAGGTATAGCAGAAAAATAAAAGTTTCTACATAGAAACTTTCTTTCTTTAATTCTAAATGTAGTTTTTAGCTACTTACTGCACCAGACACTTTATTCGTTTTGTGGACGTTGTTGCAGTGTCCTTTAATTAGAATTGTACACTGAACTTTCAAGTTGGAGAGCAGAGTTGCAAAAGTTCTTAACTATAATAAAAACCAGTTTAACTCCAGTGTTGTTCTACCGTGATGTGTCATTGATATACAAGCTTTCCTATTCTTCTTAAATAAATATAACATCATGAAATTTGTCACTGGCAGTAAAGAGATAGCTATTTCGTAACACTTTGTCGGTTTAAAGGGAAGTAATAATCCCTCATTTCTAACGGGAATACTATTATATTTCTTAATATGGTTGAAAAGAAGACGCAAGATTCTAAATCAGACTCGGAGACACTACTGAAAGCGTCAGTCATTCACTGTTTAATCTAAAATAACCTAGAACTGTCAGTAAACACTAGTAGATGCCTTCCAACTTGCAGTTTTGTATCGTTCATGAATCATTTCAGAACTGATGCGCAAACGTTAGTAACACTAGTGAATGGAAACTAGATTCAGTTGGAACAGATTGCTAACTTTTCGAGATCAAGAGTTCGTGTGGTTTTGTTGTGTGTTCTACAATTTCATAACCTCATTTAATTTAGTTTTGCATTGTTTTTAAATTTGTAAATCATTATTTACTGTTCTTACCTGTTATTACTGTTTCTCTAGATACTCTTCATTGGATTTACTCGGTAGGAATATCATTGTCATAATATATTTGAAGGAGATGCCCAAAACAACTACTCCACGGGAAATGTGCCCCGACTGACATTGCATTACATCGGCATCTCCATAGGAGTCGTCACATCGTTCATCGAGACCAACAGCCTCTTATTTGTCTGTCAATACAGATAACAGACAATAATTGTCAGACAGGTAGTAGCAAAGACCCAAAGAGGGCACTACGGTGTGTTTCTCTCCACTACTAACATTCACGATCCCCATTAGTCAATCACGTTGCAGCATCGTTCATCGAGTCCAATACCTATAGTACTCTGATAAGCTCAAAATAAACGCGAAACCGGTCAGTGTCTGATAGTTGGTCTCGATGAACGATGTGGCGACTCCTATGGAGTTGTCGATGTAATGCAATGCCAGTCGGGGAACATTGCCCTTGGAGTAGGTGTTTTCGGCATCTCCTTCAAATAAGTAAGTAGGATTGTCTTCCTTAAAGACAATAGAGGTCACTGCTGTAATGGCACCTGCTTAAAAACAGGTGGTTATCTGTCTGTCAATTTAACAATAATTGTCAGACAGGTAGTAGCAAAGACCCAAAGAGGGCAGACACTACGGTGTGTTTCTCACCACTACTAATAATCATAATCTATATCGCTCATTTTACCTCGATGGTAAAAAATATGAAACCTAAATTCAGTAGTAAAGCCAACAGGAACTTTGTAACTACACCGACTTTTCTCTTCTCTAGGGTGTGGTTCTCGGTTCAAAGAAAAGCTTGGCGGGGAATAAGACATACGACTATTAACTAGGAATGTTTCTTTATTCCTCAACATACACTGCTATTAGGAGAAACAAACTCCAATAAACACTAAATTGGGATAACTTAATCAACAACTTAAACAGGTTTCACTACACCTTTTTGGCGTACCATTAACAAATTAAAACCGATTACGGTGATGTTCAGAACTCTTCTTACTAGTCCTCGGGTTCTTCGCCCGCCTGACTTGTTACGTTGCAGAATCCCGACTGCTTCGCTCTCGCTGAAGACCGGGCAGGTGCGGCACGGAGGGGACGTGTTGTTTTTGCACTAACCAAACACACTGGCGTACGATGCACCCGTCTCGCACCACTCGCGGCACCACATTTGTCCTTATACTAGTACTAGGTTACAAGGGGGATATACATTTCCTTACTAGCTAAACATATTAACATATAACCAGCTGAGAAGGACGTACCTACTCGGCCCTCTACAACTTACAACAGCAACAAAATGCAAGTACCAATTGAACTACATCAGAAAACAGTTCAAATAAACCATATAGCATTTTCATAATTATTTTTATAAATTCTAAAATTTTCCTAATGAACCGCGAATTTGTCTAATAAACTGCTCACAAAATTAGTCGGCAGCTAATTCTTTTGTAATTTTTTAAGAAACTGCATCTCGGAAACGTCTTCGCCGATTTTTGTAAAAAAGGAACAATTTAATACCTGGCCTCTTGCAGAATCAGGAGCGGAGAGCGATGTTCAATATAAATTATTTTTTTTAATATTATACTTGGTAAAGAGAAGAATGCAACACAAAATTAATTAATACAGTATTCACCTCAAATATCTCAAAAACCGTTGCAATTAGGTATAGGGAATGCTTCATAGAATAGAAAGGGTCGTGAGGGGCCTTAACGGAAATGATATAAAATACAGGGTGTTTCATTTATAAAAATTGAGAAAACTGTGGTTGCTAGTTTTGATTCGACCTGTAAACAAGTAATGTTATTTTAAAGAAAATTCTATAGAAAGTAAAACTAGACCATATAGCGTAATTAATGGAGTCAAAAATTATCTACTGTTTATTTTCTTAAAAAAGATACAGTGCGCTCAATTCATTACGGTTAAGATACAAAAATGCTCAGATTTTCTAAAGTACTCTGTATAATACTAGTAAAATTCGATATGCCCCCGATTTATAGAGCACCCTATATAACTAGACATATTTTTAAAATGAGCGTCCTCTTAAGTTTTATGAAATCCTAAAATATATATTTTTTGTTGATTACAGAATAAGAGTTATGGAAGTTTGTCATATTATTGGGCCACCCCGTATAAGGATGGAGTCAAAGTTGTCAAGTTTACAAGACAAAAAAAACCTACCGACTAGGAAAGGGCATGCGATCAATACTAGGAGGATCATATTATGCAGGTATTCAATAGAAACCAATTTACCTATGCTATGTCGTTTATAATTTACGGACTTAGAAAATGATGAAAATGAATTTAGTCTTTCAAAAATATTCTTTTAATACCTGAATTGTTTTATTACTTTTGATTTGCATACAAACGAATGTCTAAACCTGAATAAACGGCGAAAGCTTTGTTAATTTGTGTAAACCGTTTGTATATGAAATTCGGCAAATTCTTCTGAGAAGCCAAGCATAAGAAAGTCATAAAGTAGGTATTTACTGAAGCGTTTATCCCATTCAATTTTCCGACTGACGTATTTGTTTCGGAACTTAAAGTAGGTACATATATGGATTTTTACTTAACGAGTCGTTAAGGGTCCTAATACATTTTCAACGCGCCGTAGAAGAAAAATGTTGACCAATCGTTTGTTGATTGTTCGTGTAAATAATAAATTTTCGTTAAAGAACCATCTCCTTGTACGGTTTCGTTTTAATGGTAAAGTATAGATTTTGTTTTTAGTTCAAGTAAAATAACAGTAAATATAGGTGGGGGAAAATATGTAAAATTTAGATATCAATAATTTGATTCAAATTAACGCATGAAAATAAAATAAAATACTAAATTATTTTGAAAAAAACTGTTCTCATTTAGATGTTTCAAGAAATATATAGAAAACACTCTATATACTAGGACTTCTCAATAGAGTAAATGTCTATTACTAAATATTTCCAAGGGCATTTTAGTTATTTATCTATTTACTCAGAAAACTCGGATGAAACTTAGGCTATTTGTTCATGAATGTGGCTGAAAGTCTTCTTTTGTTGTTTTTTATTGAAGAAATAAATTTTAACAGCCAACAACTTTACCAATATCATATTCAATTTTAATGTATGACCTAGAAATGAATATTCATTTCTAGCCCTACCGGGCGTCCAGGCCTGCGGGCGGGTGTCACCCTTCGAATGACAAAAGCATCTAGAATAATATTATTTTTTAGAAAACACATATTAAAGAAATTTATATGTGTATACGTAGGTATTAAATAATTTATATTAAAGAGATTTTTCTTAATATTTTGATGAATTGTAAGGGTACTTTATTTTTGATGGTAAGACATCTTAATTTTTTAACTGCTGAAAGTAGAATTTATTTTTCAGTTAACATTTTTATCAATTTTATCAATGGGACCAAAAATATTGTAGATATTTACTTTTGTAAGCTAAAATAATGAATTTAACAGACTGCCAAAATGAACGAATTAATTCCAAACTTTACGTGCAGAAAGAATAAAAGCTGCAGATAATGAAACAGAATAACTAAACACTCATACTAATAAATAATTGGAATTAAAAAGTAACAAAAAAAATGTGCCTCCAGCGTGACTCTAACTCGCGAAATCAGCATTATCACGTTCTGAATCCTACGACTTTCTCATTGCGCTACTGCGTCTGCTGTCAAAAAGTTTACCCTGACACGTTTAAGTATGTAAACTGTACGTGTCAACCTGAAAAAATAATTTTACCGATTTTCTAATTGGAAAAGCATTTCGCTTCAATATTTTGGTAATCAAAAATGTTTGGCAGTAGGTACTATCGATTCCGTTAACAATATTTCTCATAGGAAAACAATGAAAATAACCTAAGTATCTGAAGTTTAATTAATTTGACAGTTTTCGTGGGAGGTGCTTGTCTCGTTAGTGTAATCTCACATCGGCAGATAAAATGAGAAAGAAGTTGAGACTGACGCGACTCGAGATTTTTGAGAACGAAATAGACGTAGAAGGACTAGACTTACGGTCGCGAAAAAAACTCAAAGGATTAGAGAAAGGACGGAACTTTCGCGTGAAGCGATTCTCGAAGCCGTAAAAATTAGGAAAAAGTCTCGGGGGTTCCGCGAAAAGTCGGTATTTCGGAAGGCGTGATGGGACCATTAGGCTTGAGGACAAACGCCGGTGCTAGCCGCATCTCTCTCGCCAAACGGCGATCGACGAAAATTTTGCAGAGGTTTTTTAAAAAGGCGTTTAAATTGGGAAAACGCGTAAAAAACGGGACGAAAATACCCCTATGCATTGAAGAAAGGCCGGGGGCGACCTCCGGTGATCCGCGGAGATCGTTCCGAGATCGCCCCTCGGAGGAGATAGCTTTCAAACTTTGTCGATTCGACGACAGAATCGACGTGTTTTAATATATATGGATGGATTGTTTCTGGTTTATTCTCATAAACATAAAAACCGTACAATGAGTTAAAGGTGTTAAATCACAGCTTCTGGAAGGCCATTGGACACATCCATCTCTGGAAATAATAAACTGACTAAAATTTTGACGAAATAAATAAATTTTTTCACGAGCCGTGTGGTACGTGGCGCCAGCTTATTGAAACCAGATGTTAGTTAAATTAATATCATTCAGTTAAGGCCATAAAAAGTTGGACAACCGGTCACCATTGACAGCAATGGTCTCATTTTGGAAGAAGGGCCGATGATGCCACCGTATCAAAAACTACACCAGTCACTTTTGCAGAATGTGAAGATCTCTCGAAAATAACTTGTGGATTATTTTCACTGCAGCAATGAGAATTTGTCGTGTTCACCTTTCCAGAGAGGTGAAAGCGAGCTTCATCTGAGAATATGATTTTCTTACCAAAATTACCTTCATTTTCAAGTTTTTCTAATGCGAAATCGGCAAATTCCATGTTTGCGATGGTTCATAGGCTTTAATTCTTGCTTCAGAACAATTTTGAAAGGATGTAAGCCCAAATATTTACGTAAAATATGCCAAGTACGTTCCCTGTAAATAGTTAGTAGTTTTGGCGGATGCGCCAATGTGAAATCGTTCCCGCGGATTTGGATATGATGATGAAATTACAAGATCTAACACAAGAATATACAAACTATAATATAACAGATTTATATAAATGTAATCTATAAACTTCATGTTGAAAATTCGTAACATGACAAGTTTGGTAATTGCGATTTACATCTAGAGGTTTCAATTTAGGTATTATAAAGTGGATACTGGAAGCGGATAGTTCTTTAAGAAACATCGTGAAAATAATTGTTTTGAAAAACACAGTTCTCATTTAGATTTTTCAAGGAATGTATAGAAAACACTCTATATATTAGTATTTCGGTTTGTTAGGCCTTTCTCAATAGAGTAAATGTCTATTACTAAATATTTCTAAGCGCATTTTAGTTATTTATCTATTTACCTACCCCGATTGATCCCTCCCATCTGGTAAAGCCCGAGTTTTTAGTACCTTTTCTAAGAAGGGTGAAAGAGTAAAATCTATCTGATCTTTCGTAGTACAAGGATTTCTAATTAAAGATTTTAATTTCTAATTGTTCTAACAGATCTAAGCACTTTCATTTCTTTCCCCGATGCAGTACCTTTACATTTTTCAGGTCTATAAAATGCTTGTTTTCTATACAATGCGTCGATAATCCTGATTTTTTTACGTTATTTACTATGGATTTTTCATATTCTTTTACTCTAGTTTCAATACTTCTACTTCGTAACTACTACTATTCTTCAATACTTCAGGACTACTATTTCAATACTTCTACTTTTAATACTTTGTAAATAGATAAATAAAAAAAATGCGCTTAGAAATATTTAGTAATAGGCATTTACTCTATTGAGAAAGGCCTAAGCCGAAATATAGAGTGTTTTCTATATATTTCTTGAAACAACTAAATGAAAACTGTGTTTTTTTTCAAGACGATTATTTTCACGATGTTTCCTAAAAAACCATCCGCTTACAGTAGGTATCCACCTTATTCAAATACTAAAATCAGAGCAATTAATTTTTTTTTATATTGTGAATGAATGAAAAAAGTAAATATTTTAAATTTTCATTTGATGTTGACAGACTCGGTGTTCCGAAAAGTATAGAAGTAAAAGAAAAATATTTGTTATTTTTTCTTTAATTAGATAGCCCTACCATAGAAACATAGATTAAAAAACATTTTAAGTGACTTTTAGTGAACATGACATAGAGGAATGTGGAAGAATTGGAACTGCACACGTAGAACCGATTTCCAATAAAATAACAGGAGAAATGGAAGAAATGCTAGAAACACTAAATAAATAAGTATAAAAAAAGCATCTGGACACAACGCTATAACAACTAAAATGGTAAAATTTATGAATAAAAAACCTGGAAATGTTGTATACTGTTATAATCGTCGAATACTTCTGGTTTGTGTTTTTATTATTTTCCGGTGGTATAAACCAAAATCATAAAGCTGCACCACAATTAAGTTACAGACATTAAATATACGGGATGTTCCGTTTAAACAAATCAAATCTTCATGGCGTGCAGTGGACCTAACTTATTACAGTTATACCATTACAGTTTTACAGTTTTACCACCCTCTACGAGATTTAGCAAGCTTGAAGGTATGGTTAGAAGGCTTGTGGATTTAACTTCCTCCCCTGTGAATATTATCGCTCTATCTTGGAAGATTTAACTTCCTCCCCTGTGAATATTATCGCTCTAACATTCGGTTTTAAGATAGGTACCCATTTTTGATTTTTTTAATTAAATATTTCTAAAACGGTTAATTTTAGGAATAGGGAGACTTGATAAAAGTGACGTTAACATTTAATATAGAATCCAAAAATGCAATAATAAATAGGGTGTTCCATTAAAAAACAATGGTGACGTTAACGTCAACTACAACGATGCTATTATTTTATTAGAAGAGAGCATACCAAAATCCCCAGAGTGCCGAATTAGCTACCCAGTATACAGTTTGCAAGAAGTCAGTAAAAAAAATGTTTTTCTTCAAGCGTATAATAATATTTAATATTATGTAAGACGTATTATAGAAAAGGCCTATTGTTTTACTAGTACAAGTGTAACAATAACAACGGTTTAAAAAAAGAGTCATGCAGCCATCTGGAAGGGGGTTGGAACCTTTGGTGTGAAGATATAACTAACGTAGTTTTCCACATAACACCAAAACACTATACTGCACTCGACGCGCGTTTCGCCAACCAAGTTGGCATCATCTGGAGATGATTCAAACTAAATGTAGCTCTCATGTAGTCATGATTTCTCAGAACTGTCCTTTTGAAATTAAACGTCATGATAGATTGCTTTTTATACAAGCATAAAAGTCTGGAAGAAATACAGTTTTAATTTTGACGCTTGAAGAAAAAATAGTATGTCACTCGGAGTATAAAGCTCTTTATGTGTTTCGCCCAGTTTACACAGCCTTGGCTAACGCCTCGGCTGTATAAGATTCTGAGCTCTACAAATAATGTTCGCCTTCTACTCCTAGTAACATAATATACTATTGTAGTAGTTGTAGTAGTTGTATTTCTTATTCAGTTATAAGAAACTGTAGTAACCACATAACAATTATTAAAATTACATCATATAGATATAAAATATGTCGATGTTAGGTAGATTTATCAAGAAATACGTTAATTAAATTGGTTTTATAGCAACTGAATTCAATTATTACAACTACATAATGTTTCTTTATTTTCATTTAATTGGAAAACCCAATAAATTGTTTATATAAAATATCTATCTCCCAATAATATACTCTTCCCAATAATTAATATTCAAATTTGTAATAAGGTTGCTTATTTGTAGACTGCTTTTCTGTTTCCATTTCTATTTCCTGAACCATTTAGTTTCAGCTAATTCGTTTACAACATTCTTAATAAAACCATCAAACAATAAAATGCATAAAACCCCCATAACACACTTTTTAAAAGGTTGTCCGAGAACGAGACATAATAGTAAAATTTAAATGTAATAAGCTGCTGGCGCGAAAATTAGAACTTGAGAGGTTTGAAACGACTATTTAAATGGGAAACACGTTTATTTGTAAGTAAAATCAATGGTCTCTCTAAAAGAGGTGGTAATACGCTCCTGCAATTCTCTGCATTTCCCACTTCAATTATTATTCCTGTTACTCTATTTTAAATTTTTCCTTTGAAGTGAATCTGGTCTTCACTTATACAAAAGCAATTGCGATCGAGAGATTTATATCAATACTTTTATCTCTACATCGCTTTTATACAGGGTGTCCACCTAGTGCGCGTAAGTCCAATATCTGGGTTAATAAAAGAGATAACTTAATTTTTTTTTCTACAGGGTTGTCTAATATCCCGAGCTGCACAAGATGAAAATATATTTACATATTCAGGGTGTTCAGTTTTTCCTGGACAGGTACCAACTTCGTTTTTCTAAATGGAAATATATATTTTTTATTGCTTTTTCGAACTAAACCCTTGATTTTAGTAGGACTTTCATCAGCCTTCCCTATACCTAACTTAAACTGTTTTTGAAATATTGACGGGTGAATATTGACATTTTTGCAACTTTGACACCCTGTAAAATCTAAACGGTTTGAGATCAAGCAAAACGGTTTGCACATTCCTATCTTAACTTTTTATAAGCTATCGTTTGATACTAATTTCAAATTTATCCAAGAATTAAAAATTTTCAAAATTTTCGGAAAATTTTTAATTCCTGGATACATTTGAAATTAGTATCAAACGATAGCTTATAAAAAGTTAAGATAGGAATGTGCAAACCGTTTTGCTTGATCTCAAACCGTTTAGATTTTATAGGGTGTCAAAGTTGCAAAAATGTCAATATTCACCCGTCAATATTTCAAAAACAGTTTAAGTTAGGTATAGGGAAGGCTGATGAAAGTCCTACTAAAATCAAGGGTTTAGTTCGAAAAAGCAATAAAAAATATATATTTCCATTTAGAAAAACGAAGTTGGTACCTGTCCAGGAAAAACTGAACACCCTGAATATGTAAATATATTTTCATTTTGTGCAGCTCGGGATATTAGACAACCCTGTAGAAAAAAAAATTAAGTTATCTCTTTTATTAACCCAGATATTGGACTTACGCGCACTAGGTGGACACCTTGTATAGCAGCTCTGGAAAAAGTTTTACAAGTTTAATAAATTATATACCAGGACATTGAAAATGAAGCCTAGTTTAAAGTATGAAACAAAAATAAAATAATTATATGGATATAAATGTATATTTCATACCTTCTGAAAGCAACATGATAAATACTACCAAAAGAAGTACATATAAATAAAATTATAGTAATAGAAAATTAATTAATTATTATAGTCGACAAGAAAATGAAATAGATAGAAATAGATATGAAATAGATTTTATCGTCGTGTATAATATTTTTTTTCTATAGCAAATTTTAAAAGAGAAATATTGAAATTATCAATTACTACTTAATTGAGTAACGTTTTAAAATCTCGGTGAGTAGTAGAGGTTATTAGAGAATGCATCATCAGAATAAATAACTATTGTTTATTCTACTCTGCCAGTTCTGCCTTGTGTCGCCTTGTTGTTCTACACACAGTAAAAGCAGAAATCTGCGAAAACGAATTTGAAGAAGAAAAACTTCCTTCCGACGTGGAAGAAGATGTATTAGAGGCTGTGGGCAAACTATTGCCCCAAAAATCGCGATTGATAAAGGAAAAATAATACTTATACAAGCTTTCAAATGTGCTGCTCCAATAAATTATACAAGTTAGAAACTTCTAATGTTGATGATCGAAAAACGGTCTTAATAGCCACTTAATGATTTTTTTAACGATTTAATAATTACATCATCGATCACGAAATGTAGCGATTCATACAACCGGTACTGAAACCTGGACTTTATTGGTGACAATTTTTAATGCTTGTAAATTATGTCCTTAAGATGTCCGCCATGCTCATTGACACACATTTGCAGTCTCTTCCTAAAATGCTGCAACACATTCTGAAGCACATCCTGATCAATTCCGTTTACCTCTTCCTTAATCCGATCTTTTAAGTCTTGTATTGTCTGAGGACTGGGAGTGTAAACTTTTTCCTTTAAGTAACCCTAATGGAAATAATCTGGTGCTGTCAGATACGGAGATCTTGAAGGCCATGGAATGTCACCAAGACGTTAAATCAGGCGATATGTGAACATTTGCCGTAAAACAGTTAAACTTCGCCTACTGGTATGAGCGGCGGCACCATCTTGTTGGAACCATACAATATTTTGCCCCCTTCTTTGAAATTCTAAATTCAAGTATATCTCCAACATCATAACATATCGGTCAGAAGTGACGGTTGCCTTTGCCTACCAGAGAATGAGATTTAAGACGTTTTAAAATGTTTACTAAGAACCATCTATTAAAGTATTGTTTTTATTCGTCCAGTGAATATTTGGCTCAGCCTATAAATTATAGTCCTTTGGGTTTAGTCCTTCACCTAACTATATGAATACTCTACGTGACTTTGTTTTAATGCATGTGTTATCTAGTTATTTAGTTACTTGTTGGTTTGGCATTGCTGTTTACTTTTTGCGTAATGTGCTATTTCACTAACTTATATGTTGTATTGTTGTTCTATATGTTTGCATATAATCTATTATTAATTTGATTTGTCATAAATGTGAACACAAAATACGAGGGTGTGTGGGCGCTAGGGGTACGCCTCGCGGTACGCACTACTAGAAATAAATATTCTCGAACATCGATGATCCACTGAAAGGTTAGAGTGCTTAGTTTAATAAGTTTACGACTTTAGGGTCAAAGTAACCTGGTATTGCCCAAGAGCCCTCAACCAATTAACAAGTGGCAGCAAACTGACTCTCATGTGGGTGTCAGGGCATAGAAAGCGACGAACTTGCTGATAGTATAGCCAGGGAAGGTGATGTTAATACTGTGGAGCATCGAAATATCACTGTGTTTAAGATCAGAAATTAGGAAAATGGACACAATACTTCTATTTACTCCAGACGGACTTTTAGTCTCTGACCGAGATAACTTTTTCATATAGAAGAGCCAAAGAGATTTCTTAAAAATATGTTAATACCGTAAGGAAAGAAATCTATCTACTATGACACATGAAGTGCAAAACTTTAAACCTATTTTTACTAATAGAAATCATTGATTTAAATTAACCCTTCTACCTTCATAGTGGTAGTGTCTAAGTACATAGATTCTATTTCCAGTATTATAACTTTCTTAAGAAACCTGCACTTTCTGGATAGCTTATTATTATTTTTTATTTTAGAAGATGTATGTATTTATTATTTTAGGAAATTTAGAAAGAAAGATGTTCCCAAAATAATGTTTTTGTATATTTATGTTATTTGGTTTAGTTATCGCTTTTTCATTTTTTCTAATGGTTTTATTAGTTACCATTTAAATTATTTATTTGTTTAAAACTAATTTAATCTGTCTTCCAAGTGGTTTTGCATGACCTTCTTATATTTTTATGTCTTAAGATGTACTTAGTTATTTTGAGAAACTGTTTCTAATGTTATTGTTATTGTTGTCGTTGTTGTTGTTGGCGCGGTTACCCGCAGCGCTCAGGTCTTTCGACCCATTCTGCCTGCCGCTAGTCGAGAACTATTGGAAGACACCCGTGCTATGTACATAGGCCAACACCCGTTCTAGGGGAAGCTCTCTAATATCCTGGGGCAGGAGAAATGCTGCACCCAGATGTTTCTGTCTCTAACCATGAGGCAGGCACAGCGACAGAGGATGTGAATGGTGTCCACATCATCGTGCCCGTAAAACCTGCACATTCCAGTGTCACTAAGGCCGATAGTGTTAAGGTGCTTGTTGAGATGTCCGTGACCTGTCAGCAGTCCTGTGACAATCCTTATGATGTTACGACTTAGTGCAAGTATTGATCGAGTTGCGTTCGACCAAGGCCCTTCAATTAAGAGCCTGGCTTGTCGAAGCCCAGTCCCGTTCGACCATTCTTCTCTGATCTTCTCTTGATCCTGTTTTCAATTGACCTTGTTACATAACTAGCCGGAAGCCCGAGTACTGGTTCGGGCCCTGCAAACTGTGTACTTGAGCCTCTTTTAGCCAGAGCATCGGATTCCTTATTTCCTGTTATGTGGTGATGACCCGGTACCCAGGTCAATTTTACTAGGTTGTTCTGTCCCACTTGGGCCAAGCCATTTACTGTTTCTGTTACTGTTTCTAATACTATTAGCTTAATCTATGAATTTATAAAATTAGTTAGACTTGTTAACAAAAACGCAGTGTATACTGAATGGACTACCATAAAGTTTACACTAAATTGAAGGTGTTCTAACTTCATTCAATCATACTCTCTGACTCGGTGTTAATATTGTGTATAATTTCCATGGCGAGGGGGAGTTGAAAAACTAGTTTTTCCTATATTTTCGATTTCTCGAATTCTTGAATAAGATCTGTCTTTCTAAGTGTGCCAAATTCATATTCATTGTATTCTACTCTATGAGGCTTATATCAGCTTTAACTGGATGTTGTTTAATTACTATTTAGTATTATAAGAAGATATTTAAGGAGATATTTTCCATTTATTCCATTCATTCATTTAACCCTACATCGGGAATGATCGAGATTCGACATTTTGGTGTGTTGGAACCAATGAGGATTCAGATTTAAACCAAGCAGTTACAATTTGTTGATGTATTTCATTACATCTAAACACTGAATTTAAAAAACTACAGTATTGGTAGTGGAATCTTATAAAAGAGAAACCCGATCTATTTGACACGGTCACCATATTGTATGTGGGGAATGTAGGAACGTGATTAGAGACAGAAATATACTTTCTATGGAGTCATTTTAATGAAATACCGACGTAATCGAGATGCTCGAGTTTATATTGGCGACGCAGAAGAAATACCAAGTGTTCTAGCTATCGATTATCGGTTATCATTTGTTTCACATAACTTCTCCGGAGTAATCGTTGAGGAACTAAGTGTTATTTTGCGGCAACTGCCGGGCTGATGAGGTTGCTAGATGAGTTATAGAAGTTTTACCCTTTCTGGTATCAAAGATTTATAAGGGAGATAATAGATGACATTAGCGAATATGGGCAGGAAATAACAGTTTCTGTATTTCTATAAACAAATGTAACAATAAATTAAATGTGTCAAGCATAGGATAGGAAATAATGGTTTCGGTAACCAAATGATTAAAACTAGTAAAACAGTTTGAATAATCTCCAGGTGATGCCAACGTGGTTGGCGAAACGCGCGTCGAGTGCAGTATAGTGTTTTTGTGTTATGTGGAACTACGTGGACTACGTCAGTGTTAATAGTTTTACACTATATAATTGCAAGATAACTTTTCCAATTTCTTGATCAATTTCCTTAAATCTATAATTTTTAATTTGAGTTTTTTCGTTGCTTTTGATTAGTTTGCGAAGGTTATGCAACAGTGGAAAACTTTATTATATCAAAAATAATATTTCCTGGATTATGTTCCATTTTCATCATTTAGTTAAACAGTTAGGTGGTCTACTAAACTTTTCTGAAAGGAAATTTTATCGAGAGAACTTATTCGCAACATATAAAGTTTGCTGGGAATGTCAAATGTTAGAGGTCAACAAATCGATACGAAAACATTCTTAAAAAATAGTGATAGGTACGTCGTGAGATATAATTCCCATTCTGGCCGGACAATTTTAAATTAAATTGTCTGCAACCATCATGTCCACGTGTCTAGGATCGCAAAAACGTCAATTTGGCCTTCTAATGAGGTTTTCCAAGTTTCTATCATTCCAGCACTGAATGATGGTTAGGTTTCACTAACATGTCATTCCTGAGGCGCAATTGCGTCCTACTGAATAATAATATGCCACTCCTCACTCACATCACTCTCAGACTTTTGGCATAATCCTTATAATTAGAATGAGGTTATGTATTCCTCAGTTCGTCGTTGGTTTATATTTTGTAGACGACAGATTAGTACTAAGTCTATCAAGAAATTATTTTTAGTAAAAGGAACGATTTTGTTATATTACATGTATGATGTATGACTGATTTTTGTGAGTGGGTATGTACGCTTTTTTTAAGGTTAAGTTAACTTCTAACAAATAGCTAACAAATTCTCCCACCAAATTTAAACCTGCTTGCTGCCTTATTACCAGAAATATGTGCCTGGACGTACAAACTTGATTTTTGCAAAATTTTCGAAAAAATCGATATAACTCCAAACTGATCAACTTTTGACATAATATGGTACCATTATGAAAGCTTAGGTAAGATTTCATGTTGCTGCCCACTTTCGATATAACCGGAGGTGGTACGCTACTGCCAATATTTTCCTTGAGAAAATATTGGCAGTATCCCATGACTCTCGTCATGGGATACTCTGTATTTTGTCACTCAACGATCTGGTCTATTTTGAGTTATCATTTCTGCTACCGCTTTTATTATTATTATTATTATTATTATTATTATTATTATTATTATTATTATTATTATTATTATTCGTGTTTTTATGCATTATGGACTTTTCAGTTCTTCACCGATTTATGTTTCTAGAAGTCGGGTTAATTCCATGTCTAAGAAATTTGTTAGTATTATTATTATTATTATTATTATTATATTTATTATTATGTTACAGCATAACAGCAATACCAATATATTCTTAATGCAATATAACCATATATTGCATTAAGGGGATAATCAATATAAGGAAAAGAAAGGAAGAAAAAGACTACAAAACTACATTTTCATTTATTTAAGAACAAACACTTCCTGTAACTTTTAATTTAATTTATTTCTAGCCATTCTTCCTACTTGTTAGAAAAGTTTTTCAGACAGGCGTCGTGCTTGACATGCGTTTACGTCCTAGAGCATTGATAAGCAATAAACAAGTTTTTGTAAGTGAAATATGAGACAATAATTATATTACGTGCTGTGTTTGTCGTTTTGAGGCAGAAGTTCATGTATACAAGGCGTCAATGAGATAATCTCCGAGACTAAGTAGCTTATAAGAAGTACCAAACATCCAAACTTAATATAAATAGCCCATTTAAATTAAGTAGCTCCGATTGTATAACAAACGATGGCGCAATAATTTTGTTAGTGTGTTTGTTAGTTTTAATTTTGTTCATTTTGAATTTAATATTAATGTTAATTTCTTACTTTGCTTACTCTGATATGAAGTGCTGTAGTAAAGTTTGGTTATTCTAATATATCTCACCACTGTAGACTAAAAATAATGACAAAATACTATTATTAGAAATAATTGAAATAAAGGAACTATAATAACATAAAGTGTAAATTTCTCGAAAATTATTGAAGGTAACCACAAAGAATTACATCGTTGATTCAGGAAAAGTAGGAAAGTCAGGAAAATACATATATAAGATGCTCCATTTAAAAAAGTTAGATTTTGGTACACAAAATACATTTTTTAAACAATTGAAATTTTGAAATCGAAATTAAATTTTACAGGAAAAATCACATAGTTCCGCTTGCAATAAAAAATACGTGGACAATAAAGGAAAAGGGCCAATTTTACGTGGACCACACTGTCCATATATCATCCATATACCAACTAATAATGTTGAATCAATATTATTAGTTGGTATAAGGATGATATATGAACAGTGTGGTCCACGTAAACTACACTATTTATCAATATTATTGATAAATAATGAGGTATCAAATAATAAAGATAAAATATACACACTAGTGTATTTTCAAAATGTATTTTACAAAATATTGATTTTGTATAGGAATAATATAAGTTCATTGAAGTTTATTTTGGGATTACACCACCTGTAAAATAATAAAAAACAGGAAACTAGAAGTGTTCAAATTAAAGATACAAATTAATACAATTCAAATTAAGTGTAGCATCAGAAAAACTTCAAACACTGAAAATTACTCTGGACTGTAAGCAGTGGCAATGAATCGGGGGCAAATTAGGCATACCTATCCCTCATATCGGGCATATCATTGAAATAATGTGTTTTATAATAATCTTGTTTATCGGTCGTGATTTAAGCCATTTATCAGGTGATTTAAAAATTTTATGTGTAAACAACTTCATTGAGAACATGCTAGTACCAATACTAAACAGAAACCAACACGTAAATCAATTCTGCCAGTGCAGCCTTCCTAGCAAGGATAAAAAACTTAACAGTATCTAAAAATTCGGAAAAGATATCTGCTTCGATTTCGATATTAGTAGGTAAATACGGAAACTATTTGTAACTTATTTAATTTAATGAAGTTAACTAAGAAGTTTTAAGTTTTAACTTTTCAACTTTTTGCTTTCCATATGGAAAGCAAAATTATATATGGTTCGGCAATATTAGTTGTGAAGTTGCTATATGATGATAACATATTATGGAGTCATTACGTATACTTGTAATTTACAATTCACATTGCATTTAAAGTGTGTTTTGTTTTAAGCTAGATAGAACTTGAATAAATACCACAAAAATAAATTTTTGATCAAAAATATATTTTGATTTGAAAGAAAAATACATAGCATTAATATCTGAAAATAATAGGAGTCGTACAGCCACCGCCAATGTCCAATTTTGCTTCACTTTTTCAAGCCATGTTGGCCGTGTGTCAAAAATAACATGAACAATGTTGCCTTCCAAGCCGTCCAAGGCTGCCATTAGCATAAACGAATGACTTCACTTAGCTCCAAAGGAAATAATGTGGAGGCGTCAAATCGCAGGATCTGGATGGCCAGTTGACAGGTCTATTTCTTGAAATCAATTTATCATCAAATCTTGTTTACAATAAGTCGATAGTTTCGGTCACCGTATAGCACATAGCACATCTTGTTGCTGTTGCATTCCTGTCCACATCCCGCCCGGATCAATGTCATCCATATTTTTAAGGAAATATTCATCGATAATGGTCCGGTAACGTTCTCCATTGGCCGTAACATTTGCTCCAGATTCATTTTTAAAGAAATAAGTTCTTATGATGTTACCGGCGTGTAAACCACACCAAACGATGCATTTTTCTGAATGTAATGGGGCCAAATGGGAGCCAAAAATAAGTATCATCACTGAACACATTTTTTCGATAAAACAAGTCAGCTTGCAACTGCTCTAAAGCCCAATCAGAGAAAGAAGGACGCAAGCGATGTCATGTGGCTTTAATTCCTGCACCAGATGAATCTTACATAGGTGTAGAGTGTCAAGGTCATTGTGCAAAATTTTCCACAAAGTTGACAGATAGAGCTGCAACTGCAGGGATCGACGACGAATCGATAACTTTAGATCTTCTTTTGTTTACAGCGACGACATTCTCTTCTGTTCCTACATTCCTTCGACATATTGGTGGTCTTGCATCATTTAGAGAGTATGTAATAAGAAATCTATCCACAGTGCAACGGATAGCTTGCTCAAGTGCATGATTATGTTACGGCGTAAAATTCAAGAAGTCGTCTATTCGTTTGGCATATCGACGACTGACTCTAAAAGTTAATTTGAATAATTTGATAGCGTCGTTCAAGCGTGAGTCTATTCATGGAGCTTTGCCACACTATACTTAATAGAAATGTCACTTATAACGCGCAAACTGACAGCTGATTTCACAGCCCTCGCGATTGAAAGTTTTATGATGCTTAAAAAACACTCTATACATGATGTAGTGTCACTCTACAGGAAATATTAACCAAAGAATTTGCTGATATCGTCCTATATTGACATTTGCGAAACAATAAAGGAACGGTTTCAACAAATGTTGCGTTCCGGATTCGGTTAT
Organism: Pogonocherus hispidulus; assembly: GCA_963924545.1. Classification (NCBI taxonomy): domain Eukaryota; kingdom Metazoa; phylum Arthropoda; class Insecta; order Coleoptera; family Cerambycidae; genus Pogonocherus; species Pogonocherus hispidulus. Next base: position 36,006,398 of record OZ004697.1, on the reverse strand, counting down.
TTCAATTTTATATCCTGTCGTTTATCGTGTATAAACTTGTTATAACAACAAGAAAAACACCTACAAAATAATTATATCTCTGTTGAAAGTCTGACAATCTCCTCAACTTCCAAACATAGTATGTGTATTATGTTCTAATCTAGATACTTGAGAACTTCAGAGTCATGATCTATTGTACACTATTCGCTGAGGGTAAATTAAACTCCATTTCTCATTATTCAACCCAGCATACGTCTGCCCTTTTCAATCTTGTACAACATCAGCGGTACTTTTGTATGCAAAGGTTTAGTTTGGATTTCTCTGAAATGAGAATTTTCCTTGGAAAATCTGTAAGTTGACATAAAATGTCGGTTCAAACAACAGAACTACAACTTTTTTAAATGTATTCAACATAAATTCTGTTTTAGGCAAACTATCTGCAAAATAGACAAATTTGATTTATATGCGTTGGTGCACCAAAAGTTTGGGAACTTCGTTCTAATTTATCTTAGAAAAATGTAAATTAATGTATATCATAAAGTAGGTTAATTTGCGATTCTTAAGATCATATTCTCATTTAAATCGTTCTTCCAATTCAGCTGGAGATTTTGGAAGTAATGTTTAATTTGTAATATTAGTGAAAAAGCTAATATATTTTTACATATTTCAATAGAACGTTATCAAAAATACATTGATCTAGTATGTTATCTCTATTACTTTCCTACTTATAGATAGGGGGTTCACTGAGCCCCCAGCGTTTCCTAAAACTGGCTGTTTTCAATTGACTTTGGGATAACTTTACAAGAAGATCTACGAGCAGTCCATTTTCTATGAGAATGATGGGTAACTCAAAAAGTGTAAAAGTTCCGGACAAAGTAATAGCAGTCTCGACCTACTCGAGGCCAGGTTGATGGTACTGTTAGATTAATTGTCACATGTTTTCGGATTACAGAGTGATTTTGAAATTTCAATAAGGCCCTGTATATTTCTTATTTTGAGAGTTATTAACAATCTTATCAACCAATATATATTTGAAAATTAACAATTAGGGATCTATTAAGTGTAGATACATTAAAAAATTAGTGAACAGATGTTTTTGTAATGCAATATGTTTATCTACCGTTTTAAACTATGGCTGTATACTCTCAACATCACAAATCTATTTATTTATTGCTATTGGCCGTTAGAAAGTATCTGCTGCAGACATTCTTATTCTTAAATTTTGAATCGGTCAAAGCATCATTCTCTATCATCTTTCATTGTATTTAGCAGCAAGACACCGTCCCCTTCATTTCTTTGAGAGTTTATTAATTTCTGATTTGTATTTAAAATTCATAACAGCAGAAATTGCATGGACAGATACTAAATCCTTGTCGGATCGGCATCCACATCTCACAACAATACATACGGTGAGGACATAAGGTCCGTCCCCCCCTCCCTCTCTAATTTTTGGAACCACTAGGTATATTATGATGAAATTTGGAACGATACTATATGACTAAATTCTGCATTTTTTGACACATCAATGACAGCTCTGAATGTCAAAGTGACAGCTGGGCGCACCACACGAATATTTTTTTAAATGGAAATGGGGGTCGAGTAATAACTCATTTTGAAGGTATTTTTATGCTCAAAACATTCCCCAATTTTGAGAAAATTTGGTTCAGTAATTTCCAAATAAAAACCAGTAATATCAGTTTGTAACATAATCTTGTTACCTATTAGGTGTCATTGTTGATTGTTGCTGTCATGTTTGACAGTAAATTTTTGCTCGAAATTATCTAGAATTGCTCGCTCCTTATAAGATAAATTTGAAGCGGTTATTATTTTTGGCGAAGCTAACCGAAATTACCATGCTGTTGTTCGTATATTCAATGAACGCTATCCAAACACGCAAAAAATATTTACGAAAGTTAATTTCAAAATTTAAAAATGATAACGTAGAAATCGATATTAGTGGTTTTTATTTGGAAATTACTGAACCAAATGTTCTTAAAATTGGGGAATGTTTTGAGCATAAAAATAGCTTCAAAAATCGAGTTATTATTCGACCCCCTTTTCCACTTAAAAAAATATTCCTATTGCCCGTCTAGCTGTCACTTTGACATTTAGAGCTATCATTGATGTGTCAAAAAATGAAAAATTTAGTCATATATTAACGTTCCAAATTTCATCACAATATACTCAGCGGTTCAAAAATTAGAAGGGGGGACGGACTTTATGTCCTCACATATGAGGCATTATACCTTTACACAGACAAGGTATTTTGTGTCTTTGGTGAAGTAACAAATGCTTGGTGTAGCTTGGTGTCTGGTATACAAAACAAAAAATGTGCAAGTTCCTGATTGAGAATTTAATTTTATTACCTTGGTAGGTTTAAAATATTAGCTAATTTAAAAGTTTCAAACCCACAACCATATAATATATACAAACTGCAGTCAGACTCACAGAGAAATCCATCCAATTGGGAGGAGAAATACACACACCATTGTTTAAAAAATAACACTTTCCACTCGTCGTGTAATGGAAAAAATCGATTTTGAATCAAAATTACACATTAATGTAGCACATTCACAATATTTAGAGGCACAGAAATATGATTGTTCATTAAATTTGTTTTATATTGATCCACTTGCAACAGTTTTAAATAGTAATGTCAGGTTAATGATTTGTCCACGGCGGTGATATTGAAATTAGGAATGCCGTATTGGCCTGATATTCTTTCTCCTATGATCGACAATATTTTAACCTCTCTATGGAGTAACACGTCAGCTTTATTTCATTATACGTTTTTTCTTTAGTAGTAAACAATTGCAGCTCAAAATTTCTTAAAATCGTCGAACTAATATCTCTATTTTCAGAAGCTTCTAATTCACCAATTATGAGATGCTATCTAGGATATTTATTTGTAGTTTCCGTCATAACCCTTTTGATAAAAAGCACTAAATTTCTTTTATTACAGAATGCAGCCTTCTCAATAATTATCTCTTGCACCCAGTTCCACGTTATTTCTAAAGTGTTCTACCCACTTGGTAATTCCTCAGCTTTTTGCGCTCATTTGAGCTTAATTTACTGGTCTAGATGTCACCCACGTGGAATTTGTTTCAGCGGCACGTAACGCTGTGCATGCAGTTCTGTGAGCTTCGCGCTGACTTTTGTTATATAGGTTGCGATTGTATAAAATAGACATAAAAAAGTTAGACATCTTGACTTCAAGTTAAGTACTCAATAGTGATACTTGGGCTTCAATTTGAAATGCCTCTTGATGGTGTATTCAGATTTTAATTATTATCATGCGGTCTCCTATAGAATTTAATTGAGGAAATAAAAACATATTTTCATGCAATACCTTCTTTGGGTAAGGATCTTTTAAAACGAAAGAATATTCCAATAAAAAAATTGGTATATATATAAAAATTGTAGGGAGAACCTCGGTTTTTATTAATTTAATACATTGATATAGGATTGACGGGTTTACCTCTAGGTATATTGGGGATATATTGAAAGACTAATGTATTGGGATCAAGACTTTTGCAGTGTAAGGAGCTACGAGCTTCCAGAGATAGCGACTTAAATATTTAATAGCCTTATGACAAGTCAGTTACATTTAAATTTAGCTTCTAGAACAAATAAAAAAATCATATAAAATATTCAAAACTGTATTCAAAATATTCAATGTCTGTCTTCGCATAGATAGCGAAGATAGCGTTCCAGAATTCTTGTGCCTATGTTTCTAATACTTTAACTCTGATCAATACGTAGAGCGAAAATCACTCAATAACGAAAACTCTATTCAATACGTTCCCGCAATACTTAGACTGTTTAATTGGAGGCCCATAAAAAAGGTCTTTAAAGTGAACCCACGAATGAAAAGTGAGCGGGTTGCAGTCAAAACATCTATCTGTAGCTGTCCATGGTCCTCCACTTCAGCGGTCCTCCTCCACTCCAGTTCAGTGTCCAGGGTAATTATTAAGATATTCTCTCTCTATCAAGCAGAAATGAACCGGAACTCCATCATGCATGAGCCATTATGTGTGAATCGCTAATGGGACATCTTCTAAAAGTGCTGGTGATTGCGCTTTAAAAAAATGTCGGTATGTTGGTGCATTAAGAATTGATGGTACAAAAAAGGACCTATTAAGTTATCACCAATGATATCATTACACCCCAAATATTACAAGAAAATTTATGTTGATGTCGTGCTTGTGTAATTACATATAATTTTTCGTCTACCCAATGATCGGTGAAAGTTCGTTAATAAATTGTCTGCAAATAATTCATAAGTAAAAATCACTTTTAATTGAAATTAGGTATAAATATTGTATTGTTGAAGAAACCATTGACATAATAATCACCTTGGTTCAAATTCAGGTTCTAAAAGTGATTGACTCCTAAGTTATGATACAGGTATAATATATTTTCATAAAGTACTCTCCATACTATTTGAAATATTATAATCTGCAACAATTCGTCGTGTATAAGTTGTCGTGTCTAGTTGCAGCGTCGTCTCCACGAATTCTAAAGTTGGTTCTTTTAGCTGAAGAGTTTTATCTGTTCTAGCAGTCCCCCAAATCTGTTAAGAATGTAGCAAAAAATCCTATTTCTCGTAATCGGCGATCGGAAAATATTTGTTTGAAAATAGTTAAACTATACACAATTACCTTGTATTAGAGATATCTGCTTATGCTCACAATCATATAATTGTCATCAGTACAGAACACTCTATTCAAATATAAGTATAAAAAATAGTGAGTTATATTATAGTGATATTTATAAAAGGATTGCAACTTCGTTAAAAATAATTGTATTTGTAAAACAATTGAACATTATTGAAGAACAAAGAAGCATAAAGAAGATGGAAAGGAAGCATAAAAATAATTTTATTATTTTAAATATTTTATTAAATATTCAAAATTAAATTATATCTTTCAGGTGATGCTCTTGTTTTAAAGATATTCCTTCATTCGTGAATAAATGTATTACTTTACATTTCTCAGAATTTGCACTAATATCCATCTAACATCTTCCTTAACATGTATTGTTATTCAGCTCCTGGATCGTACCTATATGCGTGATTGATGTAAACTTTGGAGTTTAGGCAGCTCTACCAAAAATATCTCGAGCTGTAAGCTGTAGCTAGTCCAGTTAGATAGACTAGTGCAAATCTCGATAGCGGTAATTTGGAAATAAATTTACAATTCACTGAAGTCATAATTCAGTTAGATTTTGAGGAAAACGACGACATTCTGATATTGAAAATTTCTTCAATTTGGTCAGATTTATCGTTTAATTAATAAGACAATTCCTAGGCCATTTGAATCTAATATTGATATTCAGATCGTTGTGCTATAGGTGAAGCAAGCTACGATTGAAATGCTTTATGTCACTGAATGCCGACGAGCTAATTGTAGAGGAGATCGGTCTGTACATTCTCTCTTACTAAATATTGTTTTCCTGGACTATTTTGCTTAGATGCTAAAGAAATCTCTTGCAGGTGCAAGTGCAGGTTTTGCGGACACGATGACGAGGACTCCATTCACATCCTCTATCGCTGTCCCTGCCTCAACGTTAAGAGACACAAACATCTGCGGGCGCAGGGTTTCTCCTGCCCTAGGACATTAGACAGCTTCCACTGTAACAGGTGTTGGCATATGCGCATAACACGGGTCTCTTCCAATAGCTCTCGACTAGCAAGGCAGTTACAATGGGTCGAAAGGCCTGAATGTTGCGGGTAACCGCGCCGCCTTTTAACAACAACAACAAAGCAATCTCTTAAGCACGGGTCAGACTAGGCTGGTGCCAGCTGCGAATTAAGGAAGCTGCTACTGTCAGCCACCGATCAGCTTGGTGTGGCCACAAAATTCGCCACTGACGTCGCCAGCCGGCGAGTATTTGTCAGCTGCTGGCGAAGTTGGACATGTTCAACTTTTGGTAGCAGGCAGCGGCGATTAATAGGCCATGTGATCGCTGACGCCAGCAGCCAGCGTAGTCTGACCAAACAAAATCCCATTTTATATTATCAGCAGCGCTCCAGCGGTGAGTAGGACTCGGGATCTTCTTCTTTCAGCTCTTCTAAAAATATTGAAGATGCTCAACTCTTCCCTTCTTTGTATCCACGGCCTAACCCACCATCGTCTCTGGTTGCGGTTATATGAAAGCTGATTAAACATTTCCAAACAAACCTCCCTCACACACTCATTTAACAACTTCTTAACTAATTTTTTACGTTTAATTATTTTTCGACACACAGGCGACATGCGACATGCTTGCTGGTATTATTTCTAATGAATATAAACTAGTCAATAACAGCTGAAAATGGTAAGTAGCAGCTGGCCGTGTGACCGTGTAGCCAGCCGCTTCTTGCTAGTGCTACTACCAGCCGCTGATCACCAGGAGCTAGCACCAGCCTAGTCTGACCCATGCTTTAAAGTTCTTAACCTATGAATTAATAGTAGAGGGAAGTGTTTCTGTTAATGTGAAAGTTGCATCTAAATAATCGTTGATACCATATTTATGATCCATTATTGAAATATTCTTAAATAATGAATACATATTAGCCACTAGAGTTCTATGATTCATGAAATATTTTTCCGAGGAAATACTATTTGTAAAATAAAATCAAGACATAATAGAAACAACACAACAAACAATAAAACAGAACACATCATGTGCGGTATCATAGTTTCTTGTAAAGTTTGTTTTTTCAGGAAAGCTTTAGAAATTTACTGTAGTCTTTACAATATAGATACATATATAGATATAGTCCTTTTGTTTTATAGATTTTATTTTTCATGTGGCATTATCCCAGACGAATGTTTGAATCATTATACCTATTATATTACAAATTTTTAAACATCTGCATTTTATTGTGTTTAATACTTCAATATCAAAGTAACTATTATGTACCATTACGGTAGCGTTTTCTGAATTGAAATAGTGAGAGAAAATTTTACAGAAATAAAAAGTTCAAGACCCCTGTTAAAGTTATTATTACATTAAAGCAGCAATCCATTGCCACTGTGACGAGTATTAGTTACGATTGCCAAGTTATATGCTAGAGAATAACTCTGCAAAGTACACCACTAACATCATTTCGTAAGGTTTATAACAGCAATAAACTCAGCAATAATGCGTTAGTGGTTACTTGTTACGTACACATTCTACCTTTAATTAGGTTAAAGACATTTTAATTTTAATACCATCCGAATAACCAGTAACAGTGTGAAAAAAACATATTTTTTTTTATATTTGCATATAAGATTGCACGAGACTTACTAAAGACGTTAGTTAATAATAAAATTTCTAGCTCTCGGAAAAAGATCGGGATCAAATTCTTTATTTGATTTCAGGACAGAGTATCTAGTATTACTAAATACTTAAGACACTAAAAAGGAATATGGGCTACGGCTATCTTTTTATTTTTTATATTATCTAGGAGAATAAAGAACAGATAGCAAAGAAACTCCTACATAAAGTATAGTACATATTACAAATAGGTGAAAATAACAAGTCTCAGTGTATACAAAAACGTTGGGGCACTAACCCACGATTTCATTAACACACATTTATAATTTTAAACTAAATTAAAAATTCTTGGCTTATAATATGATTAGAATGGCATAGGTTAGTAAGATGTTAAATATGGTGTAACTACATTAAACTATTACATTGTTTAGTATGTAAAAATAATCTGCAAGAAAATAGTAAAACTGTGGTAATTGTACAGAAACAATGATATGAGATTGTACAATAAAGTGAGTTAATCTATGGTTTATTTCGCAGTTCACTAGATTGAAAGTTGGACTTTCAATCTGGCACTGTTTGAAAGATAATGTAATTTAGAACGAGTAGATTATACAGTAAGTGACGAGAGATCCACAAAATGTTTACAAAATAATCTCGGTTAGATTGCTTGAATAACTAATGCTACCGTGCAATATTTCCAAGTTAATGTAGTAAATAAAATACGAAAGTCTAGTGTTGTCGGGTATCCTACATTGGATTTCTTTGCACTACTTATCTGTACTTATCTGTACAGTACTTATCTGTGCTATAGGCTGGTTATCCGTGTACTCAAGGCACAAGAAATCCATAAAGTTTAATTTTATATTTTCAATTTAGATGTGGGTACTGGATACAAAATGACTGATTTGGCTGTCGCTTTACAAACCTGCTGTTTAAATAATCGAAAATTGTCGTTAAACTTGATAACAACACTATATAATTATCTGCACATTTTCGGTAACACTTAACGGTAACGATAACACTCTTTCGACAATAAAATTCTATTTGTACAGGCTCTAAAACTTTGCAAATTCGATGCAACAGGTTGATGATGATTTTGATTATCTTCGCTGAATGAATAGCCGGATCCAATCCGATCACGCAGCACAACTAGTTTAGATCATGATACAATAAAGGATATTCCAGCCGTTGAGTCGCGACCAAAATTTAGGTATGCCGGTAATATCGGTTTGTAGGGCGGCAATTTTGAATTGTACACGTCCAAGTAGGACTGAAATTATTAGAATTTTGCGTTACAAGATGCTGGTAGCACAAGAATAAATAAGTTTTTTATTTATTCTTGTGCAGGTAGTACCTATAAACATTGAAATTTTCAGGGGAAGCTAACTGTGGCTTGAGTGATGGACATTTGGAAACAACTGAATTAAAAATGGTTGGGTGGACGGGAATGAAGAATGGAGATATTAGTCATAGAATTTTGGTCAAACATTATATATTTACGGAATAATATTTACTTGCGGCGACCGGTTCATTCAATACATACCACATTTTACTCAATTTTACAAGATGCAAAGAACATTCACATAAGAACTATGTCCCTTCAGAGGAAATTGCTTAGATAACATACCTAAACTAAGAATAAAATTGATTTTTATGTGATATTTTCCGAAACAATGCGAAAAAGTCAATTAACAACAAAGAAGATTTCTTGTTTTAGACATAATTGCGCAATAGTTTCAGTAAATTACTGCTAGAAGACACTACTGTCAAAAAGTAATTTAGGGATCATTTTTGTTCAGTGCGTTACTGTCATAGGCTTGTTGTTAGGCGGCGCGGTTACCCGCAGCACTCAGGTCTTTCGACCAATTGTGCCTGCCGCTAGTCGGGAGCTATTGGAAGAGACCCGTGCTATGCGCATAGGCCAACACCCGTTGTAGGGGAAACTCCCTAATGTCCTGAGGCAGGAGAAATGCTGCGCCCAGATGTTTGTGTCTCTTGACCATGAGGCAGGCACAGCGACAGAGGATGTGAATGGAGTCCTCGTCATCGTGCCGCAAAACCTGCACCTTCTAGTGTCACTACGGCCGATAGTGTTAAAGTACTTGTCGAGATGTCTGTGACCTGTCAGTAGTTCTGTGACAATCCTTATGCTGTTACGGCTTAGCGCAAGTATTGATCGAGTTCCGTTTGATCTGATCTTTCCTTGATCCAGTTTCCAATAGACCTTGTTACATAACTAGGCGGAAGCCCCAGTACAGGTTCGGGCCCTGTAAACTGTATACTTGCCTCTTTTAGCCAGTGGATCGGTCTCCTCATTTCCTGTTATGTTCTGATGACCCGGTACCCAGGTCAATTTTACCTGGTTGTTCTGTCCTAATTGGGCCAGACCATTAGACTGTCATAGGCTTAGTGTTACTCTAGAGGACACGACTTAACTATTTTAAGGACAGTAAAAACGCATTGAAAACTGGCCTAATTATTCTTTGGTAATTATAAGTTTAATAATGGGCACACTGACTGTTTGATATAAGGCTACTAAATTTGTAACGTGCACCATAAAAATTCCTAAATGACAGTGGACCAGTACGGTTTTTGATTAAAATGTTACATTTTATTTGGTTGATTGTATTTTCAGTGTGGCATCTATGTTCCGGTTGCCTAAGTTCACACTAAATACATTTAATTCATCTTTTGACTGCTTCATGGACAAGGGGGTGCAAACGCGCCCTTAAATTAACAGGGAAACTCTTAATTCCGAATGCCGCCTCACTCTTTCTTCTACGCATGTAGGGAAATGATCAAACTCGTTTCTATTTTTGTTGAGCTGTACATTCCGTCACTCAATAATTTATAGAATAATTGAAAACCCAGATATTTAATCTTAAACTTTTATTTTCATGTTTGTTGAATAAATCTTTTTGTGAAATATATATCTTATGTCGTCTTATCTCCAACTAATAAACGGAATCAGTTGCGCTTTACATCCTCACATTCATTTTACAACGAGCTAAATTTCATGTTTTAGGAAAGTAGCGTTTGGGTCTTTTATTTTGAGTACAAAGTAAATATGCGAACAGTCTTGCCTGCATATTTTATTGTGGCGAATATCAGGTGCAGACAGTAAAGGAAGAAAATAAAATTAGAATAAAATTCAAGTATTTTTGATAAAATTCTTTGTAGACTTTGTAGATTCTCATGGTATCTTATGCTATAAATTAATAGCTGAAAGTTATTTTCAGATTACTGTAAGAGGGTTGCTTACTGAATTCCAAAAATCAGAAATGTTAGACATTGTCATTCTGATTTTTGCGTCTTCATCTGATGAATGGAAGATCCCATGCGTTCTGATAATTTATAAACATACACCGCATATTAAGTTTTCCTTTTAAACATTTTTATTATTATGTTACAGTTAATAGTTTTTAGTACGGGCATTAGGATAGAACGTTATTAACCACTTTGTATGAAAAACGTACCGTCCTGCCTATTCTGAATGATTACTTCACAATGTCAAATCTATTTCTGTCTACCTAGATATCAACGTGGCTGGAAAAGTCTTCCTGACGTAAATATTTTATGTTTGATTTTATTTATGGTGTACCCAAGATAATGATGAGAACTATGAGGATCTGGGAAACTAGAGATATAGATTCGGTTAAATGAGAAAAGAAGTTTAACAATTAACTCTGGTCTGGGTCCCTGGCCATTCTGGCCATGAAGGGAATGAGGCAGCCGACTCTCTAGCTACGGAGGGTGCTGCTTCTGAATTTGTCGGACCAGAACCGATGTTTGGCATATCCTCGAGTACTGCCAAAGCAACGCTCTTGACCTGGGCTGAGGGTCAAATCCTCCAGTACTGGCAGAAACTACCACGATTAGTTCATTCGAAGGCGTTCATAATAAACCCTTCAAAAACAAGAACTAAAAAACTTTTAGAGTTAAGCAGGTTCCACCTACTAACTTTAATTAGCCTATATACTGGTCACTGCCGTTTAAAATATCATCTGTGCAAATTCGGCCTAGCAGAAGATGCTGAGTGGCGCTTGTGCTTAGAAGATGATGAAACGGCAGAACACATATTGTGCACCTGGCCCGCTAGGGAAAGGATCAGATACTCATTATTTGGCAAAGGACAACTTCTGCCAGAGGATCTGAATAAGTTCTCACCCAATAAGGTAATCAGCTACATTAAGAAGCTGGACCTGTTGGGTGAAATATAAGTAGCTGTGAGCGACAATAGACCACATGGTCGCGGTGGAGGATCTGGTTTTCTGCCCACTCACTTTTGAACCTAACCTAACCTAACCTAACCTAACCTAAGCAATCTTAGGCCCAATTACTTCCCACTTGAAAATCACAGCCATCTTCATTAGTGCTGCAAATTTTTGTAAAAAGAAATTTTTTGAAAAACAATTTTCAATTTTTCAATTTGAAGAAATAGTAGAAACTGAAAACACTTTTTCTTTGTTACTTTTTATGGTTTATCACATGATGAACAAATTTAAAGTACGATATACGATATTTCTGTTTTTTGCAACCATCATCAAATTAACTTTTTTAAATACAAGGGCAGTAAACCATGACCACCATTGCAAAATGCCTTTCAATTTTCAACATAATGATGGCTTACTTAATATTTTAATGAGTGGGAGGCAATTGGCACTTACATTTCGCAATTTTATTCCAATTAATTAAATATGTATCTCTTATAGTTTCCGAGATCCCCATTCTTCTCATCCTTATCTTGAACACAATGTATATAGTTGTAATACAACAAACGGGCCTAACCCAAGGAATCATTCAGTGTCAATTAGAATTGTATCATCAAGAATTATTGTTCAGTATCATGAAGAATAAATACTAATTTTTTGTGTCATCTATACAATAATAATAATAATAATATAATAATATCTCTACCCCTCATTCTAATCACAAGGATTAGCCAGAAAGTCTGAGACTTGTGTGGGAGAGGGGCGACATATTATTATTTCGCGGGTCGCATTTGCGCCTCAGGAAAGACTTACGTTCGGTAGGTCCTAATCACCATTCAGTGCTGGAATAAGAGAAACCTGAAAAATCTCATTGGTTAGGAGGACAGTTAAACATCAACTGATTTTAATCTCTCACATTAACACCAAGTTGACATTCTTCCCATCCTAGGCCATCACCAGGATCGTTACCAAGCCATCCCTGCGAATAAGCTTTGATCTACGAGTAAACAATTTAATTAAAAATTGTTTGGTGGAATGGGAATTAGAATCCACGACCTCTGGGTTGAGCGATCGAGACACTAAGCCCTGAGCCACCGGCTCGCAATGGAGTCTTATGTGTTAATTAATTTATTGTATGTGCTTTGCTGGACACTATGCTGGAGGCTTTGCTTGAATAACGATGTTATCTAGTTTAAAAAAAAATCACATTTTAAACTACAAATATGTGGAAGCACTAAGGTATATTATAACTTAAAACAGCTATAGCTACGATTTTGAAATAAACTTAATTGATTGAATAACAACTGAAATAATTGAAATTCAAAAGACTCTATTGGAATATAATTCGACCAATGGTGAATATAATTCGTCATCAACAGCTCATATTGTTTGTTATCAAAATGACAAACAAATATGAAATATGTAGTATAATACTACGATTGATTGCGTTCATTAAACATATTGTTTAGATACATCCCGACCAGCAAATTTGTTTTATAAATTAAATGTTAAACAATTATTATGTTTTATAATATAGTAACTAATATAGCATATTAGACTTATAGAAAAAACTATTTGTTGTCTGTAACTAAACTGTTTTGTAAATTTATCGTTAAAACGTTTTTACAACAAAATAAAAAAAATCGTTTATAAATCAATTAAAAAATTATTTTATAAACGTTTCTGTGATTCAGATATAAAATATTTAAACTTATACAATCAAACTGTTTTAGAATCGTTTTTAGTAATAGGTACACTGTGGCATTTTTAGCACTCTCTTATAAAAACATATTAAAATTATTTGTAATTATTGGTCACTATTAGCTTACAAAATAATTATGTTAGAGAATTATTTGAGACAATTTTGCTTTTAAGAAAATTTTTGAATTTCTGAATTCGTTATATAATTATCATGTAGTATTACAATTTGCTCCAATATGGAAATGGTAGAGTCGTTATAAAACAAAATAGTCTATTTAACCGTAAAAATATTTAATTTATTCATGTTATATTTCCGAATTTGGTTTTGTCTCGGCGCCACTATAGGTTCTGTGCGTTTAGACATATGATATTATTATATATGATATTTACCGTGACAGAAACATTTCTTGAAACTGTAATAATTATACAATTACGAACCTATTTTATTTTATTGATGTACCTCCATGCAGAATTTCTTTTATAATAACTTGTAAGCCTGTAGAAATGTTTATATAATAGTTTTGTAATAATTCCAACAAGCAAACTTGGTTGGGCGACACTAGACTTATCTGTTCTACAATATTTGAGATGAGCTATATGTTCCTTGAATCTAGTTTGAATTAACCTTCTAGTTTGTCCAACAAACTTTTGACGCAGTCTTTACAGCTAATTTCCTAAATCCGCGACAATTACTTAGTTTCTATTTTGTTTTTTTGGATTGCCTAAAAGTTGTTGTAGTTTATTTCCCGATGAAAAAACCACTGACATACCTATATCTTTAAAAACCTTACCAAAACCACGGGTGAAACGAGGATCGTATGGAATAGATATGAATTTTGGGTTTTCTCTTTCATTTTGAAAAGTCGAGGCATTTCGAAGTGTCTCTTTAATTTTACGTTTCCTAATTATTTTATCATAATAGGCGATGAATTAAAAAATTTAAACTAGCCATTTTGTGTTGAGCATAATAGTGAGAGTGCTTAGGGATATATCTTAAAGTACTGGTATCTTTTCTGTATATGTCAAATTCTAACTTATTTTCACTATTTCTGATTATTAATACATCTAAGAATGGTAGTTGTCCAGAATTTTCAATTTCATATGTAAATTTAATTGACACGAAACGACTATTCAATTTAGAAACAAAGTTGTCGATATCAGTGACTTTTGTATCAAACACTGCAAAGATATCATCCACATATCTGAACCAAACCCCGGGGGAAATACTCGAATTCTTCTTTTGCCTCCGTTTCGAACACTTCGAAACAATGACCAAACGTCAAAGGAGATCAAAATTTCACCTTCTTGCAACTGGATATTCTTCACCTTATTAATGGAATCAATGAAATTAATCCATAATCCAAATATGTTGAATTCTATTATTAAAAATAATAATACATCGATGTTATAAATAAATGCAATGTTTATTCAATTCACACAATCACAAAATTACAGAATTACGACAATAATTTATAATCCTACATTACGCTGCTAACTCAAAAATAATAATATAATATATTTTTATTAGTATCATCCAACGCCAAGAAAATCTGTTTATCCCGCGCAATTTTACTTCTTTCTACTATCTTTCTTCTGTAAATTATCTACTTCTGCTACCTAAACAGGACTTTTTATATCCATTTATATGATTCTAGTTACGCGAAACTGTATGACTATTTACAACTTTCCGTACTGGATTTGTTAAGAAAGTTTTCTTTACTCTTTTCCTTTCAAACTTTGGACATGATTTTTTTTATCTAAGCACAGTTTTCTTACTTTTTTATTAACTGTGTAAAGTGGAAAGTGCGAGGTCTTTACAGTGGCATTCTTGGAACTATAAAATTGTTTTCGATACTGTCTAGTTTAATATACAGGATGTGACTGAAATGTATGTGCCAGTGTACAGTTTTTAGATATGAAATATGATTATTGAAGCCATCTTCTCTTTGATGGCGAACTTTGTTTTCTATATATAAATTAAAAAAAAAGAGTTTTATTTCAATTATTGTCTACATTGCCCAGGTTTGGAGATACGTCTAACAAGCGGGCTGATAGGCCTTGTATGTGTACAGTGCTTTCATAAAGTAGTGGATAAGTTCATTATTTAATTTCATATTTTTAATATTTCATTTAATTAGTTCAATAGTTTAATTTTTTCAAAAATCAGTCGAACCCGTCGATTTTCTTATATTTTTGTCCTTATTTTACATACCTATATTTATTTTTTTACAGGGTGACTCAGTGAAGCTACATCGATGAATATAAACTTTAATGTTTGAAATGGGACACTATGTATTTATTACATATTTGGAAAGAACTCTTTTTTACTAATACGATCATATTATAAGGTATTATGGGTCTATTTCTAATAATAAGGGAGATACGTCAAAACAAGAGTGTCATAAGAGCAATGTGCTAGAATGAGAATTTCGATTCGTTGCTTGGCACAGGGTCTTTCTCCAACACATTGCTCTTAAGACCCACTTTTTTGGGGGTTATATCTTTCTTATTATTAGAGATCCACCCAAAAAACCTTATATGATCGTATTCGTAAAGAAGAGTTGTTTCCAAAGATATAAAAATAAGGGTGTCTCATATAAATATTAAAGTTTATATCGATATAGCTTCATTGAGTCACCCTGTAAAAAATTTAATATATGTAGAATAAGGGCAAAAATAAAAGAAAATCGACTAGTCCGGGTAATTTTTACAAAAATTGGGTATTTATAAAATAACGAACTTATCCACTATTTTAGGAAAGCACTATATACCTATTATGACTACAGAAAAAGCAGATCGGTGCAATTTAGATAGAGAAGTTTTGGTTAGGCAAAGCGACCATGACCAGCGACAATTTTCTTATTCTAACTATTAATAAAATATTTGATAGTACTGTAAGATCAGGAGACCTTGGTGGCCACCTGACAAGACCTTTAGTATCCTTCCCGAGTATTTCTCGAAAACAAAAGCAATGCTTTTTCTCAATGCCTGAACTCCGGTTAGGCAAAGGGATTTTGAGCTCTCTAATAATAATATTAATAAAATAGTTAACAAATGTATGAGACAAGGAGGCATCAATTTGAACATATATTATAAGTTTTTTGTATTATATGTTTTTATTGTTATTTAAATTAAATTTTGTTGAATTTAAAATGTATTTTTAATTGACTATAAAAATGTAGTATGAAAAAGAGTATTTTTTTGATAATCTTTCGGACTTTTTTGGGCAATACGACACATTGAACGAAAAAAAAACCCGAAAATCGAGAGACTGAATAAAAAAAATTATGTATTGAAATAACAATACTGAAGGTGAATTCTTCGGGACAATTAAATCTGAATTTGCTTTGGGTGATGGCTGCATAGTGTCAAGAGACATAGAGATGTAATAAAACTTCCAGGGGCGTATTTTAAAAAAAATTGAATTGATGATGGCCCTGGAAAGACAAAACGTTTTATGAAAAATATAATTTTGCCATTAGATATAGTACAAAAAATTCCTATGAATAAGTGTTGCTCTTTTTTCAATATTTACCTACTGAAATAATGTTATAATAAAATAAAAACGAATTTCCAAAATTTCAACTTCTTTTTCAAATATTTTAAAAACCAATCAAGTTAGCATTGACATTTTTCAGCCATTATGTTGGTCCCTTAATTGCGCAACTTTGACCCCATTTAACAAACTTCATATCTCTTACCATTTCTGAGATACCCCTGCATATACCCCCAATTTGAATCAGCCTGTACAGGGTGATTCACTTTCGAGTGTGGTAACATGGGTATCTCGCTTATTATAAAAGATAGACTGTAGGTTTAAATTCGGCAAAGTTGCGGAATTTTGTGCTCAATAAGTTGGCACAAACAAAACCCCCATATCTGGTTTTGTTTTTGAGTAAGAGGCAAAAACAATTTTTTTCCGGTTTTCGTTTTCTGGCCATAACTTCTATATTTTTGAAAATATTGGCTTATCGTTTTGACATTATTAGGACACTTTCTTGAGACAAATACGATGCCGTAAACCGTTTTTTAAAAAAATGTCACTTCTATTGTAAATCATCGTCAATTTTATCTTTTCTTATGGGCGCCATATTAATTTTAATCATATTTGAATAAACCGATTTTTCCTGAATACAACAATATAATATAGCTAATATTTGCCGAAAAAATAAAGGTATTATGAAGGAAAATAGGTATTTTTTTGAAAATGTCTAGTTAGCCATGGCCATGACAGTCAGTTCTTGACAAACCACAAATGTCTCTTATAATTTTTATAAACTGCATCTGTGGAGTACTTTTCACATTGACTAACGATGTATTCAACCGAAGAGAAACAAGATATAGATATTTATTACAGATGTAACAAAAATTTAAACAGAACAATTGAAGAATATTTAAACACATATCCTGAAAGACGACAACCATGCAAGACATATATTACTAAACTGCACTGTAATTTAAGAAATTATGGCAGATCCGTACCTAATTCTTGGTTTAGAAAAACTGCCATAATTTCTTAAATTACAGTGCAGTTTAGTAATATATGTCTTGCATGGTTGTCGTCTTTCAGGATATATGTTTAAATATTCTTCAATTGTTCCGTTTAAATTTTTGTTACATCTGTAATAAATGTCTATAATATCTTGTTTCTCTTCGGTTGAATACATCGTTAGTCAATGTGAAAAGTACTCCACAGATGCAGTTTATAAAAATTATAAGTGATATTTGTGGTTTGTCAAGAACTGACTGTCATGGCCATGGCTAACTAGACATTTTCAAAAAAATACCAATTTTCCTTCATAATGCCCTTATTTTTTAGGCAAATATTAACTTATATTATATTGTTGTATTCAGAAAAAATCGGTTTATTCAAATATGAGAAAAATTAATATGGCGCCCATAAGAAAAGATAAAATTGACGATGATTTACAATAGAAGTGACATTTTAAAAAAAAACGGTTTACGGCATCGTATTTGTCTCAAGAAAGTGTCCTAATAATGTCAAAACGATAAGCCAATATTTTCAAAAATATAGAAGTTATGGCCAGAAAACGAAAACCGGAAAAAAATTGTTTTTGCCTCTTACTCAAAAACAAAACCAGATATGGGGGTTTTGTTTGTGCCAACTTATTGAGCACAAAATTCCGCAACTTTGCCGAATTTAAACCTATAGTCTATCTTTTATAATAAGCGAGATACTCATGTTACACACTCGAAAGTGAATCACACTGTATAGAGTGTGTTACGACGATCAATAATTAGCGATACCTGAAGAAGAAATTTGAACTGAAATTTAAAAAATTTTGATACAGGATTTTATAGATCTAGAATAGATATTTCATCATAATATCTATTCTATGAAAACCATGTTAATTTCCAGACCCAATAGACGTTTCGTCATTGTTTTCAGCACCAATGTTTCAATTTATTTGAAGGAGATGCCGAAAATAACTACTCCACGGCCAATGTGTCCCGACTGGCATTTCATTACTTCGGCATCTCCATAGGAGTCGCAACATCTTTTATGGAGATCAACCACCAGACACTTACCAGTTTCGAGCTTATTATGCGCTCATCAGAGTGCCATTGGAATAGTATGATTCATAATGAATTCATGAATCATAGTACCCAAAGACGGCACTACAGTGTGTTTCTCATCACTACTACCAATGTTTTAAGTTTCAACTGTTATTTCCATATTCGGTATTCGTCGTTGTAGTTGATGTTTCTCAAATTTAGTTATTCTTTTTGGTGTTATCGTATTTAATATCTTCTGCTTAAAGTCGTTAGCAATAACATCGTTAGGAAAGGTCATTAATTTGTTTAAATTTTAGTTAATACTACTTCCAGTACTTTTAATTGAAATACTGAACAGCTGTCTGGGAGTTCCTGTCCACTTTAAAAAGTCAATTGGCAAGTGTGGTCTGTGATAACTCACTTGAAAGATCTTTAAATTCTAATTCCAAGGATGACTCAATTTTAAAGTTTTGTAAATATTTAATACTTTATAAAATATTTACATTAAAAATCAGTAATTTA
This sequence comes from Pogonocherus hispidulus, assembly GCA_963924545.1. Classification (NCBI taxonomy): domain Eukaryota; kingdom Metazoa; phylum Arthropoda; class Insecta; order Coleoptera; family Cerambycidae; genus Pogonocherus; species Pogonocherus hispidulus. The sequence goes on along the minus strand of OZ004697.1, from coordinate 35,987,223 downwards.
AAATATTTTAATTAGGTACCTTCTGGTGTTTTAATTATAATCAATTAATTTAAATACTCATGTACTAACTATATTCCGGTAAATCAAGTACTCTAAATATGTCTATTATTTTAAAATTCGATTGCCATATTGCCAACTGAAATGAATCACAAGTTAAAGAAAATTTTATCATTCTCAGAAATTACACAGTGATGACTGTGTGTGGTATATGACCTAATGTGATTTTTAAGAAATGAATGGTTCTTGTTATAAGAATAAAGTAAGTAAAAGTAATACTTTTGTCTATGCTAAAAGCTACAAAATAATAAGAGCTTGATGTTATTATTGTCTGAGTAGGATTTTCTTATTCTTTTAGAGGAGATCTCAACGATCTCCTCTAGATCAGAATAAATCCTTCCGCCTTGCATGTGTTAGCAGAAAAGCAGAAAAAACTATATACCCTGTTGAATGCACCAATCTATTTTTATTCTGTAAAATAACACGGCACAGTTTAAATTTCCGTATTGGTCCTCAATTTTGCACGTTTTCACTCTCATGCCCCTAACAAAATTTTGTCGTAAAAACATTTCATTATACAAAATAATATAAACATGTGTCTATCCAATGTGTAACATTGACCAGCGTCCAGTTTTAACTTTTTAATGTAGGTACTATAAAATATTATGATACAGTCGAACACAAACACATTTAATTAATCATAGATTTAAGACCATCATAATCATTTGGAAATATTATTTACTGTGTAACTGAAACTCAAAATTCAAATATTTTAAGTTATTTTAAGTACCTTAGACTATTTGAAATACCTTAAGGTATTTGAAGTACTTGAAAATATTTAATTGTTTTGAAAAAAACATTGATCTCATTTAGATGTTCCAAGAAATATATAGAAAACATTCTATATACTAGTAGTTCGGCTTTTTAGGCCTTTTTCAATAGAGTAAATGTCTATTACTAAACATTTCCAAGCGCGTTTTCGTTATTTATTTGTTTACAAGTCTCCCTACCCCCGATTGATCCTACCATCTGTTAAAGATCGAGTTTTTATTACATTTTCTAAGAAGGGCGAGGGTGTAAAATCTATCTGATCATTAGTAGTACACAGATTTATAATTAAAGATTTTTTAATTTCTAATTGTTCTAACAGATCTAAGCGCTTTCCTTTCTTTTCACGATGCAGTACCTTTACATTTTTCTGATCTATAAAATGATTGTTTTCTATGCAATGCGTGGAAAATCCTGAATTTTTCTGCGTTATTTAATATGGATTTTTTATGTTCTTTTACTCTATGATAAAAAATCCATATTAAATAACGCAAAAAATTCAGGATTTTCCACGCATTGCATAGGAAACAATCATTTTATAGATCAGAAAAATGTAAAGGTAGGTACTGCATCGTGAAAAGAAAGGAAAGCGCTTAGATCTGTTAGAACAATTAGAAATTAAAAATCTTTAATTATAAATTCGTGTACTACTAATGATCAGATAGATTTTACACTCTCGCCCTTCTTAGAAAATGTAATAAAAACTCGATCTTTAACAGATGGTAGGATCAATCGGGAGTAGGTAGACTTGTAAACAAATAAATAACGAAAACGCGCTTGGAAATGTTTAGTAATAGACATTTGAAGAGCACACAGCAAAAACGGTGAAAGTCACTTTATTTCTAGAAATGAGTTAAATACACGATAAAATAGCTGATAGTCTGTAGTATATGCTGAACCGGTCTACACGGCAATAGAGCTCATAGTCAGGGAGTTATTTCATAAACAAAATATGGTGTATGCAGCAAAAACGATGAATGTCACTGGCAAACATAGCAAAAACGGTTAAGGTCCGAGATCAGTGCGCGTGCTAGTTGCGCATTCGGCGACAGCGACAGTTATTGTTGTGTTTTTTAAAGCAAAACAACATCTGTTGCCTATTGAATTGTGCAGTTTTATGGTGTTAAAATGAATAAACAAGGAGTAAATGAAGAAAATAATAGCAGTGACTCGGATACAATTAATTGAAAAGTTAAATATGGGATCTAGGAAAAGAAAATCTTTTGGACGGGAAGTAGACGTTATGAAAAACGTCTACTTCTAGAGTATTATGGTAATCTACCCCACAAATCAACAACAAAAGCAAAAAAGACAAATGTGTTGCATAAGGTCATAGAGACCGACTCTGAGAATGGTGAAGAAGAAGAACAAGAACAAGACAAAGAAATGTTATAAATAGATTACATAAAAACAAGAAAAATGCTGTAATTAAAAAGATGGAAACTGTTGGCAAGCGTAAAAAGACAATAATCAAAAAGATGGAAACTGGTGGCAAGGGTAAAAAGAAATAAAAATATTATCGCAATGTAACATAATGTAATAATATAAATAAATACATAAAATTATTATTATTCTGTAAAATTTTCAAGTTATGTTTAAAGTTTGTTGTTTAACATGTTTATGAAAGTCCTTTAAAATAGCATGGATTATTGAACTATGATCGTTTTTGACAAGTTTGTCATGACAACCAACGTTTTTGCTTTTTATTTTTTGTATTTTGGAATTATTTTTTTCTTTATGTTAAAAATTTAAAAACTTATAAATATGAGGTTCTTCACATAACATTATCAAATAAATGTTGCACAAAATGGCTACTAACTTATTTTCCTTAATATTTCTGCTCCAAGTGTATTTTGGTTTCAAAACTTAAAATTCAATTTACAGACAATACACTTTTAGTGACCTTCATCATTTTTGCTTTGGGCTCTTCATTTACCCTATTGAAAAAGGCCTAACAAGCCGAAATACTAATATATAGAGTGTTTTCTATATATTTCTTGAAACATCTAAATGAGATCAATGTTTTTTTCAAAACAATTATTTTCACGATGTTTCATAAAGAACCATCCGCTTCTAGTATCCACTTTATGAAAATATTTTATTAATAAAGCGATCCTGTAGCTCAGGGTTTAGTGACTCAATCGCTCATCCCAGAGGTCGTGGGTTCGAATGCCCATTCCACCAGACAATTTTTCCAGACCCACCAGACAGCTAGACTGAAAAATGAATCCAATTTATTTGTAGGAGCATGTAATTGTTTGTCTTTTTCTTAAGGATATTAACAGTGAGGTCAGAGCCAGAATTTCAGCTTGAAATATGACTAGCTATAAAAGTCAATTTACCTAGGAAACAAACATTTGAGGAAACTGTCTTAATATACTGCCAAAGCCTATAAGTGCGGTAAAGCATTGAAACAAGGCTTGACAAGAATTTGCTCAGGTAGCGGATTTAGCAAACAACGAATGAGATACCAAAATCTGTCCGACAACTGCAATATTTCTTGGTCGCGTGTCCTTACAAGAACCTTTAGAACTCTTCAATTGAAATGGAATTTAAGTAAGTATAAACGAAAAGCATATTCTGCACTTCAAGTCCGTGCTCATTCCTTTATTTAATACACTTTTTTAAAAAGTGCAGAAATATGTATTCATCATAGGATTACAGAAATTGAAATTTATGCACTTACATGCACTTTTTGCTTTATAATATCAAACAATATTAAAATTGAAAAATGGCTTCGCCGACGACCCAGAAAGGATTCGAGTTTAAATTGAAATAGTTTATGCGGCTTTCGCGTCAAAGGAAGCACGATGTTTCCTATGGAATTACCTTTCATCGTTTATGTTACGTTAGGTTAAAATGAAAATGACTCAAATATGTCCAAAAATCAAATAATATTTTCGAAAGCGTAGAATTCGGTATAAATATATTTTCTTGGTAATAAAAATACACAATAAAAATATATAATCTAATATTTTTATTGTGTATGTATGTGTTATCAGAATATCTTCTTGTGTTATAAGTTTTCTTCTTTTTATTTAGCGTTGAAAGTGCGAGGTTTTAATCGTTTCCCACATTTCGGGGTTAGAAAATAAAATTTTCGCACTGAGAAAACCAGATAAATATTGGTAATTTATAATTTCGGTGTTTTTTTAACGAAAATAATCCGAAAGAAAAATTAATATATTTTTTGTTTATTAATTTTTGTAATATTAGTTGTTACAATAAAAATTTTATTTCCGCTATAATAGCAACACCAAACTTTAAACACCTAACCTATGACTGACTCTTTAGCACTGATTTTAATATTTTTAAATAAAATCATCAGTATTTCAAGTATTTCAAAATACCCAATTAAAGCAAGATTAACAACAAGACTTTGATGGGGACATGTATAAAAACAATAAAAGGATTCAGGATGTAGTTCCCAAAGGAAACGAGGACTCTGCAATAGATATTGATGTACTCCATTTTGAATTTTTGTGCCACATATAAAGTTTAGGTTGAATCTTTCTGTACTGGTCTTCCTCACAATGGCAAAACTAATAAACCATATCCTAACTTAGGAATATACTCTTTCGCTACCCTTCACTGAAGACGAACAAAAACTCCGAAACATCGACGTTTAATCGAAAGAATGTTAATCCATTATTAACGACCAGTGGCGGCTGGTGAAATTTGGGAATGGGGGGTACATGGGAAAAAAATTTTGCATTTTTCAAGGTCAAACACCTTAAAATTAAAAATTAGAAATTCGTAGAGCAAAAATATTTGCTTGAAGAAATAGGGTTCGTTAGGCAAATATTCCTTTTTTTTGATGCGATTGACAGAAATATGGAAAAATTATTTTCCATATTTCCCTTCACACGTTCACTTTCGACTGTAGTCATAGGAATTGTGCACAATATGGTTAATAGTTCAAGCGACTCCGAAAACGTCGTAAGTAAATTATTTTTATTTAACATTTGTAATAAAGCAACCGCACCACTATGTTGTATGAAATCATCTCTAGAATACATTATATACAGCTCATTTTTTAATTTTGTAATGTTGATCTTTGGAAATAAGGCACACATTGTTTTAATATGTTTCAGAGGAAAAACTATTCTATAATTGTTAAATTTCTCCTTTTCAAACAAATTGGTTAGGTATAGTTAAAAAATCAGTAAATTGAAATCTCTCACGTACGTTCATTAATATGATGTCACATATTTCTTTGCACTGCATTACCTTTGAGTCTCCTACAGTAACTTTTCTCTTTTTTCTTAAATTATCCACAGAATGTTCCTCGGAATGTTCTGTTAAAATGTCAGCATTATTTATTAATTCTTCTGTATTATTTCTTAGACATTGTATAGCAGCTGTAAACGAGTCTAAATTATTTCTAACAGTATTATCATCTAGATAATACTGTTAGAGTCTAACTGCCTCCCCTGTAACTGATTGAAAAGTATCTGTACTCTCACTCTGTACCGTCTGGTCGGCGGGGCAGCGCCCATTCAATGACGTAACAGAACGCATTAGAAAAGACGCGCTGGAAAAATAGAAGCTGTGTATCCTTTTCTTACGCATGGAAATAGAAAAGAAAAAAGAACAGGCACACAGTGGCCGTGCCCAGCCCAGTGGACACACGGATTACACAGACGGTGAAGCGTGAAGCGGTCTAGACGCTAGACGGATATGTATGCACCAAATGATTCAATATTCATGATGAAAAATTAAAAAAAAATCCGCCAAATTATAATAATTATAAAAGTTTATAAAATATCACAACATTCACAAGTCTTATGTGCTTACGCATAGGGCACGTGCCCTTGTGCCCATTATGACCAGCCGCCACTGTTAACGACCCATTAAGTTATTAGTTTTGAGTAATCAAATATACTACTTAAAACAGGACGGGGATGGGTTTCGATTTTATTCGGTTTTAAAATGACGATTTTTTTCAAATACAATATATGTATTCTTTTATTTTTGAACCTACAAAATGATATTTCATTTTTGAAATTCGGATGCAGCGTTGTCAATTTATCTTCGAAAAAACGCATTTTGCGGTGGCGCATTAAAAAATCAGAGTGTTTTTCACAAGACTAGGTATAGTGTTTATAATCTCAATTGAAACTGCATAAAAAATTCCGACAAAGGACACACGTGCGTAAAAAAAGAGGCCGCCGTCGAGGTGCAGGTGTTTCTTTTGTCGGAATTTTTTTTACAGTTTCAATTGACATTATATAGACTATAGCAATTTATCAAATTTCAAACAGCTGAAACTCAATTTTTTTAAATAGAACACCCTGTATTTCTTGTCTTCTTTGAAACGGACAGATAAATATCTTCAATTTGTTTCTTTTGAATACCATGTCTAAAATTAACAGTTTTTGAAAAAATCGAAGTAATATCCAAAATCAGTAGAATCTCCCAGGAAGATTCCGCGTATGATTGAAAATTACGTATGATCAAGAAAATGTTTCACTAATGTTTATGTCAACAAAAGTACTGTCATTGTGTTAGGTTGCTGCATGTTCAGATGTGAGTCAGGAGCATAATACAGGGTGCTTCATTATATTTTGACCTTTTTTAAACCTATATAACTTATGAACTAGTTGAGATAGGTAGTGATATGCGGTTTTCGCCAGTCTTCTTCTAATTTTGATAAGTTTTTTCCTGAGAATCCCTCTTTTTTTCTCTCCTTCTCCTTGTTTTTCACAGTTGGAAATTCCATTGTTTACCCTTTCCGAAAATGCCATATTTATCATGGAAATTATACAGAGTGATGGTTTTATAAGCTTTTCAAGTGAATACCCCGTTTAATCGAAATGCTACGAAAAAAATTATAATTCACAAAGTAGACTATGGAAATAAAAGACATCACTTGTAAACGTCAAATTAGTTTATTGACAGTGGCATGTTACTTCAATTGCTAATATTGAAAATGTAGGTAGGTACCTACATTTAAAACTGGATATAACTGATGATGTGTTACTGAATCTTGGCTGAACGATAATATACCTACACGTATATTAAATATTCCTGGCTTTTCCTTTTTGCGCAGTGATAGACAGGGCAGAGGAGGTGGAATAGGAGTTTTCATAAAAAGCACAATAGGTTATTACGAGCGAATTTTCAATGATTTTGGCAATTTGGATGGAGTTGAGGTTGTGTGTGTCGAATTTAGGATTGGGAAATTAATTTTGCTTCTGTGTATAGTCTATAGAATTCCCGGGAGATGTGTCGATACGTTCATAGAATTTTTAGACAATTTTTTATCTTTTGTTGTACCTCAGTATGATAACATAATGGTAATAGGAGACATAAACATTGATCAATTCCATCCAAATCCTTTCGCGGAATGTATTTTATCGTATGATTTCACTCAGTTGATAACAGAACCTACGAGAATAACCCAGAATTCTCAAACTCTTATTGATGTGATCTGTGTCAACAACACGGATTTCATATCATCCTCAGGTACCATAAATGCGGATTTAATATCTGACCATAGGGTAGTATTATGTGACTTACATATCGTTGTGCCAAAACTTGAACCCCAAATTATTAGGTATAGGAGTTATAAATCCTTTAATTACGATAATTTTTTCATAGATCTTAATAACATTCGTTGGGACAACATTTTATATTTAACTAACATCGATAGTAAGATTGAGTTTCTTACCAATAACATACTGTCACTATTTGACAAACACGCTCCTTTCACTACAATACGAGTGACCAAGCCATATGCCCCCTGGTTCACTGATGTCATTAAACAAATGAAACATGAGAAAGATAAGGCATTAAGTCGATATAAGAAACATAGAACCATTGCAACATGGACTTACTATAAACAAATGCGAAATTATACAGTGCAAGCAATAAGACGGGAGAAGGCAGCATATTTAACGTACAACCTAAACCGATGTAATAGTAAACACATGTGGAAGGCTCTAAGGAAACTGAATATCAAACAAAATCGATCGTCTGAGATTCCTTTAAATTTGAAAGATGTAAACCAAATAAATAATTATTTTACTTCAGTTTATAGTACAACTAATAATTGTCGAGAGGCAGTTGCACATTATTTATCTCATAAATATAAACCTAACCTTCATTTCAATATTCAGCTAGCCACGGTAGCAGAGGTAAACAAAATAGTTCATAATCTTAAATCTAATGCCTACGGAAGTGACAATATAAATGCTTATATGCTACAACTATGTTCTCCTGTTGTAAGTAAATATATTACTCATATTATAAACTGCTGTATAGAGTCTCAATACTTTCCTTACTTATGGAAAACTACCATTATTACGCCGCTACCTAAAGTCAACACTCCGCAAAACTTCAGTGACTTGCGGCCAGTAAGTCTGATTACTACTCTATCAAAAATTTTAGAAAAGTTCCTTCAGGAACAAATTTATAAATATGTAATAGACAATAATATTGTCTCCCAATTGCAGTCCGGCTTCAGAAAGGGCCATAGCACAATAAGTGTCCTTGCCAACATTATGGATGAAATATTAAGATCTTTGGATAAAGGATTAGCATCAGCCTTAATTCTTTTAGATTACTCTAAAGCTTTCGATACCGTTGATCACTCTCTTTTGTGCGCCAAGTTGAGCTTTTTTGGGTTTAAAAAAGAAAGTATAAATTTTTTTCAATCGTATTTGAGTAATAGACAACAATTTGTAAATTTAGATGACAATCATTCTCAAATATCTGAAATAACGTCGGGAGTTTTTCAAGGTTCGGTGCTCGGACCCATACTGTTCTTAATCTACACAGCGGATATTTTTGAGAATATAAAATTCGCAAATACTCATTGTTACGCAGATGATACGCAACTGTTTTATTCGTTTGATACAAAAAATGTTCAAATAGCAGCCAGAAACTTAAATGAAGACCTTAAATCTATCGAGAATTACTCAAAAAATCACAACTTAAAACTTAATACCGATAAATGTGCAGTGATTTGTTTTTGCAATAAGAAGTTTAGAGAATTTGTCAAAACCAATTTAAAGTTACTCCTAAGTGATACTATGTTACCAGCTGTGAGTAAATTGAAAAGTCTAGGTATAATTTTTGACGAACATCTGAGATTCAAAGATCATGTAAGTCTGCTCGTAAAAAAATCGTATATAGCTTTAAAATTTTTATATAATAACATAAATATAATCAATTTCAAGTTACGAAAAAAATTGTGCGAATCGTTGGTGATGTCTATAAGTAACTATGGAAATATTGTTTACTACAGCGCCTTAGATAGCTATACAAAAAATCGCCTTCAAAAAATCCAAAACAGCTGTTGTAGATATGTGTATCGCATACGCAAATATGATCGGGTTTCAAATAAAATTAATAGTCTGCAGTGGTTACGAATGGACAATACATTTAAATATAATCTATCTATCTTTGTGCATCGTATTTTAACAACTTCTTCTCCAACTTATCTGCGAGAAAAACTATCTTATAGACATAACGCTCACGGGAGAAATCTAAGATATGTAAATATAGTTTATGTGTACCGGCACATCGTTCAACCAAGTTTAGGGCGTCATTTTCATATAACTCTGTTAAAGTATACAACAACATAAGAGCCGATGTAAAATTGTTTGGCTTGAGCAGGTTTCGTAGGATGGTTAAGGCGCAATTAATTTTACTTCAACAAACATTGTGAGTGATTGTGTTCTTGCTGACTTTCATTTTAGTCACTACATATTTTAAAGTTATCATAAACATTTTATTTGTTCTAGAATATATAAAATAAGTATTTTTTAACTATGTTAAATATGTGGGTATATATATATGTACTATATACTATATATGTGTATATATGTGTATGTATGCTGTATATGTGTGTATGTGTATTGTAAGTATTTTTTGTACGAGTATATAACGTGGTATAAGAGGTTGAGTAGATTAGCTAAGGCTAGACTCCGCCTTTAGGAAATGTAAATGTATTTGTTTTTATACACATTTTCTAATAAAGACTATTATTATTATTATTATTATTATTATTATTATAACAAAGTGTAACAGGATATAAAAAGATCCTTAGCTTTTTCATTTAAAGTATTTTTCTTAAAGTAATTTGAGTATCTAAGTTGACAATAAATTAATTTGAAGTTTACAAGTGATGTTGTCTTATATTTCCATAGTCTACTTTGTAAATTATTGTTTTTTTTTCGTAGTGTTTCCATAAAATCATCAATCTGTATAATTTCCATGACAAATATGGCATTTTCGGAAAGGGGAAATAATGGGCTTTCCAATTGTGAAAAATTATACTATTTTTTAAGTGTTCTATTTGAAATAACAAAGTTGCCCTGTCCCCGAAAATACGCCATGTCAGACGCGATGAGCAAAAAAAGGATACGGATACTCATGAAAAAACTTATCAAACTTAGAAGAAGACGAAGACATTCATTTACTCAACTAATTCACAAGTTTTATGGGTTTAAAAAGGGTCAAAATATAATCGAGCAGCCGGCATTTTACCGTAATTTAAGTATTCTCTCAATTTTCTCAAAAATTGTTTAGATATGCTATTGAAAAGAAACCAATTAAAGATATTTATCTATCCCTCTTAATGGAGAACAAGAAATACAGGGTGTTCTATTTAAAAAAAAATGGAGTTCAGCTGTTTGAAAACTAATAAATTACTACTTACTCCTGTAAAAAACACTTTACAGAAAATGCAGAATTCAGAACTGTAGCGATTAAGAACGAATATAGTTGTATGTGTCTGCAAAATATGTTCCATTTGAAAAAGTGTAAGTTTGGTTCACTCCTCTGACAGGATCATCCTGTATGTTCTAAAATAATTTTAAAACATAGCTCGAAGTGATATACATAATACTCTAAAAGGAAAAAAAAGACTAGCAAACTAGAAAGTTAGGAACTGGACCGAGGCATCTTAGGTGACTTACCCTGTATATCCTTCTGAAACAGAAATTTTTTAAAAGGAAAAGGGGTTTCCCAATAGCGTCTACCGCCCAGGGACCCATATGCTGTTAAAACGGCTCAGCGCCCTTGCTTTTATGGATAAAACTATCAAACCCGATATAAATTTATTCGTGCTACTATGGCCTATCGAGGCATGCAAGAATATGTTCAATTTCATTAACAAAATTGCAGTTGGTTTAATTTCCAAGCATTTCTGACCCTTATTTCGTTAATATTCATGAGCCTTAAAGACTTTTTATATAACAGCTATCTATTTATTATAATACATTGTTATAAACGTATTATAATATAAACGTTGTTTTCAGTTAATTATTTTTACTAATACAAATACCGGGATATCAAAAATTATCTTGGTCAAGGGTGATTGTGGAATGTAAAACGTGTGTCTTACTTTAAATTTTTGAATATGTTTTGTTGTGTCAGAATCTGTCAAGTCATTGTGCTGAAATTTTCTAATCCAGTTTTTGAATCATGCCTCTTACCACACAGCACAAAATTTTCATGAATGAAGCCTATTTTCAAACGGGTGCGCTAGTTAATGGAAATTGGCAATACAGTCAACGTTTGTGTTTGGACAATTTTCGAGAGCACTTCCCAAACGTGGCAATATTACCGGACAATTTTTATGCGTGCCTTACAAATTGTGTTGAAGTGTTTCGCGAAACTGGTTGTGTGACTCATAAAAAAGGTGCTGGTAGACCAAGAGTTCGTACAGAAGAAGTTGTCAATGACGTTCGTCAACGTATGGAAGAGGAGCCTGCAAAACCTTTGAAACGTCTTTCTCAGGAAATTGGACTTTCTTATGGAACATGTCATAAGATTTTAAAGAAAGACTTGAACATGCATCCATATAAGATGCAAGCACATAAAGCTCTTCTGCCCGCAGACCACCCCAGACGCCTTGCTTACTGCCATTGGTTTGTCAATAATTTAATGAATGACGATCTTCTGGACTTAACTTTTTTTTCTGACGAAGCGTGGTTCCACCTTTCGGGATACATCAATTCTCAAAATATGCGAATGGGGAGCAATGACCCTCATGTTTTTACTGAATCGCCACTACATGCTCAAAAAATTTGTGTTTGGATGGCAGTTTCTCGCAGAAGAATAATTGGGCCAATTTTTTTCGATTTCACCGTCAACGCAGAAAGGTACAGACACAACTTTTTGGCTGAATTTGTGCAACAGTTAAACGATGATGAACTTCGGTACGGTTATTTCCAGCATGACGGTGCAACAGCACATACTACACGAGAAAATATTGCTTTCCTCCGCGAGTTTTTTGATGACCGGCTGATAAGTTTGCATACAGAAGTTGAGTTTCCTCCGAAATCACCTTGTTTGACAATTATGGACTATTTTATATTTCCTTACTTAAAAAACAAGATTTTCGCAACTCCGGTAAATAATTTGCAAGAACTGCAACAAAGAATTGTTCAGCAATGTTTTTCACAGTATGAGGAGGCGCGTCAACTTGTGCATCGAACAAAACGGGGGACATTTCCAACAATTACTGTAATTTAATTTTTCTTGTTACTAAAACCGTTATTTCATAATTTGTAGTTCATTATTGTTTTACAACTGATGAAATTTGTAGGTTATTGATGATGTCAGTGTGACAGTGACATAAATATTTCAAATTTAAAGTAAGACACACGTTTTACATTCCACAACCACCCTTGACCAAGATAATTTTTGATATCCCGGTAGATAGATATACAAACATTTAAAGCCTAAAAAAAATGCAGAAGAAATTAGCATTAGAAATTAACAACTTCATAAATTAATAATAATAGGTACTAATATCCGCCAATTAAAATTAGATGAGCTAGAGATAATGAAGTCGTGCAGTGATTAATAATAATGAAAATCAATGTCTTTCTTTTGTCCCAATGGAGTAAATTTTACTAAATTTAAAACTGTGTCTTTTAAAAATTAACTTTTACTCGATTTCCAGAAAACGATTAGCTAGAATTAAATTTTTCTTCCATTTAAAGATCAAACTGGAGTCCTTTCAAAGTCCGTTGGTTTAAAGTATCGCAAAGGGTGGGTTAATAACATTTTAATGTTTTGGTAACTGGAAGTGAAGGTATATAATTACATCCTTGGTCTGCTCCACTTTTATCTAATTTACCCAAAGTATATATCAAAAGGGCTTCTACGTTTGTTTCAATTTGACAATTTATTTATATTCAGAGATATAAACATAGAACATCAGATATTTTTTTGCATCATCTGGTCAGTTATTTGTAAATATTTTCATATTCTTGTAATAATTCTTTAAAAAATTGATTCAACTATCAATGAATTGAAATACCGGTACATTTTTTAAAATATTTTTTCTTTAAATATTGTTTTTAAGTACGTTTCTTCTATATTGCTTCTAACATGCTTGAGGTAATTAAATATTGTTCCAAATTTTGCAAACTTAGAGCTTTAATGACACTGCCAATAAATATTTGCATGCAATGTTTCTATTAAATAGATGTTGTAATGTTTTTAGTAACTAAAGAAACTCGGAACTGAAAATTACTAGAATAACTACTAACAAGATTAATAAGAAATATGTTTTAATATCTTTAAGAGAGCATAAATGCGTGATCTTATAAATCCACGTGTACAATTTTATACATTGATTGCGGCATTGTAGGCACTTGATGATTCCTGAGGATTTTCTGATGTATTAAAATAATGAAACAAAACGTAAAATTATGAACCATCACATCTGGAAACTTTGAAAAAAAACACTTACAAATATTTGCAACTAGACATAATTAATTCACAAATTTGTGTAAAAATACCATGCGGTGCCTATAAGTCTAGGGAACTATAAATTTAAATTAAGTCACTATTAAATAGAACATATTTACTTACCTATAAAACATTATTCTACCGGAAGATATATATTTTCTAACAGTTACACATTTTTTAAAGGTATCAGATTATTGGCTATTTTTTTTATATAATTATCTAAGTTTAGTTTCAACAAACCAAACCCACGAAATTTTATTCATAAACTATATAAAGTTTGCATTAATTTCCCTTAGTCTTTATTTTTCTCAATTCCTTTAAATCACTATTACGCTCACCAAAAAATCATTTTGGGGAAAACTTGAGTTTTTGACACTGTTTAGTTCACGTAATTATTATATTTTATTATAAAAATATTTCATGGTAATTTATTCCGAAGTGTGCCGGCCAAAATTGTACGTCGGTATCAGCGATGTTTTTTGGAAACCATATCCGTGGAAAATGCATCACATCACCTACGGAATCTGGAGAGCGACTGAAATATTGAAGACCCGGGAAAAGACGATCCTTATCGAGCCGAACCGGAAATAGTCGAGGAGGAAATTCACTATCAAATTGTAATGGCTTTTCAGAAGAGTTTTCAGGAACATTTTCATGAATTATTACGTACGTTTTTATTCCAATTTAGCTATGTGTGATATATATGGGTTCAACTGTGTTTTAAAACGGACAAAGGTGAAGGCATTGGGAGGGTTCCGGAACAAAAGAAGTAAAATAAAAATGGTTTTCTCAATTCATTGTAGAATGACAAAACTATTAGTATTCAGTCTTGTTTAAAAATGTATTTATTCACTGGAATTAAGTACTTGAAAAATATGTTAAATATTTGTATGCAACGTTTCATTATAAAGCGTGTAAAATTGGTTGCATATACTCAAGAAGAATCATATATATAATACTACTATATCGCGTGTTTCCTATGTTAGCCCATAAGCGGTTTCTCCGAAAACATTAAAGGACAAAAGATATAGTGCTATACTGTTCCAGAGACCCTTTGTTCGATTTGCGCATGCGCAATCTCCATGGTTACGGAAGCTGACACACTGTTTATAGGCTGACGGACTTCCCAACTTTCAACTTTTTTTTAAAAGAAGTCGGTAGACAGAGATGCAGTATTTATGCTGCATGCTTATTGGATGTCGCGAAATTCGTGCGCATGCGCATATTTGACTAAGGTACTCTCGATAAGGATAGAGATTGTATGTCGGCGCCGTGTTGTTTTCGGAATTTTTGGGCCTCTACCCGCGATATAGTAGTATTATATATATGAGAAGAATATACTGCGTAGCATAAAATAGTAATACATAAATAGTCTGTACTCCGCACTTGTAAAATGTAAATAGTTTTGTAGTCTTTTTCTTTTTAGATTATCAAATAGTCACAATGAGGAAAAACTTTTCATATTATATTGTAGGAGATTAAAGAATGTTTTTCTTTTTGTAGACACGGTGATATCAGCGCAATGTAGAGATAATAATAGTGTTGCATCGCTGTTATGTATTAAACGCAGCTGATAATATTTTAAAGTATGATGCGACCTTAGTTTTTTTTGGGTCTGATCATTGTCGTTGGACGCCACTGGAATATACCAAGGTATATGAATAATAATAATAATAATAATGTATTGTGGTAGCAGGGCAAGTTTAAATCATGATCAACTTCGTACATTTAAAATTTGAAACTTTGATTCCGATATAAATGTATTTTTTATTTTATTTAAATTTATACTTTCTTATTTTTCAAATTAGGACAACAAATGCAACAGAAGCCCATACTCTACATAATGCCTTATTCTTATTACTCTGTAATAATACCATCAGTACAGCAGCAGCTGGAGTATTTGGGCTGAGACTTATATGGCGTACAAGCTTATAGTCTGGGGACTTATCTTAAGGTATTCCAAGCAGAAATTTTTGCAATTATTTGGTGGAGAATGTGAGGGGAGGGTACAAGCATAAACCCATGTACATATTTTCTGATAGTCAGACTGCAACAAAGGTTCTGAACTCAAACAACATCAGTTCAAGTCTTGTTTGGAACTGTTTTCAATTGCTTGTGGAACTGGCAAATACCAATACGGCAAGACCATATTGGGTGCCAAATTATAAAGGCATTGAAGGAAATAAACGAGCAGATAAAATTGCTAGAAATGTCTTTCATGGGACCAGAGCCAGCTTGCGGAGTCGCTTATAGTGCTGCCAGAACGGCTCTGGGAAAATGGGTCGAACTAGAGTATAGGAATTACTGTTTTTTAAAACCCCAGGTCAGAATCATGTGAAGGCACTCATGGAAGGTCCTTTGTAGAGAAGAATTATAGAGATGCTGGGCATGAGTAAACCTCGGCTCAGGAGCATGACAGAAAGCAGATAGAAGAAAGCCCGGAATATCGGGGCTGTGATGATGTAGACTAAACTGCGCTTCACAATGTAAGTGAATGCGAAAACTATCCTCGTATGAGGCTAACGCTCCTGAGTAAATCATTTTTGGAACCTTCCCAGCTAAGAGAAATTTCAGCGAATAGACTTTTGGACTTTATACAAAGAACAAAGTTGCTCGCTGAATAGAAGATCGGCGGGTTGCACCATAGAAGAAGAAGAATAATAATAATAAGAAGAAGAAGAAGAAGACGAAGATACCGTCAGTACTGTATACAGCGGGTTTATGAATTTATCCAAATTCTAATGTAAATTCAAATGAACCGTCAAGCGATAAAAACAAGGATAGGAGATAGATAAAAGACACGTATAGAGACAATTATCACTTTCATTCAGAAATTGATAGCATACTTGAAACAGAAACAACATGGCATCGAGTTGCCCTGTATCCCCAAAAAAATGGAACTGGGGATACTATAAACTTTGAAATTTTAAATATAATAATCTAGTTTAATAGTTTTTTAATACATTCGAACAAAGGTCTTTCATTCTACAAACAACAGTGTCTTGATATTAAATAATTTCAGAAATACGGCCGTTCGCATATGGTTCAACAGGTTTATTTTTGGTTATATAGTTCTTATATAGTTTAAGGTAGGTATTTTCAACTAGACTTATTTATTACAATTGTATAAATAAACAAAACGTGCAGTGCATGGTTTTAATTAAAACAACCATTAAAACATGGGAATTGCCTTCAAAACATATATAAAGGCTCTGTATATACTACTGGATTACTGATACTATTTCTGGCGGGGAAAAATGACCAACCATCTTTCTTAAATATATATACCAATATGATGTTAAGGGGTTGCAGTGTCTCGAATTATAAAAATTGTTAATCTTTTGTAAAACACGAATCAATGGATTTAAATGAAATTTAAGGTGAATAATAAAAATAAAGATAAAATGAAGCAACATTTTTTTTCATCCAGTAAATTTTAATTACCGGCATCTAACAGTTGCCTCAATTTACCTTGGCTAATTAAAAAATGCTTCTATTTTTTGTCCATTACGTGCCTGACGATTATAAAGAGTTTTAATAAAAAAAATGCTCTCTTGCTAAATTTCGATATTCCTAACCCTTTCCTGGAAAGATTAAATAAAATATCAATTATTGTAACTACGCTAAAACTTCGTAAAAGAATGATTTAATCAAGTTTGTATTCAATCGAGCCAATTTCGTAAGCAAGATCCATAACTTGAATTGTAACTATCAAAACGCTGACAAAACATTTTTTCAAAATTATGCCCTTAACTACCTTGCATCTGCCATAATTTTTTAAAACGTGAAATATCTTCAAACCTATTGAATTAAAGCATGGTGCGTGTTTTAGATTTAAAATTTTGTTCTGTTTCGAAAAGTTCAAAATATACAGGGTGGTCCATTTAAATATTGCTGCAAGTTGACAGCCACTTTTTTACTCGTATAATCAGAAGCTCAAAATATTTGTTTATAATTAATCAAGATGGTGTGTTATACGTCTGCTGGCTAAACAGAATTATTTGTTAAAGGTCATTCACGTATAGTTTAAAGTGACGTCATTTTCAGTAATTAATTAATTGTTGTCAATATTCGATAAACAAATGACCAATAAATTAGCGTAGCATTTACCATTTACAAAGAGTTTTATATTTGGCAACCCGTCTCTGCGTTGTCAAGTTGTTATTCATTTGTTTTGCCTATCTATTGTTTGCTGGTTTTTTGGTGTTTGATTCTGCTTAAATTTTGCTCGTGTATTTTCTATTTACGTTTTCTAGTTATTTACTTTATTTACACTAAAAGCAGTTCTTACCAGAACTAAAACCGTTGTGATTCTGTGACATTTTTCAAGCTCCTGCCCGCGAAAAAGTTCACCTGTCAACGGTGTATTTTTTGACAAGGTGACGTCACTTTAAACTTAACGTGAATGGCCTTTAGTAATAAATATTTTACCACCACGCTCGCTCAGTGGAGTAGAGCGTGTTGTGGCAACATTTCGATCAAAGCATCGATCCCACTGTAACCTATTAGTGTCTGGGTTCCATCCTCAACTCCGGCACTGACAGTGTCAATGGGTCGACGGTGTTTGTCTTGGTTTTTCAATATCTCCTCCGCCTCCAGACATTTTTTGACTTTGGATTTGAGGGTTGTCCCCCAAAATATTGATCTTATTCTTATTATATGTTAATCGCTCTCTCGAAGATCTATTTTTTCCTGTAAAAATTTTAAATTAAAAACATTACATAAATTAGACAACTCCCAAATCCAAAGCCAATGGCTGTGGTTATATATTGAGAAAAATGCAAACAAACACCCCGTATCCCCCAACATGCCAGTGGCGGAGCAGGGGGATCAAATCCAGATCTTGCAAATTGCGCTACCGAGGCGGTATAGTAAGTAATGTGTGGCCCAATAGTGTGGCAAAGTTCCATAACTCCTATGCCGTAATAAAAAAAAAATTAGGATCTGATAGAGCGTAAGACGGCGCCCATTTTAAAAATATGTATACCTAGTCATATAGGGTGCTCTATAAACCCTGGGCTATATCAGACTTATGTTTTTTTAAATCGAATGACTTATTTTTTATTTCATATTTGAATTCGACAATATAGGGTTCACTAGTATAATACAGAGTAGTTCAGATGATATGAGCATTTTTATGTCTTAATCACAATAAATTGAGCACCCTGTATCTTTTTTAAGAAAATAAATACTAGATAATTTTTGGCTTCATTAGTTATGCTATACAGGGTGGGAAAAATTTTAATGTGCAGCATTGGTATCTCGGAAA
Source organism: Pogonocherus hispidulus (assembly GCA_963924545.1). NCBI lineage: Eukaryota > Metazoa > Arthropoda > Insecta > Coleoptera > Cerambycidae > Pogonocherus > Pogonocherus hispidulus. Next base: position 35,968,415 of record OZ004697.1, on the reverse strand, counting down.
CGGTAAAAGATACAACGTGGCTCAAATTAGGAAAAAATTGCGCAATTTTATGCTGATTCAAAATATGTGAACAAGTTTAATATATAAAAAATAAAATTTGCCAATTTCTTTTAAGTTAAATAACTTCTCTTGAAATAAATGTAGACTTTTGAAATTTGGTACGTTTACATAGTTTGATGAGAGCTTTCGATTGCCATACTAAAACATGTTCTAGGCCTACTAGTTTTTCCGCAACAATATTCAACTTTTGAATTTCTTATGGGCGCCATATTGGATTTTTACTTCACTAAATACAGAAAGAAATTATAAGCACGGTGATATATCACACTTGATACTTTCTTCTATAAATATGGATAATACACGCGATTAACGATAAATATTATTTATTTACAAATAATAAACAATCATTCATTTATAGTTAATTGTTACAAAGTGTGTTTTTAGCTTTTTAGAGGAACTAATTATTATAATAAGAAAAACAACTTATTTATACTGCTCGAATTGGCTGCCATTACTCTGAATACAAAGTTGAGTCCTTGCAGACATGCCATCCACTGCACGTCTTACTGTTCCACCATCTATTGAATTTATGTATTCATTAATTCTTTCCAACATTTCATCCTCTATCGATGGCATTGGATTATTGTAGATATAATTTTTAACAGCTCCCCAGAAATAATAATCTAAGGGGTTTAGACACGGTAATCGCGGTGGCCATAGAATGGGACCATTTGTACCCATCCACGATTTCGGAAAACGTTGATCTAGGTCTAGGTACTGGGTTACAATCCTAGCATTGTGTGAAGGGCATTCATTTTGTTGAAACAACTGTAAATTTTGTATATTTTGCAAAGGAAGGTCATCCAGCATTTCCTCCAAATCATTTTGTAAGAAGTGTAAATAATTTCGAGAAGTTAATTTATCAATAATACGATAGGCCCTAATACCTTGTTATCTAAAATTCCACACCAAATATTAAACTATGTAAACGTACCAAATTTCAAAAGTCTACATTTATTTCAAGAGAAGTTATTTGACTTAAAGAAATTGGTAAATTTTGATTTTTCCGGCATAACTCCCGAACGGCCCGGAATATATTAAACTTGTTCACATATTTTGAATCAGCATAAAATTGAGCAACTTTTTCCTAATTTGAGCCACGTTGTATCTTCTACCGTTTCCGAGATACCAATGCTGCACATTGAAATTTTTCCCACCCTGTATAGTCTAGATTTATCTTCTATAGAATTTCCTTCAAAATAGCTTTACTTGTATACAAGGCGAACCAAAACTGGCAACCGTAGTTTTCTCAATTTTTATAAATGAAACACCATATGTTTTATATGATTTTCATTAAGGTGTCTCATGACTCTTTCTATTCTATGATATGAAGCATTCCCTATACCTATTTACAACGGTTTTTGAGATATTTTAGGTTTTATGCTCTAAATTTTCATTTTTTTTAGAAGTAGGAGATGGACTAACTAACTGTTTAGTGAGTATAACTATCTAATACAAGTACCAATTAAACTACACAAGATAACAGATCAAATAAACCATTATAAGTATCATTTTCACAATATTTTTAAAAATTATGTACTTTTTATTTTCTTAAAACAGATACAGGGTGCTCAATTCATTGCGATTAAAATACAAAAATGCCCATATCTTCTGAACTACACCGTATAATACTAGTAAACCCTATATTGGCGAATTTGGAAAAATGACCCAAATTGAAATATGCAATAAAAAATATATAATTCCATTTAAAAAAACATAAGTTTGATATGGCCCCGGTTTATAGAGCACCCTTTTATATACCTATACATATTTTTAAAATGTGCATCCTATTAGGCTCTATGAGAGCCAAAAATATAATTTTTTTTTTGTTTTGTTTATTACGTTATAGGAGTAATGGAACTTTGCCATACTAAAGATCCACTATGAGATCCAAAAATATTAATTTTTTTTTTGTTTTGTTTATTACGGTATAGGGGTAATGGAACTTTGCCATACTAAAGGACCACCCTGTATATCCCTCGCCCATGGTTTATGATCTCTTTACTCCTTGGCGCTTCAGAATTAATATATGTGCTACAAAATTTACTGCAAATGTATTTAAAAATGTATATGGATAAAATGGCCGATAAACGAATGTGTATCCAGTAAATTGAGATAATTAGCAACATAACAAACTATCTCTCCTTCGATATTCTTTCCAATCACTCGAGGTACACTTTTTCTATGTATCTATTTACAGCAATTTTTAATTATAGTTAAAATGGTCCATTATTTTGTTGCATCAACTATCATTTTGACTAATTCATCTCGGTGACGGTAACATATAATGCCTTAACAACTCCACAATGCCTACATTTTTATTTTGAATTAGAAATTATGTAAAGTAAAATTATCTCAATTTCATCCGTTCATTTGGCGTTTCAGACAGAAATGCATTAACATCATTTTCAGTGAGTCAGTACACGATTAGAGACGGAAGAGCGGAAGTTTCGCGTGATAAGCGGTTCTCGAAGCCGTAAAAATTAAAAAATGGGTCAAGGGCTCTCGAGAAAATTCGGGATTATGCCCCATATCAAATTTTTAAATATAGTTTAAAAAATTCTGTTAGCTTCTTCAGCATGATAACGTCAATATGGTTCTTTACTCTAATGTTGATTTGAGGATGGAACACATGGACCAAAACGTAGACAATTTGTTTTTCATTAGTATCTCCAAAAATGCGCAAGAAATACATTATTGGTATTGATTCACAACGTTCTTTAACTTGTCTGATGAGATAAATAGTTGGTTTTATTTTTCATATATGACTAGATTTTTCGGACAACAAATTTAAGCTTGTTTGTTGGGCAGCTTCGTGGAGATCTGCAAAGGTAGACGAAAACTCAGAGTCCGAACTATTCGACATTATTATGCAAATTGAAATTATACATCACAGTACGACTGAAACAATAACTGAGCTGATGTCATAATATAAAGATGACAACTTCGCGTCTTTCACATCATTTATTTTATTTTATTTCGTCTCCGATGCAATTTTGTTTTTATTTTGTCTTTGTCTCTGGGGTCTGCTAGGCAGTCAACAATTTATTCTTGTGCTCTATACACTTTTTTATCAAAAACACAAAAAATATGTGTGCTTACGTAGGTACTATTGCACATGCTTATCCAATGAAGTATAACTGAAGTAATAAGTTGTAAATAAAGTATAAACTTTACACTTTAAAACCAAAATAACTATTAGGTTTAACCATTTTTGTCATTTGATGCCCATATCTTCTGAACTACTCTGTATAATACTAGTAAACCCTATATTGCCAATACCCCCTTGCCAATAACAATTATTTAATAATTATTTAATTATTATTTTTAATTAATTATTATTTAACAATTATTTAATTATTTCTTTGAAATATCGCTTTAAGGACGACTTTTGTTATAATCACAAGCCTAATTTAAATTGTGTAGCTTGCAATAAAATAGAGTTGCTGAATTATAGATTCTTTTTCTTGATTCATGTTGATTTCGCATCCCGCGTAAGTCACTAACTCTCACAGGTAACTAAAAATTAAGCAAACTAACGGTATTGTACTTGTATTTAAAAATTTACCAAATAAAATTAATATTAGAAGGTCGGAGGTCGGTTCTGAAATACATTATCAATTATTTTTTCTATTTTAATATAAAATCTAAGAATGTATTCCTAGATTTTCTTTTTGATTTTGTATACCTTACCACACTACCTATGATGAAGTTTTTGAATACACAACTTTATAAAAAAGAGGTTTTTACCTCTTTTTTTAAATTAAACTTGAATATGATGAACTCTAAATAGACATTAAAATACCTTTCCAGTTCCAGGGCACTAAATTCTAAATACAATTCTGTTAATACGTATACTGAATACATAATACACCGAGCTGTGTTAAGGGTTGCATAAACTAAGGTAAGGAAACAATCGCTGAAAATTCTATTGAATATGATCAATAAACGAGTAAAAGCTACCTATTTTATACAATACCGGAGATTAAACCAAAAGTAAAGTAATTAAACATTTTTATTTATACAAAAAAATAGTTAAAATATAAACCTGATTTATATAAAGTTGCCAAAAGTTTCATTGCGCCTTTATGAGAGGTTGCAAACTCTTTATCGGACCAAGATAGAAAGAAAGTTATATAAACTTTTCTTCTGATTGATATTTCTATAAGTGGTTGACGTTTAATAATGACAATAATAATAATAATAATAATAATAATAATAATAATAATAATAATAATAATAATAATAATAATAATAATAATAATAATAATAATAATAATAATAATAATAATAATAATTTCACCCCCATTCTCATCGACAGGATTAGCCGGGAAATCCGAGACTTGTGTGGGAACAGGGGCGGCATATTATTATTCAGTAGGCCGCAATTGATCCTCAGGAACGACTTACGTTGGTAAGCTCTAATTACCACTGCTGAAATAAGGGAACCTGGTAACATATTTTGAAAGTTTAATTTGGTTAGCCAGGATCCAGTAAAAGAAAGATTAGAATTTGTATCTATGGAGTATAGATTCAGGTATATTTATTTATTTATTGGACATTTAAGATACATGTGTACCTACATATGGTAAGTGAATATAAACAACATTAGACAATATAAATCCCTAACACACATGCCTACTAACAACAAGATATAATAAAACGATACATACACCTACATAGGCATTCAGTGAACAAAGTAAAGACTCAACCGTTCTCTACGTAAAAAGTCCTGGATACTATTAAAAGCACCTTTACATAATGATTCTTTCACCATGTTTTAAATTTATTTATAATTTTATATTTTTATTTTAATAATTTTTATTTTATAATTTTTATTTTATTTATCATTTTATAATTTTGAGTTTGTCTAGCTGCAGGAGGAGGGCTATTGTAAAATATAATACAATTATAATTGGGGAGTGTTTGTAAATACTTGTGCGGTGTGAAGGTATACTCAGTAACACGTCATGTCAGAAAGCATAAGAGTGATAACAATTTTTTTGTATAAATAAACCCATATTCTTCTTTATACACGTTAAATATTTCAGAATACAAATACATGTAGTAGTTTGTGTAGTAGTGTATTTTTCGTTTTAAAAATTCTTTTACAGATCTCATGGGAGTTCATTCGAAATTCAATGTGACAATTCTTTTCTGAACCACAAAGATTCAGTCTCTATTCGCCAAACTTCTCCAAGCAATAATATTATAAGAAATATGTGAATATGCAAGTGCATAATACAAGTTTAATAACCCTGCTTCATCCAGCATATCTCTTAGTTGAAGTAGTGCAAAATACGCCTTATTAAGCTGTGCACACACATGCTCAACATGTTGACTCCACAGAAGTTTTGAATCTAAGTGAATACCAAGCTATTTCGAATTATGGGGGACCCCTACATCTTGATGTAAAATCACATCAGATGGCAACTGCTTCAAAGTTCATCACAACCGTCTTAGATTCATTCGGAATTAATGTATCCCTCTGGGGAAACGTAGTTTCAACAAGTACTCGGAGCTGGTCAGGAGTGGAGTCCTTTGGACTCTAGTCAGGAGTATCTGCAGGAAACGGTATTGTGATGTCATCGGCAAGTATACTCAGATGTCCATTTGTTATAAAATAAGGCAAACTATTGGTATATAATATAACATAAAAAGTAGTGGCCCCAAAACTGAGCCCTGGGGAACACCTAACAGTATGTTATTCTATTCCGATTGCTGCTCATCAAGTTGTATATTAAAATTACTTAGAATATGGGAATTATAAATGTAATTTAAAGAACAGAAAGCAACAAATATTCGTCTATGGTAATGTATCTTTATGCTTCTTAGATCCCATCGAGGTACCCTATAGTTGTAGGTATAATTGTGATGGCATGGATAATGTATACTTAATTACCTAACGTGTGAATAAAAAAAATGTATGACGGATCTAAGAGAAGGTCCTTCACTCGCATTTCTACAACGCGTCCCCAGCTTTAGTTACGCATAACACCCTTAAAGCTCTTTTTTGCCGTTTTCTTACCTCCACGTCCTTTTTTATACCCTTATTGCCAAAATCGCAGCTGTGTTTGCTCGGAAAGGGTTTAAATCGTAGATAGTATTACCTTGCATTTTTTAAGCCTTTTCTCGACGAATAAAGGGTGAAACCAAACACATGTAAGGGTGAATTTTTTAAATGAGGAAACCTATTAAAGGGTAAAAAATGAAGTTTCCGTACGTGTTTATTTTCAAGTTTCTCATGGCTTTGGTTTGTGTGAATGCGGAAAAGGTAAAGGGTTTTAAAATAACGGCATGGGAATATGAGAACTTAACAAAGGTTCTATTTAATAAAAAAATCTGAAAATATTTACTTTTTAAGATTGGAAGGCTGTGTACGAATAGTAATTTTTATTGATCTAGAGATAAAACCGTTATTCTGTTAAGGTTGTAAAAAACAGTGACTAGCTTTGCTACTATACAGGGTGTGTTACGATGAATTGACATTAGATATATGTCTTACACCAGAGACTTATACAGATTCTATACGTCTCTGCTTACACTAATCAAGATACAAAATTGAAAATTTGATTCCGGCTATATATTAGGCTCTATTGATTGAAATTAACAGGCATATTTTATTTATTTCGCTTCAACTTCCTTATATTCTAAATGGAATCTACCCCTACTATCCCATACTTAAAATTTATACTTCCAGAGATATTTTGATTTATTTTAAATAATTGACAGGGTGGAGGATAAGTGGAGGGTGTTACTACTAAATAAATATGTCTGACATCAGTTATAGAAAAATTAGTACCTAGTTAGGAACTTACTGAGCCAACCTCTGATCTCTTTACTACAGAGGTTTTAGCTCGAAATAGGATATTTGTTACTTTTTTTATATTTATAGAAAATACCCCTTGAAGGGTATTTTGCTGCTATTACAATCTGATCAAAGGGAAATCAATAAGTAATTTGATTCTATCCTAATTTAACTAAAGTTGAAAATTTTAGAGCTAAGCTCTTACTCACTAGTGTACCACTAGTCTTACTCACTAGTGTAGTTTGTGTAATTAAGTCTGATAACTTAATTACACTAACACTAACGTGTAACACTAACTCAAAGGGCTTAACCCTCTTGAGCCTTCTTACTATGTTAGTGTTATCGAGGAGCTGGATGGCCTCGATGTTCACATGTTGATGGAGTCGTTGTTCGTGAGTCCTTGCAAATTTAGTAATTGTCTGCTCTACAGTGTCCATCTGAAGATCTCGATGAAGGTCGCTGTTTCTGATGTAGGCGCTTTGACGATGTTCCGCAGTACTTTGTTCTGAAATCTTTGAATGCACACCCCACAAAAATTATCGCAACACTAAAAATTTGCTATTATTTTGATATTCGTTTTCTCTGGAACTAATTGTCCGATTTAATTGATTTTTTTTTTGTATTGTAGGTTGATTCGTTAGCAATGTGACTGGTTTAGTTACATTCTCGAAAAAAATAATTTTGAATACATACAGGGTGAAACAAGTGTAACATGATTTGTCACAGAAGTTTAGAACACCCTGTGGAGTTAATCAGTTATGGCAACATAGTAAAACTTAATAGGAGTTAAAGCGACTTCTTTTCTTAACATAATCGTCTTGGTTTCACATCGATATCTCAATAATTAAAGGAGATATTTCAAAATAAAGGGTTCAGTGTCATTTCAGTAAAAAAAATCAAATAAACCTTAACAAACATTTACAGATTTTACGAAAACTTAGCAGGCTCTGAAAACAAAATTTGAAATGTCATTCCTACAATCATTATTTCTACAGAAATACGATTGTTACAGTTTTGTTAAAACTCTTTTAATTTGCGTGCTAAATTTAAAAAAAATGAATGCTGAACTTCGTTTAAACAGACATTTGTCAAATGAAGAGTCAGTAAGAGCAATTGCACTCGTTGAAGACGGACGAAGTCAAAGATATGTGGCAAATGTAATAGGTGTTCAACCAAGTACCATTTCCAGATTAATCAGGCGTTATAGAGAAACAGGACAACATTCCAGAAGGCAAGGACAAGGGCGTAAAAAGGTAACTACAGCTGCAGATGATAGATTTCTAAGACTTTCTGCATTAAGAACTCGACATTGTACTGCTCGTATGCTTCAACGAGAAATTTTGGGAGCCAGACATGCAAACATTTCTTTACAAACTGTTAAAAACCGTCTTAGAGAAGTTAATTTACGTCCTATGGTTCCAGCCAAGGGACCACGTCTGACCAGGGAACATCGAGTTGCCCGTCTCCAATTTGCTAGGGAACACAGTAACTGGGGCCTAGAAGAATGGTCTAGTATACTGTTTACTGACGAATCAAGATTTTGTTTATATTCGTCAGATAGACGTATGCCAGTATACAGAAGGCCAGGTGAACGGCATATGCAGTGCAATTTTCGACAGATCGAAAATTTTGGAGGTGGATCGGTAATGGTGTGGGGAGGAATTTCTGTTAATGGGCGTACGGCATTGGTGCCTGTCAACAATGGCAGCATGACTGCCCAACGTTACATAACGGATATTTTAGTTCCTCATGTGATTCCATATGGACGCTTGTTGGGTAATAATTTTACCTTAATGCAAGATAACGCACGTCCTCACGTTGCACGTATAGCAAGAGAATATCTTGAAAACAGTCATGTTGTTACAATGGACTGGCCTGCTCGCAGTCCAGACCTAAATCCAATTGAGCATGTATGGAACTACATGTCATGGAAAATCAAGGAGGGTCAAATCCCCTGCCGAACATTAAATAAGCTCCAGAACAAGCTTCAAGAGATTTGGAATGATATAGGGGAAGATTACATACACAGTCTGTTTGAAAGTCTACCACAGCGTATTCAAGCAGTAATTGAGGCTAGGGGAGGAAATACCCGATACTGAAAATTCTTATTTTAATTTTATGACGTGTTTTATTGCTGTAAGGGTATACTGTTTTATTAAATTTGTTTAGTGATGCACTTGTAATCGATTTTTTTTTTACTAAAATGACACTGAACCCTTTATTTTGAAATATCTCCTTTAATTATTGAGATATCGATGTGAAACCAAGACGATTATGTTAAGAAAAGAAGTCGCTTTAACTCCTATTAAGTTTTACTATGTTGCAGTTAACTGATTAACTCTACAGGGTGTTCTAAACTTCTGTGACAAATCATGTTACACTTGTTTCACCCTGTATGTATTCAAAATTATTTTTTTCGAGAATGTAACTAAACCAGTCACATTGCTAACGAATCAACCTACAATACAAAAAAAAATCAATTAAATCGGACTATTAGTTCCAGAGAAAACGAGTATCAAAATAATAGCAAATTTTTAGTGTTGCGATAATTTTTGTGGGGTGTGTATATTACTCTTACTGACAGCCCCAGAGCTGTATTCCATAGGTCCATACCGGCTTAAGAATTTGTTTATACAACATATTTGTTACTACTGCCAATATGGGAATCTCTGAAAATATTATTTTTCAAATGTGACCACTATGATTTAAAATACAAATCCATTAAATAATGATTTTATAGGTTTAGGATAACCCAATATCAAATTAAAGCATTTTTATATACAGTGAGTCCATAAAGTCCCGCATAAATTCATTATTTTGAAAATGGTAAAGCTTTTGAAAAATCGCTCGGACCCGTCGATTTTGTTTTCTTTTTACACTTATTTTACATATATTAAAATAACTCTTTTTTACGAATATGGTCATATAATACTTTATGGATCTATCTCTAATAATAAGGGAGATATGAGATAAAGTGCCATAAGAGCAATGTGCTAGAAAGAGAATATCGATTCGTTACTAGGCACAGTAGTAACGAATCGATATTCTCCAAGACATCCAAGAACAAGTAAAGTTTGACCCAAAATGTCATTGTACAAAATGTGGTTTGTGTAAAAATATTATATAAATTAAAATAAACACGGAAACATGGAATTATTTTAATGTCAAATTATTTAGTTTTATGCTGTTTTTTTTAATATAAAATTTTCGATATCGAAATACTTCCTTGGTAATGACAATCTGAAAAATTTGCTCTAAAAATTATTTCTTTTTTCCTTTTTGAATAATTGACTGTTACTCTATTTGACAGATTTATCGATCTGGTGATATTTTATATTGATGACTGGTCATTGTCAAAATTACAAGCTTTAGAAAACGTTTATAGTAGTAGGTATATACAGTGCTTTCGAAAAGTAACGAATAAATTCATTATTTTAGAAATTGAGAAGTTTTTGAAAAAATCCCCTGACACGTCGATTTTGTTTTTAAAAAGGCACTTTTTGACATACGACCCATATTTGTGACGTCATCGTTGTTCGAGATATGACGTCATCGACAATTTTTTTAAATAGCAACCCCCAATTTTGACCACGCCATTTGAAAGAGCGTATCATTCTACATACGCATCATGAAAAATTATGGTGTTACATAACAAAAATTTCAAGAAAATAATGTTTGAAGATCTTAAAATTTAATTTTCACAATACTGACAATGATATTGATTATGTAAAAAATCGACTAAATTAAATATTCAAATTGTGCACCGTTGGCTGCCTGACAGTAGCCAAGACGATTAATGAATTTTGACAATTTCTATTTCTAAAATAATTAATTTATTCGTTACTTTTCGAAAGCACTGTACAAAATTCTACTGGATATTTAGATTGTAATATTAACAGGTAAATTACGTATTTAGATATCTAAGATGTAAGACATCTAATACATCCCTTCTATTGTGGAGTAAACAATGCTAAGCAGATTCATCAAACTTTATAAAAACAGTTTCAAAGCCCTCATATAAATCTTCAGTTTCTCAACAAAGGGGTAGTAAATCGACGTTGCTCTACCTAAGCGAATTCCGATATACATAGCTCCTAATTTATAAAGTTTACGTTTTGTTCTCACTCTCACTGCCACTATTACCTACTTAGAATTTATTGAATACTATTACGGTATATTATTATTAGTGCATACAATGAAAAGGATTATATTTGAATTAAATATTAATCTATTAAGATTTTGCAACATCAAAATAGGTTTAGATTATCATTGTTATGCCCTTAGCTTTTACGAATTAGCTGAAAAGCTTTTCCCATCACTTTCAAAATTTTTCTGGTAGAAACCAAACGAAATATGAAATAATTACCGAACTGCCAGTAGATACGGAAAGTTTATTAAAATTAAAAACACCAAATAAGTTATATAACCCCAAAATCGAAAGCCAAAGGCTGTCCGGAAGGGAGTTACATATTGAAAACCGCAGACCAACACCCAAGTATTATTATAGTAATATGATACGTATATTGAGACAGAGTATTAATAAGAGCCTAAAGGCAAAATATTAAGATTATTCTAAATAATACAGACATAAAGCTACTTCAAATAATTTGCGGATATCGGTATCAGTATCCGTAACGTAACTAGATACGTTTCCAAGCGAAAGCTTATTTTGTACCGGTAAACGTAAACGCAACGCATATCATAATCTAAAAAAATTTTGTGACAGATCCCCCGCGTTTTTATACTTAACCTTAAAATGGTTGTTTTTTTTTTTCTCCAATGTTTTGTTGGATAGTGCTTTAGTGTGCCTTTTTTGGTGATTGAGTCTAATATTTTGGTTATCTTTGGTTTTGGAAAAAAGTTAGGTTGTCTGCTTTTGACATAAGCATGTGATTCGGTCAGGATGCGTTACCGATAGGGATACCGCGAGAGGGCAGTAACGCTACGTTGCACGTACAGTATCGCGGCCTACGTATCGCTGATACAGCTCTTCTGCACATGCGCAATATGATACCGATGAGGATACACAGATTAAAAAATTTAGAAGCTTTATGTGTCTAATGATTTTGAAACTTTGCTACGGATAAACTGAATGGGACTGGATTTGCGCGAACAACTCTGTACTATTAGAATATTACCTAGGCAATCTGTATCAGGGCGTTTATCCTCAAGGATCGGTCCTGGGCCCGCTCATTCTTCTTATTTATATTAATGATTACGAAAATATGAATTAATCACTGTCCATACTGCACTGATATGTTCTGATTCCTGAGTTTCTATATTCTATATTGAAGCAAAAACCAATTGAAGTAATAAAAATAGGGGACGCGAACTGGTTCCCAGTCAAAAGTTTTAGCCGCTTTTTGTTAATGTGGACACACACAAAATTATTGTATTTACACCGATATATTCTGATTCTTCAGTTTCTATCTTGAAGCAATCCAATTGAACTAAAAGAGGAGACGCGAACTGGTTCCCAGTCAAAACTTTTATGTTAATGTGGACAAACACAAGATTGTATTTTATGTACTGATTTGATAAATTTTATACCAAAAAGTAAACAAAATAAAAAGCTCTATCTTACGAATTTAAAAAAACATTGAATTTTATTGATCTGAATTATAAATTCTCCAGTTAAGTTAAAAGATGGTATACAGAAAATAACGCAAAACACTTATCAAGATATTGTCTTGATAAGTAAGTAGGTGTATTATTTTACCACTTCTTGAATTATTATGCTTATTAATACATACTGACAAAACAATAATTATTACATTCAATGATTACATTTGACATGTGTGTTTTTAAGGTAAACCTTAGAAGTAAACCTTCATACTATACTTGTGGTTTTTACTGGAATGCTTTGTTTCTTCTTTTAATTTTAATATAATAATTCATACATAGTGTTCGTAATAAAATTATATACTAACTCACCTATAAATACAATAAGTGTAATATAATAAAATAAGTAAGCCTTATTAGGGTTATAAATTATATCAAATATAAGTCGAAAATTTAACAGACTGGACAAAATAATTTATTTCTTTATTATTCACATAAAATATGTAAATTTATAAGAATATTGGTATAAATTTAAGGTGTTATACTCGTAATTAATTGATTCGAGTTTATGGCCCATAAACTGAAAATGGTATAAATTATAAAGACATGTATGCTGAATGGAAAAATCTTTCGAAGATTCTTACTAAATAAGAAATTAAATTAAATTTGCCCGGTTATTGACATTTTAAATTTCAAACTGTAAACAGAAATTGACTGCATGGAAATTATAATACAAATTTTTACATAATCAGAGAGCACCTTGTTAACATTCCAAGTTCTCGTTCTAATTATGGTATCTGTAGTGAATAAAAATCCGCAAAATATCTGACATATGTCAACTTTTGGAATATCCAGTGGTCCTGATATGTATACGATATATTATATCGGCGCTCCCATATCATCTGAGTAATGACAATTAACATGGATTATTACATTTTATTGAATTTTGTATTCCCAAGGCACACTATGAGAAATATTGCTAACTGAATCGATAGTACTGATTCCCAAACACTTCTGATTACCAAAATACTAAAATACTGAAGCGAAATGCTTTTTTTATTAAAATATCGGTAAAAATTCTTTTAAGGTTAATAATGACCGTTTACATAGTTGTCTCAGGACGTTTGATATCAAGTGACGTGTGGCCTAGAGCTATAAGTGGCGGTCTTCAAACTGAAGCATAAAGTTTCGCTAGTTCAAATCCCACTAGAGGCAACTTTGTTTATTATACTTTTTTTACTTTTTAATTAAGTACAATTATTAGTGCTTACTTATTCGAATAAATAAGTTTTATTGTCCGTGGTTGTGATTCTGTCTGCAGGTGATCTTTAAAGTTTGCAAAATAAAAATTTTATTATTAAATATTAAAGAGGTTAGGAATCCAATCGTTAGTTAGCAATTGTTAGGCAAGAATTTTATAATCGATTACACTATTGTTTGACTGTAAATGGTGACATATTAGGACATTTTATAAAATATAATAAATATTAGTCTAATATGAGACTACAGACAGAAAAGTAATATGACTATTAAATCCTATAGTACTCGTTACATCATTCGTCTGCACTCATTTACTCTTTATTTCATTATTTTCCTTGAAATACACCCAGAAAAATATAAATTGTTTTCCTCGATTATTCAATAATTGTTAATTATTATCACATTCTGTAAATTTCTTTATTACATGAATTTAGGTTTCAATCCAATAATATAACATGCAAGCTTTATAATACGTTGACAGTAAAATTTTAAACTGTGCAGGGAATATAAAAATCTTGAGTTCTTAGTGTCTCATTAAAAAAACCCTTAATTTTAGAATTACAGTATTTTTATTCAAAAACTAAAAAATACATATTACTAATTGAATGTTAGTTCCTCTGTAACTGTGTAACTCAATATCCAGGTTCAGTAGGTATCAAGTAAAATAATTCGAACTGGGGAACCTTTACGCTTTATTTTGAGAGATCGCGACTTATACCGCCAGGCCACCATGCCACTGTAGGCGCCTTGAGATATGTAAACTATATCTATATGTAAACTATACGTATTAACCTAAACCGATTTTTTTCTAATATTTTAATTAAAAAAGCATTTCGCTTCAGTGTTTTGATGACCAAAAATGTTTTACAATAAGTTCCTACTATCGATTCCGTTAGCAATATTTCTCATAGTGTGTCTTGGGAATATAAAATTGAATGAAATGTAATACTCCATGCTAAGTGTCATTAGTCAGATGATATGGGAAACCCGGTATATAGAATTGGGCAAAACCATGTATAAGGTAAGCGACTGAAGTCATTTTGTTTAGGCTTGGATAATTTAGATGAGGTGTAATAAAAAATGCGTTAAGATGTGGTCACCAGAATATCTAGAGCTAGACGAATAATAAACTTACCATAGGGTACTATACGCGATTCATTTTAAGAGCGTAGCGCCAAAGCAGCAGTAACCTATACTAACCTATGGGACACTGACACTGACGTTTGAAATTGTATTCATCAAAGATTTGTTGTGGAAAACTTAAACCAGGTAAAAAGCTTGTAAAACTATTTTGAAAGGGGTAAATAATGATATAAAATTAAAATAGATTTCAATATTTTTCGAGCGTTCAATCTGAAAATGAAACTTAACCTCAAAATATGTCAAATTCTGTATTGGACATAAGGCATATATACCTTTATGGAAATAGTCATTCTCAGAGGAAGGTAAAGGGCACACTCTCTACTCTGCATTCTTTAGCTTCTTTATCCATACTTGTCTCATGTAACTCTTTAATGCCCAACTTATAGTTTCCACGATAGCTCCAGATTTTTCCGCTTTTGGAAAAGTATGAAACTGATCTCGGGGTTTTTCTTTGTCCAAGAGAAACAATGAAGCTCATAACAATAATGATTCATATCTAATCAAAGCAATTAACTAATATAACAACGGATATTTCAAAATTCACAATAGACATACATACGCAAAACTGAACCAATGGCCCATGCGTTAGTTGTGCGTGCCGCCAGTAGGTGGCGTATTACTTAGCAAGAATCGCCTATATGTATTTAACTATAGTTTAATGAACTATACCTACAGAAAAAATATATAGTAAAATACGAACAGTGTTGGTAAAACGCACCAAAATATGAAAGAGGACTTAATTCTCCCAAATTAAATAAAAGTTCGATCGAGCTAGATAGATGAAAATAGATAGGTGCTTAAAATAAATGTATCTACATATATTTCAATAACGTGATGAGTTTTAAAATATAATTAATTAATTATAACACATAAGACGTAATTTTACATTAAGAATTTTTCAAAAACCATATCTTCGTTTTAAGTTAGAAGGTCACGACTTTGATGATTATCTTCTAAGAAACAGCTTGTGAAAATCACTAAAGTAATTTCTTTTATTTTTCAGGTTTTCTTACCCTTAAATTCTAAGGTTCAGTTCAAAACTGAGTGGACCGAAAAACAGGTGAGTCTATTATGTGACACACACCTAATTATATTTCATCCAAAAGGTCAAGTTCAGAAATTAAATTGGTTATCTTATTGGATCAACTTATCCAGACCCTCTGGCGGAAGTTGCCCTTTGCTAAATATTTAATCCTCTTCCCAGCAGGGCAGGTAACAATTTCCCTAAGCACAAGCGAAACTTAGCGTGTTTCACTAGGCCGAATTTGTACAGAGCAGCTATATTCTTACCCTTACTCTTTTTAGATACCAGATGACGATATTAGTAGTATTTTATTTGCAGCCTAGATCGGTTCACTACATCACATGTAACGCAGTAAAAATTTATAATGTAATGATAAGTTTATATTTAGAAGCTCCAACCTAACTTTCACATAAAATTTTGAACATTACCTCAGAATTTCTCCCACTACGTTACTGATATGAGTCACTTTTGATTCAGGGGTAGTGTAGCATCGGTAAGGTAACTGACTCGGTCATTTCTGCTTTTAGGTCAGTTGCAAATAAAACATGCAAATAGCTGATCCAATTATAAAATTATAATATATTATATAATTATTATCCAATTATAATCCCTGAGCCGGTGGCTCAGGGCTTAGCGTCTCGATCGCTCAACCCAGAGGTCGTGGGTTCTAATTCCCACTCCGCCAACAATTTTTAATTAAATTGTTTGCCCGTAGATCAAGGCTTATTCGCAGGGATGGCTTGGCAACTATTCTGGCGATGGCCTAGGATGGGAGAATGTCAACTTGGTGTTAATGTGAGAGATTAAAATCAGTTGATGTTTGACTTGTCCCCCTAACTAATGAGGTTTTCCAGGTTTCCCTCATTCCAGCACTGAATGGTGGTTAGGGCCTACCAACGTAAGTCGTTCCTGAGGCGCAAATGCGGCCCGCGAAATAATAATATGCCGCCCCCTCTCCCACACAAGTCTCAGACTTTCGGGCTAATCCTTGTGATTAGAATGAGGGGTAGAGATATTATTATTATTATTATTATTATTATTTATTAATTGATTTAAATCAGAAATGACCTGATCCTATACCCTATAAATAATATACTCTATCCCTTTTTTTTGGAATGGGTGGGTAAAGAAACAAGTTTACATATTTGTAAAATAAGTTCGAATGGACTCGAAAAACTGGTTGGAAAAATGATTTTTATAAAAACATTGACACCCCGTATCTCGAAAACGAGGCAATTTTGGACTCTTCGTCATAAAATTGGACAAAGAATTAGCTCTATAGTATGGACTTATTGACATTAAGGAACACCCTGTATATTTATTGTTACTGTTAGCAAGAAACCAATTTGAATGTATTAATCACAGAAAATATGTTTCAAATTTGTCAACATAAATCTAAGTTAGCATAAGATGAACAAACTATCGGAAAATATAGCTGACCATATAGTCAAGTCAGCTCATCTACATAAGTAATTTTAATTTTTAATTTATATTTTCGGAAGCCGAATTATCATAACATGTGTCTAAGCAATAAAAAACGAGTTTGGTTTATAGCCACGGTGATGTATTAATACCATGTTAAGACAATAATTATATGGCATGGGCCTTTTAAATTAAAAATAAAATATTGATGATAAACCGTTACGTGTTCGACACGCTTGTGTTAATTGATAATAAAAGAGAAATTACCATTTGTTATAAAAGTAAATTGAAACACTTCCACTGAAATTGTACACAAAATAACATTTTTATGTAAATTTATTTTATTTATATTTATTTAAACGTAACTTTTGTATCTTGTATCTTTTTACGCACTACAATATTGTCTGTTACTGCCAGTTTATCCGGAAGTCACATTTAGTTTTTTAAGGACTGTCAGGTCACTCAAGTAATCAAATCTTGAAAGGGGTTGGAAACTTTGGTGTCAAAATAACCCGGACGTAGTTTTCCACATAACACCAAAACGGTATACTGCATTCGGCGCGCGTTTCACCAACCAAGTTGGTTGGTGAATCATCTGAAGATGATTAATACTGAGATAACTCAGTAATCAAAGGTAATGAAAACTCTAGTAAGCCAATAAGAAAAAGACTAATGGCCATTTCCACCGTTTGTTTTAAGCTACGCTTACGTGTTAAGGAACCTTAAAAATACAATTTGGCTTCCACCGTTTGCTAAACCCGACTTAAAATGTCTTAAGGCTTCATAAATATAAGCCCTCGAAATTCTAGGCTTATCTCTATTAAGGGGACTTTATGGTTACGTCGTATCTAACCTAATTCAGTAATTTGCTTTTATCTCCACTGGAAACTTGGAAAAATAAACAAAAAGATGAGCTATTATGAATATGATGAAAATAATGATTTAGATATACTGAAAATAATAGAATATGGGTTTCCTAGAAAAAGATACGAGAGAAGTGATCACTTCCATACAATGGACAATTTAACTTTTTTTATAAGATACCGACTCTATAAAAGAAGCGGTATTGTACCTTTTGACCTAAATCGAATATCTTGAATTTCCAAGTGATCTGTGAGTTCTTATAAAAAGCATCATTGATAAATTACAAAAAAAAAAAAACAAAGTTGTTCTAATTTTTACTAATAATTCTGTATCGCCAATAAATTAATTATTGGGTTGCTTAAGATTTTACTCTAGTGCCGGTCACCTCAGTGCTATTGCTGATAATGCTGGAGTGGAGTAACAATATTCTCAGCTTAAAGAATAATAAAGAGGGTATCTGAATCTATTGCAAGACTGCACAATAATTTTATGAAAATACCAACTGAAGGGGAATTAATTAGATTATTGGTTTTTTTATTCTCCACTATACTTTTATAATTGGCTATTATGTTGACTAGTAATACTTTCTCTTCATTGCTAAAATTTGCCGATTGGGTTTTTTTTTAGGAATTATTTCCATTCTTTAATCCGGACACAATGCTATCTCCTATCAACTCGAACTCAGATACAGTACAGAACCAACAGATTTTTTTCAGTATTTTATATCTATGCAGCAGACTTAGAATTAGAAATGTCGTCAGTCGCCACACTTTTAAGGTTAAGAAATAAGCATGAAGCTAACGACAAGTGCAAAAACCCGAAAAATTATGAATATTGGCTTTTTAGGTAGACTTTACAAAGGAAACTTAATAATTGAGCGGTGAAAACAGTACTATTTTAAACGAGGCTTAAAATTTTAAACGCCCTTAGTTAACTACACTTAACAGACAATGCGGTGGAAATGGCCATAACAGTTCTATAAAATGCCCCCTAGAGTTAGCACCGGAAGTGCCTACAACTACTATAACGTTCGAACTCAAATAAGGGAACGGGTAAAAAGTTAGCACAAAAAATACTGGAAAGAAAATATCTATAGGTATCAACATGAGAAATGTTTATTAAAGCAGGACTCTCTAGAAAAAAGAGTCAGAAATGGAATCAGGAATCATAAGTTAGTAATAGTGAGAAACACACAGTAATGCCCTCTTTTGGTCTTGCTACTATCCAACTGACAATTATTGTCTAATTGACAGACAAATAGCGACCTGCTTTTTCGGAAGTGCCATTATAACAGTCACCTCTAATGTCTTTGAGGAAGACAATCTTACTTATTTATTTGAAGGAGATGCCGAAAACAATTACCCCACGGCCAATGTGCCCCGACTGGGATTGCTTGACTCCGGTGTCTCCATGGAAAAATTAAAATATTTTAGCAAAGACCAAAAGAGGGCACTTGTGTCTGTTTTACACCACTACTAACTAATATAGCAGATGCTCTGTTGCAGCATCGTTCATCGAGTCCGCTACCTATGACCGGTCAATGTCTAGTGGTTGGTTTCGATGAAGGATGTGGCGACGCGATTTTATGGAGATGCCGGAATAACGCAACGTCAGTCGGGGCATATTGCCCATTGAGTAGTTGTTTTCGGTATCTCCTTCAAATGAAATCAGTTACGCTTAATTACAGGAGCTCCAATTTATACGAAATACTATTTACAGGGTTGATCTAAGTGGAATTAAATCTAGGGATGAAGTATCTCTTCTAATGCAGTTTTGTCTTATTATAAGCTTGGGCTTATATTTTGCAATTCAACATCTTTCATAGGGATGGTATCATCACTCAGGTATGCGTACACGATTTTGTACTCTAAAAGAGCACAAACGGTAGGTTTTGAAACTAAACATTGTGGACAACCGACAAAAATCAAGGGTGCATATTTTTAAATTAACACGATCTTAATAATATTTATCCTAGATTATTAGATACATATCAGTCTAAATCAATCGCAATTTCACGCATAATTATTAACTTTAAAAATATAATTTTCCAACTAATAATTGGAGTTAAACCATTGTAGGACATAACTTTTGTAAAATATTCTTGCCATATATTAATTATCAACAACAAAGAATACATTAATTAATAAACATATCTGCTTATAATACCTGCATCTCTTTAAGCTATGTTAATTGGATGTAAGAATTGGATCTTTTAAATTTGGAATAAGAGTGGTAAAACTCTGTGGTAAAAGGACAAGTTCTGAACTGGTATCTGGAGAGGTTTCAAATAAAACTGATTATTCACTCCATTCTGTTTTATGTATATTTTTAACATTTATACAAGGCGAAGAGAAAAAATGAGCACACTTCAGTTGTAATTGACTACAATTTAGGCGGGAAGGTACTTCATAAAACAAATTTTTAATCATTCCCAAGGTAGCGAGCTATCGGTTAAGCAATTGTTTAAAAAATATGGTTGTGAGTAGTACTTACCGGTATCATTTCATATTAATAAAAAGTAAATAATAACTTTTTTAATAAATCTTACTCTTTCGAGTAAAATAAAATTAATAGTATCTTAAATTTATTTAAATAATTTAATTCTGCAAGAATATAGGCATTTGTCCCAATTGTTGCCTCAGATTTCACAAAGACGTTGTTAATCAAATTGTTCAGAGATCATTTGTAAATTGAAATCCTTATACGTTCATAAGGAGGTTCTTAAGCTATTCTAAGTCCTATTTCTTATAATAATACAGTATACTGGCCTGGTTTTTTAAATAAAGACAAAGAAGTCTTTCAAAACATTCAAACTGCTTTTCTTAGGTTCAGTTACAACTCAAAAAAATGTCATATTTCACAAACTCTTGCTGAACGAAGCAGTTAAAAATCTAAGTGGCTGAACATTAATCAGCGTTATAAATTACATTTAGCTAGTCTCGTTTACAAAGTTGACTAGTTAGGAACTTCCCAAGTATCTATGCAGTAAGTTAATAAAAATATTATCACATTTATGTTTTTACCAACGAATGTACATCTAAAAAGTGCCAGCAGAATGTTCTAACCGTTTAAAGATATTTTGAAAAGGAAAGAGAAAAGGGCACCAGTCAGTTTAGCCAAAAATCGAGAAACGCCCTGTAGCTCGAAAACGGTAACAGATAGAGAGATGCGGTTTGGGCCATTGTTATTTTCTCGAAAAAAGAGCTATTATTTGCACACTGACGATGAGTACCTCATGAGTTTGATGCCCAGTAACGTACAACTTGTAGACCACAACTATCAAACCTGACATCAAGTATGAATCATCAAATGTATGTCTAAAAGTGCCTGTAGAATGTTCTAACCATTTTAAGATATCTTGAAAGGGAAACGAGAAAAGGGCACCGGTCGGTTTAGCTAAAAATCGAGAAACGAGCTGGAGCTCGAAAACGGAGAAATGCTTGGGAACCTTTTAGAACACAGTAAACCTCAACTCGATGATGTTCACTAAAGCGTGTATTTCTTGAATCTGCCTTTCGTTACAATTATAATTCAATTTATACTATATTTTCTACTAAGCTCAGCATTTCCTTTTAATACAATAAGCAACTGTTCTTCTATAATGACTAGTTATAATAAACAAAGCAAAGGATTAGATAAAAATAAAGATACGTCAGCGAACACAATCGAAGTTACAGCATTTTCAATTCTCTCAATCATGTTGTCACGTATTGTTGGTCGTATTTTATAAACAATATCTTTTATTCTGCCCCATAAGTAGAAATCTAAGACAGGTAAATCTCGAGATCTGGGTGGCCACTTACCCAAATCGCTGGATTGGAAGGGGTAGTTTGTTTATTAGAATTTAAAAAATCACGGACTCCTTGAGAGAAATGTGACGGACAACTATCATGTTGATACCGCAGTGATCTTCTAACATTCAAAGAAACATCTTCTAAAAGGATAGGGAACTCATTTTCCAAAAAAACTAAATATGATGCGCCATTTAGATGTCCATTAAAAATAAACGGTCCGATAATTCTATCTCCTAATAACTAATAGAACTCCTCCCGCCGAAGTGGCTTCTTCGTCTCCTGACGAGGTACTTCCTTGGTATTGGGCTGCTTCTTTGTTGAAGTTAACCCTTTGTGGTTTTCTAGTTCGGACTGGTATCCAACGGAGTAGACATGGACATCTCTTCCGGAACTGGGCATAAACCAGGATAATAATTACGAGGCTAAGGATGATCAACATAGTGGTTGTTAGCCATGTGTTCGTAGATTGTAGTAGGCTTGCTGGTTCTGGAGTGAACTGCGCCATCTTGGTAGTTTTGACTAGATACGATAAGGATTTGGCATTATTTTGGTGTACATCCTTCAATTGGAGTGGTGTGATCTTACTGATTGTAAGGTTCCACAATTGAGGTATTTCAATTTTTGGTAACAGAAAAATCGTTAGTGGCAGTCCAGTTTTCGTTGCTGAATATCGTTGGTTGTTAATGATGGTAGTACATCCAGTGGGTAAGTTAAGTACTACTCGTTGGTTAATGGTTTCAATTCCATTTTGGCAATTTGTTATTTGGACGGTGTTAACTGAAACAATAAGTAGATTGTTTTCTTCCAACATAGTAATAATTGGTTTGATAATAGACAGGTAATGGACTTGGAAATGCCTTTGGTTACCTTTGGACAACAATAGGACTAAGCAGCTGTCATCTCAAGGTTGATTAGGTGTGTTACAGGTGTAGGTGCTCTCGATCTTGGGGCATAGCTGTGTCGTTGTGACATAATTTTCGGTACTCATCCCAAGGTATGGGGTAGTTGGAATCATTGTTAGGTTTTGAATAGGAACAGGAAGTGGGTGATAATAGGAATAAATCTCTGTTGTTAGTCTTGACAATTGGAGCCTGGATATATATCAGCCTACTAGATAGACATCGATACATTGTGCCTAAACGTAGATCCACGGCTTTCGGTTATATCGATGCTAAAACTTGCCTATAAGTTTGCCTTGATACTACACTTTCATTCTTCATTTTAAATACTTCTCATTTCCTATTTTCTATTATTTTACATCTGGTGTAATCCCAAAAGAAAGTAAAACGAATCACAGAGAATTATATCTACTTGCAAACAATATTATGTAGTTTCAAATTATATACCTTTCCTTTTTATTTTTACTTTTAGTAAAGTGGTTAGATGGAAAAGCAACCATATTCTAACCTCCCGAATTCTGTTCACTTATTTCATTTGATATTTATTTGTATGACAAATAAAGACACTTTATTTTTATTATTTACAATCCTGATAAATTTTGAAGCAAATATGTAATCCAATATTTGAATTATTGCTCCACAAATTGTTTTTTACTATTTTTTTATTTATAAATTCACAAGTTATATCGACCATATACCCCTAGTTGATATATCGTCTATTTTAAGAAATTCAAGGGAAGTAAGTACTTGAAGAAGTTCCGTATTTGTCAAAGCTACTGAAGATCGTAGATACTTTTATAAGAAATGTAGGTATAATATTTTTTATAGCTATGATCTGAAAGCCTGGGACATAAGCAGCATCTTAAAACAGAAGCAGTAGGTCTATTATACTTAAAACAAGAAACAGCGATATAAATCATTTCCGAATAAAATTAAATTTAAATTAAAACTAAGTATATTTTAATTAATTAGTTCGCATTAAATAAATTTACATTTAAATTTTTCAACAATATCATTAGCTCCTTTTTAATGGCTAATTTGTTAAATTAAATTAAGTTATAAAAATGTTTTTCTTGATTTTTATTGCCTATTGTTATTTATATATTAGTACATAGAATAGGAAGTGTTTATAGCTTCCCATAACCTAAATAATAAACATTATTACCACCAAATGTGTGTCGGCTAAAAAAATATATTTTCCTGGGAGACGTTAAAAATGTATTTTGTATTGTTTTTCTACCGCTTCTTTAATGTCATTCCATTACAGTATTATATCTTCAGTGTGTCGTTATTTTGGTTTCATCTTAGAAGCTTTTTATTTTTAATTCAAACCCCTCCAACCGTCCCACGAAATAAGGAATCGGAGTTCGTCAAACCCTCAACCCTTTAAAAAAATACGGAACTATAATTTAACGCGAGAGATACCACGTAACCAAAAAAAAAACTCCCCTAAAACTATTAATTATATACGGCACTGCAGCTTATACCTTATACTTTTCATATGCAGAGTTCCGTGTGCTTATTTTAATTTTAGTTTCAAGAAATTTATTAATGCGGCTTGAAAAAGCGCCTGTTTCAGTGGGGTTGGCTTCGAGTCCCTATTTTCTCACGGCGTTTTTTTACAGCGATTGTTTTTGTTTTAACGTTTTCGTATTTTTAAAACATTACCTTGTTTTCTGTGTTTGACATAAAAGGGGAATTCTAAATTGGTGTAAAATCCACGGAAAATAAACATTGAAATTTATGTGTGAAATTTTTAACGTTTTTAGGAAGAGGTTATTTCCAGTTCTCATGTTTGTAGGTGTTTTACAGGTGAACTTAAATCCTCATTGAACTCTTCTAGATTCTATGAAATATGTATAGGTAAATCATGTAATCAATAGACAATTATAATTATATTTTATGGAATACATACAGTGTGGCCCATTAAGAACCAGGACACAATTCTAAAAAATGTTTGGTAAGCGCGATTCCAATGAATTTTTTTTGTATATATTAGCTTCCTAGATGTACTTGTTGAACCTATTGCGATGGTCCAGCTGCTAATCCTCAGCCTACTACGATTTTTTTTCAGTCAATTTTCAATAAATTACTTTAGGGATTTAGGGATATAGGGGACTACTGTAAAGTATTGTTTTAACGTTATTATTAATTTGTGAAGTAAAGGAATAGTATTCTAAATTAACAATAATTATTAGAGTTTCCAATACCTGCTATATCTTTACAGTGAAACACAAATTCAATAAACTTGAAACATTTAAGGCTCTATAAAAAATTGATGAAATTTGGGCCACAGGGGTCTTAAGTGATGCTGAAGAATGCCACAATGTTAAATTTTTAATAAAAAAATCTCTAAAGTGATTTCGAACAAATTGATTGAAAAAAAATCGTAGTAGGCTGAGAATTAGCAGCTGGACCATCAACAAGTACGTCTAGGAGGCTAATATACATATATTAAAAATATACGTACCAAAAATTTTTTAGAAGGATGTCCTGGTTCTTAATGGGCCACACTGTATCTAAATGAATAAAAATAATTTTATAAAGTTCCACATGGAAGTTTTGCTCTGTCGCATATTGGTAACAGAAAGTATAGAGGGTGTCCCACTAGTACGCAGAAGTCCTATATCTAGACGAAACGGATATATGATTTTTTCTTACACTTGACGTAGAGTCTTCAATTACTGAAGTCACAATCTTAATTTGGCTGTCCTTGCTACTTGTTTCATGTGTTACTGAGGTAGTTTTTTCATAATTGGCATTTGCTGTTCTCTCAAATCTCTCCATTAGTTTTTGAAAACAGTCAGTACGAGGAAATCTGTGTAGGTTTGAATTATGTACTTCGTAAATGTGAGTTGCTAATAAACATTTGCCATGAGCTTCTCCTAGGACTAAAATATAGACCATATTTACTAATTCTTCCATAGAATAATTCATTTTACCCTAAATTTCACTGCCTAACTTCAACTCAGGATTAAAATGTAACAGAAAACTAAAGCAAACAGCTCATTTTTCATCCCAGTAAACTCACATACGTTAGAAGTCGTTTATAATTTCTTTACACCATTTGAAAAAGAAGTGTCATTTTTACGTACAATTAACTTAAAAATGTCGCGGTTTTACACGTTTAAGATAACGAAAGTATAAACGTTTAATATTCGTAACTATGAAACGATAAATTTTAATATTAACATGCTTTAACTTCTACGTTTTAAAATAACGTTATGTTAAGGTTTTTGGTTCACGTAAATTAAATGTAGTAAAGAAGGTTTAAATAATATATTTTTTCAACGTTTTTTTTTTTTAGATTTTTACATGTTACAATCTTAACGTTACAATATAACAGAGATTAACAGATTACAAACTTAAACATAGAACATAGAACAACAATAAAAATCAGTATTTTTTTAATAAATAAAGTTTCTGAACTGATTGATACAACTTATCAATCAATACGCTCTGACTTATTAGCAAATTGTTAAATAAGTATTTTTATTTATGTTTGCCTTTGTTTATTCTAGTTGATGAATGCTTGAGCCATTCCTTTACGCTTCATGCAACTCAGATATCGTTCTTTTTGTTTGACGAAAAGTTGAGTTTGGCGCCTTCTGAAACAAAACATACGTGGGACAATTTTTTTTTTTAATTAATTATCTGATTTTTAACTGACTTCTACGATATAAATTTTTACAGGTTTATCGAAAAATTGCACAGTATGGATATACCTAAGTATTTTTAAATTCAACAGTTGATTTTTTTAAATCTCACGTTAAAAATATAATTTTGTCACAAATAGTATATACTACAGGGACAAAAATGAAAAAAAATTATTTATTTATCACATTAAAAAAACGAAAACGGAAGAGAAGAACTAATTTTAAATTAGTTAATAATTTTAGCCCGTTTAAACCGTGCGCCATGTTTATGTAAAAATCACACAGCATAAATGTTGTCACTTTCATATTTGAGATTTAAGTAGGTAAATATCATTTGTAAATAAATTGTAACTTGAATAAGACACCTAGAACTGTATAAATAAAATAAAATTCAATAGATACAGAAATTATCTTACCTTATAGATGAAAATATGGTAACTGTGAACACGATGATATGGTATCACGACTACATTTTGTCCAATGACGAATATGCAACTGACAAAATTTTCCAAGAAAGAACTCGAAATGATACCTCGAAACGATCACGTGATCATCTACGCACCAATAAAATTCTTTAATTCAGACAAACGTTTACCTACTACATCATTATTGACACGTGTTAAAAACGTCAATTTCTTCCTTGTTTCGACCACTGTACTTGCTACTGTTTTCAAGCAATAAACGTTAAAAAAAGGGGTTTATTTAATTATTTTAATAACGTTTATTTTACGTTGGAAAAAAACTGCTAACATTTTTAGTGAAAAAGCTATGTAATTCTAACGTTACGATAGACCATTATTTTTACAACCATAAATAAACGGTTGAATTTGTAACGGAATACGAATTATTAACCAATGGAACGTTGAGAATACGTTTTAAAAACGTGTGTGGTGTTTACTGGGATAAAACTGAGATTCTACAGAGAACCATTGATTTTTAGGTATAGGGAAAGCTGCATGAAAGTTGTAGATAATTTAATTCTACATCTTGTATTATAAACATATATAGGGTGTTGCATTTAATCTTTGGAGATTTTTCCAATTTTTTATTAACATATTTTTCATGATTTTCTTTACACCCTGTAGAACGCAGCTTTTTCCCCTTTTTCGAGGGAAGCGGTTCACCTACCATTGCACTTGCAGTCTCTGTGACTTATTGTGCTCCCCCCTCAACATACACAAACATCCAAGGTGAAGGCGGGATTCGAACGTACGACAGAGTAGTTCGATCTAGTGCGAGTTTCACGACGAGTCCCCCGCACACCTCGGATGGTTAAACCACAGCCTGCTTTAGTACTAAAGCAGGCTGTGGTTAAACCCATATAAACGGTAGCCCCGACCGGCGATACTGCACTCGCCACTCGCCTATCGTACGCTCACAACCAAATAGGCGACGCTGCTCTGCTCCTTACCATATTAACTTAGTTTTGTATAAAATGTAAAACAACGCCAAAACACTATACTGCACTCGACGCGCGTTTCGCCAACCAGGTTGGCATCATCCGGAGATGATTAAAACTAAACCTATGCTAACATTGTGTCCTATTTATGACTAAACTATTTCTACAGTTCAGTGAACCGTCGCGACTGCTGAGTGAACCATCGCGACTGTTCATTGAGCCGCCGCGACAGATCAGTAAACCAACAAGATTCGCAACAGATCTTATTAACCAATAAAGCGGGCTATATGGGATTGACCCTCTGTCACCATTCATACCATTTTTACATATAGCAATTTCCAAACTCTCGAATGTATCATTCTGTTGTAATTTGTCACATTCCTAAGTAGTCTCAAATTGCTACTATCTATTTTATGGTTGTTCTCAAACGCATGTTGGGCGACACTAGACTTATCTGTTCTACCATATTTGAGATGAGCCATAATATGCTCCTTGAATCTAATTTAAATTGACGTTCTCGTTTGTCCAACATATTTTTGATTGCAGTCTTTAGTAAAGACTGTAATCAAAAGTATGTAAAGACTCTTTACAGGTAATTTCTTAAATCTCCGACTTTTCCTTATTTTCTATTTGGATTGCCTAAAAGTTGTTGTAGTTTATTTCCCGATGAATAAACCACTGACATACCTATATCTTTAGAAACCTTACCAAAACCACGGGTGAAAGGAGGATCATATGGAATAGATATGAATTTTGCGTGCAAAAGATTGTTTTTACCTAAAAGCTGATAAGGGTAATATGGTTGTAATTTTAGATAAAGAGGACTATTATGAAAGGGAAGACAACCTGATTAGTAATGGCCTTTATAATAAACTTTCTAGAAATCCGTTACCAAAAATGATTACCCAAGTAAGAAATGTACTTAAATCCTGCAACAATCTTATTACTCCGGCTTTGAATAGGAGGTTACGGTTACATATATATAACCCAGACGTACCTAGATTCTATTGCTTGCCTAAAATTCATAAACCAGGAAAGTCGGTGCGTCCCATTGTTTCATCAATTGGATCATCCACTTACCTATCAAAATGGTTAACAGAGAAGTTCGAAAGTTTACCCATTGCAAGACCTAGTTTTTCTGTGATTAATTCTATTGATTTCATTAATAAGGTGAAAAATATCCAGTTGCAAGAAGGTAAAGTTTTGATCTCCTTTGTTCATTGTTTCCAAGTGTTCCTATACCACGGACCTTGGACTACCTTAAGGATCTACTCGAATCAAACAATCTCAGTCAAGATGCAGTAAAAGAATATCTTCAATTCACTTTGTATGAAACAAAATTGCTTTCGATTCAATGGCAATTTCTTCGAACAACATGAGGCTGGAGCAATGGGTAACTCTTTGTCACCATTCATTGGCAATATCTTCATGAACAGATTCGAAACGGAGGCAAAAGAAGAATTCGAGTATTTCCCCAGGGTTTGGTTCAGATATGTGGATGATATATTTGCAGTGTTGGATACAAAAGCCACCGATATTGACAACTTTGTTTCTAAATTGAATAGTCGTTTCGCGTCAGTCAAATTTACATATGAAATTGAAAACTCTGGACAACTACCATTCTTAGATGTATCAATAATTAGAAATAGTGAAAATAAGTTAGAATTTGACATATACAGAAAAGATACCAGTACTTTAAGATATATCCCTAAGGACTCTCACAATTTTTTTAATTCATCGTCTATTAAGCTTCCCTCTAAATAACGAGAGGTTTGAAAAGCAAAACGCATTGATTGGGGCTATAGCTGCGAGTAATGGATATTCTGTAAGTTTAATTGATAAAATAATAATGGGACGTGAATTTAAAGAGACACTTCGAAATTCCTCGACTTTCAAAATGAAAGAGAAAACCCAAATTTCATATCTATTCCATACGATCCTCGTTTCACCTGTGGTTTTGGTAAGGTTTTTAAAGATATAGGTATGTCAGTGGTTTATTCATCGGGAAATAAACTACAACTTTTAGCCAATCCAAAAGACAAAATAGAAACTAAGGAAAAGTCGGGGATTTACGAAATTAGCTGTAAATACTGTAATAAAAATAAATATATTGGACAAACGAGAAGATCAATTTAAACTAGATTCAAGGAACATATGGCTCATCTCAAATATGGTAGATCAGATACGCCTAGTGTCGCCCAACATGCGTTTCAGAACAACCATAAAATAGATAGTAGCAATTTGAGACTATTTAGGAATGTGACAAATTCCAGACAGCTGGATGCTTTTGAGAGTTTGTCAATTGCTAAATGTAAAAATAGTATGAAAATGTTTTCATGCATTCACGCATTCATTTTTGAAATCGCCAATTGACCACTGCCTATACATATTTGAATAAATGCTACTATTCGCTATTCCTGTAAGCAAACAATTAAATGAAAAAAGTAAGAACGGATGGCTTTGGGAAGTACCCATGCCTGTTTTAGATATTATATGAAATAATTATATGTGTCTTTTAGATGCTGTTCATTGACCCTTGCCGTGACCTGTGTGACCTCCGTGCTACTGTTTCGGCAACCCGCCACTGTTATTAATTAGAACAGCTACTAATTACACACATTTAGTTCCTAAATATGAGATACCGATACGACGGTAAATCGCACTGCAACTGCACGAAAAGGAATGTTAAAAATAACCCTTTTATTTTTGATCGAGTGCATTTCCCCCATATTAAAAGCAAAGCGGAGAGAGCATATGGCATATTTTATATAATTTTTTTGATAAGTTTTTGTAGCGCGGCCCAGATGGATCTCGCTTAAAGGGTTACAAAACCGGAAACTCTACAGACTCATTTTAAATTAAGAAAGAAGCGGATTTGAAGTTTTAAGTAATGAGAAATAACATATTTTATGGGTATTTTTAAACCTGGCCATATTTAATATTAAAAGCATTTACTAAAATAAGAATCAAACGGTTCACATGGGGGGACTAACTGTCATAAATTCAAGAGAAACAAACAGTACGTTTAATTTGAATAAACATACATAAATGAATTTGAAAAGGGTAATATCCTGTTCAGTTTATAAAAAAAATATCCTCAATTTGGTTGTACTATTTTTTATTACGAGTATATAATCATTGCTAAAATTAGTCTACAATCAGATAGGTATTTGTATATTATGTATATTCGTCAGCTCTGTCTTCAAGTTGAAAAAAATTACATTTAATTACTAGTTGAAAATGGTAGGAAGCTCCCTTTTTTTAATCCACATTCTTTGAACTCCTGTCAATGTTTTTTCTTCGTATAGATAATCCTAGAAAATTGAAGTTTCCATAAGAAAGTTGACGCTAAGTGCGCGTAGCAGTGTGTGCCTTTTTAGACGTTTTGATGGGATATATATATCTACTATCTACACTTAGAAAGATGCTGCTTCCGTGAGAACATTTTTTGAGAAAAATTAAATAGTATAATTAAAATTTCACTACCTTTTACTTACAAGTTACGGTAGAAAACTGTACTGTTTCGGAAACATTCTCTCATAACTTGTTTATGTTTGAAAATATTCAAATGGTCTATAGATTTTTTGGAGTAAAATCTAGCAATGACAACAAAAATAAGACACATTGTACAAACTTGTGTATTTTCAGGTTTTCTCCATAATTAGTTAGAGATAAAAACATATATTACGTAAAACTAGTCTTTTTATTAGGTAATCTTTAATGTTCGTTCTGTTGTTTGTATTAAATTATAGGTCCGTTCGATTGCCGGCTAGTGTAGTGTGCACCAGTGTGTACTACACTACATTTTCATCAGCTGATTTATGTCAGTGCGAAATACACCTTATGTACGTTGATAAAGGCACTGGCTGTAGTTTACAATGCCCTAAATAGTGACAAACGAATGGAATTCTGAAATTAGTGTAATTCAATGATACACTTTTCGAGCAAGCGAATGGACCTTATATATATGTCGGTATGCGTATAAAAACGGTTCATTGTAGTTTGTTAATGATATATATTTATTTATATTATTTGTGATTTTGGTAAATATTTCTATTTTTAAGGCTATTTGATTTGGATACCTACCTGTAGTGTAGGTTGATTTTAAATATGAAGTTGAAATTTTTATAAATTCACTGTATGGTTTAAGAAAATAAAATTTTCGAAAAACCGAATTTTCATTTAAAAATTCGATACAGGAGGACTGATCCTATAACTTTTTAGTCTGTATATCAGTGCTTCTTAGTCCAATGTCCAATGTCCATCAGGTGTATAGTACAATAGGGCATTTTTAGGGCTCATAACATGGCACTACCGTCTCGAGAAACATCTTTGTAATTTAAGATTAGCAGAAAGCCCGATATGCCGGGTCTGTGATGATCCAGACGAGACTGTGTTGCACATTCTGAGTGAAAGTGACGGCTACGCTCGTATGAGGCTGACGCTCCTGGTAAATCATTCTTGGAACTTTATGAGTTATGAGTTAAGGTAAATTTCAGCAAGTAGACTTTTGGATTTTATGCGAAGAACAGAGGCTGCAGTGCTTTGGGACTCGTTTAGACAAACTGACGCACATGAAGAAAAAGATGACAAGCTTTTCATGTTTTTTGTTTCAGAGGTAAACCGAGTGTGGAAAAATATATCAAATATAGATTATTTAACTATTTATATTGAACAAAAATAAGATTAATATTAATTAAGATTAATAAGAAGTCGCTAGATACAACATTTAAAAGCCATACATTGGATCCATTTAGTACCATATACCTTCTTCTAACAGAAGAAGTAGACTTTTCCGGTTCCGAATAAAGTCCGGATGATAAAGTTATAACAACTTTATCATCCGGACAAAAACTTTATCATCCGGACAAAATATCTGACGAAACGTCTATGTGGTTGAGAAAGGTACAGGGTATATACAGGGTGTCTCAAAATAGTGAGGTGTGAAGAAGTACATATTTCTTAAATGGAACAACCTGAATATTCTTGTGGCAATTGAAGCCTCTTTAGATTCTTTTTTTAATCCTAAATTGTTTTGCGTTTGATTCCACCATTGCCAAGTTATCATATTTTATAGACTTTTTATAAAAAATCAAAAGTAAGGAGTAACTTTTGATTTTCTATAAAAAGTCTTTAAACTTTCTTTGATTTTGTGTCTGCGTTTCTTAAAGTTTCTTTGTTTTTAGTAAAAAATTAGGTGATGAACTCGGTATAATTTACTTCAAACTAATGTAAAAATTGAGATTTTTTTTTATACACAGTGTTGACGCTTGTTTTCCGGATTCCTTAAATTTTATGTAAATTTTTTGCAACTTTTTTAAATACGAAACCTAAATACAAAAGTTTATAAAGGGTGTCACTATAGAATGTTTAATTCCCTTTATTTTGATACCAATAATTAAACTTTTATCTCTGGTAGTTTTTAAAATATATCGATTAGAAGAATATACAATGACACATTTTTTTACCTTTTACCTACATATCGTATACGTTGAATTTAAGGATTTTTTGTCCGGGTGATAAAGCTATAACAAAAGAAGAGAAGAGAATAAATAATAAATGGATCCATTGTATAATAGCATTTATAATAATATCTACACTAACTGACAATAGGTTATAGGTTTTGAATTTTTATCTAATCAACCCCTCCCCCCGTACATAGAAAATAAGTGTTTTAATTTATTATTACTGTTTTGAAACGTTCCTAACACAAATTTCATGTAGGGCCACATTTTGCGTTTTTATTAATGTATCAAAGCGTATTTACCTCCTATCGCTTCTAAGCTTCAGACCAATTTTGCATGAAAATGCAAAATGCATGAACGAAACTGACGAATATAACTTTTTTATAAGAAACAAGGGGTTTCAAAAAGTAACTCGGAAATTATAAGAGATACGATGTGTTTGGGCCACCTTATTTTTAGACCAAAAGGAGGGAGGTATATCAAATTTGGTATATCTGAAACTGATTCGAGTAACCTTGTTGAAAATGTGCGCAATACCACACTCTAGAACTGAAACTTAACATATTCTAAATACGGGGCTATTACACTTAATTCAAATTTGTTTGAGCTTAAAATAATAGGTTTTTAGCATTAATATTTTTAAAGAAATGACACCTTTCACTAAAATTCCAGACGCTTAGATAAAATTACAGGAAGTTTACAAATCGACTTTCTTCATCTCGATGGTAAATG
The DNA here is from genome assembly GCA_963924545.1 of Pogonocherus hispidulus. NCBI lineage: Eukaryota > Metazoa > Arthropoda > Insecta > Coleoptera > Cerambycidae > Pogonocherus > Pogonocherus hispidulus. The sequence continues at coordinate 35,934,327 of OZ004697.1, read as the reverse complement.
AAACATTGCATAAATCGTAAATAAAGCTCATTTTTTTAAGAAATAAATGAAATATTACGTACACTTAAATTAAGCTTATGCCTTATAACTCTTACATCTACCACAGTAAATTTGTTGACTGAAAACAATATAAATTATTCCGTATCATCCGCAACAAATTAGAATTTGTTCCAATTACACATACAGTTAGAGTCAGAATATAAATTTATACCAAAAAGGCGTGAGGGCTTGGTTAAGCCTAAGGCAATACAATAATAATACATCGCGACATCTCCCATACCTTGTACCTTTTAGTCGATTTAGCGATTACCCATAATACGATATTGGCGATTCCAAAAATGAATGCGCCCTCTGCATGAACATATTTGAACTTACTTAAAAGCTAATTTTTGGAGGCTTATTGCTAATATAATGATAAACAACACGTATTTGGGATTGTTTAACGTAATAATTTGGTGGTTCTTGTGATTTTTTGTTATTACAAAGTTAAAAACGACGTGGTTAGTATTTGTACATCTTTATTTTTACATTTTAAAATAGCATTCAACAGAAATCAACACAACACAAACTGCCGTGTTTATAGGTGTTATTCCACAAAATATGTCAATAGAAGTGTTTAAGATTGGAAATAGGTAGAAGTTTGGCCCTAGTATAAGAAACTTTTTCTCATTTCATTTCTCCAAAAGGCATGTAACAATTTAATAAAAGAGAATACGTTTATTTACACAACATAACCACTTTGTTGCTGTTTGTCTATACTTTTCTATAATTAGTCTTATAAAAGCAGAATATATTTTAATTTAAACATTATTTAACAAAAAACAAGCACTAATATGATATCACCATGCAGTTTATCACACTTATTTCAGCCCAAAATGTAAGTAAACAAAAACTAGGGTACCTGTTTCAACCCAAAAACTTCATATAATTAGCAATGAAGCACTTATGGGACGTTTGACTACTTTTACCACTCTTTACCCTTTATTTCACCCTAACTAACACATGAAGTACCTAACTATATTTATGGCAGCTGAATGCTAAATTGCTAGATGATGTGATGACATACAAAATTTTTACTCGTCTTCATCCATATTTTTTTACAATTTGCAGCGCCCTCATCGGTAATTTGAATCGCCAATTACAACGATTTGTACAAGATCCTATGTCATTCTGTAAACTTATGATAGGATTGATTATTTACAGAATCATAAGTGTTCATATTCATGAAATACACAAATGAGAAATGGTTGGTTTGATAAATCGTTCCTTAGATATTAGAAAAGAAGAGTTCCTTAACCCTATAGGAAACACACTTTTTCCATTTCCTATTTTTTTATACACTTCTCTGCCAGTCCCTAAAATAATCTTCACTAAGCCAACATCACTCTTTATCTCTTTCTAATCCTTTCACCGGTCTGAGGCTGCCGTCTCAACTTTTTACCTGCACAGAAATACTAAATGATGTAAGAGGTACTATTTTTTATACCTGATCTTTATTATGTGTGTGGTTTAATATTTCAGAAAACCGAAACTCTAGACTTGTAGGTACCTTGCCAGACGGCTATTAAAGAGGTTTTTACATTTTTAAGTATAAAAAATGATATTCCTTGTCAAATAACATGTTTTCACTTTTTAACCCCTTTTACAACTCTAGATGTGTGAGAAAGTATTTGGAAAAGTAAATATACCTAAAATCGGGATGTTGTTATAAGTTATAACTTATCACCTGTGGGTTTAGGCGGTTCTAAATAATGGGTCGTAAAACTTTCAAACACAGTGTCATTTAAAATTATTGCATTAATATTTTATTAATAGATCTATTATCTTTTCTGTTATTTTTTGTAACAATTGGCGAATCAAATTACCGATGAGGGCGCTGCAAATTGTAAACAAATATGGAGGAAGACGAGTAAAAATTTTGTATTTCGTATCGCATCATCTAGCAATTTAGCATTCAACTACCATAAATATATTGACTTCATGTGCTAGTTAGGGTGAAATAAAGGATAAAAAGAGTGGTAAAAGCAGTCAAACGTCCCATAAGCGCGCTTCATTGCTAATTATATGAATTTTTTGGGTTGAAACAAGTACCCCAGTTTTTGTTTACTCACATTTTGGGCTAAAATAAGTGTGATAAACTGTATGGTGATACCATATTAGTGCTTGTTTCTTGTTAAATAATGTTTAAATTAAAATATATTCTGTTTTTATAAGACTAATAATAGAAAAGTATAGACAAACTGCAACAAAGTGGTTATGTTGTGTAAATAAACGTGTTCTCTGTTATTAAATTGTTACATGCCTTTTGGAGAAATGAGTGAGAAACAGTTTCTTATACTAGGGCCAAACTTCTACCTATATTCTATCTTAAACACTTCTGTTGACACATTTTGTGGAATGACCCATAAACACGGCAGTTTGTGTTGTGCTGATTTCTTTTAAATGCCATTTCAAAATGTAAAAATAAAGATGTACAAATACTAACCACGTCGTTTTTAACTTTGTAATACCAAAAAATCACAAGCACCACTAAATTATTACGTTAAACAAACCCAAATACGTGTTATTTATCATTATATCAGCAATAAGTCTCCAAAAATTACCTTTTAAGTAGGTTCAAATGTTTTCATGCAGAGGGCGCATTCATTTTTGGAATCGCTAGTAGCAATAGATAAATGTATAAACTTTTTTATTTACTCATTAGAGAATTTTATTCCGTATTCGTTACTGTTGTGACTGACAATTTTGCAGTTTGGTAAAATTTTGGCTACAAATTAAAACAGCTGACAGTTTATACCAAAACCAGCACTGAATAAAATCACAGACAAATAATCACTTTTTTATCTAATGAAACTCGCTATATGTATACGCATATATTTCATATTTATGTTAATCAAATTCTAAAAGTTGAGCCAGAGATAACATTTATAACCGACTGGGACCGTGTACTGACTCTGTACCTTGTATCCATTTTTCTTTTATTAATAAATAAGCAAAATAACAATTAGGAAACAATATTTTCGCAGATATATATTCTTATTTTTATTACATTTTTAGTTACAGAAAATTTCTTCAGTGTAGAATATACAATTTTAAATGAAAATTTATTTTCGTTTATACCTTCTTTTATAAGGTATTTTATGAAAGTTATAACTTTTGTTAGTGATGTGTTAACATGCCAGTATTACTATCTTAGTATAGACTGATTAAAACAGTAAAACAATACTCGGTTACACCAGCGTTATCATCACTATCATTGCATTGCTGGTATAGAATTATTTTGCCATTTCGCCAATTAAGTACAATAATGTATTATTAATTCTTAATAAGAGAACTATACATATAAGATCGTAATTAGTCTTGGCATTCTTAATAAAATACATACCTTAATATGTAACTATTTTTTCCTTGTTGTAAATTGTCGAATAATATTTTCTATAACTAATATCCTAAGATTACAAAGAATTTTTACATTAAAACCATAAAATGTACTCCTGGCAAATTGTTTAAATGCGGGCAAAAAGATTGAATTCCATGAGAATTTTTCCTAAACAATATAAAAAACTCAATTTAGGACACAAAAGATTCCTGTTTAGATATAAATGTGTGAAATAGTTGGTTAATTACTGCTAGATGTTATTGTTGTTAAAAACTAATTAAATAATAATTATTTAAGGATATTTTCTGGGCAGGCTTACTTTGATGTACAGGACAGGGCTTAACTATTTTAATGATCCTCTAGACGAACTGAAAACATTAATATAGTATGGTACTTATAAATGAAATTACATATAATTATTCTTATATTTTATATATAGTTTCTTCTGTTTCTTTTGTGAAATAACAGAAGAACAATTAAAGTGTCACATTTTTATATAAGTTGCTAAATAGTTTAATTGATTATTCTCAATTATTAGGAAAGCATCTACTAGATCAGCACTACTTATATCATTATTTTCTTTACCAATTTCTATACTAATCTTCTGATTTTTCACCATTGCTTTGATAAGTGAAGTGCCGTAATTATCAAAATATAGAAAATTATATCGATATTTTTAATTGTAGACAATGACTGGCAATAAAAACGATGGAAAAACTGGCTTCAATATGTTGAATCGGTCTGTTTGTCTGTCTGTCTTACTAGCTTTCTTTACATAACTAATTAATACAGTTGTTCATTAATTAATGCAATGTAGAATTGTAGCAGGTACCAAGTGTAAAATGAATATTGGCAACAAGAATGTCCCAAGGAAGATTACTGAAATTGCAGCGATATTGCATAGAACAGAACAATTTCTAACTAATGATGAAGATAAAGATCTAAGATAAAGGCTGTATATCTCCTTGTAGATATTGAGTCATTCTGCAGGACTATTTTATTATTTTGTCGAGTACTATACTGTTTTATTTTCATTTAATTATTATGAAATTCCTTACAATAAAGTGTAGGATAATAAATTAAATAGGATATTTAGATTTAGGTAGTTTAATAGGTGGGTGTATATTAAAAAAATTATTAGCAGTAATACAACTACAGATGTATATATTTGATTGAAGATAATGGAAATATTAGCAGCTACTAAAAAAATAAAAAGAAGATAGAAAAAATTAATCATTAAATGTATCCGTATAAAAAGAGTGATTAATATTCATGACAGACATAACTGTTTCTCAATTTAAAACATATATCGGAAAGTTATACCAACTTGTAAACATAATTGGCAGAAAATTTTTCTCTATAAAATTCCGTATAAAAAATTAGGTACTGAATATGTGTTCTTACTTATTTAAGATTTGAAGATAACCAATCAGTTTCATTTTGTTGCATAATCATCTTATCATTACCATGACAACAAACTTGTAGACATCGTCTTAAATTGTGAATTTATGAATTTGTTTAACTGTTTTGACTTAATTTCCCTATAAAAGATAGGAATGTACTTATAGAAATTGATTTGTGAATAAACTTTTGTCTTTTACACTTGAAAAAGATATTTTCTTTTTCAAAATAAGAACACATCGTGCTAAAAGGAATCATGTTTTCTCAAACGCTCATTAGGCACACGGGAAAAGCAATAATAGGTACGATAATAAGAATATTCTTACACTTTTGTTTTAGCCGGTTCTGAAAAAATATATATCCCAATTTATAAATATCTAACATAACTTTAGTTTTATTAATACCTACTTGTTATACTTTTAGTATAGTAAGTTTTAAATCATAGTTGTTTTCTTTTATATGCACCTATTTTCCATAATACGTAGATAGAACATTTCAGACAAATATGTTCAAATTGTGGAGGTTTTGGTAAAATATCACACAAATTATCGTATTTTGTATATAAATTATATAGATGTATTTAGTGTATATTTTGTACACTATTTCCCGTGTACATTCACAAACTTATTCACAAGTTGATACTTCCTACTTCTCATTACTATTTTTTTATTATTGACTGAACCGGTGGCTCAGGGTTTAGTGTCTCGATCGCTCAACCCAGAGGTCGTGGGTTCCAATCCCCATTCCACCAAACATTTTTTCGTTAAATTGTTTACTCGTAGATCAAGGCTTGTTCGCAGGGATGGGTTGGCAACCATCCTGGTAATGGCCTAGGATGGGAAGAATGTCAACTTGGTGTTAATGTGAGAAATTAAAATCAGTTGATGTTTGACTGTCCCCCTAACTAATGAGGTTTTCCAGGTTTCCCTCATTCCAGCACTGAATGGTGGTTAGGGCCTACCAACGTAAGTCGTTCTCAACGCACGATTTTCGTATACGGGAATATCTGCCCTGATATATGATGGATCTACGTCTAATAGTGAGGAAGATATAACTTAAAGAATGTTCCATAAGCATAATGCTGATGAAATAGAACATCGAATCGTTGCTTGGCTACAAATGCTACAAAGTCTTTCTCCAATACAGTGCTCTTAACACTCTTTAAGATATATCTCCCTCACTATTAGAGCTAGATTAATCAAACCATATTCAATGTATTCGTGAGAGGACGTTCTATCCAAACCTATAAAAATACAAAGGTATTCCATTAAAAAATATAAGTGGTGGTAAGCCTCTCTTTTATGAGACACCCTGTATTAATCGCAATAATATGAAAATATGTCCCTCTTAAAATAAAAACCGACCTATCTCTGAAATTTGTTTGAATAATTTTGTATACCAATTTATTCGATGGCTCAAGGCTTAGCGCCTCGATCGCTCAACCCAGAGGTTGTGGGTTCTAATTCCCATTCTACCAACAATTTTTAATTAAATTGTTTACTCGTAGATCAAGGCTTATTCGCAGGGATAGCTTGCCAACCATCCTGGCGATGGCCTAGGATGGGAAGAATGTCAACTTGGTGTTAATGTGAGAGATTAAAATCAGTTGATGTTTGACTTGTCCCCTAACTAATGAGGTTTCCAGGTTTCCCTCATTCCAGAACTGAATGGTGGTTAGGGCCTACCAACGTAAGTCATTCCTGAGGCGCAAATGCGGCCCTCGAAATAATAATATGTCGCCCCCTCTCCCACACAAGTCTCAGACTTTCGGGCTAATTCTTGTGTTTAGAATGAGGGTATAGAGATATTATATTATTATTATGATTCAAGGTGGACACAAAATATTATAAAACGAATCCACTGATTCCAATGTAAATTAAGGACTTACTAAAATTAATGAAGAATTAGAAAATAGTAGATTATTTACTTGGTGTGTGGTATAATATTTATGGTTTGTAAATGGTATAATTTACTTTGCTTGGCGTTTCATTAACTTTGGTAGTATTTCCTGTGTAACCAAGACGTGTGTTACTTACAGAAGATTATTTTTATTAGAGCATTTGAATAAGTATATTGTGTTTTCAGTTTAATATGTTTATAATCTGAACGCTAGGAGGGACACGCATTGTATATTTTAATTCGATTTGTGCTTGTCCAAAGTGTGTATAAAGCAAAGCAAATGGTTAGTATGTAATTAAGTGTAATTATAAGAATTATACGCCAACTAAACCAAGTTCGTGGATTTTCCAGTCGTTAAGCCATATTTTGATTTAATGGTTCCCTTAAGAAATTCCACATTCTTAAAAAATCAAACAAACACACACACCCGGGCCCCTCCACGCATTTTAAGAACATTTTCAAGGCTGTCAGGGCCGAAATGATTAATCTTATTTAAGAATTTTTAACCGGCTTTTTTACGTTTTCTGTAGAACTTTTTAACGAATGATAAATGATTCGGAATAATAAAATATTCTCCATTGACGTACGGCAATTCATTTATTATATTTCTTACGTTCTGTTTCTTTTTAGTTTACTATTTAACTGGAAAAATAACCATATAGGATTCGGATCCGGACAGAGACAGAAATACAATTATTTTTATTAATGATTTAGTTTGGGCTCTATACATGAGAAAGGTTTTTAGGAAAGGGTTAAGCTAATGGTCTCGGGGAAAATTAGACACACACACAGTAATTTGAATATTCGGAGGGAACCGATTTTTGTAGATTTACCCTTTTGATTTACATTTTATTTCAATAAATCATTTATCGAAAGCATTTGTTACCTGTGGGAATTCTGGAAATAATTGCAATTATAATGTTAAAGGGTTGTTGGGTTTATCCGTTATAAAATCCATTATAACAAATATCAATCAAAATTCAACGGGCATTTCAACGAATTACCTAATTATGCAAGCTCAGTGTGAATTCGGGAGAGTTTAACATATTTTTCATCTTTTGTAGTTTAAAATATAAAATATTTTCTCAGGGTTTTAGGACCCTTTATTATAATAAGTTTAAAATTAATGTATATTAAAAAATATTTATGCAACACTCTCAAACATGTTTATATGATAATATTTATTGAATATTTCAGAGTTATTTTCATTTTACGCAGTTTATTTTTAATAAAAATTATAACAATAGATGACGTAGTGGTGAGAAACACACCGTAGTGCCCTCTTTGGGTTTTTGCTACTCTCCGTTTGACAATTCATGACGCAAAATTCTTCATCGATTCTACTACCTTTGGCACTCTGAGGAGCGCATAACAAGCGCGAAACGGGTCAGTGTCTGCTGGTTGGTCTCGACGAAGGATGTGGCGACTTCTATTGAGATGCCGGAGTAATACAACGCCAGTCGGGACACATTCACAACGTGAAATAGTTGTTTTCAGCATCTCCTTCAAATCAAAATAGATGACGTGTCATAAAATAGTAAGTATTTCTAAAAATTGGTAAAAACAAACAACACAACATGTGTAAAATATACTTTTTATAACCTTAATAATCATAATTGTTTCGTATCAAGCAATTTTATTGTGCTAATACATATTCAACTCAATATTTAGACACAAATACTCTATTTCAACTTTTAAACAGTTAGGTACGGCACTGATCACTTACGTATCGTAAAATTGTTCAACCATAATATACTTTTAAAGAAATATTGCATTAATAATTGCATTGTAAATAGTGTGGACTTTACCACGCTTCCCAGAAATTTTACAGATAAACCAACATTTCGTATTCCACATTACTATTTTATAGAAGAAATTATTTGGAAAGTGGAAAGGAATTATTTGGAAATTAACTGGATAGGTTAAATCAGTCACGATAATTAATTCGTATAATTTTTTATATAGGTAAGATTTCTTTACGCAAAATACATGCGTGTTACGAATAGGAAGAGAAGAGCTTAGTCACCAAATCGTAAAAATATTGCTTGTAAATCCTAATATTTTTAACGTAAGTAGGATCATTATAGGTAGTATTATTAATTACCGCAAATGCTTAAAAGAAAAAACTTGTTAAATGATTTTCGGAAAGAAAGATTTTAAAATCCATTATCCACGCAGATTTCGTCGGAAGTTGGCGATTTAGAGATAGGGAGGCATCTTGAGAGAATCGCAGACATGAGTCAAATCATTTAAATGAAATATGGAATAACTTAAACACATGCTGAACGGTGCTTTTTTCTTTTTATAGTTCCTTACACTTTCTCACGAACTCTCCGAGGGTACTGCCTTAATCACAAAAGTCTACACTGATAAAATATCATATTCAGCAATATTCACCATATTATCTCACGATTTGGTTTTTATCTTAGATATTTTTATATATTTTATATTATATAGAATTAATCGAATAAAATCCATATGTGTCTGTTATTTTTACTTAAATTGACAACAATAAAAAAACACAAATAAAAACGGGACATAAAGTTCGTCCCCCCCCCCCCTCTAATTTTTGAACCACTAGGTATATTGTAATGAAATTTGGAACGATAATATGTGACTTAATTCTGCATTTTTTGACACATCAGTGACAGTTGGGCACGCAATAGATATATTTTTTTAAATGGAAATGGGGGTCGAGTAATAACTCATTTTGAAGCTATTTTTATGCTCAAAACATCCCCCAATTTTGAGAACATTTGGTTCAATAATTTCCAAATAAAAACCAGTAACATCGATTTCTACGTTACATAATTTTTTTACATGCATATTACAAATTCTTGTAAATTATTCAAAGCAAAACAAAATTTAAAAGTGAACAAATAACAATAAACCAACCCTAACCTAAAATAACCTAAATTAAAAAATTATGAAATAATTTAAATTAAACGTAGAGGGAGAAACAAGTTTAGAAAACACGTGTTACTTCAAAAGATGTTGAAAATGTCTACCATGAACTTCCTGACAAATAAATGTTCTATGAGTAAGTTCTATTATAAAGATTACGTTATAAACTGATATTAGGTACTGGTTTCTATTTGGAAATTATTGAACCAAATGTTCTTAGAATTGGGGAATGTTTTGAGCAAAATAGCTTCAAATGAGTTATTACTCGACCCTCATTTCCATTTCAAAAAATATTCCTATTGCGCGCCCAGCTGTCACTAATGTGTCAAAAAATGGAGAATTTAGTCAAATATTATCGTTCCAAATTTCATCACAATATACCCAGCGCTTCAAAAATTAGAGAGGGGGGCGGACGGACTTTATCTCCTCACCGTATATATCTTCAGAGTAGTGTGAAAAATGTAGAATTTCTAAACTTATTACGATAATTCCTAACTTTTTTTGAGTTAAAGTACTTTGAAGCGACTATTTAGAGAATTAAAAAGGTTACGAAATAATTAGATAAAAATTATAAACTATTTCAAGTAGATAAAAAAACTCTACAAAACCTCTCTGCTAACTCTCATTTTGCATTTCCCTCATTCATGCATTGAATGATGATTAGGGTTTATCAAAGCCACTCAATCAACTCCAAAAAGCTCTGGATAGAAACAGAACCACTGTAGGAATAATTTATTTCCTCTGACAAATTCTTCCTCCTAATAACTTGTAATAAACTGACGTCATAATGAAAACATTAGAAATTGTTGAATTAGAATTATAAACAGTGTCAGTTAATCTATAAAGATAAAAGAAATATATAATGTGGTTTCTTCCAGACTAAAGTAATACAATAAGAGAGAGAAGGAATTTAATTTGCTTTCCTAATCTATATGAATAAAATACAAATTATTAAAATGTCTTCCATGTATATTGTCCATTATATTTGCATTTACAACTATTCCGATTGACACGAATCAATTTGTCCGAGAGGTTGTAACATTTTAATACAGTTAAATTTGAATTTAAATGTTAATTCCCAAGTGCATCTTAATACCTCACTTTCCCGGTTCACGCAGGTGTAGACAAATAGTTATGTGTTCATATAATTAACTGATATCTATCTAAAAGCAATAAATTTTCATTTCACCAAGTTTATTTTTTCAAATAAAACTATTTAGCCATATAATTTAAATTTTTCTAGCTACCGTGTTGAATTCTTTAACATTTAAATTAATTTATTTCTGAAAATGTTTACATTTTATTTTTATGGGACGTTAGGACAGAATTAATTATAATTATAATCATTTATATATGCAGTATATCATAACTGGAATGAGATAGACGGTGTCAGAGCGTCAAGGTAGAAAGAAATTTATCTTGATAAACGATCAACCAATTCTTACATTATTATAATTCCTTATATTCGTTTATGTTAAGACAATAATTGAATGCACAACAATTAAAAAAATCTATGGAAGGAAGTAATATTAGTATCTAAGTAATCATTTTATGAGTTTCAGATATAATTATGAGATTTATATACAATTTCTTTATTATCAGTATTTTCTAGAAATCATTAATATCTGTGGAGGAAATATTTTCAATGTATACAGGGGCAAAATCATACAGAGATATTATTTAAAAAAAAAATGATACTAGGTGGAATAAAAATATTGAAAGACATCAACAAACTCTTGAAAACATATTGACAATTTTCTATTAACAAAAATCATATCTAGTATTTGCTAAAATGAGTTTTCCGAAGTGTCATACAAGGTGATAACTCTTATTGATTAATTTTAAAATCAAAATGATTTCGTATTAAACAGAGCAGGCTGAATATTATTGTATTATAACGATTGTAATACTTCTTGGCAACTTGTTTTGGTACCATACATATTAAAAACAACAAAATATACAAAATATGTTGTTCATTAACACATTATTACTGGATTCTTACATGCAAAAAATTAATTTTGAAATTACCGACCAACATTGAATATGTTGGTCGGTGCCTCTTGTAGGCAAAGTAGTTATTTTTGACAAGTCTTAAAAATAATAAAGTTATTCGTTTGCATATAGAATAATAGATAATAAGGGAATAACAAAACTTTATTGAACCATAATATTGGATAATTTCATTAATAATTTATCTCTTAGATAATTTTTTGGCTTAATTGACATAATAAAGAAAGATGTAAACGGTTAAATAAGTAAATAGGTAATATTAAAAATATACTATAAAAAATAAAAATTAATTTCCACCTAATCTACAAAAGGAAACAATTTATAGATTTTTAAATCTTTAATTCCCGCAAATCTCATTCGGCTGATTATTGTTTATACGAGTACTATGTCACCTGTTTCTTATAATGTATTTTGAGGTAACAAGATCTCCTGCCACACATATACCTGGGCACGTTCGAAAAAGAAACATGGTACATTAAATAAAGGAAAACTGGTACAATGTTCAGAGTTTTGAATACGGAAACAGAGTATTAAATTTTTCAAGAACTGAATATTAATTAAAACATTAGACACAAGGGGTTAGTATTATATTTCTTATAGTATTTAGGAGTAATTTTTATTTACAAAACTTGATGGCGATTTCGAAGTAAATGGAAACGTCTACGAGGTTATTTCCACTGCCCGGGGTACAAGAATACATACAGGTAACAAGTAAATTAAAAACTTCACAAAATCATAATATCTTAAGAGTCTCACTAGATTTGACAGGCATGAATACTGGGTCGGGTTGAGAAGTTGGGTAGCCGAAGGGCGGAGACTTACATATTTCCACTACCGAATTATTAAGATTTCGGAGGTACACGTAAAGCCGAAGTAAGAAGGCACATGGACATAAAGTTAGACCTTATTACAACGGTACCGGATTTGTCTTATAATTGCAACAAAATTTCTTTTTAATGTTATAAATTATATATCACCGGAAAGATCAAAAGATAAACTAGATCCCTATAATAGCAAATTTTTGTTTAATACATGTATTTTAGAGAAAATAATTTTTAAAAATACGCTATTTTAGTACAAGATTGTTTGCCTGGAATTTTAAAAATAAAAAGAATTACCAAAAATTACTACTATAGGGATTTACATTAAAGTCTTATCTTTCAATACTTTTTTACTGAAAGTCGCTATCTTTTATAGTTTTTTTTTATAATTAGACACGAGACGAACGCCGATTTTTGGGCTTATTTCGGACTAGTGAATAGGCCCTTAATAACTACTATAAAAATATAACTAATCTCTTTTTGTTTAATTGTCTGGTTTTAAATACTTAAAACATATGTAAATTTTGTATTTTATTACTCTTGCCACATAATCTTTCACTTATTGTATTATGTTTTATTATATTTAATATTATTATCTATTAAACTTGTATCGTGAGGATGTATTACTGACTTAAACAATCGGTGGTTTTAAAACATAAGGAAACGTTCAATAGTATATTATTAAATTTTGTTATTTGAGTACTTACATATTTGATGTTATAAACAATAAGATAACATAAAATCTTATACAATAATTTGGATTGCGATAAACATTATTTTGGTAACCTTTGAGAAACTCATATTTTTTCTACAAGAAAATATAGATTTGTACCAAATTTACAATAAAATTTAGATTAGATAGTACAATGCAATAAAAACATAAAAAAAATTATCAGTATTTATTATTTTTTACATATTTCGTGAAATTTTGTGATTATTGGTATCAATGAAATCCTCGTATGTTTATTATGCATAAAATTTAGTTTGTTACGAACAGTTCCAGTTGACGAATTTTAGTGATTGAAGTGTGTGTATGTGATCTGTTTAGATGTACTTAGGTATGAACATACAGCATTATAACATCAAATTTGTGCATGTTAATATTTTAACTACGTTACTGAAGTGATAAAAAATGATAAAAATTAAGCTAATAGGAAAATCTGTAGAAAATTCAATTTTCTGGCATTATTATTCATACAGTGTGAGCCAAGTTCAATGTGTAATACCAAATTTTTTTTTAATTGTTGGCATAATAATCACTGGCCACATAAAAGAAATCATATTAAAAGTAAAATGTAGTTACATTTAAAAAACATATAGAAGACATAATATGAACTACTATACTATACTATAGTACTATATAACTAATATACAGTGTGGCTGATTTTTCATTGTCCAGCTAATATCTTCTGAGATATTAAATATACAAAAAAATAGAACACTTATCAAAAGAAACCTCGTCTACAAAACAGCACATACAATAATTTATCTCCAAAGCCTACCTATTTTCCAGAAAAATATCTAACTTGATTTTTTAAATAAAACACCCGGTGTATTTGTACAGATACACACGCTACAATGTCTTTCTCTAACACCTAGGGCCATAAAACCGTATATCAAACGTATTCATGACAGGACGTTTTATATATTATATAGGATTTATTTGAAGGAGATGCCGAAAACAACTACTCCACAGGCAATGTGCCCCGACTGGCATTGCATTACATCGGCATCTCCATAGGAGTCGCCACATCGTTCATCGAAACCTTCTACCAGACACTGACCGGTTTCGCGCTTATTTTGCGCTCATCAGAGTGCCATAGGTAGTAGACTCGATGAACGATGTTGCGATGTGATTAACCTAATGGGCATCGTGAATGTTAGTAGTGGTGAGAAACACACCGTAGTGCCCTCGTTGGGTCTTTGCTACCATCTGTCTGACAATTATTGTCAAATTGACAGACAGATAACGACCTGCTTTTCCGCAGGTGCCATTACAGCAGTGACCTCTATTGTCTTTAAGGAAGACTACTTATTTATTTGAAGGAGATGCCGAAAACAACTAATCCAGGGCCAATGTGCCCCGACTGGCATTGCATTACTTCGGCATCTCCATAGGAGTCGCCACCTGCCAAATGTTTTCGGCATCTCCTTCAAATAAATAAGTGGTATCTCTAGGAAGCAGCTACCTCCCCTGTCACTTCAATGACTTAGAATTAAACCGGTACACTCTAGATTGGTATTATTTTATCTGACTACTGTTAGACACAAAACTGTACCTTATCCAATAAAGATGAGTCTAAATCTCGGTCTGAATAAAAATTTAAGAACAAAAAACAGTTGGCATAGATAACAGCATACTGGAGGACATAGGAACTTTACTTTTTCCTTTGATGAAATTTGGGTTTCCTATTTAAAGGGTCAATCACAGCATTGCTTCTCTCGGAAATATCCACAATGTGCTTTAAAGATTTGTAAAACGTTTCAGAATTTTTTTGCTTTACATGTTTGGCTACTATAACTTACAATTCTAATGTCGTTGCTTGCTATGACGTTGCATCTCGGTTGGTTCCGGTAGCATAGCAATTGATTTAAAATGTTCTCTTGTATTTGGAAAAAAAATAGATTCCTTATTTAAACGAAGTTGAGAACTATTACAAAAAAATTTCAAAAGTTACACTTTTCATCAAGTCAGTTTCATATTTAATATTGTAACTGACTAATTCCAAATTGCAACTGTTTGAAGAGTTATGATTAACCAATGAATGGATAGAGTACAACTAAGTTTCAGAGACTTACTGCAGACTTAAATTTAGCTTGTTGTGTTGCCAATTGTATTCATTCGATAGAACTATGTTTTTACCAAGTTTTCAATCAAGAAAGTCTTTCAGGAGTCTTCTGCTATCAGAAGGTCGTAATTTCAGTGACCTAGTTCTTGTAGATGTTATTAGTGGCTGATTCTTTTCTTTCATTACTATTTTCGTTTATTGAGTTTATAGATGATTCCTCATTTCTTACACCCATATTCTTTAGATGTATGATCATGACAGTGTTTCTACGAGTTTCTTTATCTGCTTTGCCTTTTCTGATTTCTCCTTAGTAAAAAGACATCAGTGGTCAGCGATCTTCTTTGCTTTTTCTGATTCCTACTACTTAGCACAGAGACATCAGCGGTCAGCGATCTTGTTGGTGTTTTAATCAATGATTTACTATATTCTTACTTGGTGTAAATAAGTTAATGTTGTGTCATTTAGCTATGTAGGCACAGCCTCGCACTGATGTTTTCAGCACTCTGGATACAACTTCTTGACCTGTAAATTAGTTTTCAGATTATTTTCTGACTAAAACACCTGTTTTCTCATTAGCTGGAATTAATCCATACCCTGGCACCCAGCTTAAGTGCCTATCTCATTATATTTTGCCAATTCCAGAAAATACGATAGACAATTCCAGAAGCATTTTTAATTGATCTAATAACTTGCTAGAGATTTTATTGCTCTCTCGCCATCTGAGGTGGATAAGGATTTTTTTGCCTTTGTATCCATGTAATATTTCCCCAAATTACTTTTAATTGGGCGGCGACGGTATCAAAATAATTGCTACTGTAGCCGATTATACAAATTTTAACCAATTCTCAGAAAAAGTATAGAAATGAATATTTCACCATGTGGTTATTTTTAAAACAAATAGTCTTTCGTTCTCTACAGACGTAATTGAATGCTGAATTGAAAATCACCGTCGCCTTATCTTGGCTTCTTGGTCATTATATCGGAAAAAACTTGTTTCAAAAGTACCTCTTAAGATCAAATTAACAAAAAGTTATAAACAAAATTATTAGGGATCGTCTTCATTAATGATCGGAAATTAAATATATTGATATACACCCCTTTTAAAATGCTTTTAAGATATTTTAGGCTGGCGTGTAGGGAGATATAAAAAGAAAATCTCCCATTAAAACGAACGTTTTAAATTTAAAATATGAAATAACTGCCTCGTCATTGCACTCGTTAAAGGGTTTTACTAATTATACGGAAAGATGTGAGACCTCAAGTGGGTTTTATGAAAGGTTCAAAGAATAATTTATTCTGATATAGAATATTTTGTTTAATAATGGCTCTAATATTATATTTTTACACAAATTTTAATCTGTATTTCATTGTAACGTCTAACATACAGTATTATTCAGAACTTATCCATAATAAAATTTGGGGATGTTCAACATACACGTAGAAATGTGGTAGTGCAAAAAAAATTTTTTTGGCGGCTTCTGAAAACTATTTAAAAATTTTTCATTGCACGCCGCTGGATACTGGTCCACTGTAATGGAGTGACCTTGGGACTGACAATGCAAACTGGCTAGCACGAAAAAACTTCGGAAGTTCTGAGAGTATACCGACACCAGGCGCAAAAAAGATTTGCAGCGTTTTTACTTTAAAATAAACTTAAAGATAGATAGATGTGACCAAAGTGACGTGTCTTTAAAATGAATAAAATTTTGTTACACTAATTTTGAAGAATTGCGCTACTTGATTACTAGGTATTAGAAACATGAAATTTATAAAAAATTTGAAAATTCCTTGTTACAAAAGCTGTTCGATAAGTAAATTGGGGATTTTCAGCATTTTGCTGTAACAACCGCTCACAAAACCTAACTCGTAATTGATAATCCACTGGTAACAGTCCATTAACTCAGCATTACTGTACACATGAGCCATTTTGAAAATTTTACAGTTTAACACTACTACGATAAATAAAACACCCGCACACAGAGAGTACACACATTAGCCCAGGCGTTCTAGGTACAAAAACGTGTTTACTTTTTTTTACCATATTCTTAGGAATGTGGTATATCAGATTGTCGTTGAAGTACAGTTGCCCATCTACTTAGTCCTCTATAATGGTACAACTTTAAACATTGTTTACGGGAAATCCTAAGACTTTTATTATACATTTTTTTGGTGATATCGATTTCTTATTTAAGGATGCACATATCCTCAAAGTTTTAGAGATAAGTTCTGAATAACTCTGTATAATATACACGGTGATTTCAGCTAACCCGTTCATTTCCGGTTATACCCGAAATGGCTCTCAACTTTCGTATTTTAAATGGAATACTCTATATTTTTTACATTTTTGATTTCCACACTAATATTTTTAATGTGGGACAACCTATACAATAAACTAATAGTATTTTTGATATTTAATTTTAAATTTGATTTTGTAGTACCTTGTTGAAATGCTTATCATCGACTGACAAGCAAAGTTACGGTAACAAGTTTCGGGCTATGGTTAGGCGGGCCAATAAGGTTTCAGATTATGTGTAATTTCATATTTTATTACTTACACGGTGTTTAAAAAAATAATTTGATTCTGACTAATTTCAACCACCCAAAAGTATTTTTACATAAAGCAGTAAAATACAGGGTATTTTACTGGTCTATGTGATGGATAATAAAGTGATCTGATCTATCAATCTGTATTAGGTTTCCCTATGCTTATCTGTTACAATTTTCTTGCTATCGACGTATTTACTTTCTATATACAATAATTTTCTGTTTCCTTCAATTGCTTTTAGCAGACTATGAAAATTAAAAGAATGTGTCTTATTTATCAATCTCGTAAACGTGATTTTTGTTTAATTTTCACGGCATTCTAATCACAAGCAATTCAAGGAAATAAAAATTATTTTTTAGAAAGTAAATAAGTCGATAGCAAAGAAATGGTAACAGATACTGACTTGACTTGACATTCGACTAGGCATTTGACTTGACTTGATTTCCGTGAATTCTTGCTTGAAATATCATTCAAAATGAAAATAAAATTATAACACTTCAAATAATATTTAAATAATCGATTTTCTCAAAAAAATTAGGTTAGTATAGTTAAGAGTTGTCAGTTTCATTTTCTATCCTTTTATCCACTATCGACTACGCATGCGTCTGACTAGTAGTTTCTAAATAATCCTCAAATCGATTTGACAGTCATCAAATCGTTATAAACTTAATAACTTTTTTGTTGGAACGGTAAAATATTATACTACTAGTTTGAGACTGATTATGTTGGAATGGGTGAATAAGGTCTGCGCAGACTCCTGACAGTTTTCTGATAATTTAGCGCTGAGTAGGAACAAACCTATTGGCGATTCAAATTACCGATGAGGGCGCTGCAAATTGTAAACAAATATGGAGGAAGACGAGTAAAAATTTTGCATTTCGTATCGCATCATCGAGCAATTTAGCATTCAACTACCATATATATAGTGACTTCATGTGCTAGTTAGGGTGAAATAAAGGATAAACAGAGTGGTAAAAGCAGTCATACGTCCCAGAAGTGCTTATTGCTAATTATATGAATTTAATTTATGAATTGGGTTGAAACAGATACCCCAGTTTTTGTTTACTCACATTTTGGGCTAAAATAAATGTGATAAACTGTATGGTGATACCATATTAGTGCTTGTTTCTTGTTAAATTGTTTAAATTAAAATATATTCTGTTTTTATAAGACTAATAATAGAAAAGTATAGACAAACTGCAACAAAGTGGTTATGTTGTGTAAATAAACGTGTTCCCTGTTAATAAATTGTTACATGCCTTTTGGAGAAATGAGTATGAGAAACAGTTTCTTATACTAGGGCCAAAATTCTACCTATCTTCTATCTTAAACACTTCTATTGACACGTTTTGTGGAATGACACCCATGTAATTTGTGTTGTGCTCGTTTCTTTTAAATGCCATTTTAAAATGTAAAAATAAAGGTGTACAAATACTAACCACGTCGTTTTTAACTTTGTAATACCAAAAAATCACAAGCACAAGCATTTTTGGAGCAATAAGCCTCCAAAAATTACCTTTTAAGTAGGTTCAAATATTTTCATGCAGAGGGCGCATTCATTTTTGGAATCGCCAATTAACATCTAGGTAATAAAGATAACTATAACAATCTTCTTCTATCGTAACAACACCTGTACCTATATTGAAGATCCAAAAGTAAAGTACACACTGTATTCATACCGCTAATGATTTAGGTTTTTTTTCTATTATACGGAGGGAGCATTTACGTAAAAAACACTATTCGCTTTGATTTTTCAATTAACCGGATTATGTAAATAGTTTTACGTACCCACTTTACGTGGGTTTATGTGGTTACACTTTTTATACGACCTTACCAGCAGTTCTTTTATATTCTTTTAACAGAATTCTCTAAAACAATTCCTTATTAATTTATTATTGCATAATCATAATATTACCCTATTACGCGCGTTACAAAGTATACATACTCCTCAAATATTTATCTAGAAATAGGTGCATGGCATAAAATGTGATCGCATAAGTCATGTTTAACAAGGTTCAACAATATTTCATTAAAAAATGAAATTAATCACTCAATTAGTTACAGTTAAATAAATATTAATTTATTTTTTACTGCGAGTGGTTAACAAGCTAGAACAAAGTATATTTATATAGATAGGTTATTGTAAAAAAAATAATACGAATATAATATCACAACGCCAATGAGAGAGACGCGTCGCCGATAGCAAAATAACCTACTGTAGTAAAATATCTCTATCATGGTTCTGGCGACTTTATTTTAAGGCAATTCATATACTATGATTTAACTGTAAATACTCGTTTTTTATGTAACTACATTTACTCAGTTAAAATACTAGATCATAATTCTTCGTCTGAACCGACCACTCTGACAAATACAAAATAATATCTTGGCTCGAGATAAAATACCATCAGTTTACGTACACTACATGTAAAAAGTAAAATGGTCCATATACAGAGAGATTAAATTGATTTCGATCATAGGAAAATAAATACCAGGCCAATTGACAATTTCCCAAATGTAACACGCGCCCTGGTGCGTTGGAAATTTGAACTAAAAAAGTCAAAACTCTAAACATTCCTAATGTTTTCAATGTTCATTACAAATGATTAAATTTGTGTAATTTTGTTGTAACACAATAAATGTAATAGTCTCCTTCGACCTATAATAATCTTCCTACAGTAAGTTTATTTAGAAATGTGTCTATCGTGCAGTTTTATGGCTAAGTAATACTTTTTAAAACTTTTATTTTATTGTATGATGTAATTCTATAAACTAAAAGAAGGCAAACAGTGACCAAATTGCGCTCTTCTACAAATAAATACTATACGGGGTGTATCAGTCCCCCGTGCCAGTTTTCGTGCTAATTGTGTGCCGATTTTTCATGCTCAATTAACTTAATTTGACCAATAATTTCTAACTAGAAATATAGTAGGTATATAAGAAATCATAGATAAAATATTCAAGTAATTTCCTAATCTACAGTTAACTACTAATTAAACTTGTTAAAATTGAATGTTACTACTGAGCGAATTAAATGTTACTTGAACATTCAAAAAACTTGGCCCTTAGAGAATTTGGACAAACTTAACGATGAATTACATTAATAATATAATAATAATACCTTTACCCCTCATTCTCATCAGAAGGATTAACCTGGAAGTCTGGAATTTGCGTGGGAGCGGGGGCGGCATATTATTATTCAGTGGCAATTGCACCTCAGGAACGACGCGTTTGTAAGACCCAACCTTTCAGTGATCTCTTACGTTAACACCAAACTGGAATTCTTCCCATCCTAGGCAGGCACGCGAGGATGATTGTCAACCCATCCCTGCGAACAAACCTTAATATACAAGTAGACAATTTAATTACAAATTTTTCGCGGAATAGGGATTCGAACCCCCGACCTCTGGGTTAGGCGATCGAGACCCTAAACTTTCAAGCACCCACTCGATTGAATTATGCACAATGTATTTTTTTCGCATTAAAATTGTTTTATTATTAAATCAAAACTTAAAACGATTAAATGGCAACGGGTGTTAGGTTGCACATTATTTGAAAGATATTTCAATACTCGAAAAAAAAAAAGGAACATCGTGTTAGTTATCCAAGTTACAAGCGCTTCAATGAGTATATGTATGTCCTGTTTATGTACTTCTTTGATATAAATCAACAAAGAGTACATAATATATATCTAGAGGACAGAGAGGAGTAGATAGGACATCGTGGACTGCTTGAATTGGCTGCTCGCTCAGTGGATTTAAGTCCCTTGAACTTTTTCCGGGGTTAGCTTAAATACAAAATGGTTATACATTTGAGTTACAGATTTTATAAATTTCAATAAATAATACATAAATTTGTCTTATAAAATAAACAAAATGCAGGAGTTTGGAATAGATTTCTTGCTGTAAAGAAACATTATCTCTTTACAGCTCTTTTAGTTTTTGAGAAATCCCTTGAAAAAGGGAATATACGAGAAAGACGAAATAAAAAACAACATTCTGAAAAAGATATTCCGAAAAAAGTTCTAAAATTGATACATAATCAGAATGGCGAATACAGTAATTGGTTTTGCCCTACTTAACTAAAATAATAATGTATCGGTTTGCCAATTCAAGCCAAATAGTTATAGTTTTAAGTAATTTTCAATTAATGCGAATTAATTGATAACTAAATAACTTCCTCAACAACAAAAAGTGTGATCCTTGTGAAGGGTAAACGGGTTTTAAAGTTGTAACAAGTTTGACATAACTCGTATACAGGGTGGGAAAAATTTTAATGTGCAGCATTGGTATCTCGGAAACGGTAAAAGATACAACGTGGCTCAAATTAGGAAAAAGTTGCTCAATTTTATGCTGATTCAAAATATGTGAAAAAGTTTAATATATTCCGGGCCGTTCGGGAGTTATGCCGGAAAAATCAAAATTTGCCAATTTCTAAGTCAAATAACTTCTCTTGAAATAAATGTAGACTTTTGAAATTTGGTACGTTTACATAGTTTGAGAGAGCTTTCGATTGCCATACTAAAACATGTTCTAGGCCTACTAGTTTTTCCGCAACCATATTCAACTTTTGAATTTCTTATGGGCGCCATATTGGATTTTTACTTTATTAAATACAGAAAGAAATTACAAGCACGGTGATATATCATACTTGATACTTTCTTCAATAAATATGGATAATACACGCGAATAACGATAAATATTATTTATTTACAAATAATAAACAATCATTCATTTATAGTTAAGTGTTACAACTGTTACAAAGTGTGTTTTTAGCTTTTTAGAGGAACTAATTATTATAATAAGAAAAACAACTTATTTATACTGCTCGAATTGGCTGCCGTTACTCTGAATACAAAGTTGAGTCCTTACAGACATGTCATCCACTGCACGTCTTACTGTTCCACCATCTATTGAATTTATGTATTCATTAATTCT
Organism: Pogonocherus hispidulus; assembly: GCA_963924545.1. NCBI lineage: Eukaryota > Metazoa > Arthropoda > Insecta > Coleoptera > Cerambycidae > Pogonocherus > Pogonocherus hispidulus. The sequence continues at coordinate 35,911,642 of OZ004697.1, read as the reverse complement.
TTCCAACATTTCATCCTCTGACGATGGCATTGGATTATTGTAGATATAATTTTTAACAGCTCCCCAGAAATAATAATCTTAAGGGGTTTAGACACGGTAATCGCGGTGGCCATAGAATGGGACCATTTGTACCCATCCACGAATTCGGAAAACGTTGATCTAGGTACTGGGTTACAATCTTAGCATTGTGTGAAGGGCATCCATTTTGTTGAAACAACTGTAAATTTTGTATATTTTGCAAAGGAAGGTCATCCAGCATTTCCTCCAAATCATTTTGTAAGAAGTGTAAATAATTTCGAGAAGTTAATTTATCAATAATACGATAAGGCCCTAATGCCTTGTTATCTAAAATTCCACACCAAATATTTACTTCATCCTGGAGACAATGAGTGGAGGTTGCAATTTTGTCACTGGATGCAAAGGTTAATGAATAATGACAATTGTTTTTGTAGAAAGATATTATGGAGTGATGAGTCAACGTTTAGTAATTAATTGTGGGATATTCAATAGAAAAAATGAGCACCATTACGCACAACGAAATCCTCACCTGATGAGAGGAACGAGACCTCAAATTAGATTTTCAGTAAATATTTGGTGTGGAATTTTAGATAACAAGGCATTAGGGCCTTATCGTATTATTGATAAATTAACTTCTCGAAATTATGTACACTTCTTACAAAATGATTTGGAGGAAATGCTGGATGACCTTCCTTTGCAAAATATACAAAATTTACAGTTGTTTCAACAAAATGGATGCCCTTCACACAATGCTAAGATTGTAACTCAGTACCTAGATCAACGTTTTCCGAATTCGTGGATGGGTACAAATGGTCCCATTCTATGGCCACCGCGATCACCGTGTCTAAACCCCTTAAGATTATTATTTCTGGGGAGCTGTTAAAAATTATATCTACAATAATCCAATGCCATCGACAGAGGATGAAATGTTGGAAAGAATTAATGAATACATAAATTCAATAGATGGTGGAACAGTAAGACGTGCAATGGATGACATGTCTGTAAGGACTCAACTTTGTATTCAGAGTAACGGCAGCCAATTCGAGCAGTATAAATAAGTTGTTTTTCTTATTATAACAATTAGTTCCTCTAAAAATCTAAAAACACACTTTGTAACAGTTGTAACACTTAACTATAAATGAATGATTGTTTATTATTTGTAAATAAATAATATTTATCGTTATTCGCGTGTATTATCCATATTTATTGAAGAAAGTATCAAGTATGATATATCACCGTGCTTGTAATTTCTTTCTGTATTTAATGAAGTAAAAATCCAATATGGTGCCCATAATAAATTCAAAAGTTGAATATGGTTGCGGAAAAACTAGTAGGCCTAGAACATGTTTTAGTATGGCAATCGAAAGCTCTCATCAAACTATGTAAACGTACCAAATTTCAAAAGTCTACATTTATTTCAAGAGAAGTTATTTGACTTAAAAGAAATTGGCAAATTTTGATTTTTCCGGCATAACTCCCGAACGGCCCGGAATATATTAAACTTTTTCACATATTTTGAATCAGCATAAAATTGAGCAACTTTTTCCTAATTTGAGCCACGTTGTATCTTTTACCGTTTCCGAGATACCAATGCTGCACATTAAAATTTTTCCCACCCTGTATACCGTGTCAGAAAAGGGATGACCCATATCATGATCTTGAAATTGAATTACTTTCAAATAATGTAATGTTTTCCTAAAAGTAACTACCTAGTTTTCGTCAAATTTGCAGATATCATCTAAGTAAGATACCGGCACATAAAACCAGTCGTTATTATATCTTTATTATATATATTAATATTGTGTAAATGCGAGACACCATCTTTATAAACACCACTCCTTACTACCTTCACACTATTATAACACACGTCAAAGAAGTAACTATATAGTGCCTCGTGTCACAAAATCAATTGGACAAAGGTCTTTTGCTTTTCTAGCACCAAAGTTGTACAATACAGTTCCTAAAAATGTACAAAATATAGGTAGACTATCTCTGTTTAAAAAAAGATTGAAGGATTTTATTCTATCTACCCCAAGATCTATAATAAATTACGTAGAACTGAATACTGTATGAGATAGGTAGGATATGCAATGCCATCAACTTACTACGAGATCAGATGTATGGATGCATGTGTATGTTCTTTTTTGATCATCACATATACAAGGACTATAAAATGTATAGTGTATATATATGTATGTGTATTTGTGATATGTGGAAATGCACAAAATTTTATATTAAATTGTATATCTTAAATGTTTTTCAAAACAAGTGTTTTACACTTATTGAATACCATTTTATTTACTTGTATTTATTTATATTTTTAATTATTGTAAAGTTTACTTACCTGTAAATAAATATTATTATTATTATTATTATTATTATATCATAAATAATTAACCGACATTATTTGACTGTGGCATTTTGACACCGGTTCTGAAAAAAAAAATTAAAAAAGGTTACTTTCGTTGTTTTGTTAATTTAATAAAACTGATGTAGGAATCTAGGATATACCATTTGAGATTTTTGATAAAATTCAATATCAATTAAAAAATATTTCTCTGATATTTTAATGATAAATAATTGTTTGCAATATATTCCAACATTTGTTAAAGGTTTCTTTACATCTTTCCTACATTTCAGTATAGTTATTCTTTTAATCACTACGCAATTAACCGCGTCTTCCATTATCATAAAAGACTTGACTGTAAAATCTTAAACAAGTAAATACATCACTAAGTGGTATTTTTATGCATGCTTAGGTTTAACTATATAATTATTCATCGTTATCTTTACATAAAAAACGAATTTCAACCTAGCTGAACTCCACGGGTAATAGATAAGTATACAAATATTGTTATTTTAAACTGACACCTTAACACAATACAGTTAATAAACGGTATATTTATTATACAGTTGTTTGGGATATGTCAATATTTGCACAACTAAATTAATCGTTACTTGAAAACCTTCCCAAGATATCATTTATATCTGTACACTTACATATTTTTTTAGAATAATGGATGTTCAGAGTGGAATGAAAAATTATGTGGATGTGTCAAAATACAAGCATATTTTAAGGAAACAACTAGATATAAATAAGTGATGTAAAAATCTATTATTTTGGAACATTACTGAGGTACGGAGTGTTGAATGTTATCTGTTTTAAGCTCTCTTTTAGAGAAAAAATACTATAGACTATGATTTTTTTAAAGCCAAATACATGCTGAATTAGTTGAATTAGTAGAAATCAAGGTAATATAAGTTCTTAGGATACACTTTTTTAACACAATTATACCAATTGAAAAAATGTAAGTTAAACAAATATTAATTACACATACATTTAATTATACAGTTATAAATGTATTTATACAGTTAACTGCAAGTAAGTAGTAGGAAAAATGACATGATGAAACAAAACGGAAATAGCCCGAGAAAATGTCTCCGAGGATAGGATTGCATCTGTAAAATTAAGCGATCCATAAGGGAATAAATGTCTTCATGACAGATCATACCAAATGAAGGATCAGGCTGCAAAATATTTTCGTGGTATCTACGAATTCAGAATAAGTAAACTATGTCCGCAAAAACATTATGGACAAAACAATTAATATCAATGCACGCTCAGTCGGGCTCAGGACACTCACTCCTGCCCCTACTAAATAGGGCCAGGAGATTGTCATCAAATACTTGTTGGATATCCCTAGATGAATATTGTTGACTTAATGGACTTGGAAAAGGAATCTCATGATCTTTGGACCACATCTCTATAGCAGATTACTATCAGCAGCAATGATGAACATGGTTAAGAAGAGATATAATAGTAAATTCCACAGGAAATTTATTAATCTATAGGATGGAACAAACAACTATCATAAGTAAGAACAAACAACTACAAATAACTATCATTGCTTAACGTCCCTAACAGAGACACAGCTTAGGACTACCTGGCGTAGTCTTGAAGAAACCTAACAATTTCGTCCAACGTTCTGTCAACATCCATTGAATGTGGTCATGACCTGGGATGGTTTGGGGCTGAGCGGGATTATCGCTCTATACCCTCCCCATCCCTGTAGGCCTAGACTGCTTCGTAGAGGTGGACCCCATCCTTCACCAACCTAGATCACAAAAAGTGATAGGTGTGGGCGATTCGTGGGGTCTCCTCCTGTCCTGGTTCTACCCTGCAGGATGGATAGGATCTTCTGGCGCTTTTCTGTCTTATCTTCTTTCTTCGCCTGCATGTCTGACCCGCCGGGGGTTGTCTGTCTCGAGCGGGGGTGGCAAGTGCCGCTCTCTTCCTGGGTGCTGGTTTCGGATAGGTCAAGAGTGGCTATATAGCCGGGGATACACCTCTAAAGGAGCCAACTGGCCCTTTAGCTTTATGCAAGATAAGGGAAGGGTACTCGAAGTGAGCCTCGGAGGTCGCGGCTTCGAGAGGAGGTCTGAGGATCGTTTTTTTAATCTGAAAAATAAAAAGATCTCTCATTCTGGGTCCAGCAGTTGGAGTTTTGGCCGTTTGTGTACAGCGGCCGCATCTAGTTCGTAGTCCACGCCTTCCCGGATTAGCAGATTGCTGTGCGTCTCGGCACGTGCGAAGAACTTGACTCCGCGCCTCCTTATAACTTCTAGGACTGGGACGTAATCGAGGTCTCGGTATATATCGGCTGTCCGATCTACCAACGTATCTAGTAGAGAATCCGTACTCTAAGAATTCATCTATTATAGCCATTTTAGTTGTGATGTATAGAGGCTACAACCCATGGAGGATACAAAAGGGCCAAATAGTGTCGAAGTGCTATAGTTTGCTGACTTCCCTCCAACTAATTCCAAGTTCCAGGTAAGTAGCCTCCCAAAAGCTAGGATTTTAATCTAATCGATTAAATTACTCTACCGCATTAGTGGTGTATATATCAGATAAGATAGCCTCTCTCTTCACGCTGGACTAAGTGGTGCAGATACAAGTTTTTTTCTTCAGTCTATGAAGAACTGTCAGAATTGGTATGCTTTTTGTGCTGTGCATATTCCCAAATTTTCTTTTCTTTCAGTATTGTGCATGTGACTGAGTGGTTTACATAAATTATTATGCATAATATAGGATACTGCACTGTATGGTTAATAAATTGGATCTTAAAAACATTGAGCCAACCATTTCTGCAACATATCTAAGACAACTGGTATTGTCTTGGCTATGATTTTTAAAACAAATGCAGCATATCACTTCCAGGATCCAAACATTCTGACATGCTCTATTCCATCATTGACCACTGCGAACATTGAACCAATGACGAACTGATGAAATGATGAAAAATGACGTTTGCAGACCGAAAAATAATTACCAATTTTGAGGTACGGGACCCTACTGAGGAAGGGAAACTAGTTTTAGAAAAATTTTTTTATCCTACACTAGGTAGTAAATTAAATGACACTACGATGACAGACAATAGATGCGCCACCTAGTGATAAAAAAGTTATTTTTTTTTCGCGACTAGCCGTGCAAATGCCTACTTTCGCGCCTCTAAAGGCTCACGGAACTAGAATTTTTCATCTAGTGTAGGATAAAATAGTACTTTGTGTACCTAGGCGGGAAAGTGAACGGTTTCCGGGCTGACAGATGAAATGGACAAGCGAAGCGAAGCCTGGTCTGGCCACTTCACTTCTGAAGGAACATGTCAGAAGCTTTTATATAATATCACATTTTATATTAACCGAATATACAAATAACCAATAAATAAAACTCGTTTCACGGAGCACCCTGTATAGAATCTGCACTTTTAAATCTTTATTAAAATGCTGGATCGTTTCTGAACAGCATGCTAAGAACAATATTGGCATTGTATGCGATAAAGGAAAATTTTCCACTAAATTGACAACAACCATGAGCTTCAACTAATAGAAACAGCAGATGCCATCACTACATTATGATTAATTTGTTAGACCGTCAGATTGTGACGTTTACTTCTAAGTTTCATCTCAGTCGACCGATTATATTAGTATAAATTTCAGTTACTCAACTTCATATCGTATTATATCAAAAAGGTATTATAGTGATTCTTACAATGAAAAAGGTATTTGCTTTGAAGCAGCCTCTAACTAATGACCAGATGACTGGCATCAGTGACCATTGCCTTTCTTCGGCTCCTTATTTTCTAGCTAGTGTAGCCAGCGAGGTTAATGCTCAATGTAACAATAGATCTGTTATTTTATTGAGAGGAATAATCTTGAAATTAAAATATTTGGTGTACTGTTCGAGATGTAGCGACCTGTGGGGCAGGAGTTTAGTGTTCTGAGACCTGGCAGGTTATTACATAGATAATCACAACCAAATTATTAAAAGTAATGTTTGAAAAATAAGAAAAATTTAAGTAGGTATGTTAGTATCCTTAATTTTTTCATTGTCATACCACGTGAAAGTAAAAATATAGTAATTTTAAGAACAATAACGAGAATGATTTAAAAAAATTGATAAATCATATGTGGCTAAAGTCTTAGATTAAATTAGATCTCATTTAAGTAGTTATAAATTATTAAATAATTATTATATAATTTATATTGTTCACTACAGAGTGAATCAATCATACTACAGAATGTTGCAGATATAACGAAAATATGGAAGAAAATAGTTAAAATATGGCAGTTATCCATTTTGAAAATATGAAATAAATGGCGCTGAAGGTTTGACAAAAAAATTCAGTGTGAATGCGAACTCGGGGGATTCTTTACTTGCCACTAAAGTATAGTCCTATAATATGATAAAGTACAATAACATGTTGAGGAATATATAAAAATTATTGGCGGTAGGGATTGAAAGATATTATTTTTGAAATTGATAAGTTGTGAGCTAAACAAAACATTTAGAGAAAGCTTGGGAGCTGTTAAGAAGTTAGCCACCCTTTAGTTAATTGGTTATAATTTCTTTATTAGTGCAAATAATATCTACAAATCTATACCTAAAAATATATATCTTACAAATATTGAAAGTCACCTTGCAAATATTTATAAACGACTTACTAAGAACTGGAAAGGTAAACAAAATATTCTGAACCTTGAGGGTTGCTAAGAAGTGCTAACAACTTTTTTATTAGCGACTTACAAATGTCGACAGTCAACTTACAAATACTTACAAATGACTTAATAACAGCTGATAACATAAAAACTGCATTTATAAACATCTTGGTAACTGCTAAGAAGTTAGCCCCTAAAAATTAATAACAAATAAAATGGTTACCGTTTACTTGCAAATGTTACCAATGGGCTTACAAACATTTACTAATAACTTACTAACCGACTGTGATTAGTGCCGTCCAACTCCAGGAGTTAGGGGCTAACTTCACGAACCCTTTATATCCCTGTGTATCTTCAGAAAGAGAATAAACCTATTCGTGTCGTAATATTTGACATTCTATACAAAATTTGATAAGTTCATTTGATTTTTGGCATACAGCAAGAGCATAAGACGTGCTACCTTTTACGAATAATAAAAATTAATTAACGATATAACAAGGGCTCCATTTGGTACTTTTTTGTATAGAGATGTTTCTAGAGATGGCTATGCCCTATTATGAGCTATGTCATACTCCTAAGTCGTACTCATACCCAACATCTCAAGAGTTCTTCTCTGTGATGCACTTTCCATCACTGCCTATGAGCTATGTCATACTCCTAAGTAGTACTCATGCCCAGTATTTCAAGAGTTCTTCTCTGTGAAACACCTTCCATCACTACCTTCACATGACTATATCTTGGTTTTAAGACCTAGTAATTCCTATATCCTAGTTCCACCCATTTTGCCAGAGCCGTTCTGACAGCGCTATAAACGACTCCACAACCTGGCTCCAGTCCTATGAAAGCAATTTCAAATCCTTTTCTAGCATCAAGCATCATCTGCACCTTCATTTCCTTCAACGTCTTTCTGCCCTGGCCACGCCAATACCCATTGACCGTGGTCGTGACCTGGGATGGTTTGGGGCTGAGCGGGATTATCATTTTTTACGCCTAGACTGCCTCGTCGAGGTGGACCCCATCCTTCACCAACCCCAATCACAAAAAGTGATAAGTGTGTTCGATTCGTGGAGTCTCCTACTGTCCTGGCTCTACCCTGCAGGCAGGGCAGGATCTTTTGGCGTTCTTCTGTCTCGTCTTCTTTCTTCGCCTGCATATCTAACCCACCGGGGGTAGTTTGTCTAGGGCGGGGACGGCAAACGCCGCTCTCGTCCTTGTTGATAGTTAGGAGTAGGTGAGCAGTGGCTGTGTAGCCGGGGGTGTTTAACTTCATGCAAGGCAAGGAAAAGGTACTCGAAGTGAGCCAGCGACCTCTGTCGGTGGTCGGGGCTTCGAGAGGGGAGGTCTGGCCGCTTGTCTTGTACAGCGGTTGAATCGGGCTTGTAGTCCACGGGTTCCTGGATTAGTGAGTTGCTGTGCGTCTCGGCACGCGCGAAGAACTTGACTCCGTGCCTCCTGATGACTTCTAGGACTGGGACGTAGTCGAGGTCCAGGTATATATCGGCTGTCCGCAAGTACCAGGGTGCAGCTACTGCGGTCCTTAGCGCGATATTTTCGACGGCCTGGATCTTCTTCATATATGGTCTTTGCAGCAATCGCCCATGCTGCTGACGCATATGTCAATTGGGATTGGATCACAGTCATACTGTACTGGTAGTTTTCAGTTCCATTAGCAATTGAAGGCAAAGATACTACCTAGTATATAGATGTAGAATGGTCATTCTCCCACTACAAACCATCTTGCAGAAATTTACAGGAATCGTCAGTGGAAGCGATATAAATGGTACACAGTGTACGTCCTGCATTACAACGTACATGGCACACCTTAGCATACATGGACCTTATCTGTCAGGGTACCATACCCTGAAGGTATGGTATGTTGAACATATGAAGATCTAACTGGTTACTGATTATGTCAATTTTGAGATCGAGCGCTTCTTATGAGACAATTATTTCAATTTAGAGTTTTTCTTTTAATTTATTTAATCTCTGTGGTAAAAGCCTCCGTAAATAGTAGTAAATAAAAACAATAGACCCAAAATAGGTAGGGGTATAAGGCAGCGTTTTGAGGGAAAGCTTTATTATAATAGCTATATATTACTTTTTTACGATAGTTGTTGTAGACAACTTAAGAATGTAATAATCGTGCAGAATAAACTCTAATAATTGTAATAGATGTAATTTCTTTCATAATACAAGTTTTTCCGCAGTGCTAAAATGAAACTAATTCAATAAAACTGACAGTCTGCTGCTAGTCGTGACGAAGCATCCGGTGATAAATAAGTTGTCTAGAATGTAATAAATACTTGCAGCTATTGCTTTGGCATTCAATTGCCGTAAGTAGTTATAGAAAGTATATGTAGCAATTTATGTGTATACCAGTGAGTGATTATTTCTAATTACTCGATTCTTTAGCCAGTTTTTAACAGCCTTGTAAATATTTACCTACAACCGTTGAAAATATTTTTAAAAAAAATTGTGTTGTCTGATTGGATGAACATTTCTATAGTGATGTTAATTAAAAATTATATAGATGATTCGGAATCGCTGGTAACACTCAATATATGCTACAAAATGTGCAGAATGAAGCAGACTTACTCGATGTCTTATATACTAAATGACATTTTTCTTTACAATTTATCTAATAGCACTTTTTTCCATAATATTTTTTTCATATTTTGACATACCGAGGAATGTTCAATGATTTTATTTGCTTATTTCATAGTTCTTAAAATAAAATGGTGGAGATAAGTACTACAGCATTTAAAATTTAGTTACTAATGATTAATCAAGTGACTATACGAACTTGCTTCGCATATTACTCCTTCTCATCTAAAATATTTCGAGGTTATGTTCTTGTTACCAAAATCTAGGGTTGTCTATACCCCGATTCAGAATTAAGCAAAGTGGAATGACCTCGCCGATCTGGTAAAATGCGGTGAAGCATGGGCGTGCGTATTCTGTTTTACCATTGGGCACATTTCAGTTAATATATACTCGTATACTATTCTATAGAATACTTCTAGTATATGCACTTCCACTTTTTTAACTAACACAAATAAGTATAAACACGGACACAAAGAATAAATACACTGATAATTTTACCACAAATTTTTACCGTTAAGAAACGCGCGCGAAATAACCCAACATCACGCCACTGTTTCGAGCGCAGTCGCTTGTTGGTTCCAATTGGTTCCTAATTCGACCAATCAACGTCGTTGAGGCTCAGAAAAAAGAAAGGGAAAATGCAAGAATATGTATGTTAAATAAGGATAAACAGCTTGTCGTCAACTTTACGGCTTTCATAGTTGTCAGATATTCCGAAATTCCTTGATATTATCACAAGTATAAAGATATATTATGTCTTTATACTTGTGATATTATTAAGTAAAAGCAAATTAAACATTGTGTTTGTTTTAATAAAGTACAATAGGAATAAGGGACGTTAAAGACAAGTAAAAAAATGGGTAAATAAGGTAATTAATACGTTTCCCGTTTTAAATAAGAATACTTTAGAAATAAATGTGACAACACAGATCTACTCTTTTTCCGGTCATTGCACTTTGCTTAATTCTGAATCGGGGTATAAAGTAATATTATTTTAAAAAATTCAAGACGGTTGCTATAATATAAATTCTGGATTTAGCTGTATTTAATAAATTTACTATTTATGGTTATATAAGTAATATAATAGTTATCTATAAGTACACGCCACTATATATGACTAAAAATCATATGTTGAGTGAGTATAACTGTATAGAGTATATAGTATATATGGTGAGTCATAACTCACCATATATGTTATAAATGTTGGAAATTTGCATAATTATAGCCATCAAGTGGTTGAAATGTGGGCGTGCGAAATAGATGAATCTACCTCCAAACGAAAATTTCGTAGCCGCATCGCCTGCGTCCCACAAAATGTCTGAAAGGACAAGCAAATGCAAATATGGTCCATCATACCATAAAATATTTATACCATAGCATAACAACCCAGTAACGGCTGTGGCTTGATCGATAATTTAAATAATTATTAGTAACAACAATTACTTTAGATATATGCAACGCACAAAGTGTAGAATTACATTAATAAAAAAAAATAACATGTTTCGATATATTGCGATCGCGATAGCCTGCTTAAATTGAAAAGTAACTAATATACACGGTGTCCCACCGGGAACCGCCTGGATCTATATATGGCAAACTATAATTAGGAAAAAATTGAAAATAGGGCAGTGTACCAAAGTCACTGGGGGCAAGCGATCTAAAATATTTTCAAGATGGCCGCACTTCCGGTTATACCGGAAGTAGGTGTCAACTTGCTTATTTCAAATGGAACACCCTATATCTTATATTATTTGTGGATTCTACGTAAAATTCTAAACACATTTCATGTAGGATGTCCTATACCTATCTTCAACTGTTTTTGAAATATTGGCAGGTGAATATTGACATTTTGCAACTTTGACACCCGGTACAATCTAAACGGTTTGAGATCAAGCAAAACGGTTTGCACATTCCTATCTTAACTTTTCATAAGCTATCGTTTGACACTCATTTCAGATATAGCGCGAAATTAAAAATTGGGAGCCTGGATCTATATATGGCAAACTATAATTAGGAAAAAATTGAAAATAGGGCAGTGTACCAAAATCACTGGGGGCAAGCGATCTAAAATATTTTCAAGATGGCCGCACTTCCGGTTATACCGGAAGTAGGTGTCAACTTGCTTATTTCAAATGGAACACCCTATATCTTATATTATTTGTGGATTCTACGTAAAATTCTAAACACATTTCATGTAGGATGTCCTATACCTATCTTCAACTGTTTTTGAAATATTGGCAGGTGAATATTGACATTTTGCAACTTTGACACCCGGTACAATCTAAACGGTTTGAGATCAAGCAAAACGGTTTGCACATTCCTATCTTAACTTTTCATAAGCTATCGTTTGACACTCATTTCAGATATAGCGCGAAATTAAAAATTGGGAGCCTGGATCTATATATGGCAAACTATAATTAGGAAAAAATTGAAAATAGGGCAGTGTACCAAAATCACTGGGGGCAAGCGATCTAAAATATTTTCAAGATGGCCGCACTTCCGGTTATACCGGAAGTAGGTGTCAACTTGCTTATTTCAAATGGAACACCCTATATCTTATATTATTTGTGGATTCTACGTAAAATTCTAAACACATTTCATGTAGGATGTCCTATACCTATCTTCAACTTTTTTTGAAATATTGGCAGGTGAATATTGACATTTTGCAACTTTGACACCCGGTACAATCTAAACGGTTTGAGATCAAGCAAAACGGTTTGCACATTCCTATCTTAACTTTTCATACGCTATCGTTTGACAGTCATTTCAGATGTAGCGCGAAATTAAAAATTTCCCGAAAATTTTTTAAATTTTTATTTTCTGGCTGAATCTGAAATTAGTGTCAAACGATAGCTTATGAAAAGTTAAGATAGGAATGTGCAAACCGTTTTGCTTGATCTCAAACCGTTTGTACAGGGTGTCAAAGTTGCAAAATGTCAATATTTCAAAAACAGTTGAAGATAGGTACAGGACATCCTACATGAAAAGTGTTTAGAATTTTACGTAGAATCCAGAAATAATATAATATATAGGGTGTAATAATTCCATTTGAAATAAGCAAGTTGACGTCGACTTCCGGTATAACCGGAAGTGCTATAATCTTGAAAATATTTTAGATCCCTTGCCCCCAGTGACTTTGGTACACTGCCCAATTTTAAATTTTTTCCTAATTATAGTTTGCCATATATAGATCGAGGCTGTATCCGGTGGGACACCCTGTATATGAAAAAGAATTCAATTGATTCTCTCCAAATACTGTACTTAGACACAAATGAACAAAAATACAGATATATAAGTAAACAATATAGATTTTCTCTCCAACATGGAACAATATGGACAGCGTAATTTATTTTATAACTAGACTAGATAGGTAGGTACCTGTAAAATAATAAAAATTAGAAACCAAAATATTCAATCTTTACTCAAATATTTAAGCATTCAAACTAGACTTTAAAATACTTTACCCGCTTAAGCCACAGTATAATCAGAGGCGTGCCGAATCATTCAAGGCGGAGGGAGGGGGCATAGCTTCCTTGAGGGCCCAAATCGTAATAATACTCTATCCAAATGATCTTAAATTTAATATTCTTTAATATCGATGTAATAATAACATACTACTTACTAAAATAACTGCAACTCTTACAACAACAAACTTCTACTAGGAGTAGAAAGGGGGGAACAAACTGCGCAGAATCTAGTTGCCAGAGATCAAAGATTACACTATAAATAAATACCAAGAATCTCTTGTTTTTATTTATATTTGAAATAATAGAAAATTAAATAAGCAAATGTTGAAACTCGAACTTTTTAAAATGTTTGGGAAGTTAAGAGCAGAAACAGCTAGAGGCGCGTCATACGCCCTCTCTAGCTCCCGCTGGGCACGTCACTGAATATAATAGTATAATTAGAATTAACTGTAAAAGTAATTATTCAATAAATTAACTAAACTTCATCAATGAACTTTTATTTTCACACAAAATATGTCAAATTTAGATGCAGTGGTTTTCTATACAGTAGTTTTTAGATCTAGTCTAGATTTTAAATACTGCTAAATACTTTCTTGTTTTTTTATTTTGTTGGTGCGTAGTCTCAAAATAGATTGCGAAACACAACTTAGTTGAAAATTACTTTCAGCCGATTTATTTTTCGAGCTTTTTTTAGGAAAATTAAAATTAGATACCTACCTTCTACGTACCACTTTGTGTTGCCAGTTTATGGTATAATGTAGTTTACTACATTTAGTTTAAATTGACTACTGTACATTAGGTACGTGTGACTGAATTCTATCAGTCTATTGTCTATTTTTTTTACGAAAATTTAAATTTATTGAATATTGAAGTACTTATATAAATGTTTATTACTTGGCGCCGGTACTTCACTTCCGGAAATGTTAATCGGCTGTCAAATACAATCCATATTCAGATTGTGAGTGTTTAGTCTTTAGTAAATGTACGAACTCACATTCTAACCGCCGATTAATTTTAACCCCCGATAAGTTCGTTAACTGGGTGTGAAAGTACCGCCCTTTATAGTTTTTTAAAACGTCAGTAGTGGTAGGTAGTATAGTCAAAGGTATTAGTTATTCAGGATGTATAACCATCAGTGGTATTGCTGCGGATTTTACTAGCCAATATCCATTGACCTTGGTCTTGACCAGGGATGGATTGGGGCCGAGCGGGATTATCGCTCTTTACCCTCCCCATCGCTGTAAGCCTGGACTGCCTCATAGAGGTGGACCCCATCCTTCACCAACTCCGACCACAAAAAGTGATAGGTGTGGGCGATTCTTGGGGTCTCTTCCTGCCCTGGTTCTACCCTTCAAGCTGGCGCTGGCTGGCTTTTGGCGCTCTTCTGTCTTGTCTTCTGTCTTCGCCTACATGTCTAACCCACCGGGGGTAGTCTGTCTCGGCTGCCGCTCTCGTCCTGTTTGGGGTAGGTCTGGAGCGGCTGTGTAGCCGGGGATGCAGCTCTAAAAGACCCAACTGGCCCTTTAGCATTATGCAAGGTAAGGGAAGGGTACTCTAAGCGGTCGCAGCTTCGAGGGGAGGTCTGAAGAGTAAGAAGATCTTACTCTCATCCTGGGTTTAGCAGTTGGAGTCTTGGCCGCTTGTGTATTATATCGGCCGCATCGGACTCATAGTCCTCGGCTTCCCGGATTAGGGGGTTGCTGTGCATCTTGGCATAATAATTCTCTAGATCACGCAAAATTTTACTTTAATGCCGCCTCCATATGTTTAACCACAAAATTACTTCGTACGTCGTGCACAGCTAAACAACCACTACGAGAGCATACAAGAGTGTAAACATGGCTCCCGCTTCGCCGTGTCTCGCTGAAAAAATCGTTTCCTCGTGTCTCGGACTCGTGTCCCACATACAGACACCAAAACGACCGCTGGCGAGAGAGAGCGAGATATCCCGAGGCGAGACGAGTCCTTCCTCCACACTCTCGTACTCGATTGGTCTCGGATTGCCTCGGCGAGAGTGTGGAGGCGGCATAATACCTATGTATTTCCAGTGGCGTGCAACTAGTATTACATGACCTCTTTTCAGAATAAAAAATGTAACGCCATTCCCATCTTAATTGAAGGGCCTTGGTCGAACGCAACTCGATCAATACTTGCGCTAAGTCGTAACAGCATAAGGATTGTCACAGGACTGTTGACAGGTCACGGACATCTTAACAAGCACCTTAACACTATGGGTCTTAGTGACACTAGAAGGTGCAGGTTTTGCGGACACGATGACGAGGACTCCATTCACATCCTCTGTCGCTGTACCTGCCTCATGGTCAAGAGACACAAACACCTGGGCGCAGCATTTCTTCTGCCTCAGGACATTAGGGAGCTTCCCCTACAACGGGTGTT
This sequence comes from Pogonocherus hispidulus, assembly GCA_963924545.1. Classification (NCBI taxonomy): domain Eukaryota; kingdom Metazoa; phylum Arthropoda; class Insecta; order Coleoptera; family Cerambycidae; genus Pogonocherus; species Pogonocherus hispidulus. Next base: position 35,896,157 of record OZ004697.1, on the reverse strand, counting down.
GGCCTATGCGCACAGCAAGGGTCTCTTCTAATAGCTCCCAACTAGCGGCAGGCACAATGGGTCGAAAGACCTGAGTGCTGCGGGTAACCGCGCGGCCTATCAACAACAACAACAACGCCATTGCCAAAACAAAAGCATAGTTATATTGATTAACTTTTTCTTGAAAAATGCATAGTTTTGCCGTAAATCCGCCTTTTCTAAAATTGCCTCGATATATGGAAAAATGCTATCCATTTTTTGAGAAAAAGTCTCGAGTATTTAGTAAATATATTGCGAATTACAATAAATTTGTGTTTTTCAATTAAGCCAGTGGTGTAACATTTTGTTTTTTCAAAGGTTGTCACGTAATACTGGTTGCACACCATTGGAGTTGCAAATTAATCTAAACATTTGTGATATTCTAGGGCACTATGCTGTGGTAACCCCTGCCAAATTTTAAAGGAATATATTCATTAGTTTCAGAAACAGAAAACTACTTTTACATGAAAACACCCTGTAACTCAGAAACGATACAACTTTGGACTACTTTGGACAAATTTATACCAATCGTATTTGACAAAATTGTCTGATCACCATAAGATCATTTGTGCTCATACATTTAAATACACCCTGTATAAGAAATACAATTTTTAGTCTTTCGTTAGTAGTGTTTAAAACACACAGAATGTTGGTAGATATAAAGAAAAGTAGCAAACATTATCTCCTTTATTAGAGAGTTATTTTATAAATTTCAAAATACCAGCAGTTTATACACCTCTCAAACTTCAGTGGTGTGCCAACAAATTAATACATTTTTCCTAGACTAAATGGACTTGCCAGTCACTCTAGGAGGTACCCACAACCTAATTAATTAATTCTACGTTCCTCATTGTCTACCCATATACACCTGGCGCTGGATATGATTTATAAACGAAAACATTAAATGAAGGAATATATTATCTTTATATATCCCATCCCATATGATGTTACAAAATTATATACAATTTATGGTGCGAGAAACAAAATTGATTTAAATGGTGTAAATATATAATGGTGTATTTTATACAGTTGGATATTAGCCAAGTGAACTAGGTTTAAGACGTGTAAATATTTTTTTTAATACATATATTTCTACTACTTATTCAGTCTCTTTTAACGTTATTTAATATTTATATACGATATCATTGGCCATACATATACATATAAGTACAAAAAAATGATTTTCCAAATTTAGGGAATTTCCAAAAGAAGTGAATCAAAATTGTGGAGACGAAATAAAGTGGTTCACTTTAAGCATACATATAGGTACTTATCTTATAAGATCCTATGTAATATATCTACTTATAAAAAAGGTTCAGGTGAAAATAAATGGAAATGTAGTTAATAATAGTAAATTTGATATTTGAAGATTATAAAAAAATATAGGAAACTAATAAATAATAAAAAAAAAAGAACTTATTCTGTTTAGTTCAAAAGAAAAGTTAAGATAAAATAGATAATAAAACTTGTTTTAAGCACCTTGCAAATGACTATATAGGCTGCTTATGAAATGTATGTAAAATGGGAACTAATTTAATTTTCCCTTTTTTATTTATATTTATTCCTAAAATATTAAAATAACAACTTGTCGTCCTTTCTTTCCTGTTGATTTTATTAATAGTTATGTTTCTTAATTTTTGCATATATTATTATTTTGAAAAAAATGATTAATATGAAAACGGAAAATTGATTTAGCGGGCATTTGAAAATGACTGAATGGCATGTTCTCAAAATCGGGTGATAAAGTAAGCCTAAAAATACCTTCAAAATGAGATATCAAAGGACCACCCTTTCCATAAGAAAACATATTTAAAATGGCTGTAATCTGTTATCTTCACAGTCAAAGATGTCATTTTAATGTAAAAAAAATAGACATTTTATTATTGTTTACGTCTACCAAATTTCAATCCATATCTGGAGCGGTCTAAAAGTTACGGAGGGGGCGACTGACTTTATATCCTCACTGTGTATTATCCCAAAAAAATACCGGCAAACTTTAAGGCGTGGTTTTTACGGACATATATTTATTAAACAAAAAAGATTTGTTTTCATTTCCCCTACCACCCCTTAAAGTTTGTCGATATGTTTTTGGGACACCCTGTATAGGGCAAAGTTCATTAACATCTTATTCAAATAGTGGTACAAACAATGCATCCATAAAAAATTTTAAAGAAACACACCGAGATATTCTCCATTTGCTTTTATAAATTAAAGAAATGTATTTAAAATAAAAAAAACTCACAAATCGATTATAAAAAGATACAAAACCTTCCCATGATTATCATTCTTTTTATGCATAACTACATTAAAAACCTGCGCTGTCAAATAATTTTGATATAGGTTTTTTAACATCTTTCGATTATTCGAGTCGTTTTTCAAATGAATCTCTCTTATCTGATTTAAAAGATAATTAGTATGTATTGAAATTTCCAAGTCATCCAAAGATATTTATCGAGGTGGAATTCATAGCTTGCTACGATTTACTACACGTAGAGATGTTCTTTTGTTTTTCCATGGCCGTCTGTGTTATTCGTGGGAGTCTGGCTGATTTTTGTGAGGGAATACCTAAGCGAGATAGGCCAACTCCGATTTATAGGTATATTTTCTTAAAATGGACCAATCACGAATTATAATTGTTAATATTAACTCTTTTTGTACATATCTCCGACTACGAGGCGTTTTTTCATAGCCATGTCATTCATCTCCCATTGTTTTGTATCGAGATGTTTTTTCTTTTTTTGATCCTTAATAGAGGCGGGCTTTATAAAACAGAATGAATAAATCATAGTTATAGGTTTACATCCAAAACGACAATTTTATTGGATGTATTTTCGTGCTTTTTACAGAGCTTGTACCTACAGTTGTTATTTATAAGACAATGCGGTGTTAAACGTTTTATGTATACATTTTTTAGAATAATAAATTAACAGTTACATGAAAATTGGTACGTGGAGCAAATAATTATGCATGGGCTTAATTTTATTTATATAATTTAAACACACATCAATGGCAATCCACGCAAACTCATATAAATATCCAACGCCTAAATTATTTAAAATGTACCTACTATATTATAGAAATAATGCGAGAAAAAAAATCATTATATATTAAAAATAAAATATAATTATTTAAACATTAGATAAGAAGAATCTCGCACATGTGATGAACAGTCTATAGGCACTTAAACATCTCCATCTGTAGTAGTTGCATGAATTTCTGTATCTAATAAGGAATTTTCAAAATGTCATTACAATTTTCTTACAGTTCACTCCTGTAGACACTTCTGTAGACATAATTTTTATTTTTCACTACACGTCAATCAAATTTGCGAAGGTCATGGTTTCCCATGACAAATAGCAACGATTTTTTTATTTTATTAGTAACACTCTTAGAACGAGGAGTATTTTTTCTAATAAAACGAATTGTGTGATCTAGAAACGAAACTTCACTTCTTCACTTTCTCGAACTCTATCACTATTTTCAATGGCCAATTTTCAAGCAATAAAAATAAATATACAATTTTTAATATAATTTTTCAATTATATTAAACAATCAATATACATTTTTAATATAATACAGTTTTAAACAAATTTAAATTTTTAATTTTTCTGTTTTTTAGGTTATGGGGAGACTCCTCATCCCCAGGATAATGAAACAAACAAAATACCATAATTTTATCGTGATATTACGTTTTGAGGTAAGTACTTGCGTACATATACCTATATTCTTTGAAGGAAGAATTGCATAAGTACATTTAAAAGTATAAAAATTGGTATTTTGAAAGAATTTGGTTACGAAATTATTCCACAGGGTGTTTTAAAATTAGGCTAATGCAACAACCTTTTAATTAACCCTGTATAATGACTAAAACGTCAGCATTTTATAAAAGACTGGATATACAAGTTGAAATTAGTCATTTAAAATCTACAGTTTCCTAAAAAAGAAATATGAAAATTGAACTAAAAATAAAAAAAATTATGAGACTTCAAATTTTACCAAATATTAACTTGTTGCATTTTTTTGCATGTGACTGTAGGATATGAAAATAATTCTACGAAACTCCGTGGAATTCCATAGACATCTAAATAATTCTATGAAATTCTACAGAATTCTACGGAATACGCACTTCTATAGATATCTCAGGAACTTTAGGGAGTTTTTACTTACAAGATATCATTATCATATTATCATATTATCATATTATATTATCATATAATGAAATTTATTATATTTATCTAGCCTCTTTAAGTGATTTTTTTTTTTAATTTAAGACATCGCTTGGAGTTAATGTCTGGAAAAATAGTATTCGGCCCAACTTACCTTAGTCCAACAGCTAATATTTCCCAAGAGACAGTGAAATAAAAATGTCTGAATTCGATTTTTTTCTCTATTTTTTAAACAGTAGTTGTTGACGAGATGAATTTAGGATTTTGGGGTGTTTTTGGGATGAGAAAAACGAAGTCATATTAATTTTGCTCTAGAGATCAGGGGGTGTACGCATGGTATGCTTGGTAGATTAAAATCACCAACACATTTTTGACAGTGTATACAGGGTGTCCCAGTGTGAGCGTACAAAAATTTACCAGGGGGTTGACCAGGATAAAATAAGAATAAAATTCTTATAAAAAAAATTCTCTAATGCACGATTAACGAGTTACAGGGTGTTATTTTGGAAAAAAAACAATTTTCCGCTTAACTTAAAAACCGTTTCGTAGATTTAGGTACTTTTTGGGTGACGTGTACATCAAAGTTCATTAAAACTACATGGTGTTTGTTTAACTCTGACACCTGTGGTGGCCTAGGCCTACTCTTCCTTATGACTTCCTTTCCGTGTATTTTCTGCATAAAGGAATGCAGTCGGTACTTTACACTCAATTCACTCGAAAATGGTTGATTTTAGAGCTGTGTAACAAGAGCACCTTTTTTTGTTCATAATCGGTAGCCGATTAAGGAATACTTAGTCAATTAACGAAAAAGTAGGATATGCAAGAGTTATGAAGACAAAGTCATAAGGAAGAGTGGACCTAGGTCACCACAGGTGTCGGAGTTAAACAAACACCATGTAGTTTTAATGACCTTTAATAGCTGTACACGTCACCCAAAAATCACCTAAATCTACGAAACTTTTTTTAAGTTATTGCGGAAAATTGTTGTTTTTTTCCAAAATAACACCCTGTAACTTGTTAGGCGCGCATCAGAGAAATTTTTTTATAAGAAAAAGCACCAAAATAAGAATAAAATTCTTATTTTGGTCTGGTCCACCCTCTGGTAAATTTTTGTACGCTCACACTGGGACACCCTGTATATGAAACTTTTATAAAATATATCATTTCCTTGTCTTTTCTACGCAGAAAACGTATTGGTAGGTACTAATTTTATGACGCTAATATTAACCGTTTCCGAAATATTTACTATTTTTGTATTTGATATAACTCGAGATATAATTTACTTTTTAGAATATGGTTTGAACTATTCAGTGCTAACTAAAAGTTGTCTACTGTAATGTTATTTGAGCCACCTCTGTAAAATCCGAAATAAATAAATAAATAAATGAAAAAAGATATAAAAAACGGCCGACCCTTATTCTTGATTATTACCAGTGTCTATAAAAACTATAGAAGAAAAACTTCCATGTACATCTCAAGAATTCTAAGGAATTCTATGGAAATCTAAAGAATTCTACGGACATCTAAGGAATTATATGGAATTCTACGGTTTTCTATTACTATACATATACCTACACCATAATTCCATCGCGGTTCGCCCCTCGTTAATACCGTAGACAATAATATCTCTACCATAGTACACGATATTGTAAAGGTACTGCGAAATTCAAACCGAAATATTTTCAAATAAAAATATTTTGAAATAAAACATAAAACAATGAAAATCATTAAGTATCACTAAAGAAAGTTATCACATTAGATACCAAAGAAAATTTTACATCAAAATGTACCCGTTATTGCGTACACTAGAAAAATATAATTTCACAGATCAACAAATTGTATTACCAATGTTGGTATGGTGTTGCTAATCAAGCCTGAATAATTCATAGTCCAAAAAAACCCTCATAATATAATTACATTGCTTGGCATTAACTTCTGAAGTATAAAATTTAAAACATATATAAATGGCTTTATACTTGGGTCGGAATATATCAAGCACTGAATCAGAAAATCAAAAAGTAATTTAAAATTCAAATTTCGTGAAGCTGTAAAGGTATACTTAAAAATCTACTTAAACTGTAAAGTAAATTATCAAGTTTCTGTGAAAATAAAAATAGCCATTAACGGCCGGGCCCATAAAACAAGGAGGAGGTATTTTAAAAATTCCATAAAAGACCACAAATCGTGCCTTTAACCCGCGGCTTAAATTATGTTTAAGACCGATTAAAATACTTTTTTATTCCCAATAAAGTCATTCCGAAATCGAGAAAATGTTTCACGTTCTCGGGTTTATTTTTATTTCGGAATGCATGCGGGACGTTTTTATTCTGGGTCAAACTGTGTCTCCACTCCAGTATGGAGACAGGCCTTCTAAAATAATCATTGTAAATAGTCATAATTTATTTCATTTCTTAATTTTTAAAGCTTGTCATACAGGGACATTCACGCAAAGGGGGTATTAGAGGTTTTGGGGTTCGGTTAACGATAAAAATTAGATTTTTTTATTAGAGGGTTTTCAATTATTTCCGATCCAATAAAAATATTTTCAGGTTTGCATCACTTCCGATTGTTTTATTTTATTTTATTTTATTTTATTTTATTTTATTTTATTTTATTTTATTATACAAACCCAACAGAACATACCTCTATTCCAATTACAGGGTAGGAAACAAAGTCACACATAATTTAAATACAATACGTAATGTACAAGACACAGTAAATTACTACACATAATAATAATACATCATTCAAAAATCTAATTGTTTTTAGTCTGAAACATTAATTAAACATTATACCGGAAGCAGACCACAACTTCGTTATTTCAAACGGAACACTCTGTATATTATTGCATATTTGAATTCTATGGTTAATTTTAGATATAGTTTCATTAAATGTTCGTTTCATTAAATTTTAAAGCTTAACAGTTTTCGAGATATTTATTATTTTTATAAAAAATGAGAGGAAATCCGGTAATCTTTGAATAGTAGGTAATATCTCGCTCTGAATAAAACAAAATTTATTGAAATTTTAACTGATGGATAAGGAAGCCTTCAGCTCCCGAATGATAGGTTAAGTGTTTCCCTACACATGTACCGAGTGTGTAAAATATACTGTTCCATAAATAAAAATTCAATGCCCAGTATTTCGTCAATTTCAAATAGAACATCCTGTATTTTATTTCACCATAAGATGTAGAAATGAATACGAAGTCGATTGGTATTAGCATTCCCTAAACCTAAAATTCATAATTTTGAAGTTATACGATGTTCCTCAAAATATTATCTAAAATTACAAAAATCTGCATAGATAGTCGTGAATACACAGCTTAACAACCAGTTACCAGGTACAAAGAACAGTAAACATACCTATTATTGTTTATTAATTATTATAAGTTGTGTGTTCACGGCTATCTATGCAGATTTTTGTAATTTTAGATAATATTTTGAAGAACGTCCTATAACTTCAAAATATGGATTTTAGGTATAGGGAATGCTAATACCAATCGACTCAGAATTCATTTCTACATCTTATGGTGAAATAAAGTACAGGATGTTGTATTTGAAATTGACGAAATATTGGGCATTGAACTTTTATTTATTGGGTACAATCGGTTAAAATTTCATTAAATTTTGTTTTATACAGAGCGAGATATTACTTTTCAAAGATTACCCGATTTCCTCTCATTTTTTATAAAAACAATAAATATGTCGTAAACCGCTAAGAGCATTTAATGAAACTTTATCCGAAATTGACCGTAGAATTAAGATATGCAATAATATACAGGGTGTTCCATTTGAAATAACGAAGTTGTGGTCTACTTCCGATATAAGAGGAATGATGCAAACCTGAAAATATTTTCATTGGAGCGGAAATAATCGAACCCCCCCTCCCCATAAAAAAAATCTGATTTTTATCGTTAACCGAACCCCAAAAATGTCTAATACCCGCTTTCCGTGAATATCCCATATGTTACATTAAAAAAATATGTAACATAAATGAAAGCACTGATCATACTTTTATTACTAAATGCGACGCAACTTGCGGTAATTAAAATTAAAGTTAAAAAAAAAGTTAAATGATATTTTTACTTTTTTTAATAGTCACGTTTCTTCTAAAATCTTTCAACCAAAGCTAATCACACAGTCAATCTGATTGTATACAGTCTGTTACAAATTCGCTTTTTACAGTTGGGATCCCGGAAACTGTAAGAGATATGAAAACGCTTAATTGAGGTAAAAGTTGCGTAATCAAGACACAAACGTAATGCTCTAAAATAATCGAGGGTAACTTGATTAGGTTTTGAAGTATTTGAAGAAAAAAACAAAATTTTGGAAATTCGCAAATTTATTTTTTAAAACTTTATTTGAGCAGATATTGAAAAATGAAGAGCACTTTCTCAAAGCAATTTTCTATTTCCTCTATTGGCCAGGATATTCAGATTTTCAATGTAATGTTTCGTTTTTCCAGAACCATTAACAACTTCATTTTTTTAAATACGGACTTAGAATTTTGAAACCTTAATTGGCAAGTCTCCTTTGCCCCTAACAACATACTAGCAAAAAAGCGAAAAAATTTGTAGTCGACATACAAGGTGATCCTGTAAATATTGTAAATGGTTTTAATAATTTTTTTATCAATTCGGCTTGTAATTTATTATCAGTACAGCCCAAGGTAGAGTATATGGATAATATAAATATAAATCCTTATTCAATGTTTTTTTACAATGTTTCTGAAAATGAAATATTAAACTCTGTGAACGCGTTGAAAAATAAAAATAGTTCTGGGGAAGATGAAGTTCCAACATCCTTGATTAAGAAATGTATACAATATGTTTTGGAGCCTATACACTTTATTATAAATAAATCATTATCATATGGAATTTTTCCTGACAACCTGAAACTGTCTTCGGTTAAACCTTTATATAAAAGTGGAGATCCTGCTGCCATGGAGAATTATCGCCCAATAAGTTTGTTACCAGCTTTCTCAAAAATGTTTGAAAAGGTTGTAACAAACAGAGTAACAAATTTTTTCAGGGAGTTTCAACTGTTCAGTGTTTCACAGCATGGGTTTTTGAAAAATAGAAGTGTTGAGACAGCTGGTTTTGAACTGTTGGGTGGGATTTTTAGTGCCATCGAAAATGGGTTTTTGACCTTAGGCATATTTCTAGATTTATCAAAAGCATATGACTGCGTGGATCATGAGATATTGCTTAAAAAAATGTATAATTATGGTATCAGAGGAAACTGTTTGCAGTGGTTTCAAACATATTTAGAAAATCGAACACAAATGGTTAACATTGATTTCGATGGAATAACTGTAAAGTCATCAAAGCAAAGTGTTAGACAGGGAATCCCTCAGGGTTGTATACTGGGCCCTTTGTTGTTTAATATTTATATTAATGACTTGGGTTCCAATTTTGATGACAAACCGCATAAAATTTTAAGTTATGCTGATGATACAACTCTGATTATAACCAGCAAAACTTTACCCGAATTAGAGTATGAGTCAACAGAATGTTTAAAAAATGTTAATAATTGGCTTCAACGAAATAAACTCGTGTTAAATGAAAATAAAACAAAATACGTGCTATTTACTTCAAATAGATCAAATAATAGAGTTTCAACCCTATATATAAACGAGACACATATATATCTCAATTCAGTCACAAAATTTTTGGGCATTTTTGTTGATTCAACACTGAACTGGATAGATCATATAGATGATTTAACGAAAAAACTTAACAGCCGATGTTATAGTATGAGAGTAATAAAGCCATATGTTTCACAATCAGTTTTAAAAACAGTATATTATGCAAGTTTCTTGTCAAGGATGAAATTTGGAATTTTATTTTGGGGAGCAAGCACCAGTATATACAGGGTTTTTGTTATCCAGAAACAAATTATACGTTTGATAATGAATTTGGGGTTTAATAGCTCATGTAGGAATCAATTTCGAGCATTTGGATGTCTGACCACTATAGGGTTATACATATATGAATGTTTATTATTAATTTTAAGTATAAAGGAAAATTCAACGATTTTATATCAAAGAAAAAATATAATTTTAGGAACAACAATTATATGTTTCCACACCATAAGTTAAGTAATACTGAAAGGGGCCCTTCTTACGCGGCTTTAAGATTTTTTAACGTCTTGCCTGAGAGTATTAAGAAAATTGTTTACTTTAAAGTTTTTAAACGTGAGATTTTTAAATTGATAGTAGATATAGAACCTTATACAGTTGCCGAATTTTTAGATGCATTTTAGTATTGTCATGGTTTTATATTGTTTCGATTATTTACAACACTTATCTACTAGTTTTATGTACGATTGTATTTTATTTGAATGTCTTTGATTTTATGATGTATTTGTATTTTTGGTTATACCGATTGAAATAAATATTATTATTATTATTATTATTATTACTACCCCAGAATAAATCGGATGTTTCGAACAAAATAAATAGATCTTTAATATTTCCGTTTTGAATTGTATAAGTTTTTATCTGCGTACCCACTTTTTGCTCATTTGTCGTGCACATAAATGTCACTGGATGATACCAAATACGATTAGGTTAAATTTTAATGTGAGGCATTTTCTACCGCAACATTTTCCTGAAAAATTAATATTAAATAGTAGGTAGTCGAATGGCCTGCAAGAGCACCCGATTTATCCCCACTAGATTGTTTTTTGTGGGAACCCTAAAAAATAGAGTATACAAAATCGTACCCAACAATGTAGCAGAGCTGAGGGCAAAGATTCTGTAAACGCCTTTAATTGCATTAGAATAAGGAACAATCAAAGGATACTGCAGAATATTTGCAGAAGAATACATTTTTGTGCACTTATCTAGCTCAAAATACAAATTTTTGAGCATTTAATGTAAATTTTAAATGTTTGCTAATCATTGACAATTTATAAAAATTTTTGTAATAAAATGTACTGATTAATGTTTTTTTTGGAAGGAATAGTTTTAATTTTTTTATTACAATTAAAAATTTTAAGGACCTAATTGAACTTGATAATATTAATTGACATTTATGTGTACGATAAATGAGCAAAAAGCCAATAAATGGATATTGCAGATAAAAATTGTACAATTCCGAACGGAAATACTTTTTTTTTTTTTTATATATAGAAAATACCCCTTGAAGGTTATTTTGCTGCTATTACAATCTGATCAAAGGGAGATCAATGAGTAATTTAGTTCTATCCTAATTTAACTAAAGTTGAAAATTTTAGAGCTAAGGTCTTACTCACTAGTGTACCTTAGAGTCTGGTAACTTAATTACACTAACACTAACGTGTAACACTAACCGCACAATGCTGTGTTTTTATACTGACATAATCACTTCACTAACTCAAAGGGCTTAACCCTCTTGAGCCTTCTTACTATGTTAGTGTTGTCGAGGAGCTGGATGGCCTCGATGTTCACATGTTGATGGAGTCGTTGTTCATGAGTCCGTGCAAATTTATTAATTGTCTGCTCTACAGTGTCCATCTGAAGATCTCGATGAAGGTCGCTGTTTCTGATGTACCAAGGCGCTTTGACGATGTTCCGCAGTACTTTGTTCTGAAACCTTTGAATAATTAATATGTTGCTCTTACTGGCACAGCCCCAGAGCTGTATTCCATAGGTCCATACTGGCTTGAGAATTTGTTTATACAACAGTATTTTGTTGTAAGTTGATAGGCAGGACTGTCTACCAAGTAGCCAGTACATTTTCTTATATCTGATGTCTAGCTCTTCTCTTTTCTTTTTAACATGGACTTTCCAGCGAAGTCTTGCGTCTAATGTGATGCCTAGATATTTTGCTGAGTTTGCATATGGAATCTGGGCATTGTTCATGTTAATAGGTATTTGTTGTTCTCTTTTATTTGTGAAATTAATCTGCACTGATTTGGTTTCATTCAGCTTGATACGCCATCTTCTGGTCCAGTTATTGATTTGGTTAACTGATATTTGCAGTTTGTTTGCAGCTTCTTCATAGCCCTTTCCTGTCGCAAGAATGGCAGTATCATCTGCAAACGTGGCTATTGTGTTTTGCTCTAACTGTGGTATATCACTGGTGTAGATCAGGTATAAGATAGGGCCTAGGACGCTTCCTTGTGGTACTCCTGCTTTGATTTCTTTTAGTTCAGTGTATGCTTCATCTTGTTTGACTCTGAAGAGTCTATCTGAGATATATGATTCCAATAATTCTGAGTATTTATATGGAAGTAACTTATTTAGTTTATATTTTAACCCATCATGCCACACTTTATCAAAAGCCTGCGCAACATCAAGGAATATCGCTGAACAGACTTCTTTGTTTTCTAGCGACTTTTCTATTACGTCAGTAATTCTGTGTACTTGATCTAGGGTGGAGTGGCTTTCTCTGAATCCAAACTGGTGAGTTGGGATTAAATTACCCTCATCCATGATTGGTTTCAATCTTTTCAGTAGAATTTTTTCGAACAATTTTGATATTACTGGAAATACTGAAGATGCATTCTTTTTTGAAACGTCCGAATATGATTTATTCTAGGGTAGCATGTTGTTAGGGGTAAAGAAGACATGCCAATAATTATGGTTTCAAAATTCCAGGTCCTCATTTAAAAAATGAAGTTGATGATAGTTCTAGAAAATCGAAATGCGGCACGTTGAAAATCTAAATGTCCTGGCCAATAATATTTTCAATATCTGCTCAAATAAAGCTGCAAAAAAAATAAAAAGGAATTTCCAAAATGTCGATTTTTCAGTTTGGGCTTTCATTTTCTCGACTGCTTTTTACCTCCTATAAATATTTGGTAATTCCGGTATATATGATCGTTTTTCATGTTTTTAAGCAGCTTCCCTGCTTTTTCTATTAGTTCCAGTTTTTTGCATGATCCATTTGTTCCTCTTCCATTTCATATTTTTCATGGTTTTGTGTTACCTGCTACTATTTTCTATTTTTCTATGTATATTTTATAGATCTCTTTTAATTCTGGTAGTTTCTTTTCTTATATAGATGTCTAGACAAATGTTTTCTAATCAATTATTTATCAATGCTTGTGGTTACCTATAAAAATTTATCTTAATAATAACATACCAGGCATTAATGCCATTAATAGTAAAACTTCTTACCATTTATTTCCAAGAGCGATGGATTAGGAAATAAAGTTGAAACTTCTATACCTATCATGAAGAATAGACTTTAAGTATTTTTTTTACTGTTTTGTTCATATGGAAATGGTATTTTTAGGTATAATTTGATGCTAAAAGTATACCAAATCCGAGCAATGCCAAATAAAAAAAAACAAGAAGCCTTCTAAAAAAATAAAACCTTTCTAAAGTCCTTTATTGCACGATATTTTGCAAAGTGTGCCATTGCTCATCCTATTCTCATTACTAAAACGTAGGTAGGTATGTCTCCGACATGATTGCATCACGTATTGTGATGCATTTTCAATTTTTTAGATAAATTTACTAGTTTATCACCATAAAAGAAGAAATAATATCATCTAGAAGAAATAATTTTGCTACGTTCCCCCTGTATAATGTAAATTATTTCACTCCAGACATTATGTGGTTGTTAATAATCCATATTCAGGTTGTGTAAAAGATAATAGACCGGTTCTCAAACTGACTATTGTTACAGAAAAATATTTTATAAGTCTATAAAGTATTTACTAGAACAGTGTTACAAAGAGGTTAGTTTTATTTTCCTCGGCCTTATCTCCTTCAATACTGGTTTTAAGGTGCATATTTTCAGTATGGCTCAGGCCTAATAGAAACACTTAATGTGGGTACGAGATATCGAGCACGAGAAATATGTTGAATGGTTGCCTTTGTCTAATTAATTAAATTACATTACAATCCACTTTTTTATCATATAATTTATACAGGAAATTCCTTAAAGTTGTACTACTCTGGTAATTAAATACTATTTGATAATATTTTACCATATTATTTGAAAAATCGTAAATAAGTTTGTAATTTATCTGACGTCGTCAGATTTTTTGTTAAATATTAGTTTTTATAACTTATTTTTGACGACGAAGCTGACGATACCATTTTCATAATCACCACCACCAGCAAAATTATTATAAATATTCATTGCCATATATTAAAAATATAAATATTTAACTCATCAATATTGGTGTATACCATTATAATTTTTTCAACTTTGCTGATTAAGTTGAAAGAGATGAAATTTTCTTGACAGTTTTGAAAGAAATAAAAAAAAGGCAAACCCTTGTATCCAAAATGTTTTTCATAGGTTTTGAAACGTATTTCATCTTTGACATTATTTTAAAAAATATCTTAGTGTATTGAACAAGAATTCTTTCTAGTATTGAAAGACGATGGACGATGAAGAGATTTTGTTACAATAGGTAGTTTGGATGTCAGACACATGAAGTACTAATTAACTAACATTCATGAACTTTTAAATCGATCTGCCTACACCCGTTGGATAAAATAATAGGCAGTGACGTATTACCGCGTTACGTAATAAATTGTGGTGGGGACTGTAATTCCATAGGCGTACGCAAAAATCGTTGGAAAGGTGCTAATAATGTCAAATAAATATAAAAAATATCAGAACATGAACGGTGTTATAGAAATTGTGAATTGTTTTTCAAACTCACCTTACAGATTAGTTGAACATTGAACGAAATTGATGAATATTGCCACAGATATTAAAAGAACGCTTTTAAGTGTTGATGGCCCACCACCAACTCACAGCCGCCACCGAAAACGCGATTAATCACATTCCGGAGCAAGTTTACTATTTAACACTTCACTTCACTTCACTTCACTTCACTTCATTTCACTACACTATACACTACACAACACAACACATGTCTACACATCCTTCATTTAACCATGTCTCATCCATATAATATATTTTTCTATTTAAAGCGCGAAATTCTCTTATTTTCTCCAAATATTCTTGTCTCCATGTCACAGTCTCATTTTTCTCTATAAGCATACATACTCTTCCGATTCCGTTTGCAATATTTGAAATTCATTTCATGCATTGTCCTTATAAGGAATTTATTCGAGAGTTTGGGCAAATCGCTGTCTTCTGCCAGAGCAATGGAGTCTGTGTCTCCATATTTTATTGCACGAAATACACTACGAACGGAGACTTTTGTTAATTCACTACACAGTTCCGCCGCATCCACTACACTTAAATTTGTATCACGCGCTTTTAATCGCTCATAGAAATTTTTTATCATACGAATTTCCTCGCTTGTCAGATGAGATCGTTTACGCGTTTCTAATCCACTGCTCCCCGCGATCGCTTCCATAATAAAATCCTTTTCTTCGAACACTAAATAAACTAAGTAACACATCACCAAGTTCACCAATTAATATATGCAGTCCAGACACAAATTACAGCATTTCCCGCGTACTACGCTTATGTCAGGCTGCGATGAACTACTTGGATGTGTGTGAAATGCGCATGTCCGATCTTCTAGACACTCTTGACTTTTGTTGCATAGGTTGCATATCTCGCTCTTCGTTTTTTAACCCGTTAAACAAAGACGGAATTATATCCGACGTAAAGAATTGTGGTGGCATCGAATAGAGAAGCATGGAACCACCATGGAGCAGACAATTTATAGTTCTGTTCAATAGTAATGCGTAAGCGGCATCACTTTTCTATGTGCAAACGTTTGTGCCGCTATGTATTAAGTATTTACACTTCGTCCCTATTCTGTATCGAATTAGACCATGAGTCACTGCCTATTATTTTAGCCGACTGGTATAGGTTTGTTTTAAAACTAATTAACATTAACGTTATTTTCGATTGCTGGGAATTTTAAATCATGGATAATCTTTAGGAAACAAAGAAAATGTATATAGAAGGGGGAATAGATACTTAGCTCAACTGAATAAACAAACACAGAGTAAAACATTACAATCTCACACATAAGGGAAACCGCAAACACCTGTACTTAACTGATGGATCATTATTGGGTCTATGCGGCCCCAGCTTAAGGAATCAAAGAACCTAGATGGATAGAGAAAGGGAGAGCTCTCACAAAGGGTACCAGTAAAAAGCGATAATTTCAGTTAAACAACTTCGTTATTTATTTTCTTTAGGAATACACCAGCTTCAAAATAATAATAAACAGTAATTATCCAAAATCTGCAACGAATTCAATGCAAATCCTTTAAGTTTAATCTGGAAAGAGTCTAAAAGTGTATACTAGCGCAATATGTATGAAGAGCATAATGACCACAGGGTTTGTGGGTTCTTCATTGAGCGTAAGACACGTACTAAAAGAATATGGCACGTATTCATTAAACTTGGTATTTGATCGGACAATTTTACATCCTTTTATGCATTCCGAAAGCAATAATTTACTTTGGGTGCATTCTGTATATTCTTATAGGCATAAATTGTTCTAAAATTTGTACTTTTAAGTTGCACTAATATTCGTTCACAAAATTACATTTGATTTGAATTACGTTTGATGAATGATAAAGCTATGCCACAAATAAATATAGACAATAAAACGAAACCTTGTGTAAGAATACATGAACTTTATATAACTTTCGAGTTTCGATCATTTTATATTACTTACAGGTTCATGTTATTTTGTTTATCGTCAATGCCATGAAGATGAAACTTTTGGTCTTTATTTATCTTATTTTATCTTACACAAGAGGTTCTTCTTTTGTTGTGCTTCATAAAATCAATCTACCTCCAATATTTCGTCTTCAATCACAGTCTTAGATGTTCCACTGTAACTTCTTGGTTCATACTTATGCCTATTATATTAACTCAATTCATCCTTCCACAATGAGTTGTGCCATATCTTATATTTTCTTGAAAAATTAAACTGCTTGTTCCTATAGAAATTCTACCTAGCAGTAGACAGTAATCACACACTGTCAAAATAAATCTGAAACGATAATAACAAATTATGTCTGCATTATCATAATTTAATCTTCGATTAATTAATCCATTATAATTAAAATTACGGATAACAATAGGGGAAACGTTGAAATATAAAGATGATATTAAAGTTATTCGTATTTTAATACGATCGGTATATTTCTCGTATCCCGAACAATGGGCTCAAGCCGTCATGTACGTCTGCTCGGCATGAGTGACTTGGCTCTTTTCGAACGCCTATCATACTTTAAAAAATATGAAATCATTGTTATAATCTTTTTGAAAGACCGAAACAGCATTCAGGCGTCTTATGTGTACAGATATCGATGAGTCGATCAGTGATCGATATTTATTAACAAGTTGGAGAACTGATCCGAGAGTGCCTTGTGCACCAGGCTACGCGTAAGAAAATGAAACCTGCGGTGAAACAATGTACGGTTGATTTCAACACTGCTTACATTTTACGAACAATGCGTTTTTGAGTTTTTCTGATTCATTAAAATTAGTTTCGTCAACTTACTGTCAGTGAACCCTATTAATTTTTAATGACTATAGACAACTTTATTTGAAAGAGATGCCGAAAACAACTACTCTACGGACAATATGCCCCGACTGGCATCGCCATAGAAGTCGCCACATCGTTCATCGGGACCAAATACCGGACATTGACCGGTTTCGCACTTATTATGCGCTGATCAGAGTGCCATCGGTAATAGACTCGATGGACGATGTTGCGACGTAATTGCCCAGGACCGTATTTTCGAGATCGTTCGAGCTTAATTCGTGTACGAAGTAGACGAACTTCGCACAAAAATCGGTTTGACCGTATTTTCGAATCACTTTCGAACGCTCAGTGCACGACTTATTTCGTATGCGGTGACTCGAGTGGGTATGTACCATTCGAACAGAGCAAGAGGCATTCGAATGTCAAACTTAATGCAATTCTAAACCTACCTATTTTTTGTTTAGTCAATGTAATTTATTTTAAAAAATGGCCAGGTTGAATTTCCTCATCCAAAGAAACATTTTAAATGCTTTGGAAGATGCTGAAATCCTGGCGGATAGAGGGGATAGGATGTACCATCCGTTCCTTAACCCCTTTGAGGATTTGTTAGATAGGCGCTTTGTAAAATTATATAGGTTAACAAAACCTATGACAATGGAGCTTATAAACTTTTTGGAGGCCCACCTTATACATCCTTCTAGGATATCGGCATTATGCATACCAAGAAAAGTAAGTACAATGTTCCCTTGTATAAAATTCGATTTGCATCCATTTTGTTTTGTAAAATATCCGTTTATAAGTTGTCCGTTTGTGTCAAAAACGTTTTGTAATTCATATCCTTTCCACCTATTTTTCTTTTGATTGTTTTAGAAATACAAAGTATAAAACAGTTACATTTTTTAGATACATTGGCCTTTTATTAAAAAATCTTTTTTAAAGTTACAAACCCTCCAACCACAAACATTTTCTTCTCATTTTCTTTTTTTTTATCCATCCATACACTCCGGTTCAAATATAAAGCACACAAACTAACAAGATTGTTATGTTTTTTGATGAACAAGACTATGAAAATCGCCAATTTATAAAAATCACACGACCCTTAACAAGTTACAATATAATTCATAAAATAACTTTAATGTCAAAATGTGATGTCATACGTCACAAATTTTTCTACGTGTTATATTCTTGTTGTATTGCACGAGCAAAAATTCGAATTGGCGATGTTGCCAGTGCAAATGATACTCGTACACGAACTCATTTTCGAAGGGTGTTCAAAAATACACATTTCGATTCGTGCACGACTTTTTTCGTTCGAATTAGACCGCATGCGAAAAAATTTGCATGGTTTCGAAAATACGACCCCTGATGGGCATCGTGAATGTTAGTAGTGGTGAGAAATGCCCTGTTTGGGTCTTTGCTACTATCTGTGTGTCAATTATTGTCAAATTATAGAGGTCACTGCTATAATGGCGCATGCGGAAAAGGAGGTCGTTATCTGTCTGTCAATTTAACAATAATTGTCAGACAGATAGTAGCAAAGACTCAAAGAGCACTACGGTATGTTTCTCACCAATAATGCTAATATAGACAACTTTGTTGTTTCAAATAGAATAATTATTATCATGTATATCTACTTTTTCAGAAGGTTCAGAAGTTTCATCTTTCTTCTTTCCAAACTAAAGCAAGGTTTCCACATGCAATGATTATTGGCGTCAGTAGCATGCCAGTTTCCCAGCGCCATTTTTGCTGGCCTCAGTGTTAGTTTCCACATATTTCTATTGTTCTCAGCTGGCGTATAATTCAAAATACAGTCATATGCAATAATACATGAAAGTATTAATGTGACAGTGCAAATTTTAACCTTAGAAATGCAAATAATATTGATAAAAATGAGAAAGAGAAAACAAAGGCACAGGTGGCGGATGCATTCATGGATATCTCGTAGAGGTACGTTGGGGGTATCTATTAATTTAATGATTGGGAGAGTTAGCACATAAAAACCAGGAAGCATATTTGAATCATCCGAGAATATCCCAAGACCAGTTCGAGTTTTTATTAAAACGTATATCCAATAATGTTCAGAAGTCTCGCTTGAAAGATGCCAAACCAGCTCATGCACCTAAAACTGAAAGTGATGCCCATCAGCGGAATCTAGAACCTCAGTATTTCAAAATACTGAAGTTCTAGATGCTATTTATGAAGCATTGAAAAAATACATTGAAAAAGCATTGAAAGGTAAGTTAATAATTTTATTTTTGCAACATATGATAGTCGCAGTTAATGCATACCTATACCTACAAATATTATTAGATTATGACTATTTTACAATCATTCTGAGATGATGTTATTCCAAGCTTCATGTAATACATCTGAAATTTCACATTCAGTAATTGTGTACTGTTGCTCTTATGTAGATACGGGAATCACGTTGTCACATACTTCTGTTCTGCAACATATCAACAAGAAATTGAAGTGATTGGTGAGCGATATGGAGGTGAAATAAATTGAAAATTTTACTTTGGACTTTGGTAGGTACTATTACGTTTGATAGAACTACTTTGTGTTCTAAATCTTCTTTGAACGTTATTTAATATTTCAAACTGACTTACTAAGGCAGTATTTAGTGGAAGTTGTCTTAAATGATCAGCAACAGTTCCTGCAAAATTTTGAAATCCATCGAATGTTGAGCATTCTCTACTTTTTGTCTACCTAGGGTAGGTACTTACTGCTGCAGTAATACTGTCTCCATTACTAAATTATTTCTTTTTAAGAGAAAGTTCGTTCTTCTTACTTATAAATTTCTTTTTGGCTGGCTTCCTTTCGGAATTTATGATTGGTATATTTAAAGTTTATGTGGAATGCGACTGGGCAAAAAGACTATCCACTGCAGTTTCTTCCTCCTCTACTTCCTTCTCGGAATGAGATTGATCTCCCTCAATATTTTTCTGTTCCTAGAATAAAATGTATACCATTTATATCGTTTCATTGGATACTCTTTATATTGTATTTTTAAAAGATTTTAAAGTTTGTTATATATCAAATAGCTGGCCGCTTAAAGAACTGGATAGCTGTTAAGCTATTATGTTATTTTTATGTTTTTAGTATTTTATAACACTTTATGTTTTACAAAACCGGTTATGCAAGACATCTACTACTCTTTATGTTACTTCTACATTAATAGATACCAAAAACTATTAAACTATTATTTCGACAATCCCTTTCAGAAGAACAGAAGACATTTCAGTCTGCGACATAAAACCTACCTGCTGTTGGTTTATGTACAGCGTCTGTCGATCTTCCACTTTTATATGAAGCCAAAATATTGTGATATTCCAAGGTATACACATTTCGAATGCTGCGGGTTTTGGCTCTTGCAGCATTAACATCGAAATCTCTTGCAGTGTCAGACATAGCTAATACAATTTTTTTAGCGCTGTATTCCGTTGACTCCCATCTTTATATGACGGTATTTTGTACATCCATAGACACGGATGTTTGTACATGGTATTCGCGTATATTTTGACCCCTACCTACAGGAGTTATTAAGAAAGTTAGAAAAAAAGTGTAAATTCAAAAGTTGTTTGGTTTTTCACGTATTACCTTTTAGCTAGGTCGAAAAAAAATTGTATGTCGTAAATTTGGGAAAACCAGTTGAACATAATATTTTTAAATGGGACACCCTGTATAATTTTACACGCTTGGGTAAACATTTTTTTCCTGATTTCAAAAATATATATTTTGTTGACATTTGCACTGACAGTTTTCGAAATATTCGACAGCGAGTACAATAAAAAAATACAAAAAATACAAAGAACTAAAAACATTTATCAGTAGGAACCAACAGTAATAAAAAATATTTAATGATTTTCGATATAACCTCCTTCGTTATTTAAACCTTTTCTAATATTTTCATTTTTTAATATTTTTTTATGATTTATTGCAAACATTAAATATTAAAGATTTCGAAAACTGTCAGTGCAAATGTCAAAAAAATGTATATTTTTGAAATCAGGAAAAACATGTTTACCCAAGCGTGTAAAATTATACAGGGTGTCCCATTTAAAAATATTATGTTTAATTGGTTTCCTCAAATTTACATTCAATTTTTTTTTCGACCTAGCCAAAAGATAATACGTGAAAAACCAAACAACTTTTGTATTTAAACTTTCTTCCTAACTTTCTTAATAACCCCTGTAGGTAGGGGTCAAAATATACGCGAATACCCTGTACACCTCTAAAAAGTATTTTATATCACCTTTTTATTATTTTGACAAATTTATAAGTACTTCACGTTTTAAATTTTTACGTAGAATACAGTTAAAAACAAAACTGACAAAATGAGAACCAATAAGTACAACTACTTTTTAATTTTGCTGACGCATGAATCAGTGCAGCCACTTTACGGGCGCCAATTGATTTTAATTGTTTCTGTGCAAAGATACTGGCACCAGTCGACTGACGTCAATAATTTTAAATTTCAAAATAACTCGAAAACTATTATCTTTGGGTATATAACATACTAATATGGGTCGATAGAGTTTTCAATTCTGAATCTGATCCATTAAAAATATACAGGGTGTTCCATTTAAAATAAACGAGATATTGGCCCTTACAGTTTTCCAATTTTGCTACGAGATTATTAACACCCTGTATAATTTATAAAACATTTATATACAGCAAAATATTCGCCATGGCTTATACTAAACGAATACCAATATTTATTATCGAAATGTAAAAACTAAGGAAGATACTGTTATTTTCACCAAAGTCTGCATTTGTCCTTTTTTACACAAAATATTAAATATCTTCGAAACTATAAAGTTTAGCTATAACAAATGTTATATGGACTGAAAGCACTTGCGATGAGGAATCGAATGAGCTAATAATATACAGGGTGTTCCATTTAAAATAAGAAAATTTTTATAGGTTTGGAAGGATGTAAACACCCTGTATATATGTAACTAATTTTAAATTGTAGCCCTTATTATTTCTGAAAACTTTTGTATTAGATATTTTTTTCTAAAGTTGATAATAGTGGAGAAATAAAGGAATCCCAGACGAATGGGTCACCCTATACAACACAGTAATATACAGGATGTCCACCTAGTGCGCGTAAGTCCAATATCTGGGTTAATAAAAGAGATAACTTAATTTTTTTTTCAACAGGGTTGTCTAATATCCCGAGCTGCACAAAATGAAAATATATTTACATATTCAGGGTGTTCAGTTTTTCCTGGACAGGTACCAACTTCATTTTTTTAAATGGAAACCTATATTTTTTATGGCATTATCGAATTCTACGTAAAAAATTAGTGGGACTTTGTGCATAACACTGCTATTGAAATATTGATAGTTTTCGAGATATTTGACTTTTAATTTTTTTTTCTTATGTTTCGTCACTTCTAATAGTTGACATAAATATGGTTGTATGACAGCTAGAAATCATTTTTTTTCAGAAACTGTAGAGTGAAGATGGCTCTTTCGAAAAACGTATCAAAAGTTGACCTGCGATATACAGGGGGCAACAGAAATCGTGCCAAACCTGATGGTTTAAAATTTAAAAAATCTCGACTTTTTCAAATGGAACACCCTGTGTTTTATGATTTCATTAGATGCCTTTCTGTAGACTCTACAATTTTATAATAGCTTTCCCTATACCTAAGTTGCGTAGTTTTTGCAAAAAACCCACTTTTATGAAAAATACCCGATTTGCGCACGTTCCTTTCTCGGGAAAAACGCAGTGAGCGTCTGTCACGCAATAAAATTTGTGACAATCAGTTTACATGTCATTTCTTCTTTTACTGAATATTCACGTACGAGTTTAGAGTAAGTACTAAGCGTGCATACAATGAACTATTCAAAAGAAGAATTAGTGAAAATGGTTTATGCCTTAGGAGAAGCTCATGGAAATTGTTTGCTAGCAGCACGTATTTACAAAGCAAATAATCCAGATTTACAGAGATTTCCACGTGCTGACTGTTTTGAAAATGTGAAAGAAAGATTTGAAAGAACAGCAAATGCGAATTATGAGAAAACTACCAGGAGACATGACGGTAACAATGACGATATTCATTTTAATGTTGTGGCGTCTGCTGTTGAAAATCCAAATATTAGTGTCAGGAAAATCAGTAATAATCTTGGAGTTTCCAAAAGCTTGACAAACAAGATACTGAAGAAGAATAATTTTCATCCGTATCATATTAAAAACCATCAAGCACTGTTACCTCAAGATCACCTAAACCGCCTGCAATTTTGCCACTGGGCATTGGATAAAATTCAGGAAAGTCCAAACTTTTTTATGAATGTCTTGTTTACTGACGAATCAACATTTTCAAACACATGCTTACCCAATCGTCGCAACTTTCATCACTACGCTGACAATAATCCAAGATTATTGAGGGTACGTACTAGATAATCAGCATCGTTTCAAAGTGAACGTGTGGGCTGGAATTTGTGGAGAACATATTGTTGGACCGTACTTTTTTGAAGGCAATTTAAATGCCAATGTGTATTTGCATTTTTTGCAAAACGAACTTCCCCTTCTACAGCTACAGAATATGCCCGCTGATTATTTGGTTCAACAATGGTTTCAGCATGATGGTGCCCCTCCACATTCTACTTTGGCGGTACTGTGATTATTTTATTGTTGTAGTACTTTTCCTATTATATATTCATATTTCAGATTAGAGAACACCTAAACCACGTATATCCAAATAAGTGGTTAGGTCGTGGTGGTCCAGTTCCTTGGCCTGCACGTTCGCCTGATTTAAATATTCTGGACGTTTTCTTGTGGGGTTATATCAAGGAGCGAGTATACGAAGTACCACCAACGGATATGCAAGACTTGAAAGAAAAGATCCAAAATGAGTTTCTAACCATAACGCCCGAAATGTTAAGAAATGTTCACATTCATTTTCGTCGTAGATTAATGCTTTGTGTTGAAAACAACGGTGGACATTTTGAGCATTTACTTTAGGTTAGCTTGCTTGTATGAGTATTGCGTATTCTTTTTTCAATACTCTGTATATTCATCCATTTCACTAATAATTTTTCTAACTACGGTAACACCGTTTGGTTTTCAATATGATACGTATGAAACTTCTTCTTCAATATCTTATTTGTCGAGCTTTTGAAAACTCCAAGATTTCTACTGATTTTCTGATACTAATATTTTTGGATTTTCAACAGCAGAAACCACAACATTAAACTAAATATTATCGTTGTTACTCCCATGTCTCCTGGTAGTTTTCTCATAATTCCCATTTGCTGTTCTTTCAAATCTTTCTTTCACATTTTCAAAACAGTCAGCACGTGGGAATCTCTATAAATACGTGCTGCTAGCAAATAATTCCCATGAACTTCTTCTAAAGCATACGCCAGTTTTGCTAATTCTTAATTACATGTAGAGCTTTTATGATTTTTTACTTTTATTTACAAATAAATGGTAACTTTCCATAAAGACTTGTTTATTAAACTGAAATTATCTAAATTTTTCAGTTATTTTTATTTTAAGAAGTGTAAACTAATACATTTTATAAAAATAAATAGCCTTACAATATTTTTTCCGTCAAAGGAGTGCGCAAATCGGGTATTTTTCATAAAAATGGGTTTTTTGCAAAAACTACGCAACTTAGGTATAGGGAAAGCTATTATAAAATTGTAGAGTCTACAGAAAGGCATCTAATGAAATCATAAAACACAGGGTGTTCCATTTGAAAAAGTCGAGATTTTTTAAATTTTAAACCATCAGGTTTGGCACGATTTCTGTTGCCCCCTGTATATCGCAGGTCAACTTTTGATACGTTTTTCGAAAGAGCCATCTTCACTCTACAGTTTCTGAAAAAAAATGATTTCTAGCTGTCATACAACCATAATTATGTCAACTATTAGAAGTGACGAAACATAAGAAAAAAAAATTAAAAGTCAAATATCTCGAAAACTATCAATATTTCAATAGCAGTGTTATGCACAAAGTCCCACTAATTTTTTACGTAGAATTCGATAATGCCATAAAAAATATAGGTTTCCATTTAAAAAAATGAAGTTGGTACCTGTCCAGGAAAAACTGAACACCCTGAATATGTAAATATATTTTCATTTTGTGCAGCTCGGGATATTAGACAACCCTGTTGAAAAAAAAATTAAGTTATCTCTTTTATTAACCCAGATATTGGACTTACGCGCAATAGGTGGACACCCTGTATAGTTGGACGAATATACTCATATAATTAAGAACGAACTTCCTGCAGGTACGTCGTTTGTTTTTACAATTATTACTGTTATAGGCATTTGACGAGTGTTAAAAAGTCCATTCAGTATGTGTAAATGTAAATAATCTATTAAAGACTAACTCCTAATAAGACTATAAGGAAGTTTTGACGAAATGGTAAATGTCACTTTCACCATTAATTAATGAAAAAGGTTCCTAAACGTTCAACACTAAATGCTATCTTTAAACATAGTTTTTTAGTTATACGCCAATCTAATTTTTCCTCTCTGCAATATCCTAGTTTTCTTAGTTAAAATCCTAAAATTGAAAAACTGAACATAAAGTTACTGTTAAAGGCTCTGCTAATTTGAATTAAAATAGTCCGTATATTTTGCACCAGAAGCAATGAAGAACGTTGAACGTTGAACCAGAAGCAAAGAAGAACGTTGAAGAAATATAGTTGGAGAGAGACTATTGAATTTGGATCTCTTCTCAGTTTTACAAAAATTCTACCTGAGATCAGGTTTTGCTTCAATTACCAGTAAGACGAAAAGGGGAATTCCCATCTCTGCCACGAAGATAATTGAAGTAGAGGAATGCCCTTTTTTGAAAAGGCATTATGCTTCCAACATTACTACAACGAAGGAATGGAAGCAGGAGGGGATTAGATTCCACCCTGAATCCGTGGGGTCTTATAAGAATGGCTCCAGTGTGGTCAGAACCACACTGGAAGCCTATATAGAGTTGGAAGCTTCTATAGAGTTTTAAAATGAAAAAAATAACAGAGTGAACAATCTTTTGGTTTCATCCGGTATAGTCAGGAGGAAAACTCACATTGTCAACGATTTATGATACCTACAAAGTAATTCACAAAATGCTCATAAAAAATAAATAATTATCACAAAAAAGTAGAGTTAGAGAGAATGTTATCTGAAGTTGAGAGTTTTCTGGTAAGTACATTAGGCATAGAATTTACTAAGCTACCTTAGTAAATTCTATGCCTAATGTAGATCATGTGTAGATGTGAAAACCTATCTACCTACGTAGGTAGGTTTTCCTATCTAATGATCTAATATTACCTAAATATCAGAGAAACGAAATTTATTAAGAATTATTAAGTTATTTTTTTTTAAATAAAATGTTAGTTGTTTCTGGATCTTCGACCAGAGGATTTACTCCTTATTTAATTGACTAAACTCAAGAATAAAATAAAATAAAAAAGAAGATACAAAAGAAATTTGCCCACCCGAGAAAAGCAACAAAGCGGTCGCAAGTTATTTGTAAACATATACCGTAATTACCCACGTAACCGCATACCTATACTACAATTTAAAAATGTTATCTGGCGTAATTTTCAAATGTTGAAACACTACAAAAAAAGGAATACAGTAATTAATTACACTACTACTACTACTACACCTCTACACAAATCTTTTAGGTACAAAAGAATAATATGCAGCTCTTAAATTTGCTGTTATTTGTCTGGTCTTTGAACTTGTGATCACTTTAATCTTGTAATCTTATAAATGCCAGATCATTACAATTTGTTTGGTGCTGAATTCGCTTCAGGGATTTCCAATAGTTTTTGTAAGTATACCCGAGATACATGATTCTGTCCACTCTGAAATACTTTTTTTTTTGTTCATATTAAAGGAAGATATATTTGAAAAAAAAAACATTAAAAAGCGTTCTCTTTTAATAGTAGATATAACTATACCTACTCTCTTTAAAAAAATAATTTAAAGTGCCATATTGATGCTATGGCACGTTTCACTGCAGAAGTGTTTAGATTTAAACATAGAGGCATTTTCCGAAAAGTAATATTCCGAAACATATCTGTTTTTTCTCGTGTAAGAACTTTATTTTTTGATTAATCAAAAAATATACTATGATTATTATAATTATTATAGTTATTTCTGTAATTTATTTCCTATATATTATATATTATTGATTGATTTCATAATTTTGTTTGAAGTGTGACCAGATATTCAGAAATGATCTAGACTATACCTCAAATAGTTTCTGATAGTAAAAAATAATATCGCAATATCTCTCATCAAACATACCGGAGTTGACTCTTTTTGTGTCCACTTTTATAAATTATTTATTACTAAATTATACACTTTTTCATTCCCACCTCACCACCAAAGAGGGTATCTTGAATACAAGGCGCTGCCGCTGTAATATATCTATTATTGCCTTCATTCGTATAGAAATATTGTACAATAACACATTTGGTATTCTTTGAGAAAAGTATTCTTATTCATCATAATTATAGATGCGTAGAAGAAGTTCTAAAAACACGTTTTTAGTACCTTAATTACAAAGGCAGAGCACTGAACTATGTAAAGTTATTCCGACACCTGTTTCATTAATTTCTATTGTAAACAAATATACAACAGTAAATTTCTCCTCGAACTCTGTATACACACACATCTATCCACTGAAGAATGCACCGGGCTATTAGGAAAGCTATCCACATAATTCTATTCTGTAATAAATACAGTTCTATTAATATTTAATAAAAATTTACAATACAAATATTTCTGATACTTGGGCTTAATGAAAAACAAAGTTAATTAAACAAACATTCTTGTAGGTATAAGCTAACTGTAAAATAGTAAAACACAGGAAAACGCAGAAGATTTAATTAAACATTAATGCAAACATATGTAAAAAATACTATGGTCATGGAAATATAAGGGTCACCAGGTTAATTGAGCTGATGTAATTAAAATAAATTACGAATAACAATGATTTCTGTAAGTGAAGTTTACGTGAAAGATATATAAGTTCAAGTATATTCTAAAATAAAATAATAATGTAATATATTAACAAAACAATTTTTTGATAATTCAAAGAAGTTTTTCATTGATTGTACTTTTTCATTTATAGAAATTTCTGATGTAATTTATAATACTTTTATATATGTACAGCATGTGTCAACGTATTTGAAGGAGAATCCGAATACAACTTCTCCGCGGGCAATGTGCCCCGACTGGCATTGCGTTACTCCGGCATCTCCATAGGACTCGCCACATCTTTCATCGAGACCGACTACCAGACACTGACCTTTTCGCGCTTAATATGCGCTTGTCAGAGTGCGACAGCTAGTGAAATCGATGAACGATGTTGCGACCTGATTGCCTAAGGGGTATCATCAATATTAGTAGTGGTGAGAAACACACCGTAGTGCCCCCTTTGGGTCTTTGTTACTATCTGTCTGACAATTATTGTCAAATTGACAGACAGATAACGACCTGCTTTTTCGCAGTTAGTAATGCAATGCCAGTCGGGGCACATTGCCCGTGGAGTATTTGTTTTCCACATCTCCTTCAAATAACTAAGTAGGATTGTCTTCCTCAAAGACAATGGAGGTCACTGCTACAATGGCAGATAGTAGCAAAGATCCAAAGAGGGCACTACGATCTGCTTCTCACCACTACTAACATTCACGATGCCTATTAGGCAATCATGGCGCAACATCATTCATCGATTCCACTACCTACGCTACGCACTACCTCTGACGAGCGCATAATAAGCGCGAAACTGGTCAGTGTCTGCTGGTTGGTCTCGATGAAAGATGTGGCGACTCCTATGGAGATGCCGGAGTAATGCAATGTAGTTGTTTCGGCATCTCCTTCAAATAAATAAGTAGGATTGTCTTCCTCAAAGACAATAGAGGTTACTGCTGTAATGGCGCCTGCGGAAAAGCAGGTCGTTATCTGCCTGTCACTTTGACAATAAGTGTCAGACAGATAGTAGCAAAGACTCCAAGAGGGCACTATCACAAGTATAAAGATATACAGGGTGTCCACCTAGTGCGCGTAAGTCCAATATCTGGGTTAATAAAAGAGATAACTTAATTTTTTTTTCTACAGGGTTGTCTAATATCCCGAGCTGCACAAAATGAAAATATATTTACATATTCAGGGTGTTCAGTTTTTCCTGGACAGGTACCAACTTCGTTTTTCTAAATGGAAATATATATTTTTTATTGCTTTTTCGAACTAAACCCTTGATTTTAGTAGGACTTTCATCAGCCTTCCCTATACCTAACTTAAACTGTTTTTGAAATATTGACGGGTGAATATTGACATTTTTGCAACTTTGACACCCTGTAAAATCTAAACGGTTTGAGATCAATCAAAACGGTTTGCACATTCCTATCTTAACTTTTTATAAGCTATCGTTTGGTACTAATTTCAAATTTATATAGGAATAAAAAATTTTCAAAATTTTCAGAAAATTTTAAATTTTTGGATAATTCTGAAATTAGTACCAAACGATAGCTTATGAAAAGTTAAGATAGGAATGTGCAAACCGTTTTGCTCGATCTCAAACCGTTTAGATTTTACAGGGTGTCAAAGTTGCAAAAATGTCAATATTCACCTGTCAATATTTCAAAAACAGTTTAAGTTAGGTATAGGGAAGGCTAATGAAAGTCCTACTAAAATCAAGGGTTTAGTTCGAAAAAGCAATAAAAAATATATATTTCCATTTAGAAAAACGAAGTTGGTACCTGTCCAGGAAAAACTGAACACCCTGAATATGTAAATATATTTTCATTTTGTGCAGCTCGGGATATTAGACAACCCTGGAAAAAAAAAAATTAAGTTATCTCTTTTATTAACCCAGATATTGGACTTACGCGTACTAGGTGGACACCCTGTATACAGTAATTTCACTCGGCAAAATCCCTTTGATGTTGGTGTCCTTAAGTTTTGTTTTTTTAACCCCCCAAAAAGACCCAGGCACAGTCATGCGCATTAGTGGCCGTTTTTGGTAGATACGCACAGGTCCGGACCCGGACTATTATTTTTTGAAGTCCTCAAAAAGGTGGCCTTTCAGAATTTCGTTTACAAATGAAACAATATTTTGTAGCCATGTTAAACACAATACAAAACACTTATCAAAATCACAAACGGCTAGACACACAAACGTATGCTGATTACCTGTCCTGTAAAGCAAATGTGCGCCCATAAAATAGCATACGCCGGCCCAGTCTTCCCCTTCTACATCTCTACCAACGCACATACTACCCAGGAGCAGACATGCGCATTAAAAACTTTTGTACAAAAAATTTAAAGAGTGAAACTACTGTATATATCGTTATACTTGTGGCACTATGGTGTGTTTCTCACCACTATTGTGTTAACGTATGTTTAACATTTGCATAATGAGCATTTTTAAATAGTTGGACATTATATTTAACAGTGTTATTTGGGGCTAACTTTAAAAATTTCCTTTTATTCTACACTTGTATAATACAATTATAATAAATACGGTAACTTCCGTTTCCCTTTTTTCTCTAATTTTTTAATTGTTATTAATAAGTCTACAGAAGCTCTGAAGCTTTCACAACAAGCCCGTAGCTTGTTTTAAGGTTAGCTTGACTTTCCGTTTGAATTACAAGTATAAGGGAGGTGATGATAACCTATAATAAAAATGTGACTCTGACGCGAGGAAGGCAAAAATAGAATATTTTTCTTCGATTGACAGTAAGGCGTAAAGGCGAAAATTTCCATCTCAGGTATTCGAGGCAGGGGATTTCCCTTTTTGAAAAAGAATTATACCTCCATCATTACTATTAAAGAGGAATGGAAGCGAGAAAAGATTATATTCTATCCTGAATCCTTTTTGTGATATACAGGTGGTTTGTATCGGAAATCCTTATACCTTCTGGGGTAGATAGAAACATATCGTTCACTCGTTGGCTATAATTTTTTCAGGCAAACATGTTTGGTATTTTAATAGTGACAAGCTAAAAATAGCAAGGAAATGCACAAAGCAATATATTTAAACAGTGAAGAAGATTAAACAGATTGAGTACCCGGCTATGTTGGAGTTCCATAATGTGAGAAAGTGAGTCGCCAAGGTTTGGTTCTTGGGATCGTGTCAGGTGTTTGAGATTTTCAAAGGATTGTTGTTGTTGTTATTGTTGGAAAGCGGCGCGGTTACCCGCTGCACTCAGGCCTTTCGACCCATTGTGCCTGCCACTTGTCAAGAGCTATTGGAAGAGACCCGTGCTATACGCATATGCCAACACCCGTTCTAGTGAAAGCTATCTAATGTCCTGGGGCAGGAGAAATGCTACACCCGGATGCTTGTGTCTCTTGACCATGAGGCAGGCACAGCGACAGAGGATGTGAATGACTTCCTCGTCATCGTGCCCGCAAAACCTGCACCTTCTAGTGTCACTAAGGCCGATAGTGTTAAGGTGCTTTTTGAGATGTCCGTGGCCTGTCAACAGTCCTGTGACAATCCTTATGCTGTTATGACTTAGCGCAAGTATTGATCGAGTTGCGTTCGACCAAGACCCTTCAATTAAGAGCCTGGCTTGTCGCAGCCCAGTTCCATTCGACCATTATTCCTCTGATCTTTTCTTGATCCAGTTTTCAATAGACCTTGTGACATAACTAAGCGGAAGCCCGAGCACTGGTTCGGGCCCTGTAAACTGTATACTCAGGACAATTTTACTTGGTTGTTCTGTCCAAATTGAGCCAGACCATTAATACACTCTAGGACCGCCCTGGAGGTAATCCTGTAGGAGATTAAGCCATGTAAAGCCGCCTGACTGTCGGTGCATATTTGGAAATGCTGACTAGAATATTTCCTTTTGAGATTTTCCTGAACACATGCAGAGATAGTAAACACTTCCGCCTGAAAGACCGTGGCATACTTTCCCAAGAAGAAGGATAGTCTCGCCCTTGGGCGCATGCCTCGGACTCCCGCTCCTGAGCCCTGGTATGTCTTAGACATACATAAGGACATACATAAGGATTACTAAAAGTTTTACGAACCAAACCCTTAACAAACGAATGTGCAAAATCTTAGGGGAGAACTGGAGCAAGATTGCAAACATACTTATGATATTTTAATGGAGCCTGACAAGGCTAAGACAGCCTTGGGTATTGCAGGCTTAAGAGAAACCTGTCTCGTGCTAGGAAAATAAGAAGATCTTATAGGTCCGGAACGTGGTGTGGACAATGAATCTTCTTTTCATTTTTATAAAGATAATATGCATAATGTCTTTAGTACCAGGGAGCTACAGAGGGGGAATGTCGAGTTTCATAAATAGACCTAAATGTTCTGTAGTCCCTTTAAGACCACTAGACAGTGTCCCCACTAACGATTGAATATTATAGAATTTGTTGCCTGTACAAAGTATTCGACACAGAATATTTAGAAGCCACACGAGCTTGATATCTCGTTTATAGATACAAGTACACATTAAAAAAATATGTGTTGACCCTGTATCTTCTAAATGAAACAAATAACCAAAAAAAGTGTATATATATAGGATCATTTCTTAAAATGAAACAAGAAATTACCTCATGAAATTACTTATTTACTTGATGCTGATTATTTAAAGTTCTTTTTTGCTTCTTTTACTCATAATGGAAATAACTACCAAAATATATCATCTAACGTTTCAAGTATACTTTTATATTATTTATAACAATCACCATATTAGTCACATATATCTTCGAGTATAATGAAGGAGTAGCATGCCAGTTACAAAAGAAGTACATACTTAAAAATACATTACTTTCTAAAACCATTATGTACACATACACCTGTCTTAGAAATGTTTTTATTTGTAAAAACCTTTTATGTTTACCATTAGTGATTTACATTTATAATGGCTAATTTTAAGTAAATGTAATGAGCCGGGTACGTTGTGTACACAGGAATATTTACTGTCAGCGGAGAATTTCTAATTATTGATGTAAATCAGCAACAAAAAACAAATATGACAAGTTTTTATGTTGACAGCCGTTTATAAGAGAGTAGTTAAAGTACGCAGAATAATTTATCTTCTTATAATTGCTTTAGTGTTATTTCCAACCGAATAACATATAACTATTTAAATATTTTATTACTGGAATATATGCGCTCATTTATTATAGGTAATCAGATTTCTACTAATTGACGGCGCGGTGTTTGGATTTTCTGATTCAACTACAAATGTTTTCCCAATGCCAGTAACTAAATAAACAGAACAAATATCAAACAACGTATGTAGGATAATATTACTTAACAGGTATACATGGTTATTCAGAACTTATCCATAATAAAATTTGGGGATGTTCAACATACATGTACAAATGTGGTAGTGCAAAAAAAAATTTTTTTGGCGCGTTCTGAAAACTATTTAAAATTTTTTAATTGCACGCCGCTGGATACTGGTCCACTGTAATGGAGTGACCTTGGGACTGACAATGCAAACTGGCGATGTCACATAAGTATAGCACCAAAAAAACTTCGGAAGTTCTGAGAGTATATCGACACCCGGCGCAAAAAAGATTTGCAGCGTTTTTACTTTAAAATAAACTGAAAGATATAGATGTGACCAAAGTGACGCGTCTTTAAAATGAATAAAATTTTATTACACTAATTTTGAAGAATTGCGCTACTTGATTACTAGGTATTAGAAACATGAAATTTATAAAAAATTTGCACATACCTTGTTACAAAAGCTGTTCGAAAAACGGCGCTGGAAGTGATTTCGTTGAATTGCGTGCGGATTTTCGAGTGCCCAAACGTGTGTATTGTGAATGTTCTGTATTCCATTTCGAGAAAACAAAGCTTCATCTGTAACTAGTACATCAGCAGTAAATTGGGGATTTTCAGCATTTTGCTGCAACAACCATTCGCAAAACCTAACTCGTAATTGATAATCCGCTGGTAACAGTGCTTGAACACGCTGGATATGATACGGATAAAACTGAGCTTCGTGTAGTAAGCGCCACACCGTTGATTGGGATACCCCAGGCACCTGCCTAGCGATCTGACTTGTACTTATTCGCGGATTTTCACGGACCAGATTCAGCACTTGTTCTTCAGCTGCTAAAATACGTTGTGGTCGTCCCGGGCCACCATTTCGTCCACGATTTGAACGTAAATTACCAGTATCACGGCCACGTTGTACCACTGCCGTAAAAGTTGCATAATTTGGCTGTGTCGATTGGGAAATCGTTCCGCATACAAGCGCGAAGCTGCCAATGAATTTTGTCCAACTTCGCCATAAATAAGAATCATGTCCATTAACTCAGCATTACTGTACACACGAGCCATTTTGAAAATTTTAAAGTTTAACACTCCTACGATAAATAAAACACCGACACGGAGAGAGCGACACAGATAGACAATAGAGATATTATCCCCACTCCAACTCTATTCGCTCGGTCTTGACCAGGCGGTCCAGGTACAAAAACTTGTTTAGTTTTTTTTTGTAGGAATGTGGTATATCAGATGTCGTTGAAGTACAGTTGCCCATCTACGTAGTCCTTTATAATGGTATAACTTTTAACATTTTTTACGGGAAATCCAAAGACTTTTATTATAAATTTTTTTGGTGATGTCGATTTCTTATTTAAGGATGCACATATCCTCAAAGTTTTAGAGATAAGTTCTGAATAAGCCTGTATAGAGTATTTATATTTATAAATTGTGAATAATATCTAGATTCCTGTATCGATAATAACCCCGTTTGGTAGTTGAAATTATCTCTCTCACTCTTTATTAGCTCTCCTCATCTCATTGAAGCCTTCTTCAGATTTATGCCATTCTAAATCTTTGTTTGCTGCACTACACTGAAATACATGGACATGATTCAGTTTAGAAACCCTAACCACACCAGATCGTTCATATGCCAGTGTCAATTCTTTATATGAACAAGAGGCAATGGGGCACAAACCCAATTTGTTAATTTCAAGTTCAAATGACCCATATATTGCCAAAAGGTATTTCAGTTTTTAGTTCTAATGGACTGGAAGTTGGCTGTTAAAATGAATTTGTTAATATTATTATTATTATTAATTAAATTAAAAGAGCTACACTATTTATTTTCTTTAAAATAATGGCACCAGTTCAACTCTATTTTCGTTTACATAATGGATAAAAAATATTTTACACTTACTGTTTGACAAAAGAATAAATTACAAAAGAGATAAGCGTCCAATTTACTTTGGCACTTGTTTTATACACGCGCTTAATATTTGAAGATTTAGTTGACTTTGCAGAGTGTCAATAATAAACAATTCGTTCGCGATGAGCCTATCTATGAATAGACTCTGAAGACCTTAAGACTAGACTGGATGAGTGTGAATGACAAATGGAGGTATTCGTCGTCTGTCTCATTTCGTTCATATAGAAATTATAAAAAATATAGAATGCTTTTATGGAGATTAAAAATGGGCATCATTGGAGAATACGTAACTCTAGTAACTTTGGTTTTCTGTATTGGTAGCTATGGTCGCACTAGCAGCTAGCTTCGCATTAGCCCCCGGGTGGGAAATTCGAAAATCAAGTCATTTTACACACCTGACCTGGATTATTTTCAACCACATAGACTTTTTCTTATAATATTCACCCATTCGAAATTTTTAGTTAGTAAAAATAAATAGTAAAATAAAAATAAAAACTAAATGGCAGGTTATTATTACATATTATTAATAATAGAATGATTTTAGACAAATTGAACTTTTAAAACCGAAATTTGCAAAAAATTAATTTATTTGCCAAACGCCATTTATCTCAGTATTAACACAACACAACAATAACACAAGAAAACATAAATTAACGTAATATTTATAAAAAAAAAAAAAACGGTAAGAACAACAAATACACAAACAATAATTAACACATACTGACAGCTGAGAAACGTCACCGGATCCTAACCTAACACTTAATTTTAAACTAAATCCGCAGTCGGCGCGAGTTGACGTCCGCATCGACTCAGCACTACTAATACTTACTGGGTTGTAACCCATGGTGTGGTATAAAAATTCCCAGAAAATTCTCTAAAGTTACGTTTTCTCGTGTTCTGCATAGAGTGGCTATTTTTGGATGTGTGATATAATGGATTTTGGCATTCTATATTTTTTATAATTTCTATGTTCGTTCAT
The DNA here is from genome assembly GCA_963924545.1 of Pogonocherus hispidulus. NCBI lineage: Eukaryota > Metazoa > Arthropoda > Insecta > Coleoptera > Cerambycidae > Pogonocherus > Pogonocherus hispidulus. Next base: position 35,859,469 of record OZ004697.1, on the reverse strand, counting down.
ATGAACGATAGGGTTACAGAGTGTGATTTAATCAATTACAGGGTCATTGTGAACGAATCCTTCATGAACAACACATATCTAGTATAAAGAAGAGCAGTACACAAGATATCCTTGTACTGAATACTCACGATGCCTAAACATATGTGCCTAATGCAGCTTGAAAATGCACAAGGAACGCTGATACGGTACTTTCACCAGTTTATCAAGTTTCTATACTATCCTAGACTCATTTATTAGATACTCTACACTAAAGAGGAACTAATACTCCGAAACATCGATGTCTATAACTGCTAGTTATGACTCTGAGGTCTATTGCTAATGTAATTTTTTAATTAATCTACAAAAATAATTAATTTTATATGGAACTATTTCATTGATTTACAAGTAATATGCTCGTATATAATATACCTAATAATAAATTGAATTTTGCACTTATTTCTATCAATAACTGTTTTAATAAAAATTTATGTGAGGAGCGCCGTTAATAGAATTTTTTACTGATTTGTATTAAGTTATCCAATTGATTAAAACTTAGATGTTTTATTTACCCACTTAATTTATCTATCTAAATTGGGTGGAAGATGTTGTTTTTATTTTACCCATACTAGAAATTGTTAATACAATCGTACTCGCCGCAATTTTTCACGTATAGTCGTAAATATAGCATGGGAATAAATTTAAAAAATCGAAACTCAAAATTATAGACTCCGACAACAATAAAAATTGAATCCTGACAGATACGTATATACGAACCTGGCCAAATCAGATATTTTAAGCTTAAAACTGGTTAGGGCATTATTAATCTTTGATGTTCAATTATTTTTTCAGATGTTTCTCGGGAAAACAAAAGAATATAACCACCTATTATTGCTACAAAACCAAATGGCTGCATTGAATGAAATTAATGGGACTATCCATGGGTGTATCACAGATTTAAATCTCAGGGAAATATAATTTAAGAACTTGTTTTTGTTGCCCTTATATTTAACTGGTATGCTTATACCCTTTTAATATTGCATTTCTAATGACTGCATATTAATGATGATGAACAAATATATTTGTTATGCATGATATATGAAAAAATCATTTTCCAAGAAAATCTAGTTGTTATGCAGAGTAAAAGACAAAGTTTTAGTTGATTTGAACTTTTTTCATTATTTTCACGGAAAAAACAACTACGTCTTGCAAGCTATATATATATATATATCTCTTCTTTTTCTCACTAATACAATGTTCTAAACAATTAATAAAAATAATTTATTAGTCATAGTTAAGTCTTAAATCGATTACATTAAGTAATAATTTATTCGACATTCTAATCACAATGACTACCCCGCGGCTGATCACAATGACTTGAAATTGTATGTGAGTAGGGGTGGCATATTATTAGGCTGTAGGCATTAGCTTCCAGGAACGAATTGAGTTGTTAAAATGATAAATCCTTTAAATGTTGAAATAGGCTTGCATATTGCAATTAAATTACCTACATAATTAGAAGTACCTACTACATTAAATAATAAAATTCTGGTAATATCAAGCATTATCAAATTATCGTTTTAAAAATATAAATTTTATTCTAGAAATCTTTGTTATTTTTCTATTGACGTATTACCGACATTGGAGCAGAGCAGTTCTTTTTAATTGTTTATAACTTTCTTTATACGTATAGGAATTAAGCCAAAAAGTTAACTAAGAGATACATTTAATAGAATTATAAAATATTATGGTTCAATCAAATTTTAAATTTTCCTCATTACCTATAATCCTAGGTAAGCAAAGCAACTTTTGCGTGCAATATGCACCTCCCAACATTGAATTACAACGGCATTCTTCTTATAACCTCAACTTATTGTATTAAGAACTTATTCACACTATCGTATAATTCAGTTTTTGGTATTGAGTTAGCCCTTTCTTCTTTAGTATGAACTTCGTTTTCTTTATCTTCTTCGTCTTCCCCGTCTTCATGGCCTTCATCTCTTTAGCTTTCCTCGCTTTCTTCGTATTCTTTGGCTTCTTATTCTACATCTTCTTGGTCTTCCTCGTCTTTTTCACCCACTTCGTCTTCTTCTTCTTCTTCGATCTTCTTCGGTGGCTGGTAACGTTAATATTTTATTAAACACTGTACGACCCTAAACGGTACGATTCAATACTAAATTTATTATTATTATTCTGAATAGATAATTCAATTTTATTTTCTAATAGGAATTTAAGTATAAATTTAATACTGAATTTTTACACGTAAGTTTTACTTCGTATTTCATAATTTTTTTTATCGAATTATGGTTGTAAAAATTATTTATCGTGGCGAAGACTTAAAAAATGGTTTAATGAATTGAAGACCTCTATGAAAAAAAATCCAAAATAAGAGTTTACATGTATATTATAGCATCTAGGTATTATAATAGATAGAAATATTTTTGCATTAAAAAATTGTAGAATTTTTCAAAATATGTTTAAACGGAACACCCTGAATACTCTTTCACTTATGGAAATATTATTATCTTGTACTTAAATATTTGAGTGGCTCTATCTCTAACAATAACGAAGATTTGGCCATTAATGTGTGGCATAAAAACAGTGTGCCATAAGAAGATTGTCTTGGTCTTGAGTTATATCTCCCGCCACAAGAAAACTGTCTTGCTGTTGGGTATATCTCCCTTATTATTACATCAAACCCAATAGCACTGTATTCGTAAAGTGATATCACAAAAATTATATCCATGTACAGGTTGTTCCATCTAAAAAAAGTATCAACTCAGTTTTGTTTGGGAAGTTTTTTATGCTGACTTGTTTAATTAGAAGGGTTCTAAAAATGATACGAAAAAAACCTACATATTTTTGTAAAAAGTTTTTTGACATCTCCTTTATAATAACATGTATTACAAAATATAAATGTAAATTGCATATTTTTAAAATCAAAAGTTCTGTTCACTTTCTGCAGAATCGAAAGCAGCAAGATTTCGACGTAATTATGCTTCATCGCCATTTACCAAATTTCATCATCATTTATATATTAACAAAGAAGATCAGAGATCTCCGGATTACAACTTCGTTAACATGCAGTAAGTACTACCTACCTCATACGCTCAGTGGTATTTCATATATTATCAATATATCAATATATATATAATATCAATATCAATATCAATATATCAATATATAATATCAATATTGATAAAATATCCAAGTTAATGCAAGTGAACTTAGCGAATCTTTAAAGGTACGCCTATGGTAATATCAATTGCTTCGCTATGCTCAGTGATTATACCGATGTCAATGCTATATTTATCTGTCATTATTTTTTCGATTTCAGATCGTGCCATCTGACTTTTTCAAATTGTGGAAGACATAGCAGGGTGTCATTATGAGAAATATAATCCAATATTGAAGAATATAGTTGTTATAACTGTTCAAATTATAGGACACTCAAAAATGAAAACTGGATCTCATATACAACATATTTATGTACATCTTGATATTACTCGCTTATCACTTATATTTTCAAATATGATCGCATTAATATTTTTATGTCATTGGACAGCATTTTTCCTTACGAGTTCAATAATGTATCATATGGTACAGGTTGTTTATTGGTTGGTTAACTAACTGTTTATTATTATTTTTTAATTCATTGTTGTTCTTTATTTTTCTTAATTAATTGTTATTTATTGTTAATGGTTTGTTATGTTTCGTTATCCTTTTGTTAACTCATACAGCTGCAGATGAATTTGATTATGGTTTTCCACGTTCAAAACTTTACCAAACTATAGCATATACATCATTGAACGCAGAAGAAAAAAATGCTGTCGAGTGACGTAAAAATATTATTGGAGCCGTATTAGAAAAAATGAAATTGATGATGGTTCTGATGTGATGAAACGTTACTTTAAAAAAATGTTCACGCCATTCGATAGAGCGTAAAATGTTGATATGAGAAAGTGTTCTTTTTATTTCAGTAGCTCTTGAAACAAGTCTGAAATTTTACAAAAAAGACTTATTTCAAATAATCTAAAAAATTTCGATTTATTTCAAATATCTCAAAACTAAACACTCTTAATATACAGTGTGTCTCAAGATGATGGAAGATTTTTTCTCTAGTTGAAATTAAAAAAGTTGCTTAATCACGTCAATTAGTATATAGAAATTGCCACTTTTCTGCAAATATTTCATATTTTTTGCACCATATTTGACGAAGCTATAACATTACCGACATTTTTTTAAATATGACGCTTTATATTTCATATAGTATGAATAGACAAAACACTTCTAAAGACGAATTCAGCGGTATAAGATTATACAGGGTGTCCATTTAAAAACCATTGTAAGTATGGACCTAAAAAAGATTTAAAGGTTTGAGAAAAATTTCTCAAAACCGTTTCTAGGGTATGTGGGGGAATCAGTATGACCACAAAATAGACCTCCAACTCAATTTTTTTAAATGGCAACACCCCCTTTGTGATACCTCATTGGAAAGCTCTTGGAAGTTGCTATTTAACAGTAGTAGGTACTAAACAAAATAGTTCCTAATAGTTTAATTTTTGAGAAATACGCAAAATAAATTGTATAATTATTTATTCCAATTTCTCGATATAAATATCAAATTAAACCATTTTGGTGCAAATAAGTTTGTAAAAACATTCGTAAAAAAACTGTAGAATTACAGTTAATTAAAGTGTTCTGATTATTGTTTCAATTGATTCAATCATCTGTAAAGAGGTCCGCTTGAATGGCCGCCATGCACCCCTGACCCCTAACTCCTGGTTAAGTCCATTATATTTTTTTGTGGAGTTATCTAAAAACCAAAGTGTGTGTAAACAGACCCAAACACTATCGAAGAATTGAAAGATCGTATCAGAGAAGTTCGAAATATAACACCAGATATTATTAAAAATATAATTGATGAATTTGAACACCGAATTGAGTGAGTATTGTGCAATAGTTAATGCGGGGATCACATTGAACATTTTTTGTAATAAAATAAATGGTAGTACTAGTAAAACTATTGTTTTTATTTAATTCCTTTTTACACAATTGTTTACATCTTTTAAGGTCAAAAAAAGTAAGTATAACCTTAGATCGCTGAATACACATGTTTGGAAAGGCTATCTATTTATATACTATGAAATATAGTATATTAGAGCGTCCTATTGAAAAAATAATAATAGGTTCTTTCCAGCAATGAGAGAAAATCAGAAACGGTCCGCAAACTGTTTTCAATGTGCATGTCGAGTCAGAACTTAGTTGCGGATTTTTTGCTGCTGGAATGAAATGATTTGTGTTTTGTGGGTAAATAATCTGTAGTTGTTCTTTGGTGTGAATTTCACTTCTTTGTAGTAGAAACTTTTTTATCTCCTTTGGATAAAATTATATGAAAATAACGGATCTGTGAATATGACATTATTTGAATATAAAAATCAATTATATTTAATTTTCTATGCAAACAATCTAAAAATTAGTTATAGGTTGTTATACCCTGTGGTTATGTTTTGATACAAGTACAAATCAGGTTATTCTGCGCATGCCCTAAGAAAACGGTTAGACGAATCTGTCTAAAATCCGTCGATTCTGAACTATAAGGAATTGTTGTTGGAATAACAAATTTTCGATTAGAAATGTCGTGGATTGCCTGCTGGAACGAACTTGTACAGGGTATTCGCGTATATTTTGACCCCTACCTACAGGGGTTATTAAGAAAGTTTGAAAAAAAGTTTAAATACAAAAGTTGTTTGGTTTTTCACGTATTATCTTTTGGCTAGGTCAAAAAAAATTGCATGTCGTAAATTTGAGGAAACCAATTGAACATAGTATTTTTAAATGGGACACCCTGTATAATTTTAGACGCTTGGGAAAAAAGTTTTCTCTGATTTCAAAAATATATATTTTGTTGACATTTGCACTGACAGTTTTCGAACATCTTTAATATTTAATGTTTACAATAAATCATAAAAAAAATATTAAAAAATGAAAATATTAGAAAATGTTTAAATAACTAAGGAGGTTAGATCGAAAATCGTTAAATATTTTTTATCACTGTTATTATATAGGGTGTCCCATTTAAAAATATTATGTTCAATTGGTTTTCCCAAGTTTATGACATGCACTTTTTTCCGACCTATCTAAAAGATAATACGTGAAAAACCAAACAACTTTTGTATTTAAACTTTTTTTCTAACTTTCTTAATAACCCCTGTAGGTAGGGGTCAAAATATACGCGAATACCCACCCTGTACAACAGCGCATGCCTCTGATCGTACAAACCAGTCTGTGAGAAGAACCTAATGGTAATTTCAGTATAATAATTGACCTGTATCAGCGTTTTTTTTTGTCACAACTAGAAAAAAATATGAATTTTGTTCCATCATTTTGAGACACACTGTACAATGATTTAATGAACCTGAATTAGATACCAAGAGATTTCTGAATATCTCAAATAACACAATAAACAGATAAAAATAAAAAGCTACCAGACCTGTCCATCAATCCACTTCATTTAAAGAATAAGAAACCTCCCAAATGATAAATCTCTTTCCACATTCCTAAATCAAATCTTATATTCACATACACATATTTTAGATACCGGCTTATTTACTTTTTTTAATGTAATAAAGTTCAAATAATCTATACTTACAATAGAAACCAATCTCAATCGAAAAGGAACTCTAAGAACGAAGTAAATAGGCAACTTAGGATTTATCTTGAATATTATGCTCGGCGGGGCTCCCTATTGTTTAAAATAATTATTATTATTTTCTAAGAAGTATAAGAATGTGATTCCTGTGCGCGGGCATCAGCCAGAGTGAAACATTCTAAGCGAGAGCCGGCTTAAAAAATGAGTCAAGTCATTCGTCTTGATTTTGAAAAATCATCGTTAAATCTCCCAGTCGTAATCTAAGAAATACCTGTTTAAAAGCCACTTAAGGAGAATAAAAGAAGCAAACAAGTGAGAGAGTCGTAGCTTGGTTGTTGGGGGCAACACTCCCATGATATTTCATTTTTTAGGTGTTCTATTCAAAACGGAATTTTGTGTTTTTATTAAACCCGTTCCTTATTATTTAAGTAAACATCTCGAGATCTACAGGCTGATAACGGACCCACGGTTTTCGTTCAGAAAATGTGGTTGCATTAATGCATACATACATATTTTATGGCCGTAAGAATGACTAGTAGCCCAAGAATTTAAAATATTCTGTCCAACCATTTGTACTAATTTAGAATTGAATAATAAATTATATTTCGTGGACTGTCAGATAATTATTTAATTTATCATTTAAATGAAAAGCAACCAGTTATGTAAGTTTAACTAGAAAACTTTGCTTACCGGGTGTCCCTGCAAAAAATTCATACGGACTAAATATTTTGTCTACAAATAACTTCTCAAGTAATCAAATCCCTGAAATCCCTCGAATATAAACTTTCATTTTAAGGCAACTGATCCAAAAAGCTGTACAAGTTGTATTTTATCAGGTTACTGGCTGATCTTAATTCTGCAGGTTTAAGGTACCTTAAGGTACTAAGTAACCAAATAACGTCATCGTTAATACTTCCGGGCAGTATTAAAGCGATTTTCAGTAATTCTGTTGTCTATAGCCCTTTTCCAAACCAGTCAACAAATTGTTTTCAACCAATCACAATACTTCTGACTGGTGTTGCTGGTGATTTTTATAGTTATACAGGGTGCTTCAAATTCGATGCAATACATGGGAATCTCGGAAACGGTAAGAGATGCGAAATCGGTTAAATGGAGGCAAAGTTGCGTATTCAGGGGGGCAACATAATGGTGAAAAGAAATCGGGGCTAACTAGAATAGTTTTCGAAATATTTTGGAAAAACCGAAAATTTCGATTTTTGTTTTTATTTTTTTGCGGGCTTATTTGATGAAGTATTCAAACATAAAGAGCACTTTTCTATAGCAACTTTTTACCCTTTATCGAATGGTGTTGGCGAATTTTCCACAAAACGTTTCGTTTCCCGGAAACCAACGTCAACTTAATTTTTTTATTTTTTGGAAGCATTTTTGTAACCTGATAGAATGCCACCATAAAAGGAACCAGATTTAAACGTTTTGTCTAAGAAAAATCTAGTTGCCTAGATAAAACTAAATCTAAGAGGATCTAGGGAAATTATTAATGATGGATTTTCTTAGACAAAACGTTTAAATCTGGTTCCTTTTATGGTGGCATTCTATCAAGTTACAAAAATGCTTCCAAAAAATTGAAAAAAAATTCCTGGTCCGTATTTAAAAAAAATAAGTTGATGTTGGTTTCCGGGAAAGGAAACGTTTTGCGGAAAATTCGCTTACACCATTCGATAAAGGGCAAAAAGTTGCTACAGAAAAGTGCCCTTTATTTTTGAATACCTCATCAAATAGGCCCGCAAAAAAACTAAAAACGAAAATCGAAATTTTCGGTTTTTTCAAAATATTACGAAAACTATTTTAGTTAGCCCTGATTTCTTTTCACCATTATGTTGCCCTCCTGAATACGCAACTTTGCCTCCATTTAACCGACTTACATTACCGAAATACCCATGTATTGCATCGAATTTGAAGCACCCTGTATATATTTTTATAACAAGGATTATAGGACTCAAACATTGTTATTAGACAGGTATATAGCAAATTAGGAAAATTTTATTATAAACCATTAAGTCATCTACACACTGACAATTTTGAGATCGCAATTATTTTTAGTTAATCAGTTCAATTATCGTATATTTCTTGAAATTTTTTAACACTACTTATTAGATGTTAAACTTCCTGCCACACATGTGCCTGATCATGCCACACATTAGGTTAGAGGACTACTACAATTGCAGTTTTGACAGTAAAAAGTAAAAAATAAATAATTATTCATTAAAATTCAATACAAAAGGTACATAACCAAAAATCATTATTTTTAATGTAATGTAGATGCTTGTATAATATTCCATTATTTAAAATATGTAGACAACACTATTAAAAAGAAAAATGTATTAAAAACAATAAGTTGAGGTTATTTGAAGATATGCCCTTGTAATTCAATGTTGGTCGGTGCCTGTTATACGCAAAGTAGTTGTTTGTGACCCATCTTAAAAATAATAAGCTTATTCCTTTGCTTATCTAGGAGGATAATAGGTAACGAGGAAATACAAAACTTTATTCAACCATAATATTTGATAATTTCATTAATAATAATTTATCTCCTAGTTAACTTTTTTGTTTAATTCCTATATATAAAGAAAGATGTAAATAGTTGGTGATTGCTGCAAAAACATGTCTTGTACCACCATTCAATAAAAAGGAATAGAAGTGAAACTTGGATAAAAACGCACATAAGGATATAAAAGCTTAGTCAGAATACGGAAATGAATACTTATTGATTGAAATTATCCTAGAGCAGATTTTTCTTCAAGCGGAATTTTCACTTATAATCTCCCTAGTGATTGAATTATTTCTGGAAATTTATCTGAGAACACGAATATTTTGAAAATTATCCCGAGTCGCAGACGAGGGATAATTTTCTTAAAATATTCGTGACCGAGGAAAAATTTCTTGTATTATCGTATTTATCGAGCCGGTGGCTTAGCGTCTCGATCGCTCAACCCAGAGGTCGTGGGTTCTAATTCCCATTCCACTAAACAATTTTTCATTAAATTGTTTACTCTTAGATCAACGCTTATTCGCAGGGATGGCTTGGCAACCATCCTGGCGATGGCCTAGGATGGGAAGAATGTCAACTTGGTGTTAATGTGAGAGATTAAAATCAGTTGATATTTGACTTGTCCCCCTAACTAATGAGGTTTCCCTCATTCCAGCACTAAATGGTGGTTAGGGCCTACCAACGTAAGTCGTTCCTGAGGCGCAAATGCGGCCCGCGAAATAATAATATGCCGCCCCCTCTCCCACACAAATCTCAGACTTTCGGCCTAATCCTTGTGATTAGAATGAGGGGTAGAGATATTATTTTTATTATATTATTAATTCAATCACAAGGGGGATTCCGGTAAGAAAATTTCGAACCTGTAAAAATTTTAGAAATATTGAACATTTTTATCACGAATGACATTTTTGTGACATTTAAAATAACGGGGAAGTTGGGAAGTAGGAGGATGAATATTTCCGGAAATATTTTTTTCGTTGTCATGGTGATGATTTCAAATGAAAGTGTGCTATTTCTTAGAAAAAGTGGGTGGGAAATTTTCTCAATAAAAATTTTTAATTACAGTTTAAATTAGCTGGTATGCTGCATTGTGATTTTACTTATAGTAACCAGATGCTACTTAAAAATTATAGGAAATTATAGTGTTTATTGCTGCTTGGACGGACGGGCTTGGCATCATCTGGAGATGATTAACTGGTGCCAACTTGGTTGGCGAAACACGCGTCGAATGCAGTGTAGTGTTTTGATGTTATGTGGAAAACTACGACAGTGTGATCTTCACACCAAAGGTTCCAATCCCCTTCAAGAGTATCCTTTTCTCAATTTTAAGGAAAAAATGATCTAGAAGAGTATCAAACTGTTCTTTGGACATCAGCATACAATTTCTATAGAATCTTCAGTTGTAAGTTCTCTAAGCAACGTAGAAGAAGCACCATAAGTTTCTGTTCCATTTAACTAGTTTCGTACCCAACGACGCTTTTCTTTGACAATTTCTTCTGAAATTATCTCTGATAATTCACCACATACATCCAATATACATTTCTGCACTGACGCTTGAACAAATATACGTAATTGTAGCCATGTTTGAATTAACAAACTAACCAAAAATACTAAAATTAATGTAGACCCATATTTCACAACAAGAACTTTTTAATCTACTTGCTTTAGCTACTTTACACTTGTAAATTTGCCTTTATATTAAATTGTATGATAATCAGTGTTGGAGAGGCTGTTGAAAAAGTTCAGATGTTGGGTTGGAAAAACATATAATACTATATGGTCTTTATACAAAGAGAAGGTAATATAATTCAGCATGAGCAATATGATAGACAGGGCCGCCGCTACCATGTGTGCGAAGTGTGCACCGCACACGGGCGGCCAATAATAGGGGCGGCCAAAGAGACCCCTCTGATAACATTAAAGCCCTGATGAAGCTCAAAAATTTGAGCGAAAGCCTGTTTTTTTTTTTAAATGAAATTAAATATATTCTTATTTTGACTGGCTGAAACCCCATTATTTTATTCCGATTATTTATTGTATTAAGTTAACGACAGCCGTAATATAGGTATTAATTCGTTCTTTCTTTCATCCTAATCCAAACAGAAATATTATTTTATAGTATCTAGCTTTGAAACTGCCCTTTTGCTAATATGACAAATTATTTTTCGTCGCTGCGCAATGTTCGTTATCAGCTCTTGTAAATAAACTTAGCAATAAATTTCACTTTTTTATCTGAGGCGGCTCGCGGCTTTTGGCTTTTAAATGTTTTTCTTTATAGAATGGGGGATGGATACGTCGAACTGTAGTTTTGAACATAAGGAATGGAAATATGTTCTCATCTTTCTTTTAATTTTTAGTTCCCTATTTACCGGCAACTGGTTTGCTGTTTGGTTTAAACAGTACGTTGATAGTTGATAGATATGTATAATTGTGTTTACGCGACCGTCGCGAATAGAGCAATAATTTATTATTAGTATTTTTCAAAAATATTGTTATTCATGCACGGGCACGGCGGGTTATGGTTTGGACAAACAAGAGAAACAATATTAAGTAAAGTGATTTTTGCCTTATTTTGTTAAATAAGGCATATTTCGCGCTGTTTTGAAATTTTTTGTGATTACTTTAAAATGTTCAAAAGAAAAAAAAAACGAAAACGACTTTCGGGTTTCCAATATAGACAGAAAAAAAGAGGCAAGATCTGAGGAGAGAAGAAAACTTTGCGGTGCACTAGAATCATTTTTGATCAAAAACAGGGAAGCAAATAACATTGGATATTAAAGACATTGTCTAAAAGTTTTCCGAAACCAAAGTCCGAAAAGTTCGTTTTTAATTACTTTTTATGTTATTTAGTTATATTTTATTTTAACGGACTTTTCTACTTTAATGTGGAGACTTCCGAGATTTGGTTGTGTTGGATATTACTTTAATTTTTTGAGTGAGTACTTACTCCTATTTACCTACTACTACCTATTTACCTACTTATTACTATTGATAACGTATGTAAAAAAAATTACTATGCAACTTTTATACATTTTGTTAATTATTTGTACCTAGATAGAAAGGGGGGGAGGGCGGCAAAGATTGAGTTGCACACGGGCGGCCAACACCTTAGCGGCGGCCCTGATGATAGAAAAGAATAAGGTGTAAAGTAACCAATACTAAGTTATCATTTAACGCGCAAAATTCAAATCACTCCTCCCAGTTTAAAAACAAGAGTAAAAACCAGTAGAATTCATCTTTCGCGTGAAGATGAAGATACAATTATTACCCTGAAGATATATTAACGTTTTGTAATTCATGGCACTGAGTATAATACACGTAAAAATTAATATTGTACGGTTAATCAATAAACAGTTATTATATTGAAAAAAATTTACTTCACTGCTTGCTAACAAGCTTTTATAATTGCATTTCAAATAATCTCGGTTTTAAATTGATTCAGATTAGTTTTAAACAAAAGAAATAATGTAACAAAAAATCTAAATTACCAACCGATATAAATATGAGTTATTTCTAAGGAAAGAAGTAAAAAATTGCGTACGCAAATTTAGTGCATTTTACAGTAATTACTTTTTATTATAACTTATTTAGTATCCGTTATTTGTTATATTGTTCTATATATTAAACTAAAAAAGTAAACGGTTGCATTGCTTTTTATATTGTTCTTAAAGTGGAATAGATGCCTTTCGAAAATCGCACACCAACATACCTATGTAGCTGAACTAAATTCACAAAAATTTTAAACCTCTTAAGGCGTTACCACTTTAGTACCAATCCTTGGTGAAGCTATCATGTTCTGTAACAACCACACCCTCGTCTAACAGTACTAACGCTTGTCAGCATCTCTGATCCCAATTGATTTGCAAGTGACATTGCAAAAATTCTCCGGAATTATCCTGATATTAGTACTGGTTAGAAACACACCGTATTGCCCTCTTTGGGTCTTTGCTACTACCTGACAATTATTGTCAAATTGGCAGACTGATAATTCATCGAGTCCACTACCTATATATGGCACTCTGATGAGCGCAAAATAAGCGCGAAAGCGGTCAGTGTCTGGTAGTTGGTCTCGATGAACGATGTGGCGACTTCTATGGAGATGCCGATGTAATGCAATGCCAGTCGGGGCACATTGCCCGCGAAATAGTTGTTTACGGTATTTCCTTCAAATAATTCAGATATGTTAAAAAAGTTTTCGCATTCGTCTGCGAATTTCGTACACTGTGTTAATTCACTTATATTCATTCAGTTTTGGTATTACTAAAATGAGTACCTCGATATTATCCGGTTATATCTATGTCTATAACGTTTTGAACTATAATAGAAGTGTCAATTTGACAGTTTTATTATCATATTAGTCCCATTGTTGGCTAAATTGTGCTACCGCAGGCATGGAGGCGCTAACGTCAGTAGAACTAAAACAAGTCACGTGAAACGAGATAGAGAAAACATAGAAAGGAAGGACAAAGCCGTTGACGTTTGCTTCCCCATGACTTTACGGCACCTAACGCCGCCTATCTCTCATCTATGATTGCGGCGAATATACACAAATGAGCCAAAAATGTAGAATAGTTCGTATATATTTGCATTAAGTTTCTACATAACAAAGGTAAATGGATTTGTAATTATTTAATTTGTTTAGTTTTGTAATTTTGAAATGAGTCTATTTAAATTCTAATTAATTTCTTCTTAAAGAAAAGTTCCTATAGAATTATATATTTTTTTCTATAGCCGTGCGGAAAACCCGATTTTCCGCACTGATTTTCGTGCGGAAAATTGATTTTCCCGCACTAGTTCGGAAAAAATTTTCGCACTAGTGCAGAAATATTTTTCCGCACGTAATATTGAAAATTACTATACACGCATCGTTGTTTGTCGCGATACACATATCAATGCATATCTCAACGTGAATGGAGATAACAGGAAATTATAACAATATTTTGTACCAACATGGACTGCAGCAACAATAATTATTTATTATTTATTAATTCATTAATTGACCGTCTCTGATATGTATCTCAGAGTGTGTAACAGGCTTAATGCATTTCGTCTTGCTTAGCTACCAGGTTTCCAAGTTACTAAGGACGCTTAAACAATCATTAGAAATCAACAAACTGACATTTCGATATTATTATTATTTATTTGTGATTAATTGCTTTTTAAAAGTGTGTATTTTTCGTAATTCTGCATTATTAGAATGATTGAAGGTGAATTTGACAATCTGGCCATGGAAGACGGGGTTCCAGAATATATTTTGAGCGCAGCAAAAGAAGTAGATATGAATTTGCTTCCAGAAAAATCCAAAGTCAGGTACATTCAAGAATACGAAAAGTTCGTCAAATGGTGCATCAACAAGAAAATAACGAACATCAGTAAAGAAGAGGTACTTTTAGTTTACTTTCAAGAAATTTCAAAGAATTTTCAACCTTCTACAATGTGGTCCAAGTACTCAATGGTGAAATCTATACTAAAATTTAAGAAAAACGTTGATATTAGCAGGCATTTTAAATTGATTGCTTTTTTAAAAAAGAAAATGATAGGTTTTAGACCAAAAAAGTCTAAAGTGTTAAATCAGGAACATATTGAAAAATTTTTAAGCGTTGCGCCTGACGATACTTATTTACTAATCAAAGTCGCAACTATCATTGGAATCGCTGGAGCCTGTAGGCGCGAAGAATTGACTTATCTGTTGTGTGAAAACGTAGTCGAACAAGGAGATTTATTTTTGGTGAAAATACCGGATAGCAAGACTCACCAGAGTAGAAGCTTTGTAATAACTGGAGAAAAAAATCTTAATTTAATCAAGAAGTACATGTCTCTGCGTCCCAAAAGTACACCGCATCAAAGGTTTTTTGTTAATTTCCAAAAAGGTACATGTACTATTCAAACTGTTGGCATTAATAAGTTTGGTAAGATGCCATCCGATGTGGCTGCTTTTTTGAAACTTCCAAATCCAGAGAGCTTTACTGGACATTGTTATAGACGCTCTTCGGCTACCATGTTGGCTGACGCTGGAGTGGATATTACTAATTTGAAACGTCTCGGGGGATGGCAATCGACAAAAGTTGCAGAATCATATATGGACGAATCCATGGGGAACAAAAAACGAATAGCCAACCAAATTCTATATTCTAAAGGAGAAAATTTCGAGGAAAGTGTACCTCCGCCTTCGCCCTTACCTTCTACAAGTTTCGCGTGTGAAATTGATGCTATTGCTGACAACAATGAACTAGTGAAACAGCACCAGCATGACAAGTTGAGAAGAAAAAGTGTCAACATTATTGCTAACGAAGCTCACCATCAAAATGCTCCCAGTTTAATTAATAATGCTTATAATTGCCAGTTTTCGGTTACCTACCATGTTAATTATAACAAAGAATAATTTTATTCTTTGTTGTTTACTATGTATTGTTAATGTTTGCCATAGTTATTAAAAGTTATTAAATTATTACGAATTATATATACTTATTTCCGCACGTCTGTAGAAAAACTATTGTACCTAACATTTGCGGAAAATGTATTTCTCTGCACTCGTCTGCTTCACCGAACTCCGCTACGCGTCGTTCGGTGAACGGCAGACTCGTGCGGAAAAATTTATTTTCCGCACTTGTTAGGTAAATAGCTATTTCGTTACTATATTTAAAAATATAACTGTAATATAAAAAACACTGTAATGTTACAATATATTAATAAAACTCCATTACTGACAATCATTTTATGATTAATTTTTTCTTATAAACAAAACAAATCTTAATTTCATTAAGGCTATTTTTGGGGAAAATTTTAAACTGTTGAACAGTGTTTTGCAAACATCCAGTGCTTTTAGGTATTTGCCATTGAGTTTATTTATACATAAACTAATTTGACACAGACAAATCGATTGCAACTTGCAAAAATTTCTATTCAGGTCAAAATTTCCTTCCAAAAATCAACCTATAAAACAAAAACGTTGTTTAAATAGCCCGCCTCTCCTCTGTCGATAAAACAGGAATATGTTTTATCTACATTAACCATTAGTTCAGAAAACCCCCCATGTCGCAAAGTCAATTATTGTCAATTGTTATTTCACGTAGTACCAATTTTTAACACGGAAAGGAATTCTCTCTTTATTTTTATATTTCTCTATGACCCAAACATTTTCTAAGTACGCGTTGAATTAGATTTGATTATATTTTAGTGAATTTCACTCAATAAAGACAAATAAATATTTATTAAGTCAAGTCATAGTCAAGTTTTCATAAATCAATTGTAATAAAAATATCAATAATAACAACGAAAACAGAAAATATTTAGAACTATGAATATAACTAATCAATTTTCGAAAAAGCCTTATATATTTCAAAGACATCCTTCGCAGCCAAATTATTTTATGTTTTCACCAAACAAACAAATTTTACGACTACTTTCTTTTCACATACTGAAAATTGCAACAGCATATTAAAATGAAAACTCACGTCTTGTACCGACGAAGGCATTTAGAATTATTATGTTGATTTAGAGGCAGACAACAAGCACCCTAGGATGTGATTCAGAGCCATAGACAGAGACGGAAAGCAGATTACTGACCACCTAAGTCGAAACGGCGTGATATCCGATTCACAGCGAAATGCAGTGCTGAATGCACCTCAGCAAATGGACATTTAAATTCATTCTCTAATGAACAACATGCTAACTAGTAAAATTTAGTACCTCTGATTCGTTTCCTCGGTTAACTTCAGCTGATTTAAGTTAATAAGCCAGAATTGTTATGTACATTTTAGTCGAAATTGTGGAAACAATAAATACTGCTATATTACAACGTATTAATCGCCTTCTCTCACGTACATGGATGACATGATGTACTTATATCGAATATTAAAGAGATTATATCATGTATTCCAGTATTACATTTGCGGTTCCATTTAAATTTTAGTACTGCATGATGTATTGGCTAATAGTGACAATATTGTTTTCAAATATAGACAGTTTCTTTTCCTATAGATATTTCCTAATTTTAGTTAAAACAAGTATTGAACAATCAATAATTGAGGAGCGGTCTACGTAAGGAAGTAAATCTGGAGTCATCCAGATTGTGTATTCGAAATAAAATAAAGAAAAAACAAGTGTCCATTTAGCTTCAAGTACGCGGAGATAGTTAAGCATAGCAGACTATCAAAAGGTATAATAGTAAGGGAAAAACGTTACATGGACGTTACATTGTCTTTATAATGAAAGACAAGCCTACAACAATACACAAGAGCCTGCAGATAAAACGCTGTGGACGATCCGTTGCGTGCAGCAGTCGTTTACTTCTGACTTAAGAAGTTGATCTCTAAACCAACGAAAACCAGCAAGTACCTATTTCACTTAACTTAGGTTCGTATGAATTAACTAAAGTAAATATTAGTTAAATCTTTTTTTCTACAAATAACCGTTTGTGGAGAAGTTAGTATTACGAGATTCAAATGTGTAAAATAAAATTTTTTGGAACTGAAACTTTGCTCTAATGTTGATTTTTATCACCAAATTAAAAAAAAAATTTTATACCAATGAAAAATTTATGTTAAGTTACCTTGTGTTATTTTACTTGGCAACACCGTATATAAATGTTCTTTCAGGTATATTTAAGCCTCATACACAAAAACAACTCGAACAGTTTGATCAAATAATCCTCTTGCATCGGAGTCGTACTATACAGGGTGCCAGAGTCAGGGAACCTCACCATGACTACCTCAGTCATTTTAAAAGAAAGTCGGTTAAGTTGTGAAAAGTTGACAAATTTTCAACAATTTGACACAGAGACGTAATTAACTTTTTTTCTTATGGGAGCCATGTTGAGTTTATATATTTTTAAATTTAGCCCTTTTTTCTGATCACACTAATATAGACACCATACATTTACTTCTACTTTTCTATTTTTAACAAAATATCGAGGTATTTGTTTTGAGAAAGTATTATTATATCCATTATTTGTTTACAGATTTGATCATTTTTCCTCAAAATCGCACTTATCGAGATCATTTTTGTCCTTTTTATTATCCTGATTCAGTGCTTCACCACAATTACCGGCATTAACTATTTAATTAAGATTTTGTTTTTGTTAAGGCTGTTCTGACAAGCGATAACCTTCAAAAGGGTTTTTTGTTTAAGCTTTGTCAAAAAGTTTATTATTTTTTTAAGTTTTTTGTTATTATCACTGTTTTTATATTTTTCCTTAGTTTTGTTTTTGTAATTTTGTAGCTTTAGATATCATAATGTAGCTCTTCATTAATTTCTCACTTTTATTTATTAAATAATTAATTATTATGAGTGATACCGCGATAATTAAAATTAATTGTTAACGCAAGCGATATGTCCCATCCATTTATTTGTTGAGTTTAACAAAAAATACATCGTTCCAAGGAAACGAGATAAACAATTAGAGAATTAACTACGAATAGTAAGGGACATCACTAAGTATCCTCCATCTGTAAACGCCTTATTTAAAATAAGGACTAAAACAAATCAAGCTAAAACAGCTATTCTCCTGGCAATATGCCGCGCCGAGCGCTGAATTACAAAGCAAAATTTGCCGTATTTTGTCTAACACAGTTAGAATCAAAATACAAGGATTCGGATTGCAACCAATAGGAGGTGGCGCCAATAGGCCTTGCGTAGGTCTTGCGTACGCAAGGTTTACCTATTTTGCCAAATACTCAGGTCTTCGCATTCGTCGGTATGCTCACTTATATTGCACTGATGAGATCATAAAAAGGTCGAAACCTAAGATGTGTGGTCTTAGTATTTCCCCGTAGTTTTCGTTGCAATCCGAATCCTTGTATTTTGATTCTAACTGTGTTAGACAAAATACGGCAAATTTGCTTTGTAATTCAGCGCTCGGCGCGGCATATTGCCAGGAGAATAGCTGTTTTAGCTTGATTTGTTTTAGTCCTTATTTTAAATAAGGCGTTTACAGATGGAGGATACTTAGTGATGTCCCTTACTATTCGTAGTTATTTGCTATATGCACGCCATCTGATAGTAGTAGAACTAGTTTCTACAACCCTTTATTGTATTGAATTAGAGAATTCCTTATAATATATACAATACAAAGTATTGTATATAAGCCACAAAATTTATTGAGTTTACTCATACCTATGAGTACCTAGACTACGGAATGACAGCAACTGTCCAATAGCTTGAATGAATTTAATAGTAAATGTCTAATAATATTTACTTGCACTGTGGTGTTGAACTGGAACTGGAACTGATTTTTAGATAATCGATTTCTGTATGATTTTCCTCCAGCTGTGATTAATGTCGATTTATTTTATCAGCTACTGATTACCAGTTATTATATAAATATGGTGCTTATCCAAAAATATAAGGAACAATTAACCCCAATATTAAGCAATCACGACTGACTGATTTAAATGAAAGGCTAAAGGTCGTTATAATAAGAGCTGAAGGCTATTAACATTGGCAGTTAGGTGTTTTTATAGATGAGTTTGATGTAATTAAATAATGGAACCTGACTGTTAAATCGGTTCATATTGTCTATGGATGCCTGTGGTATTCTAAAGAATGTCTATGAATAACATTAATAAATATCTGTTATGTTACTTAATATATTTATTCAAATATTATACAGTGTGTTGTGAATAAGATACATATTTGATATAATTAATAGGTTCTATTAGATTATATGTTAATGATGTAAATAAACTTAAAACTGCATTGCATAAAACTCTGATTGACGCAGTGTTTTATACTGTAGAGGAATTCTTGCTTCGTGTCTTTAGGCCACATGGTTCTATTACCTGTTTGCATTCATTCATTGAATTGTTATATCTATGTTGTGTCTTGTTTTTTCAGTATTGATATTGTTGTGTAAGTTTACATATTTTATATATTTCGAATACATTTTCTAGCGCAAATCTATTAAGTTTCCTAAAATCGCCGTTATATAACTTTTGCAAGCCTGTTATAATAAACTTCGTCCCGGATTGATTCATATACAGGGTGCCCATTATCTATCTCCTTACATGGCCAACTTTGTTAATAGTGGAGATAGAGAATTGGTTAAATTAGAAAAATTGGGCAGAATTACAAGAGGAATTCAGTGCCTCCTTTAGATTTAATTTTAATTTTCGACTTTTCGAGATATTTTGAAAAAAACTGAAAATTGGCAAAATTTTAAACTCGAATATCTCGAAAACTATAAAAGATACAAATAATATAAAAATACTGTGTTATGGTCATTTTTACGTGGAATTAAGGGGTGATATTGAAAATTTCACAGGCATCTTAGTTTTTGAGAAAAAAAAAAGTTATGTTTTTTTAAATGACAATCATAGTTGGCTTATGGTATCAATAAAAATCTTATTTTTTTCTGATTTCAAAAATATAATATTTAATAGGTATACCTTTCTCTTTTCTTTTGTTTACTATTATGAACAAATAATTTATTAACATAGTAAGCTATGAAAAACAAACGTAGATCAGTAAACAACAATAATATACAAATGTCAGATCACACTAAAGTCACATTATACACGTCAAAATTAAGCGTTCATGTTAAAATAGTTATTGTGAAATGTACACAAACGAAGAAAAAAATGATTTATTAAGTATTATATTTTTGAAATCAGAAAAAAATAAGCCTTTTATTGATACCATAGAACTATGGTTCCCATTTAAAAAAACATAACTTTATTTTTTTTCTCAAAAACTAAGATACCCGTGAAAATTTCAATATCACCGTCGAATTCCACGTAAAAAACACTATCACAGAGTCTTTTTATATTATTTGTATCTTTTATAGTTTTCGAGATATTCCAGTTTAAAAATTTTGGCGATTTTCAGTTTTTTCAAAATATCTCGAAAAGTTGAAAATTAAAATTAAATCTCAAGGAGGCACTGAATTCCTCTTATAATTCTGCCCAATTTTGCTAATTTAACCAATTCTCTATCTCCACTATTAACAAAGTTAGCCATGTAAGGAGATAGATAATGGGCACCCTGTATATGTAGTTCTAGCACAAGTCTGTTAAGTTTCCTAAAATCGCCATCATATGACTTTTACAAAAATTTTGACGTACTATAAAAGATCAAGACTTCCTGCCGCCAACCGCCAACCGCAGCATGTCGCGGTTGGGCCGCGGTTGGCGGTTGGCGGCAGGAAGTCTTGATGCATTGGTTTAAATGAGCGTATTTACACTTGTAGTTCAACCGCCTGCGGTTGGATGAGTTTTTCAGCAGTTGTAGTTTGGCGATAATCACAACCACATGGGTGATTTTGATACTGAACAATTTATAACGACAGTGCAACCGAAATCATGTTTGTGGAATGTCTCTATTGAGGATTAAAAAATAGTGACAAAAAATTAGAGGCTTGGAAGGAAGTTTTGGAAAAGGTCTATCCTGAATGTGATTCTATGCACACTGAGTAAAGTAAGGCTCATGTTGACACCTTGAAGATTTTCAAATACTGTCCCAACATGCAGAATGATGCAACCGCGTGGAAGACACCGCAAGTGTGACACGACACCGCGGTTGTGACCGCGCGTTCGCAACCGTTGCCGTAACCGCAAGTTTGTCACCGGCACTCCATACTCATTCACAATCACCTGACTCGACTTAGTCTGGAATAAGAAAATGTATATACTCACAAAAAGCAGCCTAAGTAAAATACATCAAAAAATTCAATGAATAATAAATATAAGAAGATATACCACTAATAGAATATATTTAGCATTTGCAGAAAATAAGACGGTATACTACATTATAGCATATTGGTAGTATTAGTAGCAGTATCCATATTTGTTTTTTTTTTTAAGAAATGATAAATATACCGTTTTTAATTCATAGAAACAAATTGTCTCGCAAGTTGGAATGGAAATTGTAAAAGTATTATTTACAATTATTTATAATAGGATATATAAATTATTAAATGCTATCTGAAAATGCACAGTACTGATGGATGAACCAAATGAGAAAGAAATTATATGCACGCTATAGAAGGAGATAAAATTACTCTGTCTAAGATTATTATGTGTATTCTATATGTCTATACTCTCCAAATTTCATTTGTTGTTCCAAATATCAATTAAAAGAAATGGAGAAACATCATATAAATGTTGTTGCTTCCAAATTCAAATTAATTACCATCATTAAATCTTTAATTTAAGTAATTTTTTGTGATAGGTATATATTTCTCGTCCTAGTAGGTCACAGAAATAATTAATCATAACATTACCTGAACTTCTGTAAACAAATTAATTTTTGTAAATTTTAAATAAAAACCTGAAGGATAACTGCTTACAATATAGACTTCGTATTACATAATATACATTTCGTATTTTTAATATACAGGGTATTTCTTGTATACTAACTCTACCTCGGTTCTTTCAAGAGATTATAATATAATTATCTACATCTTTATTTTTTAGTTTTTAGCTCCCCGTTTCTTTTTCAATTAACTTTAACAAATAATTGATTATCATTAAACCTTACAGAATCTTTTTGTGCTATGCTACTGAACATTTTTTAATTTAGTCTTTTGCGGAATGGAATGCCTTACAAAGTCTGATGCAGATATTTTGGTTTCAGGTATATATTATTTTTGTTTAAAAGAACTCCAGATTTTAAATACAGAAAAGTGTATTATACAACTGTGTAAAAGTCCAGGTAAAAGTGGTGTTGACTCTACAACATTTGACCAATTATGAAGGTGTTAACGTTTTTATATTAGATAACATTTACGACTTTTTAAACTTTTATTATAATGGTAGTATGGCTATTAATAATTATATAATTTTCTCTAAATTATAGGGTGCTTTATTCATGTGCGTTATATTTACATAACACTTTACTGTCACATTTTATCTTCAATTTCCCACAGTAACTTTGAAAAATACATATAGGTATATTTTCTCACATCTGCTTACGCCATGTATAATCAATCAGTCATGAATAAATTATTACTTTTATGGATATTCGAAAACTACTTTTGTAAAACAGAATGTGTAGTAGTATTAACGCCATTTGTACAAATTTAATTTTATGTCGCTTTCATTCGTGTATATTTTAACATTGGAAATGTTTATGTCCGTTTGGTATGGGGACCGTTAGGGCTTTTTCAGACGGTGCGACTGCGATGCGATTTTCCGTTCGCGTCATATCGTATTGCATTCGCAGAAAGCTTCCGTTTTTTTTGTCGCTTCCGCATAATGTGAAAATTACACATATGATTACATATATTTTGATACTTCTACGATATCGTTGCGACATGCCGCAAACAGAAAATCGCATCGCAGTCGCAGGTGCGACTGCGGTGCGACGGTGCGTCGCACGATATCGTGGAAGTATCAAAATATATGTAATCATATGTGTAATTTTCACATTATGCGGAAGCGACAAAAAAACGGATGGTTAGTGCGGCATTTTGTTGCGTCGCAAGACAGGGCGTTTGTTGGTCAGATACCGGCCGATTTTTTTCCGTGCGATATTAAGCCAACCACTAAAATAAATGCACATTTCCAGACGTGTCGCTGCTTGTCCCGATATGTATCAGTAAAATAAAATTTCAGTGTTGGCAATTTTGTCAGTGTCTCACTGCTAGCATTTCAGTAGGCGGGATACAGTCTCTCATCAAAGTATCTTCTCTACTTATATTACTTCTTAAACGAGCAAGTAAGTAATCGAACGTTGATACTGTCATTCGAAAGTAGTTAAAAAATGTGTCTTCATGTTGTCTCAATTTCTCAAAAATAGTGTAAAAAGCTCCTTCGACGTATCTTACTTGTAAAAGTGGATGTACCCAGTAACGTCGATTCACTCCATTGTTACATTAGCAATAATTTTACGTTTCCTTCGCCTTCGATGTAGCAATGCCAATAAAATTATTCGTCTTCTATTATACATACTGCAAATACACTGCACTAACTGCGAAGAGCAACTGAGCAATGACAACACTGCGCACAACATTTTATGTTTAAATCTTAGAGAAGAAATTGTATCGCCTTGTGTGAAAGCTTTCTGCAAATGCAATACGATATGTCGCGGAAAACGGATATAACGGAAAATCGCATCGCAGTCGCACCGTCTGAAAAAGCCCTTAAGGTGGAATATCCTAGCTGCGTCTGCGATTGCGATTGACGCATACGATTAGACGCATTCGTCTGAATGCCACGATTATAAACTGCAGATGTTTTCCAAAATGTGGTGAACGTGTGCGTTACACATCAGTATATATTGCGACTCAAGAAACAGGATAAATGTGACAAGACATTTATATAAAGTATGGCGCAGTGAAGGGCTTTCAAAAGACAGTTTCCAACATATTCAATAAGTTTTTCATTTTCTACCGTGTTAAAACTCAGTTTCAAAGTCCTGGTATGAATTGGTATGTTTTTGAATGCATTAACTGTATTGGGACTGTATGAGACGCGCATCTAGACTGGTCTGGAAGCAGGCGATTGAAAATCCATGCGTCCGCCGCATCTCGATGCGTCTGATCGGAGTTGTTGGAAATTCAACGCTGAAGCAGTTTCAATACGTCTAGTCGCGTGCGTCAATCGCAATCGCAGATGCAGCTAGGAAATTCCACCTTTAGGAGTTTTAATTCAAGGCCAATAGATAGCGGTGTTGAGATCGAGTGGCGCAATACATGTTTTGGGGCATATGTGGTGTGATCTACAATTTTTTTTAGTAACGTATTTTTTTTTAAATGGCCGTAGAATGCGTTATCTGCAAAACATGTGTTTCTGAGTACATACAACGCCATTTAAAAAAAAAAACGGCCGGACTTACAGCCCTGAAACTTTAACTAACTACTTATACACAAAACCTAAGCGCTTCGAATGGTATAAACCTTTTTTGAAAGGTTTATACCATTATACCATATAAAGGTGTTTGGAAAGGTTTGAGAGTGAAATGTTACGACACGCTCAGGCTTATAGCGCGAATAATGGTGTCTCTATAGATATCTACCCCCTAAAAAGAAGACCGGCTATTTCATTAGACTAATATAGATTATGATACAATAAAGGAAGGTATGATATTGCGCATATCCCTCCCACACCCGTGTCGTCACCGAGAGCGCAAATTTGACATTTTACAGTGTTTACATATGTAAAGGTGTGAAAGTTTCGTGGTTTTTACTACATTTTGTCCTCTAAATTCATTTTTTTTGGCAGAGTATTTGTATAATTCTAGTGTATACTAATTATAATCATATGTGAGTATAGTTAAAGTTAATTTTATATTAACACGTACCTAAACTAAAAGTGCAATAAAAATGCGTTGTGCTGTGTGCTTGTATAATAGTGATAATCGCAACCAAGAGCCCAATAATTTAAATAATATTAGGTAATTATATTGCTATGATATTTAGACAATGTAAACATTGCACTGTCTATTATGTTACAAGGTTTTTCACGTTTCCACGGGATGAAGTAATAAAGAAACTGTGGGTGGTAGCTTGCTGTCGAGCAGAAAAGTTTAATGTACATACTGCCAGAATATGTTCCAAACACTTCACCGATGATGATTATGAGATAAATTTAAAGCCTGTAATAAATTATATAACCTGTAATAGATATGGTTCTGTAATGTGGTCATTAAATAAAAAAAAAATGAGAAACATTTAAAATTTTCGAATAATAAAAAAAAAATGAATACATTTTTCACTTTTAGTCGTAGGTGTAAGGCGAACGGCGAAATATATGTATTAAAGTTAACTTGTTGCCCACATCCTATGTTTATGAAGCGTGTATCCTATATTTAAATACTAATCATTTTACACACGAATCAGAATAACTAATTACTTATAATAAAAATTGCAATAATCACCGATAACAGTTATTATTATTGAAGTAGGTAAGAAATTAAAAGAGTCAATTTTAAACCACCAGGGATTACTAGGGCATTTTGTATATGATAGGTACCTACCATATGGAGTATATCTAATCTGTGCTTATGATTATTAAAGAACACATTTAAGGACACTGGTTAAATTTCCCAATATTTTCCTATTCGGGACACTGTTTTGTGCCAATTATATGAAAGTTTTGATAATGTTTCCATTGACATCGTATATAACATTTGTATTTAGCGATCATTCTGCGCTCTCGGTGACGTAATGCGCACAGCGGACGCATTTTCGTACTCACGAATGTCATATACCTTGTACTTATTATATCCATGAATATAGATAGTGCAGCGCTCAACCGGTGAACGTGGGTACTGGTTCCATTGGAGTAGCGTTCATTTAATAGGACGTCGGCGCCCTTAATTATGTTTCATATATTATGGTTTTATCATTTCCAATGTCTCCGATGGTTACAAGGATTCTGTGAATTTTTATATAACCAGCGCATTCCATTAATAGATATTGTAAATATTTTTGAAAGTTCAGATACAACTATACGAAAGTTAAATGGAATACCTAAATCTTTTTTGTCATTTTATTTTTTGTATTGCATTGTAGATGGCTTCTTCGTAGAAAGTATATAAAGAAAGATCCGTATAATTAAATGTTTATACATTCTGCATGAGTTCACGAAAAGAGTTCAGTGCAGTTTGTGATATTTTAGGTCGAAATGCTGGAAAATGCAGGGACAGGGCAATTTTTGTTTTGAGGGGGATACATTTTCATATTATTGTAATTTATACACTGTGTTCCAAAAAAGAAAGGTTTACCTGAACTTATATTTTTTAAATGAAACACCCTGTGTATTTTTACAGATTTGTATAAAAATTCCTCTCATGAATGCATCAGGTTTTATAGGGTTTTATGGATCTAGTTCTAATAGTGAAGAAGATAATACCTTAAAGGGTGTTCCATACTATATAGATTGGAGTTTGATTGACGCCGAATGTGCTTATTTAATAAAAAACTTACGTGTTTTAGCATTTATATCTTGGTTAATATTACGTATTTATATTAATGAAAATTTATAAATTGCCTCAAATTTTTCTACATAATGTATCACTGCAGTTCGTCCAAAAACTGGATAGTTGACCTAAGTTTGATACAGGTCTGTTTTCGGAATATTGATTAATTTCCCTCTTAATACAGGGTGTCCCAGTGTGAGCGTACAAAAATTTACCAGGGGGGTGGACCAGACCAAAATAAAAATAAAATTGCACGCCTAACGAGTTACAGGGTGTTATTTTGGAAAAAAACAATTTTCCGCAATAACTTAAAAAGCGTTAAGTAATTTTTGGGTGACGTGTGCATCTATTAAAGGTCATTAATAGATAGTACGTGTTAAAAGACAGACGTGTTTTAAATCGCTGTGTTGTTTAAGAGTATTTGTTAGTGCAAAGTTTTATACTTTATACAAACTAATTTTCAAAATGCCACCGAAAGTAGCCAACAGTGCTGATATAATACTTAATTTTTTAAAAAGTGATGAATTTCAAGATATTATAAGAAATATTGTGATGAGTGAAACTCAGGAACTTAAAGAAACTATAATGAACCTAAAGACTGACATTGATAATCTCAGGCAATCAAATATAGAATTAGTGAGACTATTTGAAAATGGAAATGTACCATTTAAAAATAGTTCAAATTCTGTGAAAATTCAACCTAATAAGAATGTGATATGTTCACCCGTCGTAAAGACATCATCAAACGCGGCAGAAGAAAAAATTCCTAGAAAAACAGTAAATACTGGCAAGGATAAATATTCAAAGGATAAGAGAACAGAATATCAGAAATCTAAAAATAAAAACAAGAATGATGATATTATACGAGGAGAAGGAGAAGAAGCTATGTCTATTAAAGGTGTTAGCAGATTTGAACATTTTCATGTCTATAGATTAGATGCTGGTTTAGATGAAACAGCTATAATAAATCATCTAAAAAATAAAAACATTGAAAAAGCTAAATGTAGCAAGTTGAATTCGAAACATCCAGAAGAATATTCTTCTTTTAAGATATCCGTAAATATTGAGGATGTGGAAACTTTTTGAACCCTAAGATTTGGCCGAAATACACCTGTATTAATCGTTTTTTATTTCACCTGGAGAAGGCAACAGGGTTAATAAAATAAATAAAAGTACGAATATTAAAAGCAATTCAAATAATATCATAATAATTAACCAAAATGTCCAATCAATTGGAAACAGTATTGACAAAATAGAAATGATGTTGAAAGAAAATCAAGCCCACATCATTACAATAACAGAACATTGGAAAACTTATGACCAGTTAACATCTTATAAAATAAATAATTTTCACCTAGGCAGCTCTTACTGTAGGGAGATTGCAGGGAGTCATGGAGAAGTTGCAGTGTATTGTTTAAAGTGTTTAAGAATGAGAATTAGAGAAGATATTAACAATTTAGCCAAGTGTTATGTTTTTGAGTGTACGGCAATAAATGTATATTACTGCTACAAAAACGTCGTTGTAGTAAGTTTGTATAGATCTCCGGATTCAGATTTACAAGTTTTTTTTGAAAAAATGTTTGAACTATTGAATGTATTGACAAATTCTGAAACTTTATTTTTTATATGTGGAGATATAAATTTGGATTTAAAAAATAATTCAAAACATACGAAAAAATTTATATCTATTTTAGAATCTTTTAATGTTAAAGTAACCATCAAGGACTATACCAGAGTTACAAGTTCATCAAAGTCATGCATTGATAACATATTTACTAATGCTGATTTTGAGTATCAAACTAATATTTTAGAATATCATATGTCCGACCATAAGGCACAGAAGATATCTGTGTCTCTACAGGCTAATAGTAATAAGGTATTTAAAAATCTGAGAATTATTAATGATAGTAGTATTTCAAGTTTTAATAATATGCTGGAAACCCAACCGTGGGGGGATATTTATGAGTATAAAAGTGATAACGTAAATGGTCAGTGGGATCATTTTTTTCATATATTTCAACACTGCTTTTCAGTTTGTTTTCCGCTGAAAAAAGTTAATGCTTGTAAGAATAAAAATTTATATGAAACTAGTCCTGACATCATAAATAGTAAAAAAAGATTAAGTACACTAAATATTCATAGTTGGTTTCTTTTGGGATTACACCACCTGTAAAATAACAAAAAGCAGAAAACCAGAAGTATACAAATTAATTATTCAAAGTGTAGTAACAAGGCAAACTTCTAAAGTTTGCCCCAAAAAACCACTGTATTAACGTGTGATAAAATAATATTTGATATATTGACTAAATTTTATCAGTGGTTTTTCAGTTTTATACAAAATTTTATAATATTACAAATATTATAAAAATTGCCTTGTTACTACACTTTGAATAATTAATTTGTATACTTCTGGTTTTCTGCTTTTTGTTATTTTACAGGTGGTGTAATCCCAAAAGAAACCAACTATGAATCGTCAAAATACACCACAAATAAGTTACAGACATTATACACTAAATATGTTACTTCAAACCAACAGTGATTATAGGAGCATATACAATGAGGAAAAAAAAGTATTAAATAATCTGTTGGAAGATGCTAAGAAAAAATATTTCAATAAAAAACTTTTAGATACAGATAATGTAACAAAAACGATGTGGGATATTGTAGAATCGGTGTCTGGTAATTTAAAAAAGTCGAAAAAATTTGTAGTCGACATACAAGGTGATCCTGTAAATATTGTAAATGGTTTTAATAATTTTTTTATCAATTCGGCTTCTAATTTATTATCAGTACAGCCCAAGGTAGAGTATATGGATAATATAAATATAAATCCTTATTCAATATTTTTTTACAATGTTTCTGAAAATGAAATATTAAACTCTGTGAACGCGTTGAAAAATAAAAATAGTTCTGGGGAAGATGAAGTTCCAACATCCTTGATTAAGAAATGTATACAATATGTTTTGGAGCCTATACACTTTATTATAAATAATTCATTATCATATGGAATTTTTCCTGACAACCTGAAACTGTCTTCGGTTAAACCTTTATATAAAAGTGGAGATCCTGCTGCCATGGAGAATTATCGCCCAATAAGTTTGTTACTAGCTTTCTCAAAAATTTTTGAAAAGGTTGTAACAAACAGAGTAACAAATTTTTTCAGGGAGTTTCAACTGTTCAGTGTTTCACAGCCTGGGTTTTTGAAGAATAGAAGTGTTGAGACAGCTGCTTTTGAACTGTTGGGTGGGATTTTTAGTGCCATCGAAAATGGGTTTTTGACCTTAGGCATATTTCTAGATTTATCAAAAGCATATGACTGCGTGGATCATGAGATATTGCTTAAAAAAATGTATAATTATGGTATCAGAGGAAACTGTTTGCAGTGGTTTCAAACATATTTAGAAAATCGAACACAAATGGTTAACATTGATTTCAATGGAATAACTGTAAAGTCATCAAAGCAAAGTGTTAGACAGGGAATCCCTCAGGGTAGTATACTGGGCCCTTTGTTGTTTAATATTTATATTAATGACTTGGGTTCCAATTTTGATGACAAACCGCATAAAATTTTAAGTTATGCTGATGATACAACTCTGATTATAACCAGCAAAACTTTACCCGAATTAGAGTATGAGTCAACAGAATGTTTAAAAAATGTTAATAATTGGCTTCAACGAAATAAACTCGTGTTAAATGAAAATAAAACAAAATACGTGCTATTTACTTCAAATAGATCAAATAATAGAGTTTCAACCCTATATATAAACGAGACACATATATATCTCAATTCAGTCACAAAATTTTTGGGCATTTTTGTTGATTCAACACTGAACTGGATAGATCATATAGATGATTTAACGAAAAAACTTAACAGCCGATGTTATAGTATGAGAGTAATAAAGCCATATGTTTCACAATCAGTTTTAAAAACAGTATATTATGCAAGTTTCTTGTCAAGGATGAAATTTGGAATTTTATTTTGGGGAGCAAGCACCAGTATATACAGGGTTTTTGTTATCCAGAAACAAATTATACGTTTGATAATGAATTTGGGGTTTAATAGCTCATGTAGGAATCAAATTCGAGCATTTGGATGTCTGAGACCACTATAGGGTTATACATATATGAATGTTTATTGTTTAATTTTAAGTATAAAGGAAAATTCAACGATTTTATATCAAAGAAAAAATATAATTTTAGGAACAACAATTATATGTTTCCACACCATAAGTTAAGTAATACTGAAAGGGGCCCTTCTTACGCGGCTTTAAGATTTTTTAACGTCTTGCCTGAGAGTATTAAGAAAATTGTTTACTTTAAAGTTTTTAAACGTGACATTTTTAAATTGATAGTAGATATAGAACCTTATACAGTTGCCGAATTTTTAGATGCATTTTAGTATTGTCATGGTTTTATATTGTTTCGATTATTTACAACACTTACCTACTAGTTTTATGTACGATTGTATTTTATTTGAATGTCTTTGATTTTATGATGTATTTGTATTTTTGGTTACACCGATTTTCCCCTGACTTTGTTTCAACCCACTTTTGTATTACACTGTGTGGCAGTTTGAAATAAATATTATTATTATTATTATTATTATTATTATTATTATTAAAACTATATGGTGTTTGTTTAACTCTGACTCCTGTGGTGGCCTAGGCCTACTCTTCCTTATGACTTCCTTTGCATGTATTTTTCTGCATAAAGGAATGTAGTCGGTACTTTACACTCAATTTACTCGAAAATGGTTGTGAAGACAAAATCATAAGGACGAGTAGGCCTAGGCCACCACAGGTGTAGAGTTAAACAAACACCATGCAGTTTTAATGACCTTTAATAGATGTACACGTCACCCAAGAATGACCTAAATCAACGAAACGGTTTTTATATTATTATTGCGGAAATATTACGCAATATTATTATTCCGGAAAATTGTTGTTTTTTTTTCAAAAATAACACCCTGTAACTCATTAAGCGTGCATCAGAGAAACTTTTTTTATAAAAATGTTATTCTTTGGTCTGATCCACCCGCTGGTAAATTTTTGTACGCTCACACTGGGACACCCTGCATATGAATACATCACTATGTACATTTCAAGGTATTTGAATTTGGTTTGAATGAGGTTTTTATTTATTTCGCTTAGTACAAGATCGTATAATGTTGCAGAAGTAGGTTCATCCAATTAATTGTGCTTATTAAAAATAAATTGGCTATATGAATCGATTGCAGCAAATTCAGATTCAAATATATCTATCTGTAAATATACCTATCACAGACATTGCATAATAAAAACGAATTACAACAATAATTAATCATCTAAATAAAAATAAATCACCTTATACCTGTCAATAACGCTTTCACATGGTGTGACATCATTTTTCATATTTCGAGGCAGTTGAAAAATTATTACTAAGGTAGCAAGTAAGAAAAAGTACATTTTTAGTCGCAAATAAAGTTTATTTATGACAACATGGTTGCTTGTATATTCTTTGTTTAAAAGTAATTGCTGTTTAAAATATTTATCGCAAAACAGTGCGTGATTAGAATGAGATATTAAGAAAATCCAAATACCTTATAAGTAAATGTTCGCTATGAGCATAATGTGTATACTTTTTTTGAATTTATTATTTGGAATAATGCTATTATTAATCTAAACATGGAATCCGCAGTCAATTGTTTGGTTGAAAAAGGTGTGGTATTAAATTTTAACTGTTTCTCGTTACGTCATATCCTCTATGAAATGTGATACCACGATTTTAATGCTCAATTAGAAAAATATTAGTTTAGTATTTGTTTAAAATAATTACTTTATCATATAAGCACAACACCTTGTTTTTTCCATTTCTGTATTATTTCCATTGCGTAACTTATTACATCTATGCCCTTGATTATTACAGTAATAATAGTAGGTATATAAAAAGTAAACTATAGTATGTATTGTCTTATTCAAATTAGATTTCCTTTATTATAATTTATTTATAAATTTACGCTCTATAAGTAATTTATTTCTCATTACATTTAAACAATGTCCTTTCATATCCACCTAACGTTTCAATTTAAAAGTACAACTAATTTGTAAATATTTTTTCACTTTTATTTATTTTTTTCATTCTAGCAGGACGTCATTATTTAAGTTTATATAACAAAAACAGAAATATTATTTTATAGTGGGTGCCAGATTGTTGAAGGTGCCACTGCCACCACCATTGTAGAACATCTGAAGTCGGAAAATCATTATTTCCTATTTCTCAAATAATTTAAAGGTTAAATATATCCTACACTACATGAAAATCCTATTTTCGTGAGCCTTTAGATGCCCGAAAGTATACATTTGTGCGTCTAGCCGCGAAAGGATCTTCTTATCAACAGGTGGCGCATAAATTTTATCTGTTATCGCAGTGTCATTCTGTCATTTATCTGTCATCGCAGGTGGCTAACTTGTTAGCCAATCTGAACCTCGCCCTTATCCTGTTTTGTTTTGTAATGTAATATTAAATAATTAACATGTGGATAATAAAGACCTTTATTATTTTTATTGTTGTTGTTATTATTGTTATTATTTAATTTCATATTATTGAATACTACTTTGTGTACCTGGCGGAAAGTGAACGTTTTCCTCATGATTTATTTTCAACCACAGTTTCAGAAGAAACTGAATTATCGGGTTTATCTAAACAAGGTATTGCCTTTGCTAATTGCACTATTCATAATCCTGTACTTAATATCAATATTTCAAACAATTATTTTTTTTTGTAAATTAATTATTGCTATATAACAAAGTTTCGAAGTTTAAATTTTTTTTTTGTGTACGATAAAAAATGTTGTGGGCACCATGGCGAGAAAGTGGTTTTCCGGTCTCATGGCCGGACTCATCTACGCCTCGCCTGTCCATTTCTTGTGTCAGCCCGGAAAACGTTCACTTTGCCGCCTAGGTACGCAATAGTGCTTGTGTACCTAGGCGGAAATGTAAACGTTTTCCGGGCTGACAAAAAAAATGGACAAGCAAGGCGAAGCCTAGTCTGGCCACTTCTGGAAGACTGACAAACCACTTTCCCGCCATGGTGCATTCCAGAAATTTTCTCTAAGGAACCTTGTATGAAGCTCGAGACTCTTAAGGCATCGAATGGACAATACACTAAAACGGGAAAGGAGACATTGGAGTTGATCCTAACTGTACACTTTCCTGGATCAAACATAATAAATGTAGACCAAAACTATGAACTGGGACATCAACATATTGCCATTACTAGGGTTCGTACAGAGAACTGGGAAGTAGCAAAGATTGTGGTGGACCAGGCACAAATAAGATGGGCAATACATTCCTTTGACCCATTTAAGTCCCCCAGGAGCTGATGCTGTTTTTCCTGCATTGCTACAGCACGGAATAGATGAGTTGTCTCCTGTTTTAATTCATATCTTCAGGGCTAGCATTGCACTTGATTATATACCTCTATCTTGGAAACTGACAAATGTGACGTTTATTCCCAAACTAGGGCGGCCTTGTTACGCCCAGGCAAAGGCGTATCGTCCAATAAGTTTAACCTCTTTTCTTTTAAAGACATTAAAACGGCTAGTGAACAGGTACATAAGGGACGAATTGTTGAGGGCATCGAAACCAAATTGCCTTCAAGATTTTTTCTTCTGGTTTCATGTTTTCTAGACTAGAGAAAGCGCTGGCCGACAAGAATCTAGCACTTGCTGCATTTTTAGATATCAAAGGGGCTTTTGACAACACACCTTTCGAGTCAATAAGTCGGGCACTTCGCAACAGGGGTCTAAATAACACATTGTGCCAGTGGAGAGACACCATACTGAGAAACCGAACGGTAAGAGCCTCGCTCGTTGGTGAGACAACAGTGCAAAGTAACCAGGGGCTGTCCCCAGGGGAAGTTCTGTCACCCCTTCTCTGGGGTTTAGTAGTGAAGAGCGCTGAGACTGATAAATGACTGGTGTAATGGGGAAGCACTGTCTGTCAATCTGAACAAGACGGTTTTGGCCTTCACCAGAAGAAAAAATCTGTACGGACTTGCAGAACCCATCTTAGGTGGGAGGACAATCCGGTGAAGTATCTAGGGGTAATACTCGATATGAAACTTACCTGGAACCCGCAACTGGAAATGACTATCGACAAGGCGAGACGGGCACTTGATAGGCAAAACGTGGAGACTGAAACCGAGGATGTTACATTGGATATACACCTTAATAGTGAGACCTAGATTCAGAGGTTGGCCTGTATAGGTATAACTGGGGTCGTGGCTTAGGCACCAACAGCTGCGCTAAAAGTCCTGCTAAATCTACCACCACTTCACATGATGTTGAAAAGAGAAGCAAGGATAGCAGCATATCGAATCAGGAACAATAATAATTGGATAGGTAATGTCCAAGGAAGGGGACACTTCAAGATAAGAAACACATTGATGTCAGAGCCTATCCTAGAGATAATATCTGACAGAATTATTGCAAGGTTTAACTTCTGTAAGCCATTCGAGGTTCAAATACAGGATCTCAGTGACTGAGAGTTGAAAATAAATTCTCTGGAGGCTTGGACCCTTGTATGGTTCACAGATGGCTCCAAAACAGACAGAGGAACAGGAGCTGGAGTATTTGGGCTGATACGTAGATGGCGTACAAGCTATGGAGACTTATCCCACGGTATTCCAAGCAGAAATGTTTGCAATAATGGCATGTTTGGCGGAGAATGTGGGGAGAGGGTACACACGTAAACTCATCTACATATTCTCTGATAGTCAGGCCGCAATAAAGGCTCTGAACTCAAACAAGATCAGTTCGAGGCTTGTTTAGGACTGTTTGCAATTGCTGGTCATAAAGGCATTGAAGGAAACGAACGGGCAGATGAACTTGCTAGAAAGGAATCTGAAATGGCTTTCGTCGGATCGGAGCAGCTTGCGGAGTCGCTTATAGTGCTGCCAGAACGGCTGTGGAAAAATGATTCGAACTAGAACATAGGAATTACTGGTTTTTAAAATCAAAACAGAATCATGCGAAGGCATTCATGGAAAGTCCTTTGCAGAAAAGAACTATAAAGATGTTGGACATGAATAAATCTTGGCTCAAGAACATGACTGGGCTCATAACAGGCTACTGTCATCTCAAAAAGCATCTCTATAATTTAAGATTAGCAGAAAGCCTGTAATGTCGGGGCTGCGATGATGCAGATGAGACTGCGCTTCACATTCTAAGTGAATGTGAAGGCTACGCTCGTATGAGGCTAACTCTCCTGGGTAAACTATTTTTGGAACCTTGCGAGCCTTTGGAACCTTAAAGAGAAATTTCAACGAATAGACTTTTAGACTGTATGCAAAGAATAAAACTGCTCCCTGAATAGAAGATCGGTGGCATGCAAATAGGCCCAGATGTGGCCGCAGTGCTTTGGTACTCGCTACAGAGGAACCGACCCGTAGGAGAAAGAAGAAGAAGAATGACAAAATTGAATAATTCATTATAATATCCACCATTGAATTCTAAACATTTTTGTCACTTGACTGTAATGAGTTTATTTGTTCAAGTTCTAAGCATAATCTAAAATCAAAATGGTGCTTGTTATTACTGCGATATAGAGAAATTGGTAAGCAACGAAATAATTATTATTAAATCCTGCGTAGCTGTAAACTGGATTCAAAACGTTTTCTAGAAAAATGCCTTGTCGGGTCATCGCGGTCATTAATCATGTCAAATCAAATGGAATACCTCCGCTACCATACATCTTCAACGTCTACCGTATATTTCGGTTGCTAGATCTAAAGTTTGATATATATTATATTCAAATAATCTTGTATCCGAGACATTATAAAAATGTGATGTTCAAATGATGAACACATTAATATGAAAGAATTTAGTATTTATCAGTATATCCACATAGACGTTTGAATACGGTTTTTATTTTATTTTTTAGCTGTCATTATTATTTGGTGACAAAAGGATATTTGACCTATTGGTTTCTATGGACTACATAATCATAAATAGTTATATGCAGGTGATATTATATACTAAGCTTAATTTGATGAATGATTAATGGACTCATTTTCAAGTGCGAATTTATTTATTCTGGAGTAATTAGTGTAGCTATTCAATATTTATCTCTAAGAAGATAATACACTTTAGTTTTGCACAAATAATGTGTAAAATATTAGAAGTAACCCTTTTATTTTACTAAAAAATATCCTATAAGTGTCAAACCCCTCTACCTTCTAACACCTTTATTTCTGTCTTACTCTTTTGTTAACAAAAATAATGTCGAATATAAACAATATTATTTGTACATGAATAATTCCGGAATACTATTCACTAAATAGCTATATTACAGTAGTATATGTAATGACTTATGTGGGTGAAGGGTGGTATATTATTATCTGTAGGACGTATAAGTGTCCAGCCACTATTTCAGTTTGTAAACCTTATCACCATTTGATATAAAAATAAGGAATGGAGTTATCAGGATAGTAAAACTCACACCTATGTTAATCTCCGCCTGCTTTCCCATCCTAACTTAAACGCAGAATGCAAACTGGAAATTGTGGTTTCTTATATTATAAATACGAAACAACAATTTAATAAAAAACTATCGAGTATACGTAGAAGCAAATCACTTTTCTTGGCTTCTGGATGGATTAATAAAAATTTCATCGGCCCACCTGTAGTTAAGGGTAACGTAATGTATAGTGATTGGCCAAAATTATAAAGAGTGACTCATTCACAGCATATGGAGGCTACTCTACGGGTGAAGTGGCAAGGGATGCGTTTGTCCAACATACTTTTAGCGTTAGCTGTAAAGACTGTAATCAAAAGTATGTTGGACAAACGAGAAGGTCAATTCAAACTAGATTCAAGGAACATCTGGCTGATCTCAAATATGGTAGAACAGATAAGTCTAGTGTCGCCCAACATGCGTTTGAGAAGAACCATAAATAGATAGTAGCAATTAGAGACTAATTAGGAATGTGACAAATTGCAGACAGCTGGATGCATTTGAGAGTTTGGAAATTGCTAAATGTAAAAATATTATGAATGGTGACAGAGGGCCAATCCTATTTAGCCCGCTTTATTGGTTAGTAAGTCAGTGATCCGTCGAGGCGGCTCACTGAGCAGTCGCGATAATTCACTGAGCAGTCGCGATGGTTCACTGAGTAGTCGTGACGGTTCACTGAACCGTAGAAATAGTTTAGGTATGAATAGGACACAATGTTAGCATAGGCTTAATTTTAATCATCTCCAGATGATGCTAACTTGGTTGGCGAAACGCGTGTGGAGCGCAGTATAGTGTTTTGGTGCAATGTGGAAGACTACATCAGTGATAAGTAAATGTATTCTCATTATAGCTATTTATTTGTGGTAATTGTTTTTTGGGTATTCACAAACTTCTGAATAAATATGGAAACTCAATAAACTCCCATGGGACTCACTGTCAGGGATTGGTTTGTTAAACATATTTTTGCCTACCTAAAGGTGGATCAATGTGATTTTGAATCTTTTTAATTAGCCAAACCTACTTTTAAGATAGCTCAGTCTGTTAGGTGCTGGGTGATAGCCAGTGACTAACAAAATGGGTATATTGCGGCGCGAGTTCGAATCTCGCCAGGGGAGAAATGGCACCTCTCCCAGGGAATGGTTGTGTGTCTGCTTTTTTTTCATGTGTACCCTCCCTCTACACAAGCCTTAGGCTTTCAGTAGGGAGGTTGTCCATTTCTGTGGTGTGTTTAAAAAAAAAAAAGAAAACCAAGGCCTGACTAAAATTTTAGGCTCGGGGTATCTGGTTGTTTCTTTTAAGTGTCACACACAAAGATCAGTTTTATTGTTAATCCAGAATAATTTTCTAGCAATAAATTCTATTTTTGTTTACCTACAATAAGATATGCTATTATTTTAGTCTTATACAATGTATTTTAACTCCTATGTTTCGTCTATATTTGTCACATTGTTGTTATCTCAATTTTAGAACTGCCCGTTCTTCCAATTGATACACATTTTTTGTCTAGTGTTTCATATGATGTACTAAGGCCTGCGATAATAAACAAAAGAATTAAGTACTAACCAAATTTCTCAAAATCATTTTTACAACCAAATTTTCACAAAAAAATTCACTATTTCATTATTTACAAATTAGTGGTAATAATAAATATCAAAAAAATTGAAAATACCGCCGGCTTATAAACTGTATTCACCGCACGAGTTAAATAAAATATATATTGTTTTCAAACGTGTTTTTACTCCGATGTGACACCGTCGCTTTTTATTGTAGTTATCTCGCTAAATTTATCTAAATTTTATCGTTTTGAATGTGAATTTGAACGTTTATTTTTATTACAGTATTAGCACCACCGACTACCTGGTCATCGTTATTATTTTCATTCAACACAAATATAAACAGCTTTTACATACCTCGTTGTACACGTTATATATGTATATTTTATCACTTGATTTACGTAACACGTAGTCCAGAAAACCCACGTTGGAGTTATGTGCCCATAAGAGTATTTTCAACTGGCCTGTCTTATCGGCATTATGAAACAGTTTTGTGAATAACTTATGTAGGTATTTTATTAATGTTAGCGTTATACCTAATTATTAGATAGTAGAATCAGATATGATATAATTTCGGATTTCTGACGCTAATATATCCTGATCCTAGAGCTGTTTTATGTTCTTTCTGAAGTGTCATGAAGTTAACAAAAATAACGCATTTTTGTTTTAATTTTTAGATGTTCAAGTTTGACTTATGGGTTTCTATAAAAAAATTTTTACTTTATCTTGATGAGCCCAATGACAGTTCCCTTTAAAGCTTTTTAATAAAAATGTAATAAACAGTCTTCCAGACCAGCAGTAAATTAAAAAAAAAGTGTTGTTTGAAATACGACGAAATAAACGAGATCTGAACTAACCTTGATGTGAATTCTATTATCCTAAATTTAATTCTTCTTATTTTCATGTAATTATATAAGTAAGGGTTATATTTTTTAAATCCTTCCTCAATTCACCCAGTTTTCTCGTTATGCCCATTGAAGTTTTCTGTTTTAGATCGTTAAAGATCATCCTGTGGCTCGATTACAGTTTTTACAAATCAAACCGTGATATATACTTCTCTCATATTTCTGCAACCAAGTTAGTAGATGAAGCTGATTAAAGCTAAAATTCTTACTAACAAACATTAGGTGTTACGAAAAAACTTGCCTACTACCTATTTATAACCAACAATATGTTTAGATTTCAATATGTAGAGAGAGTTATTGTTGTCTCAGGTTGTATTCTAATGTATTTAAAATTTTCTTATTATTGTAAAGTATGTTGGTTTATACTAAACTATAATATAGTATTAATATAGTTGTAGTTAACTATAATTTACGGAGCATTATGTGCATTGAATCTAGTCAATATAGTCCTCCTTGTGTGTCCCAAATACTGTTGATCGATGTCTTAACAAATGGCATAAATTTGTGTTCAATCTTCCTAAAGAGTTTTTAGCTGATAAATATAGGCTTTTAAGAAATGTGAAGGTTTGATATTTAACATCGGATATTTCAAGAATTATTTTGAATGTACAGATGAAGAGTAACCATTATATCTAGGCTCCATCTAATGATTTTTTGGTTGTTCAAATTTATTCGTACTGAGAGGGAGTTTGTAGCCGACTAAGGAATGTAGCTAGAAATGTATACTAGCTTTGTTCCAACGAACAAGTGAACAAGTTCATCGTCCAGTACAAGTACTAATTTATTTTATTTTTTATCAATGGTCTACCTTTTAACACTGACGTAGTTTTCCACATAACACCAAAACACTATACTTCACTCAACGCGGGTTTCGCCAATCAAGTTGACCTCATCTGGAGATTATTAAAACTTGGTTTGAGTTTTAATCATCTTCAGATGATGCCAACTTGGTTGGCGAAACGCGCGTCTGGTGCAGTATAGTGTTTTGGTGTTATGTGGAAAACTATGTCAGTGTTATCTTCACACCAAAGGTTCCAACCCGTTTCAAGAACTTTTCACCTTTTAACCAAAACGATAAAGAAATGTTCCCGTTCCCAGTCCCAGCAGAGGGTTATGAAATTAGCTACAAAGATGTTAGGGTCATCATATTACTGTTTCTCCTAATTCTTCATCCCCTGATACTTGGATATCATCATCATTTTCCCCTTCTCCGAGGGGGATCACCTCCTCGCTGCAGCCTCTGGGGTTTATTGTGGTCCCCCCTCACACAACAATGGTGATGGCGGGATTCGAACCAGTGACAGAGTAGCCCGATCCAGTACGAGTTTCTCGGCGGTCCCCTCACACCTCAGATGGATTACCGATCCAAATGTTCGCCGCGACCGACGATACTTCACTCGCCGATTGTACGCCAACAGCCAGATAGGCCACGCTACTCTGCTCCCCATAGCTAACACAATTGTCTGCTGGGACCTGTTGACGGTCCTGGCACAGTTAAATGAATTATATGTAATTCATTTAACTGTGCTCCTGGAGAAATAGAAATATTGATGCTATCAATATTTCTATCATATGTAGTTGAAGCTATCAAAACGTCAACCAGATAGTTAGCTGATATACCATGTTGCTGGTGCATAATATATTGTTTCTATAACAGGAATCTTGATAGTAGATAATAGATTTAGACTAATGTGTCTTGTAGAAACCATTTTGAAAAAACTATCCACTGTTCTCTGAAACACAATATATAAAAACAATATTCAGCACACAACTTTCTCCTGCTCTTTATTTCTTTGTAATAAATCCAAACAACATATTCGGAATACATTTTGTAAATATAGATAATTAGAATGATTAGTTGATTTTAATAATTACCTATATGTATTTAATAATTAGAATTCGCCGTTCGTAAGTATACCAGTATACATATAGAAATAAAAAGTAATCTATACTTCGCAAATCTACAAGGTAGACAGTTAAGGAACGTGTGGGTGTGGGAGTTAATCTAGATCGTTAAGAGAATGGAATATTGTTAATGGAAGCTAGTCAGATTACTTTTAATATTTCTATTTTTTGCAATTTCGTAACATTCATGTAGTGGGTGTCCTTGGCATTGAAATTCTACGTTTTTGAGAGGTACCAACTTTAATTAAAGTGTAGCAATATTAAAGAACATTTATTATAAACAACTGATGGAAGTAGAATATTTCGTTTTACATGTTTTACCATTTCAAATATTTATTAAAATGAACAATAGTTATACGTTATTTATATGAGAATATTATTAATTTGTTACTTATTGTCAATGTTTTGGATACCACTTGTGATGGGTATCAATATTATTTTATTTATTTATTAATTTATTTTCTTGTTCTCTCTTTTTCATACGTTTATCATTCTCTTACTTTTAGTAAAGTATTTTTGTAAACTAATTTTGAACCTATTTTGGAAACCACGAATACAAAGGTACTGTAAAAGTGGGAACAGGGGAAACTATAAAGCTACCATATCTTTTCAGAATTAAATAATAGAAATATAATTGGTATTTCACATCACTGGTATATATTCACATCACTTGAATCCCATAGTACACTTTAAGTGTGATATAAATCAATTAACGTGCCGGTTAGTTGATTCATCCACGTGACAGACATGTTTCTGTTTCAAATTGATGTTCCCAACTGAGCAAGCGTACACACAGAGCATTTAAATATCTGCAACAGGCATATTCCTTTGATGTTTACCTCCTAAAACGAAAATACGGTTCTCGAGATTATTTGTTGACAAATGTGTTCGACATCTTAAGATAATAACAGAAACTTTTGTCACCAACACGTGTTGACAACACAAAAGTTGACAATTTTCCTTTGGTGGAGATTTGTTGTTGTTGTTGTTGAAAAGCGGCGCGGTTACCCGCAGCACTCAGGCCTTTCGACCCATTGTGCCTGCCGCTAGTCAAGAGTTATTGGAAGAGACCCGTCCTATGCGCATACACCAA
Organism: Pogonocherus hispidulus; assembly: GCA_963924545.1. Lineage (NCBI taxonomy): Eukaryota > Metazoa > Arthropoda > Insecta > Coleoptera > Cerambycidae > Pogonocherus > Pogonocherus hispidulus. Next base: position 35,816,527 of record OZ004697.1, on the reverse strand, counting down.
CACCCATTCTAGGGGAAGCTCTCTAATGTCCTGAGGCAGGAGAAATTCTGCACCCAGATGTTTGTATATCTTGACCATGAGGCAGGCGCAGCGACAGAGGATGTGAGTGAATTGGTGGAGATTTACCTTAATGAATGAATAATGTATGCTTTCAGCATTGACCAACTTATTGGTCCAACACTGGCCACCTTAAAGTCACCACCATTGCAAGTGCTCTCTCTCTCTCTCTCTCTTTCGCTATATTATCTAAAGTGAGGCATGTACAAAAGAGAGCGACCCAAACTGTATGACTTATAAACTGACGAGTGTCGTACACACATGCGGAAGATACTTTTCAGGAATTTATTATAGGAGTATGAATTTCGTCGTGAAATTATTTTTATAAGTTCTAGGATCCATCAAATCAACTTAATAAGATAATTACAGACATGGATTCGAACTTTTATTTTGTTATTTACTGCAAACCAGTAACGTGTTTTATAGTGTAAAAAGTTGTTCATCCTTGGATTTTGACAAGCCTAAGGTTACTTTTCTCTAGATTATTCTATTTTCAATCATTCATTACCACAACAATTCTATTGTTGTTAAAAAGTATGAATAATTAATAATAATTAGTTATTCATATATTATTTGAATAGCTCTAAGCTTAATATTATAGTTTACTTATTTTTCAATAATAGATTTGTTAGTATAATAATGTAGTATATTATTGGTCTTCTAAAATAGCGTTAAGGAAAACAACAGGTAAAATATCTACCTTCCCTGCAGAATAAATATTAATTTTTAATAATAAGAACAATAGTCTAAAAATAATACACATTACATCATTCACGGGTATATATAAGTTTTTTTTCTTTCAATGAATTTACTGTATAAATTGATATATTAGAGAATTTTTACTTTACAGATTTGTTTAACTTACTGATGAGGGTAAGTGATGATGGTGTTGTCTGATGGTCTACGCGTATAAACAAGTGCACGTAATTTTAGAATGAGGTAACCGAAGGGTGTGCCATTGCACAACCTTCTAATCTATGTTACATAGGTATTAGGTTACTAATACATAGGTATACATAGGTATTAGTAACCTAATACCTATGTAACATAGATTAGAAGGAACTACTAATTTTGTTACATAGGTATTAGGAATTGGTGTGAATTTTTGGACTTGATGATTAATTCTAATGTAAGTAATTAAGCAAAATTAGTAAATCCATGTGAATTTGTTCGGATGTTCGAAGCAATTACTATTAATTTTTTATCTGTTCTTTAATGAATGATCTGAGTTATGAGAATCCCAAACATGCTCGTAGTTGGAAGAGGACAATAATTTGAGTGATACCCTATGTGTCCACAATGTACTTCAACCTTCTACTCATAGGACATTCTATTTTATCCTGTTGTCTATTTGAATGATAATTACTTGCAGTATGACAGCGTGTATAAAAATCAAAATCAAAATTTATTGCAACTCTTAGGTGTATAACTCCGTTGAAATACTAGTTAGTTATTAAGGAATATTATAACGGGTGCATTAAATAAATAAGACATATATATTAACTTTCTTCTTTCCTTGGTATTTCTGTATCGTTGACCTTATATTCTACACAGTACACAGTATAGTATATATTAAATTAAAAGAAAAGCATTTTCACCCTTGAAGTTAATGTAGCGTAAGTTAATGGAGCTCGGTGTCCGAGCGGTTAAGACGTCTGGTTTTCAATCGTTCTCTCGCGATTGACGACGGTTCGATACTCACCGTGGTCAACTTTTTCTAATTGCTCCAATATTAAATCTGTGTGTGTAAGGCTGGTAGCGTTCTTAATATGCAACTAGTACTACAATATCACTGTATAAATGGCTAACAACCTACTGTACACTTTAATTAATAAGGTTTTCCAGGTTTCCCTTATTCTCGTACTAAATGGTAATTAAAGTTATAACATCGTAAGTCGTTCCTGGGCGCACTCGCGGCCCGCAAAATAATAATATGCCGCTCCCTCTCCCACACAAGTCTCTGACTTCCGGGCTCATCACTAAGATGAGAATGAGGGATAGAGATATTATTATATTATTATAAAAAATATGCTTTTTGTTTTTAATTATCACTTTTAAACCACTTATATGAGTAATATTAACTCTAATAAAATTACACATACACACTTTAATAGATATTTGCGAACCTTTATTACTTTTACTCAAAATTATGCCCAACTCTCCTATATAGAGTTAAAGATACAGTTAAAATTGAATATGTAAAGACGTGTGAACAGAAATAGTAATATTAAAACCATTCAGACTTTCCAGAACAAAGTGCTGCGTAACATAGCAGACGCTCCATGGTACATACGTAATTCCGACTTCCATCGAGACCTTAACATCCCAATGGTTAAAGATAAGATAAAAAGGTTTGCTGGCAGACATGATGCCAGACTTCACCTCCATATAAATGCAGAAGCTCTTCAGCTGCTGGACCACCAACATCTTGGAAGATTGAAGAGACCCAAACCATTTGAGCTGGTGTAGTGTGCTGTGTAAAAGCAGGACAGAGTGCGCCAGTGAAATTGTTAGAAGAAAACAATCTAAAGGATACTATAACACTTAGTTATACTTTCTTACTGTTGGATGAACTTTAGTTAATAAATATTTAGTTTGTAAGATTATTAGGAGAAAATTAATGGTTGGTCATCAGACCAGTTTTAATAGAAATAAAATTCTCCAACAAAGAATTTTAATAAAAAAAAAGTGTGAACTACTACATACCTAGGTACTGGTTTTTATGTACGTACTCTAAGAGAATAGAACATATATATTTCGCTGTATCGGAGTAAAAGTACAAATACTGAACTGTGTAGAGATAGGCGTACATACTTTGAAAACTGTACATCCTGTCTTAGAGTTAAATTTAAGATAGTATTTGTAAACAAACTGTATCACTTATAGTTACAAAGTATATATTTAAGAGCACATATTTACCAGTTTAAAGTGATCTTCACTTCTTGAAATAAATAAAATATCTTAAATAATATATTACGTATCTATTTATACACCGTGATTTTTCTTTAACTCTTTTATTTTGCGTTGGTTTTTGGCGTTGGCTTTGATTTACATATGAATATCGTCCCTTCTTTGTCGTACATGAAACAAAAGATGGTAACAGAAAAATGTAAAGCACTGCCTACTTATTGTAACCAAAAATTTAATTAGCATTACTACGTAATTTCATAAATTTATGTATATCTTCAATCATTCCTCATGAATCTGAAAAACAATGTCATACAAAATGTGATGCCACGAATAAAATTTATGTTGCCTACCTCAGGCGATTGGTAATCGCCTCAAGGTAGATTTACATTCGTGCCGAGATAGAACCAGATTAAATTTAACAGGTTTATCCCAAATTCTTGAGTTGACGGAAATCGATAAATCTAACTTGTCAATAACTAGATCTGTTTCTGAGAATTACAAGTTGCGGAGACAGTTTTGGGAACAGGATATGTAATAATATAAATTATTTATATATGTTTTTTTTCAAAACCGGTATTTGTCAGCAAAACAACGGAACGTATATTTGTATAATAAATAATTTCTTTTAATTGGACACTGTATGAATATTCCATTTATTTAACAATACAAGAACAGTATATGAGAATGAGATAGGGCAACTGTGAGGTAATATATCATCATGGTGAGTCCACAAAAGAGACTACTGACTGAAAATTACAGCAGGAGACGTCGAAACTAATTAGCGTACGAGTATTCTAATTAGGTACGCATGTGAAAATATTGTATTCTTATAATATGTGAAAGTATTTAATAATATATTCGGTAAGAAATATATTATTTCACAACTCTTTCATTTTAAGTATACCAATCCCAGACTAGCAACTATATTTTCGTGTCATAAATGACTAAACTTTAAACTTCTGTGGGAAAAACTACTCTGCGGCCACTAGAAGATACTTCTGTGCTAACCCGGTAGGGCTTAAAGCCTGTAGAGTAGAAGCCATGAGCTTGATCGTCTCAAAATAAAATTATAGTGTGGACTTTAATCCGACTTTATGATCAAAACGTGCTTTCCATGGCATATCGGATTTTTACAATTTTAAGATTACGGGAAATGTCAAGAATTTACGGAAAAGTGGCTGTCCAAAAACAATGTCAAATAATGGGCAATCCTTAGATATACTCTAGCTATTGAAGATGAGCCAAAAACGTCAATTCCGAGACTTGTATTAGAATTTGCTAATACTGAGAAATCCATCAGAAGAATATTAAACACAAATAAAATACATTCAAGTCGTTAAAACAGTTCAAGAAGTTTCTTAGATTACTTTGATCGTCGAATTTAGTTTGGCCAGGACAAAGTTAAGAGTTCCTCACACAACATCCACAAAAGTTAAATGTTTGGGAGGATATAATTGGAACACATGTAATAAAGTTTTTTTTGACTGCAGATAGGTATTACTTAATTTGACTGCAGATAGGTGATACTTAAATTTATTGGGCGATAGGGTCATGCCTGCATTATTCTAGTTATTTAGAAACCGGGAAAATCTTCTGTTGATCCAAAATTTCATGTACTTCCAACAGAATGGAGCTGCACCACACTTTGCCAGAAATTCTAGAAAACTTTCATAACAACGTTTTTCCAGAGAGGCGGATAGGTAGAAAGGGTAATCCATATCGATATATCAGTATCGAATGGGCAGCCAGATCACCTGACTTAGGCCACTTGAATTTTATTTCTGGGGTCATTCGAAGTCTGTGGTGTATCACAAAAAACCTATGAGCCTCCCTAATCTTAAGATACAGCTGTTGCAGCTAATATTACACCCAACTCCATCGAAAAGGTTCAACAGTAATTTGTAGAGAGAATAGGGCATTGTCAGACAATGAAGGAGTTTCATTTAATTTCAAATTTAGTTTAATTTTAATTTAAAAATAAAAGGCTTTCATTAAATATGAAAATTCAATTTTTATATTAATTTTATGTTATTATCAAAAAATCATATGACAGAATCCACACAAATTATCCTTGAACTTATACCCTTTTATCCTTGAACTCAGAACAGCTTAAAGTATCAAAATATGAAAAAATATAGGTTGTTCCATAAAAAAACTGAAGTTTACTTTACACCTTCGCACATGAATGCGTCGAGGACCTAAAATACACGACATGAAATTCCAAAAATTTCGTTGATATATTGCCGAAAACTCGAATTTAATAAGACGTTCCGTTTGGCTGTAATCGAATCGTTCCGGAACTTTTTACCCAATGTTTTTTCGCCTTTTTCTTTGATTAGGTCATTATTTTGAAGAGTGGTCCTGATTTTTCCAGGCTTAATTTTTTTTAACATATGCAATAAAGCTTCAAAACAAGAACAAATCTTTTATAGCACCTCCATAGAGGAAGAAAGAAGTACTAAATAGGTAAAGTAAAAGGCGGTGTACTGCTACAATTTGAATTCGTATTACTCTGCAAATTTGTGCATCGACTCAAAATAAAGCCGATTACTATAAGTTAGGCATTATTTTTAATTTAATGTTTTTTGGCCTATTACTTTTAAAATGTATGTGTAGACTTCCAATGAATAATCACCCGGTATATTCTTAATAATATTTTTATTAATGCATAACTTATAAATATCAATATAACGCGTTTATATAAATATATAAATTAAATTTTACTTTTTGAATTCAAAATTCAAATTGGTATGTTTTCGAGGATTACCGAGAATCTGTAATAAACAATAGACGAGTCCAGCTATGGACGGTCTCTTTTCAAAAAAATAACAATGCCACATACCACATCGCTCTATCTCTTACCGTTTTCGAGCTACTGGGCGTTTCCCGTTCAAGATACCTCAAAATGATTTGAACATTTGCAGGATCTTTTTATTCGATTGCATAAAATTAAATTTGACATAATTTTTTGTTTCGTTGTTTTGACCACAACTTCTGTTTTTTTTTAATGAAATATCCTGTATTCTATTTCTAAAATGGAAAGGGAACTGAAAATACATTCCAAATATACATAGTTTATATATTATTTTTCGAACAATTTTTGTCTTTTATTGAAGAAATACATTCTACTTTAACAGCCAACAACTTTTCCAATATCATCTATAAATTATTTAGTGTCGTTTCTATATATTTATTAAATATTGGTTTTTAATTGGATCGACTTTTATCTAATCCACCTTCCCACCTAAATTATAATATTGATTAATCCATTTTGCACTTGAAAGAACATGAAACAGTCAAGGTCAATTTTTTGTTGCTCTTAATTACTTTAAATATTTAACACCTGAAAATATTGAGTCTGATAAAATCAAATTATAAATTATAAGAGCTTAACACTGAATGAATTACGTATTTTTCCTAACGCATGACACAATAAATTTTAATAAACGTGAATGAGTAATATACTCCCATGCTACGATTCAACAAATATATATACAATGTTGTACAAAAAAAGGTAATTATTAATAAAAACTATAATCTATTTAGAACTGGTTTATTCATTAAATGATTTTGAATAATTCTCATTATACCTTGGTCCAGTCACGATCAGATCTCGATCGGGTCACGGTTCATTCAAATTATATCCAGATATATTCCTGTGCGTTCTATAGTGTCATGTTCATACGACATTTGCTTGAAATAGTATTTGAGCCATCATTGTTGCTAGTTCCTAAACCGATTCTCGCTAAAGATCGTATCACAGACTGGTCATAGTCAAATAACGTAGTCAAAATATGTATTTCATAATATCCAATGTATTTTATTGCAGTCTGTTTACACATGGTGCCCAAATTTTCTTCTTTTCGAATTTGGCTTCACCATAATTCAGTTATGTCAAGCCACAGAAGGCAATAGCTTTCCTACAAATGCCAATCAACGTATTATTTGTGGAATCTTCCGTGCATGTACAATATAGGAAACCTCCTCTGCGGAATTTTCATATATTATAACTACTGAATTAAAGCCATCACTTAGAATAGTATATAGGAATAGGGGCCCCAGTCCCAGAAGGCTGCATTGGATTTACGTATGGTAATTTGACCACTGTAATTTGAGACTGTCTAACAACTAACAAAGATTCAGACCTACCTGCATATGAATACAACTCCCACTCTATCCATTTCCAGCAGCCGTTAGTACTCTTTTGGGGTAACTTTCCATTGGTATTATAAGGGAGGAATAACACCTCTATCTTATTTAGAATGCAAAACTCGGGAAATTGGCGGGTGGAAGTAAAAACGTAAAATCATGCTACGATTGTCATTAGGGTGAAGAGGAAAATTCCCATTTCTGGGAATTTTTCCAAGGAAGGAATGGGATGAGGAGACTATTATATTCCCCCTTTAATCCCAAATCTGCTGCGCAGGTGTCCCCCGCTATAATCAAGTGGCGGTATATTCTCCAAGAACAAGATCTACTCCAGATACACGAATCCAAGGAATCTTTTCAGGAGCCTGGACCTTTTATGGAGATTACTAGAAAGCATATCAATAACTCCCTTAACAGGCGTTATTACAAGATATTGAGATTGTTGTCCATTTGTGTTATAAGGGAGGCATATCATCTCTATCTTATTTAGATTGCAAAACTCGGGAAATTGGCGGGAGGAAGGAAGAACGTAGAATCAAGTTCCGATTGTCATTAGGGTGAAGAAGAAACTTCCCATCTCTGGGAATTTTTCCAAGGGAGGAATGGGATGAGGAAACTATTATCTATTCCCTATTAACTATTCCCTCTTTAATCCCAGATCTGCTGCAAAGGTGTCCCCCGCTATAATCAATTGGCAGTATATTAGCCAAGGACAAGATCTACTCTCGTACAGGAGTCTGTCTAAGCTTTAGAGCTGCTGGCCAGCCAATAGGAGGTTAAGATGAGGAAGCTAATTAATTAATTCGGCTTGGATCCAAGGAATCCTTTCAGGAGCCTGGACCTTTTATGAAGATTACTAGAAGGCATATAAATAAAGCCCTTAACCCCTTTTCCCCCCTAATAAGTACAAAGGGGCAGTAGAAATGTTGGTATATACCTATCTTGATATTCCCTAAAGCGTTTTTAGTAGATATTTCTTTGATAATAACTGAATTAATTTTTAATTAATATTTCATTAGTTTAATTTAAGTTAAATTTAATTCTACAACTATATAAATAACACATTTTGCACCTTGTACAGAAAATATCGTAGTTATTATTACAAGCCATATTTGGGTTAATAAACCATATGCCATATAAACTTTGACTTATGCTTCTTTAGAATTATAAATTACTCATCTATATATAAGCTGACATCCATTTGAAATGAAATTAACTTTGTATTATGAAATTGTATAGAAAAGGAAGTTTGACATTATTTATTATTTAATTTTTTTCGATATTTCATCAGAAATTTCGCTACTGGATCACTATTTCAGTAACAATAATTTGCATAAATTTAAATATAAAAATATATTAATTAATTTTTAATAAATTAATGTATAAATATATTATATATCCGTTACCTACTTGATAAGATGGCAATATTTCAAATGATGAAGTCAATATTCTGGACTAAAAGTAATTATTAATAATAATTTAACTCATTAACTCATTGCACGCCTATGAGTTAAACGATAGAAACTATTATATTATATCATATCAGTCAAATTTACAACAATTTAGACTCTGTCAGATCAAATTATTAAACACAATAGTTGGTACCTATGAATATAAAAAAAGTATATTATTATCAATTATTAAGCTACGCCCTAATAGATCAATCAATGTTTTACAATTATTCAGATCAGCAATTGTTAAAAATAGATATGTAAATAAATATTTGTTTCTAACTCTTAGAGTTTAGAGTAATGTGGGGTGTCAAAAGTAGATAATTGTTTAATAAGATAATAACGTAATAATAAGGTAATAAGGTTTAATAGGTTTAATAAGACCGACAAACATATCTTGTAAAGTTACAAGGTTTTTGCCTCACTTTAAGGGTTACTTTTCAAAATCCCGAATGAATTTTTTCATAAAATTTTTATTCTTGATGTACCATGTGACATGTAACTTGGCAATCCATTAATACTATCTCAGTATAAACATTTTAAGGTCATGTTGTACGTGGAAGTGTACGAGTTATTCATTATATTATTACTTATTAATAATTCAAATCTTGAAATTGTTTGACGATGAATTCATTCATGTCCTATTGAAACTTTGCATAAAAACAATGTGAAATAAAATTCTAGGAATCATTGACTATTTTTAAGTGGGCACAAATTAGTTAGGAAAGCTGATAAACAGTAAGTATTAGTTTCACTAAGATGTATTCTAATTTGTTTTGTGTCTATTGTTTAAAAATTTGTTACAAGTAAACTTTCTTTCTAGAGATTTCTTAAGCATCACCCAGCATCGGTTAGAATCGTTGCAGTATGGAACGACCACTCAACTTGTCGAGCAACCCAGGAGAATAATGAAAATGATTTCTTTTAGTTGCTTTTGAACTGATGTAGTTAGAATCTAATATCTTGAATGGAATTTTGTTTCTGCAGAAAAGAAAATGAAACGTTTCCAGGAACTTAATTTTGAAAAACTTAATATATTCTACGTAAGACTTGCCACATTAACTTCTGCTTTTCGTTACTTTCCTCGCTTCTATTTTCATTTTTTTTTGTGTTTTTTACTTCTAATATTTCTTATGTTCCATTCTATGCGTTACTATGCCTAATAATATATATTTAAGTTTTCATTTTTCTTTGTATCCGTCTGTTTCAACTTAATATTCTTTCGTTTTTTCTTTGATCTTATACAGTTACCCTCCGTGTGTTACCTTATTTTCCTAAACATCTGTAAATTTTGCAATCTTTAATCTTCTATTCAATTACAAAATGATTTTTTTCAACAAGATTTTGGAATGGCTATGGGATCGTCACTATCTCCAATAATGAGCAATATTTTTATGGAATATTTTGAAGAAGCTTATGTTAAAAATATTAATAAACGAAAAATATGGTGGCGATATGTAAATGACATATTTTCAATATGGCCCCATAACTATGATAATTTAAATGATTTTCTAAACAGCAAAGAAACAAAGATAAATTTTACAATAGAAATGATAATAAACTACCATTTTTAGACGTTTTAATAATTAAATCACAATCAAATTTTGAAACTAATTTATATAGAAAAAAGACCAATACAAATAGATATCTAAATTTTAATTCTAATCATCAAATAAGTATCAAAAGAGGTATAGTTAAATGTTTATATGACAGAGCAAAATTAATATCATCAACCTCAGATATAATAAAGAAAAGACGTTATTAAAAATATCTTTAGAGGAAAACAATTATCCTAATGATTTTGTTGAGGAAACATTTATAAAAATTGAAAATAGGCAAAATAATAATATACCCAAATCCAATAACAACCATTACGATTCCTTATATTGCAGAGATATCTGAAAGACTTAAAAGACTTGGTAATGATTTTAACATAAGAACGACATTTAAAACGAAAAACACTTTAAGATCAATACTTACAAAACAAAACCAATTAATAATGATCAAAATTCAAAAAGTTGTGTTTACCAGATTCCTTGTGAATGTGGTAAATATTATATTGGTGAAACATCTAGACCATTACAAATAAGGGTCCGCCAAAATAAAAATTATGTTAATGATTATCAAATTGACCGGTCTACATTTGTAAAACATGTATGGGATAACGGTCACCGAGTTGATTGGACACAGGCTAAAGTTTTACAAAAAGAAGAAAAATCAGTTAAAAGAAAATTAAAAGAAAGTGCTTTTATTAAACTTAATGGTGATAATTGTATCTGGTCAGAAACAATATTCATGGATGACAATGTGAATTAAAAATGTCAATCTGACAAAAAGTACTACTTTTCATAGAAAAAGTTCTTATTTTACAAACATTCTACCGACGAAGAGTTGAGGATCAACTCGAAACGTTTAGAAAAAAGCTAGTTAAGTGTTTAATTTCTTTTTCTAATAACTATTTTATTTAGACGTATTTTAAAATATGACATGTAATATTATAAAATTTTGTGTAAAACTGAAAACCACTGATGAAATTTAGTTAATTTATCAAATATTATTTTATTACATATTATACAGTGCTTTTTGGGGCAAACTTTAGAAGTTTGCCTTGATACTGCACTTTAAATATTTAGTTTGTATGCTTCTGGTTTTTGCTTTTTGTTATTTTACAGGTAGTGTAATCCCAAAAGAATTTATGAATCATTTATTGTCTTAATTAATTCTCTAATAATAAAATTAAAAAATTGATGTATCAAATTGATGGTGGATCGGGAGAAAACTTCTGAATTTGCTTTGGGCGATGGTAGAATAGTGTCAGGAGACACAGATTCCAAAAAACGTAATAAAACTTCCAGACCCGTATTTAAAAAAAATTGAATTGATGATGGCCTTGGAAAGACAAAACGTTTTATGAAAAATATAATTATGCCATTCGATAGAGCACAAAAACTTTCGTTGATGCTCTTTTTTCAATATCTACTCAAATAAAGTGGGGATAAATTAAAAACGAATTTCCAAAATTTAATTTTTCTTCAAAAACTGCAAAAACCAATCAAGCCTTGACATTTTCCAGCCGTTATATTGGCCCCTTAATTGCGCAACTTTGCCCCATTTAACCGACTTCGTATCTATCCGACATGCATAGATAGATAGATCTGAATTTGAAATCAGCCTGTATCTATCTCTTAAATTTTTCAAATTATGGCATTGTGGCATTGACATCACCTTGTACCGGGATATCAAAAATTATCTTAGTCAATGGTGGTTGTGGAATGTAAAACGTGTGTCTTACTTTAAATTTTGTAATATGTTTTGTTGTGTCAGAATCTGTCAAGTCATTGTGCTGAAATTTTCTAATCCAGTTTTTTAATCATGCCTCTTACCACACAGCACAAAATTTTCATGATTGAAGCGTATTTTCGAACGGGTGCGCTAGTTAATGGAAATTGGCAATACAGTCAACGTTTGTGTTTGGACAATTTTCGAGAGCACTTCCCAAACGTGGCACTATTACCGGACAATTTTTATGCGTGCCTTACAAATTGTGTTGAAGTGTTTCGCGAAACTGGTTGTGTGACTCATAAAAAAGGTGCTGGTAGACCAAGAGTTCGTACAGAAGAAGTTGTCAATGACGTTCGTCAACGTATGGAAGAGGAGCCTGCAAAACCTTTGAAACGTCTTTCTCAGGAAATTGGACTTTCTTATGGAACATGTCATAAGATTTTAAAGAAAAACTTGAACATGCATCCATATAAGATGCAAGCACATCAAGCTCTTCTGCCCACAGACTACCCCAGACGCCTTGCTTACTGCCATTGGCTTATCAATAATTTAATGAATGACGATCTTCTGAACTTAACTTTTTTTTCTGACGAAGCGTGGTTCCATATATCAATTCTCAAAATATGCGAGTGTGGAGCAATGATAACCCTCATATTTTTACTGAATCGCCACTACATGCTCAAAAAATTGGTGTTTGGATGGCAGTTTCTCGCAGAAGAATAATTGGGCCAATTTTTTTCGATTTCACCGTCAACGCAGAAAGGTACAGACACAACTTTTTGGCTGAATTTGTGCAACAGTTAAACGATGATGAACTTCGGTACGGTTATTTCCAGCATGACGGTGCAACAGCACATACTACACGAGAAAATATTGCTTTCCTCCGCGAGTTTTTTTATGACCGGCTGATAAGTTTGCATACAGAAGTTGAGTTTCCTCCGAGATCACCTTGTTTGACAATTATGGACTATTTTATATTTCCTTACTTAAAAAACAAGATTTTCGCAACTCCGGTAAATAATTTGCAAGTACTGCAACAAAGAATTGTTCAGCAATGTGCAACCATAACGCCAGAAATACTGCAAAACGCTTTTTACAGCATGAGGAGGCGCGTCAACTTGTGCATCGAACAAAACGGGGGACATTTCCAACAATTACTGTAATTTAGTTTTTCTTGTTACTAAAACCGTTATTTCATAATTTGTAGTTCATTATTGTTTTACAACTGAAATAAATAGGTATGAAATTTGTAAGTTATTGATGATGTCAGTGTGACAGTGACATAATTATTTCAAATTTAAAGTAAGACACACGTTTTACATTCCACAACCACCCTTGACCAAGATAATTTTTGATATCCCGGTACTATATAACTACTTGATCACGACATTGATGGCAATTGTTAACTATTTCGCTTTCATCAAGTAACCTAAGTAGCTACTAACTTGTGAGAAATTCAAATCGGATTTCATTATTTTCACGGTGGTCTATATCTGCACATCAGATATCTATGTTAAAAGGCCATTTAAACCTAAGTTTCTGCAATTGTCGTTTCCAGGTACGGCCTGCGCTGCTATAGTGTTAAAATTTACATTAAAAGATAAAAGTAAAAGTGCCTTAAACATAGCGGATATTTTTTTAATTAGTTTAGAGCTTAGTTTATTCACAGCTGGGACGTCGTACGGCATCGGTCTCGATCAACGATTTATTTAAAATGCACCAAATATCTAAAATCTTGTTGTATGGGGCTTAAAATCCTGTTAATTAGAGCTAAAAGCAAAATCATGATCAATACAAGTTAATGTTTCTGAGAGACTATGAATACATTTAGCCCGTAATCTGTGTCGGAGACTGGGGAGTTGAAGTGGCTGCTTAAATGTGTTTCTGTTATCATCACAATATTTATTGCTTCCAAATATTTCAGAAGTGCGTAGGTAATCTCAACAGGTGACAAAATGTGTTTTTCGAACTAATTAATTTCAAATATAAATAATGTAAAACGGTCTGTTTTATTAGGTATCTTAATTGTATACTTACAGTGGGGGCCAGAAGTCTATCCAAGCAGGCTTATTTTTATTTTTTTAGGAATATTTTTTCCAATTATTATCAACACTTGAAACGGGTCTTCTATTTTGTTTTGAAGTGAACATCGTTTACCAATTTAGATACGAGTATTTCATACGAATATGCTAATAAAATAATTGATCGATATATTTCGTAAAAACACACAGTCAAACCTTGTTTCAATGTACTTCAAGAAAAAAGTTGAATTTCACCCTTCAGGAATAGTGTGTCTACATAGGTTGTCCTCCTACTCGACGGCAAACGTAAACAACTGAGGAGTCCGAAAACGACGAAACGTTTGTCGCTCTATTTGATATTTGGGTATTTGATGCTTGTTTAGTGCATACACTGTTGTTAATTTTCTAATTCTAAGTTATTAGTTTATTAGCCTGTTTAGATTTAGTAACATATGGTGTCTTGCACAGTTTTTACACTGACTTTTCTTAATTGCTATAAAATATCCAACGGGACAGATCCAATAACAGGACAAGTAGGAGAGATACCCGTAAAACCAGATAAAAAAATGATAATTACAAATGCATAAAACTGCAAAAACATATTTGTAAATAAAGTAAGATATAAAAATTATGTATAGGTATACATAGTATAAAATAATAATAATACAAGACAATACAAAAATACATGAGTATTTAGATTGAATATTAAGATTCAATTTTTGAGGAGTCTGAGTATGAAGTTCCATGATTAAATCAGGATTAGTATCACTCCAATAGCGGCAATTGTGTCTATTCACTTCATCATTCAACATAAATGCACCTACATTCGTCTGAAAAACACGTATTGTAGAGAAGATTTGGAGGATCAATAGAAGTCGCTCACTAAAATATTCGCAAAATTGGGTACGATTATCAAAATCTTCTTCATGTAACTCTAGAACCAGCATCATCTTAAATGGATGAAACTTGTAGAACCAGCATCATCTTAAATGGATGAAACTTGTACTTTTGCAAAATTCCATGAACACTTGAACTGAATACGCCAAAAGCTTGAAACGCCGCTTTGATCCACTGATTATTGTCCATCTGCATGTGACCCAAAACTGCCACTTCAATTGCTTCATTTCGAACTGGCCGATTTACTTCGCGTTTCTTGTTTAGAAGCGAACCAATTGCAACGAACTTATCCATCAGTTGTTTAACGTACTGATGATTAGCATTAAAAACTCATGCTGTAGCTTTAGCGCAATCGTAATTTCGATACCAAATTGCAACAATTTCTACTATTTCTGCGATAGAATAAACCATTTCGAAAACGCGTTTACACTTTCAACAACAGTCTGCAACTAACGATTTGGTTGTCACAAGCAAGAAACAGCAGTAACTTTTTTTGTTATTTAAGAAGAGATAAGGTTTGAATTTGTCTAAAAAATGGATGTATGCCTAGAAAATAGTATACATAGGACAATAGTCTTTAGAAAACGCATAACAAAAGTAATTTCTGTAGAATTTGGTATATGAATGTCAGTTTCTTAACTTTTCGTTTTTAGCCAATAACTCTGTCAAATCTCAACCGATTCCCAAAAACGATGCACCAGTGTATTCGCAATGGAAAAGGCTTTAAAATGATGTATTAGCAGTAGGGTAGATCCATTTGAAATATCAACTTGGCTTGACTGTTAAAAATGCCCCCCCCCCCCCCAAAGAACAGAAATAGAGGGGGTCAAGTTTTCGTTGAAAGACCCTGTGTAATGCTCCATATGATTGATGCATATTCGAGTTTCGACTTATAGTGTACGTCATTATTTTTATTAAGATATGCCGATTACAAATTATAATTACAAACATTTTATTAGTCAAGCAATAATGGTAAATGGTCAATGGTAAAACCAGAATTATTCATTTTCATCCTTGAATTTTATTTGTAATGAAAATGTGAATTTTAAAATATGACAGTTTAAAAAGTTAGTAAAGTTAATAACCTATGTAAAGCACATCATAATATGATAAATATGAAGAACAAATTTAGGATTCTTTCAAGATACCTATATGTTAATATACTGTGTCTGCATATGTCTAAAAACCATAAAAAAGTATTTGTAATATATAATAAAATCTTTGTGAAATTTATTCAGATATAAATTCCTAAACGGATTTTTCCAGTAAAAATAATAAAATCAGGTTTAATGAATATTAAATATAATCCTTGAGATGTATATATCATACCTTTATAGCCATAATAAATCTATTTTTTCCTATTAACCACACCCAAAAGGCAAAGGTTGTGGACTATAAACACTTTATATATTTTACACAAGACGTGTAGGTTTCCTTGTTTGCTATGGCCACATTTTCTATTTTCATTGTATACCACAACAGTAAAATTACTTATAATTAATTAAATTATTATTAAATCATTATAATTCGTGCCCATATTTATAAAATTAATCATATTTTTAAATAGGCAGAAGTCAATAAATTTTAAAAGGCATTGTTTGCGTTGTCTGTTCTTGTGATGTATGTAGTGGCATTGTTAGAAACATACATACATTTTAGGATATGACGACTCACTTACTTAATCTAAAGCTTCTACTTAATTTGAATATTTTAACATAGTAAACAGACAGCAATAGAAAAAATCCATTAAAAATATTAGAATTATTATCTCTTTTTAGTAATACCGGTCCCTTAAATATGCTTTCGAGGTATGAAATGAGAAATATTAATTTATTCATTTGTATATCAACTCAAGATATCTGTTTCAACATTTCAGAGTATGGAATTCAAATAATCAATTTTTATTTTTGTTATTCTTTCATCATTCAAAATGTCATGTTCTTTTTTAATCGATTGATAACCTGGAACTTGTAAATTGCCCTGCGCGCCTATCAGTAAACTGAACCACGTGTAAAAAGTTCCATTGCATGAAAGGAAAGATATTTTGCTACTTCACGGCATATACATAAAAAATATGGGTGTGCAGATTTTTCTATTTCTTATGTAAAAATATATAAATGTTGCTTGATTGACATACTTCATAAATATTTATACACTAATTTAAATTATTTTGCCTCATATGTTATTTACATTATACAAGAGTATATTGGTATGAATGTACATAAGCTTGGTCTTGGTGCACTATCAGATATAGATCGTTGGCTTGAGATAGTTTAAACTGTGACGAGTACCTTATATAGGAAAAATTCACAGGTGAATATTAAAAAGAAGTCTACATTACTAATATATATGTACCCATTTAAGGGAACTATTACTTATCAAATTTTTCCTGGACATTTTTGTTTGTATATTCATCAGCTACGTTTTATTTTGTTACGCTTGTATTTTGTTAGGATTATTTTGTGCTATATACGATGTACATTTTCTGTTACTTTTCTCTTTTTTGCCATCTAAACAAAGCATAATACAAATTAAGTAAAGTGGATACTCGAAGCGGATGGTTCTTTATGAAACATTGTGAAAATAATTGTTTTGAAAAAAACATTGATCTCATTTAGATGTTCCAAGAAATATATAGAAAACACTCTAGTGTGAACGATTAGTGTCAACAAACGTACTATTGGGAGGATTTTGATAAACAACAAAGAAAGGGTTAATAAATTAAAACAATCGGGGGTATACCAAATAAACTGCGCGGATTGTAATGCCGTGTATGTGGGTCAAACCGGTAGAAGTATTGAAACTAGAGTAAAATAACATAAAAAATCCATATTAAATAACGCAAAAAATTCAGGATTTTCGACGCATTGTATAGAAAACAATCATTTTATAGATCAGAAAAATGTAAAGGTACTGCATCGTGAAAAGAAAGGAAAGCGCTTAGATCTGTTAGAGAAATTAGAAATTAAAAAATCTTTAATTATAAATCCTTGTACTACGAATGATCAGATAGATTTTACGCTTTCGCCCTTTTTAGAAAAGGCACTAAAAACTCGGGCTTTACCAGATGGTAGGATCAATCGGGAGTAGCTGCTCCTAAACAAATAAATAACAAAAACGCGCTTGGAAACATTTATTAATAGACATTTACTCTATTGAAAAAGGCCTAATAAGCCGAAATACTAGTATATAGTGTTTTCTATATATTTCTTGGAACATCTAAATGAGATCAATGTTTTTTTCAAAACACAAATTAAGTGTATTGAATCAAGAGACAAAATCCTAAAAAGTTTTTTTACTAGAAAAAAAACTTTCCACTAATTTGGGAATTATGGAAGTAAGCATAACATTCAAAGCTTTAACTAAGCTTCCATAGCAACTGCGCAATGCAAGCAGTGAATTTAATTTAAGAGCGTTTGTAATAGTAAAATCCAATTACTCTAACTGGTACTAACGTATCTCTATAAAGAGTTCTTTATTAAGTGAAGATGACTTGGTCGCCATTAGAAATTTATTAGCAAAGGAAAAGAAATGGAATAAATTATTGGGTTCGGGAATTGTTGAAGCACAGATTAGAGGAAGGGCAGGTTCATATATTGTCAGGTGGGCTTTTACACTATGAATATAGATAAATGTGTCTTAATATATTCATATTACTATATCTATGTCACTTATAATGACATCAGTCTATACGAAATATACTAAATAAGCCGCACTATATGTCACTTTTCCATATCGCAACGAAGTTTAAAACATTCTCATAACCATAGAATTCTGGTGCTTTGCTCTGCTACCATGTTGCTTATGTGATAATAATAATTGTTATGTTAAAAAAAAAATTATATTTTGATTTTGGCACAGCGTAGTAAGAATAGATCTTTCCTCACCCAAAGAGAACATCCTAGTAACAATTACTTTAGGTATACCAGTTTGAGCAAAAAGTTACCCTGCCCTCCTACTAATTTCACAAAAATTAATAAAAGCCTGTGAAATATTAATCGTCTTTCAGGTTAAGATCCTGAGTACCTCCTGGGAAGCGGCGATTGGTAAGTGAGTACTATGTTTTGGTTTTCTCCAATAGCAGGAATATAGCTTGATTTCTACAAATACTATATTTATGTGTCCCTCTTCATATATTTTTAAGCTTTATATTTAGTTTCTTCATTTGAAGTTGCATATATATGCATTTCAATTTAGTATATTTTTACTTTTATGTTATTTACATTTTCAAGTTTGTGAAAATAACACTTAATCTGTACGTACTATTACTGTTTTTATCTCACTGCAATTTTACATATTTTTCAATATTAGATAACTATTAGAATTATTACTTACCTTTCTGCTTCCAAAGAAACTTTGTAATCAAAATACCAGACAGGGAAGACTGGGACAATGTTCCACCAATAACAGCTCAAATAGTCTGGTATACAGACGGTTCCAAGACAGAACAGGGAGTTGAAGCCGGGATTTATGGGACGAGGCCAATAACCGAAATCTCAATAAGTCTAGGCAAATGGGCAACTGTTTTTCAGGCTAAAGTCATAGCCTGAATGGCTAAAGTCATAGCCATAGCCAGGCTAGCCATACAATGCTGCGCTAAGGAGGCGATAAGGCGAGGCACGGATAACCGTTCGATTGCCATTTTCTCCGATAGTCAAGCGGCGATACAGGCAATAGGGTCCCCACAGGTTTCGTCAAAACCCGTGTGGGACTGTCTGAATACCCTGAAACAGCTAGGGAACGAGAATAGAGTGACCCTAGCTTGGGTACCTGGGCACGAGGGGCACAAAGGTAATGAGGAGGCAGACGCACTAGCCCGAGAAGGCGCATCAAAAGACCTCATAGGACCAGAACCCTTCTGCGGCATAGCGAAGCCATGCATTAAAACATCCATGGAGGAATGGATGAGAAACAAATCTCTAGAATGGTGGAGGAATCTGCCACAACTGAGACAGGCAAAGCTATTCATTAAAGAACGGACGCCTAAATTCACAGCAGATCTGTTAGGCCAGAATAAAAAGGCCATCAGAATAATAGTAGGTCTCCTAACAGGACACTATAGGCTAAATAGGCACATGAATCTTATGAGACTGTCAGAAGATGCAAATTGCAGATTCTGTCAAGAAGAAGAGGAAATCTCAGTACACGTACTGTGCCAGTGCGAGGGCCTGAGAAGACTGAGATTTCAAATACTTGGGGAAGGAAGACCAAGAGCCAATAGCTACATGACAGAGCCTCTATCAAGGCTGTCTAATGCAAAGGACAAAGCTGGACAGAGTGCTCTAAATAGGTTGGGAGTGCCACAATAGATCATCTAGGTCGCGGTGGACCAGGCCCGGGGGCCGACTCCTACATAAATCTAATCTAACCTACCTTTCTGCTCGACTCGTATTATTTGAGAAGCTTCTAAGCAGTAGGTATGCAAATTGGACGATTAGGTATACTTGGCTTGATCAACCATCCATCACCTATGTCCTGGGCTATTGCAGTAATATTGCAATTTGTTGGATGATTTACTTTGAATTGGAAGATACAGGGTCTGAAAGTTTTTTAAAAAATCGTTTCTTCATAAAAATAAAGATTTTATGAAAAAACGATTTTTTAAAAAGCTTCCACATCCTTTAGGCGATTTTGTTGAAATTTGGCAGTGTTATTTATGGTGGAAAGGGGCTAATTTTGCCCTAGATTAAATTATTAAATCCAGTGGCGTCCCGGAGCACCTTAACCAATATTTTTGACAAATAAAATGTGAGCCACTAACTTTTTTAAAACTTTTTTTATCGCATTCTGCAACTAAAAATACAACTGTTTTGTCTTGAAGAGGGTTAGAACCTTTGGTGTGAAGCTAACACTAACATAGTTTTCCACATAACACAAAAGACTATACTGCACTCGATGCGCGTTTCGCCAACCAAGTTGGCATCATCTGAACATGATTAAACCTGATTTTGATGACTGATGAAACTGATAAAACAGTTTTAATCATCTCCAGATGATGCCAACTTGGTTGGCGAAACGTACGTCGAGTGCAGTACCTATAGTGTTTTAGTGTTGTGTGGAAAACTACGTCAGTCTTAACTTTTTCTATCATTTCAATTTTTTTCGTACCTTGCTTTGTTTTCGAGAAAAAAAAATAAAAATCACTTTACTGCATGTCCCTGGGACACATAGTAAAATTTAAAACTACCAACTATCTAAATCGGGGGTGTACCTGTAATTTTTTTCCCTATCAATAGTCTATTCTAGTCTTGGAAATTGTTATAAAAATTGTTT
Organism: Pogonocherus hispidulus; assembly: GCA_963924545.1. Classification (NCBI taxonomy): domain Eukaryota; kingdom Metazoa; phylum Arthropoda; class Insecta; order Coleoptera; family Cerambycidae; genus Pogonocherus; species Pogonocherus hispidulus. Next base: position 35,795,487 of record OZ004697.1, on the reverse strand, counting down.
TGCGTCTTCTTGTTAAAAAAACAAAACCGTTTAAAACCTATATTGTTTGACACCCTGTATCTATGTTTATATAAACTTTTCGTTTTAGAATCACTCAAGGAATTATCCCTTGAGGTTTGGCCACGTACTTAAATAACACCCTGTATATAAGAATAATAATATTTTTAAAGGAATATGTTTGGTGCTTTATTTGGATAGGTTATAATTAAATTTTACAGAGAATCTCTCTATTTTACATTAAATGTAAATTAATGGGTTTTACCTACAGTGTAACAAACCGCAAAAGTTTGACGTCAGTTTATTATTTATTTTATAAACACTAGGATAATGATTACAGATTACCTATTATGATATTTCTATCAACAAAAGAATACAAATTATATAATGATATTCTTTTGAGGTTTTAAGTAGTAGTGTTTTAACTATTTTAAAATATATACTTATATAAAATTATACAATTAGTAGTAGGTACTATTACATCGCGTAACTAAAATTGACTTGATGTTATAAGAAAAAAAAACTGCATCGTTCCTTGGAATAATTTTTAACGTAATAAAGATATGCATAGAATTACAAAATATACCTTAACTATCCTATATAAGAGTCACTAAGTTTACACCTTTTGAAATTTTGTTTATCTTTGTAGTATTCTGTAGTAGACATTTTCTCTGTCTACATCTTTCACTTCCTCTAGTTGAATAGTCCTTCTATATTTCCAGCCTTCAGTATTTAATCGGGATATTCCTCTTAATTTTAAAAATAGTTCCATTTATTTGATTCCTACATCTTTCCCTTGCTCTATTATCAATTTACTAGATATATTTATTCTACTTGCATCCTACTTTTGCTACTTATGACATTATTTTTTAAGGCTTAATTCCTTGCACCACTGTGTTTGTTTTCTTTCGATAACTGTTCTTACAGTTACTTTTATCATATTCCTATTAATTTTACTGTACATTATACATTATACTTTTTCACATTTCTTATCATTTAACCTTAATTTTTATTTTAGCATATTCATTATATTTTTCTTTTTACTATTAGCTAGTTATATAAGTAGATCTTTGCTAATATTACTTCCTACTATGTTCGTACTTGTGATCTGTTCTGTTTTCCACTCTTTATGCTGCGACCGTTGCAAGTTGGTGGGTATATCATGCAATCCATCAGAGATTGCGTCTCAGAGATATACAAATTATACTATATTACTATATAATTTACTCAATATCAATATCTTTTGGTTTGTCCTGTAGCTGATTTATTACCACTTTGAAGTAAGTCTTTTGTAACTAAACAGGTACAATTGAATAATGAGTATATCCGCTTTGTTTTGTGTACTGGGTTCTCATACATAATTTACTACTCTGCATAAGTTACCACTGATCTGATTTGTGTTAATATTTTCATTTGTCCTATAGCTGACTTTCAACTTTGAAGTAAGTCTTTTGTAGCTAAACAGATACAATTGAATTGGCGTGGTTTTGGTAAGGTTTTTAAAGATATAATTATGTTTTTTATGGGAAATAAACTACAACCACTTTTAGGAAATCCAAATGACAAAAAAGAAACTAAGGAAAAGTCGGGGATTTACGAAATTACCTGTAAAGACTAAAGTATGTTGGACAAACTAAAAGGTCAACTCAAACTAGATTCAATGAACGTATGGCTCATCTCAAATATGGTAGAACAGATAAGTCTGGTGTCGCCCAACATGCGTTTAAGAACAATAGATACAACAAAGTAAATAGATAGTAGCAATTTAAGACTAATTACGAATGTAACAAATTCCAGACAGCCGGATGCTTCTGAGAGTTTGCAAATTGCTAAATGTAAAAATAGTATGAATGGTGACAAAGGGCCAATCCCATATAGCCCGGTTTATTGGTTAGTAAATCGCAGTTCACTGATCCGTCGCGGCAGTTCATGATCCGTAGCGATGGTTCACTGAACCGTAGAAATAGTTTAGGTATAAATAGTACACAATGTTAGCATAGGCTTAATTTTAATTATCTCCAGATGATGCCAACTTGGTTGGCGAAACTCGCGTCGAGTGCAGTATAGTATTATGTGGAAAACTACGTCCGTGTTATCCTCACACCAAAGGTCTTTAAAAAAGACATAACCTTAATTTCATAAAGTTTCCTGTCACAATGCCAAAGGCTACACACGGATATGTTTTAAGGGCTAAATATAATTAAGAAAACAAAAAATATACTGAATATTTTATTGTACTCAACACAAAGTATGATATTTGCGATTTCAAAAACAAAAATTTGTACTACTAAAGTAATAGGCATTTTTCCATACTTAATAAAATGTTAACAGTGACTAGAGAAAATGATTGTGGACATAATTTATTTAAATTTGTACGAACCTTCAAAAATTTATAATTCTTGGAAAAGAAGCAATCTTTGTTTATATTTATAGGAACCTTTTTTCCCATTGAAGAATATTTACATTATTAATTGTTAACACTTATTTTTGGATAGTCTGAAGACGAGGTCTAATTTATCTAGTATTTAATGAATCCACAGAAACTTAACTTTAAATTTAAAATTGACTTTGAAACCAGATGCCTACTATCGATGCAATTTTTTGGCAAGGGCTAGTGCCGATACTTATAATAACTAAAATATAGTTATTACATTCCAATCTTGAAAGCCAGGTCACAGTAATGAAGACTTAGCATAAGGTAACATCAATAATTGTTTTTATACATTATAAATGGAATAATCACTGAAAACATAACACATGATTTTAAACGTTTTGGCCTAAGGCTTAATTGTTACTCATTCATTGGGTGTTAAAAGAATCGTGGTATTTTTTTACTGTACTGTACTAAATATGTGAGTGACACCTATTTCTCTAATAATAAAGACAAAATTAGAAACCATAAAAAATTGTACATCATTAATCCCTTATGTAAACTCCGATTCTACGCTTATGTTAGGTTACTTACCTTGTGTAAACCTGGTGACGGTTACAAAATCCTTAACAATTAAGGCGGTAAATTAAAATGATAATTTCTGATTAATGTGAAATAATGTGGGGAAACAAAACTTTATTGGTATTGTCTATGGGTGTCCCAGTGTGAGCGTACAAAAATTTACTAGGTGGTGGACCAGACCAAAATAAGAATAAATTCTGTTAAAAATGTTTTTTTTTTATTCACGCCTAACGAGTGTTATGGGTGTTATTTTGGAAAAAAAAAACACAAACAATTTTTCGCAATAACCGTTTCGTAGAGTTAGGTAATTTTTGGGTTGCGTGTTCATCTATTAAAGGTCATTAAAACTACATGGTGTTTGTTTAACTCTGACACCTGTGGTAGCCTAGGCCTATTCTTTCTTATGATTCTGTCTTCATAACTCTTGTATATCCACTTTTTCATAAATTGACAAAGTTTTCCTTAATCGGCTACCAATTCTGAACAAAAAAGGTGCTCTTGTTACACAGCTCTAAAATCAACCATATTCGAGTAAATTGTGTGTAAAGTACCGACTACATTCCTTTATACAGAAAAATACATACAAAGGAAGTCATAAGGAAGGATAGGCCTAGGCCACCACAGGCGTCAGAGTTAAACAAACACCATGTAGTTTTAATGACCTTTAATAGATGTACACACGTCACCCAAAAATTACCTAACGGATTTTAAGTTATTGCGGAAAATTGTTTTTTTTTTTCTAAAATAACACCCTGTAACTCGTTAGGCGTGCATCAGATACATTTTTTTATAAGAATTTTATTCTTATTTTGGTCTGGTCTACCTCCTGGTAAACTTGTATGCTCATACTGGGACACCCTGTATACTTAATATTTGGTCGAAGGGAGCAACAATGTCAACAATTTCCAGTCCCTCTTTCAGATATAACAGAATAAAATGTTCAAGTAAGTCACAACGCACGACTATTATTCGTATTTTATCGTCAAGATAATAGATATAATGACACCGAACCCACAATAACTCATTCCTCGTTTACTTTATTTTGAAATAACGAACAAAGCGAACGGGCAATTAACGTTCTTTTAACACAAAAAATAAATGACACGGGCAATTTACCAACGTCCAAAGATACATTATACACCATCGGCAATGAGTAATATTAATAGTGACCTGTCTATAGTGTCTATACCCCGTATCTTTCCTCTTTCTCGGCGTATTGTATTTTAAGAAATAAGAATACGAGATACGTTTGGTATGGTGCATACCATCTCTCGATCTCATATACATTCCATATTAATTTAAATATTATTTCAGTTGAGGCTACGCGGCCATCAGAACGGGGTTTTTATCTTTGATTTAAATAAATTGAATTTGAACGCCTATCTAGTTGTAATTTATCATCAATAGAGTTCAATGTGGGTAATTTATGGGGAAACTGATGCGTAAAAAAGTTGGTTATGACTAATCTAAAAATATATTCACAGAAGTAGGACCGCTGATTGGAAGGCTATCGAACTTTAGGCACTTGAAGTCCATGTTCATTGCATGATACTTATCGATCTAGGGCAAATTTGGGATAAATTGAGCGAAAGACAAAGCATATTTTATGATAAATCTTCTAAGACATGGTCAGAACAAAAAATAAAATGTCCTGAAAAATTCAGGCAGTTGCTGTCAGATAATAATCTTGTGTGTTTAGCAATTTATCATCTTTTATAAGAACAAACAATTTATTTATACAAAAAATTAATTGAGGAATTTATTTATACATTTAAATTTACATACTATTTTACAATATTACTTTATAAATTATTAGATAGACATTAGAGAGAGTACATACACTAATAAAACACTTTGCTTCATATATAGATGTACCCTATTTCTACGGCTAAACAAAAGAGAATAATATAAGTATGTTTTCATACAGTGAGATTGTAAAATCCCGCATAAATTCAATAAAATGCTAAATAGCCACTTTTGAAAAAATCCTGAAACATGTCAATTTTTATTTTTAAAATGTAGTTTTTTTATGTGAATGTCTTACCATCTCTTTCAACTCCCTCAGAGGGGTAACAACCCTTTACAGATAAAGTCTGTAACTTATTTGTGGTGCGTTTTCATGATTCATAGTTCCTTTTGCGACTACACCACCTAGTGTAAAATAACAAAAAGCAGAAAACCAGAAGCATACAAATTAAATACTAAAAGTGGAGATTCAATCTGACAAAAATTCTTATCATACAACCGTTCTACTGACGAAGAGTTGAGCATAAACTCAAAACGTTTAGGAAAAAGCTAGTTAAGTTTGTTTGTAGTGGCGAGATACAGTGAAATACACTGTGCCCTCTAGGGGTCTTTGCTACTAACTGTCTGACAATTATTGTCAAATTGACAGACAGATAACGATCTGCTTTTATGCAGATGCCATTACAGCGACCTCTATTGTCTTTGAGGAAGACAATCCTACTTAATTATGGAGATGTTGATGTAATGCAACGCCAGTCGGGGCATATTGCCCGTGGAGTAGTTGTTTTCGGCATCTCCTACCAATAGCTAGTTAAGTGTTTAATTTCTTTTAAATTTCATTATAATAATTATTTTATTTAGACATATTTTAAAATATGACATGTAATAGTACAGAATTTTGTATAAAACTGAAAAATCACTGATGAAATTTAGTTAATTTATCAAATATTATTTTATTGCATATTATACAGTGGTTTCTTGGGGAAAACTTTAGAAGTTTGCCTTGTGGGAACAGGGACTCTGCAATACCTCTTGTCAAAGGAAATTTAATGCTCTATACAATGAGATATTTCTTTTTAGATTTGGATCATTAGTTTGCGAGACAATAAACGTTTAATGAAAACATTTTTGATATGAAACTTAAACATACAAATTTCTTTAATTAAAAAAATATTATGAAACAACTATAAAATGAACTGAAACATCTTGTAGAAACAAAAATCACAATTTCAGTAGATGTTCGAAGTGCTCTACACCAACTTTTTGACAATATGCTAGTCTACTTTCAAATTCCTGAATTGTGCTGTGAACAACCTCTGGAGTTACACTTCTTATCATTGTTGTAATTTTATCTTTTAAGTGTTCCACATCATTTGGCATCTCTTGGCTCTTTACCCCCTCTTTACTTTGTCCCACGAGAAGAAATCTAGAGGTGTCTGTAAATCAGGAAATCTTGCCGGCTATTCAATTGAACATCTTCGACCAATCTCTCAAATTCAACACAAAATACATACGAATCTTTATTGAAATATAACTAATTTGGAACGTAATCTGGATGTAACATTTTTTTTCGCCACACTATGAAATGAAAACTTTTCATCTCTCGCTTATAATATTTAAAATTGGAAATAAGGTGTCATTTGTTTATATAGGGGAAAACAATCTATATTTAAGCCTGATAATAAGCCTCATACAATATGCGATACTTATGGCTTAAATATTTTTTAACTTTTTTATTATCAGAGTGCAAATAGAAATCATAACAAGAATTTCTGTCTGCATATCGACATTTGTCATGCAAATTTTTCATACAAAGCTTAATTTCTCTGGGACTATCAACAAATAATAATAAGAGCTTTTTTACATTTTTGTCTTAAAAATCGCATAGCCGTGTGATTTTCCTTTCTTTTTATAATTTTTTTGAAAAGAAATACTTTAGAATTTTTCTAAGGAATATTCTAATATCTCTAACCCTAACTAATGAGGTTTTCCAGGTTTCCCTCATTCCAGCACTGAATGGTGGTTGGGGCCTACCAACGTAAGTCGTTCCTGAGGCGCAAATGCGGCACGCGAAATAATAATATGCCGCCCCCTCTCCCACACAAGTCTCCGACTTCGGGCTAATCCTTGTGATTAGAATGAGGGGTAGAGATATTATTATTATTATTATCTTTTATGTCGTACCGAAATGATTTGTAAATTGTTTTTTATTTTTCTTTAATAATTATTCAGTTATTAGCACTAACCGACATGTGTTCAAATTGCAATTAAATCAGTTCAACCATGTCATGAAAATACTGATGATTTTAGTACAAATAAAACTGATAAGTGCCAAAATGTGTAACAAGTAATTCACTGGATTTTGCTTGACTTATTGTCTCCAAGATCCCCGTGCATTGCATCGAATTTTTATCACCTACTTATCTAGTTATATGTTTTCATGTCATTATTTTATTGCATAAAGAAGTTTTCCCTAAGAATAGACAAAGCATAAGCCATTTTTTTATAAAAATAAGTAGCCAAGTTTGTCATAATATGTACCTAATACTGCTATACTATTTAATTAAAGTAAAGTTATTCTATGGAATTATTATACCATGAAAAATGTAGTAAACAAAATTTTTATTTATAACGAATTTCTAAAAATACGCATATAAATTTTATATTTGTTTAATGAAAATTTATACGATTTGTGTCTTTTATTTAGTGGATATATTAAAACACATATTAAACGTCCAAAATTCCGTTTACTTTAATAGGAATTTTAGGAATAAATTTCACTCAAACCATGCGTAGTAAATTAATGCTCCAACAAGATTTAAATACCTGTCAGAAACCAATCACCTTAATGTTCTCTCGAGACTCTTGGCCTTGAGAAATTAATATTTAAATTTTTTGGTATAAAGCATAGGAACGTGTTTATAACTAATATAATTATAAGTCGTCTTCTTAGATTATCGAATAAATTCCAAAATAATCCCAATGAAGTCATTAATCTTTAAAAACAGATTTGTTTTGAACACGTTTCACGCTGCACATTATTACATTTTAAAATTACCTAATATAAAATCTCATAATTATTGTCCTCGTTTTGTGTTTAGGCTTTTAATTTTTTCCATTTAATATATGCCCACGGTTCTGCCTTAGGCAGTCAAAGTAGCTGCTGCTGCTAGAGGAGTCGACCCAACCATAAGTGACTGGATTTGGGCTATGTTAGAAAAGAGAACTATAATGACGTCCCTTCAGGAAGAAACGGTCAGATTTTGGGCTGCAAGAGGGTGTCCACAAGGTGGGGTTCTTTCCCCCCTACTTTAGTCACTGCTTGTGAATGACCTGCTGGGCATACTTTCTGTGTGGGAGGTTGAGGTTCAAGCATATGCAGACGATCTAGACATTTCAGTCAGAGAAAACTCTGAAAGGGAATTTCCCTCGCCCTCCAAGAGGTACTAGATGTAGTACTGAGTTGGTGTGAGAGGAAGCAAATGTCTGTAAACCCCCACAAAACGGTCATTGTACCAAGAAAAGGAAGCTGGACAATCTAAGAGCTCCATTTACGAAGGAAGCGAAGTATCTGGGTGTAGTAGTGGATAAGTCGCTTAATTGGAACTCCCATCTGATGAAATGAATGGGATTGGAATAAAGCTGACCTATTAACCTAACCTAGGCATTCAAAAACAAGTGCAAGACTTTTCCGTAATAAAATATCTGTGTCATATCCCAGTAGTAATTTATTTCCAAGGTACGTAGGGAACAAATTTTCATTTTCCTACGTGGGCCGGTTGATAAGTTTTGCACACTAGTGCGTAGCAAGGGAACGAAAAGACATATCGGAATGAGAGAAAAAATGCATAAAAGTGTAATTCCTTGGCTACAAAATCCAATATTCATTTTTCAATATAGTCTGCGTTTACTCTGATACATTTTCCAAGTTTTTGCAATCCGTCAATGAAGAATTCGGTAGTCCTCGGATCCAAGTCGCCACAGCTACCTTCACCTCATCGTTGGTGGTGTAATGGTTACCTTTGAGATAAGGTGAGAAAAGAAGTGGAAATCGCACATGTTTCTTTTTCGCCACAACCTAAAAATTGAAAACTCAAGCCTCGACGAAGAAATGCCTCTGGGCAGTTTTATAGGACGCCAAACACCTTTATGTAACAGAATATCTGGAGGCTTGGAAGACTGTGAACTCTAAACGGCATATTCAGATGTTAAGGCACTTCAGAAGATGAGTATGTCGCGTTCGGAATACCACAACCCCCATAAACTTTGCAACATGGCGACCTAACACAATGCGCGACCACCTAAAAGATTTTTCGCAAGTTTAAGCTTATTCCGCGCCCGCCGTACTCTCCAGATTTGACTCCGTGTGACCTCCACTTCTTTCCTCGCCTCAAGTGGGATTTTAAGGACAATTATTACACCACCAACGATGAGATGAAAGTAGCGGTGGATCCGAGAAATACCACCAGAATTTTTCATTGACAGAATACAAAAACTTGTCACGCTCTAGGAGAAATGTATCGGTGTAAACGGGGACTATATTGAAAAAATAAACATTTATTTCAGAAATATTAAAATATGTATACAGCAAGCCATTTAAAAAAATTACCTTAAAGATGCTCCTCTGTAGTGAGTCACCGTGTATATTTCAAAATATTTTTAAAATGTTCTCCTTTTAACACTATATCGCACTCTATACGTTTTTTCCAGTGCCCTTAATAGGGCCGGTATTAAACTTTACCACACTAATGAGCAACCCTGTATATCGGATCGGTGGCCCAGACTTTAGTGTGTCGATCGTTTAACCTAGAAATCGTGGGTTCAAATCTCCATTCCGCTGGATAATTTTTAATTAAATTGTATACTTCTCGTATATTGAAACCTATTAGCAAGGATGGATTGACATCCTGTCGGGCGTGTCTAGGTATGGGAAGAACGTCAAGTGACTGTTGATGTTTGACTATTCAGGAATCCCTCGTTCCAGAACTGAATTATGATTGGGACTTACACACGTATGTCGTTCCTGAGGCAAAATGCGGTCCGCGAAATAATAATATGCCACCCTTACTCCCACACAATTAATTAAAATGAGGGGTAGTGATACTATTTTAATTCTTATTACTATTATATTAAGAGAACTATGATTTATATTGTGTCAAGATATTTTACAATTTCATTAATATGATAGAAAGTAAATATTTAATAGAAATATTTAGGTGTTATAGAACTAATTAAGTTTGTAACAAATTTCAAATATTAGCTACATAAAGTAATAACATTTTGACCTAATATTAGGCAAAGACTAATGGATAACTCTGTATAAATATCACACATGGTCGGTCAATGACTTACTTAATGGTATTTTAGCTCAGTTGTCATAAGAATTAAAAATGTGTGAAGTTATGGAAACGAGAAACTAACACACACACACACTTAAATCAGGAAATGCCCTCCCACTGTTTTATAGCTTGTTGTTTTTGCCTCTAATTATCTAATTCTCTATTAAACATTTTTAATGAACGTAACACTTTAAACTGTACAAGTAGATTTTAGATAGGAACTCGTATAAAAAATGAAATTCGCAGCTAATTAATAATCAAGATGAATTAAATTCCCATAATATGAGACTTAGTATACTACTTACAAAAATAAACTTGAAAAAATGATTTCCTACTGTTCTTCCTTGATTAAATAAAAAGTTTAGATGAAAAAATTGTGCTAGTTCTCATTATTAAGTCCGATTACTCCATGGATCATTAATTAACATTTAAGTAGCAGTAGTAAAGTAATAAAAATGTTGATTTAACATACCCATACTTTTAATTTTAATTATAATTTGTTGAAGCAGTGGTAGAACAAGGATAGTAGCTATTACTAAATAAATAACATTTAGCTTTATCTTGGTCCATAGACACTGCTTTAATAAAATACAGGATATTTCAATGAAAACTAGATCCCCCTCGTAGATATAATTATAAAACCGAAAAAAATTTGAATTCGCCAAGATCCGTCGATTTTTGTTCTTGAGGGGAGCATTTTTGACCAGTCAATCCAACTTGATATGTTCGTCCCCCTAACTCCTAGCAACCAGAACTTTAAAATTTCAAATGGAACTACGCTACTTCTAACACGCCAGATTTGATAAAGTTATTGGTTAAAAGCGAAAAGTTGACAAACCAACATTCGCGTACTAACTTCTAGGTACAGAAATGACCACCAATTATACTCGTAGATAGATTTTTATCTACTACACAACCACATTACTTTTTTATGCGTATTGCCAAAGTCACTGCTATTTTTTGCTTCTGACCACCAAATCGTTAGTTTCAGTCCGTTGCTGAAAAAGTAAACGTGTTTATGAAACGGTTTATTCTATCGCAGAAAGAGCAGAAATTGTTGCAATTTGATCACGATTGCGCTAAAACTACAGCAGAAATTTTTGATGCTACACATCCAGAAAAAAATGTAAACCATCACGATGTTAAACAACCAATGGATAAGTTGGTTGCAACGGTTTCCCTTCTAAACATGAAACGCGAAGTAAATCACCCAGTTCGAAATATATCAGTTGAAGTGGCAGTTTTGGGTCACTTGCAGATGGACAAATAATCAGTCGATCAAAGCGGTGTCTCAAGTTCTGGCGTATCCAGTTCAAAGGTATCATCGAATTTTGAAAAAATACAAGTGTCATCCATTTGATGATGCTGGTTCAAAAGTTACATGAAGATAATTTTGATCATCGCACCCAATTTTACGAATATTTTAGTGAGCGACTTCTACTGAACCCAAATCTTCTACACAATACGGGTTTTTCAGACGAATGTACATTTATGTTGAATGGCGAAGTGAATAGACACAATTGTCGCTATTGTAGTGATACTAATCCTCATTTAATTAGGTAAGTTCAAACTCAGACTCCTCAAAATTGAATGTTTGAGCCGGAATTTTGGGCAATTATCTTGTTGGACCGTTTTTTATTCAAGGAAATCTCGATGGCAACCCCTATTTACAATTATTGGAAGACACGATTGACCCTATGATAACAGAAATTTTAGAGAGTGGCGACAATTTAATAGAAAATAAAATAACTTTCCAATAAGATGTCGCACTCTTCAATATGCTGTTGTTGTGCGGCAATTATTGGATGACCATTTCCCAGAGCCTTGGATTGGTAGAAGAGGCCCCGTCAAATTGCCACCAAGATCACTTGAGCTAATACCTAGGACTTTTTCCTGTGGAGTCATTTGAAATCGCGAGTGTACGTGACGCAGCCTGAAACAGGAACACTAGAGGTGTTGCGTCAAAGAATTGTGGAAGATGTCGATGAATAACACCGGATGTCTTTATTAATGTTCGAACAGAATTTGAAAATAGGCTGTATTATTATTTGCATGTTAAAGGGGGTCATTTTGAGCAATACATTAAATCAAACTTGTTTTTGTTTTGCTTCATCTTTTTTATTTCAGACTGTTTTTTTTTATAAATTGATCGACATATCAAAAAAAGTAATGTGGTTGTGTAGTAGATCAAAAGATTATTACTGGTGGGCATTTCTGTAGAAATTAGTACGCGAATGTCGGTTTATTAACTTTTCGTTTTTAGCTAATAACTGTTAAATCTCAAGTGTTTCCCAAAAACGATGCACCAGTGTATTCGCAATGGAAAGGGTTTCAAAATGGTGTGTTAGAAGTAGCGTCGTTCTATTTGAAATTTTAAAGTTATGGTTGCTATGGGTTAGGGGATGAACATATCAAGTTGGCTTCACTGTGAAAAATACTCCTCCCAAGAACAGAAATCGACGGCTCGGCGAATCCTAATTTTTTAAGGGGAGGTCAAGTTTTCGTTGAAAGACTGTATATCTAATATTACTATAATTATTCTTAAAAGTGTGAGTTCCGAATGTTCATGATTAATTATCTACTCCCAGTCAATTACGATTCAAATTGCTGATGATATAAAAATTTATAAAACGATTAACAATGTAAATGATTGTAGATCATTACATAAAGACCTAAATAAAGTTCATGTATAGAGTCGTATAAATATGTTAAACTTTATTTGAAAGAATGAGCTGCCATGACCAGAACTCGTAAAAAAGCTTCCATTGTATTTGATTACAATATAGACAATCATAATGTATCTTCAATAAATACTGTGAAATATCTTGGAGCCACAAATGATCACCTTTTAGGAAACATATCGAAAATAAGGTGGTATCAGCAAAGAGAATACTTGGATTCATTCTTAGACAAGACTTTATTTTAATAATACCTGAAATCTAACAAAAAATATGGAAACATTACATGTTGCACAGTCACAAATATATTTGAGTATGATTGGAAGAGTTCAAAATAAGTTTTTAAGGTGTTACTGTGTCAAATATAAACAATATCCGAAATATGCTACTATAAGATCCACATTTCATCGCAATGAACTTCAGATATCATCGTTAGAAGTAAGGCGTAAACTAAGTATTATTACGTTTCTATACAAACTTTGAAATAAGTATATTAATGATAGTTCATTTATTAAATTAAATACCTTTTAATATTCCCTCCAGAAGAACTCACAATCTATTGGTCTAAATCTATTGATTTAATAAAATAAATAATAAATCACGCTTGTAATTTACAAATTTAAAAAAAAACAATAAATACTACTTCTAAGTAGCGACAAATAATTAAAGGAAAATGGCAGACAAAAGTAAGAAATGCAGCAAACATGTCAAATATAATAAAAAAAAGCATATAGAATTTTTTGATAATTATGAAAGATATTTTATTGAAAATATTTATAAAACATTGGAAAGACGAGATTACAATGGTGAACCTGAAATTGCGCCCAAATTGTACAATAATTAGTCTCGAAACAGATTAAGGCCTGGGTATACTTTTTAAAATTATTATAAAAAAAGGTGAAAGGAAAATCCATCTCTCTAATGAACACAAAACTTTATGATACGCCCGTACATTCAGATAGCAACTTAAAAAGCCTAAAAAGAAATTTGCAACTAATTAATAATCAAGATGATAAAAGTTCCCATAGTCTGATATTAATATTGAGCTTCATTATAATGAGTTTTGGTACACTGGAGCTGGCTACATTAATACAAATCATATGAAACACAGTTTCTATATAAATAAAATACCAAACCCAGCCTACGCTGTCTTCCATCTGTCTTTATCCCGCTTCGAAATGAAGCCGTCCTTCTCTTTCTGACCGTCTATATATCATATCTGACACAACCAGACTAGTAATTATACAGTCTGCCCAATATTTCTTTAATAATTCTTCTATTTGAAATTTTGAATTATGTTTAAAATTCTGAGGAAAAAACCAGTTTAGGCAGTGGGTACAGCTTTGTCGAAAATGTTCTACAGAGCAACAAAGCAGCATAAATTTCTTATATTCGATAATTAATAATTCTTGAGACTGTTTTATCTGACCGGTGAATCTGTATTAGTATTAAGAAGTCTGGAAATCGAGTTTTGATGGTAATGAGGTGGAAAAAATTATAAACTACTTACTGTTCAGAAATGTTATAAATTACTCAAAGCTGGTTTGAATATTTTTATTCGAAACGAAATTCCTACTGGTGACTACGAGGGCGATAACTACAAGAGTGATATTTTACAATTCTTAATACGTCAAGGCTTCTGTGTGTTTCATTCATCATGTCCAAATTTGTAATAGATTTAGAAACTGTTAAATATATTTAATGGATTATTACCAGGCGCTGCATGTACTTAACGTTTTTTATATAAAGTTAATTTTATCATATTAAAAAACTTTATTATGCGAACTATTCTGCTGGATACAAAATATTACTATTTAAATATTACAAAATAGATCATAGATCATGACATTTCTGATGTTTATATCTTTCTCTATATAGGAATTAAGCCAAAAAGTTAACTGAGAGATAAATTATTAATGAAATTATCAAATATTATGGTTCAATAAAGTTTTATATTTCCTCGTTACCTATAATCCTAGGTATGCAAAGGAATAACCTTATTATTTTTAATTACGTTACGTGCAGTATGCACCGCCCAACATTAAATTACAGCGGCATATCTTGACATAATCTCAACTTATTTTCTTCAATACATTTTTCTTTTTAATAGTGCTATCTACATTTTTTAAATAATTAAATATTAAACAAGCATCTACATTATTTCGGCATGCCGGGATGATCTTCAGTTGTGAAAGCAGTGTATCTCTTGCTCCACCGAGGGCTCCTATTATCAGTACCACAAGCTTCACAGTATGTTCTGGATGGAGTCTGGGGAGTTTTTGAAGAGAAGATCTCGACATTTCGTCCGTTTTTCTTCCTCTTTCAAGACAATGTTGGTCTCGGCAGGAGCCGAGAACTTGATGACAAACATTATCTTGACCTGGTGGTCGAGGAGGACTACATCAGGCTTATTGGCTCGAATCTGCTGCCTGAGCGGGGGAAATGAGTAGATCCAATAAATTCGGCACTTCTCATTCTATTTCGTACGAGTGCTGTAGAAGGTAGTAAAGCACTCGTAAAGCCGCACTGTGTCTACAGATATAGGCCGAGACTGCATATGCCGGACAAGCGGAGAGCAGATGCATAATTGTCTCCGGCTCCCCATGGCAGGCCCTGCAGTTGACATCAGAGGCCTCCATACGCGTGACACGGCTTCGATAGACAAGGGTGTTGAATACACCATCCTGGAAAGGCTATTATGAATCCCTCGGACTCCGACTTAAGCCCCGCTGACCTTAAAAAAGCAAAAGTCTGCCTTTCGGGTAAGCCATGGTCTTCAAAGCTCTTATAGAAGACACCATGCAATGGCTTATCCTTATGCAGCTCCAGAAGATTACGGCCTTCTGCAGTTCTAACTTGGGCTTTCAACTAAACGGGTCCCAGATCGGTGACAGAGTCTGGGCTTCTCCATTCAGCCTCGAAGATAAGACTGAGTTCATCAGCTGCTCTTCGTGCTGCCTTAAATAGATATGCTCCGACCCCTGCATTTTCATGAGGTTGGACCACGCAGAAGAGGGAATCCGATCTCCTGATTACCTTGCAGGCTACCATTCTGTTGTGCAGACACCCCAAACTCAAAAGTCCCCGGCCTCCCCGATGTCTTGGGAAGTACAGCCGTGGAACGGACGACCTAGGATGCAAACTCCTATTGAAATGCATCATTATGCGTGTTCCAAGGTCGAGTTGTCGCAGCTCCTCTTGTGTCCATTTCACTACTCCGAAAGAGTAGAGGAGCATCGGAACGGCAAGCATATTAGTAGCACACTTATTATTATTATAATTATTATTATTATTATTATTATTTTTAACTATTATTATTATTTTTTTTTTTTTTTTTTTTTTAAGAGGGCGGTGGAAAAACCTTCATAAAGGCATCCAGCAGGGTCCGCACTGCCGGATAGTGTGGGATTACCAGAAGCGCGGCGGGCTCACTCACAGATGTGCCCGCCGGGAAACCAGCGACCTCACTAAAAAACCACCTCCCTTTCCCACGCAGAACATCAGACCGGGACCGCTTTCGCATTACTTCAGCCTGAGTCTTGTTTCTTGCTCTTGATAGCTCTACCGTTCTGGCTTGCGTTGCCTCTCTGTCCTTTCTTTTCTCTTCAGTCTGTCAAGCAGCCGTCATCCCTCTTTGTTCGTAGCAGCCTCTGCACGTAGGCAGCCACTCTGTTCCACCAGTTCTCGTTGTCAAGCATCAACTCGACGATGCTCCGCGGAGTGATTTGACCGATCAGCGTCTCCAGGAGTCTTCTTTCGTCGATCCATCGACTGCATACGAAAAACGTATGCTCTGCGTCGTCTCTTTCATGTCCGCAGTATTTGCACTCCGGTGTCCTGACCTTGCCCATTTTCCACAAATAATGTCGGAAGTAACCGTGCCCGCTAAGGAACTGGGTCAAGTAGAAATCCACCTCTCCGAATTTCCTATTCATCCAGGGTCCGACCCTCCCGATGAGTAGATACGTCCACCTACCTCTTGGGTCGTTCGTCCATCTTTCCTGCCATTCCGTCAGGGTTCGAGCTCTCTCTTCTTCTACTGCCCGTTCTCTGCCCACTTCCACGCTGGCGTCGTAGATTCGCTTCCGTTCGATAGCCAGCAGGTCGATGGGTGGCACGCCCGCTATCACCAGTATTGCGGCCTCGGAGACTGTACGATAGGAGCACGCGATCCGTAGTGCTCCCCTTCGCTGCACGGTGCTCATACGCTTTCTGTATTTCTTCACTCTCATAGCGTCGGCCCAGATCTCTGCCCCGTAGAGCAAGATCGAATGCGTGGTGACCATCAACAGTCTACGCTGGCTTGGCCTCGGGCCGCCCACGTTCGCCATGAGTCCGCTCAGTGCAGCGGTTTTCGTCACGGCTCGGTCGGCCGAGCTCTGTATGTGTGGCCAGTAGGTGAGCTTCGTATCCAAGATCACTCCTAGATACTTCGCCGATACCTTTGTCTGGACCCGTTCTGTACCGATTACCATGGGTACGATCTTGGGGATTCTCTTCCTCGTGAGCAACACGATCTCGGTCTTTGCCAGGGCCAGTTGCAGTCCATGTTGGCTCATCCAGTTGTTGACTCGCCTCATTACTTGGTCGAGTTTCAGTTGCGCCATTTCGGTGTTTAGGGAAACAATAACCGCTGCAACTTCGTCCGCGTACCCGACGAGGAAAGCGTCTCGGGGCATGTCCGCTCGGAGCAGGCCGTCGTACAGCGCGTTCCAGAAGTCCGGTCCCAGTATCGAGCCTTGTGCCACTCCAGCCGTGATTTCTCTTGTCTTCGTTCCTTCGGTCGTTTCGTATTTTATTGTACGGTCTCTCAGGTAGTCCCTGAATATGCGAAGGAGATAAGTCGGAATGCCGAATGTACCCCGCAGCGCTTCAAGGATATCTATCCATCTCGCCGAATTGAAGGCGTTTTTCACATCCAGAACTATTATTATTATTATTACTATTGTTATTATTATTAATATTACACTCAAGAGAAGATCAGAGGTCTGCGAAGACCTGTATTGTTCAATTAGAAAATTAGAAATGATTAATACAATGTGAAAAAAAAAAAACATTGTTTTCCTAAAGATTTCCTTCTATAACTTCCATTGATGGCCACATAGCCTTTGGTCTGAGTTTAAGGTCAGTAGTTTCTTGATATCGTCCTTGAAGTGATCATGTAAGAGTTTATAAGTAAATATCATTGATGTCTTTGATGAGATGGTCGACCAAATTAGTATAGCATATTCCAGAAATTGTCTAGGATAAGATTTAAATGGGATGAGAAATAGTTCGGGTGTAAGATATTGGAAAACTTTGAATAATAGGTAACAAGTTTGGTTGGCTCTTTTTGATATTTTGCCAGTGTGACTGGACTAGGAAAATTTAGCATTGACAGTGACATTGAGACCCACCTGCTCGTTTTTCGTAAAAATAGGTTCATTATTAAACAAATAGATGTGGTAGGGCTTATTGTTTCTCATATGCAATACAGTAGATTTAGACGTGTTAAGATAATTTAACCACGTATCACACCATATTTTAACTTCATCAAGACTATCTTGACCAGAATTCTAGTTTGCGAAAGGATTAGCGTACAATTCTGTATTGTCAGCATAAAAGTTATGTGGAACTGTTATTATTGTGTCTGTCAGAAGAATATATAAGAAACAACACTGGGCTAAGAACAGAACCTTGTGGTAAACCGGACAGAACTTTATGATAAGAAGAGTGGTTAGAACCCACACATACTCAGAATGATCTATAGGTTAAATACGCTTCAAGCCAGGAATTTAAAGAGGTACGAATTCCCAGATGATCCAGCTTTAGGAATAGCCGATTTTTGGGCACTTTAGCAAAGGCATTTGGAAAATCTAAATAAACTAAGTGAACCGAGTCTCCGCGGTCTAGTAGGTATGTCCAATAATTTAGACTTATTAATAAATAGTGGTAGATCTTCGTGAATGAATTGTAATTTTTGTAATTTTCCATATTATACAGGGTATCCCAAGATAATGTGACACATTTTCAAGGATTATAACTTCAATGCAAAATGAGATAACGACGAGTGATTTTAACTTGTGCTCTTAATTTTACAAAAAGTTTTCTTTTGTCATTAATACTAGTTTGTTTTACTTCCACAGGTGCTTGAAAAAAAATTGGCACTTTTTAATTCAAAATTGTGATCATTTTTAAATGGAACACCCTGTAGATTATATTACTAAAAGAGACACTTTTCCTCTTTTCAAAAATGTATAGTTTGATAGAGTTGTACTAAAAAATAAAGAAGTTATTTCAATTTGCACACCAGCCCTTTTCAATAGACCATAATTTTTTTGGAAGATCATATTTTATTTTTTTTTACATTGTCAGTACAGAATAACGGAATGCATCAAAGGATAGATAGGTAGAGCCCGACCAACAGAATGGCCTGCACATTTTCTCGACCTAACGGTATACAGGGTTTTTCACGTAACCCGTTCATTAGAATCTTTCAGAGACTACTACGATCTAGATTTTGAAACTTGGGGCACTGAGGTTTTTGAGTATTCTCGTTTCAAAAAAGTTATGACGTCACTGTAGCACTTCCGGTTGTACCGGAAGTTAGTAGTAACTTCGTTATTTTAAATGGAAAGGTATAGATTTTGTTGCATTTTTGAAATCTACGGAATTTTTTAGGATGTTTTTGTTAATATATCACTATACCAAAAATGAACAGTTCTGGAGATATTTCGATTTTTAAAAAAAATTGACGATACTAAGCCTATATTGTGAGTGTAATATCTAGAACTTCTAAAAAGCTATAACTTTCAAAATTTAAGCAGTAGTAGAGCAGGCAAAGGGCTTTCCAAGAATGTACTGCTTCTGTCGATAGTCCATACGGGATGTTCAAAACTCAAGGGCCAATGTTAAAAACTTCAAACACAAAAAAGTTGTTTTTTTCAAATGGAACACCCTGTGTTTTATCTCATCAGTAGGTACAGAATTAAATTCTACATCGATTGGTATACGCATTCCCTATACCTATCTCCAACAGTTTTTGAGTTATATGCATTTATGTGACAGAAACTTTAGCATCGATAATATGTATCTCTAAATTTTAAAGAAGGCTGAGATACCAAAAAGTTGAACGGTGTTTGTCAAATTACTTTTAGTTGTTGAATTATAGCAGCAATTATACAGCAGAAAATTAAATAATTACAAATGAGTGGTATTTTAAATTTATTTTGTATTCGTGAGGAATTTAATAAAATAGCTACAAATTGTTGTCGTATTTTCAACGAAATATATCCAAATTTATTAACAATGAACAAGATAAAATTCGGAAGATGGAATTGCAATTCCCTCATGTTAGAATTGACATTAAGAGGACATATCACAAACCTATAACTGAAGATGAAGACAAATAACATGTATGATATCAAATTAAAAGTTGAACTGGATATTGCACGTATCCCATAGATAATGTAACCTAAAAAATTATTTGTAACTTTTATGGGCATGATATAACTTTGGACTAAACCTTTTACCTACAAATGTTCAATATGCCTTCCATTGTTATTTAAGCACCAAACTTCAACAACTAAAAGTAATATCAAACTTTTGACAAACACAGTTCAATTTTTTGGTATCCCAGCCTTCTTTAAAATTTAGAGATACATATTATCGATGCTAAAGTTTGTTTCACATAAATAATTGCATATAACTCAAAAACTGTTGGAGATAGGTATAGGGAATGCGTATACCAATCGATGTATAATTTATTTCTGCATCTACTGATGAGATAAAACATAGGGTATTCCATTTGAAAAAAACAACTTTTTTGTGTTTGAAGTTTTTAACATTGGCCCTTGAGTTTTGAACATACCGTATGGACTATCGACAGAAGCAGTACATTCTTGGAAAGCCCTTTGCCTGCTCTACTACTGCTTAAATTTTGAAAGTTATAGCTTTTTAGAAGTTCTAGATATTACACTCACAATATAGGCTTAGTATCGTCAATTTTTTTTTAAATTGAAATTTCTCCAGAACTGTTCATTTTCGGTATAGGGATATATTAACAAAAACATCCTAAAAAATTCCGTAGATTTCAAAAATGCAACAAAATCTATACCTTTCCATTTAAAATAACGAAGTTACTACTAACTTCCGGTACAACCGGAAGTGCTACAGTGACGTCATAACTTTTTTTAAAACGAGAGTACTCAAAAACCCCAGTGCCCCAAGTTTCAAAATCTAGATCGTAGTAGTCTCTGAAATATTCTAATGAACGGGTTACGTGAAAAACCCTGTATAGTTGATTTTTTCATATGGGGTTACGTCAAAGGTTGTTGTTATAGTCCTATTGTACAAAATATAAAACAACTAAAACATAACTAATGTTTTTCAGATCATAACACCGGAAATGTTAGAACTTACCTTCAACAATATGCAGTTTAGATTGCAAAAGTGTATTGAAGAAAACAGTGGGCACATTCAGCAATTTAACCTCAAACATTAAAGATATACAATACATATGTGTGTATAAGCTGAATTCTTCTTATTTGCCGTTTTTGTTTCAATAACTTTGTAATTTATGCTGTAATGTAATTTGTATAAATTTGTATTAAATTAGTTCTTTTCTTAATAATAGCTTTACTTGATGCATACCGTTATTCTGTACTGACAATGTAAAAAAAAATAAAATGTGATCTTCCCAAAAAATTATGGTCTATTGAAAAGGGCTGGTGTGTAAATTGAAATAACTCCTTTATTTTTTGGTATAACTCTATCAAACTATACATTTTTGAAAAGAGGAAAAGTGCCTTTATCGAATAGTTATATAATACAGGGTGTTCCATTTGAAAAATAATTACAATTTTGAATTAAAAAAGTGGCAATTTTTTTTCAAGCATCTGTAGAGGTAAAACAAACTAATACCAATGACACAAGAAAACTTTTTGTAAAATTAATAGCACTAGTGAACCGCTCGTTTCTATCTCATTTTACCGTGGAGTTATAAGCCATTAGAGTGTGTCACATTATCTTGGAACACCCTGTATTATGCCAAGAAAAAACTTTAAATATAAAGTAATTATAATTATACATGTTATAGGCGTTTGAAAAGAATGAAAGTATAAGTTTCCACCCGGTATTTCATAAATTTTATTACATAGAACAGCACATCAGTCTCTTTCAAATAAACTATTCACATCAATAACTAACTTCATTAGAATAAAATCTTGACATCCTCTGAGTAATAAATACAAATTAGTACCCGTATAGTCAAAAATAGATCTTTTGTTTCTAACGACTCCAATTGTTACTTTTTAGTGGCAACTTCCTGTAATCAGTTAAATCATTAGCCTAACAACAGAAATCTTGAAATGTTCACTAAAAATTATTTCCTTTAATTCCCCAGGTCTATTTAACAAATGACTGGGTAATGGGTGTCATAGCGACAATTTACACGGCTTACTGAGCGAGTACGAACAATGCAATGCATTATTGCGGGTAATTTCGATTTTTCAAAGGGGTTTATTAAAAACAGAAATCATAAAGTTGCACTGACGCTCCCATATCCTGTTATTATGATGTTATGGGGATATTATAGACGAAAATGCTTTCATACTTCAGTAAATAAGGTGATTTTCATGATAATTTATTGGCCATTGTATTTATTTAAGTTGCTTGAAATGACTTGGTTTTATAGCAATTACGTTCAATGCCAGTAAATCGTCAAAAAGCAACGCGACACGCCCTTGTTTTGTATAACCATTGAAATGGAGAATGAGAATTACTTCTTATTACACATACATTTTTTATTGTAGAATTGAATTTATGCATATAAATAAATTATATTCAGAATATAAGATCTGGAAATACTATAGAATTAACCATACTTAATTTAAATTTTCTATACTGAAGGGAAATCTTGCTTAACACCGCACTAAGCTATATTTTTTTGAAATTACTAATTATTTATTTTTGCATACTATATAGGTACCTACGTTCATTACAGATACATTTTTTTCTTCAAAATTTCCATTTACCAAATTTCCTTTCCAAAATTTGGCATGATTTGATGTAATTGTAAAAACTGTATAGTTTATTTCAAATATTTTTAAAATATGTATTTTCGAAATTTAAATAATTATTTACCTACAAAATATTTAGTAGTGAATAACTAACTCTGTAAACACTTAATACAGGGTGTCCCACGGTGACGGTCCAGTAGAAGTATCTCGAGAACCAATTAAGTTATTAATTTGAAATTTGAGGCGAAGTCAAAGTGAGCCATGATCTACTTGATGAAAATATTTTGCAGTTTCCTCCACGTTTGGTTACACCGGAAGTCGACATTAACTTCGTTATTTTAAATAAGACACCCTATATATTTCATTTCTCAATTCTACGTGATTTTCTGCACATTTCATATAGGATATCATATACCTACCTTCAACTGTTTTTGAAATATTGACATTTTTCAACTTTGAAACCGTGTAATATCTAAACGGTTTTGAGATCAAGCAAAACGGTTTGCACATTCCTCTCTTAACTTTTTATAAGCTATCGTTTGACACTAATTTTCAGGCTATACGCAATTTATATAAATAAGCAAAATATGGTTAACTTCAAAGCAATCTAATAGTTTTAAAAATCTAAACAAGAAAGCTATAGAAGCCTATGTAATAATGGCATACCAATATACGTACAGACACGGTTTAAAATATACCAGTAATTACCACTAAAACGCCGTTATAAAAATAACCCGCACATGAAGAGAGGAAACAGTTCTTCAGAGTATCCCTAATGGAAAATATCCGATAACGCATTATTAGAATAAAAGTTATAAAAATAAAAAAATTTAAGCCAACAAAACACGTGGCCGGAGAGGCAGAGAATTTCTTGATAAAATGTTATTTTAGTGTACTGTTAGTAAATCAACTTAAAGTAAGCCTCAAGTATTGTGCGTCCTTTTCCAATAAACCTTTCAAATCGTGCATAGGGGGGAGCTATGTATATCTTAAATCACTTTGTTTAATTTAATAGTCACCTTGGGGACATTTTCCGACATTGGGAAATTATCGAGAATTACAAAAAAGATGCACGAAATGATTTTGCTAATTATCGACCTACAGCTATATTAAATAGTTTTTGTAAGGTCTTTCAACGTGTTGTGCATAGCTTTATTTCAAATCATGTCTCTAATATACCCGAACAACATGGTTTTATAGAGGTCAGTC
The DNA here is from genome assembly GCA_963924545.1 of Pogonocherus hispidulus. Classification (NCBI taxonomy): domain Eukaryota; kingdom Metazoa; phylum Arthropoda; class Insecta; order Coleoptera; family Cerambycidae; genus Pogonocherus; species Pogonocherus hispidulus. The sequence continues at coordinate 35,771,567 of OZ004697.1, read as the reverse complement.
CACAATTTCCAACCTTACTACCAAAACCCAATTTATCTTTGTTTCAGATGGGGAAAGTCAGGTAGATTTCATCTATGCTGAGTTCTCTAAAACATTCGACAAGTTAGTTCATGCTATTATTTTAAAAAACTTAAAAATATTCGATAATGCCTCACTTTAAGTTATGTGAATCTTATCCAACGTGATTGTTCCCTGAGTACCTCAGGGTTTAGTTCTGGGTCCTTTCTTTTTTATAATATTTATTAACGACAATGCTAATGCTATGAACGTATATTATATGTTATACGCAGATGGCCTCAAATTATTTTTTAAAATTACTTCTCTTTCTGACTGCCAGAATATTCTGAACAATAATAGACTTCTACTAAATACGAGCTAATGTAATATCATATCGTTTCACCGGAAAAATAATCCATTTTTATTCAATTATACACTTGATAATAACATTCTCAAGAGGCCTGCTGTAAAAGATTTAGGTGTACACGTTGATTCAGAGCAAGACTGAAGAGCGCCAGAAGAACCTAACAGGAGGAGACCCACGAATCGCCCATACCTATCACTGTTTGTGATCGTGGTTGGTGAAGCATGGGGTCCACATCTACGAGGCAGTCCAGGTCTACAGCGATAGGTCAAGTCTACATCATTCCAGGTCACGACCACGGTAAATGGATATTGGCGTTGATCCAGAACATAGTTTTTCTGGCCACATTGAGTCCTATGTAGCTGGTGCCTTTATGAAGTCTTGATTTCATAATGATCAATTTTAAAGCTTTTACTATTTTATCTACCTACATTACGACTCTTGCTTAATACATTTGTGAGATCAAGACTTGAATACGAATCAGTTATATGGAGTCCTATTTATGCGATTTATGTTACTTTGTTAGAACGAACTCGCGCAGATTTTTTATTTCAGTCTTTATGATAGATGGGATTTATCCTGCAAGGGTTACCCCGCAATGTGTATTTTACGATCACTTCAATATGCAAAGTCTATTAGTGAGACACAAAACTCATTCTGTGGTCATTATCTTTAAAGTTATTCATTATATAATAAAATGCGGTTCAATTTCAAGTACTAAGTTTAGAGTATCAAGACTGAACACTCGTTATAATGATTTATTTACATTACCACCAGGTAGCACTAACATTTTATTGAAATCATCCATATACCAAGTGATAAGTAATTATCAAGATGTTGAGATAACTTTAGATATTTTGTCATGCACTCTTAAGAACATTAAGAATTTGCTTATATGATTTGATAAACATACTCCTTCTACCTGTTGCCTAGTTTGTATTTCTAGTCATTATTTACAGTATCTATATAATATGTAATCTTTTTATAGTCGTTATTAGATATGTATGATCCATCGGGTGTGTTTGTATATTTGATATGATTATGTGTATGTACATTTTGTACCTAATTTTTGTAACTATGTTGCAAAATGTGACATATTTTTTGGGACGTTTTTTAAATAATGTAATAATTCAAAAATGAATATTAACAGTTCTCCCGGTGACAAAAGTCTAATAATTAGTAATATCAAGTGAATTGTGATAATAATAATGAATTGCGCCTTTTCCCCCTACATAATTGTATTACTAACGCTGAGAGTGAAATCCTCGAGACATTAGTAGTAAATAAAAGTCTTCAATTGCGAGAATGATGGCAACACGACGTTTTAAAATAAACAAAACGTCAATAGGAGAGTTTCAAATAAATAAACAGTTATCCGTTTTCTATGTGTGACTTAATTTTAGGGAAAGATGAACGGATGAGCTTGAAATGTGTTGGATTTATTGTTATTTAGTGTTAAGATACTTTGACGACAGGTTTATGAGTAATTATGTCAGTAGTGTTTAGGTAATAAATGGTTCTATATATTTTTTCAGTAGGTTTCCCAACCGTAGTAATTCAGATATTCGTCAGCAGCGAATTGAAGTCATTGAATTAATTAAATATTTTGTTCCTACTTTTTTGTTGGCGAAAAGAATTGTGTGTAGTGGAATGCAAATAATTTGCAAACTGTCTCGCAACAAATGAAAATAATATATCATATATCGTTTTAGCAAAAGGGAAAATTAGAATAAAAATTACCAAGTATTTAAAAAAAAAACTTCCCCGATCAACTTGAAAGTACTTTTTCTATTAATAATTTTTTTATCGACACACATTCACATCAATGCGTTGCATAATTTTACAAAATATTCATTATCACTGCAGATACACCAACTTTTTCTCTATCTATTTTACTAGAGTTAAGATACCTTAAACTAAGTAATATTCCACCACTGACGTAGTTTTCCACATAACACCAAAACACTATACTGCACTCGACGCGCGTTTCGCCAACCAAGTTGGTATCATCTGGAGATGATTAAACCTGTTTTAATCTTCTCCAATTTGGTTGTAATGACACTCTATTTAATGAAGCAATCGAATCATTGCTATGTTTAATCATTCTATAGTTCATCATCTTGATCTTTCTCTGGATCGTTTCTTCAAAGAAAGCTTTCAAAGAGCAAAGCGCGATCTTGAGAAATATATACAAAGAAATAATCTAAGGGAATATCTTATCAAGACAAAGGATAGAGAAGAACTTTGTATTGGGCAGAGCTGCGAGGTCGCAGTTCTTGATTTGGGTGCATGCGCATGTGGGAATCCCAGAAAATGAAAAGTTGATGAATTAGTTTGCTTTGGCCAAACTCTAAACAAATGTACTTACGGCTTACCATAACAGGTGCACGATTTTGTTAAAGACCTAGCAAAACTGTGACTACTAAACCGCAGTTGGATAACTCTAAACCAAGTCGTGTGAGTTGAAAAAAAGACACTTGTCCTGGATAGATATAGAGAAAGATTCAACTTCAGTATGAAAATGATATTATTTCAATTTCTGGGGCATTGTGTGACTCTGGGGAGGCTAAGTAACGGGCACCTTTGACATTCAAGAGTCAAGAGCTGTAGGAGGTGGATTCTATTTCATGGACCGATATCTTGATATTCTTTAGAAAGTCAGATAGTTTCGAGGAAGTCGAGAAACAATAAATGAGAAACATGTTTTGTGACTTACTCTCCCAACTTCAGCTGTCCCAGTACTAACCACTACTTCTACTGCTACTCTTTTCTCATCTTCATCCAGGAAATGTATGTGTTAAAAACGTAAAGCAGCTAAGGCTATGCAGTTAAGCAGTGTGCAAGTCATTTTACTTCAAAATTATACTTATGGTGAATTTTCTCATGATGAAAGACACCATTTGTACCTTTATCACCATCCATATAACTTTTTTTAGGATTTGAATAGGAATCTGGGTGGGCACCATCTTTCTAAGCTGCATCGTAGAGTTAGAGTTTGATATAAAGCCTAAACTCCAAAGGGGTTGGAACGTTTGGTGTGAAGATAATACTGACGTAGTTTTCCACATACCTAACACCAATACACTATGCTCCACTTGACGCGCGTTTCGCCAACCAAGTTGGCATTATCTGGGGATGGTTAAACCTGAAGTTTTAGAAAAGAAGAAGAAAACTTAACTGAGTTTTAATCATCTCCAGATGATGCCAACTTAGTTGGCGAAACGCGCGTCGAGTGCAGCATAGTGTTTTGGAGTTATGTGGAAAACTACGTCAGTGTTATCTTCACACCAATGGTTCCAACCCCTTTCAAGATTACGATGGCTTCATGGTCAACGGAACTGAATCTGTATCATAAAGCGAGAGGTACGAAACCTCTGAGGCTAAAGCCAACAAAACTCAGTTTAAATAATCTCCAGATGATGCCAACTTGGTTGGAGAAACGCGCGTCGATTAATATGTTTCTGACGGGTTTAGCAAGTTTGGAAGAGGTCACACAATCACTGGCAATCACTTTGTAGTGTATCCCGGTGAGTTGATGGTGAAACGTCTACAAGACCTCTTCATAGGAATAATTATTAGTTACTTTAACGTATCCTATGAATATATGCTGTTTTATCGGATTTATATCTGATGCTCGCATACCTATATGGCCTGACAGCTCTGCTTGCTGAACCATCGTCCTACATTGTATCTGAAAATAAAAAATGTGTGTTAGTGAAACCAGACTCCAGGTTAACTTGTAGACTCCTCAAAAACTCATTTCTTTGCATCAGAAAAGATAGGTGAGTTCAAAGTATTGACTTTCCAGGAAAAAAATAAATTGTTAATGTGTTGTGTTACCAATGAATGAAATTATGATGCTCTGTGATGGATGACTCAATACTATTCACATACACACATTCATATACATCGACATGTCTCATCAAGCCATTGATATTGCGAATGCAAGTAATATAAGGTTTGAAGTACTTATAATATTGAAGGTTAAACGCAATATGTACTATAATTCAAATACACTTGGGGTGGGATATGCAGGATTTTGCATAATCTTGTTTGGTTGATGAGTACAAGTACCAAGATACACCTATAAATAAAATTATCGTAGTACCTATTGTTAAGGTAGACATTCATTTTTTTTTGTGGAAGACTATTTAAAAAAAAAACATTAAAACTGGTTTCCCATACGGTTAAGAAGACACGGTTATACCACATGCGATCGGGCAAGCCGTCGTAGTTACTTAACGTTAATATATGTAATTGAAATGAAGGCTAAGCAACGTGGTCCGCGGTTAGTATTTGGATGGGTGACCATTCAGGGAACACCCGTGATGTCTATCTGCACGTTACGGTAGCATGTACACAGAAGCTATACAAACTTAGGCGAGGTTTGGATGGAAGACGTACCATCCCTCGAATAGAATGTATAGCCGGAGATCCGTTGTCCATGGGATAATAGGCAAGTAAAAGAAAGATACTAGCATACACCCCACTACAAAAACTGGGGATTTGGCAAAATTTCCGGGTTGGGGGTTGCTCGTCTCCTGGCGTCGATGATTGATCTTAGTAATACAAAAAATATGCGATGGCCAAATTGAAACAGAAATGCGGATTTCACTAATTTTAGCATTAAAAATGTTCGAAATGAAGGTTAATTAATACACTCACCGGATACCTACTTGTAGGTAAGTAAATGCCGTATTTCTATCCTCAATCAGTAAAAATAAAAAATACAATCACAATACAGTTTTTCCGGCAAAGATTAAACTGTACTAGACAGTTTCAAGGACTATATACCAAAAGTTACTCTAAACGATATTTGGCGCAGTCGTACGGATGATACTCATCATAACCACATGATACTGTTATAATATATTATACTATGGGCCACTTTATTGCATTTATATACAATTTATATGATACATTTATTGCATAAAGAAATATATATTTTATGTACTTGCATCAAAGAAATTTAATTAATCTCTACAAAATTCCCTTGAGAGAATCTATTTGAGAAGTCTCTTCATTAACCAACATTTAGATAGAACGTGATTGACGCTTACGTTATTCCTTATGAAAAGAAATTGTTAAAAAATGCTGTTAAAAATGAATCACAATAAAGGATAAATAAATTAATTGTATCACTATTTAACTTCGAAAATATTGTTGGTCACAATAGTTATAAACACTGTAGGCGTACGAATTAAAATTTATAATCCAATGCCAAACCAAATTCCAGAAATTCCACAAATCCCATGTACAAAAACTTTCTACGCGACGTGTACCTCATAACAATGTATTGTGCGTTCTGAAACACTCTTGGCTCGGAGCCAATGGGAGTGACTTTGCCTGGCATAGGCGGGTACATTCTTAACCACAACCAATCCAACTGTGACGCCGGTACAGTCCGTGCACCAAACACGAATAATTTAACCATTAACGTATATTAGAGACGGTGTGTGTATTGTAACATACTCGTTTATATTGTAATAAACGATTAGATCACTTGGATAAGGCTAGCATACGATCATGACTGGAACCAGTTGGAAGAAAATATGAATATTATATGGGATGGAGTACGTTATGGGGTCTTTTTGTAGTCTCCAAGATTATCAGTGTTATTATTGAAGATTAGATATCGGTGAAGTCAGCACGAACACTTGGAGATACAATAATCGAATAAGACCGTTTCTCGCTGTGCAGTTGTTGTACAGTTACAGTATGTCAAGGTCACTGGCAAGATTGATCTGTTTATTAACTGTCAGTGGTTGAGTTGCCCGGGGTATCTTATATAAATGCAGATGATCTACCTACAGAACCTATGCAACATTTACTACAAACCGACTATATTATTCCGTATGATACTTACTGCTAAAACCTTTATTTGATAGGTTGTATTTTATTTGCATAATTTGCATTGCGGAGAGTTATAGCGGGTACCTACCTATATTCTAATCCAAAAACTTAGTAGGGTATACCCTCAGAGAGCAACGTTTTACTTTATAATGGCTTTATTATACAAAGCTATATAGTAATTTTCAGATTACTTATAGGAAGTAGGTATGCGTCAGTGAGGGATATTAAAAACATAGGTATTTTAATATCTACTGTTTCGATCTGTCACCTTAATTACCTATCTTTTATGATTTTCTATTCAACCACTTCTTTGAAATATGAATACTTATAGGTGCCTATACAGTTGCTTACTTAGACAGCAATTTTTCACATAATTTGTCTTTTTATTTAAAATACCTTATAGGAGGTACATTTAAATACGTCTGTAATCTGGATCTTCCACGTCGCCCCAAGTTACAACAATTAATCATTCGTCTTCTTTCTTCCATCTAGTGCGAGGCCATCAAAAGAGAATTGTAGAATATAATTAATAACCTAACCTAGCCCAACTTAGTAACTAGACAGATAAAACAATATCGGTTTAGATTTTTCTCGATTCGGAGCAACTATGCGAAGCATTATACAACCGAAGTATTAAGCCCACAGGAATAAAGAGAGAATTCTAACCACTATACCTACATCTTATAGAAGGGAATGTAGGTATAGACTAAGGTAAACTTGCGTCATCCCTTCAGTATAATCGCCGTATATAGGGTCCTTGGATCAAACTCTAATTTTCATTATTTATTTATTTATTTATTTATTTTAGTTACAATGCCCAACGGGAATATAGCGGAACTTAGAGGAATATATAAAAGATTGACCAGAAAAATTGAAGAAAACAAGTAAAATATTGCTGTCCTGCACTCAATTTATGAGTTCTAAGTTGTATGTTCTGCAACCTACGTCAAAAATCTTCAAAATATTGACAATTATAGATTTACGGAAAGATGAAAGCTGAAAAATTGGACCAGAAAAAACGAACGAACGCAAATTCTGAAAGTAATCTTATATTATGCCAAGATACATTGCAAGCGAAGAATATAACACCTAGGTATACCTCAGTAAGGTGAAGCGCATTTTCTTATGGGACATTTGATTACTTACTGTGAAGAAATGGAAATTTTGTTTTTATGTGTAGGAAGGTATATGTCCATTCTTACTGTCTTGTTTCCGAAAAAGTGTGTGGATATAATATGACAACCATTGTGGGATATATTTTAACATGCAGATTCCGTACATAATTCCGGTTACAATTTTTTATTTAGTAGAGTAGTAGAGTAGAGATTTTCCCTGTTTGAATCCTAGCAAATTTTCTATGCTTAATTCATGAAACCGTACTCTATCAAGCATTTCTGATACTTTGCCTCAATGTCCTTGATTAAATATAGATTTACTTAAATGTACACAGTAAAAAAAGACAAATGGTAAAATTACTAAGTGGTAATCGTAATTTGCTGCAGTGTTATTTTTAACACGAACTGGGTGATATAATAATTACCTACTTTTAGAACTCATATTACACGAACGATATAGCCGCCAAGTTTGTAGAAGTACCTACTCATAAATTGTACCAAAATTTATAAAACCGTGTGTTAAAAATGAATCAATCCGCCATAAATACGGAATAATTACACGGTGAATAATTAACTATTACACATTACCTTGTAAAATCTACTGTGTTAAATTACTTTTAATGTAATGTAATAATACACTAATATTTCTAACACTGCCAAGTGTGGAATATATACACACTGATGAGTGTTAATTCAGTGTTAAAATTACTCGTTTTTTTTTACTAACTATGTAGATCTAATTCCCTATAATTACCTATAACAAAGTAAAACCTAAACCTAACCATTAACTAATAAAAAATATCCAATAGGTAGGTAGGTACACCACTTTTTTGCTGATCCACCATAAATAAAAAAATCTGTGGATTCCTAAATATTCTGTTTCAATAAAATAATAGATTAAGATCACATCAGTTGAAAACCTAATTGAACCAATTTCCTGTATTCATCAATTTGGAGCAAAAAACGGGGTCAACTGTGTGAAAAATCAACAAAGAAAAAATCCAGTGGGTTGAGATCGGGAGAACGCGCGGGCCAGGCCACTGGACCTCCTCTTCCAATCGATCGGCGGGGTAATTGCTGGTACAGATACTGTCGCACGTTCAAACCAAAATGTGGAGGTACCCCGTCATGTTGAAATCATCTATTATTTCTATTATCTAAAGAAACATTTTCTAATAATAGAAGCAAAACATTCGACAGAAAATGGAAATAAATATCTGCGTTCAAACGAGCAGGCAGTAAGTGAACTATAAGATTCTGTGCAACAATACTAGCCCACATATTTACAGAAAATTGTTGCTGGGATCTCCTATAGAGACCACAGCGTGAGGATTTTCATCATGCCAAATGGGGCTGTTTCTTTTATTATAATAACCATCGCGCTTGAAACATGCTCATCAGAAAACAATACTATTCTCCCGAAGTGAGGTTCTATTAAATTGTGACCCAAAAACCATTGGCAGAAATCTAATCGATGTAGATAATCTTCAGGATTTAAAGCTTGTACGCATTTTAAATGATAGGGGTAGAGGAGTTGTTCATGCATGACACGGTGTACCATCGACTTGGAGGATTCCATTTGGTATGCAATTGCGCGAAAACTTGTGGATTGATTTTCCTCCACACGGTGTAGAACTCCTTCAAATTCAATCCTACGGGCTGTTCTTGGACGACCACCACCACCAGGATGTTTTAGGTTCCTCTTTCTCTAAGACGACGATGGATGGAAGCAACGGTTGACGGCGTTCCGGATATCTTTGTCCATACAAACGTGCGGTTTTTCTTCCATTACAATTTACTGCACCATAAACAAGATGCATATCGGAAAGTTCATGAAATGAGAAATTATTGTCCATTTTCAATACCAATTTTGAATAAAAATCAACAAAGTTAATGTTCTGTTGCCAACTAGGTAAATAAGTTAATAATAATACTACGGTCTTAAAATTGGCATCTTTGTAATGTGTATTGTGATAAAGGTTTTTTTTCTCCCAACAAGAAGCGTAGTTGAAACAAAAAGTGTTGAACGAAATACAGTAGTGTCCAACTAAATCAAGAATTAATTTAGTTATTTGGGTATAATTTAAAATATTTTATTGATCTACAGCCCTAACGGCTCATTTGCAGACATATTATGTTTATTAAACAAAAAGGTTTATTTTCATATCCCCTACCACCCCTTAAAGTTTGTTAGTATGTTTTTGGGACTGAATTATAGCAAGCTCAATTAGGTAGATATGTTTAACGTACTTACATAAAATGACAGTAAATCTTTATTTAAATAAGTATATATTGGCGCTAAATAAACTTTCCAAATTCTTGGCAAATCTTGAAATTTTGACATACAGCATTTGCGACATGCAATATTGATACTAAGTATAGTACATTTTCAAATTTTTACAAGATAAATTAATTTTCATACCAATAAAATAGCAATACCTACATATAGGTTGTAATTTAATTTTGTATTTGTGTTATTTTATTTCTTCTTGTACGAGGGGCCTGGTAGCGCAACACAAGTATGATTATTACTAGTGGGTAGGACTTGTTATATTATGGTTTCCGCTGAGCCTATTGATTATGTAAGAAAAATGAACGGCTACTGTTCAGTGAGTGCATACCTCTCTTCCATTCTAATGACCGGAGCCTCTGACGATGTCACGATGTTGGTATAAAGATGGTCAGATATGGGGCACCTTTTATTCTATTCTTGTTCTATTTGGGTACAATGCCACAAAAGGATAATTATAGTACTAACAGTATCTTTAAATGCAATCATTATGTCACTAAAAATGAAAGGAAATCTAAACTATTAAATGAACATAGAAGTTTAAAAAAATATACTATAAAATGATATAATAATTATATGATATTTAATATTTGTAAACGATTTTAATAATTTTAAATGATTCGTCTTCGATGGGCAGACTTTGGACAACAGGACACGGCATATACGGTTTTAGTCCGATTTTAATGAAATTTGAAACACAGGATATCTCAGTTAATAAAAGAAAAAGTTAAGAGGAGCCTCAGTGAAGTGTTTTTTTTTTAAGCCTTGCTTTTAAGATCGTTGCAAAAATAACCCTTTTAATATTTAAATTTAAAAAATAGTAAAAAGTATTAAGTGGAAAATTATTTTCACAGCATAACTGAAGGAATTGAGAACTAAGTTCACACAATTATTTTTGCCTGCTTGAAAATAAATTGGTTTTTGTGAATAGTCCGATTTAAGTTTCTAATATTTTCATCTTCCAACATTTCTTGGTCGTAGCGTCTGGATTATTGGTCAAATGTTGTTTATTTTAACTTGTATTTAACCAGTATCAATGTAGATACTACTATTTAATAATAATATAGGTACCTATAGGTATTTAGGTCAGACTATCCATTTCATGTGTTGATTTTTATGAGCATATAGAATAATGGAAATGTACTAATACAACTGATTGCCAGATTCTAATTATGGGCATAACACGAAAGTGCACTTGACTGTTTGTAAGGAAATCAAATACAGGGTGTCCCACCGGAAACTTCATCGATCGATTGCTAGTCATTCGACTAAAATATTTTTTACAATGATGACACTTCCTTTTATACAGGAAGTAGATGTTAACTTGCTTTTTAAATAGGACTCCCCACATATTATTTTATTTTTATATTTTACGCGGAATTCTAAACACATTTTATGTATAATTTCATGTACCTACCTAAAGTCTAACCATCTAACCAATTATGTTTGCAGACCGAAAAATAATTACCAATTTTTCTTGTACCGGGGAGCCTTATTATTTAATTTGGGTTGGTTTCTACGGAAAAAGGGGCCTACTTTAGCAGATTTCGTATAATACTTTGATAATTATTGACACATGGTGCTCAAAAAAGAAGAATAAAAATTATATCAAAAAACTTGAAAAATAATTTTTTTTTTTTAATGGAAACTCCCTCTTTTTATAATTTTATCTTTATTCAGTATTAAAAATAAGGCTAATTCCGAAATTGTCTATTCCGAAAATTTGTCCGAAAGTAATTAATAATAATTCCCGGCATAATTGTTGATCATTTTTAGCAAGTAGGTGACAGTAATATTTATTCAGCACTCGATTGTTTTCTAACACCAGCCGTCAAGGCAACTAAAAGTAACTGAAGCTTGAAAAAATTTACTTGATAGTTTTTTCAATTTATTTTTTATTCTTCTTTTTTGAGCATCTTGTTTTAATACTTATCAAAATATTATACGAATTCTGCTAAAGTAGGCCCCTTTCTACATAGAGACCCCAAATTAAATAATATGGGATGCCAACCCAAATTAAATAATAAAGGCTGCCGTAAAGTCAAAATTGGTTATTATTTTCCATAGATTATTTTTTACATAAAATTTTAAACATAAAAAACGTTTAGACTTAGAAGAATAGGACTTAATACATGAAATATTACGAATATATTCGAATACCTATTACTCATAACCTAAAAATGAAATAATATATCATGGTATATTATACTTAAAATAATCAAGTTGACACTTACTTCCGGTATAACAAGCAGGAAGTGCTACCATCGTGAAAATATTTTAGCTGAATGACCCCCCGTTGACTTTGGCTTGCCACCATCTTCTCAGCGATGGAATTCTCGGTGGTACAGAGTGATCGATTTAACTGGAGAAATGAGTTTGTCTGATAAATGGCCAAGTAAAACAAATTATTTTAAAAAGTATTGCATTTTTACTTACTTTTACAAGAAGGTAGGGTATAGAAATACAACAAATATCATTACAACGCTAGTCTACGCGACGCTTCAAAAATATTTCTTCCAGCAACCACACATTTTTTTATTGTCACACCAAAGATCCCTTAATTTTCAATATTTTTTTCTATATATATAAAAAATTTTTATGTTTCCATTATTTAGAATGTTATGGGCAATTCTCTGGTGATTTTTTCTATCTCGTAATTATTGCACGATACAGTCAGACATATAGATCTTTTGCAATACTCTTTCTAGTTCAATTTGTTCAATTTTTTAATTGCATTGGAGGACTACCGCAATGCTTTTAAATTATAGGGTGTCATTTAATAGGTTTATGTATTTTTAAAATGGTGTCATTGTCATTAACAAAGTAGGTAACGATATAGGAATTGCTTATAACTTTCCAAATAATGGAAACAAAAAAAAATATTAAATACAAAATATATTCAAAATTAAGGGATCTTTGGAGCGACATAATAAAAAATGTATGTTGCTGAAAGAAAAATTTTTGAAGCATCGCGACTCCTAGCGTTATAATATTTTATGTATTTTTACCTTTGCTCCTTGTAAAAGTATTTAAAAATGTAAATGTTTTAAAATAATTAGTTTTTCTGGGCCGTTTCCCAAAAAAAACTCATTTCTCCAGTTAAATCGATCAACTGTACACCCTGTATGTAGGTATGCAAGTAGGGTACATTTTACTAGAATGTATTTAGTGATACTGACGTAGTTTTCCACATAACACCAAAACACTATACTGCACTCGACGCGCGTTTCCCCAACCAAGTTGACAAAACGCGCGTCGAGTGCAGTATAATGTTTTGGTGTTGTGTGGAAAACTACGTTACTGTCTTCACACCAAAGGTTCCAACCCCTTTCAAGAATGTATTTAGTTGGTATCTTGTACTGAGACAAAATAATAAAATATCTTTGTATTGGAAGCTACTGTAATTTACCTACTCTTCTACCTACCCATATTACCTACATATTCTAAATTTATACGAATAACGTATACACCCCTTCGAAATTTAATGACAAATAATTAGAACCTATTTTTCTAGAAAAATAAAAATGGTTTCCGAAATCGATATCATTAATCATTGCCTTGCCTACCTCCTACACCAATATTTTAATGTAGAAGCAAAAATGTAGTATCTAATTGATATTCGAAGGTCTATTTGTTAATATTGATTTAAAATATTCTTTTTATGAACTAATCTATGCGTAAATTGCTACTGTGCTGAGAAGGTCAGAGCGCTAATCCTAATGCAAAAAGCTTCTGTAAACCTCGAAGTTCCCAAATCGGTAAGATCACGAAATTAATTATTCAAAGAATAAAGGTTTATTGTAAACAATAATTTGTATGAGTTAGCTGTTAAAAATGTCTCGATTTTCCTATTCATGTAGGCAATAAAGGCTCCAGCATTACATGTATCAATTCAAAATTGACCTGAGACTGCATGGAACTTCTAAAACTGAAAAATACAACGCAGTATCGCTTAAGGGAGCCAGTCTGTAAGGGAATACTGCAGACAACTTAACCGGAAAATAATCTCCAGATAACTGTATACATTCGAAATCTATATGCGAAATACCAAAAAACCTCGGTGCTCTAGGTGAACTAAAAGGGAGTACTACCTACTCTAATACTGACTCCAAATTCCAAAGAAGAGCAGGACAATCCTTGCTGTTAATTTATCATCAAGAACACTGATATCTTATCTTGCAGCTAAGTAAGAATCAGATATGGCAAGTGACGAGGCTATCAACTATAGACTGTGCCATGAGAACGTATTTAGACAGAACTGGCATACCTATACAATGAGGAACATATCTGTATACTTTATAATTAGGAGCAGAAATCATCATCTCAGGTCATCTTTCATAAATATGGAGTCATCATAAAGTAAGGGGTATACTTTAAAGTCTTAGATAATTTTAAGAAATCAAGGCAGTAGCTAAAAGTAAATGGAATCTAGTTGCTTTAATAATTGGATTTTAATGTATCTATGAAAAATAAAAAAAGAGTTGTCGAATCAACTACTGGTACAAGTGTCAAAGGTAATCGTTGCGATTTAGGGAATTGTTCTCAAAATAAAACTCAAAAATTTAACCTTTAGTAAGAAGGATCTACAAACAAGAATTGGATTACTACATTACTAATGTTATTGTGAATGCGGCAGAAATTACACTGCTGGATTACGAAGATATCGTACGAAAATGGGTTTGAGAACAGGGCCCTGTCGAATGAAAGCGTGCCGTAATTTGATTAGCAAATTTGAAAGATCAGGGTCTGTAACTGACCTACCGAGATCAGGAAGACCAAGGATTAGTGATGTCCAAGTTGTAATCCTTCGGGAAAATCAAAACATAGCCAACACTAATCCGTTAGCAATCAGTAGTGTGAATTCGATATCAAAACGATTGCAAATAGCATTTCTTTCTAAATGGTGGAGTCAATACTCAAAACTGTCGAATATGGTCAACAGATAATCGACATGAAATCATTCAGGCAGGTCTTCATGACAAGAAAGTCACCGTTTGGTGCGGATTGACATCTAATTTTATCATTGGACCATACTTTTTTGAGAAGATACAGAATGGAGAGGCCGCATCTGTAACTGTGACTGGTGAACGATACCTGCATATTTTACGAGATTATACCATTCCACGGATACAAAACGAACACGAAGGGATTGAAAACATGATTTCTATGCAGGATGGAACATGCACCCCCGCATATTTACCGACCAGTTAAAGAATTTTTAACTGATATTTTTCAAAATCGTATTATAAGTAGATATTTTGTAAATTCATGGCCTTCAAAATCACCTGATCTTAACCCAGCTGATTACTGTCTGTGGGTTATTTAAAAAATTTGGTGTTTAGAACATGACCAACAACGCTGAAAGAATTAAGACTATTAGAGAGCGAATTGCTGCAATTAAACCAGAAATTCACTAAATTTCAATTTTTCTGTTATATTAAACACCATAAGTATCTATTCTTACATATTTGAATAGTGCTTTTTCTCATGAATATGTTGACATAGGGTCATGGGTCTATATCTTAAAGTAAAGGGGATTCCTCCAAATGTATGTATCAACCCCTACCTACCCTATCAATTCCCTCGTGAGTGAACGCTTTTCCCAAATATGTAAAATATTTATATAAGATTTGCAATACTTTACCTTTTGATATTCTTTAATGTCGGAGTTTATACAGACTGAAAAAGATATCTAGACGTGTTCAATCAATAATATTTTCGGAATTTTCCCCATGGTAATATTTGTTCATTAATATTATTTTGACAATTTGACTTCATAGCTCTTTTTCTAGACAACTCTTGGATTATAAAAAAGTTATCCACAAGTATTTAGTTTGAATGAGTCACGATATCAGAATATCTAAAAAAAATAATAATATAAAGCAAGGTTATAATTCGTTTTTTAAATTAATTGATAATTGTTGCGCGGAATTAAACTTTTAAAACTTTTCTTATTTTGATAACTACTCTCCCCCTGTCAACCCTCATTGCACTATTTTCTTGCACCCTGTATATTGTTGACTTCTTAAAAAGTAGAAAGTATGCAAATCCTGTATGATGACCGGATAAATCAACATAATGTACTACCTACTGCTTATTATCTTTCGTTATGATTTATTGTTAGAGGTTAAAGGCATCGAGTTTTTATTCCATGTCATTTCTAGATAACCCAATACTAGTACACCACTTTTGGATTTTATTCTAATATATGTCTTCAGTGACTCATCAAAGCACAACCGACGACACTGGACTTAGGAACTCGAGATTGTAGATATGGTTTCCTCTTATGAAGTTTGGGACATCCAATTCCTACAGAGGCGAGAAGGGGTGTTGAAGGAATTGACATACTTTGAAGTAAATTAGGAGGTTTATATTGCTAGAAAAATAACTTTGTACCTACTCATATATTTTGCTAAGTTTGAAAATAATATACTACTGTAAACGTACGTATTTTTATAAACAGTGAGGTTTAAAACTCTGGAACGCCCCAAATAACTTTCAAAATATTGTTTTTTTGCAAAAACGCTCAGACACGTCAATTTTTGATTCTACTTTTCTGTATTTTTGAGGTATTGATTTATTTGTACAGTGACGTATCACTGAGGTGCAAAAAAAAATTTTTTTTTAAATGGCAACCCCAGTTTTTTATTCGGAATTCATGAAAAACACATTTTTTTACGTATCTTTGATTAAAACTTTACAGGAAAAAACCTTTATAGGGTTACAGAAGAAATTTTTCGATATAAATGCAATTTACAGTTAAAAAACCTACAATTGTTCTCTAACTTTAAACCGAGTATTTAACCTGGAATTTATTGAAACCAAACAATATCATTGCTTCATCTAATGTCAAAATTTTAATTTGTTTAACACGTACCAAAATTTAAATCCATAATTTTGGTATTTCATTGTTATTATTTTATTGTTTATCTCGTATTATTCATTTAATAATGTCTGTTTCGGAGAAAGAACGGATTGAGATACTTATAATGGTTGGTTACGGGGATAGAAGGAGAACTGCAACAGAAGTGTGTGAGCTGTTTAATAATACTCATCAAAATCGACCACCAATTGTGCGTTCAACAGTGAGTAAAATTATTAGTAAATACAGAGAATATGGTCACTCTCGTGATTTACCAACAGGTCGTACCAAGATTGATGAAAATACTCAACTTGATGTTTTATTATTAGTTCAAGAAAATCCCCATGTTTGTATCCACCAAGTTGCCGCAACCATGGACATAAGTAAAAGTTCTGTTCGCAAGATTTTACTTAAACATAAATATCATCCATACAAGGTAACACTGGTTCATGAGCTTTCAGAAGACGATTTTGATCGTAGAGTACAATTTTGTGAAATCATGCAGGAACGTTGCAATAACAATACCATCTCAGTAAAAAATATTATTTTTTCTGATGAGGCCCCTTTTTGTCTTAATGGGTCCGTCAACAGACATAATTGCCGCTATTGAGCAACACAGAACCCACGGTGGATCCAGGAATCCCACACGCAATTCCCTAGAAAAGTAATGTTTGGGCGGGAATAGTAACAAAAGAATTTTGGGACCATACTTTCTTGATGGAAATTTAAATGGGGAAAGATATTTGGAATTCCTAAGAATGGAGTTATTCCCGACTTTAATTGGTTTATTTCCAAATGCGAATGATCCAAATTCAATTGATGACCAGATATGGTTTCAGCAAAATGGTGCTCCACCTCACTATGCTCTTCCTGTTCGTACTTACCTAAATGAAGTTCTTCCTAATAGGTGGATAGGTCGACGTGGTGCAATAGAGTGGCCTGCTCGCTCCTCAAACCTGACCCCACTCGATTATTTTTTATGGGGCTACATTAAAGGTCTAGTGTATGAGAGAGGCCAGAAAATAAAAAAACAGAATTCAGCAAGTAATAGAAGACATTCCGCCTGATTTCATCAATAATGTTCAAAATGAATCCATCTCTCGTTTAGCTCATTGTCAGGCAAATTTTTGTCAATGGACAACAATTTGAGCATTTGATTTAATTGTAATATTATTGATATTTTGTTTCAATAAATTGCATTGCATTTATATCGAAAAATTTCTTCTGTAACCCTGTAAAGGTTTTTTTTATGTAAAGTTTTAGTCAAAGATACGTAAAAAAATGTGTTTTTCATGAATTCCGAATAAAAAGTTGGGGTTGCCATTTAAAAAAAAATTTTTGCACCTCAGTGATACGTCACTGTACAAATAAATCAATACCTCAAAAATACAGAAAAGTAAAATAAAAAATTGACGTGTCTGAGCGTTTTTGCAAAAAAACAATATTTTGAAAGTTATTTGGGGCGTTCCAGAGTTTTGAACCTCACTGTATTTATATGTTACAAAAGAATGGGAATAATTTATGGAACATTACCTTGTAATATCAAAAAAGGCAACTAAAATAACAATTTAAACACATTGTATAATACCAGGTGAGTGTTTTAAAACAAGCCGTGATAATATCATTACTTATAGTTTTATTACATCCGCCATATAAAAGGCAAAACATAAAATTTCGAATTAAAATGTTATTTTAATTGCCACCACAACGCCGTTTATTGCGTATCTGCTTGGTATTCTGTATTAGTATAATAATTACAAACAACAGATATGGGCTCTTCAATTTATAATTTATATATTTCCCTTGGCTCTTTGATAGTCTGATGACGAGAGAGTAAGTAGTAGCTGTGTTAGAGTTGATAAAAACTGATGATCTATCCTATGTAGTAATCAAAATAACAATCTTACATTTTTTACACTTATTCACACTAGAGAACTTGCACATTTCTAATGCGGAAAAGTACGTGGTTACACACATTTGAGAGCGTATAATATTTACTAGAGATTGATCAAGTCAAGTAGCAGGGATTTTTCCTAGATTACTTGACTTGACTTGATAATCAAGTATTTTAAATATTCAATACTTGACTTGGCTTGATTTTCTATCGTTACTACTTGACTGGACGTCAAGGAATTTCAAGCTCCTTCATACTTGATAATAATGATAATCGACCGATAATGTACGAAAACGTCCTGCAAGCTTATGCATGTATGTGCATAGAAACAAACTAGGAACACGGTACACTAATAGTGTATCGTATATTAGTGTATCGTGAGGTATCGTAGGTATGGGTTTCCCCTTTGCCCGAGCTGACTGGAACAACTGCGCATGTGTAGAACTGAGGTGTAAGTTACCAAGTACAATCGATTGTCTTTTATTTTTTCCCTTATTTCGCATATATTTAATTTTTTACAGGGTGACTTAATGACGCTACGTCGATATAAACTTTAATATTTTAAATGCGATACCCTGTATTTTTTTATACAGTTGGGAACATATATATAATACTACTATATTGAGCTATTCGAGCTTTTCTTGAAGCCGGTTTATGAGATGGAGTTATATATTTCGTTCTCTTTCACGGACAAATGTTCCTGTGCACATGCCCAAGAGTTGTCCAATGCAATCCAAGAATTTCAATGTGGCGTGAAAGTAAAGAAAGACCGGGCTTTTGTTTTGTCATATACAGGGTGTCCCAGTATGAGCGTACAAAAATTTACCAGTGCGTAGGCCAGACCAAAATAAGAATAAAATTCTTATAAAAAATTTCTCTGATGCTCGCCTAACGAGTTACAGGGTGTTATTTTTTAAAAAACAACAATTTTCCGTAATAACTTAACTTAAATAACTTTAATAACTTAAAAACCGTTTCGTAGATTTAGGTAATTTTTGGGTAACGTGTACATCTATTAAAAGTCATTAAAACTATATGGTGTTTGTTTAACTTTGACACTTGTGGTGGCGTAGGTCTACTCTTCCTTATGGTTTTGTCTTCATAACTCTTGTATATCCTACTTTTTCGTGAATTAACTAAGTTTTCCTTAATCGGCTATCAATTCTGAACAAAAAAGGTGCTCTTGTTACACAACTCTAAAATCAACCATTTTCGAGTAAATTGAGTGTAAAGTACCGACTGTATTCCTTTATGCAGAAAAATATATGCAATGATTTTAAAGTTTAGAGTTAAACAAACACCATATAGTTTTAATGACCTTTAGTAGATGTACACGTCATCCAAATATTACCTAAATCTACGAAACGAGTTTTTAAGTTATCTCGGAAAATTGTTTTTTTTTACAAAATAACACCCTGGAACTCGTTAGGCGTGCAGCGAAGAATTTTTTTTTATAAGAATTTTATTCTTATTTTGGTCTGGCCTACACACTGGTAAATTTTTGTTCGCTCACACTGGGACACCCTGTATGTGTTTTGTCATATATGTGTTTTGTGGTGTGGTTATGTTACAGTTTATCTTTTGTATTTCAGGTATGTTTGTGTTTCACAGAAAATAAATTTGTGTTTTTCGCAGAGCCGGCAGTTTTAGAAGTGTTTTATTTATGTGTAACTTGTAGTTTTAGTTTTGTTCATATACCTATTAGACTTATTAGTGATTAGAGACATTTGCTCATCAAATTATTTCGACGGTATTTTTACAGTAGCAACTGCAAGTTTAGGTATATAAGAACATTTTGTAAATTTAAATATGTAGTGAATTAGGTATATGAATTATACTGTACCTCATTTCAATTAATTTAATCGCCAAATGCCGAAACGAAAAACTCAGTCGAGGTTTTGTCTTTTGCGCGAAGGAAATATTCCATATGAAGTCGCATAGGTACCTGAAGTATGTATTTTTAAAATTTTCTTTTCAAATACAAACTGCATCCACTCTTTTGGTAAACTTGATAAATACGGGAACATCCCAATAACAAGATTGAAAAACCGTTATATGTAGATAAAATACAATATAAAATAAAGTTAATTTATTGTATTCTACAGTATATGGAGCAAAATTCCCGCGGTTTGCTGCGCATGAGTATTTGGTATTTTCTCCGTGAAAGAGACAATAGATATGATTTTGGACTACTCTAATTTGGCTTCACTTGAGAAACATGGTAAAGATTACATAGGCTCCATATAGTAGTATTATATATATGGTTGGGAAGAACTCTTTTTTACGAATATGGTCATATAAGGTCCTATCTCTAATAGTCAGGGAGATATGCTCAAAAAAGTTTGCCATAAGAGCAATGTACAGAGTCTTTCTAAAACACATCGCTCTTATGATCCACTTTTTTGGGGATATCATTATTGGGGATATCACTAATCTTCAACATAAGTTAATGAAATGCAAGGCCAAACTTAATGAGGAAAGTATATATTTATTTATTTATTTTCTAGTTAGTTCCTGTCTTGTTTTTTTACTTGAAAATGGGTAGCACATTTTTCACCCAGTTTTCCTAAGTATGTTTTTTACAGATATAAATATAAAATTATTTTTAAATAAAATATGTTATGTAAGTGAAACTGACTATTATAATTTCTGTGTCTATAAACAAACTTACCTTTATATTTCCTCATAATTTGTGAATGAATAAACTGAATGCTCAATTCTATGATAACTACATAGTGGGTATATGTTTTCAATTCAATACGTTGCACAAAACAAATAAACGGCTTTGATAATAGGATTAAAGAGATAAATGGTTTCCTTAATTTATACGTATATAATAAAACTCTAATATATCTCCTAGCACATTTTGTCCATTAATCTTCTATTGTAGGTAGGTACCATAATTTTCATTCACAGTCCGTTGCTTGGTTATGGTGTTTCTGAGAAAGTATTATTTTCAAAATAGACAAATAAGATTTATATTAATATTATATATAATGAAATACTAATTTCTCATAAGGCACATAAGGCACCGTTTTACACAAATCTGTAATTTTTCAATATGGTAGGTAAGCTAGTGGCTTCTCTTAGCCATTTTTACTATCCCATGAAATATTGGATCAGATTTTTAAAATACTGTAAAAATACTGTTATATGAATATATCAAACTATAGGATAACTAGAAGCACAAGAGTGTATAGGTAGGTAGATAGGAGCATACCTACCCTAGTACCAATATATTGGAAATATACAAAACCTCTTCGTCCTAAAAATGGAAGAACTATATGTAAGATTCAGTTTGGATAAGCTATATGTTGTTGTTGTTGTTGTTGGAAGACGGCGCGGTTACCCGCAGCACTCAGGTCTTTCAACCCATTGTGCTTGCCGCTAGTCGAGCGCTATTGGAAGAGACTCGTGCTATACGAATAGGCCAACACCCGTTCTAGAGGAAGCTCTGTAATGTCCTGGAGCATGAGAAATGCTGCACCCAGATGTTTGTGTCTCTTGACCATGAGGCAGGCACAGCGACAAAGGATGTAAATGGAGTCCTCGTCATCGTGTCTGCAAAACCTGCACCTTCTAGTGTCACTAAAGCCGATAGTGTTAAGGTGCTTGTTGAGATGTCCGTGACCTGTCAGCATTCCCGTGACAATCCTTATATGCTGTTACGATTTAGCGCAAATATTGCTCGAGTTACGTTCGACCAAGACCCTTCAATTAAGAGCCTGGCTTGTCGCAGCCCAGTCCAGTTCGACCATTCTTCCTCTGATCTTTTCTTGATCCAGTTTCCAATAGACCTTGTTACATACCTAGGCGGAAGTATGAGTACTATTTCGGGCCCTGTAAACTGTATACTTGAGCCTCTTTTAGCCAGTGCATCGGCCTCCTCATTTCCTGTTATGTTGTAATGACCCGGTATCCAGGTCAATTTTACTTGGTTGTTCTGTCCCAATTGGGCCAGACCATTAATACACTCTAAGACCGCCCTGGAGGTGATCCTATAGAAGATCAGGGCTTGTAAAGCCGCCTGACTGTCGGTGCATTTCTGGATATGCTGATTAGAGTAGGATATAGACTCAAGTATGTACTTTATAGCCAAAATGTAATTTTTTCCTGTTTTTCTAAAATGATTAACCATCACTTCGCTCTACACATTACTATTTCATACATTCCTTTATATCATATCTACTTGTACTATTAGAAATAGACCCCATCTAATATGGTCCCTAATGTCCTTCCACTTCTTCCAAAAGTAAAATAGCAATGTCGATATTTGTTACGTAAAGTGCAACAGAATATGCTTCAAGTACCTATGTATTGGTGAGACTCATGATGTTTGATAATGACGTGCTGCTTGGTGCAACTTACCTTTGCTGTGGCGTGGCTGGTGGTGGAAGCCTATGGTTAGCCAGAATTGTTAAAGGTTTTGCAGTTCCAAGTACTAGTGAACTTAGTGGACTGTAGATTATATACATATATGTCACGTCACACAAAATTAATGTCGCGTAACTAGAAGTTGTGCGTGGAAGTTTAGAGAATGTGAGAAAAATGAGCGAGCGGAAACAGCGAATATTCCTATGAGAATCTAAACTAACTCTGTTCTAACTCAGAACACCAAAACAATATGAAACAGAACAAAAAAATGAAATAACTTAAATAGACTATGTAGAATAGTAAATAGAAAAATCTTTGTTAGAACACCTAATAATTCAGTTAAATATCTGATAGACAAAAATCAATGTTCCGTTTCGCAATTCCCCATGTGAAATATTTTTTTAAAAACAACCCAACTACTTCCCTCGTAAATTGCATCCCAACCTACATCATGTTACACTACAAAAGGTCTTCAAACTGCGAACAAGCTCTGAAATTAGCAATAAATTATGTCAGTATTAAAAATAAAACCGATCAAGACCATATTATATTCCAAGATGTAAATTTAAATATGAATATACGGCTTGTTAGCAAATTTGCATATTGGAAATGGTTTTTGGGTTACCCCTTCATGCGATTTGGCTATTATGGATCGATTTTAATGTATTTGCATATCGGTTATTGGTGAAATGTAAACCTTTTGTTGGTTATTCGGCGAGAAACATAAATTATAAGTGCATCTATACTGTTCCACTCATACAAAGGTGATTGCATATAATTATTCCATTCGTGGCTCATTTTTTTCGCATTGTCAGAGCTACTGTGGGTTTCCTAAATGAATTCGACAGCTTGGGCGGGTGCAATCGTTGAATCGCCATTTTGCTGCAAAGGATTAATACATATTTTTCCTATAAGCATGGTCGATAAAACTATTTTCCATTATAGAGCGGACAATAATCATTTTCATTTCGTTAAAATAAGATATTCTTGAAAAACAGTTTTACAGGGTACATTTTATAGTTTTGCAGGATAAGTATACCTAATTTCATGGAAAACACGTTAACATACTTTCTTATATTTTCTGTCTTTTTTGTTGCTCTTAAATAAATTACGATGGACGTACAATCTGGTCTTGATATATTTTTAGACGTTGTAATACTATATTTTATGGTATTTAATTTTGTAGTTGTAGTAGTAGTTGATTCTCATTTTCTCAAATGAGAATCCTCTAATGCATGGTCTAAGTTCTAGAAAATTAAATATGTTTGCTTTCCTATGATATACAGTGAGCCCATAAAGTCCCGCATAAATTCATTATTTTGAAAATGGTAAAGCTTTTGAAAAATCGCTGAGAACCGTCGATTTTCTTTTCTTTTTATACTTGTTTTACATATATAAATTTTTTTACAGGGCGATTCAATGAAGCTACGTCGATATAGACTTTAATATTTTAAATGAAACATTCAGTACTGTTTTACATATTTGTAGTTCTCTACAATATGTAAAACAATCGAGAACTCTTTTTTACGAATACCGTCATATAACGTTGTATGGGTCTATCTCTAATAGTAAGTGAGATATGCCCAAAAAAGTGTGTCATAAAAGCGATGTGTTGGAGAAAGACTGTGCCTAGCAACGAATCGATATTTTATTTCTAGCACATTGCTCTTATGGCACACTTTCTTGGGCATATCTCCCTTATTATTAAAGATAGACCCATAAAGTCTTATATGACCGTATTCGTAAAAAAAGAGTTCTTTCCAAATATGTAAAACAGTATCTACTTGGTGTTCCATTTAAAATATTAAATTTTATATCGACCTAGCTTCATTAAGTCGCCCTGTAAAAAAATTAATATATGTAAAACAAGTGTAAAAAGAAAACAAAATCGACGGATCCAAGCGATTTTTCAAAAACTTTACCATTTTCAAAATAACGAATTTATGCGGGACTTTATGGACTCACTGTATATCATGGCATAGTTATTTTTGTAAATCTAGAGTAAGGAACTAGAAGAACTTGTTTTGTAAGAAATCTAGAGTATTTTGGACATTAGACAATATTAATAAAGTATAGATAAGTACCTGTATTTTTTTAATTTCGGAAAAAAATAGTTTACAAACTGCACTAAACACAAAATAATGAGCAATGCTTAATCCATAATGACATAGAATAAGAAAAAAATGAATTGTGCGTTGAAAAATTTTTAAAATCAACTATAAAAATTGTGATATAGAAAATTCCAAACTTTAGACATTGTCCTTGATATCTGATACACCTTATTTATGTTGTGATAGTTTGGAGGACTAGGATGATACAAAATCGATATTACCCACTATTGAAAATATAATTTAATTTTCTGAATACTGTGTTTATTAGCTGTAGAGATTTATGATTTTATTTTACTTATCGATTAAGAGATAACAAGCATGCAAAATGAGAACTGACTGAGACGTTAATTCTGCCAAGCAGTTTATACCTTCTCTAGAAATCAGTAGTCATTAAAAAAGAATTTGTAATAATGCCTTTTATTAGAGTAACGGACGATGTTATAAAATAAATTAATGGTAGAGTAGGTAAACATAATAAGTACGATATAACCATGTGCCTTTGCAAATAATGTAGCAGGTTTTGAATAAAATATGAAAGAATTTTAAGGAGATGTGAACATAAACAAAACAAAAGACAGTACAAATGGAAGAAATATAAAATTATATATTTATATATCAAACATAATAGTGATGGGCGCAAACGCCACCTTTAAAGCGCATATATAGATATAAACTTTAAAACTAGAGCCAGAAAATTGATTTCTTGTTAAAAGAAAAATATAGAAACCACAAACGTAGAAAACGAGAAGGTAGAACAAGGAAAACATGGAAGATGGTACTGCAAAAATCCTCTGAAGGAAAAGGCCATCCCAATAATAGCAACTGTGAACACTTGATGATAGTCGACAGTCAGGCGGCTTTACATGCCTTCATCTCCTACAGGATCAGCTCCAGGGCGGTCCTAGAGTGTATTAATGGTCTGGCCCAATTAGGACAGAACAACCAAGTAAAATTGACCTGGGTACCGGGTCATCGCAATATAACAGGAAATGAGGAGGTCGATGCATTGGCTAAAAGAGGCTCAAGTATTCAGTTTACACGGTCCAAACCAATACTCGGGCTTCCGCCTAGTTATGTAACAAGGTCTATTGAAAACTAGAAAGAAAAGATCAGAGGAAGAATGGTCGAACGGGACTGAGCTGCGACAAGCCAGGCTCTTAATTGAAGGCCCTTGGTCGAACGCAACTCGATTAATACTTGCGCTAAGTAGTAACACCATAAGGATTGTTACAGGACATCCGAAAGCTTCCACTAGAACGGGTGTTGGCCTATGCGCATAGCACGGGTCTCTTCCAATAGCTCTCGACTAGCGGCAGGCACAATGGGTCGAAAGGCCTGAGTGATGCGGGTAACCACGCGGGCTTACAACAACAACATGATGATAGTAAGTAGATTGATAGCAGTGTCAATTATTTTGGAATGTCATATTTCTTTTCATTAGTATGTAGCTTACCAGGTATTTCTCATGGAAGTCAGAGTGAAAAAACGTTATCGCTGATGTAAAGAAATAAAAACAAAAACCGAAATAAAAGAGCAGCGCGCGCATACCGTTAGATGTTTGACAGTCAGGTTGGTACGAGTGAAGTAAAATAAATAATTGGTATGTTATTTCAATCACTTCATTTCATGTTTTATTAAATTACTATCGTATTAAATGTTGCTTAGACAATTATTTGAAATCACAGTGAGTACTTCATTATTAGAGTATTATTTTAAATTTACAATAATAATGCTTATTTTTGTAGTTGTTGTTGTTGCGTCTCTTATATATTTTAACATTTACACTCATATTAACATATATTTAGCTCCTAACCAAGTTAGGAGTTTTCATTCAAGGCCAAAAGACAGCGGTGTTGCGATCGACGCAATATATATAGTAGAGCACATATGTGGTGTGATCTACAACATTTTTTAGTAGGGCATTTTTTTTAATGGCCTTATAGACTGCCGTCATCTGCACAATCCGAAAACATGTGTTTTTGAGTACATTCATTGCCATTAGAAAAAACTACTTACTGTCCTAAAGGTTTACCCACTTATGCATAAAATCTAAGCGCTTCGAATGATATAAACCTTTTTTTAGTAGAACACCTATATATTATCTAAGAAAAAAATTACGTAAACTTAAAAAAAAAATTGGATTGATATCTGTAACCGTTTTCCAATTATCGAATTTTTAAAAAGCGCTCGCGTATATTAGAGTGAAGTATTATTATATACGGCGCGCTCAAGGCTTATAGCGCCAATACTGGACCTTTCATTCTGGTGAGACATTTCAAATTTCTTCGATAGATATGGGAAATCTGTGACTTTTTTGGTTGACAGACTAGACGCAAGGATTGAAGACCTCAGCTATAGTCTTAACTTAACATTTATATAGGGTATTTTCAAAATATTTATGCTTCGGCCGGCATAAAAAGTATAGTGCACTAATTACTAGTTCGTAAAATTAAAGGCAATTTTTATAAAAGATATATAACACACATTCTTTAATTCGCCACTGATTATGCAAATGAATCTTTAATTCCCAGATATGCAACGTTCACCCTGACGAAGTAGAAGGTTGTTTATTCCAGCACTACGTACTAATAGGCGCTTCCGTATATTTAGAAAAACATCTTCAATAAATAGAAGTTGAATAGTTTTTCCTAGAAGCTAAGATTTTAGGGCATAAAAGTACTGTGATGATAACATTATTTGTCTCATCACATATATGAAGACGGCCTCAGTAGCGCAGTGAGCTAGAGCATGTTGTGGCAGCATTTCTGGGTCACACTGCCTATGATCTGGGTTCGATCTCCATCTCCGGCGCTGATTATCCACCGTGCTGGCGGCGGATGTGCAAGGTGTTTGTTTGCGTTTTTTCAATGTGTATCCCCTTCCGGACAGTCTTTGGCTTCATTTAAACTTCTAATCCATTTAAAAAAGCAAACTTGCTATTTTTTACAGTTTTGCGAAGTTAGTTTGATTGAGCTAACACTCCTACATATGGTTCCATCTTTCAGAGATTCCTTTTCACAAAGTAAATAGTTTGAGTTACATTTTTTGTAACTTGAAACATTGAAAGTATTATATATCTTGAAAATTCTTATTTTATTTAATTATTCTTACTTGTGACTCACTTTTTCGCATATCTGAACTACTGTGGGTGTCCCAAATGAAACCAACATGGTGGTAACTGGGGCACGCGGGTTTCAGCACTAACAATAATCGATTGTGTGATTTGTAGATAATTGCAAAGGTTGCACATTTAAATATATCTTTCTTGTGACATTAAAAAAATGTGGTGGTTATCGGGAGGTCGATTTTCAATTTTGACTGGTTTTGCATAACCCATTATTGACAGGACTGGTTTCTAATTTATCATTTCATCATTAATATTTGTGAAAGGCCTTGAATCTATCGAAGTAATCCATTAACAAATTTTCAGTTTGATACATATATTAGTAGGCATTATGGTAACTGTTGATAGCAATCAAATAATCAATTATTTATGAAATCAAATATTGATATATTGTTTGCAACTTATTGCAAAATAAATATTTTTTACAATGTGTTTGAAAAGGTATTTTTCTTCGTTCATGCCAGATTTTGTATATCGAATATTATACAAGGTGTCCACCTAGTGCGCGTAAGTCCAATATCTGGGTTAATAAAAGAGATAACTTAATTTTTTTTCTACAGGGTTGTCTAATATCCCGAGCTGCACAAAATGAAAATATATTTACATATTCAGGGTGTTCAGTTTTTCCTGGACAGGTACCAACTTCGTTTTTCTAAATGGAAATATATATTTTTTATTGCTTTTTCGAACTAAACCCTTGATTTTAGTAGGACTTTCATCAGCCTTCCCTATACCTAACTTAAACTGTTTTTGAAATATTGACTGGTGAATATTGACATTTTTGCAACTTTGACACCCTATAAAATCTAAACGGTTTGAGATCAAGCAAAACGGTTTGCACATTCCTATCGTAACTTTTTATAAGCTATCGTTTGATACTAATTTCAAATGTATCCAGGAATTAAAAATTTTCCGAAAATTTTGAAAATTTTTAATTCTTGGATAAATTTGAAATTAGTATCAAACGATAGCTTATAAAAAGTTAAGATAGGAATGTGCAAACCGTTTTGCTTGATCTCAAACCGTTTAGATTTTACAGGGTGTCAAAGTTGCAAAAATGTCAATATTCACCAGTCAATATTTCAAAAACAGTTTAAGTTAGGTATAGGGAAGGCTGATGAAAGTCCTACTAAAATCAAGGGTTTAGTTCGAAAAAGCAATAAAAAATATATATTTCCATTTAGAAAAACGAAGTTGGTACCTGTCCAGGAAAAACTGAACACCCTGAATATGTAAATATATTTTCATTTTGTGCAGCTCCGGATATTAGACAACCCTGTAGAAAAAAAATTAAGTTATCTCTTTTATTAACCCAGATATTGGACTTACGCGCACTAGGTGGACACCCTGTATAATATGTAATGTATCAGGAAATATATTTTTATAATGCTTTTTGCCTATAAGAATGTGTTTCTATAAACTAGTTGTTAAATATTATAATTTATTATAAAATAAATTTTATAAATCTACTTCAAATCCAGAGTTTTAGCTACTAGTTTTACCTCTATAATTAATTCTATAGAAACATTTCCGTAATAATATGAGATATTGCACACGATCTTGACACGATCGCAATAACCTTTATATTTATTATTTAACAAACTCTTATAACAATTAAAAATCACTTAACGAAATAAAAACTGTGTATGTAATGTATTTTTCCTTTTACTTGAACTTTTACTAAAATAAAATACTTGGACAATGACAAAATCAAACATTTTAAAATTCTAATATCCATTAGATACTTCAAATAAAAAAAATGTTGTAATACCTTTATATTTTTCGTCGAGAAACGTATAAAGCTAGTATTAATGCAACTACATAACGGATTCACCTAGGCATGCTATGTTAAAATTCAATAAAACATTCAAAATCAATCACTTATCAGGAATTGATATAGAACATGCATACAAAAGTTGAAGATTTTGAGTAGACGTTTAACATCCAGTTAGAAAATACCAGGTGTTCCATTCGAAAAAAAACATACATGTATATTTGCATGCATACACCCCACCGTAAATTTGCAATAACTACGCCACCCAGTTAAATCCTATCTCAAAAAACAAATTCACTATTAATGATCAAGTGCACCGCTGAAAATGTAATTTTTTATAAGATACCTACCGTAATAATCTTAAAAAATAATGTTTTTCTGATATATACCTAATGTCTTTGACAAAAAAGTTGTAGAATTTTATGTAGAATCCAAATATGCTATCAAATATAGTGTTCCGTTTAAAAAAATGCTGCTATTCAAAGATGAATCACTCTGTAAAAGTGAAATTATTTATAGATTCCTGCCCCCTGATGATGATTTTCCACATTTCCTTCAATATTGTGTCGCAGTAACAGATTTCCTTGTCGCCGAGGAAGTTGGTTATATACATATACACTGTGTCCCAAAATGATAGAAAAAATTAATATTGTTTCTGATTATCTTAAACTGATTTATTTCGGTTGTATAAATATGTCAGTTCTATAAAATAACAGGCAGTTCTCATGTCCTTACAACTGTTTGTTTGTCCAATTCGGATAACGGATAACATATATATCTTAAGTGATGCACCTAAAATGTACTTAAAAGTAACTCATCCATATATATTAAAACGCGTTGATTCTGTCTCGCTCTAAATTTCGTCGCCGAATCCACAATGTTTGAAAGCAATCTCCTCCGAGGGGGGATCGTGGAGCGATCCCCGCGGGCGGCCGGAGGTCGCCCCTGGCCTTTCTCCAATGCGTAGGGGTATTTTCGTCCCGTTTCCTACGCGTTTTCCCAATTTAAATGCCTTTTCAAAAAACCTCTGCAAAATTTTCGTCGATCGCCGTTCGGCGAGAGAGATGCGGCTAGCACCTACGTTTGTTCTTGCGCCTAATGGTCCCGTCACGCCCGCCGAAATCCCGACTTTTCGCGGGACCCCCTCGCTCCTTTTCTAATTTTTACGGCTTTGAGAACCGCTTCACGTGAAACTTCCGTCCTTTCTCTAATCCTTTGAGATTTTTTTTCGAGACCGTACGTCGACTCCTTCCACGTCTATTTCGTCTTCGAAAATCTCGAGTCGCATCCGTCTCAACTTCTCTCTCATTTTATCTGCCGATGTGAGATTACACTAAGGAGGCAAGCACCTCCCACGAAAACTCTCAAATTAATTAAACTTCAGATAGGTTATTTTCATTATTTTCCTATGAGAAATATTGCTAACGGAATCGATAGTACCGACTGCCAAACACTTCTGATTACCAAAATACTGAAGCGAAATGCTTTTCCAATTATAAAATCGGTAAAAATTATTTTTTCAGGTTGACACGTACATTTTACATATGTACTTACGTATGTAAGTATGTAAAATGTAGTATGTAACATCTCAGGGTAAATTTTTGTCAACAAGCGCGGTAGGGCACTGGGAAAGTCGTAGGATTTAAAACGTGATAATGCTGATTTCGCGAGTTCAAGTCACGCTGGAGGCAAATTTTTTTTTTACTTTTTTTTTCCAATTATTTATTAGTATTAGTGTTTAAATGTAAATATCTACAATATTTTTGGTACCATTGATAAAATTGATAATAATGTTTACTGAAAAATAAATTCTACTTTCAGCACTTAAAAAATTATGATGTTTTACCATCAAGAATAGAGTACCCTTACAATTCGTTAAAATATTAAGAAAAATCGTTTAGTATAATTATTACATCATCATTCCAGATACAAAATTTTTTTAATATGTATTTTCTTAAAAATAACATTATTCTAGACGCTTTTCTGGACCCCCGGTAGGGCTAGAAAAGGGAACCCATTTCTAGTGTTTACTTAAATCAATTCAAGCATTTTGTTTTGTATTTTACTTTTATAAAGCGTGTTGGATACTGTGAAATAAGATTCCAACTAATTTACGTATGGGGTGTTACACTGAGACAAACTAGATAATATCTGTTAAACGCAATAAATTACAATTTTGATTTTTGGGTCTGTGCTACGTGCCTGTCTGTCTGTCAATTTGACAGTAATTGTCAGACAGATAGTACCACAAACCCAAAGAGGGTACTACGGTGTGTTTCTCACCACTACTAACATTCACGATGCCCATTAGGCAATTACGTCGCAATATCGTTCATCGATTCCACTGCCAATGGCACTCTGACGAGCGCAAAATAAGCGCGAAACCGGTCAGTATCTGGTATTTGGTCTCGATGAATGATGTGGCGACTCCTATGGAGATGCCGATGTAATGCAACACCAGTCGGGGCATATTGGCCGTAGAGTAGTTGTTTTCGGCATCTCCGAATAAATTACAATTTCAATTGTTATAAGTTATAAGAAAGTTGAATGTATTATCTTCTGTAATATTTAGCACGTATCTACTTCTATCTAAAAATGGTAAAGGTAGATCCGAGGGGTAAATCTCTAAAAAAATGTGTACACTGAAATTCCCCTTGTAGTGAAAAATCCCCAAAATTCCCCAAAAATTCCCTGAAATACCCCCAAACGTTTAAAATTCGCAATTCCCCGAAATTCTGCAAAATATCCCGCAATTCCCCATAGCGATTTGAAATCCAATACCAACAAAATTGGTATATACCCATTATTATGTGCTACTGAAAGACAGATACAAATTAAGTTTTTGTACCATTTATTTACACCATACTAAAAACAAATAAAATTCACATATACCATAGTATATTTATTTATACTATGCATATACCAACAACAAAACATAAAACGTTCTTTGGTAAAAAATAAAACTAAACTAAAGTAAAAATATATTCATTCATGCAAAAACTGTCTCAAAAATATAATAGAAAATATAGAACCCATCACAAAACATTTTTAAGACAAAACAAAGTCAACAAAAAATGTTTTCGTAATTTAAGAAGTATAATGAAATCTAGCAAAAATATAACGTAAAGTATTACTAAAAAATGTCGAGGATTAGGTATAACCTCAGGTCGGGCCTCAGGTATAACAAAATATATATAAAATACCCTAAATTCCCCAAAATACCCCAAAATTCCCTACAATTCCTTGAAATTCCCAAAATTCCTCAATTTTTCTTGAAATTCCACCTACTTGTACTCTAAAATACCCCAGTGATTCGCTTCTCGGGTAGAACACAACTGAAGTACCTGAGAGAATAACTGCTTCATAAATATAATAGTTTAACTTCGAATTATTATTCAAAAACCTCAAAATATTTGATTTATTTTCCAAATAACTTACTGAAATAATGAAATTCGTTTATCATATACAATACCCAATATACAATACAGTATACAATATTGTTTATTGTATACAATACAATTGAATTTTACAGCATAAAAATTCAATTTTCAGAAGTATTTTGTGGATCATTAATATAAGATATGAAGCGCAATGAACCCAAAACAGATTCTTGATCAACGTCATAATCATTTGGGGCAAAATTTTTACTTTCAGTTAAGTGGCTGTACAAATTTAGATACAAATTTACGGTAAAAAAAAATAGGAATGCATGAAATTAAGATGGTGTAATTAAATATTGTGTAACACAAGTAAAAAATTAAAAACGCATGTCGTATTTCCAATGCACCTATAAGAAGTGTTGAAAACTGGCTGCGAGGTGACGAGTCGATTGCATCGCAAGAGGCTCGTGCCAGCCTGCAAACGCGAGAAAAAATTCTCTTTAATTATTGTCACGTCACTCGAGAAATGATAATTTGCGATGAGCCGTTACACGCGTCCAGTACAGCTTATTCTATCTGACATCTTTAAAGTAATGTGTCGTAAGTGTATAATAAACGTAGTTGAATGTGAAAACAGGTAAATGGAAACGAGTTATTTCAATTAAAAATGCTGCCCTAGCATAATTATTCTCAGAAAAGACTCTTCACGGTACCCGAAACTGGCATCCAAAAATAAGCAAACAGTTTGAAATTATGATAAATCGATAAACGCTCTGTTTCCAACATACACAAATATATCATATAGTAATAATATCTTTACTACTCATAATTAACAGAGTAAAATTAACAGAGTTAAACTCAATTATATATGTTTACGTATGCAGTATTTCATTGACTTTTATTCCATACATCGAATATATGGATATAAATTTCGACGAAATAAAACACGCATAAGTCTGCTTAATTATATTTCTGTGTTACATCCCACGGTAATGTCCATTGGAATGAGTGAATCCCAAAGTTCCACTAGGATTAACCCGAAAATCTGATGTTGGTGTAGGAGAGACTTACTCGGTAGGTAATGTATGTAATTTGTTTGTGGTGCAGTATGATTCAATGTAGTTTATTTTGAGAATACACCACCTGCAAAATAATAAAAAATAGGAAACCAAAAGTATTCAAAGTATCGATCGAAAGTGCAGTATCAATTAAAACTTCTAAAATTTGCACCAAAAATAAACACCCTATATACTCGTAATATGCAGGTGTATAACAAATTAACTAAATTTCATCAGTGGTTTTTAGTTTGATATAAAACTATAATATTACTAATGATATTTCGAATGAAATCTAAACAAAAATTTATTATTTATATTTATGTATTATATATTATTTTTATTTGTATTATAATATTTATTTATATTGTATGGTCAAAGACATTCGGAACTCCGGCAACCTCATCATACAACCTTTGCTTCCATCCATCGTCGCCTAGAGTGGGGACCTAAAGCGTCCTGGTGGTGGTGGTAGTCGTCCAAGAACAGCTCGTACACAGCTCGTTGAAGGAGTTCTACATACACTGTGTGGAAAATCAATTCACAAGTGTTCGCGCAATTGCACACCAAATGGGATCCTCCAAGTCGATGACGGTACACCGTGTCATGCATGAACCACTCCTCTACCTCTATCATTTACAACGCGTACAAGCTTTAAATCCTGAAGATTATCCACATCGATTAGCTTTTTGCCAATGGTTTTTGGGTCATAACTTAGTAGAACCTCACTTCTTGAGAATAGTACTGTTTTCTAATTAGGCATATTTCAGGCGCGATGGCTATTTTAATGGTAAAAATAGACACATTTGGCATGATGAAAATCTTCACACTGTGGTCTCTAGAAAACACCAACAACAGTTTTCTGTAAACATGTGGACTGTTTCCCGATCTCA
Source organism: Pogonocherus hispidulus (assembly GCA_963924545.1). NCBI lineage: Eukaryota > Metazoa > Arthropoda > Insecta > Coleoptera > Cerambycidae > Pogonocherus > Pogonocherus hispidulus. The sequence goes on along the minus strand of OZ004697.1, from coordinate 35,736,481 downwards.
ACCCCTTGGATTTTTTCTTTTGGGGTCATCTAAAATCTTTAGTCTACGAAACACCTGTTCGTAATGAGGAAGATCTCTTAGGAAGAATTGTTGTACACATGTAGAAGCTATTCCCGGAATATTCCATAGGGTTCGCGAGTCAATGAACCGACGCGACGGTGCAATCTTTGTATTGAAGCAAATGGTCAACATTTTGAACACTTATTGTAAACCATCATATATTTATCAATGAAACAAAGTCCAACACGAACAAAAAGTGATTTATTAATGTCCTCCTTAACATTTCTTGTAAATGAATATTAATTATTTATCACTGTATCACTGTACAAAACTTACCAAAACGATTCTTCCTTTTTTTGCCAAAACAACTCATTTGCGGACATATGTTTATTAAACAAAAAATGTTTCTTGTCCCCTACCGCCCCTTATAATTTGTCGGTACGTTTTTGGGACACCCTGTAAAAAGATTTCATTTCTTTTATTTGAGTTATTATACACCAGGATGTAGAAAATATCTGGATAGCTGAATTTCCATTAAAATACGTTACATCTAATTTATATGTACCAGGACCGATAAAGATATTTAAAGAAAAAGCTTCCTGAAATTTTTAATTTTTACTTTGTTTATTTGTTCCCATTTTTATTATATTAAAACTTAGTGATATACTAATATAATAACTTAGTATTAGATAATAGGTCATCCAACTTATTACTGGGACATGTAAAATGATGCTGTATTTTAAAGATAGTTCTTTTACGAGCCAAAGATGTATTTGGGTATTTCCTTTCTGAACTTTAACCACATAATTGATTATGACCCAAATATACTATGGCCCTAGAGGTATCTCTTGGATTCAGCAAGCTTTTTAATACTATCTGTTTTAGATATCTAAAGAATGGAGTCATATAAAAAAAATTTGAATAAATATTTCTGAAAAATTCAAAAGCAGTTTGATCACTGAGCCTGAGTGAGCTACCAAATTATTTTTAATACTTGAAGTTAAAGACATGCTCTGCTGAGGTTTATACAGGGTGTCCACCTAGTGCGCGTAAGTCCAATATCTGGGTTAATAAAAAAAAATAACTTAATTTTTTTTTCTACAGGGTTGTCTAATATCCCGAGCTGCACAAAATGAAAATATATTTACATACTCAGGGTGTTCAGTTTTTCCTGGACAGGTACCAACTTCATTTTTTTAAATGGAAACCTATATTTTTTATGGCATTATCGAATTCTACGTAAAAAATTAGTGGGACTTTGTGCTTAACACTGCTATTGAAATATTGATAGTTTTCGAGATATTTGACTTTTAATTTTTTTTTCTTATGTTTCGTCACTTCTAATAGTTGACATAATTATGGTTGTATGACAGCTAGAAATTATTTTTTGTCAGAAACTGTAGAGTGAAGATGGCTCTTTCGAAAAACGTATCAAAAGTTGACCTGCGATATACAGGGGGCAACAGAAATCGTGCCAAACCTGATGGTTTAAAATTTAAAAAATCTCGACTTTTTCAAATGGAACACCCTGTGTTTTATGATTTCATTAGATGCCTTTCTGTAGACTCTACAATTTTATAATAGCTTTCCCTATACCTGAGTTGCGTAGTTTTTGCAAAGAACCCACTTTTATGAAAAATACCCGATTTGCGCACGTTCCTTTCTCGGGAAAAACGCAGTGAGCGTCTGTCACGCAATAAAATTTGTGACAATCAGTTTACATGTCATTTCTTCTTTTACTGAATATTCACGTACGAGTTTAGAGTAAGTACTAAGCGTGCATACAATGAACTATTCAAAAGAAGAATTAGTGAAAATGGTTTATGCCTTAGGAGAAGCTTATGGAAATTGTTTGCTAGCAGCACGTATTTACAAAGCAAATAATCCAGATTTACAGAGATTTCTACGTGCTGACTGTTTTGAAAATGTGAAAGAAAGATTTGAAAGAACAGCAAATGCGAATTATGAGAAAACTACCAGGAGACATGACGGTAACAATGACGATATTCAGTTTAATGTTGTGGCGTCTGCTGTTGAAAATCCAAATATTAGTGTCAGGAAAATCAGTAATAATCTTGGAGTTTCCAAAAGCTTGACAAACAAGATACTGAAGAAGAATAATTTTCATCCGTATCATATTGAAAACCATCAAGCACTGTTACCTCAAGATCACCTAAACCGCCTGCAATTTTGCCACTGGGCATTGGATAAAATTCAGGAAAGTCCAAACTTTTTTATGAATGTCTTGTTTACTGACAAAACAACATTTTCAAACACATGCTTACCCAATCGTCGCAACTTTCATCACTACGCTGACAATAATCCAAGATTATTGAGGGTACTAGATAATCAGCATCGTTTCAAAGTGAACGTGTGGGCTGGAATTTGTGGAGAACATATTGTTGGACCGTACTTTTTTGAAGGCAATTTAAATGCCAATGTGTATTTGCATTTTTTGCAAAACGAACTTCCGCTTCTACAGCTACAGAAGGTGCCCCTCCACATTCCACTTGGGCGGTACTGTGATTATTTTATTGTTGTAGTACTTTGCCTATTATCTATTCATATTTCAGATTAGAGAACACCTAAACCACGTATATCCAAATAAGTGGTTAGGACGTGGTGGTCCAGTTCCTTGGCCTGCACGTTCGCCTGATTTAAATATTCTGGACGTTTTCTTGTGGGGTTATATCAAGGAGCGAGTATACGAAGTACCACCAACGGATATGCAAGACTTGAAAGAAAAGATCCAAAATGAGTTTCTAACCATAACGCCCGAAATGTTAAGAAATGTTCACATTCATTTTCGCCGTAGATTAATGCTTTGTGTTGAAAACAACGGTGGACATTTTGAGCATTTACTTTAGGTTAGCTTGCTTGTATGGATATTGCGTATTCATTTTTCAATACTCTATGTATAATCATCCATTTCACTAATAATTTTTCTAACTACGGTAACACAGTTTGGTTTTCAATATGATACGTATGAAACTTCTTCTTCAATATCTTATTTGTCGAGCTTTTGAAAACTCCAAGATTTCTACTGATTTTCTGATACTAATATTTTTGGATTTTCAACAGCAGAAACCACAACATTAAACTAAATATTATCGTTGTTACTCCCATGTCTCCTGGTAGTTTTCTCATAATTCCCATTTGCTGTTCTTTCAAATCTTTCTTTCACATTTTCAAAACAGTCAGCACGTGGGAATCTCTATAAATACGTGCTGCTAGCAAATAATTCCCATGAACTTCTTCTAAAGCATACGCCAGTTTTGCTAATTCTTAATTACATGTAGAGCTTTTATGATTTTTTACTTTTATTTACAAATAAATGGTAACTTTCCATAAAGACTTGTTTATTAAACTGAAATTATCTAAATTTTTCAGTTATTTTTATTTTAAGAAGTGTAAACTAATACATTTTATAAAAATAAATAGCCTTACAATATTTTTTCCGTCAAAGGAGTGCGCAAATCGGGTATTTTTCATAAAAGTGGGTTTTTTGCAAAAACTACGCAACTTAGGTATAGGGAAAGCTATTATAAAATTGTAGAGTCTACAGAAAGGCATCTAATGAAATCATAAAACACAGGGTGTTCCATTTGAAAAAGTCGAGATTTTTTAAATTTTAAACCATCAGGTTTGGCACGATTTATGTTGCCCCCTGTATATCGCAGGTCAACTTTTGATACTTTTTTCGAAAGAGCCATCTTCACTCTACAGTTTCTGAAAAAAAATAATTTCTAGCTGTCATACAACCATAATTATGTCAACTATTAGAAGTGACGAAACATAAGAAAAAAAAATTAAAAGTCAAATATCTCGAAAACTATCAATATTTCAATAGCAGTGTTAAACACAAAGTCCCACTAATTTTTTACGTAGAATTCGATAATGCCATAAAAAATATAGGTTTCCATTTAAAAAAATGAAGTTGGTACCTGTCCAGGAAAAACTGAACACCCTGAATATGTAAATATATTTTCATTTTGTGCAGCTCGGGATATTAGACAACGATGCTATCTTGTCACCTTTATAGGATCGCCGCTACTAAACAACGAGTTGAAACAAACCGATTTGTTTCAGACGCTATTGCTTGATGAAGGTTATGTGCAACGCGAATCGAAACACTCCAATTTTGAGTCACTCCATACAGTTTTATGGTATTGTTTCATTTTTATCGCGTCGTTGAACGCGACGCGAAACGCGACGTAAACGCGACGTAAACGTGACGCTACTGCCCTGCAAGGACCTTTAGACAGACCTACTAATCATGCATTGTGGTAGACAACACAATAGTACTACTACCAGGAGCATGGAATTACCTCAATAATAATTGATGAATAAACAAATTTTCGTTGTGTTAAGTAATCCTTAGCTTATAAGTAATAACTTTTTTATAGTTAATCAGTTCTCTAATAATAATTTACTGAAATATAATAAACTAGCAAAAAACTTTGTCATACTTATTACTTGAAACATATATTTATTAAATCATGTATTTATAGTTTACCGCGGCTGAGAGTAGGTGCCTAAACGAGGTAAAGAAATAATTTTAAGCAATATTAATCCATTAATCTATAACGAGGTTTTTATAAAGACATCGGTTTTATAAATAAAAGTACGTGTAATGAACTGTAAAATTGTCGATTTAAATTGGCAGGATGCCTTCTCAGTAACTGCAAATATTTAAAAACGTTCGTCACTCGAAATTCTGAAGAAAGCGATTTCTAAATTATAATTCATACATGTAGGTAATTAAATAGGTTGGGCCCTGGAATCTAGACTAACAAAAATGAAAACCATGTGGAGTAATTGCATGACGAATAAAAAAACTATAATTGAATGTTAAATAAAAACTGCTATAAAGAGGTTGGTCTCTAAATAATTTAGTTGTGTTACAAACTCCAACGTCAAATTGTTTTCTGTAGATACGCCGTATGTTAAATTTTAATACAAAACGAATTTCCTTTTTTAAAATCGACAACAATATGGAAATTTGAATGCCAGTTTCATATTTTATTGTATGCAAATTCATTGAATATATTAACCAAGCTCGGTAACGAATTTCTAAACTGGAATTAACATATTTTATATATTATAAATCGCATATAACGCTGTAAAAATAAAATATATTACTTACCCAACTCCGTAATCCTTTTTTCTCATAGATAGAATTATACAGAATGGATATTTAAATTTTGGTGCCCTCATAGTCGTATGATTGATTGGATATTTAAATAGGGGTTGAAATTTAGAAACCCAATTGAGTTCGGAAGGGTGGCCCTCATTTACATAATTTCTGTTTGAGCCCTTTAATTTTTATTCCTGATACAATGAAATCTTGTATTTATTTTAAAGTTCAAACAGAAAAGGGAAAGCTAACAATACTTAACCGATCATTATACATATTGATCCGTAGGCCTTCTGCAAAAATGAGATGGTCACCCGGCGATGGCCTCGTGGTAATTTGTCACGGATTTGGATCTGGTTCATAATCCAAATGTTCAGTTTATAAGCATAACTAAATTATTCACACCATGCTTCTCTTTAGAGATACTTTGCCAGTATGTCTTTTCGGTTTTGAAAAATGTAGATTTAGTACAGTATTGGCATCGTAAAGGCGGATTTCCACCAAACGGACAAAACCGCAACAAGACAGAAACTCTGTCGTTCTCGACAAAACAGCAACTTGAGTTTCCAAAATAAGAAACATTTTAGAGATTTGTAGTCGCCGGTTAACGTTAACAACGAAAATTCCCATTGCCGGGGGAAAGATCAAAGAGTTTTGGTATTTTGTCAGTGTTTTTGTAAACAGAGTTCGCTCGGTGGAAACGGTAGGTGACACTGACAAGCAACAAACAACAACTATTCAGACTAACTAACTAACTCTTACAAAATTATGAAACGATGATCTCAGTTCTCCATTTATTCATGTCATAATTTATCAAATCGGCCATTATTTTATCGGTTCCATAATCTATTCATCGTTTTAAGAATTAACTCATCCAGTACCTTGGTTTCTTTCGGTTTTGGTTTTTACACTCAATATTATGGATTATAAAAAACCCACACGTCATAATAAATACATCGTCAGGAGGCATGATGAAAAGTGTTCGTCTAGTAGAAACGACAGAAAATATTTCAAAACAAAACACGCGACTCAAACTAGTTTCAGTCTGTTTGGTGGAAATCGAGTTTCGAGTTTGTTTTCGAAACTGAAACATATTTCTTGTTTCTGTTTTTGCAAACAAAACTAGTCGCAAGTGAGTCCGTTTGGTAGAAATTCGCCTTATGTTGCTATCAACCGATCCAAACAAAACGAATTCTCAACAGGCTGCGAAATATTACGACGTTAGGTAGTACGTCTTTACTAAATTTAGGAAATATTTATAAAATCGAATAAAGTGGGGTAGTTGGAATTTAACAATAATGAGTCGTCATGTTCAAGTACAAACATGTTTTATTGAGCAACGGGAATAGGAATTGGAGAGGACAAGCTTTCTTCCTTCTGATTCCGAATAATTAATGCGACTTGCTAATTCCTTCATATGTTTCTTGACTTCTAAAAACACTTCATTTAAATCTCTAACCTAAGACTCAAAAATTGTATGTCTTAACACAAGAGCTAGGAGACTAGGGTGTGACAATATTCCTACTAATGATCCTATCACCAAAATATTCCAGTAAAAAAATTATTGTATCTAAGCTGCATGAGGTGGTGTGTCTGGTGGTCATTCTGTTGAGGAAAAGCATCCCGTAGCTCTTTGCAGTAAAATTTATTTAGGAAAAAAGTTGCAATACAAGGCAATTAATTGTTCAAAAAATGTTCTAAGATTCCTAAATAAGTAAATAACTGAAGAGAATATTGTTATTAATATTTCACTATGATATTTCAAATTGAGGTATCCCAAGAAATTTCGCAGGGACGGGTTGGCAGCCATCCTGGCATAGTGCTAATGTAGGGGATTAAAATCAGTTGATTTTTTACTGTCCCCCTAGCTAATGAAGTTTTCCATGTTTACCTCATTCCAGCACTGAATGGTAGTTATGGCTTACCAACCTAAGTTGTTCCCGAGTCGCAAATGCCATCCGCAAAATAGTACTATACCGCCCTTTCTACAAATCTCAGAGTTTCAGGTTAATCCTTGCGATTAAAAGGATGTATTATTATTATTATTATTATTATTATTATTTTTTTTTTTTGTTGAAATCCAATCGACCGGTTCCCTGGCTCCGATTCACAGGGTCGGCCGCTGGTGGTAATCAGTAGCTACTCCCCACGTCCGTGGGGTCAGTAACTGCTAAGTCCGGGAATCGTATGCCCTAAGTAGATGTAATGAGCCTAGAATAGCCGCCTTCTGCATTCTTCCGGCTAGAAGACCTGCCGAATTTCGGCATGCGTCAGTTCGGGTATCTCGGGTGAGTGTATCTCTTCCTCCACCGAAGGCCTCTATTATCAATACCATAAGCTTCACATTATGTTCTGGATGGAGTATGCGGAGTTCGAAGATAAGGTCTCGATATTTCGTCTATTTCTTCTCCTCTTTCAAGACAACGTTGTTCTTGGCAGAAGCCGAGGACTCTATGACAAACATTATCTTGAGCTGGTAGTCGAGGAGGACTACATCAGGCTTATTGGCTCAAACCTGCCTGAGCGCGGGAAATGAGTAGTTCCAAAAAATTCTGCACTTATCATTCCCCACAACGGACTCAATATCCCCCGGAGCGTATGGCAGCACTGGTGTTTCATCTATCTCGTACGAGTGCCGTAGAAAGTAGTAGAGCACTCGTAAAGCCGCATTCTGTCTATTGATTCGTAAGCGGAGAGCAGATGCATAATTGTCTCCGGCGACCTATGGCAGGCCCTGCAGTTGACATCAGAGACATCCATACCCATGACACGGCTTTGACAGACGAGGGTGTTAAACACACCATCCTGGGAAGCCATTATGAATTCCTCGGTCTCCGACTTAAGCCCCGCTGACCTTAAAAAGGCAAAGGTCAGCCTTTCGGATAAGCCATGGTCTTCAAGGCTCCTATAGAAGACCTCGTGCAATAGCTTATCCTTATGCAGCTGCAGAAGCTTACGGCCTTCTGCAGTATTTTGCACTTTTATTATTATTATTATTATTATTATTATTAGTATTATTATTACATATTTAGTAAACATATGTTCAGAAATAAATCTAAGTGTGAGGTGTAGGTCATAGTATTCAAATTCGAAGGGTATAATAAAATGTAATAGTTAATAAAATAAAACCATGTACAAATACATTCTGAAAGTGCATCAAACTTTTATTAAGTATTCAACGTTTGATGATCAGTCAAATGATTATATGAACGATCCTAGCTTAGTGCTAGAGGCGATATGTTATTGACATTTTGCGCTATTGTAGTATCAAGAAGTCCTTGCACGCGAAACTTTTATTGAATAGTGTGATATGGAATTTTAAATGTAGTGATGGTACCAATTATATTTAAGCAGTCAGCAAAATATAATTGGTTATACTCTGTGAAGTATTGGATTCTGTTACTTACACAATCGCAATTAAGTATAAAAAAATTGCATGTGTTGAAATTATCTGTCTAATGAATTAGACAGATATTTAAGCACTACTACTTATACATTTTCATGTATTTATACTTTTGACTATATTTCTTACAGCCAAGATTCCGATATTACTGTAGCTGATAAAAATTCCTAAACCAAATCTTAAAATTTTTTATGGAATGATTTAAAATAAAATTTTGATATTAATGCTTAACGAGATTGATTTGAGGAAATAATGGGCAACTGACTTTAGACTTCAGAGTACACATTGATTTAAAAATTGTAAAATGAGTGTCACCCAGCTTCCAAGCATTCTTCTTTGGTGTAAATTCATACTAGAATCAACGTACTTTCTATTTTTTAAATTAAATCTAACATAATTGTGGTTACGAAAGTGTTATCACAAATCAAAAGGGTTTTATCCGGCTATTGTTTTATATCTCATAACAGTATCAAACTAATTATGTATTTACCACCATCTTATTATTATTAAATGTAGGAGAAGAGTTACTGGAGGGTAATTTGGAAAGAAATTTGGACTGTGATTATCAGACTTCCTAGAGCTCCAGATTCCAAGTGTTGTATGAGAGACCACCTCATACCATAAAGTTGCCTAAAGTCTCTTGTCCGTTTGAGCAGTAACAACGATCACAAAGTCTCTTGCTAGACCTTCAAAACTAGTAGCTCTCTTGGTCTGAATTGAGTATAAAATAGTCCAGCAGTGCCAAAACCTACCTAAATTAAGCTCAGACAAAAAATATAAATCAAGAAAAAAGTTTGGTAAGTGTGTAAATACCATCATTCTTTAAGCCACGTACTTATAGGATGATTAAACAGCAAAACATTCTATAGAAACTTACTATAGGGTAAGTACTACTTTTCTCAGAAAATCTGGGTAAAACGTCGCCTAGGTTAGGCGCCGTTAAAAAACCGAACCAATTTAATCCAATTCAGTTGGGTTGATCTCTGCAAAATCACCTAAATCTGAATCCTTCAGAAATGCTTGGAGACAGAAATAACAAAACATTTTATAGATAGATAATACAGGACAAGTACCACTTTCTCAGAAAATCTGAATATTATCTCGCTTAATAAGATTATCAGTTAAGAAACCGAACCTATTTACCCCAATTCATTTAGCGTCGAACTCAACAAAATCACCTAAATCTGAATCCTTTAGAAATGTTTGACATTTGCGTCTTAAAGCGGAATATCCCCAAAACTCCCGTTCATTTGGACAATTTTAATCTTTACGAAAATATCCAATTTAATTTACTGAAAAACTAACAAAAAGAAGCTTATATTTCACAAAGAGAATCTTTCACAAATTGCTATACATTATACTACATACCTCTGATCTGGATCTCGGACCACTGCGGCACTGAAGGAAATGAAGCAGCTGATTCTCTAGCCATTGGAGGTATCGCTTCTGATTTTATCGGACAAAACGGCCCACATCTGGAAGGGGGTTGGAACCTTTGGTGTGAAGATATCACTGACGTAGTTTTCCACATAACACCAAAACACTATAATGCACTCGACGCGCGTTTCTCCAATCAAGTTGGCATCATCTGGAGATGATTAAACCTATTCTAACATTGTATCCTATTTATACCTAAACTATTTCTACGGTTCAATGAACGGTCGCGACGGATCAGTGAAACGTGACTTACTAACCAATAAAGCGGGATAAATGAGATTGGCACTCTGTCACCATTCATACTATTTTTATATTTAGCAATTTCCAAACTGTCAAAGCATCCAGCTGTCTGGAATTTGTCAAGTTCCTAATAGTCTCAAATTGCTACTATCTATTTTATGGTTGTTCTCAAACGCATGTTGAGCAACACTAGACTTATCTATTCCACCATATTTGAGATGAAACATATGTTCCTTGAATCTAGTTTGAATTGACCTTCTAGTTTGTCCAACATACTTTTGATTACAGTCTTTACAGCTAATTTCGTGAATCCCCGACTTTTCTTTAGTTTCTATTTTGTCTTTTGGATTACCTAAAAGTTGTTGTAGTTTATTTCCCGATGAATAAACCACTGACATACCTACACCTTTAGAAACCTTACCAAAACCACAGGTGAAACGAGGAGCGTAATGAATATATATGAATTTTGGGTTTTCTCTTTCATTTTGGAAAATCGAGGAATTTCGAAGTGTCTCTTTAAATTTACGTTTCCTAATTATATTATCAATTAAAGTTACAAAATATCCATTACTCACAGCCATATCCCCAATCAATGCCTTTTCTTTTTCAAACATCTCCTTATTTAGAGGGAAGCTTAATAAACAATGCATTAAAATTAGCCATTTTGTGTTGAGCACCATGGTGGGAGTCCTTAGGGATATATCATAAAGTACTGGTATCTTTACTGTATATGAAAACTTATTCATAATTCGGTTATTAAACAAATTCTAACTTATTTTCACTATTTCTAATTATTAATACATCTAAGAATGGTAGTTGTCCAGAGTTTTCAATTTCACATGTAAATTTAACTGACGCGAAACGACTATTCAATTTAGAAACAAAGTTGTCACTATCAGTAACTTTTGTATCAAACACTGCAAAGATATCATCCATATATCTGAACCAAACCCTGGGGAAATACTCGAATTTTAATACGGAAGCAAACGAAGAATTCGAGTATTTCCCCAGGGTTTGGTTCAGATATGTGGATAATATCTTTGTAGTGTTTGTTAGAGAGTATTGGTTTTGGCCTGCAAACATCATTCTTGGCATAAAATTTGAAGTATATCAAAAACGGTTAGAATCAAGTATAGAATATTATACATGGAATATGTTTAGAGAGGACGTAGAATCCAGAAATGAAATAATATATAGATGTCCTATTTAAAATAATAATAATAATATTATAATAATATCTCTACCCCTCATTCTAATCACAAGGATTATCCCGAAAGTCTGAGACTTGTGTGGGAGAGGGGGCGACATATTATTATTTCGCGAGCCGCATTTGCGCCTCAGGAAGGACTTATGTTGGTAGGCCCTAACCACCATTCAGTGCTGGAATGAGGGAAACCTGGAAAACCTCATTAGTTAGGGGACATAAGCAAGTCCACATCTACTTCCGGTATAACCGGAAGTGCCACAGTTTTGAAAATATTTTAACCTAATTGCCTCCATCGACATTAGTATACTACAAATTTTCTAACGGATACTTTTCGAGAGATCGATCATCGCAGTTAATCATGGGACACCCTGTATACTGGACAAATTAATATCTTCCTTAATCTACTCCATTTTTACAGTTTATTTTTTGTACAACTGTATATGTGATAAATACATAAACAACGTTCATTGAAGACAAGCCTCGAATAGAATTCCTCTATTCAGATAATTCAGCAAACGTAATATTGCGTGTCATTCTAGGTAAAATGCCAAGAGACTATGGTATTCAAGTAAAGAGCCTCAAGTAGGCATAACAACGACAATAAGTAAATCAATCCGTGCCCAGGCATGTACTCGTAGTTGACGGTTAAATCTAAAATCAGTGCCACACTAGCACTAAGCTCGTAGAAAGAGAATGAAAACAGAGTTCACGCAGTAGGCAAGGTACGGAGGCAAAAAACAGTCACGTATCACCATAGCACGTGTATCAAGTGTGCTGGGCTTGTGTTGGAATGTTCAGTTGTTTTCTGTACAGAAGTAGGCTCCTCTTTGGTTCGTCGCCGTGCGCCTTACGGCTTCGAACTTTTCGAGATCGACGTGGACATGAGTGGTACGGTATTTACACATCAAGGTGGTTCCAGAAATTATAATTATTATAAATGAGTCGAATAATTAGAGTACAGTTTTTTATACAGTAAGCTGCGAAATATTTTTTCAAATTCCAAAAAGAGGTTCCTAGGCTATATTAAAATCATAAAAGAAAATGCAACAAAACTGTAAATGGAGTGCAGTAATCCTGTAGTCTTCGATTCTAGTTCAGTTTCTTTAGATACAGCTGAATAACTAAGAGGAAAAACTCCTAACAACAACATCTATACGCATAGCTGTTTCCTTTGGAGGATGTGGCGTGGATATTTTTATTGATTATTTTAAAACTGATGTAAATAAAATAGAAATGCTTTATAGCAACATATTACTTTAAAATTTACAAAACTTTAAAACAAAACGGATACAAGACAGAAAATATTGAAATCTTAAGGTGGAGTATTTCGATACAATTTTTGACAAACAAGCCAGAGCTCGATTACACATGTTCATGGGAATGCGAAATGTTGATGTTTACTAACTCGTAAAGCGTTTGAATACTGAAAATGTATGTGTTTACATACACAATTGAGCGAATAGTCGTTACCACTAGAAGAACATATAGTAGTCAGACTGAGGTATTGTAGTCGGTCAGGCTTCTAAACAGTGATAGTCAATAGTAGAAAAGTTAATAATTGCACCGAGCAGAAACACCATCAGGATTGTCACAGGATTGCTAATAGGCCATGGGCATCTCAGTAATTATAGTTATCGATATATTTGCCTGTGTTATCAAAGTTCATAATTTACCGCGTGATTGCTATGAGTCGGATAGATCTATTTCATATCGAATGTTTCATGGTTGTTGGAAGTTTCGAGTTACCTATATTAAAAAACTAATGTATAAAACATGTGATTATACAATTACAAGTATAAGGAAAATGTTAAGAATAACTTCTGTTACTTAAAAAAAAACCGAAAGATTCTGATCAAGCATCAAGCACCACTTGTATCTGATAAATATATACTTGTGGATAATACGTCGCAGGCTTTCAACTGATAAGACCATTTCATTTTGCCACAAAAACTTCCTGCACATGGATTTTTTCCAATTCTTATTAATTTATTCATGTCTTATCTCACTGGCGGCAAACAACGCATACTGTGGATACCAAACTGTCGAGATACTTGACTTCAAAGTTCTCCGAGACGTTTTTGCATTTTAAAAACATTGTTATTAAAGATATTGTTGTATTATTACCTCGTCATTAGAGAATCAACTAATAAACTTTAATTAGTAACGGGTTAGGCAGAATGAAGTATCTATTTTCTATGTACTGGTATTCATTAATGGTTAAACTTTAATCAAAAACTGAAACACAATGTTCTTAAATAAACATGGCAATTTATTTTCTGATTATCATATCAGTCAAATGACCTCCTTCTCGCTGTTGGCACTCCTGAAGTCTAGCACAAAAATTTTGCATCAATCGCTGCAACATTTCAATTGGGATTGCATTAATCTCGGTTCGAATATTATGCTTCAGTTGTTCCAAAGTTCGAGGTCGATTAGCGAATACTTTTGACTTTAGATAGCCCTATAAGAAAAAAACACAAGCTGACAGATCCGGTGACCGTGCAGGCCACGCGACATCCCCAAATTTTGAAATGACACGTCCAGGAAACATTCTTCGCAGAATTGCCATAAGCTGCCTAGCAGTGTGGGAAGTGGTTCCGTCCTGCTGAAACCATAGTCTTCGGAAGTCTACACCTTCGTTATGAAGTTGTTGTTCAAAATTTTGCAATACAAGTTGATATCGTTGCGATGATAACGCTCCATTTTTACTATTAAACTGACGTTTCTCGCAAACAGTTTGGCAACTGTCATAAATTGCCATGTATCGGGAACACATAGCGATTTGATTTGAATTTAGATCTTTTTACATTATTGAATAAATCCAGTCCAAAAATGGATACGTCATTCTGCCTAACCCTGTATTATTTAGAAAATAACGTGCTTACTTACAAAACTAATTACATTTCCAAATTTGACGAAGTGTTTTGGCACATACTCTATTGGAAACAATTTAAAATTCTTTGAATTAAAATTGGCAGCACACGAGATATCATTAGGTAGCACTCAGGCCTTAAAATTACAGTACCAATTATTTGGGATATCTAGAACTAAATTTTTACTGCCTCCAAGTGATCGGATCACCTCAAACAGCATTCAAAAGTAAAACTTGGAGACTTGAAGACGCTTCCTAAAATCTACGTAGTGTAGAGGAAATGGGATTTACCCTACGATACCTTTTTTCGATATTTTTAGCTATATTCGTTTTCAAGCTTAGAAAGCGAAAAAATGTTGTCACTACAAATGTTTCTACAAACGTTTGTAATGAATGTAATAGATCGTAAGGATTTATATTTCTTTGTTCCAACTATCATCGTTTATATAACGGTTAATATTCTTCACTTCAGGGTACCTTAGATTGAACAGATTAATTATGTAAAAGCGATAATGGAGGGAAATAAAATGTACGATGAAAAAAACGAATTTTATTAATTATTGTTCTCTAGATGGAAGTCGCTATCGCCTATTTATTATTACTATAAATATTACCAGAGAAATTCTGATGCCTAAAATCTCGATTCTTTTCATTTGCCCTTCTTATTAAATACTTTAGTCAACAGTAAAACTTTCCTTATATACACCGTCTTAAATTCGTCTTTTTTTCATGTTTCCATCAAATCCTCCATTCGTATTTTCCTACCTTACAGTTATTGGTCCAATGTTATTATTATTATTATTATTATTGTTATTATTATTATTATTATTATTATTATTATTATTATTATTATACTGAGTTAATAAATGAACATGCGTCCTGTTTTAAGCAAAATTGGCATTAAGAACCCATATTTCAGTTTTTTGTCCAACTATATGTATTATCCCGCAAACAAATGGCAAACATTTTAAATTCAAACACATATTAATTATGGTAAACAAAACTTAAGCACCGACACGAGTTATTTGTCAATTTCATGTTATAGATGATGTGTGCTCGAGGACATTGACCCTAATCTTAAAGTCATTATAAAAATATGCAAGAACTCTGAAACCGGGTCACATGTAGATTTTTTATGCTACTGAAATAGATCTAATCGTCCTGACCAGCAATTACTGCTAGTCGGCTAGACCGATTATAGTTTTTGGCAAAATCATTGTCCTGTGATGAGGCTTCTTGGCCAACTACTGTGATCCACAAATACTTGCAATCTGGGTTACTCTAGCGCGGCCAATTTAACTTTACACGTCTTCATAATTGTCTGTGATAATAGTAAATCTGCAGCATCGCGTTGTCTAAGTTAATTGTTACTTTCACGAGGGAAACACTGAGCCGCTTTATATGTTTTCCAATTTGCTGACATTAGTTAATGAAGCCAAAATGAAGTAAAAGTTTAAAATTATCTTTATGGAAACTAAAAAGAAGACATTGCATATTGTATGTAATCCATGGCTGCATCTCATTATAGCGTCTCATTATTTAGAACTTTAAGCTGGCCACAGACGTTCCAACGCCGTAAGTCGATTTTGTCGAACGCAACCCCAGTATGATTTTGTTTGAAATTGAATGAGGGCACATCTGCGTTCTAATACTTATGTCCGATAAAAATATAGTTTATGGGGCTGCTGCGCTTTGTATAACCGAAAACAAAAAAAAAGTTACAAGAAACTGTCCGGATTTTTGTAGATCTGTTTAATGATGTAAGGTAATGATGGTAATGGTGTAATGATGTAATGTCACTTAAGGAAAAATTCTAAAAATCTATAGTTTTATGGCGACAACAGGCCGGATGATCTTCAAAGGAAAAGTTCATGTCTTGTTCTTTGGGCTGGTCCTTTCAGAAGGTGAAGCAACCAACTGTCTTGACTTGCGTGGTTGACTTTTTATTGAAAAAAAGTTCCATGATGGTGGAATAGGTATTAGATTAGATTTATATAGGAGTCGGCCCCCTGGCCTGGTCCACCGCGACGTATAAGAGCTATTGTGGCACCAACCTATTTAGAGCACTCTGTCCAGCTTTGTCCTTTGCATTAGACTCCACAGCCTAGATAGAGGCTCTTCCATGTAGCTATTGGCTCTTGGTCTTCCTTCCCCAAGTATTTGAAATCTCAGTCTTGTCAGACCCTCGCACTGGCACAGTACGTGTACTGAGGTTTCCTTTTCTTCTTGACAGAATCTGCAAGTTGCATCTTCTGACAGTTCCATAAGATTCATGTGCCTATTTAGCCTACAGTGTCCTGTTACTACTATTATTCTAATGTCCTTTTTATTCTGACCTAACAGATCTGCTGTGAATTTAGGCGTCCGTTCTTAAATGAATAGCTTTGCCTGTCTCAGTTGTGGCAGATTCCTCCACCATTCTAGAGATTAAAACATCCTCCATGGATGTTTTAATGCATGGCTTCGCTATGCCGCAGAAGGGTTCTGGTCCTATGAGGTCTTTTTGCGCCTTCTTGGGTGGAGTAGGTATGAATAGAATTGAATATAAATTCAATATTTTACAAAACCCGTCAAGAAGGGCGCAGCAATTTGACCGATAGCAAATGGTTAATCAGGAACCTGTTTATAATTTTTTCTATTTTGCGTCTGTAAACAAGTTAACAAGTTTCAAGTCAAGTCAAGTTTCTTATGACAAACAATTGCGTATCAAAAACAAACCCTCCTCGATACCTAACTCTTTGTCCTTAAATGTTGGTATCAATAAATTTATTATCGTTTGTTGATACTTGCCGCCCCCGCCCCAGACAGACGACTCCCGGTGGGTTAGACATGCAGGGGAAGAAAGAAGACAAGACAGAAGAGCGCCAGAAGATCTTACCCAGCCTGCAGGATAGAGCTAGGACAGGAGGACACTCCACCACCCAATCGCCCACACTTATCACTTTTGTGATCGGAGTTGGTGAAGGATGGGATCCATTTCTACGAGATAGTCCAGGCCTACAGCGATGGGGAGTAAAGAGATAATCCCGCTCGACCCCAAATCGTCCTAGGTCATGACCACTGTGAAAAGATATTGGCAAACGTAGTTTAATTTAAACTGATATCTATGCATTTTATGATAGACTATATAACATTAAAATATTTGTCAGATAACTAATTAGCACTTGTTTAGTTTACGTTTTGCAATTGCATGACGAATGTTGTCCGTCCGATTTTAATTAATTAATTTATACTTAAAGCCCAATAATTCCAACGCGTTTCTAATGTAAAACTAGAATGTAATGAATGAATAAATAAATACAAATTTTTCTTTTGTTAAATCCCTATTCGATTTAATTTTTATTACGCGTCAATCAGAGAAGACCGTTTTTATCGAAAGCGCCTACTAGATAAGCATCTAACGTTTAAGGGCGTACATTAAATTTCTCAGAGAAATGTATACATATAGTTAGAACTCTAGATTAATAGTTTCTACCAGTCTAATCTAGGTCCTTCGGTGCCAGTATGCAGTGGGCAGAGTCTGGGGGGCAGCAAAGAATACCTTCAACAAACAACCGACTATCAACAGTCCGGACTACCGTGTCCGTTTATCTCTCGCCGCGGCCTACTGGATGCGGCATAGCACGCGGACGGTACGGCGGTCAGGGCCCTCACGTCACATTACGCTCGCTGGCGATGACACAAATGTCTTATTTAACACCAAGTTAACTAGTCGGTTGCCTCCACGACGCTACCATAACGTAGAATTACCGGAATTAACGGTATAAGGCTTATAAAACACCAACTGAATTAATCGTGGACACTGAACGATTAGTTTTTATGGGTTTTGTGGGGCATGCTTGTTAATTAGATGATTTAGTCGAGTCCCGAAGTGGCTGCTGTTGGTTGAAAATGAGAAATTTGGAAAGAAATATCAGCAGATTCGCGTGCCATCAAGTTAATTGATGCCATATACTATAGTGGAAGAAATTCAAGGATATAATTGGTTTATTCCTTGTGGTTTTTTAAAACCGATATTAAAGATCATTTATATACGGTGTTTCTTGTGCTTAACTTAGTTTATAGGTTTCATAATTTTAAATATTTTCAAATATTTATTCACACACTGCTGTAGTTTTCCACATAACACCAAAACACTATACTGCACTCGACGTGCGGGTCATGCGTGTTGGCATCATCTGAAGATGATTAAAACTAATTTTAAAACTGGAGTTTTAATCATCTCCAGATGATGCCAACTTGGTTGGCGAAACGCACGTCGAGTGCAGTATAGTATTTTGGTGTTATGTGGAAAACTACGTCAGTGTGATCTTCACACCAAAGGCTCCAGCCCCTTTCAAATAAAAATATTTATTCTGTATTTTTAAATAAATGACTATGACTTCTAACTATTTCAGTTAAATATTTCTTGCCCTTTTTACTAATCCACGTATTCAAGATGTATTTTCTATGTTCTTTTATCTGAATATTTACCATAACTTTATTGGTGCTATCTTCCTAATCTTTTTTTTTTTTTGGTATGAGTACTAACATGCAATCCTTCGGAATACTTTTTATCTTTTGGACGTGGTATCTAAACTGTATGAAGTTTATTCCTTTAGGTAAAGGCTAACTTGTTTAATTTTTTAAAAATAGGAGTCTGCCAGATTTTATAATATGATTCAATTTTAGTTGTTACACTCTGGAAAATGATATTTTAAGTAAAAAATTTTGTATACTGAACTACACCATAACTCAGAAAGAAAGGAGAAACCATAACAATAAATGTACGTCATTTAATGTACGGATAGTGAAACAATATAAAAGGTTTTCGTCAGCCAATATTGAAAATGATATATTTTTAAGAAACCCAAATTTAAAAATAAAACGTATTGTGATGTATACGATTATGTATCTTTATTTTACTTTATATTTATTTATTTATTTATACAATTTACCACATCGTACTACATTTTTATGACATATCCATTTGCAATAACATCGAAGCCTTAACATGAATGCCTCCATACATATTATTACTCCAAACAAAATAAATATTAAAGCAATATTTTCTCTCCTTGATGTATCGGCATTACCATAAATCATTACTATTATTATTGTTGTTGCCCGGACTGTACTAGGTCGCGAGTGGGTTGACAATGTATGGATTGTTCGTATGAACGTGGACACACCTTTCACAGGTGACAATTCAGTTTATGAATATAGGGATATATCTACTTCGCTCTGCCATTGATTCCGAGTAAACTGGATGGAGAGAGCAATTATCTGCAAGCTAGTTGTAATTTGAATAATTTTACATGAAAATACGGTTTCTCCTTATTTTCTCCAAGCATCTATTGATGGTATACTTCAGTGTAGTGTTGACGATTAACAATATGTAATAATAATAACTAGCCAGCATTTCTTGTCGGTTACTATTTATTTACATGCAGAGAGAAAGAAAATATGGCTTAGGTTTCGCAGAAATTTGAAAACATCTTGTCTTGTCGACTTACTTGTAGCATCTTAATTAATTTATCTCTATCCCTCATTGTACCCCTGTAACAATTTGTCCGAAGGTTTGAGACTTGTATGGAAAAAGGGGGTATATTCTTTATATGGACCATATTAGCGCCCATGAACGTATTTAGTTGGTAAAACCTAAACACTGTTTAGTGTAGAAATGGCGAAAACCCGGACACCTTAATTTACAATTTTTCACATCCTTTCTTTTGTAAGTAATCGTTCAGAAAAATTTTACACAAGTAATTTTTGAAGACCTTTGTAAATAATTATCACAAAGAATAACTTAACTACAAATTGACTGTCATAACTTATACCGTACCCTCATACTTACCTATATACAGGGTGTCCTAATGTGAGCGTACAAAAATTTACCAGGGGGGTGTACCAGACCAAAACAAGAATAAAATTTTTATAAAAAAAAATTCTCTGATACATGTCTAACGAGTTACAGGGTGTTATTTTGAAATTTCCTCAATAACTTAAAAACCGTTTTCGTAGATTTAGGTAATTTTTGGGTGACGTGTACATGTATTAAACGTCATTAAAACTACATAGCGTTTGTTTAACACTGACACCTGTGGTGGCCTAGACCTTACTCTTCCTTATGATTTTATCTTCATAACTCTTGCATATTCTACTTTTTCGTGAATTGACTAAGTTTTCCTATGCATATCTCTGGGAATCTGCATAGATATTCTCGTGAGGCAGCCAATGAATTTCCGTCACAGAAATCGTAGACATATATCTTATCAGCATATTCATTATTGGAAAATTCCATAGTAAATAATAAATTACTATTTTGTACAACTGAATTGACTCTAGTAACTTAGCAGTAACTATATCTTACTAGTGTAGTTATTTATAATGAGAGGTACCTACTAGATGACAACAAATAAAATCTTTGCATATATTTTTCTGCGTAAAGGAATGTAGTCGGTACTTTACACTTAATTTACTCGAAAATGGTTGATTTTATATAACAAGAGCTTTTTTTGTTCAGAATTGGTAGCTGATTAAGGAAACTTTGTCAATTCACGAAAAAATAGGATATGCAAGAGTTATGAAGACAAAATCATAAGGACATAGCATAAGGTCATAAGGTCATAACAGCATGTAGTTTTAATGACCTTTAATAGATGTACACGTCACCCAAGAATTACGTAAATCTACGAAACGGTTTTCGTTATTGCGGAAAATGGTTGTGTTTTTTTCAAAATAACATCCTGTAACTCGTTAGGGGTCCTTCATAATTTTATTTTTTATAAAAATGTTATTCTTATTTTGGTCTGGTCCACCCCCTGGTAACTTTTTGTACGCTCACACTGGGACAGCCTGTGTAGACGCTACACTTTTCTTGTTTAATTTAATCATCGATCTGAAGCTAAACTAAGTCTCTACCAATATAATTTTTCGAAAACTAGAGTGCCTACTCTACAGGACGCTCTATTTCAAGTATTATGGTATGGTAAGTTATGTGTAACGATAAATTTGACGGTTGTTGTACAACTTGTATTATCTACAACAAAATAAGAAAATGACAGAACATCTAAGCTGTTAATACTGACGTAGTTTTCTACATAACACCAAAACACTATATTTCACTCGACGCGCATTTCGCCAACCAAGTTGATATCATCTGGAGATGATTAAAAATCAGTTTTAGTTTTGCAGATCAGTTTTAATCATCTCTATATGTTGCCATTTGGTTGGCGAAACGCGCTTCGAGTGCAGTATAGTGTAAATAAATATTTTATCCTGCGTAATTGATCTTCTTATGTGAGGTGAACCGGTGGTTTAGGTTTTAGTGTCTCGATTGCTCAACCCAGAGGTCGTGGGCTTGAATCCCCGTTCCACGAGACAATTTTTAATTGAATTATCTACCTACTCCTAGATTAAGGCTTGTTCGCAGGGATGCATTTGCAACTATCCTAGCGATAGCCTAAGATGGGAAGAATGTCAGTTTGGTTTTAATGTGAGAGATTAAAATCAATTGATGTTTAACTGTCTAACTAATGAGGTTTTCCAGGTTTCCCTAATTCCACCACTGAATGATGGTTTCTGGAAAGTGGAAAGCCATTTCTGAGTCCACAAATGCGGGCCGTAAAATAATAATATGCCGCTCCCTCTCACACACAAGTTTTAGACTTTCGAGCTAATCCTTACAATTAGAATGCGGAGTAGATATATTATTATTATTATTATTATTATTATTATTATTATTAATTGTGATGTTTATTTTATTTGCTCTCTTTATATTAATACTATTTAGAAAATATTGAGATCATTCCTCAGATGTTCCTCATTGCTGAATCTTAGATAATATAAATATCAAATAAATATGTCAAAATAAAACTAACGATTGCTAATAATGCAATATAATACAAATACAAATACAAATAAATTATAGAAATCTCACTAAGGTGTCGTAAAAATAAAAAATTACAACCATAAAAACATAACAGACTATACCGATATTCTGTACTGACAGGGTAAGACTCTTGGAGGAAACGTAATAATATTAACCTTTAATTGTATTAACATTTTCCACATCTGCAAAATTTAGTACAGAACAAGAATTTTCTATATCGACGTATTAGATGATGATCTCGGGAAACCTCAGAGTGCTTTTATAAATAGTTCTAAACTAACAAGACTATTTATCAGGAAGCAAGACACCAATGTTTGATTACTACAACATTTAAAGAAGGTTTCGATATACATAGGTACTAGAAATAATATCTGGGGTATACTCGACTGATTAAACTTTTAAGTGGGTGTCGGGGTATATAGGAATGTTGAGCAATGAGAGGGTAGATGCATAACTCAGAAAAATATTACCCGACTAGGTAGACTAAAACAGATCAGTACTGCTATTTACTGGAAGTATATATCGAAGCAAGAACATAACAATAACTTGGTTAAAGAACCAAGGAAAACGCTGGTCACTGATACCTTACAGCTAGACAGGAGTCAGGAAAGAAGGTCTAGTGCCTATTACGTGGGCACGTATACATACTTTGCGAAAATATATGTACAATATGAGGAAATACCTCGTATATCCTTTGTGATTACGAATTTATAATTTTCTGATATATCTAGTTCTTCTCTATCCATCTACATCAATTTTAAAACACGACAACGCAATTCGAAGTTGCTATGAATTTTTAAAATAATTTTCAACTTTTTTCGTTCCAGACGGGCATAAAAGCAATATTATTTTCTGATCTTTTCCTTCCCTAACAGTCCACATTAATTCAAACACTGACGTAGTTTTCCACATAACACCAAAACACTATACTGCACTCATATAAAAAGTACACTCATATACAGTATAGTATAGTATTTTGGTGTTATGTGGAAAACTACATCTGTGTTAGCTTCACACCAAAGGTTCCAACCCCCTTCAAAATTACATTCATTCAGTTATTCATCACTAGCTCGCTAGTGATATCATATGAGGATGCAAATGCAAAAAAAAGCTTTCTTGAGAGAAAACTACACCTGGCCTACAAAAAAAACTACTTGCCAATAAAAAGCCTACAAGTTTCAAGGTGGGTTTCTCCAACCTAGCCCACTGTATTAATCAATAAATCAATCACATAGAGAATGGGAGAGTTTTTAGTTTTTGTAATATTGACGAATTAATTTCAACACTAACTACGTCATAGAGTATGAGACCCTTTCTATATGGCATCCTTGATAATTAATATTTATGACCATGACCATTTTTGCTTGCTCTAATGGAACCCAATATGGGATTGTAATCAGGTTCAGGCTTTCTTCCTTCTTCAGTATCAAATTATTTACTTCCATTGTGGAGTAGAGCTTGATTTTCCTTTCTTCTCTCTTCTATCTATTATATTTCATAAAATTATCCTTTTTCCCCATAGAAAGAAGATGCAAGAAATGAATTATCATTTCTGCTCAACATAGATTGCCAAGCGGGACTATTATGTTATTCTGTAGTCTGTGTATAAGACCGTAGAGGTCAGAAATCTTCCTATTTTTCGGTTAAAATAACATTGTGTCACACTTTATAAAACCGATTGTCCTTTTTTTACAGCAGCATTCTTAAAATTCTTTCATAAAAGTGCCTCAACGCCCTGTTTCGAAATAACGATTCTTATGTGGAAATTTACCTAATCCATTTTTTCAATACCCGCCAGAGTTGAGGTTCAAACGAGGTTTAGAAGTAAAAAATTCTTTGATCCTATTTAAAATTTCTCAGTGACTATTTACAAACAAACTGCCCACCTGTTGTGAATGACTGACAACAATCTAATACTCTCGGCCCGCTCCTTAAATTATCTGCCAAATAATAACATTCTTTATAACGCAAGTAAAATAAACCCGAGATGATTTTACACAATTTGAAGCGTGACATCTTCAAATGAGGTAATTTTTTAGATAATGTAATAGTAACATTATTTTGGTATTCGTTATATATACAATGCTTTTCGTAATGTTGGAACAGAGTTTTGGAGAATTTTAAATATTTCTTTACAGAAAGTACCTGCATAAAAAGTAGTAAAGACATTTGCAAAAATAATGCCGTCACTATAAATATAGTTACGTGAAGATGAATGGGTACCTATGTTTTTTCAAATAGGATAATTAAAACTTGAAATTTCTTTCAGAAATTCCGACTTTCCTTGCTTTTTTCAGGAAAAAATTGAAAATTATTAATATTCACGTTTTATTTTACAGACTCTAGAATTAGACAGAAAATTTGAGTAGCGAATACACAGAAAGATAAATAAAATTCGCCTATAATTCCTACAAAAATTTGTATTTAATTACCTATGGAAAATTGGCAAAACAGTCCACTAATAAATATGGGAAAAGATCAAGTTATTAGCAACTTTTTTAAATTCCAGAATCAACAAATTCTTATTCATTAATTAATAACGTAAAAATCTCAAATTGGTCACCATTTGCAACCTGATGATGATTAATGATTAATTAAAATAAATAAAGATTAAAGAAGATTAGAGATAGAGATTAAAGAAAAGAATAAATGATTAATCAAAACTCACATAAATACTTTGAATGAATTTTTCAGTACTTTCTGACCTCCAGTCTAATTTGGTCTTTTAGTTCATCCAATTTAGCAAAGCTCATCATCTGGAGCAATTATAAACATAATTTACATTATTTTTTACAAATTCCATAAACAAGTCAAGGGATAATGTCTGCAACTTATTTGTGGTGCATTTTGACTATTCATAGTATGTTTCTCTTGGGTTTACACCACCTGTAAAATAACAAAAAAGCAGAATCTTTTGCTTTTGATTTTGTATGCTTCTGCTTTTCTGCTTTTTGTTATTTTACAGGTGGTGTAATCCCAAAAGAAACAAACTATGAACAAGTCAAGGGATGTTAAATCCGGCAATTTGGCAGGTCAGTCGATTATACCTCTTCGACCTATCGATCTGCCAGCAAAACAGTTATCTAGAAAGTTTCGGACGCCTATTCCATAGCATGGAGGTGCCCCATTTTACTAAAACCAGATATTACTTCTTCGTAAGTTAATGTCATTATTATTTGGATACAAAATAATTAAAACAGGTAAAAGTTCGTCCCATACAGACGAAACATTTTAAATAGAAGAAACTGCAGTCTCAAAGATTGATTATCTAGAATTCCTACCCAAACATTGACTTTTTGTGGGTGCTGAATATATTCGTGTTTTTTATTTTGCTGTTCCAGTCTACACAAAGCAAAATAGTAACGACGTACACGTTAATAATATCCAAAAACCAATATTTTGGTAACTACAAAAAATTGGACTGTGTAAACACGTTTTGTTTAAAAACAATTAAGTTAAAATTAAATATCGAGTCTCCGCTACTCTTCCAACTCTGCAGACTCCATCAGAACAAACTGTGAAGCTTGTGGTACTGATAATAGCAGCCCTTGGTCGAGTAAGAGATACCCTGCTTTCGAAACTGAAGATCATACCGGTATGCCGAAATTTGGCAGATCTTCTAGCCGGAAGAATGCAGAAGGCGGTCATTCTGGACTCATTACGTTTACTCAGGGCACACTATTCCCGAACTCAGTAGTTACTCATCTCACGGACGTGCGGGGAGTAGCTACTGATTACCACCGGCGGCCGACCCTGAGAATCGGAGACAGGGAACCGCCCGACTGGATTTTAACAAAAAAAAAAAAGAAGAATAATAATAATAATATCTCTACCTCTCATTCTAATCACAAGGATCAGTCAAAAAGTCATTCCAGGAACGACTTACGTTGGTAAGCCCTAACCATTATTCAGTGCTGAAATGAGAGAAACCTTGCAAATCTCATTACTTAGGAGGATAGTGAAACATCACCTGATGTTAATTCCTTACAATAACACCAATTCTTCACATCCTAGGTAGGCATGCCATGAAGGTTGCTAACCCAACCCCTGCGAAGAGGCGTCAATATACCTGTAGACAATTTAATTAAAAATTGTCCAGCTGAATGGGGATTCGAAACTAATGACCTCTAGGTTAACCCCTTGTATCCACATACTAATATCTCTCAGCGACTGAACCGATGAAAATAATTTCATAATTCCTGAATTTTTGTCACCGTGTTTCCTCTGAAGTATCTTTTAGAATGACTACATTTTACATACATTTGTTTCATTAAAATTGAAAGAAGCTATACATACCGACGAATTTTCCATAGTTGTGTCTTAAATTGCGTAGGTAAGAGGGTGAGTCAAAAGTAAATTACAGTAGACTAGAAGATGGGGAAGGGCTAGTGCAGGGCTAAGCCTTGTACGGGCTGCTAATACTCCTATAAATTTAAAATAAAGAAACCTACATAATAATCATGTTAACATTATTTGTATTAGATGTGTGGGTATATAGTTATACATCGAATAGCAATCAAGTATGTTAATCAAAACAATATAATTTTATTAACAGCACAAATAACTTTATTGCAATATTAGCATTGTCCTCGTGCTACATTAGTTGTATCCTGATGATGTTAATGAATTAAAGGAATATGTAGTTTATAATAGTATGATGTTTCATGGAAAACATGTGGTTTTTTGTTCGGCGCAAATATTCCAAGTGGTCATTAAAGTTCGGTCATTCGTAGCATACTATATAGTATATACCAAACTGACCGCAACGGTCCTTGAGAGTGAACCGATTTTATTTAAAAAGTCGATTTGAACAACTTCAATATAAAAAATAAACACTGTCCCGTTTAAATAACGAGATCATCATCATCAACGGCAAGTTAATACATGTAGATCAATGGGAGTTAGATACATTTTAAAAATAGCATCATATGTAGAAGATGTTCTGAACAAACTAAGTAAAATATCAAAGTTATATTTACCTAAAATCTATGATAAATCTCTGAATATTATTTATTTTTTGCATTAGGGCGTCCCCAAACCGATGAATTGATAGATAGACATTAAGAAATAATCAAAGAGAAATCAATAGTTTGAGGCTTGGCAAGGAATTCTTCTTACTCTTATAGACACGTATATCGACGTATACGATTCGTGTACACGAATACATTAAGTATTCCATTTTAGAAAATAACTTTTTACTTAATATGTCTATTAATATTAATAATAATAATAATAATAATTTTCTGGCCATGATGATGATTTTTACTGACGTTTTCTAATTGAATACCCGGTATATCTTTAATGGTTTTATTTTGGTCAACCTAAAAACGTAGTTTTATGAAAATTACGTTTTATTAAATAAGATATTGTTTTACATAACATATTCAATTTTACGAAAAGGTTATAGTATCAAAACACAAAGCACAAATAATCAACCTTTACAACTACGCATAGTTAGGTATTCCACTTTATTATAATATTCTTTCAGTCACTGGTAAACTATTTGAACAAACAACACCCAGCGGAAGTACCTGACGTATGCTGTAACTTACTAATTAGATTTAATCAAATAATCCGGTGTTGTATAAGTTTCTTACAGGTTTTTATCATAATTATAAATGTAATTTATTTCCACTCTACAAACAGGAACTCTTCAAAATTTTATTTGTTTTTTTGCTTATAAGCAGAATGGCATATCAGAATCTTCCGAAGATGACGAACTGACATTGAAAATTTTACTATAATTTGGAGTGAGTATAATATATCTGTCCATTTGTAACTTCCTTAGCGATCATTGCGAATTAGAGAATTGTTCTCCAAATAAAACTCACGTAAACGTAAATTGAAACTATTTAAACTTTAATAACATGGATCTACAAATAAGATTTGGTTTAGTACAATGTTATTACGAATTCGGCAGAAATTATACTGCTGGATTACGAAGATTTCGTACCAAAATGGATTTGAGAGCAGCGCCCTGTCAAAAGAAAGCTTACCGTAATTTGATTGCCAAAGTTACAGGGTCTGTAACTGACCTACCGAGATCAGACCAAGGATTAGTGATGTTCAAGTTGCAGAAGTTCTTCGGGAAAATCAAAACATAGCCAACACTAATCCATTAGCAATCAGTAGTGTGAATTCGATATCAAAACGATTGCAAATGCGATACACCACGGTTCTGAAAATTTTAATTTTTCTTTACAAATATTGGTTCAGATGGAAATTGAACCCGAATGATTATCCCGTATTTTATGGACAGATGAGTCCCATTTCTCTCTAAATTTTGGAGTCAATACTCAAAATTGTCGAATATGGTCAACAGATAATCCACATGAAATGGTTCAGGAAGGCCTTCATGACAAGAAAGTCACCATTTGGTGCGGTTTTACATCTAATTCTATCATTGGACCATACTTTTTTGAGGAGATACAGAATGGAGAGGCCGTATATGTGACTGTTACTGGTGAACGATACCTGCATATGTTACGAGATTATACCATTCTTCGGATAGAAAACAAACACGAAGGAATTGAAAACATGATTTTTATTCAAGATGGAGTATCCCCGCATATTTACCGACCAGTTAAAGAATGTTTAACTGGTTAAATTTTGTAAGTTCATGTCCTCCAAGATCGTCTGATCTTAACCCAGCGGATTACTGGCTGTGGGGTTATTTAAACCCCTGTGGATGGGGTAAAAATTTGGTGTTTATAACACGACCAACAACGCTGGAAGAATTAAAAGACTATTAGAGAGCAAATTGCTGCAATTCAAGCACAAATGCTGAAGTTAACCACTGTTGGACATAAGACATCCCATTGTTTAACCGATTGAATTTCTTTCACCTCCTATTATTAATTTAATTTGTTAAAAATACATAATAACCTGAAATATATCCCTTACTTTATGATAACCTTGTATATATATTTTTTATTATAGAAGCACTAGCACTGATAACAGAAAATGCATTATTGGGAAAATTAAAACTGAATTGGTTTTTGTTTAAATCAATGTTATTCTCCTTTAAGAGGACTGTATCCTGTTTATAGTGAATACACTCCTACCTACTACTTATAGTGAGTTTATAGGTGTTGCAATTTATAGGGCAATATTGTATTGTCTTTGGACAGTTACTATCTTGTATTAGAAATTGCTGTTCCTCCTCGAAATTTACATTATATTGATTTTAGTGTCACACCACATAATATTAAATACTTGAAACATGTATATTATTCTGCCATACCTAAATAGTTCGTTAATTTTTACTTCGTTTCGGTTATTGTTCGATCTCTTTCTTATTAATTATTGCTCCCACCTACCTTTCTAAAAGTTTAGTTCATGTAGTTAAATAAAATTATCTTAAGCAGATTTCACTGAACGACAGTAATAAAAATAAGATCTTCACCAGTCCTTGTTACTGTAATTTTATAGTATATACCAATACACAGTTATTTGGTGCCAGACAAATTATAAATCATCACGATTTATCGACATCTGATTATAACTGATTCTTGCGAAAATCGAATTCAAATAAAACCACATTTTTACATATACAACGGTTCGGGATAACAGATGTTATTTGTCAACATTCCCCATGTACTGACAAAATAGCGTGACATCGTAAAAAATCGTATTTTATTGTGACATTTCCAAAGTATAGATAGCGGGTAAATGTTTAACATGTTGTTAATTACTTTTGGCATTAAAGCGTTTGAAAGAAAAGAAGAGAATAAATAAAATTGATATCTCTATTAATCCATCAAGTGGTACTAAAACAAGATAAATATTAGATTATGGTTTTTATCGCACATTTTTCTTTGGTTTTTGTTTTCACATATCAAATTTATATGTAGTAACATTAACAACAAGAAAAGAAATATTGTCACACTGTCACAGCAACCTGATAATAACTAAATTTTTTCGGAAACGAATTTCTTTAATATTGATGTAATGAAATAGTACCTAACCTAATGGTACCTAATGGAAGCTAACTTTCTCAATTTGAATTTAAATACGCCCGTTTTATGTACTTTTAATATCTTTTATATATGTACGTATACTATACTGAGAGAACATATCGTGGCTCGCCCCTCAATATTTCTTATTTTCGAAAATAAGTTCAAACGCGACCAAAAACAAAAACTTTATTAAATACACTATACAGGGTTCAGCTGTTTCCGATTGACAGGAAGTAAGACAGAAGTTGAAAATTGCATCTTTCACGAATGCATCGATTAGAAGTGAATACAATGAATTGGTTAGGTACTATTCTTAATAGTAAGTATAATTTGACAAAAGGAATACAGCATTAGTAAGATCTATAATTTTGAAAAGATAACTTACCTACTAATTTAAAAATTCTACATCTAATACATTACATGGTAGAGGTCATATTATCTCTACAATTAAAGATATATCTTTTAACTCCTATATATTATGCATTTACATATAAGAAAATTATAAGAAAATACTTTATCAAAATATTTACAACCACTCAATGGACTCTGTGGATATTAGTTTGTTTTCAAGAGAGTGAGATGGAATGCTACATAATCGTAAAATTGTTTTTTGACATATTCTAAAAGTTCACATACTGTTGAACAAGAGTAGATAATAGGCAATGTTCATTTCTATAAAACATATAACATATTCTTGTCTTATACCTCTAATAAGTATTTATTAAGTCTAGAAAAAATAGGTTTTAAATTTTATTACAAATACTTGTTTTCAAAAAATATACAGGCTGTTACAAATTCGCTTCTCACTACAGGGATGTCGAAAACGGTAAGAGATACGAACTAGCTTAAATGAGGGCAAAGTTGCGTAATAAGGGGACCAACATTATGCCTCTAAAAAATCAAGGCTAACATGATTAGTTTTCGTAATATTTGAAAAAAAAAACGAAATTTTGGATATCCGTTTTTGTTCCATTTCAGCCTTGTTTGAGGCGATATTGAAAAAAGAAGAACAACTTCTCATGGCAACTTTTTGCCCTCTATCGAATGGCACAATCAATTTTTATATGTAACGTTTCGTCTTTCCAGGACCATCATCAACTTCATTTTTTTAAATACTGCCCTGGAAATTTTATTACATTTTTTGCAAGCCTTCATGACCCCCAATGCTGTACTGTCTCAGCCCGAACCAGATTCAGACGTTTTGTCTCGAAAAATTCATCTTCAATGTATTTGTTAAAAATGTATCTAAATTTTGTATTTAGATTTCTATGTTTATTGAATTATCGTACACTTTAAGTGTTGTTAGACTCTGTGAAATCCACCTGGTTATTTAAATTATTTAAATTATTATTAATTCCAATCATATTATTACACTGAGGGAAAAATTAGTAATTACGATTAAAACCATTTGGTTGCGCGCAGTTTGCTTCATATAAAATAGCCATTTGTAGCTAAACTATAACTAACCATATATTTTAGATACAGCTAAACACATCTTGACTGAAAAACGAAAATATCGATATTGCATTAAGAAATTTGATCTGATCCGCGTAACCTAGTCATTATTTGTGGAAACGTTATATTTAGTAATAATAAATAACACTTTATTATAATAAACTTTGTCATATGTAACACAAGTTCACGAAGTTGTTGGTACAGCAAAACGTCTCAGTTAGGTGGGGTTAACCAATCACAGCGAATCATTTTAGAGCTCTAGTTGTAGTATTTTAGTTGGTGTTGGGACATGTAATGTGGTTCAGTATCAGTCCTTCATCGCATTTACATGTACTAACAAGTATTTATGTATGTCCACTTATTGCAGGCTAGTATTTTAGTTCATTCTATTTCTATTTACACACAATGAATCTCTCGTAAATGGATGAGACCATAATTTTGTAATTTTAAAGATTTTAAGAAGACATTGTTTTTACAATTGGCATTTCCTCGCCATATTTATTTCCATAAGTATTATTTGATGTTAAAATTTGGAACTTTAAATATGAGTATGGTAATATACGTACTTATTATTTGTATTAATTGTAAATATAAGTTAATTATAATAATAATAATAATATATCTGTCCCTCATTCTCATCTTAATGATGAGCCTGGAAGTCAGAGACTTGTATGGGAGAGGGAGCGGCATATTATTATTTTTTGGGCTCCGAGTGCCCTCAGGAACGACTTACGAGGTTATAACTTTAACTACCAGTTAAAACGCGAATAAGGGAAACCTGGAAAACTTTATTAATTAAAGTGTACCGGGTGGCCAAATAAGAATGGACGCCGGCTGTATCTCAGAAACTACTTATCGTATAACTTTGGGAAAAAAATTCTAATAAGTAAATCGGACAAGAGAAATCGCTGGAAATTATTTTCAAGTTCGTAGGATGACCGCTAGGGGTCGCAATTGCTATGATCAATCAGAAAATGGGATTTTTCTCAAAAATATGCCAAGTTAAGAGGTATTTTAATTAGTGGCATTATAATCTTTGTAAAATTTGCAATCTTTTTCTTGCAATGTACTTTGCTCTATCTTTAAAAATAAAGTGGTGGGGGAAGGTTAAACTTTATTTTATTCAAATAAGGATAACTTCGGTTTGGGTTAACAGAATTAAACGAACTAGGGCTTGTTTAAAAGAGCTTTTCTTACTGAATAATCTGCAGTATATACTGTTCCTGAATTTATTTTACCGTGGTGGCTAGAGGGCGCTGTTTGACATCGTAACAGCTATTACGCGTTTTCATAAAAATTTTAAATGGCAGGCTATGTCTCTTTTTACATAATTGAATGGAGCATAAAATTTTCAAAAAATCAGCTCAAACCGCAACTTTCTATCTTCTCTCTAACGGAAGATATTAAGAGAACAAGTAAAATTAGGCTGCCGCCTATATAGGCCTATAATAGTCTAATTAAAAATTATATTAGAAGGCTATGAAACAAAAACTATGTTCCTTGAATATGTTTTAAACCGTAGTTTGAGTTACTCCAAGGTCTTTCGCAATAGTTCTAGTACTTAGTTGAGGATTAAACTCTATATAAGCTAACACATTAATAATGTTCCCTTCGGTGCGACCTCTGGGTTATCTAAGGTATACAGTTAAATGAACATTTCCAGTTGTTCGCAGAAGGTGAATTACTCGTAGAAAAACTTTTTTATTGGGGTGCCGTCTATCAGGATATTGTTGCGCATATACTCTCGCGGCAATTGTAGCATTTCTCATTGATTCAAAATAAACTCTTACCATCTCAAATAACTCTTCGTTTGTATAAACCATTTTGTAAGAAAAAACGAACAATAAACTACAATTCAGAATAAACAAGAAAACAACACGAACAACAAGAAAAACCCCGGACAATACAAACTTAATAAGACACGAAACGACATTAACTAAATGACATTAACATATAACTAAAACGTTTTAATATTTTCACGTACCTATTTACCTCTTTCTGTTTCACAGCCTACTTGTATAATTTTTTATTAGACTATTATAGGTCTAGGCGGCAGCCTAACTTTATTTGTTCTCTTAATATCTCCCGTTAGAGCGAAGATAGAAAGTTGTGGTTTGAGCTGATTTTTTGGAAATTTTGTGCTCTATTTAAATATGTAAAAAGAGACATAGCATGCCATTTAAAATTTTTATGAAAACGCGCAATAACTGTTAGGATGTCAAACAACGCCCTCTAGCTACCACGGTAAAATAAGTTCAGGAACAGTATATACTGCAGATTATTCAGTAAGAAAAGCTCTTTTAAACAAGCCCTAGTTCATTTAATTCTGTTAACCCAAACCGAAGTTATCCTTATTTGAATAAAATAATGTTTAACCTTCCCCCACCACTTTATTTTTAAAGATAGAGCAAAGTGCATTGCAAGAAAAATATTGCAAATTTTACAAAGATTACAATGCCACTATTTAAAATACCTCTTAACTTGGCATATTTTTGAGAAAAATCCCATTTTCTGATTGATCATAGCAATTGCGACCCCTAGCGGTCATCCTACGAACTTAAAAATAATTTCCAGCGATTTCTCTTGTCCGATTTACTTGTTAGAATTTTTTTCCCAAAGTTATACGATAAGTAGTTTCTGAGATACAGCCGGCGTCCATTCTTATTTGGCCACCCGGTACAATAGGTTGTTAGCCATTTATACAGTAATATTGCAGTGTACCAGTTGCATATTAAGAGCGCTACCAGCCTTATGCACTTCGATTAAATATTGGAGTAATTAGAAAAAGTTGGCCACGGTGAGATTCGAACCGTCGTCAACCGCGAAAAATGATTAAAAATCTGACGACTTTAACCACTCGGCCACAGAGCTCCTCAAGAGAAATTAGGTAAATAAAGTAACATTGAATTTGGCGTAACATTGACATACCAACATTTAATAGTTCACTTCATTTAATTTTAGTCTAAGATTATGGTAGGTTTATATCAACAGCACATTTAGTAACCGACATCAAATATCAAATCAGTTTACCTAATTCGATTTTGCTATTAGTAAAATTTTGTTTAGAATTACAAAACAAAATATTAAAGCAAATACTGTTTTAGTCTTAGGTACCAAATAAAAAAAATGATTATAATACTTTGAATAACCAACGTTGTAATGGTTTGTTTAATAACTTTTGACTGTTATAATCTTCTTATTTCGCTATTATAAAATAGTGAAATAACATTATAACAGTCAAAGTGAGCAAACAAACCATTACAACTGATTGAGCTAGATATTTGATTCCCTGTATGCAAATTTACCATTTGGTAAAATAAACCAAATACTATAGTGTATTTTTAATATTATTTCTTGGCTTATTTAACTTTTTACTTCTATCTTATCTTTCTCTAAATAGGAATTTAGCCAAAAAGTTAACTAAGAGATTGATATTTGATAATTTCATTAATAATTTATCTCTATAAAACTTTATTGAACTATAATATTTGATAATTTCTTTCGTTAGTAATTTTAGTTCAATAAAGTTTTATATTTCCTCGTTACCTATAATCCAAGGTATCAAAAAGAATAACCTTATTGTTCTTAAGCTATGTCCATATGTAATGTAGATGCTTGTTTAATATTTCATTATTTAAAAAATATAGATAACACTATTAAAAAGAAAAATGTATCAAAGACAATGAGTTGAGGTTATATCAAGATATGTCGCTGTATTTCAATGTTGGTCCGTGCATGGTGCACGCAAAGTAGTTGTTTGCGACATATCTCAAGAATAATAAGGTTATACCTTTTTTTACCTAGGATTATAGGTAACGAGGAAATATAAAACTTTATTGAACCATAATATTTGATAATTTCATTAATAATTTATCTCTTAGTTAACTTTTTGGCTTAATTCCTATATAAAGAAAGATGTAAATCAAATATTAGACATAATTAACCTTTCTCTGAGTGTAGCGACAATATATATGTTTATCATGATGACCACACATGTCTCACAAATCACTAATCTCTCATTAGTTTATAATAATGATAATGAAATTAATATTGGTTTATAACAATAGTTGTTTCAAATTCATAAATATA
Organism: Pogonocherus hispidulus; assembly: GCA_963924545.1. NCBI lineage: Eukaryota > Metazoa > Arthropoda > Insecta > Coleoptera > Cerambycidae > Pogonocherus > Pogonocherus hispidulus. The sequence continues at coordinate 35,700,810 of OZ004697.1, read as the reverse complement.
ATAAACCATTCATTGTTTGCAAAATAACTCTACTCGCGAAACATTCAACAATTTTGTAAAAGGTGATACGATAACACAAATTAAAATAATTGGGGCGGAAAAGTATAATAAACAAAATCTTTCCTGTGACGTTTTTCAGTAATTTCTAAAGGAATAATTAGTAAGGATTCAATAATTACGCTTTATGGTTTTTTAACTATTATTATTATTAAGTCAGAAAAAATATCAACATGCAGATTAAAACCAAAAAATTAGTAAGTAAAGTAGTAGTTTTTAATTAGTAAGTAAACATTTTTAATTTTTTGGAAATAATAATAATGTGTCAAATATTATATTTGACTGAAAGCTCATATCTCTTAACATTCACACTGCATTTATTGGTTGAAACAAAACACTTGAATATCGGATCCAATTTTCCAAAATAGTAATATTGTCATGCAGTTTTTATGAGCTTTAAACTAAATTATTTGGTTACATATTCATGCGAATTTAAGAGCACCGCCAATAAAATGCCTCATTTTTAACAAAAACTTCATTATTTTTTCCGCTTAAACCACACAGAACGAGTTAAAGTAAATTATTTTACAAGAAAATAATTGTACTCAGAGGTATAGACCACCCTACACATTTCCACAACGTAGTTCCGTCTCTTTTCCGCTAAATTAGCGGTCACAGCCAGCGTATAAAAGTGGAGTAAGGCTGTATGGTAAGAATAAGAGAATACGTTTAATTTTTTACGCTCTTCTTGTCTGCTGCTTTGAAAAATAACTGCAAATAAAACTTTTAAGTCTACAATAAACGTCAAAAAGGCGGTAAATCATTCGGATTTTATTGGTTCTGTGCCAATATGGAAGGATATACACGTTCTCTTACATACTTTCATAGATTTTAATGGTATTTCAGATCGAGATACGTGCAGGTTTTTATTCGGGAAATGCCAGTTTTATTATACCCGGTGTGCGCGGTATCCGTACAGGTGATATCCTCGTTTTATATTAATTATGCATTAGTGCATACTTCTTCATTAAACATAAAAAGTTGTACATTGTACATTGCATTAATTATGAAACTAATTTTAATCATTTGAATCTGAATATTGTGAATGTGTTTTCTTGTTTTATATCCATATATATTAAAACGCATCGATTCTGTCTCACTCTAAATTCCGTCGCCGAATCGACAAAGTTTTTAAGCTATCTCTTCCGAGGGGGAATCGCTGAGCGATTCCCGCGGGCGACCGGAGGTCGCCCCGAGCCTTTCTTCTATGCGTAGGGGCATTTTCGTCCCTACGCTTTCTACGTTTTCTACGCGTTTTCCCAATTTAAACGCCTTTTCAAAAAACCTGTGCAAAATTTTCGTCGATTGTCGTTCGGCGAGAAAGATGCGGCTAGCACTGGCATTTGTCCTCGCGCCTAATGGTCCCGTCACGGCTGCCGAAATCCTGACTTTTCGCGGGAGCCCCAGACCCTTTTTATAATTTTTACGGCTTCGAAAACCGCTTCACGTGAACGTTCCGTCCTTTCTCTAATCTTTTGAGATTTTTTCGGGACCGTACGTCGAGTCCTTCTACGTCTATTTCGTCTTCCAAAATCTCGAGTCTCCTCCATCTCAACTTCTTTCTCATTTTATCTGCCCATGTGAGATTGCACTAACGAGACAAGCACCTCCCACGAAAACTGTCAAATTAATTAAACTTCAGATAGAAACATTTTCCTATGTGAAATATTCATAACGGAATCGATAGTACTAACTGGCAAACATTTCTGATTACCAAAATACTGAAGCAAAATGCTTTTCCAATTGGAATATCGGTAAAAATTAATTTTTCAGGTTAACACGTACTTAAGTGTCTCAGGGTCAGTTTATTGCAAGTGGACGCGGTAGCCCAATGGGTTAGTCGAAGGATTTCAAACGTCGTAATTCTGATTTCGCGAGTTCGAATCGCGCTGGAGATAATTTTTTTTACTTTTTAATTCCAATTATTTATTAGTATAAGTGTTTAGTTATTCTGTTTCATTGTCCGTAATTTTTATTCTTTCTGCATGTAAAGTTTGGAATTAATTCGTTGATTATGGCAATTTGTAAAATTCATCATACATAAGTATTCCAGATACAAAATTTCTTTAATATGTATTTTCTTAAAAATAATATTATTTTAGATGCTTTTGTTGACAAACGCTGATGCTGGACCACCGGTGGGGCTAGAAATGGGAACGAAAATCGCGACAGCGATTTTCTTCCATTTCTAGTTACTTATTAAATCATGTTGACGCCATGTATACCTACCAATTCCTTGAAATCATTTGATGAAGTTCATCATAATACACTATTAACTATATTATAGAATATCGGTATACGACAGTTTTTTTAAATGAAAATCATTTTATGTACTCAATAGATCACAATGTGTTAAGATTAATCTTGCTCATCCTCGTTTGTTCATGTCACGCCTGGTGCCCCTCAGGGTTCACACCTAGGACTATTACTTTGCTCCGTAGTTATATATTATATCGAACATTGTTTTTGTGTTGCATGTGCTAAATTGTGTCTTTATACAGACGATTTAAAATGCATAGCTAAATTTCTAGTGTTGCAGTTTGTGTGAACCTTCAAAACATTGTTTTTTGTATTCTAAATTGTGTCTTTATACAGACGATTTACAATGTATAGCGAAATTTCCAGTGTTGCTGTTAGTGTTTAGTGTTTTAACAATAAGCTTTTTTAAATATAAATAAGTGTCATCAAATTACATTTTCAACGCTTACTACTAATAAAAGTTAAAAGTAAGTAAAAGTTAAATTTTTATTTGCATTTTGAGGCTATATTAAGAAAAACTATCGAAATTTAGGTTCATGATAAGAGTAACTTTCACCAAACCTGACTCTATTATACTATTATATAACTCTTTTGTTCGTAGTTAACATAATGGCTCCATAATTTTAAACCAATATGTTAAATATATCGAACGCACAGAAAAATACAAATTAACGTACATTATTTTTTTTACAAACAAATTTAACAATCATTTGCACTATGCTTCTTACAAGGATAGCAGCAAACGGTACAATTTATTAAACGGTACAATTTATTATGTCTCGTAGATTTATAACTTATTTTATTGTATATTTTTAAAATCTTCTATAATAATGTAATTGATTGTAACTTTATAACAAATACACAGTAAAAAAAGACAAATAGTAAAATTACTAAGTGGTAATCGTAATTTTCTGCAGTGTTATTTTTAACACGAACTGGGTGGTATAATAACTAAACCTTTAAAACTCATATTACACGAATGATATACCCGTCAAGTTTGTAGAAGTACTCATAAATTGTAGTAAAATTTACAAAACCCTGTGTTAAAAATGAATCAATCCGCCATAAATATGGAATAATTACACGGTGAATAATTAACTATTACACATTACCTTGTAAAATCTGCTGTGTTAAATTACTTTTATGTAATGTAATAATACACTGATATGTCTAACACTGCCAAGTGTGGACTATATACACACTGATGAGTGTGGATTCAGTGTTAAAATTACTCGTTTTTTTTACTGTGTAACGTAACACTTAATATTAAGTCCAATGTCTCTCGTTCCACTCACCTAATTTGCCATCACGCACATTCTACAAATTATGTAAAAAATTCTCCATTGTATCAATAATTATAAAATGTTTATAATGTTTACTTTAACCACATAGATATATTTATCTTTAAAGCAAGCTACAGACATAGAGCTATTTTAGTATTTTACAATTAAATAAAATTCAATCAATCTATGTATTATTAACTATTTTATAAAATTTATAGCATAGGTATATAGGCACATTATTTAAATATACAGAGCATTTCAATGAAAACGAGCCACCCTGAATAACTGTGTTACTGTTTTGTTTCCAGAGAAATCCCGAGACAAGTCGATTTTTGCTTGGAGGGGGACATATTTTATTACGAAATTTGACGTGGCACATATACCCCCCACCCCCCTCAGCACAAATGTCAAAATTTTAGATAAGGAATAGGGGTCAACTGACCCCTTACATGAAAGGTCATTCAATTTTCTTTTCAACCATATAAATATGTTCCATTTCGCGACAAATTCCAATATCAATAACTTTTTTTTAGTATATACTATACGAGTTGACTAGAGCATTTAAGAATGATTCGACATAAAACTCTTGAACTTCAAATAAAAGAGACTTCCAAATGATATTTTATTATTTAAATTATTTTATAGCGTAATTGGAAGGTACAACAGTAGATATTTATTTGTTGATTGTTAATTAATGTATTTAAAAGATACAGTTTAATTAAAAATACAAAAATTAACCTACAAAATAATTTATATAATAAAATGTCATTTGGAAGCTTCTTTTATTTGAAGTTCAAGATTTGTATATCGAATCATTCTTAAATACTGTGGCCTATAATAGTACATTTAAAAAAAGATATTGATGGATTTTGTCTCGAAATGACAAATGAATATCATATTTATATGGTTGAAAAGAGAATTGAAAGACCTTTCATATGAGGGGGTCACTTGACCCTATTCCCTATTTAAAATTTTTAAAACATTATTACTATTTGTATATTATTGGTGAATTCACATTCAGTTTTATATTTTTGAGTCTAACCCAACCTAAGCATCTTAATAGTAAATAGTACAAGAGACAATATAAATTATATTTATTTATTTAAGACGTGGTTCATGGTTAATGAGTATACTGATAAACTTCTGAAAATTCCTTTCAAGACTTTTACGCAAAATTAATTTTGTTTAACTATAAATAAAAATTGTAATACTGAATAAAGTAGATAATTGTCACAACAAAAACATATCATTTTCTGTAGTTGACTTTCCAGAAATGTATCAGTTTTAATTTATTTTTCAGAAGTGTAGAAAGCAAGAATATAGGTTATAGATACCTGGTAAATTAATAAATTTGAGTAAGTATCTAGGTAAAAGGTAACAAAGAAAATGTAAACGTCATTGAATCAAACTTAAATAATTTCATTAATAAATCTCTTAATTTCTCTTCTTTTTTTTTAGTTAATTCCCATAAATAAATGTGTGATCAATTAATGAAAATCCAGAACTAAAAATCAAGTTATTCCTGATCTAAATCAAGATGAGAAGTTATGACTTCAAAATTATTCCTTATAATAAACTAACTACCAGAGCCATTGATTATCTGGACTGATTTATCTATCCTTTGCGGAAATAAATATTCGGGGATTTTACAAATGGTAATAAAAAAGTTACGAAAACTTGCCAATCATTTTTTGTATAAGTATATCTAGAAAATACTGATAATGGATGTATTTTACTAGCGAAATAACTGAAAATATATAGTCAATCCCTTTCTGCAACCACTAGGTATATTTTTATATATTACATAATAACAACTGAGTAATTATTTTTATTTATTAAAGAGAATAACCAAAAGGTAGATCAAATGGCAGCGATAATGACTGCGGTAATTGTAAAATACATCGCTTATTACTAATGATATATTTGCTGAAATTCGTATTTTCGTATTTTCCATTTACGTTATTTCTACAAATTTCAATATCGTACGAGTAAACATATAATTAAATTAAAATAGCCAATGTTACTACGAAGTATTTACCTAATAACTATTGTAATGTCAAGGTTTTTCTAATTTCTGTGTAAAAAACATTAATATCACTGTAATTATTGTATCAGTAACAAGCTAGCATTGACGCTAGCACTTTATGAGCCAATTTTGCAATGACAAATGTAGGTAAGTAACTGGAAAATTATTAGAACATTACTTTTTAGACCCAATTTTGAACGTCAACGGAATTTTTCTTCATGACACATATTTATCACAAATACAGGGTGAGCTTTTAGTATTATTTTCTTACCTCTTTGTTCTTAACATAGTACATAGTACTATGTTAAGTACTACTCGTTAGTAAGTAGAAGAAGTAATAAGAGAAGACAGCCGGCTAATTTCTTTTGATCTTGTTCGATCCGCTCATTGACCTCGTCCCTTTAAATTGGAGTTATTGCGTTGTAACATTGAACCGTTTGTAAAATTATTTTCATAAAATCACTGTTGCCATTTTATATTTTATAAGTTATTGAATATTTTTTTAAATATAAAATTATTCTGGAAGTAAAAACGAATAAGGTTTTTTAAAACCGTTTTATTTACAACATATATAGTTGTATTTGTAGTGGCGAGATACAGTGAAATACACTGCAGTGTCCTCTTTGGGTCTTTGCTACTACCTGTCTGACAATTATTGTCTAATTGACAGACAGATAACGATCTGCAGAAAGCAGATGCCATTACAGCGACCTCTATTGTCTTTGAGGAAGACAATCCTACTTAATTATTGGAAGGAGATGCCGAAAACAACTACTCCACGGGGAATATGCCCCGACTGGCGTTGCATTACATCAACATCTCCATGGATGTTGATGTAATGCAACGCCAGTCGGGGCATATTGGCCGTGGAGTAGTTGTTTTCGGCATCTCCTTCCAATATATATAGTTGTATTTATGGATGTATCAACAAAACTTAATTATGTTTATAAAAATACTGTAAGTAGGAATTCGTACAGTAGGTATTTATGATTTTATACAGACTGTCCAAAATTCGAGTCTCTACATAGGGATCTCAGTTATTATAAAAGATCTAAGAAGAACTTCTAATCTAAAGTAAACTTGTAAAAGAATGATTTTTTCAATATTTCACAAATTTTAAAAATTCTTTTATAGGCTTATGATACATCGTTGGAAAGAGAATTTTTGGCTTTAAAATATGATATAAAAATCCAATATGGCGACCATAAGAAATAGCAAAGTTGTAGTTCATAACAGAAAAACAAAGAGTGCCTTGTAATTTTTGTTTATGCCAAAATGTTCGTCTGTAAAAAGTGTACTAATAATGTAAAATTTTTAGAAGTGTCAGATTAACCATTAGCGAGTTATTGGCCAAAAACAAATTCTTCGGTTTTTCGTTTTTTTCAAATATCTCGAAAAACAATTGACTCACGATAACTTTCAATGCAGATTTGAAATCAGCATAAAATTCTCTAAAACTTTCCCTATTTGAGCGTTTTCCTATCTTTTATAATAACTGAGATCTCTATGTAGAGACTCGAATTTTGGACAGTCTGTATTATGAAAAGTACAATAAGTTCATAGTTCACATAGTTCTAGTTCACAAGTTCATAAAACAAGTAAACTTTGGATAATATACATCCTATATCCTGGGTGTAAGGGATTTGCACCGATTGCACTATAAATTTAAGAAAGTGGTTCTATCAGCAATTCAGCATTATTACAAATTTAATTTAGGTAAATACAAAGGAGTAAGTAATTACACAAATGGACGCCATCTCCATATCATAAGAAATATAATGAATGAGGTGAAATGAGATAATAAATTTCTTATAGCTAATAATAATAGCTTTCTTTACTGTTTTATTAAAAAATTCAAATCCTTACTAGGATCCTCTTCGGTGAATTAGTTTTTGACTTTATTTTTGAAGTATCGTTAGACATTTTTCTTTACGATTCACTTTTACTTATCACTATATTATTTCAATGATTATTTTAATACCATAAAGTTGAAAATTAGACAATAATCTATAGCTCTGTGAAAATTAATTCATCATATCCAGGTGGCACTAACTTCATTAGCAAGCAAAACACTCGTCAAGCAAAATACAGTTTGAGTGAAAATTTGGGTCGATTTTTACCCATATTTTATTTAATTTTATGTTGAGGATATCAATGTCAATATCATATGCCAAAACTAATTGCCATGTAATTCTTTTGGACAATTTGGAATGCTTTACTTCCTATTGCATAAAATTTATTAGTTTCCAATGTAAATATTTATAATTATTATGTTGCAGTAAAGGCGTATGATATCATAGTATATATACCTACCTAATTTATTTTATAGCGTCCTAAGGATACCAGTCAATTAATTATGAATATATAAATATTAAGAAGGTTAGAGTTGAGTTTCTCATTCTTCTAATAACGAACGTAATTCAGATTTTATGACAAATTTTCGTTAATATTGATATTGTTAATAAATATAGTATTTGAAATATTTTATAATTCGTAATAAAATCACTTTTCACTTGTAGCTATTTTGACAATAATTTGTACCTATAAAGTTGTAAAATATTTTTTCAAGAACACGAAAATATTTAAAAACTTTTGTTAATTACACAACTTATACGAGTATATTTTTAATATTATTTATTGGCTTATTTAACTGTTTATATCTTTCTTTATATAGGAATTAAGCCAGAAAGTTAACTAGGAGATAAATTATTAATTAAATTATCACATATTATTGTTCAATAAAGTTTGAAATTTTCCTAGTTACCTATAATCCTAGGTACGCAAAGGAATAATTTTATTATTTTTGAGGTATGTAAAAACAACTACTCTGCGTGCAATACGTACCTCATGCACATATGCAGAATGAAATAACATTGTTGAGAGGTCCATATAGTACGCAAAGGAGTTGTTTTTGACATGTCTTGAAATAATAAATAAGGTAACGAGGAAAATGAAAAACTTTATTCATCCATAATATTTGATAATTCCATTAACAATATATCTTAGTTAATTTTTTGGCTTAATTCCTGTATAAAGAAAGATATTATGTGATTTATTTTTTATGTGTTTGGCAAGGAGTTCGTATCTCTCGTAACATAGCAATGAACTTGATATGGGGGTTATGTTGAAACATAGTAAGTCGAATCAACTTGAAACAACTTCAGATAAATGTGCTAAAAATAAATATACTCATATAAGCCGATGGCGGTGGCGAGCCGGTGGCTCAGGGCTTAGCGTCTCGATCGCTCAACCCAGAGGTCGTGGGTTCTAATTCCCATTCCACCAAACAATTTTTCATTAAATTGTTTACTCGTAGATCAAGGCTTATTCGCAGGGATGGCTTGGCAACCATCCTGGCGATGGCCTAGGATGGGAAGAATGTCAACTTGGTGTTAATGTGAGAGATTAAAATCAGTTGATGTTTGACTTGGCCCCCTAACTAATGAGGTTTTCCAGGTTTCCCTCATTCCAGCACTGAATGGTGGTTAGGGCCTTCCACCACGACTGTCATTTTGGAGTCACAAATAATAATATGCCGCCCCCTCTCCCACACAAGTCTCAAACTTTCGGGCTATATTATTAGATATTATTATAAGTTGTATAATTAACAAAAAATACTTATATTTATTTCGTAGTTGTTTGGCAAGGAGTTCGTATCTCAACGTAGCATTGAACTTGATAATGGGGGTTATGATGAAACATAGTAAGTCGAATCAACTTGTTACAACTTTCAGCTAAGTGTGCTGAAAATAAATATACTCATATAACTTGTGCAACTAACAAAAGATACTTATGAGTATATTTATTATGAAGTTGTTTGGCAAAAAGTTGGTTTCTCTCGTAACGTAGCATTGAACTTGACAATGGGAGTTTTGATGAAAGATAGTAAGTCGAATATATCTGTATTATAATAACATGTACAGGGTGGGCCGTATAAGAGTGCGTGTCCCCTTATCTCAGAAACTATGTGAGATAGAAAAAAAGTTTTATATAAATGTTGTTTGCGTTAAAGATGTCGGTATTTTTTTAATATAGTTATATTTGTAGCTCTTCAATATGCAGGGTGATGAATTAAACTTATATTTTTTTAAATGGAACACCCTGTATATTATTACATTTTTGAAAAGCTCTTCAAAAGACTTGTTCAACGGTATATAATATGATGGGTCTGTAGCCCACCGTTTCGGAGCTATTGACTGTTATCTTCAGGAAAAGGTTAATATTTATAGCGAGCTAGAAAAGTTACTGATTGAGGTGATAAGCTGTAATTTGGGCCAAGAAATTCTAATTTGGTCTATTTTATGAAACTTCTGTCTAATACTAAAATAAAAAAAATTTCAACAGTGATGCCAAGTTTCGTGAAATTTAATTTTTCATGATTTTTTTAAATGGAACACTTTGTATTTTATTACATTTCCTGAAAGTCCTTGCAAAGACGAGTTTATTGATATATAATATCAGGGGTCTACGACACACCGTTTTGGATTAATCTGCGTTTCTCTTCAGGAATTGACACATAAGTTATGTATGTTTCGGATGGTATTATTAAAATTCAAGATATATAATTTGAAAAATGTAGATGGATTAATATCATATTGCTAATATGATATTAATATATATATAACTATATATAAATATAACTTATGTGTCAATTCCTGAAGAGAAACGCAGATTAATCCAAAACGGTGTGTCGTAGACCCCTGATATTATATATATCAATAAACTCGTCTTTGCAAGGACTTTCAGGAAATGTAATAAAATGCAGGGTGTTCCATTTAAAAAAATCATGAAAAATAAATTTCACGAAACTTGGCATCACTGTTGCAATTTTTTTTATTTTAGTATTAGACAGAAGTTTCATAAAATAGACCAAATTAGAATTTCTTGGTCCAAATTACAGCTTATCACCTGAATCAGTAACTTTTCTAGCTCGCTATAAATATTAACCTTTTCCTGAAGATAACAGTCAATAGCTCCGAAACGGTAGGCTACAGACCCATCATATTATATATCGTTGAACAAGTCTTTTGAAGAGCTTTTCAAAAATGTCATAATATTTTAATTTTAATTGTAATAAAATTTTAAATGGAACAAGGTGTTCCATTTAAAAAAAGATAAGTTTAGTTCATCACCCTGTATATTGAAGAGCTACAAATATAACTATATTAAAAAAATACCGACATCTTTAACGCAAACAACATTTATATAAAACTTTTTTTTCTATCTCACATAGTTTCTGAGATAAGGGGATACGCACTCTTATACGGCCTACCCTGTACGTTATCACTAAGCACCAGCCAATAATAGGAATCTATGCATCTTAGCAACAACAAAAACATGTTCTCTTTCTAATCGATACACGATTTTGGGAAACATACCTACATTTTTCTTGAAATATCTAAAGAAATAATGAAAACTAATGAAGTTTTTTTTTTAACAGAGACATAGAATTCGTTTTTAGCAAATTTAGGAAAAGGTAAGAGTTTGCCTTAAAACAAAACATTTTTTATTAATAATATATAGGTGTACCACCCCTACTCTGTTGGTTTGGGTAAGACTTGGGAAACTTGGAAACCACTTTACCACTCTTTTTATCCTTTATTTTGCCCTAACTAGAGCATAAAGTCACTCTATTTATGGCAGTTGAATCCTAATTGCTAAGTGATGTGATATATCAAATGCAAAATTTTTACTCGTCTTCCTCCATATTTGTTTACAATTTGCAGCACCCTCATCGGTAATCTGAATCGCCAATATCTACTATATCTTTGAGGTTTTGTTATTAAATTAATTCTACGATTTTTAATCTGTTTTGTATAGTCGAATACCTACTTGCAGTATACGGTAAATACATTTTTTTCTTCAGAAAAGTGTTATCATAGAAACAAACAAACACATAAGCATAAACAATTTAAATTTTATTAAGGGCGGCGTGCACTGCATTTCTAAAAATCACTAATTTAGGACCAAAGTTTTCATTATTTTATTGATTGACAAGTACACCCAAACTCGTAATTTTCTTTGGTAACCCACAATAAGAAGTATTACGTATAATGTACAATGCATATATTGAATTTTCTTCAACTGGTTTTATTAATTTTGCCAATGTGAAATTAATAATATATTTAAAAAAATCTAAATCTCCAATGGAACACTGGATTTTGAAACAGCTGCAAATTTAGCTGAAGCTGTATCAAGACTTTTTAAAAAGCCTTTAAAAAATATATTTCAGATTTCCTAATAATATTGCACATTTTTTTAGGAAACAGAATTGAATAGTGAGATTTGAAAGACTATAATAGTTATGATGGTTTTAAATTTGACAGAATGCCAAGTCAATCAGCAATAGCGAATATTATTTTTATCATTCTTCTTGCACAAAAATCGCTGCCTTTGTTCACCTTCTTTCAGTACAATATGTTTTTTAATTATTCAGAAATCCTTACACTGAAGCAGTATCCTTGTAAATTGTTTCGTTCGTAGAATGCAGCACTAACAATATTAATTATTACTAATAATACTTTAAATTTCTTTTCACGTCCTCCTGCACTATTATGGACATCGGATGATTGTAGCAATTCATAATTTTTATAATACTAATTTTAATTACATATCGTTTCGCTGACGTACTCCTGCATACATTTATTTTTTCATTTTAATTCTTCCAGGTACATCCATAAAAGTGTGTTGTTTATCGTGATAAATAGGGATAATGCGTAATATTTTTTAATTAAAATTATGAGAATGCACACTGCATATCTATATATCTAAATATAAAATCCATTTTTATTACGTACAGTTTCCTGTATATAATCATGAGGCTAAGGTTGGCATACAAATTAGAAAAATGTGGGTACTTCAATTCTGAAAATAGTACCTATGGTCCTATATAAGCGGAGCAACCGTTCCTTTTGTTTTTCTTAAGAATATAAATTACCAACATTTTCCTTTATATCAAATAATAGTTACTGTACATTTTTAACAACATTAACTCGATTTATACTGGTTGTAGCTAATATAATCATTAAAAATGAGTTCAAATTCTTCTATAAAATGTTCATATAATTTTTCACAATTTGTTGCAAAATGCTATTATGTTCCCATAAATTTTAGGTGCCTGTAACTCTTGTTTTTCTTTTTTAATCAAATTTTTAATGCAATCGTTCATTATCGTTCACCGTAATAGAAATTTATTTTTATTTCAAGCGTCAAACATGGATCCAATCTTCTTAATATGGTTTATTATTTGGAGAGTTTTTTGAGAACTAGGAAAAAATATCGCATAAAATAAGAACGCAACATGCATACACGCTTAGATCCCTACCTTTATTTTTATATTTATTATGTTTTACGCTTGCTTTGAAGCAAAACACAACTAACATACAGGAAGCAGTAAAAGGAATATAAATTATCTCAGTATTAACAACCTTTTTCAAGTAGGTACACTTCAACTATACAGAGTGTCCCAAAATGGATGGAACCTAAATTGTACCACTTTTTTAGTATTTCTCAAATTTTGAGGAGTATTGTTGACCGAAGTTGATGAATAAAATACCTGTGATAGATAGATAGATAGATAGATAGATAGATAGACAGATAGGATAGATAGGACATTTGACAGATGAAAAATTTGTTTGTTAATTTTTAAAACACATCTTCTGCAAAAAACAAATTAAAAATAAAAGGCTTCCAAATAGAACAATTTAGGCAACTGGTTGCTTAAATGGTAATATACAATAACTCTATTTAAAAGCATTAACCATGAATACGAAATTCAATTGGAGGTATTTTGTCAAAATAACTTAAAATAAGGGATGTACTTAATACATTATATTATCAAAGAAATGCTATTTAACATTAAAACCGAAAACTAAAACACATAAAATAGAAAACTCTCAACATCCTCAAACTCACTTTGAACAAACTGAATCGGAACTTCTGACATTAAGAACCTATGTTATTTTTTAATACACTGATCGCAATAGTAACTGCCTTTATTATCAACATTTGCAGAGTGTTCATTTACCCATTTTTGGCACTTCTTTCACTTCTGGCACTGAATCATGTCTTCTACTCTGCACTCTTAACATATTAGACAATATCAATCTTCTTGGTTCCACTCCACCTCTATTTAGCCTGAATTTTTCGTGATAGACGTACTAAACTTAACTTGAGTTAAGTTCCGTTTAACTGTTCGCAGTCTGTTTTTGTTCTAAATCTTCCTTATAGGGGGTTGTAGTCAGAACTATTGCGTTTTGTGCACAGTAAAAAAATCCGACTGATTTTAACACTGAATCCACACTCATCAGTGTGTGTATAGTCCACACTTGGCAGTGTTAGACATATCGGTGTATTATTACATTACATAAAAGTAATTTAACACAGTAGATTTTACAAGGTAATGTGTAATAGTTAATTATTCACCATGTAATTATTCCGTTTTTATGACGGATTGATTCATTTTTAACACAGGGTTTTGTAAATTTTACTACAATTTATGAGTACTTCTACAAACTTGGCGGGTATATCGTTCGTGTAATATGAGTTCTAAAGGTTTAGTTATTGTACTACCCAGTTATTGTTAAAAATAACACTGCAGGAAATTACGATTACCATTTAGTAATTTTACCATTTGTCTTTTTTTACTGTGTGCGCCTTTACTGACTCTCTTTAACCTTCTTCCCGTTTGGGAAGTAAGCTTAAAATGCATTTTAAGAATAGCTTTTATTCTGGGAAAGAACAGAAAGAGAATGTTATCCTCTTCATCGATGCCAAAATCGCTTGAACTAGATCTGGGAATGTTGTGGAGGATGTTCTCGTACACACTTGTTGCTATATTTTCTTTGTTAAACATAGATGATCTGGCGAAATCTACATCGGCAGACACAGTTTTGTCTACAAACCATATCCCACATTTTCCAAAACCATTTCTCGTATTAGCTACGGTAGCTGCGTTCCCATAAGCCTTCCTCCACCGTATGGCTTATTGACTCATGTCTTCTTGCGATCACTTAAAATACTTAATTTTGTAAGAGTTGGAACCTGCTTTGGCATGAAGATAACACTGACGTAGTTTTCCACGTAACACCAAAACACTATACTGCACTGGACGCGCGTTTCGCCAACCAAGTTGGCATCATCTGGAGATGATTAAAACTCATGATCAGTTTTGATGATGACAAAGAAAGAATATATAGTATCGTAAATTTAACGTACACTTTAACAAAATTGTAAGGCTACAAAACTGTAATTGTAAGAACAAAAAGAGAGGTTAGAAATAAATGTATTTGCGTGAAAGGACTCGAAACTGTATCAACTGATTGACAATTAACATACAATATATACAGCAATTTAAACATCTCCGCAAAAACCCTTACAAAAAATCAGAGAAATCTTACATCGTGAATTGGTGTTTTCTTCAAACGCCTCTAGTACACTTAAACATCCACTCACATGCATAAAATTTAACACACTTCCAAGGTACTCCGTCGTGCTGATGTTAATTATAAGCACCAGAGACCTCACGGATCACTTTATTTTAGAAATATGGCTATGGTGCAATTTAGGCGCAGGTACAATTTAGGCTACCTTCCCCTACCTCCTTTTTTTTGTCATAGCCGTTGTTGTTGGAAGGCGGCGCGGTTACCCGCAGCACTCAGGTCTTTCGACCCATTGTGCCTGGTCATAGCTGTTAAAAATGTAAAAAACTGTGTAAGACGGACTTAAATAAAAACAATAGTTTTTGTAAAGTGGACACTGGAAGCGGATGGTTCTTTATGAAATATCGCGAAAATAATTGTTTTGAAAAACACAGTTCTCATAATGTTTCAAAAAATATATAGGAAACACTCTATATACTAGTATTTCGGCTTGTTAGGCCTTTCTCAACAATGCCCAATTCTGTGTTCAAAGTCATTAACTACATTTTGAATAATATCTGGTTTTATATTTCGAACTAGTCCTCTGATACGATATTTCAATCCTTCGATAGTGTCTGGTCTGTTTAGATACAATTTGGTTTTTAGATAACCCCACAACAAAAAACCTACGGAACTTAAATCAGGGCAGCGTGATAGCCGTTCAAGGGGCCGTCTTTACACCGAATTGGGCATTGTGTAATGGTCATTGGGGACCTATCTGAAGATTTGCTGTAGTAAAATAAAAAGTAGTGCTAGTACTAAAACTATTGTTTTAATTTGATTCCTTCCTACAAAATTTTTTATATTTTTTAACGGCTATGACAAAAAAAAAGTAGATACAATCTTATATGGCTGAATTAGAATATAAAGCGTCCTATTAAAAAGAAATGCCGTAAGGTTATAGCTAAGTTAAACATGGCTCAAAATAGAAAATATTGGCAATTTCTATATACTAACTGACCTGTTTCAGCTTTTTTAATCTCAAATAGAAACAAAACATGAATTTGGTTACATTATTTGGGACACACTGTATATAGAAGTACACAATACGTCGATTTGAGTTATTATTCAATTAACATATTGTCTATTTATTCTTTGCTGTTAAAGCTAGTTACTCTTTACTAAGAGATCTTGAACCCGTAACTTGCATATAACCTCAAGATAAAAATTGCACAAAACATAAATCTCTTGAAATATATTGCGTGACTAATTTAAATAATAATTGTACAAAGTGCAACAAAGAAGTCCCTCATTAAGTGTAGAAATTGCAAAAATTAAAAAGGGACCTGCTTCAAAACTTTATATTTTAGACCCAGGTTTTTTATTATGTACGGCCAAATTTTTATGATGCCCAATACGGCAAACAGAGAGTTAAAGGCAAATGGAAATTCGAACGTATTTCAATAACTTGAACCGTGCACAGTACAGGGCGGACAATTAAAACCTTCAGATTATTGATGGCAAGAAGATCCTAACAACATTGAATATAATAAAATTTTTAGTATTATGTTAGTATGTCTTGCTATATGTATGTAGTTAGTTGATACACTTAGCCACTAAGTGTATCAACATGGCTGAAAATTTTTACATTTTAACAGTATTATCTGCTGTTTGCAGCTTTTCATGAATATTAATTTCTTTCCTAATTTAGTTAGAACAAAAATTTCTTGGTAGGTACATCCTATGTCCTATGTGAATTAAGAAGTGTTTTAATGTTATCATATTTAATGGTATTTAATGTTTAATGTTACCCCCAAAAGGTCAGCAAAACTACAAAAATGTCCATATGGATATATCCGTAATAGTGCTGATAATCAAAGGCTTGTCAATTTTTCGATTAAACTATAATATATTTGAGAAAAGTTGTGGATAAAAATTTTGTTCCTGATAAATGACTGTAAAACTTACATACTTGTAAAATACATACATACGTACATACGTACATATGTAAAAGCTGTGCGAAATTTACGAATCTTAAGATTTGTGCATTGGGTTGTACAGTAAGTTTATTGAGACTATTTAATTACTAGAAACAGTGATAGAAATGTATTTTTATCAGCGCTGCCAATTTACAAACGACTAACGTCTGTGGTTGATTTGTGGTTAATTTTTCGCTGAAAGGTAATAAAAGGAAAGGAAATAAAACAGATACCTTTAGAGTAATATGTACTCTGTAATTTTTTATGCAATACTACGTAGTTAGCATGAAGAAATAAAAATAATTAATACCTGACGAGAAATACCAAATTAAAAAACTGAACAACTTCTATATCCTCCATATATATTGCAATATCTTGGAGCTCAAACGGTTTTCTATTAAAATATCATTCAACGCCGAGCCGGTGTCACACTATTTTTGACGTTTAATGTCAAATGTCACTGTCACATGAGTGAACCGATCCTAAAGTGGGATAGAAAACTCTGTTCAGTTTAGTCCAGGTCAGTTCCGCAGACTGCCGTTCGATATGAACCATATCGAAACCCAAAGGAAACAACAACGCAGCGACAGAAATAGATTATGTTTCGAAGTTTTTACTCCTCTCCAGTCCTTTCTTTTTCCAAAGGAAATAATGTAAGGTAGTGCGTAAATCTGGAACAATAACTCAATGAAGTGAGTACATCATGTACATCATGAACTACATATAGGATCTTCTTTAGCAATCAGTACAAGAAGCTCTCGTGTACTGCTCTTTCCCACATGGAAAGGATTCACAGAGCAATAGTATGATTCTTAGAGTACCATATTATCCGCTGTCCACATATTCATTCGTTATACTGAAGAGGACTAAAAGCTTCGAACATGGAAATATACTAAGCAGTTAATTATTATATAAAAAGTATGGGTTAAAAATTAAACCAATGATGCTACATTGGATGTATGTACATCTCAATAGTGAGACCCAAAATATTGTATGGTGCTCTGATATGGTGGCACAAGGCCCCTCAGAGCACTGTAAAAAACCTAAACAAGATTCACAGGTTAGACTGCTTAGATATAACTGGGGTCATGGCTTCTGCTTCAACGGCTGCGCTAGAAGTCCTGCTAAATATACCACCACTCCGCATGATGTTGGAAAGAGAAACAAGGATAGTGCGCATCGATCAGGAATAATGATTGGACAGATGGTACCGAAGGAAGATAAGACATACATCAACGTCAGAGCCTATCCCAGAAATGATATCTGACACAATGACTGCAAAATTTAACTTCCGCAAGCCATTTGAGGTTCAAATACAGAATCTCAGCTGCTGGGACGAGAAGGTAAATCCTTTGGAGGCTTGGAACCTCGTCTGGTTCACAGAAAACAGACAGGAGAGCAGGAGCTGGAGTATTTGAACTGAAACCTAGATGACGTAAAAGCTATAGTCTAGGGATTTATCTCACGGTATTTCAAGCAGAAATTTTTCCAATAATGATGTGTTTGGCGGAGAATCTGAGGATAGGGTACACACGGAAACTCATCCACATATTTTCCTATAGTCAAGCCGCTATAAAGGCTTTGAACTCAAACAAAATTAGTTGAAGGCTTGTTTCGAATTGCGTCCAATTTCTAATGGAACTGGAAAACCCCAATACAGTGAGACTTTGTTGGGTTCCAGGGCATAAAGGCATTGAGGGAAATAAAGAACTTGCTTGAAAGGGATCTGAAATCGGATAGGACCGGACCGGAACCAGCCTGTGCAGTCCCTCATAACGCTGTCAGAACGGCTTTGGGAAAATGGGTGGAACTAGAATATAGAAGTTACTGGGTCTTAAAATCAGGACAGGGTCATGCAAAGGCACTTATGGAAGGTCCTTCGCAGACAAGAACTGTAGGGATGCTGGGCACGAGTAAATCTAAATTCAGGAGCATGACAGGGCTCATAACAGGGCGTTGTCATCTCAGGAAGCATCAAACTAGGATTGGTAGATAACCCAGTATGCCGGGTCTGTGACGATGCAGACGGGGCTGCATTGCACATTCTAGGTGAATGTGAGGGATATGCTCCTATGAGGCTAACGCTCCTGGGTAAACAATTTTTGGAATCTTGTGAGCTGAGAAAGATTTCAGCGAGTAGACTTTTACGTACGGATTCATCAACGAGGCCTAACGTTAGTCCGACTAGCGAAAGTTACGCGAAAAATTTGCGCCCTTGTTGCGCGTGTTAAAATAAAAGGTGTAGTCGGCGGTGCAAAGTTGGTTAGTCCGACTAACGCCTTACGCCCCTTTCATGAATCCGGGTGTTAAACTTTATGCAAATAACAAAGGTACTCAGTGAATAGAAAATCTGTGGAATGCACAATAGGCTTAGCTGTGGCTACAGTGTTTTGGGAGTCGCTCAGAGAAACCGACATGGAGAAGAAGAAAGGCTTATTCCTTATACGTTCCTATGTCATACTGTCCGTTTATTCTAGAGGTGTAAACTAACTTTACACCTTTAATATCTTCAACATATTAAATAAAAAAATGTCTTTAGTAGGACCTCTATTCTTCATAATTCTAAATATACCATCGTTTTTCTTCTCAAACTGATGTTTTTATACAAAAAGTCGAAATAGCTGTTCACGACACAAAATCAATAAAAAAAAACGTTGTTGAATACATATGTAAAGGGTTTTTCAATAGGAACGCTCGATGTTTGGCAACAGCGTATGACGAAGTCGGTAGTCAGACAGGTTGTATCTTTGACGGACGTATTCAGTTAGTCTTTACATTTCATTATGGAACGCTATACGATTCAACAACGCCTCGTAACGGTTAAAACTTATTATCAAAATCAATGTTCTATTCGGCAAACGTTTCGTGCACTTCGGCCAATTTATGGTTTCGATGGTCGTCCTTCAGAGTCCACAATTCGCCGTCTAATAAATAAATTTGAAGCAACCGGGTCGCTGTTAGATCAGACAACGCCTGTACGTCAACGAAGCGCAAGATCCGTTGAATATATTATGCAGTCCGGGAAAGTGTGCGTCACAGTCCATAACAATCCATTCCACGTCGTGCTCAAGAACTTGGCCTTTCTTCGACGTCAGTTTGGCGAATCTTGCATAAGGACTTAGGATTTCACCCTTATAAAGTGAAATTAACCCAAGAACTAAAGCCCAACGATCATAGACAGCCGCTTACATTCGCTGAGTGGGCGCTAGAGCAGTTGGAGGTTGATCCTAATTTCGGACGAAAAATAATCAAGCGATTTAACGCCACTGAATTTTTTTCTCTGGGGCTTTGTGAAATCTCGTGTCTATGCCGACAAACCACAGACGGTTGTCGCCTTAAAGGCCAACATCAGACGCGTCATTGGTGAAATTGAGGCACTTCTATGCGATAACGTCATCGAAAATTGGATCTCCAGGATTCGAGTCACCAGGCGAAGCCGCGGCGGACATTTAGCTGATATAATTTTTAAAACGTAATGTGCTCACATATGTTTTAAAATAAAAATAAAAACATGTCAGTTTAACTTACACAATTTGTTTTATTACATTACAAAGATCGAGCGTTCCTATTGAAAAACTCTTTACTTTATCGTCAAAATTTAGTAAGAAACAAAATGAAACAATTAGAAAATAAATCAGTGTGTAAACATAGAATACATCAAAACGTTGAAATTTATAAGTACCTTACGACTGTTTACAGTATACCAGACATTTTGACGTATGCATGCTTGTTACTCCTTTCGAAAAATATACCTTCCTTGGTTGTTGGAGAAACTGATAAACTTTAGCTTGTATGAATCTTAATAGGAAGAAGTCGAACCTATTGGTTTTATTTCTCTTCTCTAAAATAATAATTAAAGCTAATCCAAGCAAGTTTGATCCTTGATCTTTAATCAAATCGTTCCTGTGCTCCAATATCGCCTACAAAATAATAATATGCAGCGTCCTCCCTATACAACTCTCAGAATTTCTGTCTAATCTAATGATTAGAATGACTGATAGAAATATTATTATTAGTACTACCTAAACATCTTCGAAAGGTTTACGAGTTGATTTATGATCAAGTACCTGTATGAACAAGTACAACTTTTCTAAACCTTCTTAAAATATTTTATACTTATCCTAAATTATTAATTCTTAATCGGTACAAGAAGTTGGTAGAAATTATTATCTTAACACAGTTAGAGTTCCAAAGAATGATGTTTATTACAAATTATTTGGTTAAGAAAAGTTTAAGAAAACGCCACAATTTGTTATTTAAAAACATATTAATTTATAATTATACTAACATTATCATTAACAATTACCAGAAAAGCTCTTTGACAAATTTCACTACAGTTTTACATCAGCAGTAGCTAACTTTCAAGGCTTCTATTTCTATTTTCAATGTTACTCAGTCATTGTATTAAGTATTAATGAATATAGTATATACAATATGTAAAGTATGACTATCCTTGGATAATATCAAGACTTGAGATATAACATGTAGGTAAACCTCAAATGTGGGACCATGAAAATTATACGTTTTTTTCGTAATCCATTTCACAATTTCTGGTTGTGATATCAAGAAATGTGTTAGTAAATATATAAAAACGAACGTATGATAAAATCTGCTGCTGGCTACGGACAACTAACGCACCCACTGAAAGAGACAGCGTTCAAGCATTTCAGGCTACCACATGACATGTCGGGCGTGAGTTGTGCAATAGGGTATTTAAATAAGACATTTCGTTACCACACATTAACACTGTCAGCGTCTAGTATTTTTTTATAAACTAATTAAAACCTTAATTTGATTTGGTATGAGTAATATGTGGATTTTAATATTGATAAACTTTTCAGTTAATAAAATCAGGGTAACAACACACCTACAAACAAATGAATAAAGAATAGTGATTGGAATTAGTTGCATATTTATTTAGATATTTGGCGAAAATTCAAGCCAAAGGCTCTATTTTTATTCTGTCATAGTTTAATGAAGTTTTTGTTTTATTTATAATGAACATAAAGGGATGTAGATTTGGTTACTATGATCCTTAGAAACTTGCAATGTTGCTTCCTAAGAAATGTTGAGTTATTTGACACGAATGGGGTGTTTTCCTATTTTTTTATATCGTCAATGGAAAGTAGTTGGAAAAAGAAGAGATATGTATTTCTGGAATTTTAATATCGGGTTCATTTAAGTCCATAAATTATTTTTTTATTTTGCGCGATATCTATGTGACGTCCCTAAACGAAAATTCAAAATTTACGCCATTTTTTAGTGATTTCTAGGATATTTTCATTTGTGTGGCTGGTGTCACTGCGTGACAACTCACAAGCATCACTTTTGTTTATGTTTGAATTGTTTGGTTAAGGTAAACATCATGGTAAACATGAGACATTGTTTTTAGTTTATATTTTTAAATACCTGTGAATTGTTGTCTCTGCCTATGACTGATTACAAGTGTATTTATTGGTAATAGAAGTTCTGTTAATTGAAAATACTAACCTTACATTTTTCATCCCTCTTATTTCTGAACTTAAATAACTCATATTGTCCACAAAAAATAAAGATATCATAAAAGGATCTATAACCGGTAAATTGTCGGACTTAACCTCTACAAAACCTTGCTCCATGTTTATTAATAAAAGTTTACTTCACAAGAAAACAACAATACAACACGGTAAGTTGTCAAGCCAAACACAAACAGGAAATTTAAAATGTCAATTGTCGAAATGTCGGCTGTCGTGTCAAACTGAATCTAGCCACATATTATCAGTGTTGCCTCTTTATAGATAGATATAGGTACCCTAGCTTTTGCTTAGTGACGTCACGAATAAGAATCAAATTTCAAAATTGAATTAAAAATTTTCTACCGATTCAATCTTAATAATTGTTATTCTAATAAATATAAAAAAATATATATTTTATAAAAATACAGATTTAAACTTTCATTTCGATTGAAGGAAAATACCCCATTGGAAAACAATTGAAAACAAATGGATCTCGATTTTACTATTGTTAAATTGTCCATTTCCAAAGATTGCAAGTAGTAGTAGTAGTAGTAGTATAGTAGTTTTTTTTTGTCGGGTGAGGAAACTCATGCTCTGCTCCCAGTGCCTGTCTCAATCGCAGCTGGGAAGTGTAGGACTCAGAGATTGAGTGCTAGTTTCTGCCTACCCACCAAACCTCACCTCGGGGACTCTTAGTGTATCGCTCTTCCTGGAAATGCTGGGGCATTACTTTGGGAAGAGGTGAGGGTATAATGGTGGCATCAGTAGTAGTAGTAGTAGTGATAGTGGTATGGAGCGGCCAAGACCTGGCAAGTAGGCCACAAGCGGGCACTTTTTGCCTACCCCCTGTTGTCCCCTACCTAACTCCGTCACCTCTTCCCTCGTCGAACCTTCCCGATCTTCTAATGTAGGTCAGAATATCGGTCCATTCAAGGGAACTGACCTCGTCCCCTTGCAGCTCCCTGGCCTCCCAGACGTCGTGTCTTACCCTGCCGAAAACCGCGCATTCTGCCAAGAAGTGGGAAGGCGTTTCGTCACCCTCCCCGTACTTTGGGCAAATAGGGTCTCCCAAAACACCCATCTATGATAGTTGTCTTCTAAGCCTGCAGTGACCCGTTAAAACTTCCACCAACTGGTTTAGAGCCTTCCTACTACGACTTAACAACCAGGCCAGGCCGTCTTGGTCTTGCTTGGCTCCACTATAAAGTTGCGAGCTGTCAACTTCCACTCCTTCTCCAGTTTTTACTTAGTGTCTCATGAGCCCAATCATTTAGAGCCATGTTG
Source organism: Pogonocherus hispidulus (assembly GCA_963924545.1). Taxonomy (NCBI): domain Eukaryota; kingdom Metazoa; phylum Arthropoda; class Insecta; order Coleoptera; family Cerambycidae; genus Pogonocherus; species Pogonocherus hispidulus. The sequence goes on along the minus strand of OZ004697.1, from coordinate 35,677,068 downwards.
ACCTGCCTTAGTGTAATGCCTAAAATCGGTTCTGGTCCCTGGCTGGGTCTGATGGGTGAGATCCGAGTCGAGCCAGTTCATCGCCCCTTTCGTTCCCTGGGATTCCACTGTGACAGTTAGTATCTACTAGAGTCCCTTTTATCTTAAGGGACTCTAGTATCTACTAACTGTCCAGTGGATTTGTTAGTTCAGCATAGAGCATATCTATGATTCAGTATATTAAAACCATATAAAAGGCAGAATATTCATAAATAATTTATTTTTGGAGTTCAACAAAAATACGCTGAATATCTGTTTTTATTTAAGGTCACGTTATCACCGCCAATTCTGCGTTCCATTTTATCACATGCAACAAAGCACTGTACTTAAACAAAACGATAAAATTGTTATTAATCTCGCCGTTCTTGACGAAACACATACCTGAATATGTCGATAATTTTTCTTTGTCGTAAGTTGTCCAATAATATTTTCCTAAAATGACGTGCTACGACTGGTTCATTCAACACTCACCACATTTTACACAATTTTACGAAATTCAATGAACATTTACATAAACTAAGAAAAAAATTGAGTTTCATGTGAATTTTTCCTAAACAATGCAAAAAAGTCAATTAACAACAAAGAAGATTTCTTGCTTTGGGCATAATTGCGTACTAGTTTCAGTAAGTTACTGCTAGATGACACTGCTGTCAAAAAGTAACTAAATTCTTTAGGGATATTTTGTATGTAAGTAGTGCGTTACCGTAAAGGACTGGGCTTAACTATTTTAAGGACAGTAAAAACGTATTGGAAACTGGCCCAATTATAAATTTAACAATGGGACACATTGTCCGTTTCATATAAGGCTACGTGATTTTGTGACATTTGTGACATAAAAATGCCTAAATTGCAGTCGACCGGTACGGTTTGTAATCAAAATGTTACAATTTGTTTACGTCGATTGTATTTTCAGTGCGACATCTATGTTTCGGTTGCCTAAGTTCACACTGAATAAGTTTAATTCATCTTTTGACTACTTCATTGACAAAGAAATGAATGCAAACGTGCCCTTAAGTAAACTTTTTTTTTCATTCAACATTGTTAATCGTTTATCAATCATGATTGAGTGCGTGCCGCCAAAATATTTGCAGGCAATATGCTTTTTAATTATTATTACCAAGATTTCTAATAAAATATATTTCAAGTAAACCTTTCTGTATCTTTGATAATATAACAACTAATTATGGCATATCACGTGGCCGAGAAACGTCACCGGTATGCGACAAAATTGAATAACGTATGAAATCGTAAAAAGTGGGTTTTATGGGCAAGATATTGAAAAATTATTTTTTTATTAGGTACCTACCACGTAAAATGATACGATAGTGAGATTCTAACCTATAAATATATACAAGGTGTCCACCTAGTGCGCGTAAGTCCAATATCTGGGTTAATAAAAGAGATAACTTAATTTTTTTTTCTACAGGGTTGTCTAATATCCCGAGCTGCACAAAATGAAAATATATTTACATATTCAGGGTGTTCAGTTTTTCCTGGACAGGTACCAACTTCGTTTTTCTAAATGGAAATATATATTTTTTATTGCTTTTTCGAACTAAACCCTTGATTTTAGTAGGACTTTCATCAGCTTTCCCTATACCTAACTTAAACTGTTTTTGAAATATTGACGGGTGAATATTGACATTTTTGCAACTTTGACACCCTGTAAAATCTAAACGGTTTGAGATCAAGCAAAACGGTTTGCACATTCCTATCTTAACTTTTCATAAGCTATCGTTTGGTACTAATTTCAAATGTATCCAGGAATTAAAAATTTTCCGAAAATTTTGAAAATTTTTAATTCTTGGATAAATTTGAAATTAGTATCAAACGATAGCTTATAAAAAGTTAAGATAGGAATGTGCAAACCGTTTTGCTTGATCTCAAACCGTTTAGATTTTACAGGGTGTCAAAGTTGCAAAAATGTCAATATTCACCCGTCAATATTTCAAAAACAGTTTAAGTTAGGTATAGGGAAGGCTGATGAAAGTCCTACTAAAATCAAGGGTTTAGTTCGAAAAAGCAATAAAAAATATATATTTCCATTTAGAAAAACGAAGTTGGTACCTGTCTAGGAAAAACTGAACACCCTGAATATGTAAATATATTTTCATTTTGTGCAGCTCGGGATATTAGACAACCCTGTAGAAAAAAAAATTAAGTTATCTCTTTTATTAACCCAGATATTGGACTTACGCGCACTAGGTGGACACCCTGTATGCTATAAAAACTCATTTTTCAATCATATCTTTCATAATTTTGAATAATAATTTATATCATAATTAAACAACTAAGCATATGTATTGTATAGTATATTTTTAATATTTATTTTATTTAACTGTTTATATCTTTCTTTATACAGGAATCAAGCCAAAAAGTTAATTAAAAGATGAATTATTAATGAAATTATCAAATATTATGGTTCAATAAAATTCTTAATTTTCCTCGTTACCTTATAACCTAGGTACGCAAAGGAATAACTTTATTGTTTAAAAGATGTAGATGTCTATTAAAAAGAAAAATGTATTAAATACAATAAGTTGAGGTTATATGAAGATATGCCGTTATAATTCAATGTTGAGGGGGGGGGTATATTTCACGCAAAGTAGTTGTTTTCGACAGACTTAAAAATAATAAAGTTATTCCTTTGCGTATGTAGGTTATCACGAGGAAAATTAAAAACTTTATTGAAGCATACTATTTGATAATTTCATTAATAATTTATCTCTTAGTTAGTTTTTTGGCTTATTTCCTATATAAAGAAAGATGTAAATATGTAGTATATTGTTGAACTAATTCCTAGATGGTCAGAATGAGCGTATGTAATTCAGAAGAATAAGAAAATTATTAATAAGGATTTTAGTATTTAAATATGGAGAAAGATGAGTAAAACTGTCATAAATAGTGACTTTATGTGCTAGTTAGGGTAAAATAAATGATAAAAAGAGTGGTAAAAGCAATCGTATGTGCCATATCTTCTTTGCTGTAATATACTATTCATCATATAATTTTTTTGGTATAACCATTTGCTAGTTTTGTTTGCCTGCATTTTCTACTAAAGCAAGTGTGACGAACTGTAGAAAAAGTGTATGGTAATTAGTGTTTATGTTTTTCTGTTAAGTAATTGTTATTTTTCCGTTAACATATATGTTGTTTTTATAATTATAGAAAAGTATAGACATACTGCAACAATAATGTGGTTATATTGTAAATAAAAGTGTTTTCTGTTATTAAATAATTACATGATTTTTAAGTGAAATTGAGTGCGGAACGTTTTCTCATACTAGGGCCAAACTTCAACCTTAAACAATTCTATCAGCACCTGTTCTTGAATGATACCCATAAACACAGCAGTTTGGCTTGGATGCCAATTTAAAATATATAAACATAAAAATGTACAAATACTTCGTTTCTAATTTTTCAATACCAAAAAGTCACAAACACGACTAAATTATTACATTAAACAAACCTAAATACATGTTATTTATCATTATATCAGCAATCAGCTCGCAAAAGCTATCTTTTAAATAGGTTCAAATATTTTCATGCAGAGGGCGCATTCATTTTTGGAATTGCCAATAATTATAAAAACAACCCGGCATACTATGACAAAACAATACTTGTGAACTTTAACAACGCACTACAGATCCGATAAAGTAAGAAGTAAATGTTTTGAAATTGAGTAGGAGAAGTTCTTGTATTATACAGGTACCTATAATTAGCGTTGTAAATGAGGGAACGTTCTCGATTGTGCTTGGAGAACATTCGCGAAGCTTCAAATGAATTTGTGCGCACTTTCCCGGCCGAGCACATATTGAGAACTTTCCCTTGAATATGCTCGAAAATTCTCGGCAAAATGCTCAATATGTGCTCCAAAATGCTCGCCCGGGAAAGTGCGCGCAAATTTATTTGAAACTTCGCGAATATTCTTTAAGCACAATTCAGAGACATTGTTTAAATTGCCGCTAAGAGGTAAAAGGGGCAAAATTGCGACTTGCGACCTATTTCCCGAGAATCACAGGTGGCCGCCGGGCCGCCGTTGCACCATAGAATTTATCTCTTTCTGTCGTAATAATCGGAAATGTAGAGTAAACAAAGACGACGATTGCCGATATGTTACCGTGAAGGTACTTACTTTGTTTCTACCGATTACAAACTTTTCCTCTTGTATCGAGCTTTAAGTATTTCTATTTACTCTTTTTTATAACAATTTAATATAAAATAGTTTTTTTTTAATAAAGGTGAAAGTATTGAGAAAACTGGTAATCTTCTGGAGAACATTGAGAAGATTGGGAATATTCTTGAGATTATTGAGAAAAATCAGAATATTTACGTGAATATTGAGAATAAAAGAGAAAAATTAGAAACATTGACAAAAACCGTTAAACAGCCTAATTCGGCTATGCTGATAATAAGTTTATGCTCGTATTTTCCCGTTTATTCTGGTTTGTGCTCAATTTGCGTTCTCCAAAAATAAATGCTCGAGCATTTTCCATCACTACCTATAATGTATAATACACTCACCCTGTATAATACATTATTGCGTTTTTAGTGCGTATTTCTTCTATAACTCTGTTATTATTAGAGATAGAAAAAATCTTTCACGGGAGCTTTTTGTGTTTTTTTTGCATTTTGCAAAAATATTGACAGGTATACAGGGTGCTTAGTTAATCCTGTATCTCATTTAACTTTCTTATTTTAAATGGAATACCTTATATATTCATGCATTTTTTGAAACATCCCAGCCATTTCAAAAATATTGGACATTTTATAAAAATTTTGACAGATGCAAGGGTTTGTAAACACATTTATAACTTTTTTCATAGGAGATCTTATAGCATAAGAGAATAAGACCTACCTTCTACATTTAAAATAAAATCGAGAATAATATACAAAGTGTTCCATTACTCACTTTACATTTTGGCAATTTCAAACAGCGAAAATTTCGAATATTCGAAATTATTCGAATATTATTCGAATATTATTATTCGAATTATTCGAAATTCGAAAAATTATTCGAAAAATTAAGTTATTTCAAGTGGAAACCCCTGGATTTTTTTACTTCAAGTTAAATTCTCAAATATTAAATATTGAATAATTAATCTCTGTCAAAATTAAATTCTCTTTCTTCTAGAATAGTTATTGTAGGTGTTAAGGTTAGGTACAACTTTTTGAGATATTGAAATATATTATGTATGAGTATATAAAATTATTATTATTATTATTATTATTATCACAAAATAAACAAAATAAATTAAAAATATTCTTTTATGATCTAATGCAAAATGCAATGCAATGAATATTTAGCAATCATCATCTAATGGATACAAAATGTTTTGTGTTTTACCTCACCTTCTTGTGAAATAAATGTAATTATAAATCATATAAATTACATTTAAAGACACGCAACGTTACTGAACACATTCCGTAGTCTCGAACACAATGACATTATTTATCAATAGCCCCTTACGAGGATACTAAAAACGGGTAAATAAATATTCATTTCGCCGATTCACCTTGTACACACAAGAACCATTTCATATTGCCGAAAATTTAAAACCCAAAAACTAAAAATAAAAGAGTTTTCAACGCGAAACAACGTAACAAATGAAGAACGCGTTGTTGAATATTGACCGAGAGAGATGAAAGATATTTTAATAATGGCCCGACAAAGATATAATACAGCAGAGGCGTAGAACTAAATTTTGATTAGGTAAGTACCTACCTAACTATAAATTTAGTTAATTTAATATTTAGTGTTTATATCTTATAAAAACATTAGTTTAAGCTGCCAATTGTAGTGACTACAGTATAGCCAATATAATTAATCAAAATTACATTATTTGTATGTTTTATGGTATGTTTTAGATGTATTAATATTAAATACATACCTAACTTCATGACCATCACAGAATATAATATAAAAACTAAAATAAGTTTTATATAATACACGATATTATACTCCAAGCACGTTTCGTTAATCATGATAGCATTATTGGAAGTAGCTATAGTAGACAAATCGTATGCTCTGTAAGCTTTAAACTTTATTATTGATTTTCAAACTTTTACGTTAGCTAGCTTTTCTGTCCTATCATTAAATGAGTCTTATTCTCCTTGTCAGGATTCCACATACCTACTTCTAAAGTGCAGTCTATAGATTTTTGGTGTAACAAAATCTTATTTATCCTTAAAATAGAATAATCAGAAGTTGGTAGTGGTAAGAAACACAACCATAGTGCCCTTTTTAGGTCTTTCTTTCTATCTTTTTCGCATAATAAGCGCGAAACCGAGTGTCTGATGGTTGGTTTCGATGAAAGTTGAGGCGACTCCTATGGAGATGCCGGAATAATGCAATGCCAGTCGAGGTATATTGCCCGTGGAGTAGTTGTTTTCGGCCTCTCCTTCAAATAACATAATCTGGTGTTCTATAATCGTCACCATAATCATTATGACTAAGATTAACCTAAGGAATTAGGTTATGTTACCCAGATTTCATTAGCTATACAGTACCTTATTGATACCGCGGTTGCATATTGATGAAATTGACAATTTCAGCTTTAATTGAGTACGTTACTTTGTTTAATTAGATAATGCTTTTTTATGTCCTTTTCTTTAAATTTGCTTAAAATGTATGCTATATCAATTAAACTTAAAAATATTATCAATAACGGTGTATCTAAAAATATAATATCAAAAAATCTATTTACACTATATGATATTGGAAAAGTTGTTGGGTATTAATGTAGAATTCATTTCTTCAATAAAAAACAAAAAAAAGGGGACTTTCAACCAGGTACATGGACAAATATATTTCCCATGTATCTGGCTGAAATAAATTCTATTTACAAATAGTTTTTCGTATCCTACTAAAACTAAGGTACACCTACTGATTTAAAAATAAAATATTAAACGTTAATATGCAAATAATTTGCAATATTCAAAAATTGTTATTTTGACAATTATCTTGACAATATGATTTATTAATAAAATCATAACTTGGAAAAAATAAAGCTTTTCTAACATTCAATCAGTTTGGTACCCGCCACTGGTTTCCTATACGTCCACGGCGTTTCATATGGGGATTTGCGGCCTCGCATATAAAAAAGAACAATTTCTGCGAACACGCTCTTTCTTTTTCTAACCCAAAGAGGTTATTGGTTTGAGCAGATTTTATGGCTCGGCATTTTTATTGCGGACAAGTTTAAAAATTCAAAAAACGACCGAAAATCGCAGACAAAATAAATCATAAAGCCTCTCTGGGGAATTTGAAAAATGAACAAAAAATCCACGTAGACGAATTTTAAGGCTGTTTTAATTACATTTTTAAATGAGCCTGCTTTTAGGGCACAATAGCTGAATTTATATAGGTTTATTAAATTTTAATTTGGTCCCAAGGCTAAAAATACTAAAAAACTGCTTATTTTCAGCTGGGCAGCGGCACTCAGCTTGCCGCATTATGGCATTGTTTAATTTCTTCTTCGTGAAATACTGTACTGGTGCTCACTTATACGGCAAAATAAATTAAAAATGGCTCTTTTTATTTCCTGATACGCCATCAGAGCATAAAAATGAGTTGTAATATATGTAAATTAATTACGCCAACAGTGTTCCAGCTATTTCTCAGTAAAGCAACGTTCTAATTAATTATTCCGTGTGTAATTACTTTTGGAACATGAACAGGTCATTTATGAGAAAACGATTTGTTCTATGAAGACTAAGTAAATTAAAACACACGTGAATGTTCTATGCTAGTTATTACTAGATAAAAAGCCATATTCGTATCAAGTCTGGAGATAATAAACAAATAGATGTATTTAATTACCTCTAAACAAGGGCTCTGGACCTACTGTACCTATCAACTACCACTAATAATACCTTAATACTACTTACTAAGATATATCTTTTAATATTATTTATTGGATTATTTATATGTTTACTCATGTATTTATAGTTGTTTATATTCCTTCAAATAATGAAGATATTCCTTAGAGTAAGTAGGTTATAGGGAACCAGAAATATTTAAACTTCATTGAAACATAATATTTAAATAATTTAATCAATAATATATTTCTTGGTTTATTTCTTTGAAGTAGGTAATACCTAAAAACATTCGCAAATATGTAAATAGCTACCGATAGTTAGTGTCGGTGTACTTCTTTAAAGGGGTGTATCTAATCGTAAATCTGAATTAAAACAAAAGCTACAATAATTAACCTTTTGTCATCTTCAGAAGCTAAGTAGCCTTTACCTAAAGTTAATTAACGTAGCTTGTAAATTTCTAATTCACTGTTTGCAGGGATCGGTTCTGCGTGCGTACCTAGGATGGGAAAAACACGTCAGCTTGGTGTTACTGTGAATGATTAAAATCAGTTGATGTTTGTCTATGTCCCTAAAACTAATAAGGTTTTCCAGATTTTCCCTCATTCCAGCACTCAATGATGGTAGTTGGGCTTACCAACGTAAGTCGTTCCTGAAGCACAGATACGGCCTAATAAATAATAATATTCCTACCCCTCTCCCACACAATTCTCAGACTTTCGACCAAATCATTGTGATTAGAATGAGTGGTAGAGGTACTATTATTATTATATTTATTTATAGGTATTTACCAAAAAAAATTAAAGAGATATATTATTATCAAAATTATTTTGTTATTAAATGTATTTTAAATATAATAAAAAATATATTTTTTTTTATTAAAATTCTTTGTTGGAGAATCTTATTTCTATTAAAACTGGTCTGATGACCAACCATTAATTTTCTTCTAATAATCTTACAAACTAAACATTTATTAACTAAAGTTCATCCAACGGCGTCCTTTAGATTGTTTTCTTTTAACAATTTCACTGGCGCACCATGTCCTGGTTTTACACAGCACACTACACCAGCTCAAATGGTTTGGGTCTCTTCAATCTTCGAACAAGCTTTTCCAGAGCAGCTGAAGAGCTTCTGCATGATGTGGAGGTGAAGTCTGGCCTCATGTCTGCTAGCAAACCTTTTGATCTCATCAAACCTCTCTCTCTCAAACCTCTCAAGTCGGAGTTGCATATGTACCATGGAGCGTCTACTATGTTACGCAGCACTTTATTCTGGAAAGTCTGAATGGTTTTGATGTTACTATTTCTGGCACAACCCCAGAGTTGAATACCGTATAACCAAACTGGTTTTAAGATCTGATTGTAAATTAGTATCTTATTATAAGTTTGATTCTTTTCTTCTTCACATGTTCTTTCCACCGGAGCTTGGCATCCAGGGTCATGCCTAGGTATTTGGCGTTATTCTCATTGGGTACAATAGTACCATTAATATCCAAAGACGGAGGGTTAACTAGTCTTTTGATGGTAAAGTTAGCATGAGTTGATTTTAGCTCGTTTAGCTTAATCTTCCATTGTTTGGTCCAATCAAGTATTGCGTTGCTAGCTACTTGCAGTCTTCTAATGGATATTCCTTGATCTTTACCGACCGCAAGAAGTGCAGTGTCGTCAGCAAATGTAGCTACAGTGGTCTCTTCTAGTACTGGCATATCACTAGTATATAGCAGGTAAAGGATAGGGCCAAGAACGCTACCCTGGGGCACTCCTGCTCTAATATCTTTCAGGTCAGAATATTCATCTTCCTGTTTTATTCTGAAAAGTCTGCCTGAGATATACGATGACAGAATCTCTACATATTGTCTCGGAAGTATTTTGTTTAATTTGTGTATCAATCCTTTGTGCCATACCTTGTCAAAGGCTTGAGCAACATCTAAGAAGACTGCAGAGCAGACTTCGTTTTCTTCAAGTGTACGCTCTATTATGTTAGTAATACGATGTACCTGATCAATGGTTGAGTGCTTTTGTCTAAAGCCAAATTGGTAATCCGGAATAAGATTACCATTTTCAATTAGTGGTCTTAATCTCTTAAGAAGCAATTTTTCAAACAACTTTGAAATGGTTGGCAGCAGGGAGATAGGTCTATAAGACTTGACATCATTTGGTGGCTTGCCTGGTTTAGGCAACATGATCACTTCCGCTATCTTCCAGCTGGTAGGAACGTGTTTCAGTCTAAAGGCTGTATTGAAGAGGTAGGTCAGCTTGACTATGCACTTTCTCGGTAACTGCTTTAAGATTTCAGTGGTAATCAAGTCATAACCTGGTGCTTTTTTTAGTCTTAGATTTGTTCTTATTTCCTCAGCTACTTCTTTTGGGGTAACAGGGGTAATATTTTCTGTCCTTAGATTGTCAATATCAAGCAAATTGTTTACAAGAATTTGATTAGGTGTAAATACGTCAGCTAAATATTCAGCAAATAAGTCAGCTTTTTGTTTATTATCTCTGGCCCATGAGCTATCGTCCTTCCTGATTGGAGGGGTTGAAGTAATAAGCTTATAAAAATATAAAAAATACATTATTAAAACACTACTAAAGTTTTTTATTGTATACTTATTTGTAACTTTTAGTATATTATAACTTTTTGGATTAGTTACTGTATAAAGAAAGATATACTACTAGAGTTAATAGAACTCAAAATTTGTTTGACTGAACTATAGATTATCAGTAGTAGTCAACATCTGTTGAATACCAAAATATCTTACTATACGTGTGCCTGAAGATGCGGAAAAAATTGGGATAATTTCCGAACTGCCAGTAAAAAATAGAGTATAGAAATATTAAAAAATGCTCTTTCTGTGAAAGATGTAGTAGAACAAAGGTATGGTTACTATAAATAATATTTTGATTTAAAATAGATTTTTATTTAATATTTCATATTTAAAATAAACATGATACGTAATAGGCATTAAAACGAAAAATAATAACTTCTGATTATGTAGTGAATTTAATAGTGTAGAATGAAAACAGCACGTATATTAACCACATAGTCTTTTAAATAATGAAGTTATTCCTTTCCTTACCTTGGTTATAGCGTATCCAGAAAAATGGAAACTTCATTAATTTTTACAAGGTTCAAAAAGTAATGAAACGAATTTACCATCTAACCAAGGCTGTTTTCTGGGATGATATAATTATATAATAGGTCCTTTCTATTGATCGTCAACCTAGATATCAAACAATACTATGTACTTGCTATTATAGATCACATTCAATCCACAAGTGGTCAATGTTCTCCCTATTAAAATAAAGATGTTCGAAAATTATGTTTCTGGAGACAATGACAATGAAACTAAAAACATTTCTAAGTGTGTTAAAAAATGCAAAATATGTGTACAATCTTTTAACACACCTGAAAGAAAAATTCTACAAAACTTGTTTGCATGCCCAGATATGATTAAATAAAATTATTTAGTTATTTTTCGCATTAATAAATGCAAAAAAATTGTTTACGATTTAACAGCTGATAAAATTCAGCAGATTAAAAATTTTGTCAAGGTATACAGGAAAAATAAACAAAAAATTTAATTTAGTGCTCCGAATTCGATTTCAGGATATAAAAATATTTCCTCCTACTACATTTTTTATTCTTATTAATCTAATTGTGATATAATTTGTATTGTATGACTCAAATAATTTTGTAGTGATGTTATCTCGCTAATATATAGGTAAAAGTAGTCGTGCACAGTATGAAATACTTTTATTATCGGAGTATCTACTAGTAATTAAAATCTGCTCAACTCATATAAAAAAAAACTTATATTTAAGCGGGGTCAACACCCACATCCGGTGTTCTAATTAAGCGAATATTTTATGAAAACACAAATACGGTGTCGAAATTATAAAAAAATTGTACTGTATGTTTCACTTATAAAACTGATTTAGCATCCTGCTCAATTCTTGAAATCATAAAGAAGTGTTCTTGCAAGTTTTACCATCGTCGAGTACCAACGAGAATAGGATTTGGTATTCTCAAAACATTCTACAATTTTCTTTCATTGAAATAACAATAAACGTATATTATAATCCAAAGACAAGGATATTCCAGCACATTTTTTGTCTATGAAGACCATTTAAAAGTCCCATATTGCTGTTGAGGACTGTTAGAATTGGGAAACTCTATTATTCAAGTTTTAATAAGTCTTGGGCTTGGAGGTTGCTCGTTTCTTCGCGTCCGTTATTGGCTTTAGTCGCGAAAATATAGTTTGTAAACTGAGGCATTATCGAAGTTTTTCTATATTGAGATTTTTTCATAGTTGACAATAATTTTTAAACCCGTCAAATATGTAATACAGGTGTCGAAGTAAATTTATTGGATAGGTGAAACCGGGGACAAAAGTAACATTTTACAATCACCTAATTGAGATAAAACAAAAATAATAGTACTTTCCTTTATTAATAAAAATATATTGAAGCTTTACATATTTCTCTCTTGTGAAAATAGAAAGAAAATCTTCAAACATGTTAATTGTTACTTACATCCCAGGGGTATGGAATGGAGGTAACATATAATGGGGTCAAAAGTAACATCTTTTATCATCAGAAATCTAAAGACAAGCAATATAAATTTGTAAAAATATCAACTTTTATTAGCAAATACGGCTCGATCGAGGGGCTGAAGTTCGATGACAATAAAATAATTCCATTGGCCTTGCAAAAATTAAGGCTCTTGATGGACAACTGGGACTCGTGATATCTAGTACGAGAAGGCACTTTTGTTCAGGTGAAGGTCTTGTTGAAAAGCGGCGCAGTTACCCACAGCACTCAGGCCTTTCGACCCATTGTGCCTGCCGCTAGTCGAGAGCTATTGAAAGAGATCCGTGCTATGCGGATAGGCCAACACCAGTTCTAGTGGAAGCTCTGTAATGTCCTGGGGCAGGAGAAATGCTGCACCCAGATGTTTGTGTCTCTTGACCATGAGGCAGGCACAGCGACAGAGGATGTGAATGAAGTCCTCATTCCCTCCCTCCAAAATTTGAAGGGTAGTCTCCTGGAAAGGAGACATACCCATCATAATATATGCTTTGTAAAACGTGTTAATAACTACGTTCAAATCTGTATCACAAAACACTTCTTGCAATTGTCGTTGTAGATCGATATGCGTAACAGCGTAACGCATTTACGCACATCGATCTTCCAACATAGATAGCCAAAAATAAGGTAACTTATTTGTGGTGCTGCTGTATGCATTGTAGTTTCTTTGATGATTACAACACCTGTAAAATAGTAAAAACTGAAAACCAGAAGTATTCAAAATAAAGAAGAAAAATAAAGATTGAAAATGCAATATTTACTAATATCGTAATCTTTATTTTGCATATCTACTTCTGGTTTCCTGTTTTCATTATTTTACAGGTGATGTAATCCCCAAATAATAATCTTACGTAAGAAATTTCAATACTGATAAAGACGTATCTTTAGGAATATTTTTGGATGATCTATAATCTGTTTGTAACTGGGATCATATGGTAACCTACTAAAATACATTAAAACACTTATTTCCTTTTTCGCAAAAGGGTGCGGCAGCACGTGTTCTTAAACAACTAAGCAATTTATCAAACAAAGTTTTTACATAATTAATTTGACTAAACGTGTCCTATAAAACCAGATTAATATATGTGTGGTATTATTTTATGTGATAGGTACTACAGAGTGTTATGTACGGCCGATTCCACTGTAATTGTACGCCTGTAGGTCGTAAAACTATTAATTATAGTGGCTTCGACCCGAGCGCGTTGCATATTAAACCTATGTTAATCGCTTTATCATAGCTTAACAGTATTTAATAAATAAAAAAGAAATAAGTTGTCATTTCACCTATTAGTCAGCTATTTACGTTCCTGGTAATAAATTTGTTCTTAAGTGAAGTGGCTAAATTGAATATAAACAGATAAAAATATTAATTGTTAATTATTGTGGAATGGCCGGGGTGGTCCAACAATAAGTTAAGTACAAAATTACTTTATGATAATAGATTAAATTTATTATCTGGAATTAGGAACTGTTGTTTGCTGAATAAATTAGTAGGTATTATTATATCTTCATTATTATATACACATTTTGAATATTTTATTTTAATTATGATCTGAAGAAGTGTTGAAGATGCTACAGTGAATAATAATAACTAAGTACACTTTTTTTGTTAAGTTTAAAAACTTCAAGAGAAAATTAAAAAACACAAATTTTGTGAAATATGTACGTACTATTTTATTTAAAATGTTTTCTGCAGATACATCTTTATACCTTGATATCAAAAATTGTTGGTGGTCAAAAGTGATGATGAATTTTATAACAATCGCTTTGAAGCTACGATAATATCCTGGCATGGTTGCAAATATTTTTTTGACTTTTCAAAATTTCCCAACAGTTTAATTTTTTATTTGAAGGAGATGCCGAAAAGCGCTGCTCCACGGGCTCCTGTGCCCCGACTGGCATTGAATTGCTCCGGCACCTCCCATAGGAGTCGCCACATCTTTCATCGAGACTAACCACTAGGCACTGATTGGAAAAGCATGTCGTTATCTGTCTGTCAATTTGACAATAATTGTCACACAAATAGTAGCAAAGACCCAAAGAGGGCACTATGTGTTTCTCACTCCTACTAACAGTTTAATTTTTGTTAAAAAACGTTACTCATCTTTGGTTTTAATTTTCAAACTTGTAATTTTTTAGATATTTGTTTATTTGTCACGTAACTGGTATACAGATTATAAAAAAAAAAATATTGTACCGGACTTCGAGGGGTGGTCCTACATCTAAAAATAAAAATAAAAGTTGCTATAAACATAATATGATCTCAAATGGTTCCTAAGGGAGTTACAGTCCTTTAAACAGTGCCGGTGGATAAAAAGAGTAAGCCGTAACATTTCTTGAAGGGGAGGTACTTTTCATAGGGGTAGAGGGTTGTTTTTCACAAAACTTGTGAAAAATAGTATAAGTGAAAGTTAAAGTGAATACAATAATTTTAACATGAGATGTATAAATTACGACTTTTTCACGTAAAATGCATTTACATTGTTTGTGTCAAAGATGACGTATCTAGGTTTGACAGTTTCAGTCAATTGTTTTTATGCGAACTCAACTGACAGCATTGTTAGATACTTTTAGTGCTCAAAAATTTTCTAAAACAAATAAAAACCATTCTTTTTATCCACCATTTCAAGGCTGCAACTGGGGCATTATGTTCACAGGAACTTTTATTTTTATTTTTAGATGTAGTATCACCCCTCAAATTCAGCTACACTATTTTGACTCCCTGTATATGGCATGTAAGGCACAAACTTTAACAGGTATCTAAGTTTAAACGGTCGTTTTTCGTTTCATGGCCATCTTTAGATAATTTTGAATATCCGGGTATTAGATTAGATTAGATTTATATAGAGTGGGCCCCCTGGCCTGGTCCACCGCGAACTAGAAGATCTATTGCGGCACTCCCAACCTATTTAGAGAACTCTGTCCAGCTTTGTCCTTTGCATTAGACTCCACAGCCTTGATAGAGGCTCTTCCATGTAGCTATTGGCTCTTGGTCTTCCTTCCTTCCCAAATCTCAGTCTTGTCAGGCCCTCGCACTGGCAAAGTACGTGTACTTAGGTTTCCTCTTCTTCTTGACAGAATCTGCAAGTTGCATCTTCTGACGCTCCCATACGATTCATGTGCCTATTTAGCCTACAGTGTCCTGTTAAGAGATCTACTATTATTCTGATGGCTTTTTATTCTGGCCTAACAGATCTGCTGTGAATTTAGGCGTCCGTTCTTTAATAAATAGCTTTGCCTGTCTCAGTTGTGGCAGATTCCTCCACCATTCTAGAGATTTGTTTCTCATCCATTCTTCTATGGATGTTTTAATGCATGGCTTCGCTATGCCGCAGAAGGGTTCTGGTCCTATGAGGTTTTTTGATGCGCCTTCTCGGGCTAGTGCGTCTGCCTCCTCATTACCTTTGTGCCCCTCGTGCCCAGGTACCCAAGCTAGGGTCACTCTATTCTCGCTCCCTAGCTCTTTCAGGGTATTCAGACAGTCCCACACGAGTTTTGACGAAATCCTGGTATTATTAAGGTGTGGTGTTATTTTCAGATCATTTAAAGATGTTAAAATGTGAAGTGTCCCAATTTTCAATGTTTTGGTCACATTGGATCTTGCAACTTAGAAACTTTACTACGATCACTAAATGAAGTTTTTCACCTTCATTTCATTTTCAGCAGTTTACATCTCTATGGTTTTCACTTTATGTGTGCACATTACCGCACTCTACATCGCCACCAAAAAATATTAACGTTACTTTATAAAATAGCTAATTTTGCACGAGCACCACCTGCAAACTCGCACTTAGAATGAATCCCATTTAGTGTTGAATTAACTCCCTTGTGCAGAATCTAATTCTATTTAACAAACTCAAAAATGTTAATTGGTGAGACCAATTTGTTTTACAGTTATGAGCTTACTTCTACTATTTTTTACAGTAATTCACACTTCCTGCATCTTTCCAAAGATATCTGGCTTTTAATGTTAATTTGTGTATAAGTGAATTTGTGAAGAACGAAATCTTAGATCATTAACTTCTTTTCTAAATGAAATACCTATTTATCAGTCTTCCAATATTTTGAACGTCTGTTGGTTCTTCACGGTTTACCATAAGTTCTTCTCTCCGATTTCATAGTTTTATGGTTCAAAGAAGTAAATCATAGTCCATTTGTTTACACGTTTACCTACATATTAAAAAGTACCTTGTTAGTTTTAACATCATGTTGTATAAAACATTTTAATGAATATTTACTGATATGATAGATACGACTTGATGTCAACGATTTCCCTGGAATCTGTAATTGCAAACCTAAATGTTTATTAGTCCTACTAATCACTATATAGTTTATATCAACATTAAACTTAGTTTACTATCTGAAGTAAGATCACGTTATTCAATTTATCGCAAGGATGTAATTTATGGCTATGTAACATATGAGGAAGATTTAAAGCTTTATTATAGTTCTTAAAGTTTCCTGGTTGCATTTTATTGAGCTTAAAACCATATTTGTCGCAAGTAGAGCACTTGAGCATATTTATACAATTTTGAAGTACAAAGAAATTAGTTCTTGACATACAGAATATTTAGATTTGAATTGGAATACACCTAGAGATTTGGATGATTAATTTTATTAACAATAATCACTAATACTTGTGATCACACCTGAAAACATACCAGAAGGTTGTGAACTGATAACGTGACAGTTAACAGATTCTAGTGTATCTGTCAAAATGTCATTGTCCTTATTTATAAGAAAAAAACGGCCAAATGAGTTCGACTTTGTTCAGTTAAGGATTCTGTGCCATTTATGAATTTTTCATAAACTATAAGACCCAGGATCATAGCTATAGTTTTACAGTAAACTCTAAGTATACCTCTAATACCCCTATTTATTTTATGATATTAACGTCAGTAGTTTCGGATATTGGGAGGCATGTGACATACATTTTCGCTAATAACTTTTTAGCTATCTAAGATACCTAGTTGAAAATTTGAAACACATTTTTAAAATTCTTATGACAAACCCTTTCAAACGACACCGCACATGATACTCGAAAACATTTTTTTTTTCTACTGGACTTGCCCCCATTAAAATTTAAAAATATATCATACCAACCAACTGGCTAACTTTCTACGTCACACGACCTCTGAGAAAATCGGCTGTGACAGACCAGACGGGCGGATGGACATGTGAGTGAAGATTTTCAATCACTTGGGGTACGGAACCCTAAAAAATAATGACCCAAATCGGTCAACAACATTTAGTGTACCTATTTATATTTTTTTCTAAATGCAATACAAATTCCACAATATTTAAAGAAACAGCTCCGATTGGACGTGCACGTGGGAGTAACAAAATTGATAAGTACTTTAAAAAGATAATTCTCTTAAAATTTCCAATAAGCGAGGAAGCCATATATAACTATTTAGAAAGAATTAAAAACAACATCGACGAATATTTTAGTTTTCCAAAGAATACAGAAAAAATACGATAAGCTGCTAGTTCATGGAGCTATGAGAAAAAAGATATATAAGCATATAAACTGATATGTAGTTAGGTATACTCCGACCAGTATGATTTCACTGCCGATACGCATAAGACGCGGTATCGCTCAATGGTAAACGATTAGCAGTTTATAAATCGTGATTTTTTGTATATATGGACCACCATTGTTTCGTCAATTATTGTCGACAAAGTGTTATCGACATAGTGCTGTTGAATGATTTGCAGCACCCCACATATCCTCTGCGACGGAAGTGGGGTACATAATCACGAAGATGTTGTTTTGCGAAGGCAAGAGCTATTCCCCACGTCCATGGGGTAAATAACTACTGAGTCCGGGAATCGTGTGCCCTGAGTAGATGTAATGAACCCAGAATGGTCGCCTTCTGTATTCTTCCGGCTAGAACATCTGCTGAATTTCGGGCATGCTGGTATGATCTTTAGTTCCGAAAACAATGTATCTCTTGCTCCACCTGAGGCTCCTATTATCAGTACCGCAAGCTTCACAGTATGTTCTGGATGGAGTCCGCGGAGTTCGAAGAGAACGTCTCCATATTTCATCCGTTTCTCCTCCTCTTTCAAAAGAATGTTGGTCTCGGCAGAAACCGAGAACAAGATGACAAACATGGTCTTCAGCTGGTGCTCGAGGAGGACTACATCAGGCTTATTGGCTCGAATGTGCCTGAGCGTGGGAAATGAGTCATTCCAATAAATTCGGCACTTCTCATTCCCCACAACGGACTCAATATCCCCCGGACCGTATGGCAGCACTGGTGTTTCACTGTTTTTTATTAGTATTATTACTATTATTATACTATTACTATTACTGTTACCATTACTGTTAAAAAAAAAAAAAAAAAAACTACTACTACTACTCCTGAATCTTCGTTTGTGTACTCTTTTAAAGTAGTTTTATATTTTTTTAATGAATTCGTCATTTGATTAAAGTTTTATTCGAACCACTCTTTTAAAATAAGCTTCAACTAAAAGATCTAGGATTTATCTTTGATTATTAATTTAAAATTACGCCTACAAGCAAAGCATGTGCCTTACCATCTAAAAATTGTAAAATTACGAGAAATGTATAATAAAGTTTGCCTAATTTTCTATGTATATACCAATATGACTTATAATCTAGCCCAACAAGTTTAAGTTATAAAATCATTGAATTAATGTTCGACAACATTAAAGTAGAGATAATTTAACAATATATATATATATATATATATATATATACTCAGGTATATAACATATACAGTGTGGCCCATTAAGAACAAGGACACCCTTCTAAAAAATTTTTGGTAAGTGCGATTCCAAGGAATTTTTTTATATAGATATATATATATATATATTAGCCTCTTACCAACAATTTTTTAGAAGGGTGTCCTGGTTCTTAATGGGCCACAAAACATTGTTGGTAAGCGCGATTCCAATGATTTTTTTTTTGTATATAGCATCCTAGATGTACTTGTTGAACCTATTAGATGATCCAACTGCTAATGCTCAGCCTACTACGATTTTTTTTCAATCAATTTTTTTTTTAAATTACTTAGGCATTTAGAGATATAGAGGATTACTGTAAATTGTTGTTGTTAATAATTATTAATTTGTAAAGTAAGTAAAGGAGCAATATTGTAGATTAACAATAATTATTAGAGTTTCCAATGCCTGCTATATCTTTTAAACGAAACCCAAATTCAATAAACTTGAAACATTTAAGACTCTATAAAAAAAAATTCTTCGATACAAATTGAAGAAATGTGGGCCACAGGGGTTTTAAGTGATGCTGAAGAATGCCACGATGTCAATTTTTTAATAAAAAAAATCCCTAAAGTAATTTTCGAAAAAATTGATTGCATAAAAAATCGTAGTAGGCTCAGGATTAGCTGCTGGACCATCGTAATAGGTACAACAAGTACATCTAGGAGGCTAATATATATATAAAAAATTCATTGGAACCGCACTTACCAAAAATTTTTTAGAACGGTGTCATGGTTCTTAATGGGCCACACTGTATATATATTTTTAACAATATATATTTTTT
Organism: Pogonocherus hispidulus; assembly: GCA_963924545.1. Lineage (NCBI taxonomy): Eukaryota > Metazoa > Arthropoda > Insecta > Coleoptera > Cerambycidae > Pogonocherus > Pogonocherus hispidulus. Next base: position 35,657,094 of record OZ004697.1, on the reverse strand, counting down.
TATTGTATAAAATAATTTTGTTCAGTATTAGTTATGAGAACGGATGTCCTTATACTACTCCACAGATCAATACACTCAGTTAAAAAACAAAAGAGGACGTGGTTCTATATAGCTGTACATTTTGAAGTAATGTGTATATTTATGACAAGAAGCATGCGTACGGAAAACAAATGAAGGTAGTGGAATTGAATTTTCAAATATTTGCGTTTTGGAATGCGTATAAAAGTTAGCATTGCTGCAATGAAACAATTGAAAGACGGAAATGGTCAGCTACGCTGTTATTTCACCATAATATAAATAAAAATTCAAACAGCGCTGTTTGAACTTCCTTCTTTATAAGTAAAGAGCGTTTGATATGAATTTTAATTAAATCTATTTAAAGATATTGAGGTTATCGAGTGCCTGGTATGAAATTTATTAAGAATTTTGACAACAATCTATTCCTAAAATATTTAAGTACAATTGAGAAACGGTCATAAAAAGTACAGACACGTGCCTATGCATATATGAATGGATTATAAGATATCATTCTTGTTTTTGGGTTTACTTACTTTGAATTCTTGTAAAGGTAGATATAGTTGAATAGTTATGCACCCATATCGACTAATGTATAACCAAGGAGAATAAACTAATTAATTCTCTTTGGTATAACCTTAAACTTGACATCATCATTAAAGAACTATTTCAAAAAATGATATATGAATACAAATAGACAAATAGAATTGTTTTTCTCTTAAAACTAAAACCTCTATTTGTATACTGAATGTAAGGGGTCATCATAGAGTAAGGGGTATACTTTAAAGTCTTATATAATTTTGAGAAATCAAGCTAGTAGCAAAAAGTAAATGGAATCTAGTTGCTTCAATAATTGGATTTTACTGTATCTATGGAAAACAAAAGAGTTGTCGTAGCAACTGCTAATACAAGTGTCAAACGTAATCATTGCGATTTAGAGAATTGTTCTCAAAATAAAACTCAAGTAAACGTAAATTGAAACGATTTAAACTTTAATAACATGGATCTACAAACAAGAATTGATTTAGCACAATGTTATTACGAATCCGGCAGAAACACTGCTGCATTACGAAACTTTCGTACGAAGATGGGTTTGAGACCAGGACCCTGTCAAATGAAAGCGTACTGTAATTTGATTACCAAATTTGAAAGATTAGGGTCTGCAACTGACCTACCGAGATCAGGAAGACCAAAGATTAGTGATGTCCAAGTTGCAGAAGTTCTTCAAGAAAATCAAAATATAGCCAACACTAATTCGTTAGCAATCAGTTGCAAATGCCATACACCACGGTTTGGAAAATTTTACGCAAAATCCTAAAAATGTATCCCTATAAACTTAAAGTGCTGTTTGAATTAAATGATGCAGATTTTCCTATCAGGTATGATTTTTCTTTACAAATATTGGCTCAGATATAAATTGAACCCGAATGGTTATCCCGTATTTTATGGACAGATGAGACCCATTTCTTTCTATATGGTGGAGTCAATACTCAAAATTGTCGAATATGGTCAACAGATAATCCACATGCAATCGTTCAGCAAGGTCTTCATGACAAGGTCATTCATCGTTTGGTGAGATTTCACATCTAATTTTATCATTGGGCCATACTTTTTTGAGGAGATACAGAATGGAGAGGCCGTATCTGTAACTGTTACTGGTGAACGATACCTGTATATGTTACGAGATTATGGTATTGCACAGATACAAAACCAGGACGATGCAATTGAAAACATGATTTTTATGCAGGATGCACCCCGCATATTTACCGACCAGTTACAGAATCTTTAATTGATGTTATTTAAAAAAATTTGTTGACACGACCAACAACACTGGAAGAATTACAAGACTATTAGGGAGAAAATTGCTGCAATTCAACTAGAAAAACTGAATAACGCTGTGTACAATTTGGATCAACGGTTGATAATTTGTACAGCAGCAAAATGGACGACATATCGTTAACCACATTAGCGCACATTTGCGTTAACCACTGTTGGACATAAGAAATCCCATTTATTAATCAATTGAATTTCTTTCACATTCTGTTATTGACTTAATTTGTTAAAAATACATAATAAGCTGAAATATATCCCTTACTTTATGATAACCTTGTATATTCGAAGTAGTCTAGAAAATGTGTTCCCACCATGAGATTATGAACTAAATAGAGTTTTAATTTTGTATACCTATATAAGGGACATATTTAGCCGAATTCCAGTACATAGTTATTATTTCAATACAATTTCGCTTTTTTTAAGGTTATTAGATAATGAGCCTTGCTGGTTCTTAATCTATTCTTATTGACACGATTTCTGTTTTGATAAGTAAATTAATAAATTAATAAATGAACATTTCACTAATATGTTGATAACAATAAAATAAAAGCTACTAACCACCAAAATATTTTAGTGACAAAACTTTCAAGGAAGAATGGGTGAAGGTATCTTTTTGGTCATGTCGTCGTCAAAAAAATCGCAAAGATAAATGTGTCAAACGGAAAAAATATCACCCAATATATGTAGTAATCTGCGATATTATTTCATAAACATAAAAAGTTCGGTGTATATTGAGACAGTCTACCTCGTCTTCAACCGAAGAAAACAAACATTAAATATAACATCTGTCTCAATTTAAAATTATAGCGTATTCCTTTAACTTGCTTTTTATAGAAGTGTATACTTCTTTTTCAAATTTTAGCCGATGTCCATTTTCCCATGCGTATTCGCAAATTATTATTATTTTGTATGTAGTACAGGGTGTTCACGTATATTTTGAACTAAAATATACCAAACTAGTCATCATTTCAAACAATTTGTGTAATTGTTTTTGTTTTCACATTTATTTTTTTATTTGTTAGACTGTCTGTTCTTTACGTAGGTAATGATTATTCACTAAACAAAAAACATTAAATAAGATTTATTTTTGTATCACCTGCTCTCATATAGAATAGATGAATATTTTTAATTTTAAATATCTCGAAAGTGCTTATAGATAATTTATTAAAATTATATATTTTTGAAAACAGAAGAAAAAGGTCTTTCAAGATTTATAAAAATATACAGTATGTTCTATTAAAAAAAAATCAACTTTGTCATTGAATTTTGGTCTCAGATACCCAATTATCTTTCTAATAGCATATTCTGAATCTCCAAAAGACATCCTACAGACCGTATTAAAGATTTTTTTTTGTAAAATCAAAGATTAAGGAGTTACTTGAAATATATTTTAAACCTATTCCCAACACTTATAAGTATTTAGGGGAGACCGGGGCTAGTTGGCACACATTTCATACTTTATTTTTTATTTAGCACTACGGACAATTGAACTGAATTACAAAATATGTAGAACAGATTTGCATAATTTCTCTACATTTTAGAATATTTAAAGTGTCTTTATAAAAAACAGTTAAATAGTTACAATTTTTTAAAAACATCATTGTAAGTGTGCCAACATACTCCAACTTGGGGGTAGGTTGGCACACTAACTGGGGTTAGTTGGCATATGTGAGTTATATAGATAAAAACAAGTGTTTTCATAGTTTTTAAAATTTATTATCTACTAAGAGAATACAAAATAAAATAGATTAGAAAAACGTCTAAAACTAAAACAGAAAGTAGAATAAAGCTTACAGTTATGTAAACACAAAAAGTTAATAGTTAGTCAGAATCATCCGAGACACAATTTGAGCATATGTATGGCGGCTCTTTTTTAGTGTATGCCTCATGAGACCAAATATGGCATGACACACACTGAACACATTTTTCCCCTGGTTCACTGCTGGTAAAACTGTCCATGCAGACCAAGCAAAAAGTTTCCTCCTCTTCATCAGAATAAGATTCATCTGCACAAACATGTTTAACGGTCTCGATTTTCTTGTTTAACTTTATTTTTCCTTTTTCATTTTTATTTTCAAATACTGCCTTTTTTGCCTTTTCGGTTGCAACTTCCTTTTTCTTTTTAGAAGCATTCTGCTCTTCTTCCAAATCATCTTTGATTGGGGTATCCGTAAGAATAGCTGTGGACCTTCTTTTTCGCCGCGAAGTGTCAGTTTTTCTTGGTGGAGCTTTTGGGAATGGGGGTATGTCTTCCGGTGTAGGTAGTGGTGTATAGTATTTCTACCTTGAGGTAAACTGGGTTCTGAAAAATCTATGTCGGGTGTAATCAACTTTTTCAATTGGCGAATTGTTTGCTTTTTGGCAATATTTGGCTAAAGTTCTAAATGCTATGTCGAAGTCTTTGTGGCAACACTTCGTATTGACCTGCCTTCATTCTTTACCATTTCTACAGTTCTTGCAATTACATCAGTGGGTGTTGTACCCCTTACAGTTTTTTTTTTGTAGATTCTCATATCTAAAACTGTTTTTTTTTTATTATTTTAAATTTTGTTAGTTTATTTTTAAATCCGAGGTTAGTTGGCACACTGTGTCAACGTGCCCCGAGACCAATGTGCCAACCTGCCCCGACACAGGTTTTATAACAACATATATTTTTTCCAAAAAACAAACAATAATTTGATAACTTTGCCTAGCATAGTATGTCAACTAGCCATCTAGCAACGAATTGCGGTGAAAAAATCAAGTTAATACGTTATATTAAACAGATTATCCATAAATCTATAAGGGGACAAAAATTTACTTACTGGTATTGAAAACAAACGAACACAACTAACATGTGTTCACCGCGTGACTTTGCGCGCGCAATTTTTTACATGGTTGAAGAGAGTCGTCGATATTATATTTTAATGGTATTTGCGTTTATACATTCACACCAATGGCAGATATAAGCATTGTGCCAACTTGCCCCTGTAGCCAACTAGCCCCGGTCTCCCCTACTATTTTTATTGGTTTGTATTCTAATATTTTTTACTTATTGCTAATTGTTGCAAGTTGCAAATATGTTAATAGAATGAAGAATATAATATGTTACGTAGTCGATTTGATAGCTTGCTGTAATGCAAGTAACCACATTTTACCACTTGTAACAAAATAATTAAAATACTTTATATATCTAGGTATTGTTCACTTCAATAAATTCGGTAAATATTTAATAAAGAAAACCAATGGCATCTAATTACCAAGTAGCTATTACATATTTGTCTAGATAGTATGGTGAATTTAATGGAACTAGAAAGGTTTGAAAAAAATTAAAATTTACTTTTTTAAACGGATCTTTTCCGTTGGAGTTCTCATAGTTCGGTATTTTCTGCCATTCCCACAAAAATTAAAAATTTTACAGTCGGCTCATTTTTACAATTATCGAAATCGAAAAATGATCAATCACAGCTATCATCAATCAAACGATATCATTAAGAAAATAACAGGGTGTCGTGTTACCCCTGTAACCCTTACGGTATCTAAAAAATACCTTTAAAAAACGCACCCAGGAAATGCACTCTACCAGCTTACCTACCTGTTTCGGTAAGGGGTCCCCATTGTCGTATAAATAGGGAATATTAGGTGAAAATGCATATGAGAGGGACTGATTTCTTTTATTGCATTGTGTATTTCCTTTTCTTTTTAGGGTTATAAAGTTTTTTACCTAGATGATAGATCGATTTTTACTTTTAATCGTTTTTTAGAAAACATTTTACTTCGTAAGGGTTTAAGATATATAAATACTCCTATGAGAAACTTTAAATGATTCCATGGTAACTGGTCATTTTATTTTTATAGCTGTAACTCAGTAAAAACGCATTTCCGACGATTTAAGTGTATAAGACATTTTTATTTATTTTTATGAAATCTAAAGTACGTGGAAGTTTGATCATTATTAATACTAAATATTGAGTATAGACTAAACAGTTTAAGTTTATGTGAAGAAAGATATGCGATATTTAGCACTTTTCTGTATATTTGTTGATAACTTTAAATTGATTTATTTTGTAGCTCGATGTGTGGCCAAGAGATTTTAGGTCTCTTTAAAAATACCAACACAGTGCTGGGAGATCCATTATATTTCACAAATGTAAATATTACGTTTGTTTCTTCTTTTTTTAAATGAACGAAGTCCAAGTTAATGCAAATAGAAAACGCTGAGTCTAATATTTATAAATATTAACAAAATTAATAATAATAAATTAATTTGGAAACAACTAAGTCAGCATTTAAATTTAAAAAATTGCAATTAGTGATTAAAGAAGTTTCCCAAACAAATTTATGAATATCGCTATAGACAATGACCTAATTTTAGTAGTTTCTGGGCTGGAAGATTTGAAAGTGTACTTTTTGTCGAACATACAAATCCACATCAGAGACGTAAACCATAAGCATCTGCCGCCTTTGAAGAAACTAAATAATATTGCGATATTATGTTATTTTTATAATAGGTACCTATTTATATATTGAGTAATTTGACTATACCGAATTTTATAGTTATGTAAAACAAAACGTACAAAATGTGCCTACATGTGGTATTAAAAATGTTTATTAGATGAAACACAATGACGTAAAACATACACGAGTACGTCCTGCTATTAAATAATAATAATAATGATAATAATCTTTATTTTCCTTAGAGACAAAAATATTTGTATATGAATAGTCAAAATAGTTAGTTAAGTAATTTTATTAGTACTAGTAATGGTACAAAGTTGCTGTACTAATGCCAAACATACATGGCATCAGGACAAAAACTCGTTCAAATTATGAATTGAATTTGAGACCAAGAATGCATGTAACTTATTCTTGAATAAGAATAAATTTCCTGCCTCTTTTATATCAAGAGGAAGTATATTAAAAGCATTTAATCCCAGACAAAAGGGTGAGTTAGCTGATTTTTTTTTCTTCAGGAAGCAACGGTCAAATTTAGGGCCGCAAGATGGTGTTCTTTCCCCTCTACTTTGGTCACTGCTTGTGGATGACCTGCTGGCCATGTGGATGACCATGCTTTCTGTGTGGGAGGTTGAGGTTCAAGCATATGCGGACGATCTAGTCATTTTATCCAGAGGAAACTCTGAAGAGGGAATTTCCCTCACCCTCCTAGAGGTACTACACTAGTACTGAGTTGGTGTGGAAGGGAGCAGATGTCTGTAAACCCCCACAAAACGGTAATTGTACCATTTACCAAGAAAAGGAAGTTGGACAATCTAAGACCTCCCTCCTTATTTGGTGAAATAATTCCATTTGCGGAGGAAGCGAAGTATCTGAGTGTAGTAATGGATAAGTTGCTTAATTGGAACTCCCATCTTGAGAAAATGATCCACAGGTCACGACTGTCCTTATGAACATATCGACGAATCTATTGGAAATCTTGGGGCATTGGTCCCAAACAAATACATTGGCTGTACATGACGGTCATACGACCTATGATAGCGTACGGCTCCATATAGTTTGATGGTCCAAAAGACTACAACAAAGGACCAAAATCAAACTTTCTGGTTTACAGAGACTAGCCTGCCCGGCCGTAACTGAAGCAATTAGCTATACACCGTCAGCAACTCTGGAAATCCTACTTAACCTAGTAGTCCACTAGGTAGTTTTGCAACTATATTTCAGGCAGAAATCTATGCTATCGAATTATATGTACAGAGGCTGGAACAGACGCAACTTACACGGTAAGTTGCGTCTGTCTGACGCAAATCGACAAAATTCTTCTCAGACAGCAAAGCAGCTCTTAAAGCTCTTGGTTCCTACCATTGTAACTCAAAAACGGTATGAAGTTGTTAGCAGGCGCTCGCTCATTTGAGCAGAGTAATTCTGGTCATGAAGGGAATGAAGCAGCTGACTCTCTAACCAGGGAGGGGGCTTCTTCTGAATTTGTCGGGCCAGAACCGGTGCTTGGCATATCCTCGAGTACTGTCTCGAGTACTCTTATCTAGAGTACTGTCTTGCCTTAGAGTTGTCTAAGCAACTCTCTTGACCTGGGCTAAGGGACAAATCCTCCAGTACTGGCAAGAACTACCAAGATTAGTTCATTCGAAGGTGTTCTTAACAAACCCCTAAGAAAACAAGAACTTAAAAACAGGTTGCATCTACGATTTAATTGGCCTACTAGTATATACTAGTCACTGGCATTTAAAATAGCATCTGTACATATTCGGCCCAGCAGAAAATGCTGAGTGCCGCTTGTGCTTAGAAAATGATGAAACAGCAGAACACATATTATGTGTTCGGCCTAGCAGAACACATATTATGTGTTCTGCTAGGCCGAATATCTACCCCGCTGGGGAAAGTATCAGATACTCATTATTTGACAAAGGACAGCTTCTGCCAGAGGATCTGAATAAGTTCACACCCAATAAGGTGATCAGCTTCATTAAGAGGCTGGACCTGTTGGGTGAAATATAAGTAGGTGTGAGCCACAATAGACCACATGGTCGCGGTGGAGGGTCTGGTTTTCGGCTTCCTCACATTTGAACCTAACCTAACCTAGCTGATGTTTTGTGCTTGGAAAAAAGAATGTGGAAATCTTTATCCTGACATGTGCTACGATTATGTACATTTTCATTAGTAGGAAAATTGCTTTTAAATATAAGTATATAGGAAATTCTAAAATACATTCATAAAGCCATACCAATAAAAAACACAAGAGTTCAAATATGAAAATCTTTAAATAGATGAGTACAAGACTGAATAAAGATTGAGTACTAGGATTCTGTCTATACTCCTTAAAATGAGTTTTTGAACTAGAAAAACATTTGGTGCCAAAGTGGACCCTCCCCAAAAACTAATGCCATACCTCAACCTCGAGCTTACTTGCGCATGGTATATATGTAGACCATTATTAGTTCAGCTACTGATGAAACAGATTTAAGGTTTCTGATCAAGTAGCAGAGTTAATTTAGATATTAGCTGGTTACAGTGAGGTTTCCAGGTAACACTCATGAAGTGTTATACCCAAGAATTTAATTTCATTTGTATAAGATAGTTTATTTATACCATCAACGGTAATATTTAATTTAACACAACTTTTCAACACATTGTAAAATCTCATATTTGTGCTTTTTCGGTGCTAAGATAAATATACCTAATTATAATCATACCACTGACATACATTGTTCAGTAGTGTTGGAAACATATAAATATTAACATTGGTATTCCTATTTGTATTGCAGGGTAATTTTGTGTGGCAATAATTTAAAATAATGTCTGTAACTTATTGCTGGCGCAGCTTCATGATTCGTTTTATGTTCGTTTGGGATTACACCGTCGGTAAAATAATAAAAAACATATTGACATATTTTTTAAAAATGTCAATCTGACAATTTTTTTCACAAAACTTATTATTCTACTGACGACGAGTCGAGAATCGACTTGAAACGTTTAGACAAAAGCTAGTTAAGTATTTAGTTTCTTTTAAATTTTACTACAATTTGTTTGTTTAGACATAATTTGAAATATAATTGAGTTGAAATTTTTTACTGATGTATCCGGTGTTATTCAGACATGCTTAAAATATTAAACTAGGAAATATAGCTTCATAAAATTCCTTCTTTCATTTTCAACATGTAAATACAAGCAGTATGATTTCCTGGTATTTAAATCTACTAAATCTTTATTACTTCTATTAAATGAAAAATAAACACGTCGCATATATGTTTCTATTTCAAGAATTGACATTTTATCGTGTTTGAATGTCTTCAATTCATAAACAAATAATTTTTATGTGTAAAATAACGTAATTGTATAGATAAAGGCTTTTTTATATTAATCTCAATTTAACAATACAGACAAGAACGATTGTATTATCTCTCGAAACCTGATATTATGGGAGAAATATTTTCTATAAAGTCACATACGTTTTAGTCTGAAGTAGATAAAAAAGGAATTTATATTTCCACACTAAAATAATCGCTTCTTTTATTAGGAATATGAAAATAATACTGCTCTGCACCTGTTTTAAATAAACAAATTCTTTTATCTCATATTACATGAACTTAAAAAAAATTAAATGCGCGCAATTAAAGTTTATTCTTCATGACTCACTTATCTGGATACTTGCTGCCGGAATACAAAAACGAGCTTGTCGTTATAACGTGGAACTATTTTATCACGATATAAATATGCTTTTATATATTTCCACAGCGATGAATTGAATTTAGTGATTTCAGGAAACGAATTTAATGACCACATCGTACAAAGTGTCAAGAATAATGTGGAAATAGAACAAAATTACTTTGTTTGCAATGTCAAATTTATTGTTCCAAGATATGAAATTTTTGAAAAACCGGATATACCACGAATAGGGATGTACCAGAACACGTTTTGAGTGCTCTTGAATTCACGATAAATTTACTAATTATTAATGGTTCCTTGCAACTAACGACTATGAATTTACTTTTATTTTAAATGAGAATAAAGTTAGCAGTTAGGTTTTTCTTTTGTCTAAAGTCCAATAATTAAGAATATTTTATATTCTACGAAATAGGTATCACTTTGGAATTGTTCATAATGGAAAGTTATAGTGAAGATTTTGTGTTTATTTTTGGGTTTTTTGGGATTTTGGGTTTATTTTTCACTGTTTTCTCTCTTCTCGAATAACACCCAAGAAAATTAAGTATTTTAAAACATAATCAATGATTTTACAGCAGATAGTTACCAAATAAACCTTTGGTTACATTTTCTAATACCAATTCAGTTCTTAACCTGTCGATCTATTAATGGAAGTGGTAAATAATGAGCAATTTCGACAGTAGTTAGAAACTAATTTTAAAATCCAACGTTTCGATGGTGTTTTTCCACCATCTCCAGAACTACAATGTAAATAGTAGATAGGTATTTATGTATCTACCATATAATTGCATGGTAAAAAATTAAATTAACCTAAAATAATACGAGTGAAGAAGATTACCCAAATTTTTGGTTTGTTACGTTTAAAATTAGGTTAAGTCATATTCATTAAAATTCCTGTCAAATTACAGTCCCAAAATCAGATATCGCTAGACGTGAGTAAAAGGGGAAAAGTGATTCAAAATCAACCAGCATATTATTTGTTTTACTCTTATCAACAACAGACGAGCCACAGTAATAAAATTTTAATCGAAAGAGAAACAATTTAACCTAAAAATCAGTTTTTCATAAATATGTTTTTGTTTTCATTTACATTATATTCGCTTAGATTTATTTAACTTTGAATACTACCACTTCTCATTCTCAACTCGTCTGTTGTTAGTAATGGTAAAGGAACGTGTTGGTTGTTTGATTTTCAATGTATTTTTCGCCTTATGACTAGTGACATCTGATTTTGGAACTATAATTTGACAGGAATCTTAATGAATATTAACACTTACACTCACACAACGCATATTATAATTTTATTGTTAAATGTTGTCGTTCACTCTGTTTTATTGTTTACTGTATTCACTATTTATGTTCATTTTATTTGTTTTCTATGTATCTTTGCATATTTTGTATGAATATTGTCGGTTTTTTTTTATAATATTGTATATTGTATTTTTTTGGAATTTTCACGCAACTCTAACCCATTCATTAGCATAGCTGTCGGATGCTGTATTCTATCTTGAAAGGGGTTGAAACCTTGTGTATGCCAAAGAGCCGTGAGAGACCTTAATGAGAATGATATAAAATATAAGTTGTTTAATTTAGAAAAATTGCGAAAACTGAGGTTTCGAGTTTTGATTCACCTTGTATACAAGTAAAGTTATTTTGAAGGAAATTCTATAGAAAGTAAAACTAGAACGTATAGCATAATTAATTAAATCAAAAATTATGTAGTACCTTTTTATTTTCTTAAAAAAGATACAGGGTGCTCAATTAATTACTATTAAGATACAAAAATGCTCTAATCTTCTGAACCACTCTTTATTATACTAGCAAATTCGGAAAATGATTTGAATTCAAATATGAAGTAAAAAATATATCCATTTAGAAAAACATAAGTTTGATATAGACCCAATTTATAGAGCAGTCTACATATAACTATACATATTTTTAAAATGTGTGTCCTCTTAGGCTCAACGAGATCCTAAAATATATTTTTTTGTTTATTACGTTATTGGAGTTATCAAACTTTGTCATACTATTGGGCCAACCTGTATATAGGACACGAATTAACAAGTTTCGATTTTTCTTAAAAAAATCTTGGTTCCGTTTCGCATGTCGTATTAAATTCCTCAATACTTATGGGATGGGTGAATTGTTCGATTGTTATGGTAAGTCTATTTTGGTTTTCTCTACCTGACTCAATCAAAGCAACTAGTGTTTTCATTACTAATTGTAAATGTTACTGTAATCCCTTCGTAGTGGTAAGTGTGAGTGGTGGTGGTAAGGAAATAATAATGCGTTAATCCTCTAATTAGAAACATATATGCATATTATTCAAATTGGTGGCAGTCTTTCTGGTGGCAGTTCTTTTCAGTAAGTAAATAAAATAATACCTATGTATTCAGTCATGTGAATATATAAAGGGTATATTGAGTACTAGCGAGATGTATTAAATTTTTGTTTGCACACAAATACTCGTCATAAATTATAAACCTTTGACTGTTGGCTAGCCGATTCAATAATCAGTTTCAATAGCAGCCCGGAGAGTATTATTTGGATTGTATGTAACTTTCCGAAATAACTAAATTAAATACAGATATGAAACAATGAAATGGCGATTATTATGCGACTCACCTGTTCCGTGGAGAAGATGCTTCTAACCTTTTGTTCGGGAGAGGGCCTTACTCCTGTTGATAGCGGTGTGTGGGATGGCACTTACACAATCGAAAGTTCGACACAATAAATCAGGAATGAAACACTAAATCAGAGTGTGATTTAACGAAGAATGTCTAATAAAAATTTAAGAATTAAGTTAAATTAATGAACAATTCAGAAAGCGATAGTGTTCGCCTCGTCTTGCACGCGTGTTGAGCACAAAAAATTGTTTTCTCTTTTTTTAAATCATCGGTTTCGAAGTAGGTGGCCGCAAAAACCATTTCATTGCTGAGCGCGCAAGTAAAACAAAAAATTTGAAAAATGCTATTCAGGTAAACAAGCATGTATTATATTAATCTAAGTGTAGTAATATTATTTAAAATTAAGACATGTAAAATTAAAATTAAATTATAATCCGACAAATTATTGCAAACTCAACATTGACCATATTCATTTTCATCTTATAATTCATAATTCATTGAAAATTCAGAATTTTTAATTTAATGTTTGTGCTAAATTAATAATTAGAAGTATTAAATTTTTGTTTGCACATAAATACTCGTGATAAATTATAAATCTTTGACCATATTCATTTTCATCTTATAATTCATAATTCATTGAAAATTCAGAATTGTTTAATTTAATGTTTGTGCTAAATTAATAATTAAAGTATTAAATTTTTGTTTGCACATAAATACTCGTGATAAATTATAAATCTTTGACCATATTCATTTTCATCTTATAATTCATAATTCATTGTAAATTCAAAATTGTTTGATTTAATGTTTGTGTTAAATTAATAATTTTCATGGCTTTTTAAATTCACCTCCATGTGCATTATGGATTCTACATGAAATTGCTTATTGATAGGTATATATTTTTGAACATTTTCATTTTGGGATGGATAGTGTATCCTAGTACTCTTCGCATTTTCGGTAAATTTTGTTCTCTATCGATACTATCAAAAGTCATTTTCTTTATCTATAGAAGCATCAAGAAGAACTCAGAAGCATCTATATCTGCATCTATAGTATTTATATCAGCTATATCGTTGTTTCCTACAACATAAATTCTTTTATTATTTAAGTATGCAGAACTGCAGAACTGGTTCCTTTTGAACCAATTAAGCCTCAACACAGCAAAAACAGAAACCATGTTTTTTACTCTAAGAAATTTGAAGCAAATACTGAATCCAGAATCTGTAAAGTTCCTGGGGGTGTACTTAGATTCTAAACTATCTTGGGATCAACATACCGATCATTTGTGCAGTAAAATTTCAAAAAGCCTGTTTCTTCTTCGTAGTCTGACTCACCATGTTTCTACAAGGACCTTATTAACAGCTTATCATAGTTATTATATTCACTCTGTGATTTCTTACGCTATCAGAATCAGAATAATATCAGGCCTCAAGTTCAGAGGCGATTGTAAACAAAAATTTATTGATTTAAAGATACTAACTGTTCCATGCTTGTATATCTTACAATGTTTGATCTATGTCAAGTGTAATATAGAATCTTCTATAGTGCGAAACAATATCCACTCCCATCTAACACGTAATAGAGATGCACTTCACAATACTTTCGTCTGACTAAGATCAAGAACGGTCCAGGATATTGGGGTATTAAATTCTATAATTCTTTTAAATATAGAGTCAAACAGTACCTTCAAATTAAGGCATTTTATTTTATAACATCCAAAAGTTTCTTGACAGCAATTTGTCTATTGTCTATATAAAAGGGAATAAATGAGTAAATAATTGAATTGAGATATCTTTGTAATATTTATTGTACGTTTACTGTATTTTATAGAGATAAGTAATCTGTTTTATATATTGTCGTTTATCCTTGTGTTGTATGTATGTATATTTCTACTATGAGTCTGATATTTATTGTATTTTATATTACAACTACTTTTTTTAACATGTGTAAATACTTATGTATATTTAGCACAAATAGATAAAAAAAATAATAAAAAAAAAAGTAAGTTACTTTGGTTTTAAAAGGTAAAACTTATAACAAAATGGATTATACAGATCTGATTTCGCCGACCCCATGATTAATGCAAACTCATGTCATAATGAACAATTTGTCGTTCATAGATAAAAGCCAATGTGAAATTTATACATACTACCTAATATATTTTATTTTTTCCGTGCCTATAAAAGTATTGATTAATCATATCACTGTGGTCCGGTGCAAAAGTCAACCAGAGTAACTTAACTTTCATTTTGCTATTTTGAAATGAATTATTCATGATCCATAGAGAGCGTGTCACATTTTTGTACACCTATGACATTAAAATTGTATCTAAATCTGGGGTTTGCCGACGAAAAACTGGTACTTGTATTTATAACAATAGCACAGTAAAAAAATGTATTATTATGCTAAGTATAATCGTTTCTATAAATTACAGGCTGGGCTGAAAAAATGATGGCAGTCAACGAAGTATTCGGGTATAGCTACAAATCGGTGCCTCTATAACTTTATAGCAAACAGAACTGCAAAAATTTATGTTACAAATTTAAATTAGCCTACTACCTATATTTATTTAAAACTACCACACAGTACAATAGTAAAGTGGGTTGAAACAAAGTCAGGAGAAAGTCAGAATAGATAAAATACAATAGAAAGAAGTATAAAATCAAAACATCTAAATAAAATACAATCAATCATACATAAAAAGTAGTAAGTAGGTGATACCAATAATCGAAACAACATAAAACCATGATAATACTAAAATTCATTTAAAAATTCGGCAATTGTATAAGGTTACTTGTACTTGCACCGGGTGACTTCGTATAAATTAGCAACCCCGTAACTTTTTAATTTTTTATCGTACGGGAAAAACTGACATACAGGGGAAATTTTTTCCTTTCCAAAACTGTAGTGTAATTTCCGGTAAACTTGCATATATACAGGGGGGCGACAAAAAGTATATATATTTTTTAATAGAATGCCTTGTATATTTTTGGCTAAAATGAAAGATCTTCTTTCCTGATTTAAAATATGCCATACAAATAGACATTTGGTTCAGCCGTTTTTGCGTTATGTAAGATTAAAGTTGAATTTACGTTATCTTGATATACGCTGTCATGATTACTGCATAGAAATCAACATCTTTTTAAACTGTTTGCCGACTATATGCCTTATACAGTTAGCCATGAGAATAGCTGTTTTGGCTTAATTTGTTTTAGTCCTTATTTAAATAAGGCGTTTACAGATGAGGGATATAAAGTAGATTCGTACTAGTCGTAGTTATGTGTTATGTACATCCCATCTGTCAAGTATTAGAACTTGTTTCTACATCCCCTTATTGTATTGGATTCTTATACGATTAGTTTAGTTTGGATTGTGTTGCGAAAACTACCAAGAGGTGGCGGCATGGTATAGGGTTTGCGTACGCAAAACGTGCCTATACTAAGTACTTGGGTTTTTCCACCTTTAGGTATGATCACTTATATTGCACTGACGAGATCATACAAAGATCGAAACCGGTCTGCAGTTAGTGACATCCTCGATGTGAGGTCCAAGTATTTCCTCATAGTTTCCGTTGCAATCCGAATCCTTGTATTTTGATTCTGACTGTGGTGGACAAAATTCGTCAAATTTTCGCTTTGTAATTCAGCGTTCGACGAGGCATATAGCCAGGAGAATGGCTGTTTCGGCTTAATTGATTTTAATCCTTATTTAAACAAGGCGTTTACAGATGGTGGATAATAATATAATAATAATATCTCTACCCCTCATTCTAATCACAAGGATTAGCCCGAAAGTCGTAGACTTGAGTGGGAGAGGGGGCGGCATATTATTATTTCGCGGGCCTCATTTGCGCCTCAGGAACGACTTACGTTGGTATGCCCTAACCACCATTCAGTGCTGGAATGAGGGAAACCTGGAAGACCTCATTAGTTAGGGGGACAAGTCAAACATCAACTGATTTTAATATCTCACATTAACACCAAGTTGACATTCTTCCCATCCTAGGCCATCGCCAGGATGGTTGCCAAGCCATCCCTGCGAATAAGCCTTGATCTACGAGTAAACAATTTAAATGAAAAATTGTTGGTGGAATGGGAATTAGAACCCACGACCTCTGGGTTGAACGATCGAGACGCTAAGCCCTGAGCCACCGGCTCGATAATAGTAGATATAAAGTAGATTTGTATTATTCGTAGTTCTGTATTACTTAACAGCTATTTGATACTTTAGAAATGTCCATACAATATACCATTAACAAAAATATAAGGTACCTTATATAATATATTCCAAAAATGTAGGCATTTTTGTCAAAGAATTCTAATAATAACAAATGTCCCTAAAGGATATTTTGCCAGATGTATCTCCATATATATTTCCGTATGTTGTATGTTTTTCAATTTATCCCGGAACTCGTAAATGGTACAGATATTTGAATTTTGTTGAACTTTAATATAGAGGTCGTTCTGTATACTTTTTTGTGTAGTCTGGACTATTTTTCTTTAAAACTACGTACCTATAAAAGTACCACTTTTCAAGTACATAGTTATTAAAGGTATATTTAAGATCAATATAGCTCCTACATAATTACACAAGTTGTTCATACATAAATAAGTGCATACGAGCCTCATGTGTGATTTAGTACTTACTTCAATTTCAATAAATGATTTTTGTAAGAACAAATATATTTTGCTAGTTCAGTATTTCTTTAAAAAATCGAATAAGAGTAATCTCGAAACGAATCAGTTTTTTGCTGCGCCTCACCTCTTTCATACAAAAATTCTTAATATCACAGTGCCATTGATACAAATCTTTATATAAAACCAGATTTCGAATATCCCTTTTGTATTTACCAGACGGCTGTTCGAATCATTCTAAAAAATATGAAAGGAGGCTTTACCTGGCCCCAAGAAAACAGTGGACCATATGTAATACTGAAAAGAGGAATAGTCAAAGTATTCTCTGTTTTTCAATGACCCACTGCTTTCGTATATATTTCTATTAAAAAAAAAACACAAAAAACAGTTTTCTTTAAAATTTTAACACTTTACACAAACATTTAAATCCGGGTATAACGTGTGTTTTGTGAATTTTTGAAAGGAATTTTATGGTACCCGAGCTTCTACCTTCGCCTACAAGTACAATACGGAATCCTTTTGGCAGGACTAATGAGGTTAGGGGTGGACAAAGAGATCTATTTATCATCGAGATCGAAAATGTGTTGCAATCTGTAACAATAATGTGATGAAAATCTGTAGATCCTGTTAAAACTGTCATAAGTTTTTAAATACAATACGATGCACTGATGTAACTGAAAATAAATATATTTATATAACAAATGAATAAAACAGAATTTTAAAATAAAACGTTGAAAACAATACAAATTTAGAAAAGTTATACCCCGATTCAGAATTAAGCAAAGTGCAATGACCGGAAAAAGAGTAGATCTGTGTTGTCACATTTATTTCTAAAGTATTCTTATTTAAAACAGGAAACGTATTAATTACCTTATTTACCCATTTTTTTACTTGTCTTTAACGTCCCTTATTCCTATTGTACTTTATTAAAGTAAACACAATGTTTAATTTGCTTTTACTTAATAATATCACAAGTATAAAGACATAATATATCTTTATACTTGTGATAATATCAAGGAATTTCGGAATATCTGACAACTATGAAAGCCGTAAAGTTGACGACAAGCTGTTTATCCTTATTTAACATATATATTCTTGTATTTTCCCTTTCTTTTTTCTGAGCCTCAACGACGTTGATTGGTCGAATTAGGAACCAATGGGAACCAACAAGCGACTGCGCTCGAAACAGTGGCGTGATGTTGGGTTATTTCGCGCGCGTTTCTTAACGGTAAAAATTTGTGGTAAAATTATCAGTGTATTTATTCTTTGTGTCAGTGTTTATACTTATTTGTGTTAGTTAAAAAAGTGGAATTGCATATACTAGAAGTAGTCTATAGAATAGTATACGAGTATATATTAACTGAAATGTGCCCAATGGTAAAACAGAATACGCACGCCCATGCTTCACCGCATTTTACCAGATCGGCGAGGTCATTCCACTTTGCTTAATTCTGAATCGGGGGATATATAATTCTGAATTATAAATGTGGGTGCATAATTATTTATTTATTTTATTTATTAAAATACAGTCACCCAACAGCCAAGGCCAGTTACAGGGTGGAAACAAGATATGCAAAAATACAGTAGGTATATATACAGTAACAGAATAAGTAATATATTATATGATATATATAAAGGACAATAATAAGCTAAGCTGGTGTATACATATTCTTATTTTAGAAAGAAATATTTTTTTAATATTTGTCATATTACAGTAAAAGATATCAAGCTCTACATATATTATGCCGAGGTGAATAATAGAGGAAATTTGTTCTTGGAGTACTAACGTAAAAGGTTATGCTGCCTCTAATTCTAGGAATACGGAAATTTCTTTCCCAAAAAGTCGGAACAATCCGTTCCATTACACAAAATTTTATAAAAAAATATGAGATTGCATGACGCGTCCTTCTTCCAAGCCCGTAGAATTAAATTTCTTAAGTAACATTTTTTTCGAAAATCCAATTTCTGGATATATGCCATGTTCATGGAAATTCAAACATTTAAAAAATTTACGTTGGACACTTTCCAGGGTACTAATATAGGAAGTGTAATTCGGGAACCATACAAGAGAGTAGTATTCTAACTTGGATCTTACAAAAGCATAATAGATAGTTAATATAACATTTTTATCATTGAAACCTTTAGTGTTACAAATAATAAAGCCTAGGCTTTTATAAGCAGCTCCAGTTATGTTATTTCTGTGATTATTAAACGTTAAACTCTCATCAAATGCCACACCTAGGTCTTTTATTGAAGAGAGGCGCTGCAGAGTAGTGTCCCCAATTTTGTTATCACATTTTATGGGATTTTTTGATTTAGAATAGGAAACTACAGAACATTTAGAGATATTCAGGGGTAGACTATGACTTTCACATCATTCACTTAAAGCTACCAAATTCTCTTGCAATCTAATGCATCATCTGCATAAAGCAAGGTCAAGTTTTTCAAATTCCAATAGTATTACAAATTTGAATATTTTAAATTACTGGTAGTAGCAGATGTTCTTTCGTTTGAAAATAATTTATCAAATCGCACAACTTTCAGTTATACTGGGAATAAGCATCAAGTTCTTGAAAACTAAGGAAAATAAGAATAGGGAATGTTATATAGAGTATGGTTAAAATTTATAGAGAATCCAAAAATATAGTAACATACACGGTGTTACATAAGAAATTTTTGATTTTCTGGAGTTTCAATACATGTTTGAGCCATCTCGCAAAAACACCCTGTATATTAATAAGATAATATCGATTCATTGAAGTAATTCCTAAGTCTATTTGTCTTCGAAATAAACCCCGTTTAGCTTTTTTTTGGATGTCTTATTTGTTTTGCCGTGATTTTTTTAACAGCCGTTTTTTTTTTTTTAAATTTCTTTAAATGCTAATATCTTCGTAACGGTAAATGATAGGTATAGGGTACCCTTCACAATGTCGACCTAGAATTTTAAGGAAAGTTCAAAAATGTAATTGAATATAGGGTGTCCGATTTAAAAAAAGAAAGTTGATGCATGGATCAGAGAAACTGAACAACCTGTATTCAAGGAAGTTATGAAAATGAAAAATTCAGGTAAAAACATTATAATATGACAGAATGAGTTAATTCTTTATGGCAGAAATGTGTAAGGATTTTTTTTCTTTAGAGACTTTCTATCTATTTCATTATTAAAAAAACCCAGGTATTTACTTTTGACAATGCTACTGGTAGAAGGTAGAATGATTTTTTTATATATATTATTTTTAATTCTTTTTCATCTGGTAATCCTGCGTAATCCTATAACCAAAAACAGGTTTGGCTGTAAAATCCCATCATATTGAACGTTGGTCCTGTTGTCCAAATCAAATGCAAATATAGAAATAGTACATATATAATAGTAAATTCAAGCTTCTTTCAACTCTCACACAATTGGAATATCTTTACATTTAGAATTAAGCCACTTTCAATTATTTTGAGTAGAACTTGTTTATTAAATAAAATCTTTCAGATAACATGATACCTGGGTAATGTGATCGTTTTAATTTAAAGAATATTGTGTTCTTTTTATGAAAACTAGTGAAAAGTACAATCAACTAAAGCTAAAAGGTATCGATATATGGATTTTATGGGTATGTGAAATGTTATACCCCAAGAGAAACCTTGAAAGGAACAAAACAACTTAAAACGAAAAGGTTATGTTTCACACAGGATCCACTTCGAAACAGTGTATGTAACATATATTTTTATAAACTCATGACAATATAAGAAGTCAGTGGTATATTTTATACATTATTTATTGGCTTCTAGATATTTATTTATAAGTAATCTGCAACAAAATGTAATTGAGATATGTATACATATTATGTTATTATAATGAAATTATCCAAATTTTTATAATACAATGAACTGTCTGTTTCCCATCGTATCTATAATAGTGATGGGCATTCCAGTTCACTTTGGTGAATAGTTCGGACCGAAACAGTTCACCTAAGTGAATAGTTCTTTTTTACAGTTCAAAACGAACTACAGTTCGTCTCGTATTTGATTTCCTTGCGGACCGAATATAATTGCAGTAGTAGGTAGTAGGTATACTCTTCATGCCAACCAAATAATGGTATATAACATATTAGAAATTGTCGCATGTAATATTTTTAAACTATAATCTATAAATTTTTTATCTATATAAAAGTATGTACAGTACCTACTATAATTTTACTGATATGTTGAACTTTCTTTTTTTTGTTCGTATTATTTTTTTACAAATATATTTTGCGTTTATTATCAGCTTTTGAAGTAAATTATTTTATTAGTTCATAAAATATTCATAAGTGGTTCAGAACTTCAGATAAAAACGCTAAATGTGTCGATTCAGTGCAATAATTCATTTAAATTACTAACACTGAAAAGTTTTGTTTTTCGGTTTTAAGTTTCATGTTTCATGTCCGACATGTTGAATCACGAAGTACTACTAAGAACTGAACTGACTCAAACGAGGGGACGAAAACGAGAATGAACGGTACAATTTCACACAGTTCAAAATGAACTATTCAGTGGCAACTATGTGAAACAGTTCGTTCAGTTCACCTCAAGTGAATAGTTCATGCGAACTATTCGGTCATGAACTGCACATCACTAATCTATAATCTAGATATGCATAGAAATGTCGTCAAGATTTAAAAGAATATGTTGTAAACAAACACTGTCCCTGCTATTTGTACCCATCACTATTGAATGTTAACAGCATATCTTAAAATAACAATAAAATATTTATTTTTTCATATTTTTCTGTATATTTTAAAATGTTAATACTCTTGTAATCATTTATGACAATATGAGACATTTCAATATAATAAATACAAAGTTTAAATACAATTAAGTAAATAGGTATCTATTTTAAATTAAAAAATATTATTTATACCTACTTACCTACGTATTGAATATAGTAATGAATAATCAATTTTTTAGATTTCTATTCTCTATATTTCACTCTCTACAACATTACGCCTGTACTAAACTTATTATTGACGAAAATATATCGTCATAAGAACAAATGTTAATATAAGTTTCTATCTTCAGAAAGAAGTGAATAGTGCAAAATTGAAGATGAATTTAGTGGCTCTATAAAAGTGAATTTTGAATGAAAATATCAACCATTTCAAAATGAAAATAGTATGGGGTCGTCATAAAGTAAGGGGTCTACTTTAAAGTCATATAATTTTAAGAAATAAAGCTAGTAGCAAAAAGTAAATGGAATCTAGTTGCTTCAATAATTGGATTTTAATGTATCTATGGAAAACAAAAGATGTCGTGTCAACTGCTGATACAAGTGTCAAACGTAATCATTGGGATTTAGAGAATTGTTCACATTTTGTAAATTCATGGCCTCTAAGATCGCCTGATCTTAACCCAGCGGATTACTGGCTGCGGGGTTATTTAAAAAAATTGGTGTTTAGAACACTACCAACAACGCTGAAAAATTAAAAGACTCTATTAGGAAGCAAATAGCTGAAATTCAACCAGAAATGTTGAATAATGCTGTGTACAATTTGGAGGAACGGTTGATGATTGTATAGCAGCCAAATGGACGGCATATCGAACATTTGCGTTAACCACTGTTAGACATAAGAAATCCCAATCGAATTTCTTCACATCCTGATATTAACTTAATTTGTTAAAAAAAACATAATAAGCTGAAATATATCCCTTACTTTATGATAACTTTGTATATTAAATGAGTACCGTAAGGCGTACTTTCATTGCACGCGTCAAAGTTTAGAAAACGAGTCGCAAAACGGCAAGTTTTCTAAAGTACAAGTGGAATAAACGCCTTATGAAACGCGTTGTTTATACTATTTTTTTATTTTGCACTTTTGCACCTATGAAAACAAAGAAAAATCAGCAGACAATTGAATTTCCATATATAGGGATTTTTATACATATTTTGTTGGTGTCATTGTAACAGTTGGTGTCATTGACGTACATCAACTTTTCTCTGTTTGAAAATTTAGTAAGGTTATGGTTTATATACCATTTGTATGCCATTACTATAGCAACTATAGCACACCATACAAAACAAAGGATGTAAATTTCTTCCTACCAACATTTAAAAACAAAAAGTTGAGTAACAATTATAAAAGGGTTTCGCAATTGGGTTTCATAATGACTTTTTTATAGACGCAAAATAGAAAAAAGAATTACCTGACTAAGAATCTAAAATCTATTAGAAATTTCTGAAGAAACCACACGAAAAATATATTTAAAATGAATGAGTTATTATTTTAATAAGGAGAGTCTTAAATATTTAATTAATGTTTTATATTCTAGACAATTTCTGATGAATTTAATAGGACATTCTGTATACGAGTAAAAACTTCATTTGCGAAAACCGGGTATTCTAAAACAAAATCAAATATATCTTGTTCGTTAACTCGCTACGGGAATAAATAGGTACCAATCTGCTTCAGCATTTCAAAAATAAATTAGAATTATTCATGTGATTTTATGATTTATATGCATTACAAATGACCAAATATTCAGCTTCTGACACTAATTAAATAGCTGTAATTTATTTTAATGCTTTATTTAAGATTTACTACCTTTTTAACCTGTTGGCAAAGGAAAATTCAGAGGCTAAATGTTTTGTATAAAAAATAAAGTATCACCCGCAAAGTAGGTACACAAAACACTATTGCCACTTATTTTGAATATTTTACATTCAACGTTATACATTTAACTTCCATTTAGTACAATCATAAGAGAAACCTGAAAAACATTAATTAAAGTGAACAACACTAGGTTTTAGCCATTTATACAATGAAGTTGCAGTACTAGTTACATATTAAGAACGCTACTAGTTTTATGGGCACAGATTTAATATTGGAGCAATTGGAAAAAGTTTATCGGTCCGGTGGCGAGATTTGAACTGTCGTCAAATGCGTGGAACGATTAAAAAACGCGCGTCTTTAAGCGCTCGACCATGGAGCTCCATTATCCATATATATATATGAACATTAAGAACAACCACCCTAATGATGTTAAATCCCTCAAACTTTTCATCTTTATTTTTTGACTTGATAACGATGTTCGAGATCGCCCAACTTTATTAGTGTCAAAAGCAGATTAGACCACTTTATTAAAGTTGTTCAAAACATCGTATAATTTCTGCATTATAACAGAACACAGAATAATTTTCATTTGGGGCTTTGCATTTTCGTAAATTCTAAATTATGCAAATTTGTATGTTAATTAGGCTTGTTACACGGTCTAGGAGGACTTTCGCCGTGTTTATGGCGTTTTGCTAGTGACAATGATGGATTCGAGTTTTGGTTACATTTAAATTTTGCCAGTTTTTACCCATTTGGATATTCGCGGTGGCATCATTTAGCAAATATGACACAAACAGTTTGTATTAGTGGGATTATATCAGGGTAATTTGAATTTTACAGATGGTAATGCTGTTTCTGAGCATCTAACTTCGTGTACAATACAGCAGTGTGACTGATGTACGACCTTAACTGCATTCATACTAAATATGCACGTTTCAGAAATGGGGTAAACGGAATTATTTACTTTATAGCAAATGTCTGAATTAAGTAAAGCTATTTTTCTGCTATTATCGGTGGTATTTTCTTTCCAAGGCGATGCCAGTTACAAATATTTAATAATAATAATAATAATAATAATAATAATAATAACAATAATAATAATAATAATAATAATAATAATAATAATAATAATAATAATAATAATAATAAAAATATAATATCTCTAACCCCTCATTCTAATCACAAGGATTTGCGCCTTATTTTTATTTGCGCCAGGAACATCTTACGTTGGTAGACCCTAGCCACCATTCAGTGCTGGAATGAGGGAAACATGGAAAGGTTAATTAGTTAGGGGGGTTATAGGGGATAGTAAATAAATTTATATAATAATCTGTACTTACAGAGTGTTCCATAACGAGGTATTAGCAATTCATACTGCAATGAAGAAAAAAGCGAAATTTAAATTTGTAAATTAAAAAAATAATCCAAATATTCTATTCTATTCTATTCTATTCAATGAAAACATCAAGCAACTACCGGTTCTTCAAGTCCAACAAGGGGGGTAGTTGACAATTTTGTAGTATGGACAAGTTACCTTATCTATCATGTTGACATATCTGTCAAAAATGACGTGTGGGGTAACTTTTGAAGCCATATTTAATTTGGAATCATCGGGAGATTTCAGTTTGGAAACAGTTTTTGATTTTTCAAAATAGCAAATAGAAAAGTTGTGCAATTAGTGAGCCTGTTAAAAAAATGTCATTGTACATATGCAGCAGAGAAAGAAAAACAAGTGTGGATCCCAACCTTACTTCACTCTTATCAACTTACTTGTTGAATGAAATTTTTAAATACTGCCTGACTAATTCCAAAAATGCCCACTGATATTTTTTCTGATATTTGTTGTGCTATTAACAGATATAATCTATCGAATAATTATTATTTGTTATAGGAAAAGTTGTCTGTTTCTGTGTTACTCTTACACATCATACAAACTTGCTGGAACCAGTGTGGCAGATGTCTGCTTGAATTGATACGATCTTACTTATAAAATAGATCTCAATTTATGTCAGTTCAAGGATTTACTTCTTTCAATTCAAAAATAACATCGGGTGTTCCCCAAGGCTCCAATCTTGAACCGCTTCTTTTTATCATTTATATCAATGATATTAAAGCATGTTTTAAATACAGAAAATATCTCCTACCTGCAGATAATCTGAAAATCTTTCTTTAAATCCAAAATACAGAAGACTACTGCAAATTACGACATAATCTGAATAAATTTGAATTTTTCTGTATGAATGATAATATATTTATTGATTTAGAAAAACTCTATCACTGATGTAGTTTTCCGGTTTTAATCATCTCCAGATGATGTCAACTTGGTTGGCGAAGCACGCGTCGAGTGCAGTATACTGTTTTGGTGTTATGTGGAAACTACGTCAGTGATACGTCACACCAAAGGTTCCAACCCCCTTCAAGAAAAATTTTGCACAATAAGTTTTACTTGCAATAAATAATCCAAGATAGTAAGATACTTTTCGATCCTCATATAAATTCAATGATACCTAAGTACTGCAAACAGATCACTTGGTTTTATAATAAAACAATCAGAAGGTTTTTCTAACAGTAAATCTATTCTATGTTTACATTATTCGTCGTTCACAGCAAATTTGTCGTTAAATTTTGCTTCTGTGGTATGGGACCCCTAGTATAGTGCTTACATTCATCATCTTGAAAATATATACTATAATAAATTCTTAAAATTCTCAGCCTTTAAAACGAATACTTTCATAAATAATAATCATTTATTACTTCTAATTTCAAAATTGTATCTATTTTATTATATCTTGTACCTTGACAGTTGAAAAGGGATAAATGGAAAGAAGTTTCTGAAATTATGTGCCCTGATTTTGCCCATAAAAGTGAGACTGAGCGTTATTGCTAACATTTCTTCATGAGAAAATGCTAGACCCTGTGAAAGCTCCACTTTCTTCAATAAAGTATCTTTCAATTTGCTACTTAATTCATCAAAAGATGACTGTGACATACGAAAATAATTAAAGAACTTGTCACTATAACCGTTGAGTGACGAAATTTTTACTTCGTCACTCAACGCTATAACACAACACGTACTTCACTGACTATCGTGTGGCATGAAACTGGCGATGCGTGGTAGAATAGGCGTGCATAAAATACAGTTTGGTATAAGCGGCGTTTTTCTCAATTCCGCGTTTCGTGGACGAAAACGCATGCATAAAAGAGTACTTAAAACCTTAAAAATGAGTTGTGCAGCAGTGGAATAAAAACAAACGGCCTCATGTTGGATCCTTGTGGTACATATGAAGTGACAAGCTATCATAATTAAAAACTAGTTATGTGAAATATGCAGATATTATTGCTGCTGCTGTTGCCGTTATTTGCTTTTTAAATTAATGCTTTTAATTACCAAAGAATAAATATTAATCAAACAGTTGTTTAAAATATCATACTAATTATGTCCCATTTTTCTTTCTACCCATATCAAAGCACACACCCATTGTGTTTCACCGCTACTTTTGTTATCAAGCCGCTACATATTTACGATACCTGATAGGAGTAAAAAATGGTTTAAATATGTCACACACATTCCTCGTGGCTACCTGAATGTTACTTGAGAACTTTTCCATATTTCACCCCTTTTCTTTAAAAAATCGGAAGGATATTGTGTAGTCACAGGTAAAAAAATGCAAATATTTTTTCGGTCACACACCCTGTAACTTTAAACCAGCTGCTTAGCAGGTAACGTTATTTTATTTGAATAGGTGAAAAGGGGTAAAAAGTATTTTACCTACTTTGGCAATTTTCTTGAGAAAAATAATAAAATTTGATTTTTGATAAAATGTAGTTTCGATTACGCCACTGCGTACCTGGAACCTGACCATTATATTTTCCTAAATTTAAGGATTAACAAAATCAAAGGGTCACGAAAGGTTCAAATGCAAGGTATAATCTCATAGCCTACTACAAAGACTTGTGATTGGAGTTCTTTGTTCCGAAAAACACGAACTTCTACTTGTCTGGATATAATGTTTGAAGTGGAAACTAGTAATTAAATTAAATGACTAGCATAAATTAAATCAATGAAATTATTAAGTATTAATTTAAATCACTCATTGCCAAAAAGTATCTCAATGCGGTCAATCGCTCATATTGATTTTAGATGGCTAACTAAAACTATAACTTTGAAAAAGGTATTTGATTATCGATTGACTTTTATTTACAGGTACTTTAAATAAAATTACTTTTAGTAGTAGTATTTCTGATAAATTGGCAGCTATCTTTACTTGAAGATCTACTCAGTTGTCATATGATAATTAATACTTCACTGGAATCCAATACATTTTCTCCTTGATCCATCCCTTTTTTTCTGTGGTTGTTTCACTCTCTGAACGGCAAAGTCATTCTACTGGTATTTTTACCAAGTATTTCAACAAATTTATTTATTTACCTTTACAGTTTTGAATTTTGGGAAAATACATTCATATTTTGTATTTGTAATCTAAGACAGTTTTAATATCGTTAATCATCTCGTCTGGTTTCCTAAATTTTGTCAAATAACATAGGTATGTTAAATTTCTTGTTGCCAATTCATATAAACTGATGAGACATATGAAGTGATCCACGGAAAATTTGTGTAAAATTTGCTGTCCCATATCTTTTGACGTATAAATCGCAGATACATGGTTCTTCCTTTGTCTTTTAGGTGCATGCCTCAACAATCCGAGACTAATGTCAAAATTCTAGTAGCTCAGTTATTTTTAGAGATACAAACTAAAACACCTCGTTATGTTTTTTACAAAAACTTACAGGCGGCCATGGTCTATTCCGATAAGTTTTGAAAAATGGTGATGTAGTCAACTTGTAACTTGTAGACTCAGTTGTTACCTTTAATAATCTTCTTGATTCATTCCGGCAACACAAAACTGGTTTTGACGTTATAGCATAGCATTTTACGTGACTACCTATAATTCAACAAGAATATTAATTTTTACAATATTAATACTTTTAATATTTACAAAGTACTTAATCTTTGAAATTTTTACAGTACAACAATAGAAGCGTTTTTTCTATTCATAATTAGAACATTATTCTTGAAATAGTATTCAAACTATCTGACATTTTTTACTATTTGAAATAACAGTACTCACTAAATGCACTAATTATGAACAGAAAATACGCTTCTACTGTTGTACTGTTAAAACTTCAAAGCCTGCTTTGAAAATGTTAAAAATATTATTATTGAAAATATTAATATCTTGTGGAATCATAGGTAATCACTTACTGGTTAACATTCTTCCGGAGAAGAGGAAGCCATGTTTGATCTAAGAATAGTGTTTCCGATGAGATACAGTTACCATTATGTTTAATAAAAGCTCTTTCCTTTAATTAATTGGAAGGAGTATTCATTCGTTTCAGAAACATAGAAAAAAATGAAATTTTAATTTTCAACTTGATCATTATTGAACTCGGTAACCTGGAAACCAAGCAATTTTGGACCGAGATATGTTTGGCTCGATCGTTGTATTTTATAGTATCCAAGATTATCTGGCATCATGTTTGCTTCTTCATTTAAAGACACCCTGTGCAAATGTTTACTCAAAGATAAGCGACATATCGCCATCAACAACGTTAATCTGATCCATCTGTTAATGGCCTGAACAATGGACCTGAACAAGATGAATAGCAATAGGTAGATTGGTCACCAATTATCAGGAGTTGTACTTTCCTACCCCCTATATCACAG
Source organism: Pogonocherus hispidulus (assembly GCA_963924545.1). Taxonomy (NCBI): domain Eukaryota; kingdom Metazoa; phylum Arthropoda; class Insecta; order Coleoptera; family Cerambycidae; genus Pogonocherus; species Pogonocherus hispidulus. The sequence goes on along the minus strand of OZ004697.1, from coordinate 35,627,570 downwards.
AGCATGAATTCTACACGTATTTATTTAACGCATCCTCTCTCTTAAAAATGAATAGACAGGGTGAGTCAATAAGAACGAATTCTTTAGTATCTCCTTAAATAATGGAGATAGAGTGAAATATTGAAAAGGGGTGTTGTTTTATATCTTTTTTCTACAATCTAAAATTATTTTTAGATATACAGGGTGCACCGTTAAGTGGTTACAGCATCCAACATTTGTTTTATATATGGAACACCCTGTATTTTATACGAGATTTTGATTAGGCTTATAATTCCTCATACATTGATGCTCCGCTTGCTGATCTTGTATGCGGGGTTGCCAAGTTATTTCGGTTTTTCTAAAAATTTGGGGAAAAACATAACCTTGTAAAAAAATCATACTAACCTTGTTTTCGATAATTAAAGGTTGAGATTCGGTATATTGATACCGCAAATATATATATTACGCAATATATATGATATATATGATGATATATATTACGCAAATACCGTTGGTTGTTTAATAGATATAAAATATTGTTCATGGCAGTAAGAAAAGTTAAAAAACGACAGTTTTGAACAAAATAAGAAAAATTTTAGAAAATATGTTTTTTTCTTGAAATACTTAATTACTGAATAAATAAATGACAAAGAAAGTCATATTTGTACATTGACTTTCTTGAATATCTTGAAAACTATTAGAGTTAGATATAGCAAACCATATATCATTTGAGAGCTTATTTAATACTCGTTTGTCTGGTGTTATAATATACAGGGGGTTCCATAAAAGAAAAACGAGTTTTTTCACATTATATTCAGACCATTTCAGTTGCTTACAAAAAACACCCTGTACAAGCAAATAATTTTACGATGATATCGGTTTATAGTATAAGGGTTTGATTATCTAAATACCGAATCTCAACCTTTAATTATCGAAAACAAGGTTAGTATGAATTTTTTACAAGGTTATGTTTTCCCCAAATTTTTAGAAAAACCGAAATAACTTGGCAACCCCGCATACAAGATCAGCAAACGGGGCATCAATGTATGGGAAATTTTAAGCTTAATCAAAATCTCGTATAAAATACAGGGTGTTCCATATAAAAAACAAATGTTGGATGCTGTAACCCCTCAACGGTGCACCCTGTATATCTAAAAATAATTTTAGATTGTAGAAAAAAAGAGATGAAACAACACCCCTTTTCAATATTTTACTCTATCTCCATTATTTAAGGAGCTACTAAAGAATTCGTTCTTATTGACTCACCCTGTACAATAATAATAATTAGTCTCAAATGGATTCAAAAGCTTTTTCTCGCCGTAAAAAAGTTATCACGGGAAAATGTGAACGTGCGGTAACAGCCTGAACCTGAACCACCTGTTGTACATGCACATTCGTTCAGTTCGCGTTTTGATTGAGACTACAATATGACACTACAGGGTGTAAAAAATAGTCTACCGGACTTCGAGGAGTGATATATGATACATATAAAAATAAAACTTCTTATGAACATATGCCTTAAAATGGTTCCTAAGGGAGTTGCAACCATTTAAACAGTTGATCAAAACAATTTTTTATTTATTTTAGAACATTTTTGAGCACTAAGAGTATCTAACGTGTACAAAATATTAGAATTCGCATAAAAACAATTGACTGAAACTATCAAAGATACGGCATCTTCACAGGATCAATGTAAGTACATTGCAAACTTTAAACTCAAATATCTCGAAAACCGTATACTGTAGTGAGTTAAACGGAATACCTTTTTTACATAAAAAAGTCCATCTAATTAGTCCATCATTAGATGCATTACTGTACTCACTTGAAAAAAAAAGTTTTGTGAAGAACAACTTCTACCCTTATGAAAACTACCTGTTAAGAACTGTCACGTCTTTTTTTACTATCACCATTCACTTTGGCATAAAAATTTATGCCAGAGGAACTTTGGAACTTTTATTTTTATTTTTAGATCTAGTATCAGCCCTAGAAGTCCGATATACTATTTTTTACACCCTGTATATAGAATATCTTACTAAGTGCATACCTACTGGTAATAGTCTACCTACAGTCTTGTAGCATTTCCTAACCACTAATTTTATTGACACTGCTGTTCTAACTTCTATTCAGAATTGTATATTTCAGAAAATAATTAATATAATTTGTCACCACGTCAACTTTTCGGTATTATTTATTACCTTTTTCAGAACTGAGGATATCTATAAGAGTTTTGACCAGATTATCCGATAAATGTAAAAAATGTGCTTTTCTCATTGATATTTGTAAAATATTAGCAGACACCTGTCTATAATTTACATCCACAAGTTTAAGTATATATTAATAATCAAATTAGCTCTAGGACTACTTCGTCCTACTGATGAGATCTAGAAGAAGACCAAAAGCTATGAGTTACCCCTATATCAAAACATGTTTTGGGAGACCGGATTTGGTTCGCCAATACGTTTTCCGATACATGATAAAATAGACCCAGTTTTGACTGAGGCACTCTCAAGCTCGTTTCGTCTTTAATTTGACTCTTCAGTAGTGGAAATTACCACTAGACAAGTTTGTGCAAAGGTTGTACCAGTGCTAGACATCTGCGGAGATCTACAATTGTGATCCGTTACGATCGGTTACTGGGCGAGCAGATCCATTACTATCGGTTACCTACACAAATTTGTCTGTAGATTTACTTCTATAACAGAAAAATTCCAACTTGTCTAGTGGTAATTTCCACTACTGAAGAGTCAAATTGAAGAGGAATTGATTGAGAGGAGAGCGCCTCAGTCAAAACTGGGCCTATTTTATAATGTATCGTAAAACGTATTGGCGAACCAATTCGGGTCTCCCAAAACAGTTTTGATATAGGGGTAACTCATAGCTTTTAATCTTCTTCTGGATCTAATCACTAGGACGAAGTAGTCCTAGAGCTAATTTGATTATTAATTTAACCTAGTTGGTTCAGGAAGTAGTTCTCAAGCGCAAAGAACAAAGTTGGTTCATTTGTCAAAGGTACAAAGATTATACCAGTTTTAGACATCTGCGGAGTTATACAATTGTGATCCGTTACGATCGGTTACTGCGCGAGCAGACCCGTTACGATCGGGTACACAAATTTGTCTGTAAAGTATATATGACAAAAACTGATATTTTAGGGAAGCGAGGGATTTTGCAGTATCTGAAGAAATTTAAAGAACAATTAGAAGCATTTGTTTTCGAATAGAAAAACCTTTAGTTACAAACTGATTCCATTAGGAATTAACTAACTTTATTTTAAAATATTCATAACTGAACGGGTTTATCAACTGACTACAAATTAGAATTTACAAGAGGTTACTCACAAAATATATTGGTGCAAACTCTGATTAAAAAACAATTCTATTTTATTTCAGTGTAGACTAATTTATTGACATTTTTGTGTAGTATTTCAATTTTCCCTCAAGTTATACATACTTAGGTCGAAGGGTCATCCCATTCACAAAAAACTGCAACTGAATATTCCCATGAAGCGTAAAATTTCACAAGTATAGATCGTTTGTTCCCTAATTGGGTTAAAATAGTGTCAATATAGGCCACTTACCAAATTTCAAAGCGCAAGTTTTTTATCCTGGTAACATTTTTTTATTCTACCGGAAAAAAGGTCCAACTCGAAGAAGGGACACTTATCACGCTGTCCACCCTTAACAGTGCCTATTTAAATATATTTAAATGGCCATTATGAAGTGACAAATAGATATAAACACCTCTCAGCGTGTGGCCAAGAAGATAAATATAAAGGTAGGGGACAGTGGTAAGTAGGAACAGATCTATTATTGCCAATCTTGAAGGCCGGGAGGAAGGTCAGCGAATGGGCCCACTTAAAAGGACAATAAGTTAATGTGGTCAGAAGGGCTCTACTACCTGTCACAACATCCGATCGATGTTGTTATTTATATTAGCAGAAATGTGTAAAAAAGTGTGAAAATCCTCTCAATACACATGAATCTAGGATGATCTTTCTGGGGTCTTTGAGTTTTTTTATAGGGTGAGGTTGCGGGTATATCTATGGGAAAATGTAAATTAGGGTTCGTCTATGTTTAGTACCTTTAAAAAACGAAGTATTGAAATGCATGAGAAAAATAATAACGGTAAATGTTTTAATTAGTGTATTTTTTTGGAATTTTAAAACGTAATAAAAAATTAGTGGGTATATTCATATTAACATTACACTGCTATTTTATTAGCATTATATAAATAAATATTTATTTTTAATCCAGCTTTCAGAGCTATAACATTTTTAATATATTAACAAATATTAAGACTGCTTTTAATTAAAATCTTGACAGGAGTGCCATAATGAAAGGAGGGCAGGCTATGGTTCACAAAACTTATTATTGGACAGAAAATATGGTTCTGAATATTATCTTGCAACTATTTAAATATTTGTGGCATTCTTCTTTATTTGCTTATTACCATTATTTTAATCTAAATCTAAAGAAGAAGATTTAAATCTTCTTTTAAATCAATTACAAATGAAGACTTCGGCCAAAAGATTTAGTCAATGTTTGGTTTTTAAAACTTAAATTTTGCCTAACCCGAAATAAAATGTCTAAATAATGGGAATTTTATTTCTTGTTTAGATAAAGCTAAGTTTAAAAAACGAACTTATAATTGATACTACTGACATAACGGTTTATTTCTTTACTTTTTTAATATCATTCGACAAAATTTCCAAATAATTTTCAGATTTTTAGTGCATTGTTTTGATAACGGAAATGGATGTTCCACAATGTTAACGAAAGTTATGTTTTATGATAAATGTATTTTTCGTATGTCGTAGCTTTTTTCAGTGAGAATTTTGTTTTGTTTAGGCAAAAGGAAGTTTCAAAGAACTTCCCTGTGCAGGACTCTTTTACCGTACGGGCTTATTTTTTAATATTATTAGAGTAAATATAACAAAATACCCAATAAATCAGGACTATATCAAACTTGAATACCTTCAACGCCTCTTGTAGGTACTATGAATATTTGCTGTTAGCTCGTAATTTAAAGACCAACAAAATTTGGTGCAAGGATTCTACTAGTTTTTGTTATACAAAAAATGCTGTTTTTTGAGAAAAATAGAGGTCTTAATAGACTATACTAACGTAGTTTTCCACAGATCACAAAACACCATACTGCACTCGACGCGCGTTTCGCCAACTAAGTTGGTATCTGTGAAAAATTACGTCGGTATTATCTTCGCACCAAAGATTCCAACCCTCCCTTTCCAATCTTGGTAGACAGTTTACTCAGTTCTACATATAATAGATGTTTTAATATTTGTGCAGTGGAGTCGAAATTCTAGGAATTGTAGGGTAGGTATGCAGAAAAAATTGACTATGTATTGTTTATACATTTTTTCTACATTATTTTAACCCTATCTTTAGAGCTGGACACAGGATTTGTCGGTGTCAACCATAAATTAAATAAAAAATGAAAATATTTTATAATTCAAACGAACTAAAATAAAAAAAGCAAAGGTCAATTATTAGATATGTAGAAAAACTTTTCTGAAATATTTCTTATTTTTTTAATCATTTTTAACGGAGCTATAACATTACACATTACCCGCATTCTTGTTAATAGGACGGTCTGTATTTCACAGTATAAATAGCCTTTCTAAAGACGAATTCAGCAATATAACCTAATCCTCGTATAAGGTTATAAAGCTAGGACAATTTTTTTGTCGTAGCCATTAACAAATGTAAAAATCTATAGAAGAAGAAATTAAATGAAAACAATAGTTTTTGTACTGTAACTACTTAGAAAATACTAGTACAGAAGTTCTTATTTTACTAGTAAAATAAGTAAAATAAGAAGTACTAGTACAAAAACTATTGTTTTAATTTAACTCCTTCTTCACGAATCACAGTGAAGAATTAATATAAATTGAACCCTCCATTGTTTACTGAAACTTTTGTTCATTTTTACAAGATCTGTCATTTCGTTTCATCATTTGGGAATGTTTATCTGGAGACTGCCTTTATGTAACATTATAATAAATTAGTTACACACGCCCTGTAAATAAAGGTGTATCGGAATAATAGGCAATAAATAATACGCTGATACCTAAGTCTAAATACAGGCCATATCGAGTTGAAATTGTATTTCGATATAGCAGTGGCTCCAGAATATAGAGGTTAAAAACTCTCCCAAGATATTCCCGAAAGAAAAAATCTAAATTTTGAAATATTTCGTCAATTTCAATCCGGCTTGAAGTCAAGCGGCTTGAAAAAAGTATTGAATGAAAATGATTTCTTAAACGGTTGGAATTGAGATTCCAAGCAGCTTAGAACATTAAAGTCAATCTTAAAATATTGTAGGATTGGTTTAGACATTCATCAAGTCAAGTAGTTTCAATTTTTCCTAGATTACTTGACTGGACTTGATAATCAAGTATTTTAAAAATTCAATACTTGACTTGATGCTCTACTTGAGGCTTGAGCTTGATTTTCTATTGTTACTACTTGACTTGACGTCAAGGAATTTCAAGCTACTTGATACTTGATAATAATGATAATCGACCGATAATGTACGAATATGTGCAAACAGTCCTAGAAGCTCATGCATGTATGTACATAGAAACAAATTAGGAAACGTATATTAGTGTATCATGGCCCTTTTCTCATGGCCCAAGCTGACTAGAACAACTGCGCATGTGTAGAACTGAGTTTTGAGTTAGTACAGTTTATAACATTGTCTCAATTGTGTGTGCGTGTGCTGTCAGCTCCAATCATGTATGATTGTTAAAATTTGAACGGAAACAGGATATGAAAACAGAATCGTTTCAGATTAGCGGGTCAGAATACGTGTTGGAAGATATAACATCATAATCAGAAAATCAGATCTTGTATGGCAAACGATGACAGTAAGGACTGCTTACTGTCATCAAACTATGACAAGAAGGAAGAAGACGACACATATACTGGAGAATCGCTTTTATTTTTAAAGGAATCTGGACCATATGTATATTTAATTGTTATGCACTAGTAACAGTTTATAGTATTGTTTTGATTTTATACATATTTTTTTTTTTTGTAATACATTACAGTTTTGTAAAGGAAGGTATTAATGGCAAGGTTTATTGCACTGTAATTTCTTGTTGTCAATTAAGTATACAAAAAATCAAGTAGCCTTGAACAACTACTTGACTTGACTTGCCTGATTGCAAGTCAGGTCAAGTCAAGTAGTTTGAATATCAAGTCTAGCCGTGAATCCCTAGATTGGCTTGACTCAAGCTGCATACTTCAGATTGCGATACCTATAAACGCGATTAGATTTAATCAGATCTAAATGAAGAAATTTATTTGCTTCACGTACTGAAGAATCACATGTGACTAATGAAAAACTTCTTTAGTTATCTTGTGAAAACTAAAAAGTAAACACAACGGTTATAAGATACTATTGATACAACAAACAATACTTAATTATGAGGTTAGGTCCTTAGCTACATATACTTATAAATCACGCAAGCGCAAGAATACGGCCATAGATTACAGAGGACTAATACGGGTCAAGTATAGGATTGTACAGGGGATTCAATCCCTGCTTTACTCCTATACGAGATAAGCGACTTTACTTTCATTCAATCGCGTTTGAAATTGACGAAAATCTTATTTGTAAAGTAATCGTTAAAAACGATTCAAGCACAGGTTTTCTTCCAATTTTTCACTTTCTCTGCTTTAAACAAGGTTTTATCAACCTTTAAACAAGTTTTATCAACCTTTAAGCAAGGTTTTATCAACAGTTAATGATTTCGTTAGGAATTGCCTTAATATAATATCTCACGATCAAGAAAAACAGAAAAATATCGAAGGAAGCAAATCCAGGGCCGTAGATAAAGGGGAGGTTTAGGGGGTTCGAACCCCCCCCCCCAAGACAAAACCTACGCTAGTACATTAATAATATACTCGCTAATAAAAACAAATAACAGCAAATTATGTGTTCGGAACCCCCCTATCGCCAATGACTAGCTACGACCCTGAGGAAATCCAAAATATTTCATCGATGTTTGACCTGCAATGTAGATTCGACCTATATCTTAATCTCGATACTGAATTTTTTTAATTGCTACCCCTACAATGAATAAAGTTATGTATTAGGTATAGCCGTTGAGTGACTGTCACTCAATGGTACAGCTAATTTTGAGTAGACACATTATTCATAGGTATGAAAAATGGTAAAACTCAATGTTTATACTTACCACATAAATAAAAAGGTGTAGAGATCAGCAGCAGTGGAGGGTTTTGATTTTTCAGTAGGTTCAAGATTCAAAGTAATTATATGATCATGAAATTCTTCCAAATGTATTGTAGGTAATGCTAGACAAACATTAAAATAGATTATTTGCGGGACACAAAATTTACCTTACTTAAAATGTAATAAGAAAATAAACAATTCTATTTCGTTTATTTTTGACTAAAACAGAACCAGGGTGGCCATTGCGGGCATATGTTACGAGATGCCACGCACCCCATAAACTTTTCTTCGGGTGCAACCAACCCAATCCAACCAGTTGTTGTTTGAATACGAGTTCAAGAATGAAGCAAAATTAATTATTGATTTTCTAAATAAAAGATAATGAAAGCAGGTTCTGCAAATATAAAATTCAGGGATTTCATATACACCTTTTTCAAAGTTCATATAACCATTTGTTGAATTACCCTTTGTCGAGTTATATTTGGCGATATTTGTTCGCTGTCTGATCGCTATTATTGAAAAGAAAAATCAAACTACAGTTGTTTTTAACTTTCAAGAAAATATACCTTGGCTTATATACAGGGTGTTTACATGTTGAACTAGCCTCTAACTTTTTTGATTTTACAAAAACAATTATGCTAATATGATTTTAGGGTGTTCTCTCAAGATTCAAAATATGCTGTCAAAGCTGAAGCTTAATAGGCGATGAATGAACAAATTGAAACTCCCCATTTTATGTTGAGCAAAATAATAAGAGTCCTTAGGGATATATCTTAAAGTGCTGTTATCTTCGTTGTATATGTCAAATTCTAACCTATTTTCAGTATTTCTAATTATTAATACATCTAAAAATGGTAGTTGTCCAGAGTTTTCAATTTCATATGTAAATTTAACTGACTCGAAACGACTATTCAATTTAGAAACAAAGGTATCAATATCAGTGACTTTTGTATCAAACACTGCAAAGATATCATCCACATATCTAAACCAAACCCTGGGAAAATACTCAAATTCTTCTTTTGCCTCTGCTTCGGATCTGTTCATGAAGAGATTGGAATTGGATTGGTTCATGAAGAGATTGGTGACAAAGAGTTACACATTGCTGTAGTACCTTCATGTTATTCGAAGAAATTATACCATTGAATCGAAAGCAATTTTGTTTCATGCAGAGTTTAGTGAGTTGAAGATATTCATATACTACATCTTGACTGAGATTTTTTGATTCGAGTAGATCCTTAAGGTAGTCCAAGAAGGTCTGTCGTATAGGAACACTTGGAAACAATGAACAAACGTCAATGGAGATCAAAATTTCACCTTCTTGCAAACGGATACTTTTCACCTTATTAATTAAATCAATGGAATTAATTACAAAAAAACTAGTTGGGCAATGGGTAAACCTTTGAACTTCTTTGTTAACCATTTTGATAGGTAAGTCGCTGATCCAATTGATGAAACAATAGGACGTACCGACTTTCCTGGTTTATGAATCTGAGGCAAGCAGTACAATCTAGGTACACCTGTAACCTCCTATTTAAAGCCGGAGTAATAAGGTTGCTGTAGGATTCAAGTACATTTCTTACTTCAATAATCATTTTGGTAATGGGTTTCTAGAAAGTTTATTATAAGGGCCATTACTAATCAGGTTGTCTACCCTTTCATAATAGTCCTCTTTATCTAAAATTACAACCTTATTACTCTTATCAGGTTTTAGGTAGAAACAATATTTTTCACGCAGCCGTTTGATTATTTTTCTATCCTTAGTGGATTTTGGTTTACTATTAACTTTAGTGACAATATAGGTCAGACATGCTGAATTAATACAGAACACCCTGAATTTATTGTTTTATCCGTAGCTCATAATTTGTACGGCCACATTGTATTATCAGCATATTTTCTTTTAATTTTATTTATTTATAGTAGCGAGTTAAATTTTTCACTATTTTCGTACATATAGTCTGTATATCTCAATACTAGTTTCAGTGATTAGCTACCTACATCTAGGTGTTTGATTCACAAATAAAACTGTCGAATGTTTAACTTTATGAAACATTATTTTATGCCAAATAAATATGCTTACATCTTTTTTATCTAGGAATTAAGCCAAAAAGTTTACTAAGAGATAAATTATTAATGAAATTATTAAATATTATTGTTCAATTAAGTTTTGTATTTCATCGTTACCTATTATCCTAGATATGAAAGGAATAGCCTTATTATCTTTAAGATATGTCGGAAACAACTACTTTGTGTACAAGAGGTACCGACCAACATTGAATTACAACGGCATATCATCATATAATCTCAACTTATTGTGTTTAATACATTTTTCTTTTTTTAATAGTGTTATCTACATTTTTTAAATAATGAAATATGATGTAGGTGATTGCTATATAATGAAATATATGTTACATTTTACATCACATTAAAAATAATTATTTTTGGTTACGTATCTTGTGTAAATTGAATTTTTATGTAAAAATGTGTATTCTTTATTTTTTACTGATAAAACTGAAATTATAATAATCCTACAATTAATATAATACACAATTTAATTGTATATTAAAAGTATCCTTACATTGCTTACCCACACTATTTTCGTACAATTTAAACAATTATGCGCCGTCAAATGACTTAATAATTTTAGTTAAATATATTTTGTAAATCAATGCAAATTAACATTCTTTTAAATTTTATTTTTGATGGGAGATGATTATTAAATCATACAGATACATTACCAACTAACAAATGGTTCGTTTCGTTTGAAAGATTTGAAATTGTCTGCCACACGAAATTATGAGCATTTAAAATTGTTCAAATTAACCATATAAATAGTTTCAAAATATTAAATTATATATCTATCATTTCTTGAATATTTTTTCCTTTTAAAAATATGCACTGTCATTTAATAGTTTAGATTTCCTTTAGATATTAGGTATAGATATAGATTATATTATTATTTAAAACTTAGGTATTATAGGTATTGATTATATATAAAAAACCACAATTTTTGTAATAATAATATCCACTGAATTGGGTAGGTAATATTAATTACAATCAAATATCCAAATATAAATTTTGGCAATTCATAACAAAATACAATTATTATTACTTACTAAAGAAAATCTTATGTAAGTAGTCCTGTTTTACAGACGGTTATTTTACGAAAATATCGTGCCAATAATTATTCGAAAAAGTTATAATAATTATTAAAAAACATAAACGTAAATAAATCTAAACTGAACATCCTGTTTGGCAATAGTACACATATTTATAAGTCCAGAATATAGTGCATACATATCATAAACAATATGCATATAAGATTAATTAGTTTTAGACAATCTGTAAATACCGGTATAATATATAAACTAATAAATAATACTTCTAAATACTAGAAACCGATCCACCTATAATAATTCAGTGCTATTTTTACATGGGAGTCAAGTCAAAGTTAAAAATCGCAGTCGCAAAGCAATCGCAATCCAAACTCCTAATTTTTTACACGGACAAATGCTTTGTACGAGATTGTACCCTATTCACCAAATCAACCAATCTAAATTCTCCAATTTACTGAAATTTTTTACGCCGGAGTGGGGGAAGGCTCGGAGGGAGTCACGTAAATTTCGTATACTGTTCTGCTTCAGTCGATCTCACGACTTGACAGAGCGCTCAGTAGGAGCGTGTCAACCCCACTTTTCAACCCCTATTTGGTTTATTTACAGCTTTTTATTTTTTTATGGACTCTCTTAATAAGTGTGCGCGGATTTATTACTATCACAGCATCCTTGAGGAGGACAATTGACGAACCTGCAGCAGGTCTCACCAAAGTGCGCCTTGATATAAGTTTTTAAGTAGTGACGTTCTGTTTTTCCCTTAACTTGACGTTTATTGTGAATGTGCATCTCAGAAGGAGTTTCTTTTTCAGACTATATTTTAGTTTGCCTCCTGAATATTTGTGAGTTGGTGTCGAGATAACTTACGCTCAAGTTGAGATGACGTAAAATTGGATTTTAAAAAGGTAACAAAAGTCGCATTAATTTTATTTTTTCATAGTTGTGTAAACAATAAAGATCTCCAATACTTTTATAATTCGTTATGTTAATATTTGTCATAATAATAGATATATGCTTTCAACGGGGTACCCGTATGATTTTTTGTATCTACTATAATAATGCACTTGGTTTTTTACTTATTTGGAATTGCATTTCTAGTGGAAAATTATATAATAATGACTATCACAGAGATATCTAAATAAATTTTGTCTACTCTTTACACTTGTAATTCAAACAATTTCCTTTATTCTACGTAAAAAACAGGAAAGAACAAGACATCGTGTATACTACAACAATATTGTAAAGAACATCTGAAATGCGATAAAATGCGCTAAAATTCAAAGTTCGTCTTCTTCTTCTTCATCGTCTAACATAAGAAATAACGAACATTTAATTAAAGAGCTTCAGAGAGTAGTTATGCAGAGCTCGAAAGCAATTGTTTATTATAGTAGGCGTAGCTAACTTAAATTTAGTATATAATACTGGATAATCTTTAAATTAATAAGTATTGCAATTATCCTTATTGAAGGACGTTATGAAGTTAAAAATTCGTTCTTCCAAGAAAGCCTAATTCATCTATGTACTACAAATAGTATCAAAAAACAATAAGCGTTTCGCAGATGATGATGAACAATCTAATTTTGGATTAAAATTATGTATTAATTATTGGTGGTTTGTTCAAAAAGGTGTTGAAAATGTTTCTCTAGCTTTTAACATACATGCACACATTATTTTTAAAGAAACCAACAAGTAGTAGGAAAGAAAGCTATCTCAGTAAGTTTTGAAGGAATTGGAATAAAACATGTACTCGGTGGCATCAATAATTGATCATAGATTATTCTAAATATATATTCACATCCCTCACGAAGGTACAAATGTTTTGAATTTCGCTGTTCTCAGTAAGTATATTAAACAAATATACAATCTTTGATGATGATTTGATGTACCAATGTTTTTCCTTATCAGATAGGTAACTATTTTTTATATAAGAATAATTTTTGCGGATATGTAAGGTACCGATTTTGTAGTACCTTAGTTTATTAGACAAATACCAATTTTAATAGAGAAGAATAACCAAGTTGCTTATTATTCTTTATGCTAGTCTATTTGATAATATTTGTAATGGTAATGATAGATGTTCACTTTTCACACGAAGTCGTTTGATACACTTAAAATTGGCGCAAGTAGTGATTACAAACTCGTAATTGATAAAGTAAAAAAATAAGTAATTTGCATAACGAGGCTGAAAATTGTTTTCTAGGTAAAAATAATTATAAAAACATTAAATTTTCCTGCGAAGTCATCATATTGCTGAAATTTTTCCTATATTATTTAAACAATTGCGAAATATCTAGTTAAACAATTAAATTTTTTGCATACGTCGCCAACTTACCGACAAATTGATGAAACAACAATTTTGTGAAAGTCTTTTCAATTGTTTCAAAACACACAATCAGCATACTTGATTATCAAAACCGAATTAAATCACATACTTGGATAATGTGTGAAACGCATAAATTAAACGCTATTTGCAAATAAAATAAAGAAAATTAGCACTAATGTATCGTATAACAGTTAATCGGTAATGCAAATTCAACAGTTGCTTCAGAATTTGGGCTAATCAAATTGATTAGGAATGACATTACAAATAAAAAGGATGTTCTCTTACATATTTTTGGCCATTATTCCAGCTAGTTCTAAATCTAATTGAAATTTGTACTCAGGTGTTCCCAGAAGTGTTCCGTAATGTCTTATTTACCGGTAGTAAACGCTGCGCGTCATGTTTTTCATATATCTATTAAGTGCTAATAAATGCATTTCAACAGAAAAAACGACATTCTTGAGCTGGTATTGTACACCAAGGCGAAATATATATATGTAAATAGTAATTGTTTCCTTGCCTACACATAAAATTTAAATAAAATGAAAATGTATTACAGGGATCGGCCAGATATTATGAAATAAATCTAATTGTTTTACTAAATTACAGTATAGATTACTTTTAAACTTTTCTGCATTCATGCCAGCCGGCGTTTTATGGATTTTATAATTGCACTTCAAATGCACCTTCAGAATAACATGATACAGTTAATTCTCTTTGAACTTACCTCTTTTGTTTAATAATGTTGCGCAGAAAAGAAACAGGGTAATTGTTAATCAAATAATTCCGAATTTGGTTATTTTTATGAAACAGCGCGGTAGTCAAATATTTGCTTCTGAATTTTAAGTGAAAACAAAATTTTAATTCGCCGCAATCTTCAAATAAAGAAGCCTTAAAAAACATACCGCTTTTATCATCGCATCGTAAATCCTAAAATGTGATCTTAATCTCTGAAATTAAGCAATAAAATTTAAATTAATTTTTAATTCTTACTCAAACGCAGTTATTCAAACAATTAAATAAGGCTAATTAAATAAAACGTTTTCAAAGCTTTCCGCCATAAAAATGTTTCGATGTGTTAAGTGATTACCGAAGTTTGTTAGATGTTTCTAATTTTACTGGTATTTATAGTAAACCTAGTGGTAAATATAGTTACCTATATTGTTTGTAACTGGTTATATAAAAGAAACACGCATGTTTTTAAACCTAGTTTTACTAAACCAAAGATAAACAATAAAATTATCACTTTGTCACATTTGACAAAGTTGAAATAATTTCAATTAGGTAAAGAAGATAATTTCAAAATAAACAATTTCGAAACGAAATATTATTATTTGTAACTGGTTATATAAAAGGAACATGCATGTTTTTCGTAGTTTTACTAAACCAAAGATAAACAATAAAATTATCACACGCAAAGACTTGTCACATTTGACAAATTTGAAATAATTTCAATTAAAGAAGATAATTTCAAAATAAACAGTTTCGAAACGAAATATTATTATTTGTAACAGGTTAGGTAGATAAAAGGAACATGCATGTTTTTCGTAGTTTTACTAAACCAAAGATAAACAATAAAAAATCACACGGAAAGACTTGTCACATTTGACAAATTTGAAACAATTTCAATTAAAGAAGATAATTTCAAAATAAACAGTTTCGAAACGAAATATTATTATTTGTAACAGGTTAAAAGAAACATGCATGTTTTTCGTAGTTTTACTGAACCAAAGATAAACAATAAAATTATCATACTGAAAGACTTGCCACATTTGACAAAGTTGAAATAATTTCAATTAAAAAAGATAATTTCAAAATAAACAATTTCGAAACGAAATATTATTATTTGTAACAGGTTATATAAAAAGAACATGCATGTTTTTCGTACAACCAAAGATAAACAATAAAATTGTCACACGGAAAGACTTGTCACATTTGACAAAGTTGAAATAATTTCAATTAAAAAAGATAATTTCAAAATAAATAATTTCGAAACGTCGACCAAATATAGGTAATCTGTTTTTTTTATTTCGGAACGAAATTTTTTTTCTTGGTTGGGCAGAACTAGGGGTTTATTTTTTGTATTTCCAGAAGTGTGGCAAAATATCTAATTAAAAGTAAATATCTCCCATAAAATCTAGTGCTTTTAAAATATCTACTTTTTCAAATCGGTCGGAGATTTTCTAATCATCTCTGTTAACATTACTCAAACTTTAAATACTTATACCTACACTTGTACAACTTAAAATAAATCACAGTTTTCAGCGGGTTTTTAGTTGTAGTTGTATATTCAAAATATCATTTATATGAAATCAGTTATACACGGTACAATTTATTTGAAACTTAAAAGTTTTCGTTCACTATTGGTGATGCCACGAGAGGAGAAATAGCCAATTTCTCGTCTTGGACAACTTTTATTTATCATACAAAAAACCTCGTGTTCTCGATATTAATATTATTATTTATTTTTTTCATTTATCTCTTAAGAAAATAATAAAGAATCCATCAGAAGTGATTGCTGTTTACGGGATAGACTTTCTAAAAATGAGGCTACATATTATAAGATCAATTAAAGTTAAACGATATAAAATTCGGAAGCGCTAATGAGCAGTCCAAAATTTGGAGTTTCATCTGTCTTATGTTAGTTTTTTTCATATCAGCAAAAATATCAGTATATGATGCAGAAAAATATAAGAATAAATGACGTTGTGTTTATATAGGTACAACCTAGGGTATAACTGCCTATTTGAAATGAATTTTACAAATACGTTAAGCATCGGTATATCCCCAGACACTAATATAAAATTATGAGTTTGTTGACACAAATTGTTGGCATAATTTACAAAATACAGACAATGGCGCTTTTTGAGGTTAAATCTGAATAACCTCTGTATATGCCTAAATAAGGTTATTCTACTCTTTGTATATTTGAACTATTCGCACTAGATATCTATTTTTTTATAGAATGTAGGTACAATTTTGAATATTCATATCATAATACTTCATACTATTGAAAATTACTGTCTGGCAATTCCATTATTATGAGAAATTGAATTGCAGCTGATTGGTGTAGCAGACCCATTACCTGTTTTTAGAGAGTGTTTCCCTTGCAATAAATTTTTGTATGTCTCCATTGCTCAAGATGATCAAATTCCATTCTCTTTCTCGTTTATCGGAGAATTAAAAAAAAATCTTAACATCACTATATTCAATTAATAATGCAAAAATAATTCCAAGGCATTTCGGCTATTCATGGCAAAAGGAAGGCCTTCTATACTCGAAATTTAGATAATTGATGAGAAGAACCAGTATAGATACCACATAACATCATTGTTATTGCATCATCTATTCTATTGGCAAAATAAACCATTTTTTTTAGTTTACTTTTTAGTAAACATGCATAAGATGAAAATTATTAAAACAGTACATACCTACGTTGCAGAAGTTGATTTGGAAAAATTTAGATGTATAAACAAACGTAATTGATATAAAACATATAAGTATGAAGTAGTGAGGTATACCTGGTCCAGAAAAAGTACAAATAACCAGCAATTAATATAATTTCTGTTCGCGATATTACATCTTCAAAAGTTCAACATTGCCAGATAGCAATGTTATAGTCAGATATCCATTGAAGAATAATAACAAGGCAATGGTGGCTTTTTTACGATTGGTCAGCAATTTGTCAATTAAGTGATATGTATTCCATGTTCGTACTTGCTTATAATAAGAAAAACAGACATCAAAAAGCAGGTGTGTCAATTTACATATTTATATGGTAAAACAGAGATATACATTTATTTGAGGTGTTTATGATTTTATAACGATTTAAATGTATTGTTTTTTAACTTACACGAGCTAACCATATCAAGGTTTTCATATTTTATTACTTTACGCTTAGTTTCGAATTACTTTCCTAAGACCATTCTCATGTTTACACTTTAATTAATAAGGCTTTCTAGATTTCCCTTATTCTCGTACTAAATGGTAGTTAAAGTTGTAACATCGTAAGTCATTCCTGGGCGCACTCGCCGTCTGCAAAATAACAATATGCCGCTCCCTCTCCCATACAAGTCTCTGACTTCCGGGCTCCATTTCCATTACTTTTATGTATCCCTTTATACCAAAATTTAAAACGGTACTTTTAAGTTGCTAAGTAGTAGTTTTCTTCTAGTAATTTAAAAAAGCAGTAAGTATCCTATGCAGAAGTAATTTCGTCAAATCCTATTCGAATTATTGTTAAAATTATCTTTGTACCATTTTGTTTCATAGTGTTATAGTTGTTGAGAAGCAGGAATAAGTAAATAGCACTTTCCACACGTCGGAAAGAAGTATATAGTTTAATAAAAACACACATGTACACACTTCGTGAAAAACATCAGTATTTCACGAAATGTGTACAAAATATTCTGATTCTCTTACCTACCGCAATATAGCCTTTAGCCCTTTCTAGAAAATGATTTTATGAATGCGCCGTGTCATGGTTTTTGGTATCATCATTTATCACACATTTGATTTTATAAATATTTGGCTAAAACTAGACTAAGGTTGGCTTAAATTAAATAAAGATTCGCATAGAATTAAATGAATTAGAAAATGGATTACCTCTCGGATTACCTATATGGTAAAGAACAACCTAATATTCTTTCGAACTTTCTAAGCTTGAATATCAATATTTTGACAACAATAGTCTTTGTTTGTTTGAATACTCTTACTATGAGTATACCTAATGTTCTTCTTTCCCAAAGCACCAATTTTCTGGTTAATAGCATTTTGGCACTAAATGTTTTTCGCATTGTAGTAATGTAGTTACATATTTTTTTACGATTTCATCTACCCATAGAAATTATAAAAAATATAGAATGCCAATATCCATTATATATCACATCCAAAAATAGGCACTCTATGCAGAACACGAGAAAACGTAACTTTAGGGAATTTTCTGGGAATTTTTGCACCACACCATGGGATAGAACTCTGTAAGTATTGGTAGTGCTTAATCCCAATTAAGTGTTAAGTTAGGAACCTTTGACGTTTGTCAGCTGTCAGCTTGTGTTAATTGTTCTTGTTTATTTTATGGCCTCCACGTTATTTGTGTATTTGTTGTTCTTACCGTTTTGTTGATAAATATTACTATACTTTATATTTTATTGTGTTCCTTGAACAACTGTTTTGTTTTAGTTTATAGTAGATAAATGGCCTTTGGATAATAAAACGATTTTGTGCAAATTTCGTCTTTAAGAGTTCAATCTGTCAAAAATTTTGATAAGGATTATTCTACTATTAATAATAATGTAATGTAACCGGCCATTTAGTATTTATTTAGCATTATGACAAAAATTCCAAGTGGTTGCAAATAATCTAGGTCACATGTAAAATTACATTATTTTTTATTTTCCACCCGGCGGCTAATGCGAAGCTAGACAGAAAACCAAAGTTCCTAGAGGTACATTTTCTCCCTAGGATGGCCATTTTCAGTCTCCATAAAAGCATTCTACTATATTTTTTATAATTTCTATGCATCTGCCACGATAATAGTATCTGCCTTGGTATATTCTAGGCAAATAATCAATTTTTAATTTATAAATGATTAGACAAATACTAGAAAGAATATTGCACTTTTGTTTTTAATTTTTATACACTCGCTTGTAAGTGTTAATCTCCGTGTTAATTGAATGTGTAGGTACCCAATGACAATGTGTAAGGGAGCTACCAAAAAAATAAAGGCAAAGTTTCACAAATCAACGGAAGGATAATTTTTTATATAAACGGCTGTCCATATGCCAACTCAGAACAAAGGGTCTTCATGTACTTTTTCCAAATTAAAAACCCAACAAAAGGGTGATAAAATCCATTAAAAACATAAAGAAGGGCAAAGAAACGTTCTATATTTCATTTCGGCGATTTGAAAGGGATAATTTTATATTTTTTAAGGGTTGTGTACTTACACAGATGCTCGTATGCAAATTCGCCGTCCCCAGATTTAAATTTGAATATATTCCGGCGAGTCGTCGGCCGAACACTTCGATGTTTGCTGCATTTTTAAAGAAACATTCCCAAAACTTGTTTGGGGCGCTATACATGACAGTTGGTCAAATAAATCAGAACTTGATATTAAAAATTTTTAGTCATATTCATATTGGTTTAATTTTTTTGTTTCTTTATCAGGATAAACTGGTTGGGGAGGGCACTAGCGAACGGACGGTTTTTCATAATTTGTGTAATATGGAGTTTAATGTTTGAACGCCAAATCGACGTTAAATTTCCAATTTATAGTGCCTTGGTTAATTAAAATGGTAATTCTTACAAATACACGCTTGGCCAGCGTTTCAGATAAATGGAAATACCTCTGTGACATGATAAATGTATGCAGAAACTTTGGGAACGAGACGTTTGTTATTAATAAATATACTTGCATGGATTGTAAGTTATTTCTGAATGCATACATATTTTATTGTCTAGATAACTTGATTTAGATTTAAAATTTTACTCATTTAATACTCGGGTATGTTAAATAATGAAGTGACTATATTAAAAACGAGATTAAAACTGTAAATAGTAATTATACAATTCTCTTAATACCTTTTTTTTTATTTTACAATCGGAATGCGGACAAATAATGAAAACAGATAACAGTCCTGAAAAGTCGGAGTATCAAGACCGTAGCCAAGACTAAAATTTAGGGCATGCAAGTTAAACTTTAGGTGGAGCAACCGTTTTTTTGGTTAGTATTTTTTTTAATAGAACAATGCAATTTGCAAGTTTTTTATCCCAATATATTTTGTAGTTCCGTATCTCTGTATCTCCAAACGTAGATAAGAAATACATGTCCCATTTTAGGACAGCATACAATGTCAAAAATATTTCTTTTATTACTCCATAAATAATAATTTAAATATATATTCTATTTCTAGTAGATAAGTTTTATATAATAGAATTGTCGAAAGACTAACTTATTTAATTAAAATTCCTCTTTTAATTAGATGTGTAATTGGTGAAAATTCATTACTAACGGTAGATATTTTTCAGCCGACATATGCACAAAGGTAATAACCTCTTTTATGTAATACAGTATTATTTTTGTATCCAATTAAATAAAAAAATTACTTTAATATGGCTTTTAAGTTTTGTCAAATGAAATATTTTAATATAATATTAGATTTGCAAGTAAATAAAATATGATACCAAACTAATACTTTTAAATTAAGGTTTAGGTTCTTATTATTTTTTTTCAACTTTTTCTTTTTTACATTTGCAATCATTATTTCAAATATTTCTGTTTTTCTGATATATATTATTATTATTTTAAAAGATCAGTACTTAGTACTCCCAAGTTACAGTTAATTATTAGTAAACAACTAATAATTAGTTAACAAACTTAATAAACTTAATAAAATATTATATGACTAACAGAGAAAGTACTTAATAATATAAAATAATATATACATACATATTAATGGCAAATAGCATAAAATTGTTATATAACGGTTTCTGTTGTTGCTAAGTTACACATATTCCTATTGGCTGGTGCCTACTGATAACATAATGTTATTTAAATAGATTCGAGTTACTATTTTCCATCATAACACCCTTTTACTGATCAGTGGAGGACGCTATTGCCGAACAGCAGAAAGAGGGATATATGGACTAAAACCAGGGGCGGCGCGACGTAGGCCGCCTTTAGGTTTATCAGAGACGAACATTTTACCATAATTAAAAAAGTATTTTCACACAAGCTGTAATAAATTTATACCCGAGTGTATCGTAAGAAAGATGTTATACGAAACATAACCTTTTTGGTACCCTCGATATTACCTCGTACCGCCCTCGATATATTACCTCATATCGCCCTGAATATATTTCATATTATTACCCGGGAATACTCTTGATTTTACTTTAGAATTGCCCCTATCTGTTTTAAATTATTTCTGGATTACCGTTGCTTTGTACTAAAAATATTCCAAGAACTAACACTTATCCTACATACTTCATATAATTATTTTTCAGCTTTTCTTAGTTGAATTATGGATCTATTTCCGATCCAGATGGGACCCTAATATTATTGTTCTATAATATATTTTTTCTACGTTCATGCAAAAAACAAAACTTTATTGAACTATATTTAGTGAAAAAACTGGTTCTTTATTGCACTAGTGCAATAAAAAATTTATTGCACTCATCTGTCATTCTACTACAGCGTTTTGTGATCATGACCAACATAAACGTCAAATCGACGTGGCACTTGGTGACACCTAAATAATACATTTTTTGGTTTTTAAATGAACGCTGAAAAAATATTGTATGCAACTCGTACAAAAAGTGTTTATTAAACCCGACGTGTTGTCCAACTCGGCCTGTCACGTACAATAAACACTTACTTTTTGCACTTGTTGCATAAATAACTATTTTCTACGTTCATGCAAAAATCAAAACTTTATTGAACTATATTTAGTGAAAAAACTGGTTCTTTATTGCACTAGTGCAATAAAAATTTTATTGCACTCATCTGTCATTCTACTACAGCGTTTTGTGATCATGACAAACATAAACGTCAAATCGACGTGGCACTTGGTGCCACCTAAATAAAACATTTTTTGATTTTTGAATGAACGCTGAAAAAATATTGTATGCAACTCGTACAAAAAGTGTTTATTGAACTCGACATGTTGTCCAACGAGCCCGTCAGGCCGAGTTGGACAATTTCATGTCGCGTGCAATAAACACTTACTTTTTGCACTTGTTACATAAATAACTATTATTAAACTAATACATTTATAAATACTTAAATAAGCTAATAAATAATAATAAAAATATATATTTGCATATAATTCATATTTAAAATAATTAATGTGAATAAAGATTAAATGAGAAGCCGTATTGGCGCAATTGGCATTGTTTATTCAATTTTCTTTTCATGTGGACATAAATCGATTGAAACTTGTAATTATACAGATTTTTTCAGCCCAACTGAAAACAATATTTTACCAAAAAATTGTGGTTATTTTAACAAATGTAACTGAAAACCAAAAATACGAACGTAATGAATATAAATTTCCATGTAAAAAATATTATTTAGTAACTATATATTTTCGATATCAGGTATATTGTTGATGAAAGCATGAAAGCAAGAATGAAACTACAACCATGAAACTTTCAAGTATTTGTTTCTATAATTTATTAATTTTCTTGTAGAAAAACGGGCACAGATAAGACTTATCACACCCACGTCTGAGAAATACGGATGTGTATATCATAATTTTGATAATAAATTCATTAAATTGATGTTTCATGTATTTTTAATTAGAGCCCAATTTATAAACGCGCAAAACTAAATAATGTGAACAAGACCAAGAAATAGCAGTTTGTTAGTCTTCTACTATAGTAATCCTTAGAATAATAAACAAGAAGCACTTACCTAAGCAAAAGATAAAGCAGTTTCAGATTAAAATGCAATTCCAAATAAACTTAAAACTCACTTAAAATTTTAATTGCCCTTTAATATCTTTTTCACGCCGAAAAAACTTATTTTGTATTTTTATCGAACGCCTTTTGGGCCTTTAAATGCGTATTTTATAACCCTAAATGAGAGCATTTTATTGACTCACTAAATATAGCAATAAAAACAAAAGTTTAATGCATTTTTTTAAAATACGGGAATATAAAATGGCTTATCTCAATAGTGTCGATGGCTTAAAATTCCTCAAGTTAGTTTAAAACTTTTAAGAACATGTTAAACAACTCCAAAAATAAAAAGACAAATGAAGAACTGCTTTGGATTTAGCCTAAAACGTTTGTAGGAGGCTGATGCAGGTTTAATTTTTGTTTTTCCTCTTTTTACGGTCAGCTGTCTTTACGTTATTCGCCTTCTTGATTTCCCAGTTTAATTCGCTAACTTAATTTATTCCTTTTATAATATTTATGAGGGTTTTAAAGAAATAGATAATATAATTCCAGACATAATCATGAGGTACTGATTTTAAAATGCTTTTTTTATAGCAAAATAAATACATATAAGTATGTATTGTACTGTATGTATTTCACCACTATATTTGTTGGTAAATAGTTCATTGTCAAAAAAATAATTTCGAAACAGTGATTAACAAAATAATGAATTACAAACAAGCAAGGAAATTATATACTAGGTGTTCAAATTGAATGGAACCGAATTACGGAGAATATTCTGTTGTATATTTGCCAGGGATTATCTATAATTAGATGTCCGTAATATAAAAACTTGATATAACCAAAAATATATGGTATGGTGACTGTATTAGTTCAAATTTATCCTTGAAGAACAACGAAATACTTATTACTAGTATAAAAAAATTAGGAATTCTAAAAGATTGAATTTGCCATTTTTCTTGGAAAAATGTATTATTCGACTTGGCAAATATGTGATTTTTCTGTAAACAATTATGGTTCTCCATATATTTGTACCACTGTGTCCTATATAGATATTATTTAATTGTAATCCTAATATTTTAACTTATAACACCGGTTTTATTAAATTTAATTTCATTTACGTTATATCTGCACTATATAACGCTAAAGATAAAACAAAAAAATTATAAATTAAAAGTTTATAGTTTAAAATGTTTAAATTGCGAAAGGACATTATTATACAGGACACAGGTGTAGCAGAAATTTTAAATCTCGTTTTAAAATTTCTGCCACTCTAGAACCTTTTAAATTCTACAGACTACAAAACCTACTTTCCCAAACCACTTTATAGAGAAAAATCCCAGGTTGAAAAAATTAAGTAATATACATTTCTCGAAGATAAGTTACAATGGTTTTAACATAGATTGGTATGATTTCTGTTAAATAATCAACTGGATCTTACATATACTAACCATTACTAACTTTTGGCACAACCCATCGATATCATTTCCTAAATTGTGATCGTCCTACTTAATCCCTGTAAAAATAATATTTAAAAAATCCTTATAATTAGATCAAGAACTAATATAAAAGTGTTCCTTGTTTACTTGTAATACAAAAAAGTCGATCAGGCAACAATTGGCTGATCGAGAACAAGTAATTTTTGCTTGTTCTAAAATCAACTAATCTTTGGACGCCAAATATAATTGGTAATTGAAATACTACGGCACACACGAAACCAAAGGGACAACCAATAATGAAGCAAATAGTGTTCATATACCGGGATATCAAAAATTATCTTGGTCAAGGGTGGTTGTGGAATGTAAAACGTGTGTCTTACTTTAAATTTGAAATAATTATGTCACTGTCACTGACATCATCAATAACCTACAAATTTCATACCTATTTATTTCAGTTGTAAAACAATAATGAAATTTCCATTAACTAGCGCACCCGTTCGAAAATAGGCTTCAATCATGAAAATTTTGTGCTGTGTGGTAAGAGGCATGATTCAAAAACTGGATTAGAAAATTTCAGCACAATGTTTGACAGATTCTGACACAACAAAACATATTCAAAAATTTAAAGTAAGACACACGTTTTCGTTTTACATTCCACAACCACCCTTGACCAAGATAATTTTTGATATCCCGGTATTTACTGAACGATACTCATTCACAGAGCCTGTCTTGCTACATCGGTCAGATAACAAACTCCTGCGGCACAGTCGCCCTCTAGCGGCTATAAACTACACTTGCATTGTCGAACCAACTTTGTCGTAAAATTTAGTTGTTGGTACCTATTTATTCTAACTGTTAATTATATCATTATTTGTGGGTGGTTCATATCACAACCACGAGAAGTAATGGTAATATTTTTTGTAACAAACATTAATTAAACATGGCTTTAGGAGGCTCTTTGAAACAGAGGAAAATGAAATATCCCAGGCAAGTAATGAACTGGAAGAGCCGGCGTTTATTGAAACAAACCCGTCGGAATTTAATAAAAAGATTTACATGTACAATGTCAGCGACTAATTTTAAACAGGCTGGGTCTTAAGAAAAGAAAATTCTGACAAACTAGATAAAGAAACTATAACAAGAATTTCCGAGCTGACTAAACTACCAGTATATACAATTTATCGGATCGTGTTGTACAAAGAGGAAACGGATAAACAAAAAAATTTTGAAAAATAGACGGTGCAACTAAAAATGTAATTTGGCGAACGATATAATTTATGTAAAGAAAATAAAGTGCCAACATATATTGATATTATTAAGAATAAATTGCGCGATGGTTATGATTATATTTATTTAAAGGATATGCCGAAAACAACAACTCCATGGGCAATGTGCCCCGACATTATGTTATGATTATACATATACATCTTTAAATAGTTTGCGAGGTATTTTATTAGATTGCGACTTTAAATATAAAAAAATCTATCGCATGGTTATATAAAATCGCGGCGTGTCGTTGATAGGGAATCACGGCTTGACTTGATATTCAACTACTTGACTTGACGTGGCTTGAAATCAAGTCATGTTTACTAACTCACAACTCAGTTTTACACATGCGCAGTTATTTCAGTTAGCTCAGGTAAAGGGGAAACTTATACCAAACCACGATACACTAATACACGATACACTATTAGTGTGTCGTCTACATAGGTTGTTTCTATCTATGCACATATATGCATGAACTTGCAGGAATATTTACACGTTTTCGTACATTATGGGTGGTTATCCAGTATCAAGTAGCTTGAAATTCCTTGACGTTAAGTCAAGTAGTAACGATAGAAAATCAAGCCAAATCAAGTATTGAATTTTTAAAATTCTTGATTATCAAGTTAATTCAATTAATCTAGGAAAAATTCAAGCTACTTGACTTGATGAATCTTTAGTCGTTGCACTACTGGAAGAATATTTACAAAAAATAAAAGAATTTCGCGAATCAAATAGACAATATGCCTTGATGAAACTTAGTTTGACACACGTTGTTCAGTACGCTTGGGCGGATAATTGGCGAAATTGTAGTTTAAATACACCCTATTCGGAGAATGTGTTATAATAATGCTTCATGCGAGAAGCGAAATTGGGTGTATCCAACGCATTAGCATTATCGGCCAAAAATATTTCGCAATCCTCTACGAACTATTCCAGAAATAGTTACGTAACAGCTTCTGCCTAATATACCTTCTAATTCGGTAATCGTTATGAATAATGCCTCGTATCACTTGTGTATAAATAAATTAAAATTTATGAAAAGCAAAAATATGGACATTCTAAAATAAGTACTGTTTGCCGACTTACAGTGTTGTAGATTAGTTATTCATTCATTTATAGCCATTTATAAGCAGGCATAAATCAAATATCGACATTGTAAAGTAACATAAGATAATAAAACATATTCAAATTATCGTGCTGCAATTAAAAAATTGTTGTTGCCCTTTTCGCCTACGCCTATGGATATCACTCAATTTTATGACTGGCGTTTTTATGCAATTTCAACTACATTACAAAGGCTACTAATTATAACAATAAGCAGAGGTCTTATTATTAATACAGGGTTTAGGCAGAACGACGTATCCATTTTTGAACCGGATTTATTCAATAATGCAAAAAGATCTAAATTCAAACCAAATCGCCATGTGTTCCCGATACATGGCAATTTATGACAGTTGCCAAACTGTTTGCGAGAAACATCAGTTTACTAGTAAAAATGGAGCGTTGGTTCAATATTCAACGTTCTTTTGCTGTTGAAGCTTATTTCAAGAATAACGATTCTATTGTAACCACACAGCGTCTATTTCGCCGTCATTTTCACTTAAATCGACGAGATCTAGTTCCTACGAGAGTAACAATCGCAAGGTTCGCAGTACTGCTTCAGCCGCCAGACAAAAACCAAAAGGAAGAGCTCGCTCTGTAAAAACGCGAGAAAATGCTGAAAGGGTAAGAGCAGCTGTGCAACAAAGTCCTAAACGATCGGCTAAACGACAAGCAATAGCGCTCAATAATTCGAACAGAAGTTTTGGCCGCATTCTGAAAGACCTACACTTCCATCCCTACAAAATTCAAATCGTACAAAGAATTTTGCCTCGAGATATTGGTATACGCCTTGCCTTTTGCGAGAATTTCGAAAGGATAGTTGTTGAAAACCCGAATATCACCGACTGCTTGCTGATGTCAGACGAAGCTCATTTTCACATGACAGGTTTTGTTAACAAACAAAACTGTCGTTACTGGGCGACGGAAAATCCTCAGCAACTTCACGAAGTACCGCTTCATAGCGAGAAAGTTACTGTGTGGTGTGCAATATCCGCATTTGGAATTTTTGGCCCGTTCTTTTTTGAAGAAAATGGATTGACTGTTACGGTGACATCGCAACGATATCAACTTGTATTGCAAAATTTTGAACAACAACTTCATAACGAAGGTGTAGACTTCCGAAGACTATGGTTTCAGCAGGACGGAGCCACTTCCCACACTGCTAGGCAGCCTATGGCAATTCTGCAAAGAATGTTTCCTGGTCGTGTCATTTCAAAATTTGGGGATGTCGCATGACCTGCACGGTCACCGAATCTGTCAGCTTGTGATTTTTTCTTATGGGGCTATTTAAAGTCAAAAGTATTCGCTAATCAACCTCCAACTTTGGAACAACTGAAGCATAATATTCGAACCGAGATTAACCCAATCCCAAATGAAATGTAGCGAGCATGCAAAATTTTTGACACTTCAGGAGTGCCAGCAGCGAGGCGGAGGTCATTTGACTGATACGATATTCAGAAAATAAATTGCCATGTTTACTTAAGAACATTTTGTTTCAGTTTTTGATCAAAGTTTAACCATTAATGAATACCAGTACATAGAAAATAGATACTTCATTCTGCCTAACCCGTTATTTAAGTATACATTATTTATTGAATGGCACAAAAGCAGCTTTTCTATTTTGTTATACAATATAATATAGTAAATATGTGAGCTAATGCATTACATGATATAGTTTTAGTGATAAAATATGAATAATACATTGAGTTTTACTAAAATGATTAATTTTGGGCTTTCTTCAATCAGTAGTCAACCCCTGTCAACGTTCTAAAAACACTGAAAAACGTTTTAATTGGTTTTAGAAAAGTTAAATGTAAGTAAATGAAAAAATTAAAGGTTTAAATTACATAAGTAGCTATGCATTGTATTAGCTATAGAATGGCTGACTAATTACGACGTGTGTACGTATAAAGCAAGATAAAATAATAATGCGACCAGATTTTTGCACATAAAGGACTTTTAAGTATTTAATTTAAGTACAATGTAGCGTTTTAAAGGTATGAAAAAGCAATGTCGTATATATCTTTAGGAATTAAAACGTATAAGGTATAAAATAGAGTGGATAGGTATAATAAAACTTGGCTAGTAACATTAAATCATATTTTCAATAAAACTATTTTTTCTTCGAGTTGCAATGTTGGAAATTTATTGCGTAGAGCCTATAAAGTTTTATACTTTCAAAATGATTGTAAATTTTAAGTACAATAAAATATTTTAATTTTAAAGGCAACTGTGCGAGCGGTTTTATTACGGTGAGTGAATTTTCAGTTACCAGTCCTTAAATTAGCTGTGAAATCATACATTTTCTTCAATTAGACACTCAATTTGTGAGCTCCTGCACTAAAACGACCAACAGACCATTTTATTGGTAGGAGAAAGTTAATGCAGCTACCAGTTTTAACTTTACGAAATATCATATAATCTATTTTTGTATAAAAATAACATGATTTTTGAAAAATAAAATAGTACTATGCCCGATCCAATTAATACCCAAAAGTTTTTGGACATTAACAATTCAGTAGGTAATAGATTTCGTAATATTTTATAATTATAGTGTTTGGCCAAAATTATAGAGAGTTATTCATTCACAGCTATAGAGCTGTTCGACGGGTGAAGTGGCAGGGAATTGCAATTCCATAGGCGTAGAGCCGAAAGGTAAAATATAGCCGAATTTTAAAAAAACATTAAAAAATTACTAAAATATTTTTTTAAATAGGTGAAATTGAGTCTTTTACGAATACTAGAAGGTCCAATAGTTCCCACACTTACAAAGACAACTCTAAAAACACACTTTCTACGCCACTTGCACGAACACTGGGATGTTGTCGATATATAACTGCGCATGCACCAGTTTTCGACCTTCTATGTTAACCAATCACGTTGCTTATTCTTTAAACTATAACAATCACATTGCACCTCGTATAGAGTCCATGATTAAATTTATATAAGTAAGTATACGCGATTATTTTGTCAGGTACAGATTATTTTAGGTATGCCGTGAATAGAATAGTGCTCTGATACTACTTATAATTATACTCTCTTATAATTTTGGCCAAAAACTATAAATATAATATAGTTTCACTCATCGGGATTAGACCAAGCAAAAAATGGTGAATGGTTGTACTCTTTATTCTACTATGGAATAAATGCATTTTTTCTATTTTCTACTTAATATAAAAATCATGCGTCTTAACAAAAATGTTTTATATTTTAATGTTTAAGGATATACGTGCCGTATAGTTCACCAATATATATTTTTAAAATAATAACTCTACAATAAAAATTTTCCTCTGCACACCTGTATAATCTTTTTGCTTCATTTGCTAAAGAATAATTAATACCACAAAATAGGAATTACCCATGTCCGATGGTCATCAAAAAACCTTGTTATTGACAAGTTTTATGAAATATTAAGAAATTGTAGTGCTTGCTGTGTAATGTGTAATACAGTCGTAGATTTACGTCGTGTCCTAGCCATAGAAATTATAAAAAATATAGAATGCCAATATGCATTATATGACACATCAAAAAATAGCCACTCTATGCAGAATATGAGAAAATCTAACTTTAGGGATTTTTTTTTTTTTTACATATTACCTTACCTTACTTTATATTTGGTTGTGTTCCCTGAACAACTGTTTTGTGTTAGTTTATAGTGAGATAAATGGCCTTTGGGTAATAAAACGATTTTTCGCAAATTTTGTCTTTAAGAGTTCAATCTGTCGAAAATTTTGGTAAGGATTATTCTACTATTAATAATAATCTAATGTAACCGGCCATTTAGTATTTATTTAGCATGTTAATAGCTAAAAATAGCGAATGGGTGAATATTACAAAAATTTCAAGTGGTTGCAAATAATCTAGGTCACATGTACAATTACTTAATTTTTTAATTTCCCACCCGGCGGCTAATGCGGAGCTAGATGCTAGTGTGACCAAAGCTATCTATACAGAAAACTAAAGTTGCTATAGTTACGTTTACTCCATAGGATGGCTATTTTCAGTCTCCATAAAACCATTCTATATTTTGTATAAATTCTATGGTCCTAAACACGATATTGACGGTACGAGCAATGCGACAATGCGACAATTCCGAATTTAGCCGGCGATAAAAGCAGACGGTGCGTCTGCAATGACAGAGACCATTTTTAATAGTTTACAAAAATGGCTCCGACAGATAAGGCACGTGCAATTGTTTTAACTGATAATGTTTTGGTGAAACTAAAAAAATTTTACTAACA
This sequence comes from Pogonocherus hispidulus, assembly GCA_963924545.1. Taxonomy (NCBI): domain Eukaryota; kingdom Metazoa; phylum Arthropoda; class Insecta; order Coleoptera; family Cerambycidae; genus Pogonocherus; species Pogonocherus hispidulus. The sequence continues at coordinate 35,596,495 of OZ004697.1, read as the reverse complement.
CTAAACGAAACTAAAAGAATTTAAAAAAAAGCAATAAAGAATAAAAAAAGGAAACATGAAATTTACAGCCATATACTTACTGAATTTCGGAGAATTTCATTATTATTATTTCATTATCAATAGAGTTCCACTTCATTCCATAAAATTTGCTTTTTTGTATCTCCGAAATAAGTGTTTCCATCGTGCGGGCTCAACAACTGCGAGCATCGTGGGCAGAAACAATTTGATTTTTAAAACTCTCCGTGCGATGCGACATAAAAACGTCACTCGCGCGAATTTCGCCTTCAGTTCGCACAAGGTAATTATTTTCTTCAGATTTGATACACTGCGATAATCGCGACGCATCGCCCGCACCGCAAATATCGCGTTTAGCAAGGACACCGCGTTAGTCCATCCGATACAACTACTCGTAGTAAGTGTTATAATAAAGTCGGTAATCAAAAACCAAAAACTTTGTAATAAAATTGATAACCACAACTAATAAATTGATGTTATTTTATTAGTTGGTTTGTCCAGTGGAAATCCTTTCTATATACAACTACATATTTAGTTATAAATAGTAGTGTTGATCATAATTATTTATAATGTAACAATATAGTTCTAAATCAAGCTTATTTAGCCGCCATATTGCCAATAAATTCCTTACGAGACTTTTTATTATACTTAAAAATGGTTTTATTAGCGATCGACATGCAATATCAATTGATTTCTTGTAACAATAAGCTTCCACTCCACGTATGTGTCGCAATTTTTAAACAATTTAACCCGGGAATAATAAGACATAATCTAAATATTTTAATACGTATTAAAATCATTTTATCGTGATTTATATGACCTTTTCCTTAAAGGAATTAATTAATGTTAGTTATGTTTTCTATATAGTTGTTAGGAGCCCATAACTCCTATTGTTACATTATTTATCAATAAACAGAATAATAAAAATTATTTAGATCTACATTGACACTTTGCGTCAATTCGTGACAAGGTTACTTTGGAAAATAGAGGGCTCTGTCTTTACCACACGATTAAAGTTAGGTCTATTGGTTCTAATACTTTAATTTCATTCGCAATTAAGTAAATTTAGGAAAGTTAATATATACAGGGTGTTGAAAAAAGATGTAGCTTTTATTTGATTTCAAAATTGGTATAATACCTAGTTGCTTCTTGAAGGGGGTTGGAACCTTTGGTGTGAAGATAACACTGACGTAGTTTTCCACATAACACCAAAACACTATACTGCACCCGACGCGCGTTTCACCAACCTAGTTGGCATCATTTGAAAATGATTAAAACTCAAGTCTTCAGTTTTATACTCAACTCAGTTTTAATGATCTCCAGATGATGAACTTGGTTGCGTTATAGTGTTTTGGTGTTACGTGGAAAACTACGTCAGTATTAGTTAGATCTTTTATTTTCAACACTCACTTGTATCATAAGTTCGTTTATTCACATACAGGGTCGTAAATACAGGAGGAAGTTCGACGATCATTTTTTAGTGATGAACTCTTCATTTATTTATAATGATGTGGTTCCTAGGTCGATTAATGTAATATAGAGAAGATCTTTAAAATGTCCCCCTTGTATATCGACTCTACATTTTTGAAAAAGGAAATTTCGTACCGTTTCAAATATCACAAGATTTGATATGCTCATAATGTCCTGATAGCTTTCTTCTATACGCCTCTTCAAATCTTCCATGTGTTATAACTAGTTCTGCGTACATAGATACGCAGACAAACATCTATCTATGCGTACATAGATAGGCAAATTTTTCAGATAATATCACGAGCTCGAAAAAGCCTACCGTCCTATCCATGTTTTTCGTAAGTTTCGCCCAGATTTTCTTTAATAGATAATGAAAAATTATGAGGAGCTTCTCACACATTATAACAACATTGAGCAACTATCACCAATTGCACATCTTCAATCAATGGGGGCAATATATTTCATAAAAGTATGGAGGAGTTCTTTCTTAATCGATTTGAGAAGAGAGATAACATATCCTATATTAGCCGAGAAGTTACATAGAAATTTCGTACCCTTTCAAATATCACAAGATTTGATGTGCTCATAATGCCCTGATAGCTTTCTTCTATACGCCTCTTCAAATCTTCCATGTGTTATAACTAGTTCTGCGTACATAGATACGCAGACAAACATCTATCTATGCGTGCATAGATAGGCAAACTTTTCAGATAATACCACGAGCTCGAAAAAGCCTACCGTCCTATCCATGTTTTTCGTAAGTTTCGCCCAGATTTTTGAATAGATAATGAAAAATTATGAGGAGCTTCTCACACATTATAATAACATGAAGCAACTCCATTCACCAATTGCACATCTTCAAGCAATGGGGGCAATATATTTCATAAAAGTATGGAGGAGTTCCTAATCGATTTGAGAAGAGAGATAACATCCTATATTAGCCGAGAAGTTACGTAGAAATTGAAAATCCATTATTCAGCCTCGTTGGTATCTAAATTGAAATGTCTGTCTGTGACTTTTTTTCTGCAGACCTACCAGCAAAATATAAACCTGGAATTATAATTAGGAAAATTAATTGCTTGAATACATTGAATGGTATAGGGGTATAACAGTTGTTCTCGGAGTATTCTTTCAACAAAACGAGAGTTCAATTCTAACACCAGTCTTGGAAGTTGCTGTCACTTCCTCCAAAATATATACTTCTATTTCAGGAGTTGAAGTAGAAGTATATATTTTGAAGTTTTTTATTTTCAAATTAATTTTCAAGTAAATTTTCAAGCTATTTTAAAGCTATGAACAGCAAATTGCACCTTGACTATACCAATACTGTTTTTATTCATTAAAACTTTTATCTCTTGAAACTATATATCTTCAAATTTGTTTACCTTTTTCTGTCAATACCCTGTTGTATCTAAAAATGTCTTTTTCGCACCATGCGAATTTAAACCAAGATATACATACGCTCATAAATTAAGTTCACAAAAATTACCGGTTGGAGACCAGGTCCCCACACTAGCAATTAAAAAAAAATTCAATCATTAGAACCACATAAATTAGACACCTCCCAAATCGAAAGTCAAAGGCTGCCCAGAAGCGGGTTATACATTGAAAAAACGGAAACAAACATAATTAATCCACATAACAGTATGTTATTGTTATAGTGATGATGATTTTGTGGATAGAATTATAATTTCCAATTATTTTTTATAAGTGAACATATATTTATTACAGCAACTTATGGTTTTCTAACCACAGATAGGTATTTTCTTTTGCGATATATGTAGGTCGGTTCCTTGAAAGACTTCACAGTACTGCGCTATTACAAACAAAATTTGTAGCGGTCGGATTCTCAAAAAATATTTAGAAAAGTTGATACGTACCCCATATGCTTATTATGTGGTAATTCCCAGACTAAGACTCTTACGCCATCTATGTCTCAACCCAACAACTTCTCCCCCTATTTTTGTTTTGAAGCCATCTGTAAACCGCGTCAGATATAGGTGTATATCCATCCACCTTACCACCTTATCCACCTTATGAATTGCTCTCTTTCAGAAAGCAATACATGTACACTACTGAAGGAAATTGGCTTCGACTATAGCGACATCAATTGTTTATACTACTTCCCATCCAGCTTTGCCTTTTCTCACAACGTTAATATAAAGTCCGTGGTACAGCTCTCAACATTTAATTTTCTTCTCAACCTTATAAAAGTCAAACTACTCTGTCAGGAAGTCATTTAAAAACAAAACAACTAATCTAACTTTAGAAGCATCAGTGCCATACTATTATTACACATCCATATTAATTATTCTATCGACATTGATGGGGTAACTTCATCAGGTTTTTTGAAGATTTTTTATTGATATATCTATATCCCTTATTCGCATTCAATATAAGTGATGCTTCTGTATCTTCCATTAGTAATCTCCCGAAAGTTGTAAAATGCATACCTCTGTAAAACCAAAAAAATATTTCTCTATTTTACAATATTGAATGAACCTTTTCTACACTCCAAAATTTGCATTGTGATAATTATTTCATTAAAGGCATGCAATGTACTGTTCTAACTTTGGTTTAGCAGTGTAGGCTTGAATCGAGGCTTGAAGAGTCAGTAATTGTTTTTAACAGACTGAGAAATAAATACATAGGTGAGTTTTATAGGTACCTACATTTAAATTACATTCATTAGAATTCCATGGTAAGTATTTTGTTTTCTGAAAGCTTCTTAATTTGTAGATTTCTAGTAATAAAACATACCTACATTCCACTTTCATTCAACAAATTTTATGTATATTTTCTGCAAACTCAAACAAAAAACTACCATAAATGTATTTTATTGCGATGATGTTCCTGAACAGCAAATACATAATAAAAAAAATTAAATATGAACGGGAGGCTTTCACAATTCTCTTTCATTGCGCTAATTGATTCTACAACTATTTTAAGATATTCCGGCTTTAACAATTTTCCTAAAGAAACGCATATTCCAACATCGTAAATAAATATTATAGTATATACATAAACTGTTAGAGCAAATAAATACATTACCTGATGAATTAATAATGAGTTACTAACAAACAAGTAGCATACGGTCGTGAAAATTTTGTTTGCAAAATATGTTTGCTTTAGATCAAAAAAACCAACTTGTAAACCTAAACCGTCTTACTGTTCCTAATTATGCGATGAGGTTCTATAAAGTTCTTATTTGTTTAACATTTATTAAGTATAAAAGATTTTATCTAAAAATCAACACAATGAAACAACAGTAATTAGCTGAAAGCACTTAAAAATTCCGTGTTATTATATATACAGCTGAGAAACACGTCTTTGAATAATACCGGATTTAAATCGTTTCTTTCGATTAAAGTTACATAATTACTAACAGTACTTTACAGAAAAGTGTACAGGCTGATCCATTTAATTCTCCAGTACCTTTTATCTCGTTTGACTTGACAAAAACACTTGAAAACAAAAGAATTGTTCTATATTCTATAAGTGTTTTATAATATATTAATAAAAAATATAGTTGGGAGTAACATAACTTAAATAATCAGTATTTTAAAGGAACACACTGCTTATTATTACAATTTTGATTATACATATAACTGAATACATAAAAGTTATATAAAGTGAAGCATAAAACTGTCCCAGCCTTTATATTCTTTACCTTTTGACATCCGAGTAATATAGAAATATACGTAAAGTAGAAATAATACACACTCACAGAAATAAAGATTATAGAATGAAAATTCTTATATTTTGTTCTGTACTCTATGGGAGACCGGAAGTTCCGGAACGGAGTCTGCCCAGTGTGAACCTAGAAAAAGGGTGACCGGAACAATAAAGATAAAAGATATGTTTAAATTATAACCAGGCGTCCAAATTTAATAATTATTTTTGCGTTAAATGTCAACAAATTAAGGCATTTACGACTTATTCGTCGTAAATAAAATACGAGACAATTCGAGACGAGAAATACGAGACAATTCAACAAGTATCAAGCAACAATAACAGAGATACCGGTAACCAAACTACACTTAAAGTATAAAACAATTACGGAAATAATCAGAGGCACGCCAATGAACAACCATGGACCACCCCAAATTTCTGTCATATTATTAAGGGGATGCACAAGTTATATTTGATATTGCGATTTTTACGCTTCTTGTGATCTATGGGCTAACTCAGTCAGCAATTTATGAGTAACCAATCAAACGCCGATAAATTGGAAGCAACAACAGCGCTACAAGAACTTTGATTTTAGATGACGTCATAAGGCTGACTGCGCAAACGCAATTACGGAAAATCGACTCAATGTTAAGAGGGACAAAATTCTGTTAATTCGGTAACAATATCTTGTTAAAATAATTATGAAGAAACTGTAAAAATATTGGAAGCTGTAAATTTGAACCAAATGAACTAGTAAAGACATTGACTTGGGAAACTATAACCAAGTATTATGAGTGCCATAGTAATATAATATAGAATGTTTCCTAATACCTATTTGTTACATACTAAATGGTGCTTTGAACAAGATGGAGCAAAATCTCACACAGCCAGAAACTCAATGAGGATTCTATGAGAATTTTTTAACGGGCGTATAATTACTTGATTTGAAAATTTGCCTTGGCATACTAAGTCCCCCGACCTAACGACATCCGATTTTTTCCGTGGGGAGTATTTCAAGGGAAAGGTCTTTGCAAGCCATCCTGTAACACTTGAGAAGCTAAAAAACCTCATTGGAGAATAAATTACAGGAATAGATGAAAATTTACTTTGCTGGGTGATGCACAATTTTACATTCAGAATTAAAAATTGCATTCAAGTTGATGGAGGGCATTTAGAAGACATGATTTTTAAAATTTGAACAAATGTTTTATACATTTACGTGTTTAAAATGGTTAGTCTAATTTGGAAAATCCTTTTCTGTTTCTTAAGAAGACAGCTGGGTAAAGAACACCCTGTATAAAGTAATCAATTAAAGATGTTATACACATTTTGTAAAATATGTTTTTCAAACTATTTTCTATTCTAAGGATGTTTTAAGATTTTGGTGACATTTTCAAGGTTATAGTCTATATATTAGTTGTGGTGAGAAACACACAATAGTGCCCTCTTTTGGTCTTTGCTTACTATCTGTCTGACAATTATTGTCAAATTGACAGATATATAACGATAATGGTACTTGCGGAAAAGCATTCTGCAAGTACCATTATAGCAGTGACGTCTATTGTCTTCGAGTAAGATAATCCTACTTATTTATTTGAAGGATATACCAAAAACAGCTATCTACTCCACGGGCAATGCGCCCCGACTGGCATTGCATTATTATTATTTATGGAGATGCCGGAGTAATGCAATGCCAGTCGGGGCACATTTCCCCCGTGGAGTAGTTGTTTTCGGCATCTCCTTCAAATAAATATTATAGTCTATATATCACGCATTTGCTGTGACGACTTACACAGAGCATTATGACGATGTTACTTTCTTGTTAATTGCACAGTTTTTATATTTAAAACGTTTGACGCAGACGCCCAATTCCAAAACTGCATAGTCGAAGCGCACCACGAGGAAAGCTGAAATAGAAATATTTAAATTTTTGCAGACTTGAGACACGTCAACGCGTGGAATATAGCCAGATTTCAATACGAACGATTTCACAGTTATGTGATGGTGTAAATACAAATCTCCGATATGGTGCAGTCTAGGTTGTGAATTTAATAACCTGTAAAATTTCATTACTGGATTATTTCGAGTGAGAGCATAATTTTATAATTTTGCGAGAAATGTGGCTTTAAGATGCCGATATTTTACAGTTAATCCAATATGTTGCGTTTTACCCTTTAGGGTAATTCGTTACATCTTGTGTTCAAATTATCCCGTCCGTATATTGACTTGATGAAATTATAGAGATCCGGTAACTCTATAACTCCATACTGATCTTAAATATACCAATTCAATACCACCTTCCGTTTTAAGTAAATTTTTCAGAACTAAACATCGAATCTTCTTTAAAACAGCGTTAGAATCCACAGCTGTTCCAAGGTGTTGAAACTACCTCAATTATTGTATTGAACTAAGGATCAAAATTAAGTGGTTTAAAGAATTTGCAATGATCTTGAAAGAATTGAGAGATGGTTAAATGTATGTAAATCGTCCTGTATATCTTGCAGTCACAGAATACAAATGATCTTAGTCGCTGAACCCCAGTATATAACTTTCCAATAAATTTTTTTCCAAAATGTTCCTAACCACGTCTCCATTAGTTACCTCTAAACGAATATATACAAGCAAGGATGAACTTCGAAGGCTTCCGAACACAGAATGTGTTCTGAAATTTTGTGGCGTTAGCTATATGATCCAATCATCCTTTGACCTTGTCAAGGTTTACTATATATTGCACCTATCTGTTGTGCAGATATAAAACCAATACTGCAACCGTACAGGAATAGTCTTGTTCCACAACTGCACATACAGGGTGTCCACCTAGTGCGCGTAAGTCCAATATCTGGGTTAATAAAAGAGATAACTTAATTTTTTTTCTACAGGGTTGTCTAATATCCCGAGCGGCACAAAATGAAAATATATTTACATATTCAGGGTGTTCAGTTTTTCCTGGACAGGTACCAACTTCGTTTTTCTAAATGGAAATATATATTTTTTATTGCTTTTTCGAACTAAACCCTTGATTTTAGTAGGACTTTCATCAGCCTTCCCTATACCTAACTTAAACTGTTTTTGAAATATTGACGGGTGAATATTGACATTTTTGCAAGTTTGACACCCTGTAAAATCTAAACGGTTTGAGATCAAGCAAAACGGTTTGCACATTCCTATCTTAACTTTTCATACGCTATCGTTTGGTACTAATTTCAAATTTATCCAGGAATTAAAAATTTTCAAAATTTTCAGAAAATTTTAAATTTTTGGATAATTCTGAAATTAGTACCAAACGATAGCTTATGAAAAGTTAAGATAGGAATGTGCAAACCGTTTTGCTTGATCTCAAACCGTTTAGATTTTACAGGGTGTCAAAGTTGCAAAAATGTCAATATTCACCCGTCAATATTTCAAAAACAGTTTAAGTTAGGTATAGGGAAGGCTGATGAAAGTCCTACTAAAATCAAGGGTTTAGTTCGAAAAAGCAATAAAAAATATATATTTCCATTTAGAAAAACGAAGTTGGTACCTGTCCAGGAAAAACTGAACACCCTGAATATGTAAATATATTTTCATTTTGTGCAGCTCGGGATATTAGACAACCCTGTAGAAAAAAAAATTAAGTTATCTCTTTTATTAACCCAGATATTGGACTTACGCGCACTAGGTGGACACCCTGTATATAACATACATATGATATATAGTATATAGACAGAAGTACACCGTCACCACATTTAACATGTAAATTACTCCTGACCCTAAAGGACAAACAGCTGTTTCGATCTATTAGGGCTCCACAGTGTCGTACATTATCGTATATTGTGACTTGGAGCTGGCACATACACACTAGTGCGCGCCATAACCGTGGGACGTAACTATCTAGGATATATCATAAGACTATCTAGGATCGCGTCATACAAACTTGACAACACTAATAATTACTGTGCCAATTTGTTGTATACAAAAAATCAGCAAGTATTTTGGTTTGATCAAAATTGTAATAAGTGTATATTAGTTAGATTAATATATTACAAGTGTATCGTATTTTATATTTTACCTATATCTCTGTATGCCATGCCGATATTTATTTGAAGGAGATGCCGAAAACAACTACTCCACGGACAATATGCCCCGACTATCGTTGCATTACTACGACAGCTCCATGGAAGTCGCCACATCCTTCATCGAGACCAACCACCAGATACTGACCGGTTTCGCGCATATTATGCACTCGTGAGAGTGCCATAGGTAGTAGAATCGATGAACGATGTTGCGACATGATTGCCCAAGTGGTGAGAAACACACCGTAGTGCCCTCTTTGGGTTTTTGCTATTATCCATCTGACAATTATTGTCAGATATTGATAGATAGCGACCTGCTTTTCCGCAGGTGTGATTACAGCAGTGACCTTTATTGCCTTTGAGGAAGACAATCTTACTTATCTTATTTGAAGAAGATGCCGAAAACTACTCCATGGGCAATGTGCCCGGACTGGCATTGTATTTCTCAGGCATCTCCATGGAAATTGCCACATCCTTCATCGAGACCAACCACCAACCACTGCTGATATTTCTTGTGAAATGTTAAAACCCTAAAAATTTCTTATAGGTGTCCCAGTAGGTACTTCAGGATTTAAATTTATCGCCACATTTGAATAACTTAACCTAAAATTTTTATATTTTTCACGTCTCATCTGGAATTGTGGAAACCTTCTTCGAAAATTTCCGTTCGTGTGTGAAAACAGTTCGTGAACTTCGTGTAGTTTTTGTTAAGAAACTTTGTATGGCCCCAGTGTGGAATATGGAACCTGACAATATGTTTTTTCGGCAAGATAGCGCCACATGTCACACGGCGAGGGACACATTGGCTTTATTACGAACACGTTTTCCTGATGACCGCGTAATTTCTCGGCATGGTGACATCAATTGGCCTACATCTTACTTAATTAATACCAAGATTGTCATTTGGAGAATATTATTTACTTACATAACATACATATATATATGCTGAAAGAAACAAAAGTTATTTTTAAAAATAAAAAAATATTTATTCAAATACCAAATCAGATGACGCTCATTACATTATTTCACCTTCGAAATTTGATATTTTAGCCTTCTTATCAATAATGACCAATGTAACCAACGTAATTTGATTGTGGTTTCTTGACTGTGCAGCCTCGTGGTGTCGTATGTCGTATGGTGATGATATATAACCTTAAAACCTGTCTAAAATGAGGTAGCAGACACACAGACATACAACGTGGTCTTTCATATTTGTAGATATATCGCCTGGAATATATTAGATCTTGTTAGATAGATCACCGCTTTGGTTAAATTAGACATAAAAAAAATAATTATCATCTTTGAGGAATTTATTTATGGTAATATGGAAACCTGTAATTCAGAGAGTCGACTGTTTTTATAAGTGATTTATGAAATTTGTCCAGTAGAGGTGTTAAATATTGAAAACTTGGTAGCAGAATCGATTTAAATGCTAATATTAATAGGTATCTTCTTGCGCTTAAAAAGCTTAGAAAAAGCGCGTGAAAGAATGGCAGCCACATTATACTGTTTTAAACGTTTTCAATAAATAAACATGTAAGTACGTAGGCTTTAAGTAAGCAGGTCACAAGCAGTAGAAATTGTGTGTGTATATAGGATGTAATAAAATGTTTTTAATGAAATAAGTTTTCATTCTGTAGGCCACACCCTAATATATCTAAAGAACAATACTCGCGAATACTAATAAATATTTATAAGCATAAACGCGACATTAAAAATTCTTAATTGCTTCTGCCAGCTAACTATATTATTATTAAATATGGAAAATTGACCCAAATGACCACTTCATTAACTAGTTACCATAGGTGATAAATAAACAATTGAATATTAGCATGGCAAGCTAATAAAAATGGGTTACTTAAGTGCGTGACACTAACAGGTAGAATCGCTTTCGTATCTCTACCAATAAAAGCTAATTTCTTTTTAGACAAACACTAATGTGCAACACAATACACAAAAAATATAAAAAATTAAAAATGTTAACTTCCTTTAAATATTGCATAAGTCTGTTAAAAGAGGGTAACTAATGAGCAAAAATTATCGCCACACTGTTGAGTTTCTGGTTTATTATTGTTTTCACTTCTAATTTAGGCTGATTAATCTGAAGTTCTCGGAGAATATGAATTCATTTTTATATCATTTTTTCAGTCTTCTCTGTCTTTTTTAAAATCAGTAAAAAAAAACAGTTTGGTCGGTTAATTTTTTAAAATTGCTCAAAATTTGTTACAACGATATACCTACTGCGCTTTATACTTTATGTCGGCCAATTTGCTTAGCTGATTTGAGTTCTCTGAAACTTTTCTCCTTCTCTTTAATGAGAAGGAGAAAAGTTCTTTTTCCCCCCTTATTTTTTAGACACAATTTTAAAATTTGGCATCGCAAAACTGTTTTTCCACTTCCGGTTTTACTATACAGGGTGTTCCACATAAAAGTCCTCCGGCAACGGAAAGATATATTTTGATTTTGAAAAAAACAGATGATAGGAAGATAGGATAGGATAGATAGATAGGATTCACAATTATAGGAAGAATCGACATCGAAAGATCAAAGCTCATCTATGACCTCGTCACGGAGTTCAACTTGACTTTTTTCAGAGCAAATTGGAGATGGCGCTGAAGTCGAAAGACATTTTTCGTTGGCAGGAACTTTACAACAAGGTTTATCCGATACTTTGTCCAATTCTAAACAATTTTTGTCAAATGAGTATTTTTCGAAAACTTAATAGTTTCAGAGATATCGAGCTCTTAATTTGGTGAGGCCCAAACTCAAGCGTATTTTAGAGTTTAGAATTATTACCTTATATTATAATGAAACAATAATAATTATCCAAGTCAATATAATAGTTCTTTTTAAGAAATAGTGAAATAATCTAATCTTTTAATCTAATTAAAAAATTAGAATATTTTTGGACCCATCACTTTTTTTAGGAAGGTTAATAAGTTGACCTTAATCAGTTTATTTTGATTGAAGAAAGCTGCTCCTGAAATACGTATATTTCATTACTGAACACACTGGAAATATGTAAAATCTGGTTCATTTGTAAGTATGTTGCTAATAACTACAAAAAATACATAGCGATCCTTCAAACAAGCTATATAATTATTCTATATAACGACGCCTATGTTATGCAAGTCTTGAGCTGGCTCACGACTAGTATGTATTATTAAAAATATAAATAAATAATATACTATTCTCAAATTATTGTATGACTCGAATTACATTTAAATAGTCCAGAGCCGTTCTTTATCAAAAATCACCGTAGCGATGGTGATTTTTGATAAAGAACGGCTCTGGACTATTTAAATGTAATTCGAGTCATACAATAATTTGAGAATAGTATATTATTTATTTATATTTTTAATAATACATACTAGTCGTGAGCCAGCTCAAGACTTGCATAACATACTTACAAGTTCAACAAGAACTAATCATTTTTAACAACATTACCTGTACTATTGAAATAGATATTCATTATGTATTATTAAAAATATAAACAAATCTATTCTCAAATTATTTTGTATGGCTCGAATTACATTTAAATAGTCCTGAGCCGTTCTTTATCAATCATCATCATCGCTACTACTTACCACTTCAACAAAAACCAGTCATTTTCGACAACATTACCTGTACTGTTGAAATAGATATTCATTATGTATTATTAAAAATATAAACAAATAATAGACTATTCTCAAATTATTGTATGGCTCGAATTACATTTAAATAGTCCAGAGCTGTTCTTTATCAATCATCATCATCGCTACTGCTTACCACTTCAACAAAAACCAGTCATTTTCGACAACATTACCTGTACTGTTGAAATAGATATTCATTATGTATTATTAAAAATATAAACAAATAATAGACTATTCTCAAATTATTGTATGGCTCGAATTACATTTAAATAGTCCAGAGCTGTTCTTTATCGATCATCATCATCGCTACTGCTTACCACTTCAACAAAAACCAGTCATTTTCGACAACACTACCTGTACTGTTGAAATAGATATTATGTATTATTAAAAATATAAACAAATAATAGACTATTCTCAAATTATTGTATGGCTCGAATTACATTTAAATAGTCCAGAGCCGTTCTTTATCAAAAATCACCATCGCTACTACTTACAAGTTCAACAAAAACTAGTCATTTTCGACAACATTACCTGTACTATTGAAATAGATATTCATTATGTATTATTAAAAATATAAACAAATCTATTCTCAAAATTTTGTATGGCTCGAATTACATTTAAATAGTCCAGAGCCGTTCTTATCAATCATCATCATCGCTACTACTTACTACTTCAACAAAAACCAGTCATTTTCGACAACACTACCTGTTCTGTTGAAATGGATATTCATTATGTATTATTAAAAATATAAACAAATAATTGACTACTCTCAAATCACTGAATGGCTCGAATTACATTTAAATAGTCCAGAGCCGGTTTTTATCATTATCAATCAACATCATCGCTACTACTTACTACCTACTTCAACAAAAACCAGTCATTTTCGACCACACTACATGTACTATTCAAATAGATATTCATTATGTATTATTAAAAATATAAACAAATAATTGACTACTCTCAAATCACTGAATGGCTCGAATTACATTTAAATAGTCCAGAGCCGTTCTTTATCACTATCAATCATCATCATCGCTACTACTTACCACTTCAACAAAAACCAGTCAATATATCAATCAATATATCAATCAATCAATATATATATTACCAGTTCAACAAAACCTAGTAATTTCCGACAACATTACCTGTACTGTTCAATTAGATATTCATTAACTAATCGAAGAATTATTAAATTGACAATTGTCTGCTTAGTTATTGTGGTGACACTTTTAAAACATCTCCAAGTTTCAAGTATAAGGGAAAAGGGAAGCGATTCTTAATAGGCGATTTTTCGTCAGCTAACTACAACATACAATTGTTACCTGTGGTTACTTAAATTGACATTTGGTATAGTTACTAATCTGTCAATTATTCGTGGTTAGATCACTGTTTTTCTGTATCTATCACTCATCTGCTGTTTATTTGAGATTTTTCTCAGAAGAAATAAGGTTTGGTTTAGAGAACAGTCTTCTAATTAATTTATTTCCTCCTCAGAAAGTGGCTATATATATAACTGAAATTCTTTGACAATTTCAAAACAACAAAGCAAGAAACAAGAGAAAGCAATAGAAATTCTGAGAAAGCCATATAAAACGAGAAAGAAAGCAATACATAAAATTGTATCTAACCATCGGGAAGAGGTAGTTACCATCCTGACTAACCATAGTAAGATGTGGTAACTGCAACAAGTACCGAAAAATCTGGTAACATGTAACTATAAGTTACAATGGGTAACAATTTCATGATAGTTACCTAAAGTATGTTGACGGAAAATCGCCTAATGTTTGGTATGAAAATATTTCAGTTTTCGTGGTAATACATTCGTGTTTTTCAGATGAATCGTATTGGAAAAATGACATTTTTTTACTTTATTTCAGGCATGAATGCTGCTTTATGTTGTCGACTATGGCTACTGTCACCTCTGGCATCATATCTCCAAATTCATACGGCTTAAACCCAGGTAAATTGATTACAATTTCAATATCGCCACATATTAGTGCTGCATTTTTTATATTTTCAGGATGTGTAATATATGTAAAATATGTTTAATGTTTTTATAAACGTATAACCCGCTTTGTTTGTCAAAGTTTCCATATAAAATCTCAAACGCGCTTGAAACGCCCGCGGTTATGTCTATAATAAACAAAAACAAAATATTTCCCAAATATCTGGCATTTGCGATTCCGAGAAGTAAAAATTTAATTGTGGACAGTCTGCTTCCCAAATTCTTGCAACTTTTTATTAAATTTTGTTAAAACCATGCACGTTCCTCGCCGCCGTATTCATTTGCAGAAATATTTAGACAAAAACTATACCAGACTCAAGTGAATTTTTGACAGATAGAAAAAAAACTGATGATACGCGTTTCCAGCCAACTTGCCGAGATACTGAGATATTCGGTGTGTAAACATAATTTTTATTGTAAAACGAGTCCTGTAAAGTAATTATTTAGTGGAAAAAATTACACTGCTATTAAAACGGAATAATAGATATTCTACACTTTGTTAACTTTGTGGAATTTCCCAAGATTTATATGGATACTACCTAATATTTTAATCAATTATTAGAAAAACCAATTCTGTACCTATATGAATGATAATCTGAAGGGTTTTAGAAGTCTTGTATTTAAGAAATAAATACAAAGTCAATCAGCCATCACGGTGATCATACAAGTAGTACTTAGTAACAATTTCTTTTTAAGCGTGAACTTTTAACACTGTACATATTGTTTTTATCACTAATTGACGTAATGGGGTATCCCTAATATGGCTCTAGTAGATGCAAAGTTCAGATATTTTTATAAAATACCATATTATAGTAGGTAAGAGTGAGAAGTCATCTTTAAACTATATTAGAAATTAATGAATAAATAACGGGAAGTCCAAGTTGTGTGAATCAAGCAAAAAACGCTGTGTTATTATCAACAATCTCCAAAATTCTATTATAGATTTCTTTTCCTGCAAAGTCTCATTGAAAAAGGCGACAGATATACTCAAAAAGCAAATCAACAGTGATTTAATTTATTTTTTCAACTCCCTTACAGAAATAGGTGCTAGATTTTACAAGCTAAACATTCCAGCACTAATTTCTTGCAAATTACTTGAAAATCGACTCAATTCACCGCTTACATTTTTCAAAATTCAAAATAAGTACATTGAAAGTAAGTAAATATGGTAACACAATATGTTATACAGGACTTCTTCATTAGTTTAAATACACTAGGCAGATTTAGAATGTGACATTTCAGTTTTACAGTTTTCAGTCTAATCTGCCAGATAGTTATTTGGAACTTAATGGGAGGTGAAAATTCTAAACCTAAATACAATACTCAGACCAGAATACAAGTACCTAGACCAGTTTTTTTAATAACCGGATACCCTGCAATAATTGGCCGGCGGATGATTATCTTCTTGGTTGGTTTACAAGAAAGTACCTATTTCTATCAGATGTCAATCATACGCCAATATAATCGCCCTGTATTTCGAACAGAATCACAAAATGACTGTGAAAACAGCTGCAAACGCTACAGCCACCCCAACTTCACACCTCATTAACATATCAGCAACACTCTACCAAGCCATTGTTACAAATTTTTCCTTTTTTTTGCCTTTGACAAACATTCACTAAATTCACACCCTACCCTATGTGCCTTGGAAAATGAAAGTTTTCCAAGGCGTTTCCACGCTAAGTTCACTTATAGCACGCTTAAACATTATTATAAAAATAGCCAAAATGTAGAGGTTCATCATATCCCTCCTCATGTCCATGTCACCCCCCGTAATCCTGGGATGCCCTGATAACATGTCTATTCGATGCAAAATGTTCCAACCTACACAACGACATCAACATCACCAACTAACCTACATCAATTTTCAATACCTTGAAGACTATTCTGGATGAGATTTTCTATTCCAATAGGTTGCCGTATATATGTACTTTTGTATCATCAGCATAAAAAGTGTAGGGAACGGGACTCAAAACTGATCCTTGAAGTACATCCGAGGAGTAAATATGTATTATATATTATTATTGTTAATGACAATTGCTAAACCAATTTATTCACACATACTATTCATAAAGTTACTATCAATGTCTCATGTAACTCTAACAGCCTAGCAAAACGATTTTTGGGTAATAAGATGCGGACTTTTTCAATATGAGAAAATACGTAGTGTTTCATTTAAATATAATTACTTGTCTATAATCATCTTTTGAAATAAGTAGGCATTAAAGTAGATACACGCTTTGTTTAAGCCTAAAAATGTACAGTGTCTCCTGGTTAAAATAGCAAAATTACTACTCGTATACTCATACTTTGAAATTCCCCAACCCTATTCGAAAATGATATTTAAAAATAATTGATTGGTAGTGGGTCAAAATACCATAGAAACCCAGTATTTTGACGGAACATGTTTAACGTATATTCAGCTATTTATCCGTACTATTATTGTTTACTTATGATTTTAACAAAATTCATGTGCCAGCATAATTTATGCTTTTTAAATATAAGCGTTAACCAAATGTTGTTTTACTAGAAATTACCTGCTATTTTTTGAAATATTTATATAGTAATTATATCCGTGTACGGTAAATTATGGACTTTTTAATTTTGTAAACAAATCTGTTGCGTAAAATTGTTTAAACTGAATTAAAATGCTTAAAAACCTGCGTTTTGAACCGTTACTGTGAACGCAATGTTTGCTCGTTCATTATTTTTAACATACTTAATGATTTTAAATGTCCACAGTGGCACACGGGTAAGTGTATTTTCGGATAGGAAGAAAGCCATAAAATATCTATTACAAAGCTAAAACTTTTGTACAAGATATGTGGGTATTAAATTTAGTCAGTAATCGCTCAGACCAACTCTAAAGGTACGTACAGACACGCAACAGAACTTCGTGCCGTAACACCGTCACGCGGCAAGTTTGGACGGGACAGCGTAACACCATAACATAGTGGTAACATCAAGGTGTCACATCAGTTGTGTGTATTTCGTTATCGCATCAAAGGAATGATACGCGCGGATGTTACACTACTTGTTTGCATCTCTCTGCACAGCTCTGCGTAACAGTCGCGATTTATTTTCCGTTTTATTTTCATATTTAGAATTATTTGCTATGGAGTGGACAGAAGAATCTACCGTTGATTTTATAAACAATTTTATCGCTATAAAGAAATTTTGTTTTATACAAAAAAAACGAAATATTATAACATAACAGAAAATGTTTCTCCAAGAAAGCAATATTAATTCTTCTGAGATGGAACGACAGTATGTACGAAGTTCTGTCGTATGTCTACCCACCTTTTAGTTTTAATTGGCGGAACTTATAGGTGTACCTATAAGTTCACATTTTTATATGTATTTTCCTTTTAACATTGCAGAACTTGTATTGTGGTTTCATATTTGTCTATATAGGGTGTTTAAAAATTCAATACCATCCGTTCACATGATTGGCATCATGAATGTTAGAAATGGTGAGAAACACACCCCAGTGCCATCTTTGGATCTTTGCTACTATCCGTCTGAGAATTATAGTCAAATTGACAGACAGATAGTGGAGATGGCGGAGTAATGCAACGCTAATCGGGGCACATTGCCCGATTGGCACATTATTTAACTGTTTATATCTTTCTTTATATAAGAATCAAGCCACAAAGTTGACTAAGAGATAAATTATTAATGAAATTATCAAATATTATGGTTCAATAAAGTTTTTAATTTTTATTGTTATGCACCCCCGCAACATTGAATTACAACGGCATATCTTCATATAACCTCAATTAATTTATAATTATTATATAGCCTTTTTATTAAAATTCAATACAAGTAAGTGAGCAAAAATAATTATTTTTAATGTAATGTAGATGCTTGTTAAATATTTCATGATTTAAAAGATATAGATAACACTATTAAAAAGAAAAATGTATTAAACACAATAAGTTGAGGTTATATGAAGATATGCCGTTGTAATTCAATGTTAGGGGGTGCATATTATACGCAAAGTAGTTGTTTTCGACATATCTTAAAAATAATAAAACTATTCCTTTGAATACCTAGAATTTTAGGTAACGAGGAAAATTAAAAACTTTATTGAGCCATAATATTTGATAATTTTCATTAATAAACTTATCTCAGCTAACTTTTTGGATTAATTCCTATATAAAGAAAGATATAAAATCCTGTACGTTTAAGTAGTCGGACCTTAGATTTTTCTTATGAATATTTTTAATTTCAGATGCTATCAAAATGGCAACGGAAAATGTCGACGACTACTCTCGCTACCACACCTCGGAACCTTTCGACTCAAATGCAAATTCAAGCGATTCGGATCAAGACAACTACGTAGCGTCCCCAAAAGATGAACTGCCAAAACGGAACAAACGCAAGAACTTCAAACCCCGGTGTTCGAATGTTAACTACTCAGATAATGAGTACTCCTACAACACCGAAGCTCTAAACCTGAGCGAGTACAATGAAAATAACAACGTTAACAACAACGTGCGCCGGAGGAAAACGTTAGCTACGAGGAAGGTAGTGGTGGACCCCCGATTTAGTCCCATGGACTTGAGTAAAAACAACGAGAGCGACTCTAACAGCGATTCGGAGTTTAACGAAAACTTCCCGAATTCTGAAAACGACGACAACGAGAACAGCAACAGCGAGAACGATTCAAAGATACCTCAGAGCTTTTCCATTCATAACTTGTCGAAGCCGCACGTATCGGACTTTCCGCAGGCGCCACAGAATCTGAGTCAAGATCAAGTGAGCGAGATGAGGCAGTACGCCATGAATACCATGAGGGAATTGCTAGGAATTTACGGTTTGACGTCGGAGGTGGCCGAGAGTATATCGAGGCAACTGCCTATGGCTGCGTTCGCCACCGGTAAGTTTTAACACTTTTTAAGCTTTTATGCAGCTGTAACAATAAACAGTAAATATGAGCTTTATTCGAACAAATAGTTACATTTTATTGTAGGCATTGCAGGAAATTATTGAATTAAATAGCTTATCACTTATCACGACTGCCGTTTAGTGGCCAGTTTAGTGTAAAAAAGTGTGACCAAAAATTAATATTAACACTTGTATCAAAATTAAATCCTTTTAGTATTAGTATTAACAATTAGATAAGAGCTGAGGGTAAAACCCTATTAAGCTCAAAATATAAATATTATTCAAATATACATATATATTTACAGGGTGTTACATTTTATCCTTTGATGATTTTTGAAAAAGCGCTTTGTTGCGAAAATATAGGGCGAAAAAAATTTTCAACAAATCCAATTTTGGTATTTTTCACATTATTAATGTACCTAGGTGAAATAAAAGTACTAAACTTGACGTATCAAGTAAAAGACATGTAAGAAAAAGGACCTATTTTTTCTTACCAACATCCCGTGATACTTCGGAGTGATTATTTTGTATGTTTTTGTATGTTGTGTTTTTGGAGTTTGTATGTGTCGCATTTGTTAAGATTGATTGACGTTTGGCTAGTTGACGTGTAAACGGTTGTTAGTGAAGTCCTTTATCATGGCTCGCTATACGAATGGCGAGATGGCTGACATGCATTTTATTTATGGACTAGCTGATGGAAATGCATTAGAATCTAGGCGACTGTACATTGAACGATTTCCTAACCATATTGCTCCCGATAGAAAAATCAAAAGTATTCATCAACGTCTTCGAAAAACGGGAACATTAAAGCGAAGTGGGGGACCAGGAAGGCCAAGGACTTAACCTCCCCGGACTTAAACCCCCTGGATTATTTCCTATGGGGCCATCTAAAGTCATTGGTTTATACTAGGCCAGTGGAAGATGTGGACGATTTAAGAGATCGGATAATTGCTGGGTGTACCTCAATAAGAAACGACCCTGGTGTTTTTGAAAGAGTTCGGGAGTCTATGAGAAGATTGGATGATTGCATCCGAGCTGGAGGTAGCCATTTTGAACAATTCTTGTAGGTTCAGAAATGTTGCATGTAATTTTTAGTAATAAATTGTTATTTGTTGAAAATTTTTTTCGCCCTATATCTTCGCAACAAAGCGCTTTTTCAAAAATCATCAAAGGATAAAATATCCTTATAATAGTCCAAGGAATAAACTCCTGAATTTTTGCCGCATGTTTAACTAACACCCTGTAGGTATACCTATATATACATACGATGTACGACATTATTAATAATAGTGATAGTACACAAATATAAAAGTAAAAGGTAAACAATTCCAGTGCAGAGCTAAAGAGAAAAAATAATATTAAAAAAAGAATATAAAACTTATACCTACACAGAATATAAGATGAAAAATATTGGTAACCAAAAACTACATACTACAAAGTAAAAACTAAAAATTTTTCAAATTTTACTGTCTTCTATTATTGTAAGCATCAATCAATCTCTGTTACTGATGAAGAATTATCTGCATTTAGTGTTGTAATTCGCATACTGAAGTTTATGACGGTGGCATCTAAGTCTTTCATCATTATTTAACGAAAATATACGAAATACATCTAAGGAGAACGTGTTATTTAAGACTCTATAGGTTGTAATAAGGTTTCCTCGAGTCAATATTTCTCTAACTGTGGGCAAACCAAATATATTAAGTCTTTCAGTATAAGATGGGCTTTGGAGTCCGTAAGAATCGCGTGGCTTTTCGTTGAACATTTTCAATGACATTTTTACATGACGACCAGACAGCAGAATCAAATTCGAGAGTAGGTCTGATGTACGTTTTATACACAGCACAGGCGCAGTACATGACGAGGGACGATTAAACACTTTTTTAAATATGTAAACTGCCTTTTTACAAGACTGCAGTATATGATTGATCAGACCAAGTTAAATTTTCAGTTATTAATACCCCCAAGATCACGTTGGAAGGACACAGTTTTTAAGATACTAACCGTTTAATGTATAATTCACTTCTGGATTTTTCTTTCTCATGTGAAGCACAGCACATTTAGAGATATTTAATGCTATGAGCCAATCATCACACCAATCGGAAATATTATTACGGAAATACTTGATTGATGACTGGCACACAACTTGATATTGTTAGTACCTATTTGATGTCTTTCCTAATATGGATCGCACGATAGGTACTATAGCACTAGTATTTAGAGAAAATGAATTTGGATACTGTTAGTTTATATTGCAATAAGGCTTATCTCACAAAAATAAAAAATATATTACAGCTCTAAGCACAAAAAAATTATGAAATTTTTCATCCAGATATTCAACTTATTTCTTTGGTTTTTTTTTTGTACAAGTTTCGATATGGAATGTACAAATTGAATAACATATCTATTGAGTAGATATCCTATTGCTGAATACACAAAATGGTAAATCCTAACCGAGTAAAGTGTTTATCCGCAATTGTGCGAACCAGCAAAATATGTATGATTAAATAAATGTCTGTGTGCTTATTTTGCTCCATTCCGGATAACGATGGTAAACAGGTGGTCACTGTATTTTCAAGGGGCGTCATAAAATGCACAGAGCGTCACTGTAGAAATAAACCCAATTATTCTAGTGCAAATTAAGAATTTTTGTAGGTAACTGTTTATTTATCTATACTATCAAAGTTTATAGTATATTTTTAAACTTTGGATATACTATAGGCGTTAAAAATGTGTTTGAGTCATAGAAATTATAAAAAATAGAGAATGGTTTTATGGAGGCAGAAAATGGCCATCCTATGGAGAAAGTGTAACTCTAGCAACTTTGGTTTTCTGTATCGATAGCTCTGGTCACACTAGCATCTAGCTTCGCATTAGTCGCCGGGTGGGAAATTAAAAAATTAAGTAATTTTACATTTGACCTAGATTATTTGCAACCACTTGGAATTTTTGTCATAATATTCACCCATTCGTAATTTTTAGCTAGGAATATGCTAAATAAATACCAAATGGCCGGTTACATTACATTATTATTAATAGTAGAATAATCCTTACCAAAATTTTGGACAAATTGAAGTCTTTAAACCGAAATTTGCACAAAATCGTTTTATTACCCAAAGACCATTTATCTCACTATAAACTAAAATAAAACAGTTGTTCAGGGAACACAATAAAATATAAAGTAAGGTAATATTTATAAAAAAACGGTAAGAACAACAAATACACAATTAACACAGGCTGACAGCTGACAGAAGAGGTCGGTGGAGCTTCGTAAAAAGTTTTCTAAGGATTAGATGTGGGGGATCTTGATAAAATCAATAGACCCTATAAATAGCAAAACTGGATAATTCAAAATTCAGTCCAGGTCAATTAAAAAGCAGAAGTCAAGCTCTAAACTTTCTTAATTCTTTCACATTTAATACATATAGATCTCTTGATTAAGAAATAATGCACTGCCACCACATGAGTATAAAGAACACCTAAAGGGCCCTACACACTTGCAGGCGGCCTGCACAGATCTTAACTGTGCAGACCGCCAGAGAAGCTTCCACACATTTTACGATAATTGTGATTTTATTAGTTGTGAGAATATTCTTATAGCGCGTCTTGTTAGTTTACTTTAAATAAAATGAATTGTGAAGTGTTGCTACTTACGACAGTATCTTTAGTGGCGGAAGCATCTATTTCGAGCATTTTTTGAATAAGTATTTCATATGCAGCTGCTTTTTTGTGCATGTCCATATATTCTTTAGATTTCACCTTCCAAAGACAGGGGTGAGCTCTATACATTTCAATAAACTCTGTCACAAATACCTCCTGTTTATTTTCTTCAGACATGGTCCTTTTATTAAAACTTTCAAGGCGAACTGAAGGAAATGGATAAATGATGGTATTTACATCCACACTCTCAGTTTTTGCGTGTCTGTGCAGGCAAATTTCAAGCGCGGAAAGAAATCTATCCGGCCGTAAAATTTGCCTTTACAGGCGGCCTGATTTACCTACACACAGTTTGGCCTGCGCAGATCTAATCTGTACAGGCCTCCAGAACGATGGCCTGTGTGGTGTATAGGACCCTTAACACCAATCAACACACATTTGTTCCGACCCATTTCGGTCTCCTCAATTCCGTACGGGTCTCATAGTGACAACACACAAATACAGAAGAAAAACTTAAATACTTTATTAAAATATTAAACGCCCGGTTTATTTTAACGTTTCAAGTAGTCATCTCCTGAATTTTGTACATCTACTCCAAAAGTGCACCCTGTATACATACAAATGCGAATACATTTGAGACTTATAAAACCAAGAGATTTTCAAACAGATTACTTATTGCGCAAATTCACCTAGCTAATTTCATACAAGGCTATATTTAATACCATTTCATTTTTCTATGCTATGGTCAAGTTCAACGCCATTTTCCTTTATTATAGCATGATAAGTAAAAATGTTAAGGTGTGGCTAATACAAGACTTCTGTTTCTGTTTTGGGGTCAGTTTCTTACTACTAGTTTACGGACAGAAATATCAAGATAATGGAACAATAAGCCAGAGAATATAGATTGTTTTGAATCAATGCGAAATGCAAAAACTGTTATCAAAATATATATTTTTAATTCCAAGTATTTATAATACCTACGTAAAAAACAAGACAACTGAATTCTTAATACCTAATTAGATTTCTTTGTACATTAATCTTAAGTTCTTAAGTTTTCTTCTTCTTCTTCTTAAGTTTTAATTTATTTTTCTCATTCAAAACGTCAGTAGCTACAAAAAAAAGTGAGTTACCTTCTTCAGCGAGTACGTATTTTTTAAGAGGTGGAGTTGATTTTAACAAACCATAGCAATAAGAATGCTAGAAAATCATTTCAAAAAATGATTCAAGAAAAAATACTTCAAAGGATTTTAGTCAAGAAAACATAAATGGATTATAAAATGCAGATTTATTTTCAAGAACCAGCAACTTTCCTTACTATTTCATACATAATATCTCTTGGTGTTTGTTTTGTTAGTATTTGTTTTGTTGGTATTTGTTTTGGGTTTGACGTTTGTATGGTTGATTGAATTGGATTTAATGAAATTGAAGTCCCAGCAATTTAAAAAAATCTATTTTACATTAACGCTTTGGAATAACATTTTAACCATTGGTTGGAATAAAGCTTTTTATTTCAAATAAAATATTTTGTATCCTGTAAATACCAATTACTTATAACGAAATTAAAAAAGGCATAGGAAACAAATACCTTACTGCTTGCCAGAGGGCATGAAATAAACTGCGATTATTGCATACCTACTTTCATTGTCTCCTGTTTGTTTACTTCACCTCATACCGGATATCAGTACAACGTTATTTCGTCAACTTTTCAACGAATTAATGGATGCGTATATCAGATGTTCAGAAACAAGCGACTGTAATGATTTCAATTGTTTCTAAGTGGTTAACTCAAACCGTCCTTTTTGTCTTCCTCCAGCCCATGTCCCTTTCCCACGATAATAAATACCGAAAATCTACCTCGGTCCTCTATTAATTTTTGCAAGATCTTAACCGATCCTTCTAATCCTTTTCCAGCGCAAGTTTTTTGTATTCTTCTGGTTTTTTATGAGGTGAAGTGGTACAGAAAGCTGCATTAAACTTTAGGGTCAATATTGTATAAAGGTTAAACGATTTTTTACGCCTTTTTAAACTTTTTGTTAGGGGCCCAGGTAATACGATAGGGGTCGCAAAAAAAACAGTCGTGTGTGCGAATTCTGTTATTGATCCGAATTAATAAATGGTTGGGATTACAAAAATTGGATATGATAGTTCTGACAGTTCTGGATTTCTTTTGTGATGGTATCTTTAGTAAGATGGTGTAGATAGACTGCTGCAGTATAGTCATGTCGTAACGCATAGCATAGCCATTTGTTGATTGTTGATAGATAATAATAATAGATGCTGATAAAAATATTTTATCAATTAAAAACCATACTTACGATGAAAATACCAAAAGGGTCGCGCAATAGTAAAAAAAGGTATTTCACCGTTTAATTTATAATAGAATATTAATTAAAGGTTTGAATAATAACAATATTTTTCTGTCATTTTATTTGGGTATTTACTGTGGGAATTTCTTTGCGATTTATAAAATTTATGGTTTTGGGAAAAATTGCAAATCTATGGAAATAACATTGAACGTATTTAAAATAAATAAAATTAGAATATGTAATAAGCAATAATAGTGCAAGATTATATCTGAAAACTAGGTTTTTTAATTTTTAAGCTTAGTTGTTTATGGACAGGGTGTTTTTTAATTTGTTTTAAGTTCATTTATATCATTTTTATTGGCTTTTGAAACAAGGTATGATGTGTACAAGGTTTTCACAAGTGTGTATCTCGGAGAAAAGATTTTATATTTTGACACCTATATAGGGTGTCCCAAAATTAGTGTGCAATATTTTACCGCTGTTTTCTATAGTTAAAAGGCGACTTTTTCTTCATATAAGCATGGGTCAAAAAATACTTCCTTAAAATTTCAAAGTCGATTTGATATCAAAACAATGCATTTTATCGATATTCAACAAGCAGAGTACCTTTTTCAGTTAGAAAACTCTCAAATTTCATATTTTAATGACAAAACCAAACCAAATGTACCTTTTTTCAGTTAAAAAATATTAAAATTTCATATTTTCTAATCAAAAGTTGAAAAAGTCAAAGCACAAAAAAGTTGGGGTAATATTTGCCCACTCCTCCCCCATTTGGAATGGGGGAGTTCAAATTTTAAAATTTTATTTACAGTAGCGGAGTCATCGGATTCATCATACAAGACTTAGGCAGGTTACCAAATTTGATAAATTTATCTCAACTTGTTTGGGAGTTATTTAGAGAAAATTAGGGATGCCGACGGGTACCCGATAACGACTCGCTACCCGGTTCCCATTTTAGGAACCTATAACCCGATAAAAACCCGATAATCCGTTAAATACCCAATAACCCTCTAAGGACCTGCACTCGGTCGTCCTCTATGTCACTCATATTCATATGACAACTTGTTTTTTTTTTTGCGGTTTTGCGTTGGCGCAGGTTTGGGGGTATAAAATATTATATGAATTAGAAAATATTTGCTATGTTGAATGCTATGGGTTGATATCGCGTAATAGATAAATAGCGGGTAACGGGTAAATAACGGTTAACGGGTAAATAACGAGTAACGGGTAAATAACGGGTAACGGGTAATTAACGGGTATACCGGGTTCTTAATGGGTAGCGGGTAAATACCGGGTATTGAAAACGGGTACCCGGGTAGTAAAATTAACGGGTATCGGTATCCCTAGAAAAAATCAGCACTAATCCCCCTTTAAGGGGCTGTAGCCCCCATAGAAAGATTTATTTGACTGAAGAAATAGTTCCCTTTTTAACCATGAACGCACTGGTAAAATATTGCACACTAATTTCGGGACACCCTGTACAGAAGATGTACCATTGACTTGATGGATCTGTAACACTATATTTCCTGCTAGAACTATAGAGGTCTGTTCAATTGACCGACATGACCAGATACCCATATAATAGCTAAATAACGGTTAATATGGTAGTACTATTATTACTATTTTCCACTAATTGTTAGTAATATGTAATAAAATCTGATGCTTACACTATTCAGTTTTTATTATTTACTGTACCGTTTTTAAAGAACGGTAAAAAATGTTTAAGAACTAATAAAGATACATACAATAATTGTTTCCTGTAATTGCCTTGCAAAATATTGGACTGACCAAATATTTTGATACAAAAATAAATTTTGAAACAAGAGTGACACTTAAATATGGTATAAAATAAACCTATAATTTCGGTGTATGTTTGCCTAGAAACAAAATGAATTTTCCATAATGCCTTAAACAGGTTGTCTTGTACAAATAATAAAAATTGTTCTTAACTTAAAAAATAAAAGCCTGTTTAATGATATAAATCGTTCTTAAGGCAAATACGAAGGATTTTACGATAATCATATAATACATTTTAGGACAAATTATGAGATGATCAATTATTTATCTTCTATAATAAATTATCTACATACTATTATCGGGCGGAACCCACGATATTCTACAAGAACACGTTTTTTTTTTTTTTGTTAAATTCAAACATTTTAACACATAAATAAATTTAAACAAATCAACGGTAATTTCAGTAGACAAATGAAGGCTGTTAAAAAACCTGACAATCACTGCTTAAAACATACCAGATAGGAGATTACAGAAACCGGATTTTAATACGAAAGAATTTGATTTTATTTGGGATAAAATCTCATAAATAATTTAAGAACAAATTATGCACGGAGCTTTCACTAAAATATTTCACTAAGAGAATATTATCCGCACATGTATACGCTTTAAAGGAATCAGTACAACATTCTACCGTTTGATTTTCGTTCTGATACACATTATTAAGTACTGGTATATATTTAACATAGTTGTGTGGTTCACACTCTTTTTGTATGCCTAATAGCGCGCACAGGCTTCAAAAGCTTTCTCAAGTGTTTATTAATTATTTAAAATTTTTCAAGTGGGTCTCTGATCAAAAGCAGACTAGAAGGCAGCTTGAAATCCAGAGAAATATTCCAAAGATGTTTACTTAAAAGTTTAATATGAGAACTCGAGAAATGTGTGATTAACTGCGAGGAAAAAAGCCATGAAATAAGACGAGGTTTGAAAACATATGTACAACAACTTGATTCTGACGGCATTAAATTATTTAAATCGTATAGAATTACAAAATTATTCGTTATAAAACGAATGTATATTTTTTATATAAGTTCACGTAATTTTTTTGTTGTAAACCGATAAGATTTCCACTTTGGTAGTTTGTCTATCTGTTCACTGATCAGAGACCATCAGCTTTTGATATAATATTCCACTGATATAATGGTTTTTCAGTTGTTGACAGGTATCATGTTGAATGACATTCTGTCATTCCCGTAATGAAATATTCATTGAGAGCGACAAAGTGGACAATATGCCGAATGTCCTAAACATCATTTTTGCGCGTATTCCGTATACAGGGTGCCCAAGATAATGTGACATATTTTAAAGGCTTATAACTTCAAGGAAAAATGAGATAGCGACGAGCGGTTTTCACTGATCAAAATTGTGTTCATTTTTAAATAGAACACCCTGTAGATTATATTACCATTGGATAGAGACAATTTTCCTCTTTTCAAAAATGTATAGATGGAGAGAGTTATTCCAAAAAATAAAGGAGTTATTTCAAGTTACCACCAGCCCTTTTCAATAGCCGCATTTTATTTCTTTTACATTGTCAGTACAGAATAACGGTATGCATCAAAGGATAGATAGATAGAGCCGGACCAATAGAATGGCCTCCACATTCTTCCGAACTAACGGTACTTGATTTTTCATATGGGGTTATGTCAAAGGTCGTTGTTATAGTCCTGTTGTACAAAATATAAAACAACTAAAACATAACATAACTAACGTTTTTCAGGCCATAACACCGGAAATGTTAGAACTTACGTTCAACAATATGCAGTTTAGATTTCAAAAGTGTATTGAAGAAACCGGTGGGCACATTTAGCAATATAACCTCAAACATAAAGATGTACAATACAATATATTTGTACAATTGGTGTTTTTGTTTCAATAACTCAGTAATTTATGCTGAAATGTAATTTGTATAAATTTGTATTAAATTAGTTCTTTTCTTAATAATAGCTTTAGTTGATGCATACCGTTATTCTGTACTGACAGTTAAAATAAATAAAATGCAATCTTTCAAAAAAATGATGATCTATTGAGAAGGGCTGGTGTGTAAATTGAAAAAACTGCCTTATTTTTTGGTATAACTCTATCAAACTATGTATATATTTTTGAAAAGAGGAAAAGTGTTTCTATCGGATAGTAATATAATCTGCAGGGTGTTCCATTTAAAAAATGATCACAATTTTGAATTAAAAAGTGTCAATTTTTTCAAGCACCCGTAGAAGTAAAACAAACTAGTTTCAATGACAAAAAAACTTTTTATAAAATTAAGAGCACTAGTGAAAACTGCTCGTCGCTATCTCATTTTGCCTTGAAGTTATAAACCTTTCAAATGTGCCACATTATCTTGGGACACCCTGTACTATATATTATATTTTCTACGATCGTTGTTTAAAGTATTTGGTATATTATTGTTGGTATATACAAAAGACGGTATATCACGAATGAATTGATATAGATATTAATATAATATGTATATTATATCTATAATAGTAAGAGAGTTATAAACAGTCATTTCTTTTGTTCTTTAGTTTATATCTCGCTTACCATTAAAAATAAATCTATTAAACACTTTATAAATAAGTTGCCCCTATATCAATAAATATGTCGAAATATACAAGATTTTCATTTAAAAAACCAAAACTCTGTTATTTATTGACCATTCCTTTAAAGAAAAAAAATAACAACAATAAAAAGTACAGTGTAAAAAAAATATTTTTACTCTGTACTTTTAGAGTACAGTATTAGCTACAATAGCAGTTCCATTTCGATATATTTTTCACTTTTAATGGATCTTCTTTTATTTTCAGTTACGCTCTTGTTATATTTTTTTAATATTCTGTTAAAAACTAATGATTTAAAAGTTTAAATTAGATATAATGACCAGTTAGATCAGTGGATTTGAATCCTGTTGAATTTTACTTGGAAAAATATGAAGTTCTAGCTCTTTAGAGAGGATGCATAAGAAAGAAGTTGTTACCCTAAATGTTAAAAGATAAATTATATTCGTTGGAAAGTTAGCTGGAATAATCGGGAGGGTTAGGGGTTAGTGAAACCCCTTCATTGCAAGCAGTCTTAATATTAATATTCTTTACTATATATTTAAATTATCATATCCGGCGGGATATTTAAATGAGTTATTAAAATTTAGAATACGTCACAAAATATATATGAACCCTTTTTTATTTAGTTGATTAGGAAATTCCACTTTAGTTCCTGAACGAACTCTTATATGAACCAGCAAACAAAATATTTAAGAATTAAACTAAACTATAGTAGCCGTAATGTTTCCTTAGCTGAAACCAGTTATATGAAATAAAGTCGTTTAATTTAGAACAAAGAACCTTTGTAAATTAACCACGTGATGAAAAGAAATAGAGCTGTTGTTTTGTATAAGCGAAATTGTTTAAATAAGATATGTGCCAGAGCTGTGGAAGCATATAAATCCTGAGATATTGCGTAATTTTCTCTGAATTATTACAGTCTTACATTCCGTGTTCTGTACCATTGTGTTATGATAGAAAATTTATTGATATGGGTATTTAATGATACATGGTGAAACAATAATTCATTTTAAATCAACCACGCCAATAAAAATGTGTATCACAGTGGCTATTAGGTACATTTTTTTAGCAAGTAACCTCAAGCTTTATGGTAAATTCTTATATTTCAAAGGCACATGATATACATTAGTTTTGTTTAAAAAATCAAGTCATTCCGGAATATCATTTCTTTGTTGTTTTATTTTTTTCGTAACGCTGCGTCACTGATGATATTAACTTTATCAGCAAAATTCTGATGTTTTGAAAAAAAACGACCAAACTTAAAATCTTATTTTTCAAACTGGCGTATACTTTGGAAAAACTAAAATGATTATTTGTTTTTAGGGGTAGATTTAAGAATTTTCACAGCCTTCCTGGTAGCAACTTAACTTTTTTTATTTTACGCTAAACAAGTGCAATTTCTTGGCATTTTGCGTTTTTATAAATATTTTTATCTTTAATAGTTCAATAATAAAGTATGTTATACAAATTAATGAAAAGCGAACAATTAGAATTAATGATTTCTTACAGGTAATTTGACTGTGATTTATTGTTGTGACAACCAAACATTGTTTACCAAAACAGTTTGGTGGCGAATAAATATCGTTATTTTTATTAATTGCTCAAACAATATATTTAATTCAAGATGGAAGCAGACTGCGTAATACAGCCTTCTTTTGGAAGTACCAGAAACTATGCTTAGATTCTGTCGCAAGATTTTAACAAACAGGAAGCTACGACAAAAAGATTGGGTCTGGTAAAGGATAATGAATGGACCAGAAGACAAATCCATATGGGTGTCCGTTTTAATAAATAAGTTTTAACTGCGAGATAAGAACCAAATTAAAAAATCCCACTAGATGCCACGCAAACGTGGATACGATCAACCAGTTAATCACAAATATGGAATTGTACATTCCGGCATCTAAACCACTATTAACCCCATAATATCGTATTACTCGTTTGAATTTTGCGCGTCACTCTCAACCACTGTATCGAACAATGAAGACTTATTCCTTTTCACTAATGGGTCTAGATTTTCT
Organism: Pogonocherus hispidulus; assembly: GCA_963924545.1. Taxonomy (NCBI): domain Eukaryota; kingdom Metazoa; phylum Arthropoda; class Insecta; order Coleoptera; family Cerambycidae; genus Pogonocherus; species Pogonocherus hispidulus. The sequence continues at coordinate 35,564,423 of OZ004697.1, read as the reverse complement.
CCCATTTCTTGTTCTGGCGGATGCACCCATTTTTAGAGAGAACCAGGCTAGACAAAATTTGGCTTCCAACAGCGATTCTAGACCTCTAAAAGTAGTACATAATAGGTCTTGAGGTGAATGATATCGTCTTCTTAATCGGCTACAGACACTACTCTTTCTATGGTTCACCCTATCGGTTTGGGCTCGGAATTTTTAATATTTAAGTGATCGAATAGTCGTTTCTTATTTGATTCGAATATTTGAATTCAAATATTCGAATATTCCAATAATCAATTATATTATATTATTCGAATAGTCGACTACTTAAATACCGAAAAAGTCGTTTTAAAATTTAAAACGACTTTTATACGACTTACATATAGTCGACAATATAGATATTTAAAATTTAAATATCTATATTGTCGAAAAATAATATTATTTAGAATAAATAGTGCATTGTGTCAAATAAATTCAGATAACAAAACAATAATTCTATTAAATCATTTAAAAATTGGAGAACTCTGTAACAAATAAAAACTCTAACAAAAGATTATTTTTTTATTAACTGCGAAAAAAGAAACACTTCGTACAGAACTAATATAAAATTTAATAATAACGAACGAAAACAAAAGTTAAAAATTGCTATACTAAAAACTACGGAGGAAGTGGAGGAACTACAAATTAACATTAAGAAAACAAATTTTTTTAACATTGTCAGATTTTAGGGAGCCTCGTTTTGCATTAACAATATTACCAGCATTAGAAAAGCTCGTGTATGATAAACACGAATATTCGTACATTTGAATAGTCGAATAGTTAAATAAATAGTTAATTAGTCAAATATTCGAATATTCGAATAGTCGAATTTTCTAACTAAAAAATTTGGATTTGAATAGTCGAATATTCGAATTATTCAAATACAATTCCGAGCCCTAGTTTGGATCGATATCACTGTCATTGTCAAATCACACTGATTTTAACTGGAAATCAGAATCATGCCAAAAAAATCGTAATTTTAAATCTGTAGAGAGGTTAACATATATTATTTATTAATAATATGTAGGAATCTATCAAAGTTATTAGTTTTAATTTTGCTTATTGGTATGTTTTCTTTATTGTTTGCAATAAATATTTTTTATGCATTAATTTATTACACTTAGCTTGATAAAAAATGCTTTATCTTCTAAAGTATTTAAAAAAAGGAATTTGTGAAGAAATTAAGTCACTATTTCCCCTAAAATAAAAGAAGTTCAATTGCTGCTATGGAAGACTAACGAGCTTTAAATTTATACCTAAAAAGCAACTCTAAATTTTGATTTCTCCAAAAAAATGTTTTTTCAAGTATGTTAATCCTAGTGACTTTATATTTAATCCAATACACAGACTTTAAGCTGTTTTTAATATTGCAAATACATTTCCTTTTCTGGCAATAATAGAATAACAACCCCTTCTATTGCAATATCTTGTTTAGCTGGGTCATTTATTGTTTGATTGTATAGGTACTTAGGAGTAAGGAGTGACTATATAATATATACATTTATATAGAAAATCTAGTTATAATGGTAAATTACAGGATAATTTACAGGACCATACTTCAATAACAAATGTATAGTTTTTTTTAAATCCAATAATATTTATTCTCAAATTGTGTTTTAAAATTACTAATCTAAGCATTGATTTAGTATTAAACTCAATCTGTTCTATCCCTTAATGGGAAAATTTAATTAGGTAAAGACAAAATACTTTTTTTCAAGGATGTAAGGAATATCAGAAATTTTATATGACAGGCATGTAACAGTATAGGCGAAATATTTTTCACACACTTCTTAGACCAACCCGCACGGTCTCAAATTACAACCCTTATGTAAAATAAAAAATTCAGTCAGTATTAGACAAAGATTAAAACCTCTCCTACCCCATTTTACATCGTCCGTGTAAAACACAATGGGATGTTACCCGGGCATTAATAAAGGGATAAATTTACCCTTAAACAGGGCAAATATAATGTAAAGATATCATCGTGAATGGTGAAAAATTGTGCAATTTAGCAAAATGATATTTTAACCCCAAATTTCTCATGGCTATCAGGTAAATAACAACATCATTTAGTAATCCCGCTATCATCTTACAAAATAGGGGTAAAAAACTCACCACCTTACTTGCAACCCTTGAGGATAAGGGGTGACGACCCTAAAAAAAGCGAGAAACTGGAATTTCACACAGTAAAAAATGCTAAGCAATCCGAAGGTAGTTTAACAATGGGCCTACGAGGTTTTCAACGGACTTTTGTGGATAAAAACCGATTATTCAGTTTGTTGACTGCAACCCAAGGGATGATATAATGACATTTCGACTCTATTTGTGGTAATTATTCTTAATATGTGGTAAAAGGTGCAATTTATGGAGAAAGGAAAATTTATAGATATCTTTTATTGCTTCTAAAATATTACAAAATGAGACTTTAAACTATCATTATTATTTAAAATGTTTATTCGCATTTCAAGGATGCTATAGTGTTTTTATAATGCTTTATGTTGGACGTTTATTTGACCTTTCTGAAATAAAGTGCTTAGAAATGAAATTCGGAAAAAATCAAATACTTATATGATACATATATTATGTTAGTAGAGGTAAGAAACACCATAGTGCCCTGTTTGCCCTCAAAGAGGGCACTTCGGTATTTCTCTCCACTACTAACATTTACGATACCCATTAGACAATCATGTCGCAACATCGTTCATCGATTCCATTACCTAGGGCACTCTAACGAGCGCATACTAAGCGCAAAACCGGTCAGTGTCTGGTGGTTGGTCACAATGAAGGATGTGGCGACTTCCATGTAGATGCCGGGGTAATGCAATGCCAGTCGGCGTACATTGCCCGTGGAGTAGCTCTTTTCGGCATGTCCTTAAAATACATATTAATTGTTGGCAGTCTGGCAGTTGGCATATTATAGTTGTCTAGTTATGAATATATAGCTTTGGTGATTATTTAACTTAATATTAAACCAGAAGAACTTAAACATTTGTCCAAAAGTCCAATGTACCAATGTCCAAAGAAAAAATAATATACTTTGTATTTAAGTATATTTTTTAACAGTCACCATTATTTTAATTACTTTTTCAATGTCTTCTTTAAAAACTGAATGATTTAACAAGAAGCTCAACCGGTGGCATCGAAATTCTTTTATAGATCTGTATTTGTCAAGAGATAACCGAAATCTTGTTAATTTTTATTCCATATAGAAGTAGCTACCAAGTGGTGATATATCATATTTGGTTCAGAAATCTTTGGAGTATTGTTGGATAAATTCAAAGGACAAAAATCTCGATTCCACTCAGTTACAGGTTTTATTTGCATTCATTCAGTCTACGCCAAAAGTCAAGTTCTGAATAATTTTGCGGTTTTGGACTTTTGGAATCTTCATTAATCTGATTTTTATGATACAGTGTCTCCAAAAATAGTTAAAGAATGTCCAGTCCGTTTCTCTGTAGATCATGTTAAAGTTGAAAATGACTGATCTATGTTATAATTGGCATGTTACACAGATGCATAAAACAGATGTATACTTTCTATATTTAATGATCTCCACACAGAACAACAATTAAAAATTTTTACTACATACTTTAATGCAGTGTAAGGAAACTACGTAGCCTTCTGAAATAGTTATCTTTTGAGTCGATAATCACCTATCAAGTTTAATGGATAGATATAGTTTAAATTCCCTCCGGCTTACTCTAACTGTAAAAAATATAATGCTTATGTATACTTTTTCATATGATTAATTTAAACTTATTTGTTGGAATAGAGGCCGTTACATCTAAAAAATCTACCAGTTTTATATAAAAGGAAATGAAAATAGGAGCGGTCCTGGCAATAATTAGGTATACTTCAGCAAAGATGGTTTTTAGATTGCTTTTTTGTTGATATATGCGCAATAGTTCAACAATTTAACAAGATTTACAAGGTTATTCCAAAAATTACCAAGTCAAATTTCTTGGTTATTATTAAAAAATAATTATTTACCATATTTACATATCGTAGGATAATATAACATTTCTTTAAAAATGTTTACATCAATCATGATGTGTCGTAAGAATCGACAAATTTGGTAATTCTAGCCACCCGTTCATTAGATGTAAATTTAAAACTTTAGCCTCAAATTAATCAGCTTTTGTGGTACTTAAATTCAATTCTTAACCCATTTCTCTGTTATTTCCAAGTAAAATCAATTTCCAAAATATAAATAAAACAAGGCGTTAAAAGGTTAGTCTAGACTAGATTGATTAATATTAATAGTTTTCCGTATATGACTAATATTACAAATAAAAGAATACGCGAGGTACGTTTTCTAACCTTCGTGAATTGTGACCCATTTTCATGCAATTGCACAATTTTGAATGGTTATTCAGAAAAAAATGATAAGAAATTAGTCGTCATTAAACTATATAATTATATGAGAGATTTCCGTCCGCTTTAAAAAATAAAGTCACGTTTCAGAGTTTTGATTTCATTTCGCTCAATATAAACATACACCTAATATACAGAATTGGCTCAAAATTAAATACTATAATACATAATATGTACCTACCAAAGGATATATAGAAAAGGTCAGTGAAAATATGAAATGAACTGATCAAGAAAAATAATATAGATTACATGAACGCATGAAACAAACAACAGGATACTCTTATAGCTATATACAGGGTCATTCACGGTCACCGTCCGTTAGACGTATCTCCAAAACTAATGGGGATATAAATTAGAAATTTTGGCAGATACCATTTTGGCGGGAGATCTATTTTTTTAAATATTTTCGGTTGTGGTTTACTTCCGGTTATATCGGAAGTCTATGTCAACTTGCTTATTTTAAATGAAACACCCTATATCTTTTTGCATTTTCGAAAATAGCATAAAATTATGATTCAAAAATATGTAATATAGCTAAACTACGTATAGATACACTACCATATAGCTAAACCCAGCCGTTTTGGAGATATTTGACATTTTATAAAAAAAATTGACAGGGCAAGGGTTCACGGGAACCTTTATAACTTTTTTCGTTTACAATGGCTTTATCTGATTCTTGACAAAAGATACTATACTTTAAAGTGAAGACAAATTCAATAAGGCTATATCAAATGTTCTATCTATATCTCCCGTTCCATCTTGGGAAATTCAAGTAGCGCAACCATCTTCAAGTCAAATAAACCAAGTCAAATGGAACATCCTGCATTTTTTTTACATCATGTTATTTAGGATTAAATTCTCTCTCTTCCAGTATATTCATTGTAGAAGTTAAAACTACTACTTTGTAAGATGTCTCCATTTTTTCAATTTTAGAAAATTGTTCATAGAAATTGATAGTACCCACGATTATAATATAACTTCAGCAAAGAACATGAGTAAACTATATATAATGCAACTAAAAACAACAAGACTAAAAAAACAAAACTGAAAATAGAACTCAACTATCAAAAATACAGGACTAATATTTGTTATTGTTTCTATGCGACCACATAAATTAAAGTGATTAAAGTCCATTGATCGTGATGGCCACAGCCATGGTCCAGCCATGATCGAATCCATCGATCTTAAATTTAATAATATCTTATTTAGATAGTCATGTTATTTTCATCTGAAGTCACTGGACTGATTATTTCCTTGACACCATTTATTTTTCCAAAATTCAGAAAATTGGATTCGATTCTCCTAAAGTTTATTCCGCCCAGGGTAGCAGCAGAGGAAAGCCCTGGTTGAAAGTTCTACAAGTTCTTCTAATTTTTTTTTTGTCATTCTCCATCAATATAAAATAAGTTTAATATATGTCTTCAGTTGAGTATTCCATTGCAACACACTTCACACAGAGAAATATGGAAGATAACGTTAAAGAATGTGAGCAGAATTTTTATGCAAAATAGAAATATTAATAAAATGATTCGTTTGTTCCAACCTGTCAGTCTAAATCAAGACCCATATACAAAATATAGATATCTAAAAAGTTGTAGTTTTAACCCCTGGATACTGGAAGAAAGAGAATTTAATTTTAAATAACATGATGTTAAGAACTACAGTGTGTTCCATTTGGCTTTAGCAAAGTTTCCGCTACTGGAATTTCCCAAAATGTAACGGGAAATATAAAACATTTGGTATAGCCCTATTGAATTTGTATTTATTCTAAAGAGTAGCACAACTTAGGCTCTTTCGTTTTACCAAGAATCGAATACCTTGCACGTGTCATAAAATGTCAACTGTCAAATGTTACATATTTTGGACTCAGAATTTTATGCTATTTTCGGAAAATATATAAGGTATTTCATTTAAAATAAGCAAGTTGACATAGATTTCAAGTAAAACCAGAAGTAGACCACAACTGAAAATATTTTTAATATAGATCTCCCAAAATGGCATCTGTCAAAATTCCAAATTTATATCCATATTAGTTTTGAAAATAATATGTCTAACAGCCGATCACCCTGAATGACCCTGTATTTATTATATCTTTAGTACGTGGTTTAGTTGATTGTAGATAAAATTGAATATGTGAAATATTCGATTTTTCATTTAAAGAAAACAAACACTATTTGTTTTCCCTATATTTTATTACACATTTAAAACTCATTGCACGAGTATTATACATATAATCACAGCTACCTAGTACCAATAGGTACTGCGGGATTAAAATAAAAAATGGTCTGCATCAGCTGGATTCATAATCTAATCAGCTGTATAACCCTTCCCCTCGAATCGTTTATGGGGCCTGCAATTGTATACGTATACAGTTCGCTCAGTGGGCCATGTTTTAATTGAGAACTTCAAATTTCTGTTTATAACATTATCATAAAAGTCAATGTACTTAACCCAGGAAATCAATAAACTACTAATCTATGGACTCAAGATGGTACGTGTGTGTGGTGAATCATTGAAACAAGGCTAAATAGACAAGAATTTGCCCGAATCGACGCGATTTAACGAATATTTGTGCTACAATGGAAAGTGTCCTACAATCCAATCTCTATGAAGTTTGTGCATTATTTGTTATGTAAAATAAACCCGAACGTATTTTTTAGTTTTGCTACTAAACGGTGTTTTTACTTTGTCATCATGAACCATTATTTTAAGTGGAAAATTAGATGTTTGTTCTGGGGAATTAAATGTTGTTTTCATACCCAAGACACAATTGATCATCCAAATTAACCTTTTACCTTCATAAGCGTAGGTATAATATAAAATAATAAAAGATTATGGTCTGGCTTTGAAACTAGTAGATATTTGATAGTTTTGTTAGTCAAAAAAAAACCTCCAAAATGCACAAAATATATTGTATCATGAACTCTTTAAAATGTTGAACTTTTCCATTACATTTTTTATTCAAGTTGACGTTTCTATACTGCCAAAGAAGAACGGACCTCGCCTGTGCAAATATCTAAACATTCTGTCAATTATTCTTATTATATCACAAGTAAATGCTCCTACAAACTTCAATTTACAGTATCAAGAAATAAAACATGTAAAAGGTTCGAAACCATTAAAAAAATCATGCAGTTAATTCACCCAGCTCGCTGTTCAGCACAGCCTGCTGGTTGAATGTGTTAAACAATCAACTAACAGTTTCCAGTGTGAAAAAGGTAATAAAAATATCTATACGTAATAAACATATTTACAGAAAAAATATTCGAGAAACGATCAGAAACCTGAAAATAACTTATGTATGTGTGCTCAGCTGCATATTTAGGAATATGTTTTCTAAATAGCCTAAGTAAGGAAGTTGGACTGTAATTCAAATTGAAGATGAAGTGTCGGGAATACGTTCGGGCGATTCTCAGCCGTAATTTCTCTGTGTATACGACGAAAGAAAGCACATGCATGAGTATTAATATTAATAAGCCGGTCTTATGCCGCGTACGAGTCATCACTCATCACATTTTTTGGTGAAGAGAAATTTTCATTGTTGCAGTGGCATATGGATGTATTAGTACAATCGTGAATGATTAGAATTTTTATATATGATATAAAGTGAAATTAATTTAGATTATCTAACCTAATTTGTAATATTGGTGTTATAAACGTACGTGTACCTACTTAGAAGGCGCGCCTCAGTATGAAAATAACTAGTTTTTGACCCAGCCTTATGTTCATGAATTTGTACAGAGTGACAACTATTTAGCAAGTTGTGATATTATTGACCTTATTGTTAAAATATATGTATAGGGTTTAGAGTAGAATATTGAGCCAAATGAGAATGTAAGTAAACTTGTTTAATTGGTTGGTCCATTTTTCCTTTTTCTTTCAAGTTATTGCTGTAACAGTAACTTGTATGTGCGGTAACAGTAACAGAAGACCACTGCGATAGTGCAGTTACTAATGATTTAAATAATTAAATTATTTATTTATGTATATTTTGGTCTAGTACCAATTAAATAATTAGAACTAGATACACTAAACATTATTGTGTTTACACATAAGTATATAGTTAGTAATGAAGAGTAGGTAACTCTTGTAACTTTTGAGTTTTTTAAAATAAATATATTTACGACACAGAAAGAAATTTTGTGAGGCATAATTATGTTGTTTATTTCAATGGTAAATAATTAATATTCATTTACAAAAAATGTTCAGAAGGGCATTAATAAATCACTTTTTGTTGGTGCTGGACTTTTTTTCATTGATAAATAAATGGTGATTTACAATAAGTGTTCAATATCTTGACCATTTGCTTCAATACAAAGATTGCACCGTCGGTTCATTGACTCGCGGATCCTATGGAATATTCCGGGAATAGTTTCTACATGTCTACAACTGGCCATTATTCTTGCTAAGAGATATTCCTCATTACGAATAAGCGTTTCGTAGATTAAAGATTTCAGATGACTCCAAAAGAAAAATCCAGGGGGTTGAGATCTGGAGAACGCACAGGTCAGGCCACTGGACCTCCTCTTCCAATCCATTGAACAGCGGGGAAATTGGTGGTCCAGATACTGGCGCACGATCAAATCAAAATGTGGAGGTGCCCCGTCATATTGAAACCACATATTATTAATGTCTAAAGGGGCATTTTCTAATATTAGAGCGTTCAAACGAGCAAGCAACAAGTGAACTATTAGATTCTCTCCAACAATACCCAGGCCACAGCGTGAGGATTGTCATCATACCAAATATGGCTGTTTCTACCATTAAAATAACCATCGCGGATGAAACATGCCTCATCAGAAAACATTCATCATATCTCCCGAAGTTAGATTGTATTAAGTTGTGACCAAAAACCATTGGCAAAAAGCTAATCGATGTATCTTCAGGATTTAAGGCTTGTACGTGTTGTAAATGGTAGGGGTACTGTCGACCTGGAGGATCCCATTTGGTGTGCAATTGCGCGAACACTTGTGGGTTGATTTTCCTCCACACGGTGTAGAACTCCTTCTTCAAATTCAACCGTACGAGCTGTTCTTGGACGACCACCACTACCAGGACGCTTTATATTCCCACTTTGTCTAAGGCGACGATGGATGGAGGCAAAGGTTGTATGTCCCTTACCACCCCTTAAAGTTTGTCGGTATGTTTTTGGGACATTCGCAGCAGTTCTGTCAATTTTTGACTACCCTGTCAATATCTACATCGAATTTGGATTTTTAATCTACAATGGTATTTACTAAAATTCTCAATTGGATCTGCACAATCATGCAGTAATTTAACCACTTACAACCGTTAATTCTTAAAAATGTCGTATTTCATCATTCGTATTATTCAATTTCTTAAATGGAATCCTCCTAATGGTTCATAATGTTTATTCAAACGAGACAATCAGGCCTATGATGTATCCCATATGTTATTTTATAACAAGTTCATATCTAATCAAAAGTCATGTTTTTGAAAAATAATATCTGATTGGCTATCGATGTTATTTTAACATCAAATGATACACCACAGGGCCGAATGTTGAATGATGTCAATTATTTTGTAAGCCAATTTTTAAAAGCGATTCAATAAATTAGTTTGTATATGAAACATACCAGATAGAATACAGCTTTTGAAAATTTAACTAAACTGAGGTCAGATAGGTTATATTATTGGTTTCCTATAGTATATTTTTTATATAAAATAAATTGATACTACAAGACCACTGCGATAATATATAAATAATTATTATTATTTTTAATGTAATGTAGATGCTTGTTTAATATTTCATTATTTCAAAGTAAAAGATGTAGATAACACTATTAAAAAGAAAAATGTATTGAAGAAAATAAGTTGAGATTACATGAATATATGCCGATATAACTCAATGTTGGGCAGTGCAGATTGCACGCAAAGTAGTTGTTTTCGACATATCTTAAAAATACTCAGGTTATTCCTTTGATTACCAATGATTATACGTAACGAGGAAAATTAAAAACTATTGAATTTGATAATTTCATTAATAATTTATCTCTTAGATAACTTTTTGGCTTAATTCCTATATAAAAGTAAGATAAACATGTTATATTTGATCCTGAATCAAAATATAAAATATACAAAGGATATCTTTAAAAATTGTGTCCTTTCTTGCCAAATCGAAATTTAAAAAAGTGTGAACAGGCACTACAAAATCCCTTTGTCTTTCGTTAATAGACCAGACCCAGAAGTTTCTATCATTTCAAGTATATAATTTATTTTAAAAGAACTTCCAACTCTTAGTTAAGGGAGTGAACCACTTTTTGTAGCTATCCGGTATAGATATCATAATATCTCAGTTACTATAAGAGATAAATACATAGTTTTATTAACTTCTCTATCATTTTCCTAAGAAGCCATTCTGTCCAAATCTATAACAATATTGATATGTTTATCTTAAAACAACGATATTACTTTATGGAAATCTGATATAGCTCCAAAGATATAAACTTTTATAAAGTAAAGTCGTTTACTTGCATACTAGTACTGACTCACTTCAACAATAACAGTGAAAACATAGTAAAAGTGGCTATAACTATTTCTCTATAATTTGCCTATAAGTCCATCTCAATACGAAGCTAAACCAGTAAGTGTAGGAGTTTGGGCACATATGGTAAATTGTATTCTTAAATGTTAGAACGCCCCACACGATATTGCCAAGTTGCGCCATTGCAAATATTCACGTCATGTGTGAAGTTGACACGATATGTGTCTAATTGACATATGAAATAGTCGTGTCGTGTGAAACCATCCTTAGTAAGTAGAAGCTGTACTAGTTGTATTCCTATTAGGTACAACAAAATTATGACTAAAATCAACATTCTAACATTTATAAATAAATAAGTATCCGTATTTAATAAAATGGTTAATACGTTTTGAATTATTTGTAAAATAAGAAACAACACTTGAAAAAACAAATTGTACGGCCTTCAACAATATTTGTGTTTTGTAATTTCTGTAAAGTGAAATTTTCTGAGAACCCAGAAAAATAAACAAGATCTTTTCTGTTCTTCAAATCGAACCTAGTGTGTACATATGCAAATGGACGGTATATAATATGCATATTAATTTTCAATACGGTGTTTAATATTAGCTGTGGACGTAAAATGTGTTTATAATAAGAGATGGATAAAATGGGAAGTTACAAAGTTGAACGAACTTGTAACAATTAAAGAATATACATGTACAAGCCTACATGCCAATCAACCAATCATGAATGTTACGTCTAAGTTTTCTTCTAGGCAGATTCTTGTAAAGTGACTATAGATGTGTAACTTTAATAACTTTTTGTAAGTCATACGCTTGTTGCGTGTCTGAATGATTGAATAAATATATCTTAAAAACAAATAAGTACGTTCACCAATTTTGGCTTAATTAAAATGGTTCCAAAGCTGTTGTTTCATTTTCTACATTGTAGAAAAATGCTTTACATTTTCCCTATTAAGTTAAATCCAACTATTATAGCAATATTATTAATTTTTGTGTCGAGTTTTTATGTCACTTAACAGATTTTCATACATACGTAAATACAGCAACTATACATTGCAATTTCTTGCAGCCACATTATCACACACTGCAATTAATTGTGCAATATTCCCATGGTGACCAGTTATAATTTTAATGATGATAGTGTATTAATATTATTATTATTATTATTGTTGTTATTATTATTATTATTATTATTATTATTATTATTATTATTATTATTATTGATATTATTATTATTATTATTCTTTTTGTTACATTGTAATCAGTATTTAGAATAGGGATATTTACCTAGTTATTACCAAAGGAAAAGGGATGGATAAGTTATTAAAATAAACAAAAGTTATTTCGTGAAATTGCAGGAAAAGAGAACCTGTCCTAATTCTGCAATTTATTGTCCAACTATTTGTTCATAGCAATTTTCGGTATTACACGATGTAATAAAAAATTTCATGCATTATTGCTCAAGATCTTGCATCGCATAAAGCCGCTTTAACCTAAGCTTTATACAAGATGCGGAATGATAATTTGACAATACACATTATTGGTTAACTTTTAAAGTTTAGAATAAAAATAATGCAATATAGATACTGTCCGGTTTAAAGTCGACCTCAAATATGATTATATTCTTGATTTTCCCTGTCGCACCAAATAATCTACGTTGATTTCCTTGAAAATACTTGTCAAGATTAATGAAATACATTTCACACATCGTGTATCTAAATAAATAAATTTTAATAATTTTACAATTAGTAGGGAAAAACAACTGATTTGTTTATTCGCCTCCTTCAAGGTTTGTGACAGATTTTTAGAGGTCAGTCACCCACACATTGCCAGAACTTGCCCAGCGTTTTTCTGAGCAAAATCTCAGCCGATTTTTATTTACTTAGAAATGGCAATTGTGCCATAATTTCAATCACAATAATGTGATTGAAATTATGTTTAGTTCAAGAAATTTCCTATAACTTCATAGTCATCATACATCTCTGCCACACACTCAGTGTTGCCACCAATTTAAAATGAGGAACATGAGTTTCATTGTCAAAAAAACATGAGAAAACATGAGATATTTTTTACTTTGCGTTTACACAAACATCTTCCACAAAAAAATAAGAAAATTGCAATTTCCTCTTTATAACTATTGATCCATGATTGCAATTTCCGATTCCGAATGCTAAAAATATTTTTTTCTACGGGCGTGTGGAAAGTTACAATTTTCTGCACGCATTTGAGTGTAGAAAATTGCACTTTTCCGCACTAGTGCGGAAAATAAATACCTATGTATTACTTGCAATGTGATCATAATATTATCTTAATTCCAAAAAATCATGTTGTCACTGTTCAGATTTTGACATAAAGAAAAAGGAATGCTTGACACTTCTAATTATTAGACAGCATTGTGTGCTGTTCAATTAAAATATTTTTTTTCTTATGTCAATTTTCTTCACGCCCGTAGAAAAAACGTTGTTCCTAACACATGTGGAAGGTGTCTTTTCCGCACTCACTGCTTGTCCGAACTCCGCTTCGCGTCGTTCGGACAACTGCAGTCGCGTGCGGAAAAGTATCACCTTCCTTCCACACTTGTTAGGAAAATAACTATTTAAGTGATTTGACAGCTTGCTTCTAACGCCACCTTTTATTTAGTAGCAGAAGTGCTCAACGTTGAAATTTGAAAGATAAGTTAGGTTAGAAACATAGAAAATATAGTACTATTTTCTATGGTTGGAATGCACAAAACCACAGACAAATTAAATTTAGAAATATGTGTTGTGTGATAATTCTTTGTCTTCTTAGTTATTTGTTATTTCCAATTCATTACGATATGCCATGGTTACTTTATGCTACGATTACGGTACACCTAACTTGAACTGCAAAACCAAAAAATTTCCGTTTGCATTTCATTTTCAACTTATGAAAGTAAAAGAGCAAAGAAACATGAGAATTTCTATACAGTACATGAGAACATGAGACAAGTAGACAAAACATGAGATATCATGTAAAAACATGAGGGTTGGCAACCCTGCACACACTGTATATAAAAACTGTGGTGTGGTGTAACTACCTATAATTTTTAAACCTGATAGTACTTATTGGTTTTCTCCACCTTAAGAATAATTTCTGTATTCTAAAATACAATAATTGTATTTTAGAATAAAGACATGATTGAAGAATACCTTAACAAGCATTGTAGAAGTATTCTGTAATGAATGCCGAACCTACTAATATAATTTTAACAACCAAATTTGCATTTTCTGTCTTAACGGCACAAAACAATTGATTTTAATTTAGATGCACTAAATCGCAGAAAGCTTGGGACACTGAGCTCGAAACAAACGAATACGGCTGGTAAAAAAATAACCCTTTTATAGGACTTTCCATTGTTCTTATTTTGAATAATAGAACATGACAATTTGATTAATATTGCTGGAAATTCGAATTCTTTTAGCCGGCGGGTGGTAAGTTCATATAGATACCACCTGGTGCGCTAGGGTGGTCGATCCCCGGGAATTTCAAACTTAAGGCAGGACGCCTTAAGGCCCAGCAATACAACTCCGTCGGTTTTTGGTTTTTGTGGAATACTTAAAACAATGCCGAGTGCCGAGAAGAAAGACCGCATGCTTTATTTTTATTTCAACCTCAAGAAATCCTTATACCATTAACATTTGTTTAATCTACAATTCAAATAAGGCATAAGAGATGTAAAATTTCAATAAGTAATATTAAAATAATAACCGAGTTGGTATTTATGAACAAGTACTGCATTGTGCTCCGTAGGTACAATATGAATACAAAATTACCTGTTTTCATATTTTTATTTATCAAAACAATTGAACGCCAGTCTTATGTATGCACGTTAGGGTTTTTTCTCTTTTTTTCTTTTCAACTCTAACACGACGAAAAACAAAAGGAACCCGAGATGTGCAATTGTTCTTATGATATTCGCATTATTAATCAGAGGCTTACAGACGCCGCATTGTGTTTTGTTTTCAGGATAAATTGGTGGATTACCGTTATTTCAAATCCTTCACGACATAGGTACTTCTATGCATATACGTTTGGCACAAAAATTAATAGAATATGAATGATTGAATGATGTTTCTATTCCTCTAGACAAATGTGCCATATTAAGTGTTTAATGAATTAGAATTTATGTATTAAATTTGTTGTATTTCAGTTTTTTTTTTTTTTCACTTGAATAAAATATATTATTGATAATATTTGACTATAAGTAATGTTGATGATATTTGATAATATATGATATTTTATTTATGTCAAACTAAAAACTTCGTTGATTACTTCAGTTTATTTTAGTTCCCTTGATAATATACATAGTCTTTTTGAATAGTTTCATCCCATAGTTTTGAAAAACTGTTTAATTGCCATTATATGGGGTTATTTAAATTACTGTATTTTCAACAGTTCTTGAGAAACAGTTAAAAACTTGAAAATAAATAGCCGATCAAAAACTATAACTCAGAAATTCTAAAAACCTACTCTAAAGGCTCCCCCAAACCAACGCGAATTATTCGCAACGCATTCGTGGCGGAAAGTTCGCAGCGAAATTCGTGGCGGAATCCGCAGAGAACCCCACACCAAAGCGAATATAATCGCATCATATGCGTCATATTTTCAGTATCGAAAAGGTTGATTGCTATTGCTGAAAACGAAAAATAAACAATTTGTACTTGTACTTACATACTTACCTATCATACAAAAATATGTATACATCATCGGATGAAGAAAAAGCATTTGTGTTGCTTGCATTGGAAAAAGACAATTTAAGGTAAAATTATTATTATTCTTTAAAAATAAATGTGTTGATCATATTATGTATCTAACCTTAAGAAGAAAAGAAAATGGGTTCACGATATTAATAAAAAAAGACGACAATATAGGGAATTTCATACATTAATGCCACAATTATGAAAAGATGAGAATCTATGTTATATTTTTGTTACTTTTTTCTAATATTTTTGTAATCGTCATGAGAAAGGTCGTCTAATATAGGATACTTTCGCACTAATTCAATGATTTTTTCCATTTTATTAATTACTTTCTTAGTTAAGAGATTGCGAAACTACAACGGATCCCAGAAAAAATGCAGTCGATTGCGAACAAAAACTCCGTACGAAATAAACGCAGACAATTCGCAGTCTAAACGGAAAAAATCGTGTTGGTGTGAACGTACATATTTAACGAAACAATATGATGCGAATCGCAAGCGGTGCGAACTTCCGCAGGTGCTGCGATTATCCGCGTTGGTTTGGGGGACCCTTTATACGTTATGAATTAAAAACAGCAACTATTATATTTGTTTTCTTTCCTGTTAATGCGAGTTGATTTGAACTTTTAAACAGCTACAACAAATTTGCATTGGAACTCTTAATTTAAAAACAAGAATGAATAGAACATTTTATCTGTCCATACTGAATTTCATACATACTGGATGTTGTTTCCATTCCTTTGGCAGAAAAAGCAAAAGTAGATTTGAAAAATATTTCTAGTGATATTGATATTTGTCAGTGACTTATTTAGAGATTATTCACATTGTTCATATCAGTTCTTAAATAATTTATGAGATTTCTTGCACACGATGTATATATAGTAGTTTACTGCGTCTTGTTCTCCTCAGTGCTTCTCCTCCTTCTCATTCTTCTTCTTCTTCTCCTTCTTCTTCTCCTTCTTCTTCTCCTTCTTCTTCTCCTTCTTCTTCTCCTTCTTGTCTTTATCGTTTCCCAAACGTGGTAGATGAAAATCTCTTTGAAAATGTCTTTAAAAAATACACTTTTTTCGAACACTTATGAAAGTTTGTTGGATAAGTTGCATAATATTTTAACTGAATCGTTATTTGTAACCATACCAAATAACGAAGAAAATGCAGGCCACACTACACATACATGTGGTAGAATGTCAATTTGTTAGTAATAAAGGCACTATTATTATTATTATTATTATTATTATTATTATTATTATTATTATATTACAATTTATGTCATTACCTATTTTTAGAATCAGAATTTGCATGATCTAAACCATTATTTAAATTTGAAATAATGTGACCTAATCTCAGTTTTTGTCACTCGCAATTAGTTCTTAACATTAATCTCAAACAGCATCTCTCTTCATCATATACATTATTGAAAAGTAGTTGCCTCTAGATATTTTGTAGAAACAAGTTTTCCATACATATTTCTAAAAACGAGTTCTCACGTTCCACGGTCAACAGTTTCCATTTCGAAATTACATCGAATGAAATTCTTTATTCAGGTGTAAGTATAATAGCAGTATTGTTATGGGAACATTTTTGAAGACTTGTTGGACAAGGAGAAAAAATGTGAAATAACGTAATAACATTTTAAGTGAGATAATCAATAATAAATATATTGGAAGTATGAGGAATTTTGCTGAGAAGTATCATGAGAGGGTACAAAGGGATATAGGATTTACTTGAGAATGTCGAAAGGAAACTTGTCCAGGTAAATGAATGAAAAACGTCAGTAAGCAAGGACATGTCTGCGATTAAAAAAAAACACACCACAGAAATGGACAACCTCCCTTCTGAAAGCTTCAGGCTTCTGTAGAGGGAGGGTACACATAAAAAAACCCAGACACACAACTATTCCCTGGGAGAGGTGCCATTTCTCCCTTGGCGAGATTCGAGCTCGCGCCGCCAAATAGATACTGAGATTCAGATTCTGTTCTGATTCTGTTAATCACAAGCTACCACCCAGCACTTGACAGACTGAGCTACAATAATACCTTCTATATTTTCTCTTTTAAGATGAAATTGACAATTTAAATTTGATACAATTTTCTTTGTTTCCAAAACTTTATGCCGATAAAATATTATCCTGATCCTATCCTGATTAATATAGACCATCATTATTAAAATATTTAATTGCTCATCTTTCAACTGGTCAATTTCTATTAACATCAAAGTTACTTCTGAGAACATTAATTCACTACTCGCACTATCATCTTGGGTGTAAGATTTAGTCAAGAATTAGTCGAGAATTAATCTTAAAATGGATGAATTCATTCTTGTTATTACCTACCAAAGTCTGGACAACAAACTATTGAGACGTAAATGGTTCAATATATAACATGATTTAATATTTAATTGGATTTTGATATAGATCAGACAGATCCCAAACTAGTTGAAATAATAATTAATAATTTTTATACATTAATAAACAAATGTAGTTTTAAGAAAAAATTTGCAACTTCATTACTACATATATACGAGCTAAAACTAACATTAAGTTTAATTAAAATATCCTGTAGTCAAAAGGAATATTTTAAACAAATTTTAATAGACGACCACAGCTGTTTGATGACTTTGTAAATTTTTAACAATAATTAAATATCAACTTTTTGCCGAGCGCATTGTATAAAAAACGTCCATCAAAAGTCCCACACCCGATAAATTGTTTTCGTTTTATATTAATTCTTGGAATATAGTTATTCATATTTATTAATAAATTGTTGGAGTGGTTAAAAAAACATTAATTTTGACGTAAATTTAAAAAGGAAGCCTGCTTCAGTGTTGTTCTATTAATCGTCATTAAGTGCTATAAATAATGTTGCAAATTGTTATTTAATTTATTTTTGTTACCTATTACAAAACTTTGTACTTTGAATATTGTTGTTCGCGTCGAAAATTTCCTTAATAATCACATTTACCTACTATTATATAGGTTATAGTAAAGTGTTAAATGAAAACGTTGCAACAGATGTTACACATTCCAATGAAAACAATAATACCGGGTATTTATTATAAACAGGTGCAGTAATGCAACATTTTTTATGCAATTTATGTTTAAAATTTGTTCTCATAGGCGTGGATTTTAGTAAACAAAATACTATTATCTACTACTATGTTTTTACATTAGTAATTACGAATTCCAATTTTAAAATCGCTATTGACGGAAAACTGTTGCCAAATTATCGATAAAGGTCGCGAAGAAGGATAACAATGAAGTTAACAGTAAAATTCGCTTTGAAAGTTTGGTTAATAGGGCTGACCAAATTTCCTTATCCATGTGGACCTCGTATCCAAAAATAAAATCACCAAATGCTTTTGTCTTGATTTTACTGATTTTGGGCATAATCAGCTATATATCTACAATCCACATGGCAGATATATAAAACTACTCTCGCGAGTTTTCATACAGAAACCTGCAACTATTGGATGGTATGAATAAAAACGAAGTACTTCTATTTTTCCAGAAATGCTAAAAATAATAGTAGGTATTCTCCTAAACATTATAGTAGGATGTACTACAACTAAAAGTATTTACTTTTAACTGGTAGATACTTCGATTTTAACAACTGGCAGTATTTGCTCCATCATTAGCGAAGTTGATATCATAGCAGCTTCACCGTGCATGCTATGCTACAAAGTGATTATTTTAACAATGGCTCAAATACGTAGAAATAAAATATATACTGCAAGAAGACACTACGACGATGATACCCTATAACCGTCAAATATTTAGGTAAACAATTAAGTACCATCAATAATTTAGAATGTTTGGTGTTTATATTTTATATTTTTCATCTAGATTTTGAAAGGAAAACGTTACTTTGTCGTTACTCGTTACTCTTCTATCACACTTCCTTCATCCGAAGCCATCTTAAAGGACTGTTGACGTTATAAATACATACAAAGCTGAAACAGTTTCCCAAAAACTTTTAAACATATCTTATCTCGTTAGCCAGGGCTGGGTGTATGGCGTATGTATGTGTGACAGAAGTAAGTACTATACATTTCAAAGAATGTACTACACTTGTTAAGTAGATACTTTATAATATGGGGTATATACTTTGTTATGAAGCATATTCTATGTCAAGTAAAGTAGATACTACCGAAAATTAGTAAATCCTTCGTGTTAAAGTAGATACTACGTAGAATATACTAATACTTGTAGCAGTAGCAGGTACTTCGTTTTTATGCATATTCAAATGTTACGATTCCTGAACGGGCGCTATCTTGCATTTTGTCATTTAGAACGACAAATTCCAGTAAATGTCTTTAATTTTATCCAAAGTCAGTTTACCTCGAAAACAAACCATTGAATGATAATGCAGATAAGTCCAGCTGGGCATAATAAAACGTAACAGAAATTTCTTCAATTAATTCAATGTAATGGGTAATCTTTCTGACTCTAGACACACTGACTTCATTGTATTAGAAAATCCATAAATAATTTACAATAGTTATTTTTTATGGAGACAAATGTGATCGGTCTTGAAGTTTCTATAACATGGTTCTTCAACTACAATTTATCGTCGCCTCTGCGTTAAACCATCGCTAACTTGCCTGCAGGAAACCGTCAGTTTTTGCCTTATTACCACTAAATTTTGATTACATCCATTATCAATAATATTCACGAAAATATTAATACATCAGTATACCTACATCTTTATCAGTTATTTTTGTTTCATGTTTTTTATGACATGAATGTGATATACCAAAAGAATTTTGTTTCACTCAGCAATATTAATTTAATCATATAATATTGTAAAATATGCCTTCGAAGAATTCACATTAACTAAGAAAAACGGTACAACAGAAGGAACTATTTAATATTCACATCCACGGTCAGCCAAATTAATTCTATTGTTGAAATGCTGACAGTTTCCGGAATTCTAGCAATGTATTTATAAAACTCTGAAATGTCTGATACATGGCTTTTAAATTTTTTGGCAAATCATCCGACGTTGATGTATAAAATTTCATATTAATGCTGTTGTATGCCCACATCCAATCAATGTAAACATGTTTGAAACAAAAGACCTATAAATTCTAAAGCCTTGTAACCAATTTGTGTGCTGAGAATTGTTGTGATTTTAATTATAACCTACGACTAACGCTGTGAAAGACATCACTATACAGCATAACATTAAATTAGAGTTACAGATTTGTAATTATTATTATATAAGCCTCGTTGAAATCAGTAGAAAAAATTCTCAGAATCGGGCATTGGCCCGAAAATATTTTCTGAGCTGGTACAACCATTAATGTTATAATCTTCATCAAGATCTACAAAATAAGAAAAATGACCCAAGATAATAAAATAATTCACACAGACACAGTGTTACATTTAATTTGGTCACCATTGCGATCTCGGAATCGGTAAGTGGGTGGGTATCTTTCTTTATAATGGAGATATTTAGCATTTTGTAAATATGGAAGATAACGTACCGCCATTTGACTCAGCATAAAACTGCATAGCAACTTCTTTCTAATTTAAGCCACCCTGTGTCTCTTACCGTTTCCGAGATCCCTATATAGTGGCCATAATTAAATATAACACCGTGTATATTTTTTATTCTTCCAAATTTATAGAAGATTAATCTTTCATATACCGAGAAAACTTCGTAAATACAATAATTGAAATGTAGCAGAGGTTCTTACATTGCTGACTATGGAATGTACTACCTACCATCGGTTTTCTAACAGACCAATTGTTATCGTAAACGAAAAGGTGCGAATGTAATCGAAAAGTGAAAAGAAAATTTAGATAATAAAAATGTGATTATATAATCGGATTCTAAATCCATCATTACTGCTATATATAATATAATTATTACTTACTTGGGCTTTTAAGCCTAAGTAACTATTTTGGTTTTTATATATTATTTTTCAGTCACGTATAATTAAAAGTACACCCCCTAAAACAATTTTTTTGTGACTAATCTGATATTCTTTGATGAAAGAAATAGCTGTTTGCAAAAATCTCTGAAGCCAAAACAGTGCATGTTTCGTTTTCCTATTCCTAAAAACAGTAACAAAAAACGATAATTGAAACTGCTTTATTACTTCACATGATTCACAACATTTTATAGATTTTCATTGATTCGCTTTCTAAGTAGAACTACTAGATCATTCTTTTTATATTTATATCTTTCTTTATATATGAATTAAGCCAATAAGTTAACTAAGAGATAAATTGTTAATGACATTATCAAATATGGTCCAATAAAGTTTTAATTTTCCTCGTTTGGTACCTATAATCCTAGGTAAGCAAAGGAATAACTTTATTATCTTTAAGATATGTCGAAAACAACTACTTTGCGTGCAATATGCACCAATATTGAATTAGAACGGCATGTTTGATAATTTCATTAATAATTTATCTCTTAGTTAACTTTTTAGCTTAATTCCTATATAAAGAAAGATATAAACAGTTAAATAAATAAGCCAATAAGTAATATTAAACATATACTGTAAAAAATTATTTTAATAGTTTCATAAAAGCTTGAGATATTTTAATATTATTTTCGGAGCTTTATTCATCGAAATAATCATTGTCTTCATTCTTATTACCTAATTCAAAACCTTATTTTAATAATTGAACATGCAGTTACTGAAGACGACGGTTACATTGTATAAAAATTCATATAAAGGAATAAATTTTACTAGAAAGCATTTTTTACTTACTGTAATGATAATACATTTTTCTTGTAGTGAAATGCATTCCCGAAAATTTGAATGTTTATTAATTTTAGTTTCTACAGTTTTTAAAATATAATCGAAATCGATTGCTTCATTCTAATTTATCAAAGAATTTAGTGTGATTTTTCTTAAGCTCTTCAAATATCTTCCAAATTTCCCCTATATACTCAGTTCTAGAAGCAAAATAGTTTTTGGAATTTTTCAGTAAAAGAGGGTGTTTTCAATAAGAAAAATTTATTAGCTGAATCCTTATATATATACATAGAACATGGTACAGCCAAAAGTAAAGTGAAAACTATTGGTTGTACTATGTTCTATGAAGATGTGTCCAATGTAACCACTCTGCCTTACGTATTCGTACCAACAAATTCCTACGAATAAATTTTCGCACCAATTCCTATCCATTGTATCCGTCGCCTAACGATTAGATAGATGTAATAAGTCGCATGCATATCTTTGTGCAACTGTACTGCTTCGTACTCCTCATATAAATATGAGAAGCAACAAACACAAAACAAAAACATTCTTGAAAGACGTTTACATATTAATATTTACTTTTTTTAAATTCCTCGTCCAAAAAATGTACTAAATCATTAAAAAATGTGCTTTATCATCGGAGTTAATGTACACCAACTTATAAATTCCTTAATATGCCTATAGCCGAGACCTGAGGTAGATTAATAAAGATCCCTTCAAAGCACATAAAGGGTTAAAAGTATAATTACGTACTTTTTTAAACTTTTTATAAGTACCAAAAAAATTATAATTATAGGTGGGTTATATTTTACCATATTTTAAATGTAGCGCCTTCTGTTGCTGGATATAATAAATAATCACCTATATTCATTAATTTAGAAATTCTTTTTCTTGAGCATAAAACATATACAAGCTTTCAGGCTATATAATTTTTTTAACCCTGTTTTACTGTATTGTATATATTCTTCTTTTGAATATTAATCATTTCCATTCCTTCATCCTCCTCTAGCTCATTATACTCTCTCTTCATTTCTTTTATTTGTTTCATTTAGTTATACTCGACAGGACTACTTGATTTTCCGTCCTCTTCCAATCCCCCGGCTCTTTTGTGTTCCTTTTCACTCGCACTATCCTTCATTTAATCAGGCGGGCTCTGGAAATTCATTTGTTTTCTGTTTTGAATAAATGATAAATTAGTTATTTTCTGTTTTAAATAGTCTTTTCTGCTTTTTTTGCGGCGGATTCTTTAATTTTTAATCAATACGTTCTCGACGGTTGGGAGAAGTTTTGTTTTCTCGAGGCAGATGTTTAATATCATCGCTTTTGTACTGCATGCGTTCTCATGTCTGCAATTGCCCTTTAGTGAGAGATAAAAATGCATAATGTGCTTAAAAATGCATTGGTCTTATTCATACTTCTCTTTCTACTAGCATGTTTTAAACATAAGAGGTTTTATATTAATTTTGTAGCTGATATGTTTTCAATGAATTAATTATTGATTCTTAATTATAGATTGATTAATTAATTAACAATTCGAAATTAGTTTAATAAAATTATCCAATTTAATACAAGTTGGAATATTTTAGTAACATTATTATGTATGTATATATTTTTGAATAAAGACGGTGGGTGAAATTCCTATACTTATCGTCTATAACTTATGATGAGTGGCACAGCTCGATGATTAATCAAATATTCTTCTGGGAATACCTACAATACTTGTAAAAGAACAACTGTATTCTAAAAACCACAAGTGTATAAAATTTAATAAATGCAGTTATTTAAGTTAAGGAACTAATAATTTTATCGGTGGTTTTTTAGTTGAACATGAATGAAATATTTAAACAAATTATAATTTAAAAAAATAATAAATAACAACTCAAGTCAACAAGACTTTGTTGCTGTTTTTTTTTTCAAATTTCTCAAATCCATACCTCTGTGAATTCAGAATTGATGATACTTTGAAGTATCCCTTTGATATTTTCTTTAAAATTCACCCTATGAAATTAATTTTAAATGTCCAAGAGATACGAATATATTAAAGTGATACTTCAAGGTAAAAAAACAAAAAGGCATGAAAAGCCTAGCTGTGTTATTCTTATTTTCTTTTAATCATAGTTTAAATATTCAGTTTGTGTTAAACCAAAAAACCACTTGTAACATTTAGGTAACTTATTAAAACAACCACATTAGTTTATTTTCATATAGGATTTTGTGGGTTAAACTTTACAAGTTTGATTTGATACGGCACTTATTATCCTCTTTTTCTTATTTTTATTATACAGGTGGTATATGCCTACAATAATGTTTTAAAGAGGTTATATTAGATAGAGAGTAAAAGAATATTGAAGCATAAACCAATAGAGGGCTCTACTTTGTGTCTCTCACGCCTTGTGTATAAATATCAATATTATAGATTCACATTCTTCACGAGGACTGCTCTTTCCGCTGAGCCTATCTAGTAGGTTGTAATATTTTGAAACAAATTTTTCTTGACATTTTGACCTAGTTGTTTACAAGTTTAATTAGTGAAAGTTGTCAAATATCTTTTCATCTCTGACTATGCCGCATTCAATTTCATCTATGACTTAAGCCGTAAAGAATATTTTGTGGAAATCAATCGAGTAAACACACAGAGGAATTCAGGATCAGGAAAGGATCAGAGGAAGAATGGTCGAACGGGACTTGGCTGGGACAAGCCAGGCTCTTAATTGAAGGGCCTTGGTCGAACGCAACTCGATCAATACTTACGCTGAGTCGTAACAGCCTAAGGATTGTCACAGGACTGTTGACAGATCGCGGACATCTCAACAAGCACCTTAACACTATTGGCCTTAGTGACACTAGAAGGTGCAGCTTTTGCAGGCACGATGATGAGGACTCCATTCACATCCTCTGTCGCTGTGCCTGCCTCATAGTCAAAATACACGAACATCTGGGTGCAGCATTTCTCCTGCCCCAGGGCATTAGAGAGCTTCCACCAGAACTGGTGTTGGCCTATGCGCATAGCACGAGTCTCTTCCAATAGTTCTCGACTAACGGCAGGCACAATGGGGCGAAAGGCCTGAGTACTGCGGGTAACCGTGCCGCCTTCCGACAACATTCAAGTAATTTTAAATATTGGTGTAAAGCACCTGACACCATTTTACACAAACATTTGATGATACTTAAGTTTTGTTTCCGTTGGACTCCTCACAGTTTGACTTGAAAAGAAACATGCAGCATGATCCACATCTACAATGGATCGCTTTGACAGTGGATCCTCTCATTTGGTGTACAACATCATTACAGGTGATAAAACGAGGGTGTACTACTATGGTCCTGAAATAAAGCAACATTCGGCAGTTTGTGTCTTTGTTAACGAGTCAGCTTCAACCAAAGTTGTTCGTAAAAAAGGCAAAACAAAAAGATGGTAGCCACATTTTTTGCAATCACTGGATGTGTTTCCACTGTACCACTGGAGGATAGTCGTACTGTTAATTATGAATGGTACACTACCGTTTATTTGCCTCAAGTTCTTCAAAATGTTCGCGAAAAACATCCAAGAAGAAGGATCATCAAGATAACTCTCGGGCGCACACTGCCGCTCGATCGACTGAGTATTTGAATCCCCAGAACATTTAAATAATGGGTCATTCGCCGTTTACTCCAGACCTAGCAACTAATGATGTCTTTTTATTTCCGCGTATAAAGAATAAATTACGCGGTTTACGATTTACATCGGCCGAAGAAACTATAAACAAATTTACAAATATGACATAAATAAACTAGCTCGGAAGATCCGACAAAATTTTCAAGATTGATTTTTACGGATGCAGAAATGCGTTGACTCTGGAGAGTAACTCTGAAAAATTAGAAATAAATGTGTTATATCAGTAAATTGTGTATTACTTTACTAGACTCAGCGGAAAGAGATCAGCCCTCGTACATACATACAGAGATTAATTTTGATGCAGTAATTTAAAATTTGTTTTTCTCAATTGCAGGTAAAATCTTCGAGAACCTCACTCTAAACCCCTTAAAAAAAGAAGGTTCCCCTCCATCGCAGCCACCCACACCTCCTTCTACCCCTCTCTCCCCCAAGTCAAACGACTTGACACTGAAATCATCCAGTATTCCTAATATTCCAAATTTAAGCATAACGCACTCGCAATCTAGTCAGAAATTACCTCATAGTATATCCCACAACTCCCAAAGCACCCCTCTGAATCTTGGTAGGAAGTCGCACTCATACACCAACGGAGTGGGTTTGAATCTGTCTTCCCAGTCCGACTTTCCCTACAGCAGTTCTGAATTAGAAGCTATTAGAAACAAAATTAGCGAGGATAGGATTCAAGAGCAGAAGAACGCCATGAGTGGGAGGGTAAGTTATACATTTAATTACATATATTAGAAGTAAGTATTTCCCACAAAAGAACTAATCTAATGGAAGATAAAAACGTAGACTACTTGGTATGAACTTCAAATTTAATGCAGCTGAAATTTAAAGGAGAAAGGATAGTTCCTCCATGAGCTATCGTAGGAAAACAGGGAAAACATAAAAGTTTAATATGTTTATTGATAATGTCAGACATCTAAATCATATTAAATATCATCTTGCAATAAGTCATCAGCCGACGCAACATAAAAAAATAAGAACAGGTATAACGTACTTTAAGGGATTTGCGGTTTTTGGGCATGTTTGCTCCAGTATGGCCAGAAATATATTGTACTGTAAATAAAAAAATATATTGCTTACCTATAAAGATTAACAAATTTAACAAAAACGACAATGTTAAGGTCCATTATAAAAGCTAATAATTTACTTTATATGTCCACCATTCTGTTGGACTATCGAGGCGGTCTTGGAGGTACCACGTTTTGAAATGTAGGTTGAATACTGTATATTTACGGTCTTATTGGTTTTATGAGTACTATGGTTTTTTAAAAACTTCTACTACATCGGATCTTACTACATCGAATTTGCTCCCATTATTGCAGTCAAAAGTACATATATACGCGATTCATTTTAAGATCGAAGCGCCAAAATGGCATTAACCTATACTAACCTATGTTCACTGACACTGACGTTTGAAATTTTATTCATCAAAGATTTGTTGTCGAGAACTTTAAACCAGGTAAAAAGCTTGTAAAACTATTTTGAAAGGGGTAAGTAGTGATATAAAATTAAAATAGATTTTTCGAGAGTTCAATGTGAAAATGAAACTTAACCTCAAAATATGTCAAATTCTTTATTGGGCATACGGCATACATACCTTTATGGAAATAGTCATCCTTAGAGAAAGGTAAAGAGCACACTCTCTACTCTGCGTTCTTTAGCTTCTTTATCCATACTTGTCTCCTGTAACTCTGTAATGCTCAACTTATAGTTTCCGCGATAGCTCCAGATTTTCCCGCTTTTGGAAAAGTATGATACTGATCTCGGGGTTTTTCTTTGTACAAGAGGAACAATGACGCTCACAACAATAATTATTCATATCTAATCAAAGCAATTAACTAATATAACAACGGATATTTCAAAATTCACAATAGACATACGTACGCAAAACTGAACCAATAACTCAAGCGTTAGTTGTGCGTGCCGCCAGTAGGTAGCGTATTGCTTAGCAAGAATCGCGTATAGGGTGGAGACTTTAACTTTAATAAATTCGCTATCTGGGAGCTGAATAGTTTTTCGAAAAATTCCCGAAACACGTCAACGTTTGATTGTATTTACCTACTTTTTCCAAGCAATATGTGAAATATAGCCCTTCAGGGATAGCGGAAAACACCCCAACTTTGTTTTTTCAAATGCAACACTATGGCGTGTGGCCCCTGATTAGAAAGGTGACAGAAAGACGAATCCAGTGTACTGATCACATTTAATATTTTTCAAGCGATTGATGGTTGCATAACATTAAAATGTAATTGTTAAGTTTAATTACTTCTCAACGTAACAATTGCTCAAAATGTGCACCATTCACTTGTTGGCAACATCCAATCCGTGATAAGTTTCGTCCCTTACATTAGGTAACATTTCCTGTGTTATTGCCCTGGTTTTATCTCTTATTTATTCTTTTGTTCAGCTCATCAATGTTTGATTTTTTAATATAAACTTTACTTTTGAGATGTCCCCACAAGAAGAAATCCAACGGTGTAAGATCTGGAGACCTTGCTGGCCACTCAATGGTACTTCGTCTTCCAATCCCCTATCGGGTAAAATTCTGCCTAGATATTGGCGAACAATAACAGCATAGTAACTCAAAAGTAAGGTTACATTAAAAAAGCAAACAACATTGATGAGCTGAAGGAGAGACAAAAAGATGAAACCAGGGAAATAACACCGGAAATATTACGTAATGTAAGGGACGAAACCTATCACAGATTAGGATGTTGTAAGAAGTGAATGGTGCAGATTTTGAGCAATTGTTGCGTTGAAAAGTAATTAAATAACAATTACATTACAAAATATTAAATATGATCAGTACGCTGGATTCGTCTTTCTGTCACCTTTCCAATGAGGGGTTACGCGCTATAATGTTGCGTTTGAAAAAACAAAGTTGGGGGTGATTTCCGCTCTCCCTGAAAGTCTATATTTCGCATACTACTTGGAAAAGGTGGGTAAATACATTCAGACGTTGCCTTGTCTCGGGAATTGTGTGTCACCCAGTATAAACGCAAATTATTTAAATTTAATGATAATTTAATTAGCCATAATTACAATCGTTTTATTATTTACCAAAAATCAAAGTACAGTCAAGTAATACGTTTTTTTTTTTTTTGAAATATTAATATTTCCCTTGAAATAGTAATTCTTGTAGTTTTATATTAAAAACCACAATTTGTATATTGTATTATGCTTTCGTTAGGTCTTTTTTTTGTAAAGATAATTGGAAGTACGGAAAGCCTAATCTAGAAGAGCCCAAGATGATTTCTAGTTTTTTTAAGTTAGCATGTGCCTGAATCAGAATGTACGCTGTGCATTTCTTATAATAAATAAGCTCACGCTATTTGAACATTATTGCCAAAAATCAGCTCCAATTTATTACAGGGAACGTTGTTGCCAAACATTGTAATTTTTTGTTGAACTATAAATAATAATTATTATAACAACTGTATGCCAAAACAGACTATTTAAATAATATTAAAATTGTTTTGAATTAAGATCTAACAAAAGATATGGGTATAATTGCTTCCAATTTTGTTAAAAAAACCTGTTTTCTCCCATAATTACAAGTAACTGTTCATTTGAAGTAGTAAAAAATTAATCCACAGCTTATTGTTCATAATTTTAATTATTTTGCACTTATTTTATTAAAAAATTGTGAGAATTAGGTGAAGCCTTAGTTTAAAGTGTAATTAAAATCTAGACAGAAGATCCCAATCTTTCTTTAAAAATAACGGCCTAGCAACTTTTCTCGCTTTATAATTTTTTGTTGTGATAATGATGGGAAAAATAATTTGTCTTAGGGTACGACTTCTCAATGATTTAGCTGTAATTAGCATAAACCGTATTTTTCACAAATTTCATACAATGTTACTGTTATAAACAGAAGTATAGAGATCAAAGCATTTTGTTTGGGAAAAATTGTACATAGAAACTGAAGATATAGGTACCTGCATAGCAAAGATAAACTTTATATTAATGTATGAAAGTATTTATTTGTGCCATTCTTTAATTACTCTTATTTATTTGGGTATTATGCCACCACTGAAAAAAATACATAAAATTAATAATCAACTTCTGCACCGACGGATCAGTCAAAGGTTGGTTTTTTGAAATATAATTTTGCCTAATCAAGAAATCTCACTAAATCTCCCTAAAAGCAGATTAACAATATATAACATTAAACATCACTTAAAAACGTTTACATTTCGAAAACTTAACCGTTTTCGTTATCAAAACTTTCAGTATGACTGACGTACAGAATAGTATGACAGTTTCTAATTTATTTTGTACTCCTTACGTCCTTTTGTACTTTTGTACTACTTATTTTGACTCCCACTGTACATTACCATTTTCCCAATGTTCACAAATTTTTGACTTTTCAAATTCTCTTCTTTTAATATAATCTGTACGTTCCCCGATCCCAACGTTTAGAGGTCCTGATGTTTAGTTGATAGAACATCTTTTGAAAGCATTAAAAATGCAGAAAAACAACCACAACCATATACGACAACGTAATATTTCGTATACCTTAAACATTCCATATATATTTGGTCTATCTGAAAATGATTAGAATATTAGAATAGACGAAGAATATTATACCATATTATACAAGATCGAACATATTACCAAATATGTTCGAAATTAGAGCGGTTATTCAAACGAATAATACTGTACGGAGAATTTTATCAATGACTCGGCCAAAAAATAATTTACAAAGTTCAAAATACTGCATGTAGAGTGTACCATGTGAGTGTAATAAACATTATATGGATGAAACATCAAGACCTCTAAATTTTCGGATCGGAGAACACAGATTATATTAAAACAAGAGAGTTTGAAAAGTCAAAAATTTGTGAACAGGTTTGGGAAAATGGCCATATGGTACAGTGGGAGTGAGTTAAAATTTTAGATAAAGAACGGAACAATATAAAAAGAAAAATTAACACTGACGTAGTTTTCCACATAACACATTTATTAAATGGAGACAAATGTGTGTCCAATATTTCTAGATACTTAAAGTTTGGATATCGAAAATGGATTAGGTTTAAAATTACATCCCGCATGTATAGAAGATAAAGACTGATTTCTATTATAGTTTACAATAAAATCAATAATATTCGTTTGTGTGATTTATTCATACAATGCACACATTTATTGTTCACTTCAGTACTGTTTTTGCATTTTCCCCTTTGACTCCCCTAAAATTATATCTTGTTATGTGCATAATGGAAGTACTTTTTCTTACAGGGCATTTTTCCTGCAAATATTCTTCCATATTCTCAAGTTTCAAAGACTGAACCTTCTAGCCCCCCGCCACTTGACCCAAGTCCATTAAATGGTAAGTTTTTACAATATTTAAAACAAATAATATCATGTATTCCAAACTTAGTCCTTCTACCTTCTATCCTATAATGAATGTATTGTGTTAAAAACTATAGGGCCTAATTTTTTAGTTTGTCCAAATTACATAAAATAGGTACCTACTAATTAGCCTCACTTTTCGGAAACAAGTAAATATATTTGTGTGGAGATAAGAAATGATCCAGAAATATGATTTTCATAGTTTCCTCTCATTCTAAAACGCTTGATGTCTTAATATTTTGAACATCCCGTACATAAATAATGCTTAAAAATTAAGATAATTAAAAATAGGTTTCCCCACTTATTGACCGTAATTATTTAAATCAGTTGGTAGTGTAAATGGAAATACAATACCTATACGACACATCTCTATTTGTGGTATGGTGGTACTGTGGTTCAAACAGTAGTTGATCCCAAATAATGACTTGCAAACATTCTTGTTGTATTTTTATTGATCAATTTACCCATTTCTTGTAAAATTAGATCTCTATATATGTATTTCTAAATGGTTTGTAGAGCTCTATAGATAAAGAAGCAGAATAATAAAAGTCATAGTAACTATAGTTTATCGGTAATACTTGAAACAAGTTTTGCTAGGAAAAATAAAATAAGGCATCATATTTTATAGTATACTAAATCATGTTTTATTATATTTGAACATTCAGTATTATCTTATTATTTATCCGACAAATGTGCGCCGAGATTATAACAAACACGATTTAAATTGTATTGTTTTGAAGATGAAATTTAGAGAATAACCTAAATTGGTAGACATTTTAACTCTGTAACTAAATTAAATCATGTCACAGTCAATTTAGAGCAATTTAACACATGTTTTTCTTAATTTATAACGTTTTTATTTTTGTGAATGTATTACCACTACGTGGTCAGAGGAACGTGTATTTCGATTTAGTACGACTACGACATATGTACAAGGAATATTTTTTAAATGTACGGGAATGGCAACAATTATATGGAGCGCGGAATAATCACAGGCATAAGATTTACAACTGTTCAAAATTTATTAAAGAAATAAGGTTTACGAGTGCACAATTATTTGTTTAATTAATGTATAGGTATATTTGTAATTTTAAAGCTGATGTGAGTATTATTTTTGTTAATTAGTCCCCAAAAATTTCAAAAAATCAGACCTGGTTTGGACAAACTAGAAGGTCAATTGAAACTAGATTCAAGGAACATATGGCTCACCTCAAATATGGTAGAAGAGATAAGTTTAGTATCACCCAACATGCGTTTGAGAACAACCATAAAATAGATAGTAGCAATTTGGGACTAATTAGAAATGTGACAAATTTCAGACAGCTGGATGCTTTTGAGAGTTTGGAAATTGCTAAATGTAAAAATAGTATGAATGGTGACAGAGGGCCAATCCCATATAGCCCGCTTTATTGGTTAGTAAGTATTTTTTCACTGATCAGTCGCGATGGTTCAACTAAGCGGTCTAAATAGGACACAATGTTAGCATAGGTTTAGTTTTAATCATCTCCAGATGATGCCAACTTGGTTGGCGGAACGCGCGTCGGGTGCAGTAGTGTTTTGGTGTTATATGGAAAACTACGTCAGTGATATCTTCACACCAAAGGTTCCAACCCCTTTCAACATCTATAACTAACTAATTTTCCTCAATATCAGAATTAAGTTTATTGATCTATATTCGTACTGTTTAGCTGATGTTCTTTCTGAAGAGAAAATTCAAAGAGAGATAAAAGATTAGTGGATTAATATCGACTTAAATTCATTCACCTCCATTATTCGTAATGTCTGTTAAAGTATATAGGTGTTATTTGTCAAAACAAAAAATAAGCGTTTAACCAGAAATATTTATAACCAGATGTCAGCCGGCCGACTAATTAGTACTAAGTGTCTGTAACAGAATCAACAATATATTTATTAAAAGAAAAATAGAAATATTAATATTTTCACGGAACCTGAACAGAGACATGAATTATTTATGTGGCTAATACCACGCTACTAATGTTGAAATACAGTTCTGAATATTTTAAAAGATCAGACCAATAAATCATATCCAAAATTTATTTCCATTAACAGCATTCCAAATATGCATATTCAACCGAGCTACTAATATAATACGTTTTGATCGACTTGAAGAACAGAGCGTGTGGCTGGTAACTTCGACTGAAGAAGATATTAGTCGGAAATAGATTACTCAAGGTTTGTTGGTTCAAATAAATGAAAGGGATATACAGGGTGATTCAGCTAACCCATTCATTGAAAGATTAAGGATTTCCCGTTAGAATACTTTTTTGAAAATGTGGATACGGGGGTTTTTGAGAATGTTCTATTCATCTGAAGTATTTCCGTTTTTCTGGCACTTCCGGTTATGGAGTAAGTGGCTACCAACTTTCTTATTTTAAATGGAATACCCTATATTTTTTTACATTTTTTATTCCTACATCAAAATCCACGTTTTTTTAATGAGGGACAACGTATACGGGAATTTAATACTTTTTTAGATATTTTAATTTTTTGGAAAAATTAAATTTGGCAGTACCTTATTGATATGCTTGTCATTGACTGACAAGGAAAGTTATGGTAACAAGTTTTGGGCTATGGTTAGGCGGACCATGAAGCTTTCAGATTATGTGTTCATATTTTAATATGTACAGGGTGTTCAAAGAAATAATTTGATTCTGACGAATTTCAACTACCCGAAATAATTTTTTTATCTAGATTTTACTGCTTTATGTGATAGAGAATAAAATGATCTTTCAATCGCGTACACGAGGTGAAATCAAATGCGGCAGTCTTCTATAAACTAATTTAAAATCGGCTGAAACTATTTTCTATACCAAACATACCTAATGAATATTAGTAATAGTTACACTTTTTATCATATTTATTAAATTCGACTTTTACATTGATAATGTATGAGAGTATTTATTTGTGGCATTGTTTAATTACTCTTATTTATTTGGGTATTATGCCACCACTGATAAATACAAAAAATTAATCAAATCAACCTCTGCGCCGACGGATCAGTCAAAAGCTGTTTTTTTTTTAAATATGTTTGCCTAATCAAGAAATCTCACACTAAAAAGCAGATTAACAATATGTAACATTAAGCAGATAACTTAAAAACGTTAAGCAGATCACTTAAAAACGTTTACGTTTCGAAAACTTATCCGTTTTTGTTATCAAAAGTTTAAGTTTGACTGACGTACAGAATAGTTTGACAGTTTGTAATTTATTTTGTTTATCTACTTTCATGGGCATATTAGATATTAGTCGATTTTCATTCTATTTTGACTTATTCGTCTTTAAGAATTGATAACCAACAGCTATCAAAATTTATAGAAATATTACAAAGGATAGATACACATTTGTCTCCATTTAATAAAATTGCCGCGGATTCTTTAAGTTTTCTTTTTATATTGTTTTGTTCTTTATCCAAAATTTTTACTGACTCTCACTGTACCCTATGGCCATTTTTCCAAGCGTGTTCACAAATTTTTGACTTTTCAAATTCTCTCCTTTTAACATAATCTTTGTGTTCTCCGATCGAAACTCTCCAACGAAATTTTACGTTGTTGCCTTTGGTTGCTTTCCTTATTTTCAATGCTTTCAAATGTTTTATCACCAAAACTTTTAATATTTCGGGATATTAATTATTAATTAACACATTTTTAATAAATCCTAATTCGTTTGTTAAAATTTCGTCTTTTGAAGATATTAATTTAGTACTATCATATAAACACTTAACAACACCTTTGTTTATATTAATTTTATGACAATTTTATTAAATGGAGACAGATGTGTATCCAATATTTCTATAAATTTTGATAGTTGTTGGTTATCAATTCTGAAAGACGAAGTAACTCAAAATAGAATGAAAATCATCTAATGTGCACATGGAAGTAGATAAACAAAATAAATTACAAACTGTCAAACTATTCTATACGTCAGTCAAACTTAAAATTTTGATAACGAAAACGGATAAGTTTTCGAAACGTAAACATTTTTGAGTGATGTGTTTAGTTATATGTTGTTAATCTGCTTTTTAGTGTGAGATTTCTTGATTACGCAACCATATTTTTCAAAAAAAAAAAAACCTTTGACTGATCCGTCTGCGCAGAGGTTGATTTGATTATTGATTTTTTGTATTTATCAGTGGTGGCATAATACTCAAATAAGTGAGAGTAATTTTACAATAATTTATAAAAACATTGACTGCTTAGGTATTTGCTCTTTAATTGGTACGAAAATAAAAATATAAATAATCTATTCTATAATCTATCTATATCTAATTAAACATAATAATCTAATTATTACAACTTCTGGTTCCCATGACAATGTAAATTTTCTGCATAGATTTTCGTTCTTTATACTAAGCTAGTGCAGAAAATTAAGTTTATTAATAAAATCGGCCGGAAAACTGAAAATAGTATATAAAATAGTACGCATTGTCAGCCGTTTAAAAATAGAAACAATACTGTCTTGGAACATTCTCCAAAACGTATTGCAAGAAAGACAGATAATTAGTTTTATACTTGTACATAAAAGTAATAATTAACGCACACTCTGGTGCAAATAACATTTAAACTGGCATTCAAAACCAAATTAATTATGTAACTTTTTATATTACTTTATATTTCTATAATTCCACAGTTTTTTATCTTTCAATTTATTGGCAAATATATTGGTTATGTATACTTTTAAATTCTTTAAGTTGGTGTCACAGATGTTATATTTACGAGGAAATGTATAACACCTTATGATTTTCCTTAACAATAGCAGCCGGCGAAGTTGAAATTTGTGCCTCAATGTTAAAATGACTATAAGAAGCATTAGAAGAAAAGTTGTACATATATCATTTTAAAGCTTGAACGACCGTATCTTTAACTTGATGTAGTTAAGTGTCACTGAACAGTTAGATTATTGCAATTTTGAACAGGCGAATGGTTTTAAAGTCGCTTTAATGTTATATACGAGGTGTTATTTTTTTCGAAAAATGCCCATTAAACATTACATTGATATAAGCATTCGTATCGAACGCGAAATGGCCCTCTTTGATTGAAATTTATGTCAGTAAATAAATACAAATAAATAATGTCGTAAAATTTAATTTTCTATAGAATTACATTGTATCTTTATGCCCAGATCCATGTATAATGTGTATTTTATGGCACTATACGACATATTATAAACGTTTACTTGTGCCGTAAAGTATAAAACCGATTTTTTTCGATTATTTTACGATTTTGCAAAGACGATTCGCTTTCCAATTCGAAGAAATCCGTTTTCTTCGTAAAACTGCTTAACACTTGTCATAACTATTGTTTTATTAGGTGGTACGCAACGCTAGGAGAGATTCTCTGAAGTTATGTGCTCAATTTCGCATCTGGGGACTGTGTAAAAGATGATATTACGGTTTTTTAATGCCCTACTGTCTTAAACATAAATTTCTTCTCCGGAGAAATATATTACGGTCGGCCAACCCGCATATTATCTGAAAGTATCTTCCAGTATTATAACTTGTAAGATTAATTTACTTGTAATTGTAATCACACGAGAGTGCTTATTAGTCATCTGAGTTCTCGATTATTCAAATGCCGAATTATACGAGTATTTATTCTTGGAAACTAAATCCTAATTTATGTAGGACCGAAAACAATGGAATTTTTTTAAGCAGGAAAAATATGTTTCTCAAATTAATTCCTTGTAAAAACTATATGGACCTTTTTAAATCGCAATGCTCCTTAAAACCTCTAGAGTGCTTAAAATGTTTACTTAAAATGTAAGTAAACTTAAAATGAGGAATGAATACGATTTTCCAATTCATTACTCAGACTTGTTTTTCCGTATTTTCTGGAAATTTTAAATTTTACTACATTCTGAAACTCACAGTATTTTGACAATTTAAAAGTCTACGAAGACCCTAGATAAACTACCAGGTTCAAAAAAATATGACAAAAAAATATATTTTCCATCAGTAGCAATACGAAAAACTATTGTTTCATATTTAAAAAATGGTGTGATACGTGGTTAATTTCTCTTAGCGCTTCTAAATGCACTATATTGCATATGGGTAACCTCCACATCTATGTATTTGCTTAATAATGAATCTATTATTCAATCAACGAGCAAGATGCCTTGATGTAGATGTCACTAGCAATACCAAGCTTCCATTATCCACTCACGTTGGGAAACTATCAAAAAGAGCCAACCAAACTTATTACCTTTATTCAAAGTTTTCCAAAATCTCACATTCG
The DNA here is from genome assembly GCA_963924545.1 of Pogonocherus hispidulus. Classification (NCBI taxonomy): domain Eukaryota; kingdom Metazoa; phylum Arthropoda; class Insecta; order Coleoptera; family Cerambycidae; genus Pogonocherus; species Pogonocherus hispidulus. The sequence goes on along the minus strand of OZ004697.1, from coordinate 35,526,832 downwards.
CACTGTTTCTCAACCTTAGACCACTTCAGGAATATGCTGCACTAATTTGGTTGCCAAATTATCACACATCAAAAACGTTTAACTTCGAGTAATAAAAAAGATTCTTCAGATTCATACACTATCCATACCCGGAACGGTTGTAGTATTTGAATCTTCATCTCATTTCAACCATTTACTTGTATAAAGTCTTGCATGATCACTTCAACTAATATATCAGTTAAATATTATTGACCATTGAAGTTACAGAAGGAAAACTTTATGACAACAATCAGCAATCTTTTCCTAAACAGAGTGTTTAGCAATTGGAACACACTCCCGAGTGATGTAGCAGCGGCAAATGGTGTAAATGCATTTAAAAACAAATATTACAACTACATCAATCATGCGCTCATTTAATGATGATAATCACTATTGCATAAATGTACTCAGTGTGGTATTAAATTTTTTTGTAATACTTTGTATATTTTGCATGTTGTATAATCAGTCATTTTGTAACTGAGCAATATAAGTCTTCACAGACTTAACAAGGGAGTCAAGTCTGTGTGAAGACGCTTGATTGAGTTCTAATCTTTATTATAATAATAATAATATTTAGTAGAGTCTATAGTCGATACTGAAATAAGTTAAACAGTCACTTCATGTAGAACTGTAAATCATAAATATGGCAAATAAGCCTTATCATTTTTGTTCTACGAAATTTCATATTGATAAATTAAGAATTATGAGTAAAGCAGTTTTATTTTACCAATATGGTAGGTATCCATAAATCCTGAACATCTTCTATGACTCTAAAGTTATATCATCAACATTCTTCTTCCTCCTCTTCTTCTTCCTCCTCTTCTTCTTCCTCCTCTTCTTCTTCCTCCTCTTCTTCTTCCTCCTCTTCTTCTTCCTCCTCTACTTCTTCCTCTTCCTCTTCTTCTTCCTCCTCTTCTTGAGTCAAGAGTCAGTTCGAAAGCACAGAAGTTTTTGTCAATCTATTGACATTGACGAAGCCTAATTATTATTGCCAGCTATAGAGAAAGATTTTGGAAGAGCACAATTTGCGCCTTTATTTGTATTCTTTTAGTTTTTAAAATTGCGTCATAGAATCCAATAAAGGTATAAGTACTACTTGGCACTTTTCCTTCAAACCCCATAATGGTCGCATTCCTAAATAAAATTATTATACCTACAGGTGCTATTATTGATGGGAACAAACTACCACAAAATAACACAAATTTAACAATAGAGAGTTTTTGAACCCCTTAAATTCTAGCATGTCGTTATCGTTATCGTTATTCTGCGCATGCGCAGTGCCAAAAATCATACTATTTTAGGCACTGGGCATGCGCAGAGTAACGATAACGATAACGACGTGCTAAAATTTAAGGGGTTCAAAAACTCTCTAATAACAATTTCTGTCGCACGAAGGCAAGTGCTAAATTTGGGAAATTGTAAATTTGCCTGGTATCCATTCTCTGATAAAAAACATTTTAACCTCTCTGTACATAACCTCATTCCTTCCGGACCAATCAGCTATGACACAGATCATTAGACATTACTCCCACATGGCAGCTAATTTGAAACAACAAAAATTTACTTCGGGAAAAGTAATATTTGAAACTATATGCAAATTCCTGACTTTCTATTTTATAAATTCAGAAAAAGCTCAATATATTTAGTTGAAACTTAATAATTAGGGTCACTTTATAATCGAATTTATATTATCCGAATTATGTTATAACTTTTGGTGGAGGAAATGAGTTCATTGTGTCTTCTCTAAATTTCTTTCTGTTCACAATTTTCTGTCTATTTTGTTTCTGCATTTAATATATCCAAGTTTTTCGAGATGTTACTCTCCGATACATCTTTTTCCGCTTGTTTACTTTTTTAAAAGTCAGGTTTCATAATTTATCAGCAGCCAGTGTTATTTAACTACCTAACTGTTGTATATTATTTTCTGTTTATGACTGTTTACGCAGATATTTTGCCTTGATACTAATAATTTCCTTATCTCTAGCTGTGACTCCTACAATAAGTTACAATTCTAACCATAACCACAGTAAGAAGGAGATGTTTACTCTACATTTAAGGACAAAAATCGAGTTTGGTTAGTCTGAGGATGTGATGCCTCCTCCACACATTCGCCCGTGTTTCACTCGGCCACACTCAGCATTTAGCACAGGTGCCTCGTAACTAACCAAGCCTAGACGACCGCATCGTCTACTAAGCTCGTATGCACTCGACGAATGTGTAGAAGAAATATAAAATCGTAAAAAAAATAGCTCGCTTATCAGACAGAAGAAGTTAATATTTTATCAGTACAGAAAAATATAAAATTTGCAAAGAACTATTTGCGAACGAATGCCCATCGACCATCTACCGAGTCAATACTGCTGGTCGTTCTTTAATATTTGAACTTTACGCTGGAATTTTAAATTTTATGGTAGTGACGTTTTACGCACGGAATAACGTCTTCCAATTGTTTCCGTAACGGTTCAATACGATGAATGATGACTTGATCAGCGCCTTACCGCATGAGCTTAATTGCATTAAAGAGGCCGAAAATTTACACATTTAAGTTGGCATTATTGTGTGCTTAGTAACATTTCTTCTTACATCGCCTTTTATGAAATACGTGAAATGTTCGTAATCACTTAAAACCTTGGAATCATGTCATTATATTATTATAATGTGTACTTAAGGAGAGGAGAAGGAGAGTTAAGTAACACATCGTTTGAAAGGTACTCTAATTCTCTACACAACCCTGTTTTATTTTTGAATTTGACCGATTAGTTTCGGAGATACAGGTTGTTAATGAAAAAACCTACTTTTTATAAATTTATTTGCAAATTACTACGTCAGCCAATGTTCAAATTGATGACCTCCATCCTCCATACAATAATATAAGTTTTGTAAAAAGCATTCACGCACATTTTGTAACATTTCTGGAGTAACTTGGCGGCATTCGTTGACAATCCATTGGCGTAGATCTTGAAGGGAAGTAGGTAGAGTGAAATAAATTTTGGACTTTAAGTGACCCCAGAAGAAAAAGTCAAAAGAAACAAATACAGCTATGCACAGGCCACTCTATTACGCCCCTTCTCCCAATCCATTCCCAAACATACGCTCCATCCTATTGGAATATCAACCGGTCTTCAAGATAATTCTCATTATTCCCGATAATATTTGTCAACGCTGGATCAATGTTGTTCTCCAACAAATCCAGGTACATCTCCCCGGTGAGATTACATGGTAAGAAAAAAAAGACCAACAATATGGTCACCAAAAATTCCAACCTATACATTTAATTTTTCAGGATGTTGTGTATGACTCTCATAAAATATCCTGAGATTAGAATCTGACCAATAACGACAATTATGACGATTGACGGTACCATTAACAGAAAAAGAACACTCATCCGAGAAGATGAGATTCCACATTATACATTAAGTATTCCACAAAATTGTAGTCGGCGGTCAAAGTCATCTTCATTAAGTTCCTGTGCAAGGTAAATTTTGTATGGTTGAAATTTATGAAGTTTCAAAATTTTGTGAATTTTGAATCGCCCAAAACCGGATTCAGCTGCCAGTTGCCTCGTACTCGTTCTGGGATTTATAGCAACATGGCCAACAACCGCCACATCTACTGCTTCATTTCTTTATGTACTTATTCTTCAGTATACTTCCTGTGAACATGTTTATCCAAGTGTTCCTGATTAAAGATTTTTGCTGTCCTATTAGCACACTGATTATTTCCATAAAAGAGTGCAATTATTTCCTCCCTTTCTGGAAACGAATAAACCAAGGAAACCTTGCCGCGCAGTTGCAAACATTTCCCATATTTTTGGATTTGCGTAATTCCGCGCTGTTTGGTATGGTGTAGCGCAATCCCACGCTCTTAGATGAGGACATTCAATAATAACGCAGATGAAATTTTATAAATCATGCACCATTGAATGTAGTTTACCTTTCCGAGAAATTGTATAAGTAACTATAAGCAAGCGTTTATAATATCAAATGAATCATCATTCACAGTAGCTCATCCAAAAATGGAAGTCGTTTTTTTTCACTTAAAATACTTCTGCAAAAGATGCGGTATAGTTCTCCCATATTATCTTTAATAAAAAATTAAATTTGGGTTATCTGTATTTATTCTACTGAAATTCTCGCACCTGCTTCATCTTAATCGAGTTAATGATTAACAAATTATTTAAAATAATCAGTAAAATATATCTTCTCACTTCAAGGAAAATGAGGCGATACAGACAAAGACCTTTTTGTTAAAAGCTGTAACTAATGTGCTTAATTCTATTTGTAATTAAGTTCCGTCTAACATCGTAATGAGAAGGTGTTTGTTCTAAGTTATTCGACAAATAAACCATCATTTGCAAGCTAAATCTGAATTAGGTCTGAAATACATCGCCTGAATTACCTAAATATTACAATTTAGATGCCAGAAACACACAGCAAACAAATTTTTATTAGACGAATACAATTAAACACTTTAAACATAAAATTTTATTATAGATATTTGATAATAAATTTTATATATTGTTTGAAAATATATGAAACAATTAATATTGCAAACAACTGATTATTAGAATGTCAAGTTAATTATAGATTTAATTTAATTTATGTTCAAACACTTTCTAAAAATATGTCATCCTGTATATCCCATCTATTTGAACTAAAACTGTTAAACCTCGGATATTTCGTTAAAAGAATATTTTTAATACGCCTATCAGCTCCAGCGTAAACTATTTGGACATCGTTTATCTTTTCCATTTATCGACAATTAGACAGCTCCCAATCATCTTTGAAAACACTGTTATAATTGCCAGCAATACACAGGCTCAGAACATTTAAAAAATTGGCCAATATTAACCATTAGTTTAATTAAATATTGACATAGAAAATATTTGTATTCTGGTTTTTACGTTACTTCTACAATCAATCAATCCTTATTAACAGCTTTAAATACTTGTTCTTTTGAATTACTATGTCGTTTCAAGATAGATGCCCTGTTGTTTCTTGGAAAATAAGCATTTTCCGCAATATTAAAATATTTAAAACATGTAAACATTTAACTACAAAACACTGACGTGGTTTTCCACACAACATCAAAACACTATAGTGCACTAGACGCGTATTTCTCCAACTAAGTTGGTATCATCTGGAGATGATTGAAACTGATTAATAGTTTTATTCATCTCCATACGATGCTAACTTGGTTGGCGAAACGCGCGCCAAGTACAGTATAGTGGGGAAAACTACGTCAGTGTTATTGTTAACGCCAGAAAGTCTGTTAATTTAAAATAGGTGTATATAGTTCTGCCTATACGGTTTTATCATAAAGATATTAGAACCACGTGCGTATAGGCGGAAGAGACAAAAAAGTCAGTACGAATTTAGTTGTGTTAGGTTGAGTTTCGCAAAGTTAAAGACAGTATAAAATCCCAAATTCTCCTAAATTTAATTCCTCTCCTACCCTCTATTATATACAGTCACTTCTTCAAGGGAAGACCTACAAAAGGGGTAAGTCTTTATGAAAAGATTCAACAGTTATCTTCACATCAAAGGTTCCAACCCGTTTCAAAATTTAACTGCAAGTTAATAAAAAGTCCACAAGTGATTACAAAACGTGATAAATTTGCAGAAATGAAATACAAAATGATTATTTGAAATATATTTTCATATATAGAATTGAAGGGTCAAATTTGTAGTATTTGATAATTTTCTGTTTCTCTGTTGTCATTTTACAGACAAATGTTTACATTCATTTTACATTCTCAAAAGAATATTGGAAATGAAAAGTGTTTTTTTTTTTATTTTTTTGTTTAGAAATAATAAACTACTGTATCGTTGTACTCAACTATATTATTACATAATGGCATACACTATAACTGTTACAATTATTATGTTCTTACACACTTGTAAGATATAAATAAGTATGTACGTACATCATTATATTTTATTATCTGTAACAGTTCTTTTATTCACCCTGGCTGTTCATGCCTCAGATTCATGCCAAAAACACCAAACATCCATGTTGTGGTGAAAACTACGAAGGCGTAGAAGGGCCACACTATTAAATTTTTTCAAATTCCGACTTTAAAGTCGGAATTCTGACTTTAAACTCGGAATTCCGACTTTAAAGTCGGAATTCTGACTTTAAAGTCGGAATTCTGACTTTAAAGTCGGAATTCTGACTTTAAAGTCAGAATTCCGACTTTAAAGTCGGAATTCCGAGTTTAAAGTCAGAATTCCGACTTTAAAGTCGGAATACACTTTATTGTACAGGATGTGACTGTTTTAAAGGGCATAGGGATGATATTTGTAAAACAAATAACCCAGTTCATAGATATTAAATCGTTTCGATGTACCAACACGCTCGAGATGTCTAGAACTATGTTCATTCGCTCTTCATAACGAGTCGGAGCCAATCATATTTATTGTATTTAAAATTATAACATTTCTTATTTTAATGATGCATTAGTCTACCGTTTAGGCAGACGCATTTCGGATAACATATTAAATAACATAATATATAAAAACTGTACCTACAGAGATTACAATTTTGGTTGTGTTTGCAAAATATCTCGCTTACTATTAAAGATACACGAACGCAGTTTTTGCGAGTTCCGGAAACTGGGATCGAACCCTATTTCTATTATATAGGGTAGGCTGCTAATAGTGCGAAAATGTTCGAGAAATCTTTTATTAAAAATACAAAAAAAATTAAAAACAGGTATTATATGAAACTAACTGCACATCATTCTAAAATTAGTTTGGGATGCACAGGGTGTTTCTTTAATAGTGGCAAATATATTTTTTTTAATGGAACGTGCTGTAAATTTTTATATTTTATTAAATAGCGTAAAACTAAAAATTCAAACGCTAGAGCATACCATGAACCTAAACCTAGCCGCTTCGGAGATGTTTGGCATTTTCTAAAAAAAACTTGACGCATACCTACAAGAGATTGCGCGCCTTTATAAATTTTTATGCATAAGAAATGATTCAGAATTATAAAAAATTGTAAAGAAATTAGTAGTAGTAGAAAACCATCTACCAGACACTGATAGGTTTCGCATTTATTCCGTGCTTATCAAAGTGCCATAGGTAGTGGACTCAATGAACAATGTTGCAACATGATTGTCCAAAGGGCATCTGGTATGTTAGTAGTGGTGCGAAACACTGTACTGTGCGTTTCACGAAGTTGTATCCCGGATTGGAATGTTAGTATACATTCCAACGTATGGAGCGTCGTCATGTTATTAGTTAAATTCAATGCATTGGCACATCTCGGTTACGGACCGCTACAAATTGAGGTGGTGTGATTTAAGCGCACGTGCCAGTCTCGCACAGGATTTGCCAGCGAATCCTGACAATCAGAACATTCCAATCCGGGATACAACTTCGTGAAACGCACAGTAGTGCCCTCTTCTGGTCTTCGCTTCTACCCGTCTAACAATTATTGTCTAATTGACAAACAGATAGCGACCTATTTCTCTGCAGGTATCATTATAACTTTGACCTCTATCGTTTTTAAGAAAGACGATCCTATTTATTTATTTGAAGGAGATGCCGAATACCACCAGACACTGACCGGTTTTGCATTTATTCTGTGCTCATCAAATTGCCATAGATAGTGGACTCGGTGAACGATGTCGTAGTGGTAGTAATGATGATGTACTAGAACAGATCAGAAGATGGCACTACGGTGTTTCTCACCACCACTAATATACCATGCAGATTTAGATCATCATGTCGCAACATGGTTCATCGAGTACACTTGGTATATATTTTCGAATATCTGATTAATTTTGAAAGAAGTGCTTTCTTTCAAAATTAATCAGAAATTCGAAAATATATACCAAGTGTACTCGATGAACCATATGTTGCGACATGATGATCTAAAGGGAATCTGCATGGTATGTTAGTGGTGGTGAGAAACACCGTTCTGATTAATTTTGAAAGAAAGCACACCTTATGTTCTTTTTCTGTGCCACAATAAAAAAATAATATTTTTTATGCATAAAGGCTCATACAATCCTTTGAATCTGTAAAAATGAAATTTACACTTTGTTACGGTATAAGTTCTCTTTGTAACAGCTTTTGTTTCTCAAGAAAATAACAGAGTGTGTAAGCAAGATATTCTCCAAAGACAACGAAAACGGGACAGGCTGTATACAATGCAGTTCTTCGAGTTAAATCTTATCACCACATCTATCAAATTGCATAAAATTTCTATAGGACTTTCGAACTGTTTCTGTAGTGAGGGACCTGGAAAAACACATTCCTCAAAAAAGTAGCACAATATTATGAAAACAGCGTCCGTGTATCTTTAATAGTAAGCGAGATATTTTGCAAAGACTACAAAAATTGTAATCTCTGTCCAGTTTTTATGGATTATGTTATTTAATCTATTTTTCGAAATGCGTCTGCCTAAACAGTAGACTAATTCATCATTAAAATAAGAAATGTTATAAATTATAATAACAATAAATATGATTGGTTCCGAATGGTTATGAAGAGCGAATGACCATAGTTCTAGATATCTAGAGGGTAAGGGGTGTTGGTTACTTGTGATTTCATATCTCTATGAACTAGGTTATTTGTTATTATACAAATATGACCCTATGCCCTTTAAAAAAGTCACATCCTGTGCAATAAATTGGATTCCGACTTTAAAGTCAGAATTCCGACTTTAAAGTCAGAATTCCGACTTTAAAGTCGGAATTCCGAGTTTAAAGTCAGAATTCCGACTTTAAAGTCGGAATTTGAAAAAATTTAATAGTGTGGCCCTTCTACGCCTTCGTAGAAAACCCGTCATGTCACATCGTCAGTTAAAATATTTGCTGGCGCTTGATTTTTGGAACGACGGTTCAGCAGTTGTTCTATACAGTTTGTTTCCTTCTCCTTCAGATTTCCGTCGGTTTGTTTCCACTTCCAGTAACGTAATAGTCGCATACAGGTTCACACGCGTTTAATTCGTTTTGTTTATATTTTAATAAACACTGGACCAAAAAACACTGACCAAGCAATTGACCATATATTGATCGCCACTTTTTTTATGGTTTTTACTTAAAACAGCAACCGCCACCGGCACTGCTACTACCTACATTCTCTTCATAACGTAGTTAAAGTGACTAAAAATTATTTTACCAAGATTGCCCGTATTGTGTGACCAAAAAAGTTCGGCGATCGACACAACGTTCTGAATCTCGGCGATACGAACGGTTGAAAAATAACGAAGTCTATGGCCGGCTTTACATGGTGAAAATCTTCCAGCAAATCCGTTTAGTTTATCTCACAATCCTTTTGCTGCTGCCGTATGTTGCTGTCCTGAACAAGGCATTTAAACTCAAAAGGAGTTTTTAGAATTCCTTCCAAACATCAAATGATGGAAAAACGGAATCCATATAAGATCACTCACGTGTCCGTTTGTCTTCCTGTCTGTTACAGCCGATTTTCTCAAAGGTCTGAAAGTTATTAGCGAAAATATGCGTCAAAAAATGACGCTAAAACGGTAAAATAAATAGGGCTACTAGAAGTAGGTATACTTAAAGTTTACCGGACAACTATAGCGCTGATCCTAGTCTTATTATAGTTTATGAAAAATTCATAAATTGCGCGAATAGAACTCAACCATTTTTTATTCTGATAGTTATTGGGGGTGGTAGTTTTAAAAGTGACATACCCTATTTCTTTCCTCTTATTTTCATGAATTATAATTTTCTTCGGATTTTCTATTTAAAAACGCACCTCGGTAAATTTCAATACTTCACTACTTTCATCTATCCCAAAAATAAGTGTGCATTGCTTTACATATACCTAGATCGGTGCACAGAGAAAAGTATTTATTAATTTAATGCTTGGGATGTTTTTTGTACTGTACTTTTTTTAATTAAAAAAGCAATCTGTTGTTTAAACTGGTCCCATATTGCTTAGACGCTACTTGGTACTACTTTTGTTTTAAAAAGCAGGTTTACTTGGCCCTATTGAAAGAACAGATTTCTTTAATTTAAAGTAATTTTCTTTGTAAAAAAACCTTTTTCTCTGTGTGTATTTTTCGAAAATGTAATTGAAATTTCGGTTGTCTCCATGCCATGCCATACAATGGAATGTTAATAATTTCCGACAGTCTTAAAGGAACATTAAAACAAAACAGATGATGACAGAAGAAATTCTGCTATGGAAACGTGTATTGTCATAGAAATTTCGAACGTGCTTATGAAGCCGTTCCTGTATTATCTCTCCTCAAAGAATTACTCGTTTTTAAAAACCATATAACGCCGTTTTCTCGTAGCCCTTTTGTTTGACATTAAATAACTTTATTTATTACGTTTCTTCGAAAGCCTCGCCACACCGATAGCATAACAATTAGAATTCACCATGAGGAAACTTACCGACGATCAAAATTTTAACATTCCTTTTGCAGATGCAGCCAGTGCTGGACTTCGGGGTTGGGACCAATAACCCCGGCTATATATTTGACAACAGAATAAACCACAATTTAATATATACGAATTTACCTATACGTGGTATCTTCTGCTTAAATATTCATATTGTCAAATTATATTAATACAATTATGTGGCAGTAATTTAACAAAAAAATTAAATAACCCAAAAAAGACAAAAATAAATTTACAAAGAACTAGAATATAGAACTCTACAAATAATAGAAGTATAGAAGATATTTCTTATTTTAATATCAGTAAGTAACGTAGTTTTCAGTTTTAATCATCTCCAGATGATGCCGACTTGGTTGGCGAAACGCGCGTCGAGCGCATTATAGTGTTTTGGTGTTATATGGAAAACTACGTCAGTGTTATGTAGATATGTGCATTTTTTTTTACTACAATGTTTATTGAAATCTAAAATATACTGTCTGCTATCAAATAAAATTTGGGGAGCGTCAAATCAAAAAATTGGGGGTGGAACGGGTATCCGGTCTCGATACTGCATTCGGCCGATCCGGCACCAAACCGGATATTCGGTTCCGGCCGGATTGCTGGAAAATGGAGCCGAATCCGGCCAAAACGTAAACAATCAAGTATGATAAACAAAATAAAAATTTTATTCTAAACAATACAGCAAATAGTACAGCAAAATAAAATTTACGTAAAATGAAAAATAAGCAATAAATCAAATATAACTTCTTTTCTTTTCCCTCTTTAATAATATTTATAATTTATTAATGATAAGTTGTGGTGAATGAAAATCAATGTCTCACCAGTATCTGGGTTGAATCTCTTCCTATCTCTCGTAAAAATATTTCCCATTTGTTATGAGGCATTTTAGTCTAGGAAATTGCTCTCCGTACTTATTCCACCAGATAATGGGATCTTCTTTTCGGTTAATTACTGGCTAAAGAACGTAAGCGTGCACCTCTTCCAGCGGTGATAAACTTTTGCTTTCGCTGCTGTTTGATACATATTTTAGACTTTCAGTAATATTCTCGTAGCAATCCCAGATACTGATTACTTTTATAATTTTTTATCTAACTGCTGAAACCATCTGATCATCATCTTCCTCATCATCGTCATCATTATCCAGTTGAGAGTCAGCAGCCTCGCCCCTTTCTTTTTTCCAGATTCCTGTTCTTCTAGTTATTGGAAGAGTTGCTCTAATTGATCTTTTATTCCAGTTTGCATGTCACCCTAGAAAAAGTTTAATTTATACCTCGGATTCAAAGCAGTAGCAATTTTGTAAAACCAATTAGTTTGTGAGTAGTCAAAGCGTCTCGTCAATCCGTCCAAAAGATTCAAAAGAGCAAGTATACGTTAGAATAAGATATACAATGTAACTTAAGAATAAATCTCGGAATAAATAAAGCAAATTTTAAAATGGAAATTATGAGAATTTGTGCCCGTCCACAAATTTAAAGGCAAATCCGGCCAATGTTAGATCCGTTCCATCCCTAAAGAAAATACGTTATAATTTACGTTGTGATTGTATAAGAATTGAATAGGATTGAACAATAAGATTGTGAAGGAATCACGAACATTTCTTTAATATGGACTGAAATGTGGAAAGCACATTTAGAGCATTTACTAAAGTTGTATTTTCTTTGGTTGGTACCTATATATGTACTTGACTAGTGAAAACATTTGTACTCCTCAAAATGAAGACTATATAAAAAAATAATTTTAAAACATAATTGCAAAATGTATTACCTATCTCTAATAATATTCTAGGAAATCATTACTAACTCAATCTAAGATTTAGTAGATTTTTTCGGGATAATATTTATAAGAAAATTAATATTTACATGTTTAATTTTTAGCCCTGGGCGATAAATGATTGGAGTTCGGTACTGAGTAATCCAGCGGATTTATAGCTCACTACATGTTATGAAACGTTTAACCAACCGATGGAAGTTATTGATTGGAGCTATTTTTCAGTCCACCCATCTAGTTTTGACACAAAGTACGCCATGTGTAAAATTTAATCTTTTATGGGGCACTAGCGAAATTAGTATTTTAGGTTATTAAAAAATCGGTGGCCATATAACCCTTTATGTGACCCTTTCCGAAATATCAGGGCACCCTCAGATTACGTATATGTTTAAAATAAACCCTTATTCTACTCTGGCCCAGTATAAATACTACTTAAACGTAGTTTTTTAAATTGCTCTGGACCAGATAAGTGCCGGTTGAGTATACAAAGTTTTCCGTTGGGTGTTCCAGTGTTCCGCTGGGTTTATTGCAGTCGCCCAGCTGGACGTTTCGTTCGTTTTTATTATCGCTCGTCGAAGATTAAACGGGGAGATTGTTAAAATCCTTAAAACGTATGTGAACTCTTTTATTTGATATTTCAAAGGGTTAAAGATAAATAAGGTAGTTTTTGTATTATACGGACCCTTTTATATAAAATCTGAAATTCTAAACCCTTTTATTTTGGTACTTTTTTTATTTTATTTAAATTTAACACGTGTGCGAGCTCCGGTTTGAGATGGATTTGAAAGGATTATCAACTGACGGACGTTTTGGAAGTTCTTTTATTTGAATACATCTTGAAATTTTCACAATATTTTTTCATCTTACGATAGCAGTAATTGGCGATTCGGATTACCGTTGAGGGCGCTGCAAATTGTAAACAAATATGGAGGAAGACGAGTAAAAATTTTGCATTTCATATCACATCATCTAGCAATTTAGCATTCATCTGCTATAAATATAGTGACTTCATGTGCTACCTAGTTAGGGTGAAATAAAAGATAAAAAGTGTGGTAAAAGCAGTCATACGTCTCATAAGTGCTTCATTGCTAATTACGAGTATATGTTTTTTTTTGGGTTGCAAAGGTACCCTAGTTTTTGTTTCCTTGCATTTTGGGCTAAAAGAAATGTGATAAACTGTATGGTGATATCTTATTAGTGCTTGTTTTTTGTTAAATATTGTTTAAATTGAAATATAATCTGTTTTTATAAGACTAATAATAGAAAAGTATAGACAAACTGCAACAAAGTGCTTATGTTGTGTAAATAAATGTGTTCCCTGTTATTAAATTGTTACATGCCTTTTGGAGAAATGAGTGAGAAACAGTTTCTTATACCAGGGCCAATCTTCTATCTTAAACACTTCTATTGACACATTTTGTGGAATGACACCCATAAACACGGCAGTTTGTGTTCTGCTGATTTCTTTTGAATGCCATTTTAAAATGTAAAAATAAAGATGTACAAATACTAACCACGTCGTTTTTAACTTTGTAATACCAAAAAATCATAAACACCATTAAATTATTACATTAAACAAACCCAAATACATGTTATTTATCTGATTTATCATTATATCAGCAATAAGCCTCCAAAAATGACCGTTTAAGTAGGTTCAAATATTTTAATGAAGAGGGCGCATTAATTTTTGGAATCGCCAATAATTCCTCAATAAGTTAATAATTTTATACCTAGTTATCTTTTTTTTCATTAAAATCCACATATTACTCATAGATGTCTTTTTTTTCTAATAGCATTTGAAGGCTAACTTTATGGAGACCTCTGAAAAAATTAATAAATATTTAAAAATGAGTATTTTTCTTACGGAACTAAAGCCATTTTTGTAATTACAGTTAACTTAAAAAAATAATTTTTCATCTTACTGTTAATTAGTCTATTGTATCTAAATATGATAAGATACACTATTAATTTAATTATTATAAGTTTTTGTTTATATAACTTTAGAGGAATTATATATTCAAATATATCTTCACGCTTAATATACTTAACCAGATGGTAGGTCTTTACAATTTTTTACAAGCGATGTATAATTTATAGATGATAATAAATTTACAGAAAATTGGTCGACATATGCATAACATTTGGAAAAAATATGTACCTGTATTAATTGAAACGATTCTTTCATTTGATATAAATCTACCGGGATATCGGGTTCTTGTACCGTTTGATTGACAATTTAACACAAATTAATTTAATCTAGAAAATGTTAAACCGGATTTGTGTTGTAAATTAAATTATTTTCTATTAAATATAATTAAAATATTCATTTCTACAGTTGTTAATGGTAGTACATAATAGGTATTTACACAAATCAAGTCTGTCTAAAAATTAGAATTCATAAATTTTATAGAGGTAATTAATAAATAAGTAATTTAAATTCTTTACATTTTCCTTATTTAAAAATAAAACATATGTATTATTTTTTAAGCTATTAATAGATTTTAATCTTTTTGATCGCAATAATGTTAAGTTTGCTTAACTTCAGATTATATAAGAAATCGTAAGTATTACCTTCTTTATTTCAAGTATCTAGACTATTTGGTTATTAGATTTTTACATTACCCATTGATTTTGCAATGACTTATTATCGAGGGTTAATTCACTAAAAAAATCGTACACTGAAATTCCCCTTGCAGGGAAAAATCCCAGAAATTCCCCAAAAATTCCCTGAAATACCCCCAAACGTTTAAAATTCCCTGGATATACTCGAAATTCTCCAAAATACCCCGCAATTCCCCATAGCGTTTTGAAACTCCCAACAAACTATCCCATCACAAAACATTTTTAAGACATACC
The DNA here is from genome assembly GCA_963924545.1 of Pogonocherus hispidulus. Classification (NCBI taxonomy): domain Eukaryota; kingdom Metazoa; phylum Arthropoda; class Insecta; order Coleoptera; family Cerambycidae; genus Pogonocherus; species Pogonocherus hispidulus. The sequence goes on along the minus strand of OZ004697.1, from coordinate 35,511,807 downwards.
CTATAATCCTATCAAGAAAAAATGTTTTCATAATTTAAGAAGTATAATGAAATCTAACGAAAATATAACGTAAAATATTACTAAAAAATGTCGAGGATGAGGTATAACCTCAGGTCGGGCTTCAGATATAACAAAATAATGAAGAAAACATTGTTTGTAAAAGATATTCTTATGAATAAAGTAACATTTTAATGGATAAATTACAAATTTAAAACAAACTAATAAAATAACAAAAACATTTAACAAGTATTTTCTTATATTACAGTCAGTCTTTTTCTTTTAGGACAAATAGTGTTGAGGGTTCATCTTAACAATAAAGTAAACGTAAGATATTCCTTTAAAAGGTATTACAGCCATTACATAAGTTTCAAAAATAAACAAAAGTATTTTCTTTTATTTCAGTTAAGATAGATAGGTACAGTTTGAGTAAGAATAAAATAAACGTAAGATATATTCTTTTAAAAGACAACACCATAATAGTATAACAAATTTATAAATTGTTTGTTGCGAGGTTTCGTATATCGTTATATTTTTTATTTATATTCAATAAATTAACCCATTTTAGCTGAAAAGGTTCTGAACCCAAAAGAAAGATTGTAGAAATTTTAAGAAAACAATGTACGATTAAAATTCCATTCCATTTAAGCATGTACGATTGAAATTCCCCACAATTCCTTGAAATTCCCCAAAATTCCACAATTTTTTTCGAAATTCCCCCTGTTTGTACACTAAAATACCCCAGTGATTCGCCCCTCGCTTAGAATAATAAAAAATCGCCATACTTAAATAAATGTAATGTGCTACACATGTAAAACTGTGCACACATGTAAAGAGCTAATAGAAAATAGGAAAAATAACATCAAATAATTAAAAACTTGCACTTAGAATAATTTTATTAAATACTAATTCGGAAATAGAACCACATAATAAATCAGGTAAATATTTGTATGTATAGGTATGACAACTTGGAGATCCGGGAGGAATTGAATGGGGGAGTAAGAAGAGACTTTGCCCCCTTGACCCAAAAATGTAAATTTTATATGAAAGTTTTACTTCGTTCGTACTGGATGTAAGACAAAGCCGATAAATTGAGTTTTTATAATAAATTTCTTGTTTGCAAAAGTCAATCTATAATACGTAGATTACATGGCAAATTTCATGCATTCATAATTTTGTAGGAATTTCTGAATACGTGTGGACCATTTTGGTGATGCATGTATTGGTATCTAGGAAACTATAAGAGATAGGAAAATGGTTAAATGGGGAAAGTCTTAGACAGTCCTGTTGCTAATTTAATGGCGCTTGCAGACGGGTCCTAGCTCTTCAGGTTTTTGAGTTAGTTTGAAAAAAGTTAATGTGGCGTTTTCGAAAATCGTTAAAACTTTTTTATTTAAAGGAATTTTTAAAATTTGTACGCACTTTTTCACAGCAAGTTTTTTCGAGGAATTTCACTGCATATTTAGATTTTCATTGCGACGTTTCGGTTGCGAGAAACCGTAATCAACTTGATTTTTCTTATGGGCGCCATATTCAATTTTAAGCTGAGCAAATAGAGTATTTTTTAGCTTTTCAATGATGATTTGCGAATTTTCGAACGGGTGCGCTAGTTATTGGAAATTGGCAATACAGTCAACGTTTGTGTTTGGACAATTTTCGAGAGCACTTCCCAAACGTGGCAATATTACCGGACAATTTTTATGCGTGCCTTACAAATTGTGTTGAAGTGTTTCGCGAAACTGGTTGTGTGACTCATAAAAAAGGTGCTAGTAGACCAAGAGTTCATACAGAAGAAGTTGTCAATGACGTTCGTCAACGTATGGAAGAGGACCTGCAAAACCTTTGAAACGTCTTTCTCAGGAAATTGGACTTTCTTATGGAACATGTCATAAGATTTTAAAGAAAGACTTGAACATGCATCCATATAAGATGCAAGCACATCAAGCTCTTCTGCCCGCAGACCACCCCAGACGCCTTGCTTACTGCCATTGGTTTGTCAATAATTTAATGAATGACGATCTTTTGGACTTAACTTTTTTTTCTGACGAAGCGTGGTTCCACCTTTCGGGATACATCAAATCTCAAAATATGCGAATGTGGAGCAATGATAACCCTCATGTTTTTACTGAATCGCCACTACATGCTCAAAAAATTGGTGTTTGGATGGCAGTTTCTCGCAGAAGAATAATTGGGCCAATTTTTTTCGATTTCACCGTCAACGCAGAAAGGTACAGACACAACTTTTTGACTGAATTTGTGCAACGATGATGAACTTCGGTACGGTTATTTCCAGCATGACGGTGCAACAGCACATACTACACGAGAAAATATTGCTTTCCTCCGCGAGTTTTTTGATGACCGGCTGATAAGTTTGCATACAGAAGTTGAGTTTCCTCCGAGATCACCTTGTTTGACAATTATGGACTATTTTATATTTCCTTACTTAAAAAACAAGATTTACGCAACTCCGGTAAATAATTTACAAGAACTGCAACAAAGAATTGTTCAGCAATGTGCAACCATAACGCCAGAAATGCTGCTAAATGCTTTTCACAGCATGAGGAGGCGCGTCAACTTGTGCATCGAACAAAACGGGGGACATTTCCAACAATTACTGTAATTTAGTTTTTGTTGTTACTAAAACCGTTATTTCATAATTTGTAGTTCATTATTGTTTTACAACTGAAATAAATAGGTATGAAATTTGTAGGTTATTGATGATGTCAGTGTGACAGTGACATAATTATTTCAAATTTAAAGTAAGACACACGTTTTACATTCCACAACCACCCTTGACCAGGATAATTTTTGATATCCCGGTAGACTGAAAAAATTAATGTCTATTTTTCAGAATATCGATAAGGATAATTTAAAATGCAGACCAAAAATAATTAAAATAAGCTATAGGTACATAATTCATTACCTATAGAAATAAAGGTGACATGTTTAAGTGTAATTGAAGTAGATTTACTTATGTGCTAGAAGCAAAACCGGGTAATATTTATTAATTACAAACCCGTTAGATAAATTATAGTCTAGGACTAGGTAAATGATTTTTCTTAAAATATATATTTGGCACGAAATGAGGGATTTTTTGAAAATTTCCTGGCTTCGCTTACATAAGAATTGAGAAAAGGTATGCGCTATCATTTGTTTTCCCATTATATTTCTGGCGAATATAAAGGAGGCTAGTGCGGAACCAATGAATCACCCAGCCAACTTACACAATATATTGTGCCTTTGCGTAAATACGAAAATAGAAATAATGTGCCGATAGTACTTTGTTTTCGCTTTGCAGGTTCAAGTCAGCGGCGGATCTCAAATCAGTAAGTTTAACAGGCTGAAGCCTAGAGGGCCAGGCGCAAAGTAGGCTGCAGCTGGAGTTTTTTATTTCAGTATTGGAAAATACATATGCACTGTTACCAAATTTGATAAAACAGTTTTTAGACATATTTCATTATTCTTTGCTTTAGAACAAATAAATTATTAAAGACAGTAGCTAGTGGGCTACTTGCGGCAGACAGTCCCAGATAGCCTCACCCGGCATCCTGAAAAAAACGTTACGTTTTTCAGGATAACGCGACGTTTTCCCCGATAATTTGACGTTTTTTTCAGGATAACGTGACGTTTTTTCAGGATGCCGGGTGAGGCTGCCTGGGACTGTCTGCCGCAAGTAGCCCACTAGCTACTAAAGACTTTTTATTTTGAATAACCCCGTAGAAATATACAATTTTTTTTACCGTATATCTCGTGTTTTAGACATTAATGAGTTATAACTTTTAAGAGCAATAATAATAATGCAAAAAATAGGAATGATTTTGGTAACTTGTTAACTGTGAACAGATATGTCTTGAATCCAGATATGCAACATATATTACATCTTGTTGATAAAAGAAAATTTGTTTTTTTACTACTAACATGAGAAAACCTTAATATTTACCTCATTTGTGTAATGAGAAGTAGTTCATTATTAACCTAGGTAAATAATGATAATTCATTATTTACCTAGGTTAATAAACGTTTATTGAAACCCATCAGTTTGACATTTCACTCATCAGTTTGACATTTCACTCATCAGTTTGACATTTCGCCTACTTGATATTTCGATATGTTTGAGAAATAGGGGAAATGGCTGATTTTAAAATAAAAATAAGATCTTCTGGTGATAGTTCGGCTATTAGGAGTAAAAAAAATATATACTTCGGTTGAGAAGGCCATTATTTACCTCGAAAATTATATCCTTCGGCGCTGATATAAAATTTCTCGGTCTATAATAGCTCACTTTTCAACTAGGTATATAATGTACTATTATACAACACTAGTAGGTATCAATATTAAAATCCAATACAATAAAAACCTAACTTGCAATAATGAAGATAACTCAACAAATTTTCTACTATACTCCTTTTTTATGCACGAAATGGGAAGAAAATAATAATCCTACCTATTTTTAAAGATTAACTGCATCTTTTTTAACCCATAATTTAATGTGTAATTTACAATAGGTATCATTTTTGTCACTTAAATTTGTATACCTACCTATGATAAATTATATTTAAAATTAGAAAATATATCTTTTGGACACACAGTATATCTAATGCTTCATTATATGTCACAGATTCATTAGTGAACACAGTAAAGGCCGTCCTTAGTGATAGAACGTACAATGTGTTGTCCTGCTGGAAGCGCTTCCCCCAGAGCACTTTTGTGCAACGATGAAGTCCTGCTGGCAGGACGCGTATCCAGCGTCTAGCCAGCATAAAACCAGCCTTCCAGAAGAACTGAAGCTTCTGCTCTCTAGCAGTACACAATAATTATTTGATCATCTTTTGCATCAAATTCGGTAGCTAAGACAGACACACGTTGACCCGTGCGTATCATATTTGCCACTGAAAGTACTCTAATCTAATAGTTGTAACTTTTAAACGGATAGAGGTACAGTCACGTTAAAAAAATTCGCTGAAAGCTCATGATATGTAAATTAATTCTATCAAAAGATTAGTTCCACTAGCAGTGCAAAAAGAGATGAAATTTGATATTTTTCAGAGTAGTCAAATGAGGCGAATCAGTCCTGCCGGCAGGACGCTGTAGATTCTCATTAAGGCTGTTTTAGACAATTCGTACGTATCTTTGCGAAGATTTGGGCCAGTATTAATTCTCAACATTGTCCGTAAACCTTCCGAACGGTAGCTGCGTTCTATTATTTACCTTTATTCTGTAAGACAGTGAACAAGTTTTATATTTTATCCATAACCTACCGAATTCAATAATTGTTTGCGTCAGCCTTAAGGCCGATTGTATATATATGGTTCATCATCATCAAATCATCCTCAGGTTCATCCCTTTCCCAGGATGGGAATCATCCTTCAGCCCATCCTGAACTGGGAAACAATTCTTATGTCTAGGAAACAATTATTGAAACAGTGATTTCTGCGACAGTAGAACTTACTTCTGGTTATTTAAAGATGAACCATGTTGCTACAATCGGCCCTAAGTGATATAATTGCTTAGATATGCATCGTATTCAAACCTTATTAAATCCCAATTACCTTTTTTGATTCATGCGAAGTTCCTTTATATTTGAGAACATCGAATAGTCACACATTTTCTTTTATATATCTATCATACTTATAGACATTTTCTTATACGTTCACCTCTCATTTTTTTATTGGACTGGGTAATTTCTCTTAAACATAAATGTGCCCCTTACTAACTTAAAATGACCATTTTTTAAATAGAAGCTTGAATCTGATGCATATTTGAGCAAGTCATTATTACTTATACTATTCAACTCAGGGAAAAGATATCTGTACATACGTCTTGAATTTTAACGACTTATTGGTCCTAATTTTTGGGAAAAATATTACAAAAATTGTAGTTGCAGTTGCAGCAGTCCTCGTGGTTAAGGACCAACATGATTTTGTAGACCTGGTTTTGGGACCAAGTTTAGCATAGGACCGCGAAAAATCACGATCCGCCCCTGGACTTCGAGTGCTTGCTAAAGAGAGAAGACGATACCGTGCATGTGCACCGTTAATTAGATGAAAACTGAACAACCGCCACTAGATAAATCTATTTTAAACCGAAAAGTCGCATTTAAATTTTTGATCAAATAGAATTTCAGCTCTCCGTTGGCAGCCAAAAATTTAACATTTGAATTTAAAAAAATATCCTCAACTTGGCTCAAACTTGCGGTATTAGGAGCTTTAATTAGATTTTAAATATTTGATACAAGAGCAAATCGATCGTGTTGGACGCGATTAGAATCGAAGTTATCAGGAAAAGGTTAGATGCCCGGTTGTTTACGCCGACAATGTGCCAAACACCTCGTTTCATTGATCGCCTTTTTTTGTTTCGGTAGATGTTCTACATACATATCACATAACAAGACACGAAAATAAATCGGTGTTATTTTGTTTTTTTGGTGGTTACGACGACATATGTATGCACGTACGGCTGTCCGCATTTGCATTTCTTATTATCTTATTAATCAAGACATAGATGCTACTTACTAATTATCTTAAAATTTAAAACGTAAACACAACTGTTTCCAAGTAGGTAAAATAAATGGTTATAAATTACTCATTTTGGTTGTATAATTCTGGTATAGTCTATATAATGTAAATTGAAACTGTAAAATAAATTCCGACAAAAGAAACACCTGCAGTTCGACGACAGTCTCTTTGTTTACGCACGTGTGTCGTTTGTCGGAATTTTTTATGCAGTTTCAAATTAGATTATAGAGACTATATAGTCTATATAATGTAAATTGAAACTGCAAAAAAATCCGACAAAAGAAACAACTGTACTTCGATGGCAGCCTTTTTGTTTACGCACGTGTGTCGTTTTTTATGCAGTTTCAAATTAGATTATAGACTATATAGTCTATATAATGTAAATTGAAACTGCAAAAAAATCCGACAAAATAAACACCTGTACTTCGATGGCAGCCTCTTTGTTTACGCACGTGTGTCGTTTGTCGGAATTTTTTATGCAATTTCAAATTAGATTATAAAGACTATATAGTCTATATAATGTAAATTGAAACTGCAAAAAAATCCGACAAAAAAACCACCTGCAGTTCGACAGCGGCCTCTTTGTTTACGCACGTATGTCGTTTGTCGGAATTTTTTATGCAGTTTCAAATTAAATTATAGAGACTATATAGTCTATATTATGTAAATTGAAACTGCAAGAAAAATCCGACAAAAGAAACACCTACTTCGATGGCAGCCTCTTTGTTTATGCACGTGTGTCGTTTGTCGGATTTTTTTATGCAATTCAAATTAGATTATAAAGACTATATAGTCTATATAATGTAAATTGAAACTGTAAAAAAAAATCCGACAAAAGAAACACCCGCACTTCGACGGCGGCCTCTTTGTTTACGCACGTGTGTCGTTTGTCGGAATTTTTTATGCAGGTTCAAATTAGATTATAAAGACTATACAAACTGTAATTCCCAAAAATATGTAGGAATTTAAAAAGTTAATACAACTACCTGACTTCTGAGTTCTAATATGATGGTATGCACCTCACTGTCAGGTAGGTATTACACGCTATAAATTATACAAGAATTATAAAAAATATACTTAAAAAATGTGTAAAACCCAAAAGTATTGCATATATGTTGTGTTTGACAAGCGTATTGACGGAATTAATATACTTTGGGTTTTTTCCAGAAAAAAAAAACTTAAATAATAGGTATCAACCAAACTTGTTAGCCACCACACAAACCCAGAATGCCAGTTAAAAAATGCTAATTAATAACTTTTGTCATAACATACACCAGTTTTTTTACAATAATTTTGAAATAAATTAGTTTGTTAAAAATATAAGTAAACCTGGGAGCCAATTTTTGAACGTGCACATCTTTGCGTATGCGTAACTTTGCGTTAATTTTGCTACGCGCGGTGTACCTACAAGTAAACTCAAACAACTTACGTATACCTACATACTCAGATTTCTCGTACATATTTTTTGTTCAGTTGGACGAGTGAGGTGCCGTTTTGTCTTATTTGTATTATTTTAGTTATACACATTGGTTTTTTAATAGTTTTGGAAATGGATGAACTATTAGGTAAACGTTATTGCAATTCAAAATGTTGAAGATCCAGACCAACACAATAGAGCTATAAATCGGCATAATCCCAGAGATTCGTTTATCCATCTTAATGAAAGGCAATTTATTAACGTGTTTCGATTATCTAAAGCTTGTTCGGTATCTGGTAGATAGATATCTTGTGACACGAATAATTAATACAAAAAAAAAGAAACAGAAACCACAGAATGACCACATCAAATTAATCAGCTAATGCAGACTAGATCTAGATTTAAGTTTTGAGATATTCTTTCCAAAATTAAATTTTTCTCTCTTTCAGCTTTTCCACATTTTGCATGTGATTCATTTTTTGGTTATAATATTCTCGCTTCAAATCTGATTTTGCCTTTAAATTCAACTTTGCTAAGTGCAACTTCTTTGATACTGTCTTTGAGATAAATATTTCCAACTGGTTAGATCCTGGATGAACTAATGGCGCCAAATCATTTACACCGAGTATCAACACTCCTTCCTGGGAATCTGTTGCATAATTATCACTATTTCTGTATATAAATGTTCTTGCGTTAATGGTTTTGCAAAGTCATTGTTAGTCTGTTCTTCGCCTTTAAAATTAAAATTCACTGAAAATTCTTGACCCCTTGACCCTTCTAGTGACATTTTTCTTAGTAATTCCAAGGATTTCCCCTCCACAGTCGATAAAAAACTGTGAAATGCAAAACTCTTCATTTGAGGGGCCCTATCAAATTCCACAAGCCTCCCGCCTATTCTTTGATTCCATGCATTTAATTCTGCTTCTATGATGCCAACTCTACAAGCAAAAACTAATAATGTGCATGCTAAACAATAAATAAGTAATGAGTGGTAAAGTAAACAACACTTACTTTACGCCAGCCTTTCCAGTCTTTGTTAGCACCTGGCATACTATTCAGAATATTGGCATGTTTTTTGTCAGTCTTTGGTCATGTCTTTTAACGTATAGTTATTAGTTTGTTTACCACAAATTAAGTGCGACTTCTTTTTCACAAACTCCACCAACAACTGCTTTTGTTTTTCCATGGCGTTTGCACTCCGCCCCCTCATCTCTATGTAATACCTCTGAGTAAAAGTAAACTACGCTTTGTATCATGACGCAGCATAGTATAAAATAGTATAGAAGTAACCAAATTTGCGAGAAATTAGATGACAATTATGAAGTTATGATGACGAGAAAGTGGTACAATTAGTTCATTTGTCCCACAAATGCTACGTTGACATGTAGCATACGCATAATTGAGAATATTCGTAAATTATTTACGTAGACCCTCCAAAAATCGACATTTCCAAAAGTATACGTTTCTTTTCATTCGCATCTATTCGTATACGCTCATAAACGTATGATAACAAAAATTGACCGCCTGGATTTAGCCACGAAAGATGTGGATATAAGTTCTACTCAAAAAAATGTATTTCCATGGATTTTATTAGAAGTGTCAACAAATGTAATATTATGGTGGGGTTGGTGAGGGCATAAAGCATAAAACTTTCGGTTTTTATACTCGTATTATATCCAAAACACTTCTCCAAAAAAAAACATGTTCTGGACACAAACTACTCATTTTTTCATGTCTGTACAGAATTGAGTTTAATATCAGTTAAGTAAAATATTTAAAGATGGTGAGTACCTATTTGAGAATAAAAAATATAGAATCATCTTGTGACAAAGAATTGGGTTGTGTCACCAAATATAATAATTCTAACACATTTTTTTAATGATGTCTGGGACTAGAAAATAGACCCTGTAGCTGTTGAGAATGTCTAAGATAATTTAGTTTTAATCCCCACCGTTCCCTAATTCACCATAATAACTTAAAACTATTTTCTAATTTACATTTTCCATCCAAAATGTGTCTCTTGTCTGGAAACCAAACGTAATAACACCAGCATGGCGTAATTATATATATTTTTTGTAGTTCGCTTTCAAAGTACGTAAAAAAACCTTTAGAAGCGGATGTCTGGTGCGAGAGATTTATCTTTTTATTTGAAATGTGTTTTAACACAGAAACAGAAATGCTTATACATCATAAAATATATTTTAATATCTCTGTTATTCTATTTACGTATTTAAAAATAAAAACTGCCGCTGCCGAGCTCCGATTCCGAGATACATTTGACTTTTGTTCCTTTGAAAAAATGTAATTTACATAATTAGACTCGACGAATTGGGATTATTAATTAAAAACTCATTAAACCGTTGTGAATTAATTCGGTTAATTCACTAGATAAAGATCGAGAGCCGCTGGTAGTAGAAATTTTAAGATAATTTAGAAGGTTTAACAGTAAACTTAAGATGTTCAGTTATTTTCTCAGTCCACAAGTAATAACAGCATTAGCAAACAAATGCTTTCCATTACTAAAATACACTTTTTATAACAGGAGAAGCTCCAACTATATATATATTTTTTTAAATGTAATTTTTTTTAAATGTAAAGATGTTGTTAAACTTTTCTGAATAACGTAATGATTAATGAATATGTCCACAGTTTTTTGTCACCCTGTTAATATTATTTTAAAATTTGACACCATTAAAAACCGTTAAATCTTCCGTCGGATCACGTAATTGTACTAATAACAATTAATGCTGTAGTGCAAACATAGGCTGTTTTTTTATATCAACGGTTTTATATTAAAAATCAAGAACAAAAATTAACCAATCAAAACTTTGCTTTTGTTTATTAGTTATTTATTTTGATTACTGCCCAGATTAATGAAGAAGACTTGAATAAACTCCCAATAAATTTAGACGTCAAATAAAACATATTTTATCAGTGTCATACGAAATTAACCGAAAATATATACATAACCGATGTATCCATAATGAGTTTTATTCCAAGAATGAAGAATAATTGGAGATAAAAACAATGTATGTGGAATATATAGAAACAGGTAGATTTGAAATATTTATTCTTGACCGAAAATTCATTTTGCGTTTTGTAGGGGAAACACGCTGTATATTTTGACATTCCCTCACAAATACATTTAAAGCCATTTTCTCCAGCAATCAACAACTAGTCAGAAGGATTGTGTTTGATTGAAAACCATTTGCTGACTAGTTTGGAATGATTTGATTGAGTTTTTGATTAAATGGTTTTCCGCGGAAAGGGTTTCTAATTTTATAGACTTGGCAAGACCTTACCATACTTCCAATACTCACCGCTCGATGACGGTATGATTAAACGAAGTCTTTGTTAGATTAGATTAGATTAGATTTATACAGGAGTCGGCCCCTGGCCTGGTCCACCGCGACCTAGAATATCTATTGTGGCACTCCCAACCTATTTAGAGCACTCTGTCCAGATTTGTCCTTTGCATTAGACTCCACAGCCTTGATAGAGGCTCTTCCATGTAGCTATTGGCTCTTGGTCTTCCTTTCCTAAGTATTTGAAATCTCAGTCTTGTCAGGCCCTCGCACTGGCAAAGTACGTGTACTTAGGTTTCCTCTTCTTCTTGACAGAATCTGCAAGTTGCATCTTCTGACAGTCCCATAAGATTCATGTGCCTATTTAGCCTACAGTGTCCTGTTAAGAGACCTACTATTATTCTGATGGCCTTTTTATTTTGGCCTAACAGATCTGCTGTGAATTTAGGCGTCCGTTCATTAATGAATAGCATTGTCTGTCTCAGTTGTGGCAGATTCCTCCACCATTCTAAAAATTTGTTTCTCATCCATTCCTCCATGGATGTTTTAATGCATGGCTTCGCTATGCCGCAGAAGGGTTCTGATCCTATGAGGTCTTTTGATGCGCCTTCTCGGGCTAGTGCGTCTGCCTCCTCATTACCTTTGTGCCCCTCGTGCCCAGGAACCCAAGCTAGGATCACTCCATTCTCGCTCCCTAGCTCTTTCAGGGTATTCAGACAGTCCCACACGAGTTTTGACTAAACCTGTGGGGACCTTTCAGGGTACTCAGACAGTCCCACACGAGTTTTGACTAAACCTGTGGGGACCCTATTGCCTGTATCACCGCTTGACTATCGGAGATAGTCAAGTCTTTGTTACACGGGGTTGTAACTTTACTTCTCCTACAATTCTATTTGCTCTTAAAAAGTCTGTACTACAGGAAGTTGCAGTTGGATGTCCAGAAAATACTGCCGGGATATATTGACATCTATATTTCTGTAAATTTATAAATCTTTTTTTGTTTTTGGCATAGCGGACGTTTCTTCTTCATCAATTTTGATGATATTGATCTAAATTAAACACGAAAGCGAGTATAAGCATATAAACAACATATCTTCTGCTGCATTTGCAACACTGCAACATAGCGTTTTTGAAAACATTTTCTTTTTACTTCATTATTTCTTTGTGTGAATGTAAATAAAACCATTGTTTAAATTTGTCGATTTATTATTGCTGTTGATGATGAAATATAATTAAATATAATATGTAAATACGTAGCAACTAAGGAAAAATATAATAGTTTATATCCTCAACTTCCATTTACATGGTATGCGTGCACGCAATCAATGTATGACAGCATTGTTTCATTTTATCTATTTATTGTTATTGATGAAATCTATGTATGTAAGTATAAATCGGCATCTAGTAAGGAAAATATAATAGTTTATGTATCCTCAACTTCCATTTATATGACGTGAATCGATCTAACTTTCTTGGAATATTAATTAATTACTCTCGTATTCAGTTATAAAAATTTCGCTGTTCCAAACATCCTTTCAGATGATATTGATAACTTTTTCTACTAGCGAGCTGTTATTTTTATAATTACGCCGATCCACTCACTCATATTTAATGCACATTTCATAAAAATAGTAAAAGATGGAAGTAAACCAGTTTTTAATATGGTCGAATCACTGTTGCTCTACATTCTACACAAATATCTGTCTTAAAAATCTGTTGAAACAGCCTCTGGCTACATCTCATCTAATTAATGATAGAATTCATGAAATAAGTTTCGTAAACACTCTCAATAGGCAATAATACAAGTGGAACATTTTTCAACCAGGTGATATAGAATATTTAAATCAAAATAGTTGCTCAAACTAAATAACAGCAAATGATTTTTGTATTTATAAATATATCCTTCGTTATAGAAGCATCAAAGAGGAATTCATAGGAAAAAGTATTATAATACTGACATTAAATATAAAAGACATGCAGTCCATCATCATCAAGGTAAAGGTATCTGCTTGGACTGCTACATTTATTATTGTTTATCGTTCCACTATGGAGACATTTCTGCATCACGATTTTTAATTGTCGATTGTCAAACAATTCTAAGAACAATGATGAAGTCAACAGTAAAGTTAGATGTTATAATTAATCACCAAAAATATGTAGAGTGCCTAGCATTATTAGGCTTGTTTATAATTTGATTATAAGTAATTACATTCAGTATATAAATGCAACGGAATAACAAGAAGAGAAAATCTATATATGTAAATTTAAAAAATATAAGTAAAAAAGTTAGTCAAAATTACCATGTTTAAGAATGTGTTAACTTAATGCCTAACTCACTAACCTTACAAACCGAGTCCGCTTTTCCAAATTTTTTTGATAAACTGGTATGTGTCAATGACATACTTAGTTGCAGTCTTATACAGAAAAAAATAAAGTACTACTTCAATTTGCAAGAAAAATTCCAATACTTTTTATAGCAAATTGATCGTATAAAATTTAAAAAATCTTGTTTTTCATTTTGGATAAAAAATGCGGCAAAATCCTTGCCGATGAATTGAAAATGACAATTTTTTAAATAGATAAAACTTATGATGGAAATAGAATAGGATATGATGCCTATTTAAACAACTCATTATTACTGATACTTTTCAACTTATATAGAAATCCGTACATACGTCTTGAATTGGACCTAATTTTGAGGAAAATAGTTTCCTCAAAAGATTCCAGTTTTAGCACTTGTTGCAGCGGCACTCATGGTTAGAGACCAACATGATTTTGTAGACCTTGTTTTGGACCAGGTTTAGCCTAGAACCGCAAAAAATCACGACCCACCCCTGAACTTTAGAGCGCTTTCAATGTAGTATTAGATACGTACTCACTAACCTTACAGAGTCCGTTTTTCAAAATTTTTTGAAAAACTGGTATGTTTCAATGGCATACTTAGTTGCAGTCTTATACAGAAAAAAGAAAATACGACTTCAATTTGCAAGAAAAATTCCAATACTTTTTATAGCAAATTGATCGTATAACATTTAAAGAAAGTTGTTTTTGATTTTGGACACTATGCGGCGAAATCCTTGCAGAAATCCTACTTACAAAGTTTTGCATTTAACTTTTTCCCTTATTACCTTTTTAAGAGACTTTACATTTAGAACGGTAGGACTTCTGGTAATAATATACAAACACACATGCATATTTCTGTAGCGTATTAGACACTACATAAACTTGACTTGGGTGGCTGAGCACGCCTGTTTGGCCATCCTCAACATTACAATGTTTGAGTAATCAAATCAACGAATATTTTGGGTAATTGTATTACAGGCTTGAGGAAAGCCTTGTTCATTAAAATTATTTATTAATGTTCAATAAATAACTTAATATACACATTTTTACAACTCGTTACAGAATTTTTACTTACTTATCTTATTTCACTACATCCAGGCAACTTCCTTCGTATCATACAAGAAATAAAAGAATAGGCTTGTGATGATCTACTTTAACAAATGTGTTCTTCTGACAGCGACAAGCGAATAAGCCACAGAACAAATCGGAAGCCGTAAAGCCAGCGTGATTCGAAATTAGTCGCCCGGTAAACATTTGTCTCGGAGGTGTCAAAGGCCTTGCCGTGAGTCGGCGCGCCACTCTGTTGGTGCCGGGCTTCTTCCTAAATGCCTAAGAAAATGATTCAACATATCAATGCCCCCAATTAGAAGTAGCATGGGCACATGTCACAGTAGTTCTAGAACTCGATTTGAATATTAGTCGCCCCGTAGGATATTAATCTTACCAAAACACTAACTAGAAGAGGCATCAGAAAAGTTAGTTGTCTTGGAATAAATACTTGAAAAGGTCAGCTTGGTGAATTTAGAAGAATGTGGATCAGTCTGTAGATCAGAATGTAGATCTACATAAAACTAGAATCTAGATCTACATGGCGAGAACTAGAGTTAGAAATTGCAACGGATCTTAAAACAAGATTTGCATTAAGTTGCCCATTTGATGTTAATCCCAAAAATTATTCTAAACCATGATGACAAATGCTAGATAGTGGTATTAAGTATACTGGGGCCGTATATTGGGCCTTACAAAACAGTATACTTGGGCCTATTTATAGTGCTGACATTTCAACATTTTTACAGTATTTCATGTCGTATCAGTATGCTGACAGTTATCAAATTTGTTATCATTTCACTACTTCGGATTTTCAGTCGGCAATAGATCATATCAATTTGGATTTAAATATTATTTTGGCTGTATCAAATGCTCATGGTCTTATATTCTGGATGAAAAGAAAACTGAGCTTCCTATAAATGGTTCACACAGGACAGCTATTGTAAATAACCCTGACCTCAGTATAATACTAAATGGTAAGGTTTTAACTCCTTCCCTATGTTGCAAGAATTTGGGGATCTATCTTGATACTGATCTTAAGTTTCAAAAACATGTATCTAATCTAATCCAGAAGTAATTGTAAATTAAAGCTCCTTTCTCTTCATAAAGATATTCTTAGGACTGAAGTAAAATTAAGGCTGTGTGATACACTTATACTTAGCTATGTAACATACGGCGACATTGTTTATTGACCTGCCATATTAAACAAAGACAAAGAGGTCTTCAAAGACTTCAAAATGTTTATATAAGATTGGCTTACAACCTCAGAAAATTTGACTATATAAGTGTTTGGAAGAAAGTATTTGGAGTCCAAATGGTTAAAGATAGGTGAACAGTATATGATCATATTATCCATATGACTACGTTGTTGACAAAATTAATAGTGGGCTCTAAATATATTTCTTAGAAACTTATTAAGGGACATAGTAGGCACAACCAATCCACGAGATACACTATCTGTACACGGATCTGTACACTATTCCAAGCATATTACTGCCCAGTTCCAAAGTCCTTTAGCTGCACTGCAGTTAAAATATAGGTATAATAAGCTCCCCTCAGACAGTAAATCCTCCTCTAGCCTCTATATTTTGAAAAAACAAATCAAATCTTATTTTCTTGCGATTAAATAGTTATAATGTAGTAGGTATAGTAAAATTACTACATACATGCGTTTTTCTTTTGTATAACATTAATATTATTCTTTTTCTTCTAAGGGAGTGGTAAGGTGGAAGAGCAACAATATTGAACCTCGCAATTCCTGTTATGCTTTATCTATTGTTTTTCAAGTTTGAAATTAGACACATTATTATTGTTATTATTAAGTAGGGAGCTTCAATGACTATGCATCCACTTTTCGTTCGACATCAAAGAGGTGTCATTTTCTAATCTAATGGTAAATTCCAAGTTTTCAGGTTTTGTTTTCTTGTTATTAACTTCCTTGTAATGTTTTTAGGCTTCCCATATTTCTTTTTCTTGTAATATACATGTTGCTTTTATTTAATATTTATTTTATTTATTACATACGTTTTTTGTTCATCACAAGATGTTTTTCAGTTATATCCTCTGTAAATAATAAAATATTTCTACCACAAGGGAAATGATTAATTTTCATCAATTTCAAGTTTTCATTTAGTTCAGGTCTATAATAATTAAAATAGTTATATAGTTCGGAGAAATCCTATTTTTCTATGTATAGGTTACCTAAAGGAGGCCTGCAGAAGGTATAGTTCCAAATAATTGGTAGAAGCGATGAAAATTGGATTTAGTCTAAAAATTAGGTCATTGTATGGTAAGAACTGAAGATCGTGAAATTTCGTCAGGAGTTTATAGAGGACATAAATACAACACTTTGTGCAAGTACCTAGTCGTTCAAAATTGTTTATTAAAAAGCTTAATTATTTATTTTTAGCTGCCAGTATGCAGCAAATTGTGAAAAAATGGCATTCGATTTATTATCGGTCCCATCTACCGTTATGGATTGAAGATGTAATGATCATCATTCAATTCTAAATTAAGATAGTTTATTAGAGCATCATTATAGAGCAATGTGGTAAGGAGAATAAATGAAACAAATTATATAGAATTTTAATGATTCAAAGTCCAGTGCGTCTTTAAATTAATGTTTGGTTTTGATTGCTATGTTTTTCTTGACTCTGATTTTTCTTGATCCAACGTAATGTCCCTATATATCACAATATTTTGAAATGTATTTATTGATGTAGACGTATCACTCCCATGTGCAAGGCGATACCATTTTTGCATTATTTTGTATCAGACTTTGCATTTGGCAGACTTTGTAAACTTTGAATTTTATAAAGGTAATGATGACTATATTTTTCCTGGCTGTATCTACATTTTTGGAAGTTATTATAAAACTTCAGGCTGTTGCAGCATACCAGTCGTGAATTCTCTCCTCAGCTTGACGCCTCTCGATAAGGCATCGAGGCGGAAGTACTACTGACAGTTTTCATGCTTAATTGCGCAGGATATGCCTTTGTATGGCGGTGAATTTGTCCACATGAATCATTCCTACATATGGTTAAAAAACGGTGCAATTACGACCCTCGTTTGTACAAACTTTATTTTCTGAATATTTATCCCCATAAGAGGGAAAATCATATGTCTGATTTATTCATGAAATAATGAATAAATAAAAAATATATATCTCAGCAATGAACTTCATTGTACCTAGCGACTCTTTTTTAAAGTAATAGTGATCTAATAAATGCACTGTGTGTATTTCTTCAGGAAGTGTGTCTCAGTGAAGTATTCTAGAATGATTAGTTTTGGTGTTCAGTAAAAATTAAATAAGAAACTCATTGTCGGAGGTATAATACAAAAAATCTTCGGATTTAAGAAACGCATATAGTGCCAGCACAAGAATAAACCAGTAAAACCAGTAAATAACCAGGAGCATATATCCGGATTACGTGCTCTGTTTCTTCCCGTAACCTCGATGCTCGGTTAACCTGAAATTCTATCCTGAAATGGCCAGTGCTCTACCGTCTCGAGTGTTTGTTCGCAGTGAATTCTTTCTTACTCAATGGGTGTAATAAGACGTTTTATCTAGTTTTTTTAATACCTTACCTTTTAGTACCTTAAGTTACGTTAAATTTAGTTACTCAGTTAGATTATACGCAATTCATTTTAAGATCGTAGCGCCAAAGCGGCAGTAACCTATACTAACCTATGGGCCACTGACACTGACGTTTGAAATTGTATTCATCAAAGATTTGTTGTCGCGAACTTTTAAACCAGGTAAAAAGCTTGTAAAACTATTTTGAAAGGGATAAGTAGTGATATAAAATTAAAATAGATTTCAATATTTTTCGAACGTTCAATCTGAAAATGAAACTTAACCTCAAAATATGTCAAATTCTTTATTGGGCATACGGCATAACATACCTTTATAGAAATAGTCATTCTTAAAGAAAGGTAAAGAGCACACTCTCTACTCTGCGTTCTTTAGCTTCTTTATCCATACTTGTCTCCTGTAACTCTTTAATGCCCAACTTATAGTTTCCACGATACCTCCAGATTTTCCCGCTTTTGGAAAAGTATGAAACTGATCTCGGGGTTTTTCTTTGTCCAAGAGGAACAATGACGCTCACAACAATAATGATTCATATCTAATCAAAGCAATTAACTAATATAACAACGGATATTTCAAAATTCACAATAGACATACATACGCAAAACTCAACCAAAGGCCCATGCGTTAGTTGTGCGTGCCGCCAGTAGGTAGCATATTCCTTAGCAAGAATCGCCTATAGCTAAAACCGAATTGCAGAAACGGCATTTTGCAAGGTATTTTGCTGAGTATTTAATCTTGAAGGGGGTTGGATCCTTTGATCACTGACGTAGTTTTCCACATAACACCAAAACATTATACTGCGCTCGACGCGCGTTTCGCCAACCAAGTTGGCATCATCTGGAGATGATGCCAACTTGGTTGGTGAAACGCGCGTCGACTGCAGTATAGTGTTTTGGTGTTATGTGGAAAACTACATCAGTGATATAGGGCATTTGATCAAAAAAGTTTCACTAAACATAAGTACTTGCGATGTTTGTAAACAATATTCTAAAGCTCACCAAGATTTGGATGGATTGGCTGTATTTTGCAATATAAATATACCTCCCAATGGTTCTGTAAGCTTTATATAGTTGCTTGAAGTTTTATTTCAATTAAACTTTGAAAGTATTGTTTTACAAAACAGGGTTATCCTAAGTTTTGAAAACATTTGTAAACACATTAAATTTATACACCCATGGAAAGATGTTCCTCAAAATGATTTAATAAAACTATTTCGTAGAGTGAAACTGAAACTAGAACGACGAAAACAAAATACCTACTTATAATTTGGAAAAATTAATAAATGTTATTCTTACTTGTTTTATTTCATCTAAAAATGATGATTTTTATATTAAAACATATAAATGAATGGAAAAGCTCTTTGCTCTAAGCTGTAGCTCTAAAAAATCTATGGAAAAGCAATAAAATATCCTCCATAGTCTCCCATTTGGAACCGAGGTCACGAAATCCACGGGTGATCACGGTTATTTATTTATTCTTGTGGTGCCAGTTTCTGTTATATTTACTTATTTACTACAGGTTACTTTTTTTACGTATACATTTATTCTAAAATCAGACGTGAATGAAAGAAGTTATTTTAGTTAATAGTTTTATTATTGATCAAATATGGAAAGACTGACAAGACTGATTAATTTTGGTAGTTTTAGACGACGTTACGGCTCTTTCACACTATCAGGTCTCGCCTGTCAGGTACCGGATCTGATACAAACCTGAGAAGTAGTGGACTATTGGTTTGAACGGAAGTGTTCACATTGTCAGATTCAGGTCCGGTGCCTGATTTCAACCTGACATCTCGACTGCAACGTCAGGTGACCTGATACCGGACGCAAGGGTAGTAGAAGACGCATGTAAACGAATGATTTCACACTGTCCGTTAGTTTTCGTCAGGTTTTCAGAGCGCATGCAACAAAATGCAACCTACAACAATGCAACAAAGTGCAACAAAACCCGATGCAAACCTGATATATAATCGTACTTCAGATTTATATCAGATCCGGTACCTGACAGGCGAGACCTGATAGTGTGAAAGAGCCGTTACGGGAAAGTGATTTTTTTTACCAATCAATTTTTTTTTAATTGTTGCCCTGCTAATTTCTGGCTATTTCCTGTTTCCTGACGGTTTGATTTTTTTAATTGCAGGTTTTGTCCATTGTCACTTTTTTCGATAAATAAAATTTAATTAAAGTGAGAACCAGTCACAGTTTGGATATACATATACAAATTACTTCTTTAATTGGATTTGCCTTTTATGTACACTTATACATTATTGTCATGTTAATTAATTATGATGACTGTAAAAAATGTAAATCAAACCTAACGAAAAAAAAATGTTTCATATGATTTATGGTTGTTTTTAATTTACTTTTTATATTTTTGTCGATTGCTCATAAAGTAAAAGGTAAAGGTAGCGAACCTAGTAAGAAGTAGGCTTGAACTTGGCCCTTTTTGCGCACACCACAACTACAACAGTAAACTGAACATCAAGCACCGAACACCGCAAAAACGTAAAGCAGAAAATTAATATACGGTATGAAATGTGAAGCAAACGAAATGAAAGAACACTGGGCGGAGTTGGAACATTCCAACAGCAAAAGCGAAAAAGAGATGAGAGACTGTGACATTAGAACCGGTTTTCTTTTAGTTCGCACGCTGTACACTGCACAGTTCAGCACAGTTTAAAATGTTTTTTTTTATATATATTATATACAAGGTTATCATAAAGTAAGGGATATACTTCAGCTTATTATGTATTTTTAACAAATTAAGTTAATAACAGGATGTGAAAGAAATTTGATTGCTTAAACAATGGGATTTCTTATGTCCAACAGTGGTTAACACGAATGTTCGATATTTCATCAGCATTTTGCTGCTGCACAACCCTAACCTTTCCTCCAAATTGTATACAGCATTATTCAGCATTTGTGGTTAAATTACTGCAATTTGCTACCTAATACTCGTCGTCTTTTAATTCTTCCAGCGTTGTTGGTCGTGTTCTAAACAGATTTTTTTTAAATAGGTGAGGTTAGGTTAGGTTCAAAAGTGATTGGTCCGAAAACTCTCCACCGCGACCATGTGGTCTATTGTGGCTCACACCTACTTATATTTCACCCAACAGGTCCAGCTGATGAAGTTGATCACCTTGTTGGGTGAGAACTTATTCAGATCCTCTGGCAGAAGTTGTCCTTTGCCAAATAATGAGTATCTGATCCTTTCCTCAGCGGAGCAGGTGCATAATATGTGTTTTCCCGTTTCATCATATTCTAAGCACAAGCGGCACCCAACACCTTCTACTAGACCGAATTAGAACAGATGATATTTTAAACGGCAGTGACCATTATATGGCCAATATTGCCTCCTCTTCCGGTCTCAGGTGTCGGAGATTTTAGCAGCCTCCTCTCCTGATCCGATGGGATCGGGCTTTTATTAGGAGTTGGATTGATCCCAATCTCCATGAATTCCCCAGTTGCCTGGGGATCGAGGGTTTGACCTCCCACGTCAGGTTGTTTTTTTTTACTGGTTGGTTTTCCATAAAGTCCCATCAGTAGCAAGGGATTTAAGTCCACCACAGCAGAGCCCCGCATTAATACGACAAGGCAAGCATACTCTAGAAAGTCCCCAGTATTCCAGAGGCCCCGTTAGGGACAGCTATTACCCCGGCGCCGGAGGAATATATCGAGCTACCTCGTCTACATCCGTCGTGTTTAGTCGTATGCAGGGCCACCTCGAGCAGGATGTGGCTCTTCACCACGCACAGACGGTCTTGAGAAAAGCTTCCTCATGGGATTGCCAACTTCCCGCTCAGCTATTCTCTTGGAGTCAGTGGCTAGGTGCTAGACTCCTTGACCCCAACTTTTTAAATAACCCCAAAGCCAGTAATCCGCTGGGTTAAGATCAGGTGATCTTGGAGGCCATAAATTTACAAAATGTCTGCTTATAACACGATTTTGAAAAACATCAGTTAAAAATTCTTTAACTGGTCGATAGGTGGTCATCCTGAATAAAAATCATGTTTTCAATTCCTTCGTATTTTTGTTTTCTATCCGTGGAATTGCATAATCTCCGTAACATATGCAGGTATCTATCATACAGTAACAGTTACAGATACGGCCTCTCCATTCTGTATCTCCTCAAAATCTGATTTTATTCGGGGAGGTACCTTCCCGGGGAGGATTTTTTGATAAAGGCTGTGCTTCCAATTACCCCCTTCGAAAAAGACAAAAAATACCTACACTCAAATGATAAAGAGCACTCAACGACTGCCCTTTATCCAACCTCACGTACCTACCTGGTTTTAACTACTAAATTGACATGTATCCGTACACATCATAGGATTTATGTAACAAAAATGCATCGCAATTACTTTCTTATAATTAAATGAACGGAATTCAGTTTCATTTTAAAAGCTTGATAAGTAATTCTGAGCAGTTTGTACAATTAGATAAGCGTCTACTATTTATTTGACGTAAAACAGGTTTGAAATTGTAAAATTGTTAAAGGAAGTGTCTAAAGTAACGCTAACAAAGTGTAAACTCCCATTAACATTGTTGTTCAGTAATTCCAACTGTTCTAAATTGATTTTGATGTATAAACATAGCCTGCAGTTGTCTAAAAAAGGAAATATTAAATCTAGTCGCCATGATTTAAGTACACTACGTAGAGAACAAGTAGTTCTGTCTCCCTTTTTTATGCATGTTGTTGAATATATGATGGAAGATAATCACTACAAATTGAATCCAATAAAATCATAGCAGGCCGTACTCTCACGACAATTGAACGTCAATTTAACCAATTTAGCCATCTTTTTATTATTCATAAAATTTCATAAACCCGCTCACTTACTTTATTTGTTCTTCACAATTGGAGAGGTTTTTAGGGACGCTTAAACACATTAATTTCGATCAACATGTAATTAGATCAAATTTATAGTTCACTTTAATCTAAATCAACATCAGAAATGTAATGAATGCATTATGGATAACTAACTAGGTACTATAGATATGATGACACGGACATTATCGACTAAAACCTTAGTTTAAACTATCCTAAAAGTTTTCCACTGAAATAGGAAGGCGTATAACTTTAGTTTTACCTTCTGTTTGCTTGATTTTTATTGGCTTCTCGTTTTTTAACTAGTCTTGTTATCACAATTATACAACCACCACATTTTATTGTATAAAGCAGCGTACACATGTAGCCAATAAATGCGTCAGCGCGGTAACAAAAACGCATGCATCGCTTAACGTATTCGTAAAAAGTAAAGGCAAAGGACGGTTACGTTCTGTTGCTATAAGATTCGCTCGCTCGTTTATACTTCAAAGGAAAACAGTTGATCTCGAAAATGTTTCCGCATTTTCACGCACGGTTTAAAAGATAACGTGGGATTTTCCCGGCATTAAAATTCAATTCACTACTTTTGTTTCTTATGCCTGTTCCAGATCAAGAGACAAAACAGAAACATTTATGATTCGAGGCAAAGTTGCCACAAATTCAATACATTAGATACAATAAGATGAACATGTCGATGTTTATCTTATTTTTGTTTTATTTCCAAATTCGGAGGCTTTTGCAAGTACCATCTCGAGTAGAAAAAGATCAAATAGTTTCTGTTTTGGTTTGGTTTGGTTTCAGTGTGGATGGTTCAGTATGACAAACGTAAAAATCCTCACGAATTTGATAATTGCTGATTGCTAA
The DNA here is from genome assembly GCA_963924545.1 of Pogonocherus hispidulus. NCBI lineage: Eukaryota > Metazoa > Arthropoda > Insecta > Coleoptera > Cerambycidae > Pogonocherus > Pogonocherus hispidulus. The sequence goes on along the minus strand of OZ004697.1, from coordinate 35,487,897 downwards.
TATGATTTTATTCCGAGGAGAGGAAGATAAAGCTACTGCATAGTGGCTGCTGTAAACAATAAGTCTTTATCTTCTTGGTGAAACCGCCCCATGATTATAAAACTGATTCGCAACAACTGAACTGTGTTGCAGTATTTTCCTCTTTGTTGGAGTCCTTGTGGTATGGCCGGTATAAAGTCTGAAAACTACTTTTTTGGCGGAGTTTTGTGCTGTTTTTAATCTCAAACTCATGTTGCACTTTTGTCTGCTTGGTCTGGATCCGCCATTACATAAAAATATTGTGTGTATTTAGAACTGTCTGTGTTTTTTTTTACGAATTTATTAACATACATTAAGTGTAATAAATTTCTACTGGTGAGGATCATAATATGTACAACATACAGTGGTTTGCACCCCTGCTCCTTTGTTTATGAATGAGTAAATAAATGCGATGACTTCACCTGCTTGATGTGGTCATGGTACTAATATTTATAAGGACCGCCCTATTTGATTAAACTGACAAACATATTTTTGTTGGCGCCCACTGTACAGAATGGTTAAATTCGCTTTGTTATTAGGAGGTACGGTAATTGGTTACGCATAAGAAATAGAGAAAAAATACCACACGTTTGTGTGGTAATCCCAAAATTCTATTTTTTTATGAAGACCTTTAAATCATACCCTATCAGGGCGTCTCCCAATCTCTGGGTGTGGTGGTCCCATTCGGTTGTAATAAGGCACGTTCTAGAGCCTTTAAAAGATGTTAAATCTGAAGCATAAAAATATGCGAATAGTTTACACGAACCATGTTTTACAAGTGTGGTGGAGCCAACTTCAGACAGAAGCTATAGAGCCTCCGCAAACTAACCCATTTGGAGGCGAGTGAAAAACTGTATAATACGATACCAAAATAGCCGAAAAATAGCTGTTGATTCTCTATGTTCCATCCCAAAATTCTCTTAGCTAGCTTCCGCGACGTGTAACATCCGCTGTTAAAAAAGAACAGATGATACGGTTCATGTGTTGTGATCTGACATTAGTAGCATTTGGATTTTAATATTAATTCATACAAATATGCATGATCACTTATGAAAGGATCCAGTTATATAAAACATGAATTAACCAATAATTCGTCCTGCCGAAATCAAATTTCAACTTGTAGCAATTGCGGATCGCTTACAAAAGAAATTACATACTATTTTGTCCTTTTTCAATGGAATGTCCTGAATATCTATAATTTAATTGTTGATGCGCCGTTATTACAAATATAATCAGTTACTTTCAGTCCTTAAGAGTCCATTCACTAGTCCAAAATAAGCCCAAAATCGGCGTTTGTCTCGTGTCTAATTATAAAAAAACTATAACAGATAGCGACTTTTAGTAAAAAAGTATTGAGAGATAAGACTTTAATCTAAATCCCTATAGTAGTAATTTTTTGTAATTCTTTTTATTTTTAAAATTGCAGGCAAACAATCTTGTACTAAAATAGCGTATTTTCAAAAATTATTTTCTCTAATATACATGTATTAAACAAAAATTTGCTACTATAGGGATCTAGTTTATCTTTTGATCTTTCCGGTGATATATAATTTATAACATTAAAAAGAAATTTTGTTGCAATTATAAGACAAATCCGGTAGCCTTGCAATGAGGGCTAACTTTATTTCTATGTGCCTTTTTACTTCGGCTTTACGTGCACCTCCGAAATCTAAATAATTCGGTAGTGGGAATATGTAAGTCTTCACCCATCGGCTACCCAACCTCTCAACCCGACCCCGTATTCATGTCTGTCAAGTCTACAGTGAATGGACCCTTAATAATAAGGGAAATATGCCTAAAACGATGTGTAATTAAAGCACATACGAATAGCACATGCTAACAAAAAATGTGCAAAAAACAGTGATTTCTAATAATAAAAGAAGAATAACATTATATTTTCATGTGTTGACAATTGCCCGCCACAGATCCATAAGGAATTATTCATATCTTCCTGTTTGGCCTTATGAACTCCTTACATTTGTAATATGTATTTATGAATTGAAAGAACATCGGAATATTCGTAAGAGCACCTTGGTTAAATATTCCAAATTTATCTATACAGGGTGCCCATTATCTATCTCCTTACATGGCTAACTTTGTTAATAGTGGAGATAGAGAATTGGTTAAATTAGCAAAATTGTACAGAATTACAAGAGGAATTCAGTGCCTCCTTGAAATTTAATTTTAATTTTCAACAATTCGAAATATTTTTAAAAAAAACTGAAAATCGCCAAAATTTTTAAACTCGAATATCTCGAAAACTATAAAAGATACAAATAAAATAAAAATACTGTGTGATAGTGTTTTTTACGTGGCATTAAGCGGTGATATTGAAAATTTCACGGGCATCTTAGTTTTTGAGAAAAAAAATAAAGTTGTTTTTTTAAATGGCAACCATAGTTGGCACCACTGAATTCCACGTAAAAAACACTATCACACTGTATTTTTATATTATTTGTATCGTTTATAGTTTTCGAGATATTCGAGTTTAAAAATTTTGGCGATTTTCAGTTTTTCCAAAATATCTCGAAAAGTTGAAAATTAAAATTAAATCTGAAGGAGGCACTGAATATATATATATATATATATATATATATATATATATATATACAAATATATATATATTTGTTTTAATCTCAGCGAGCACTGTAGGCCATGCCTACAATGTCTGATCTGACCATCAAATCAAATTTGATGGCAAATCAAAAAAAATGTCTAGTTAAAGTTGCATCATAAATGTAATATATGTAACTGTATAAACCATAAAATCCTTTACTTCCTCCAACTAAACAGTTTGAAGCTATGGGCGAATAATAATTTTAATAATGTTTCGTACATTCAAACGCATAGGTACTTATTTTGTTTGATGAATATTTTTAATTTCCTAATCCGGTTTAAACTACTCTCAAAAATATAAAAGGTCATTGGTTTTTTAAAGCGTTTTCTATGGAACCCATACGTGTGAGGGAATGAAATTTGAGGATTTTAATTTGTATAGGCCTACTTTAAATCATACACACTTGTACAAATACTATTATATTCAAGCGTTTTGAACCATTTCCTGAATAACAGTAAGGCTGAGAATCGTTTGGAATAGGCCTGTGTTTGGTTTTGACCCTTCTAGATACTTAAAAAACATCTGGACCGGGTCTCATTAATATAATTCACTGGTTCTGTACGTTCGAATTACGTCATATATTAATAAAAACAAATCTGTATTTTCATTTTTACTAATTACAAAAGTGGAATAGTATTAATTTACATTAAAATACCAGATGAATGAATATAAAAATTTTTAAACACATGGGATAACAATTTTTTATAACCAGCTTGTAATGTGTGAATATGTTTCTTAAATTAACTATTACTGCTTGATTAACATAGAGAGAAAAATGCAATTAAACTATTATGAAACATTTGTGTGCAATAAAAAATTGTAATGTAATTCACTTCTAGGAATTAATTCTCATATGTGGTTCTGTATCTAATAAAATTTTAGTTTAATGTTATGAATTATGAATGGAATATTCAATTCTAAAACACTAAATTATTTATTGTAATTTCAAAAAGTAATAATAATCTAATATTTATTCTATGTAGTGTGATTATTATACATTATAAACCTTGTGCCGTTATGATATTAACACCTATCTTAGAAAACAAAAATTTGAAATCCCGAAATTCACAGTTATGTAAACAATCAATTGTATGCTACTGTAGTTATGCGTCGTATTTGAAATAGGAAATCATATAAACATTTCCATATTTCAGTGCTAATTACTTCACAAACAAATGAAACTAATCAAAAAAATGTCTCTTAACTAATATCAAAAGGAAAGGATTCTTATAAATTATAGTAGGTAGGTAGGTACATTTATGTACCTCCCAACTAAACTAAAATATTCGCTCTACTGCTATATTTCAATACTATTGGGTTTTAAATTAATGAATTTCATCAGATAGTTGATACTTTTTGTTTTTGTGAAGGAAGTAGTTTTGATTGCTCTAAATGAATCCATTAATAAATTTAAAAATGTATTTTAAAAAACATGGCCCCACCCAAAATTGAGTGTCGTACCTACTCATCATTCAATAGGAAGAATATTCAGTCGTCTTCAATATCCAAAATTGGTAATGATAGCCTTTAACTACTTTTGGTGTATATTCATGAATATTAGAGAAGGTATATTCCCAGGATATTGCGCCACATAATTGACAGCCAGTGTCTAGCTTAGTACCTACTAAACTCGCAAAATTAAGGGATTTAGATATTGACCGTTCAAATACTTACGCAAATGAAAAATTGTTACTGCCTTGCCTATTGAGTTACGAAGACTTTCTAAACTTACTAACTGACACAGTTATTCTTTGTATTTCATTTTAATTCACAGAAATGTAAACACAGACAGTTAATTCAGGATTCGATTACTTTTTAAAAAAAGTATTCAGACTAAAAAGTATTTTTAAGACTCTTTCAAGGACTTACAGTATTCAGTATCCACGTACCGACTTATTGAATATTTTTCAGCAATCATACCCAATGCTCTGTAGTGATTATTTCCACGCTAAATATGAACTGAATTAAGATTTACCTTGAAACTTTCTGAACGTAATGATTTTCTCCAACAATGACCACATTCTATAGTCATTCCAAATCAGTTTCCTTATGTTGGCTTCTTAAAAGAGCCGCAAGTGTCATCGCAAATATTATCTATTAAGCTTTCCCCTAAATAAGGAGAGGTTTGAAAAAGAAAAGGCATTGATTAGAAATATAGCTGCGAGTAATGGATATTCTGTAATTTTAATTTATAAAAGAATTAGGAAACGTAAATTTAATGAGACACTTCGAAATTCCTCGACTTTACAAAATTAAATAGAAAATCTAAAATTCATATCCGATATGAATTTTAGATTTTGAATGGATCGTATGGAATAGATTCTATTCCATACGATCCTTATCGTTTCACCCGTGGTTTTGGTATGATTTTTAAAGACAGTGTCAGTAAATCAGTGGTTTATTCATCGGGAAATAAACTACAACAACTTTTAAGCAATCCAAAAGACAAAATAGAAACAAAGGAAACGTCGAGGATTTACGAAATTAGCTGCAAAGACTGCAATCAAAAGTATGTTGGACAAACTAGAAGGTAAATTCAAACTAGATTCAAGGAACATATGGCTCCTCTCAAATATGGTAGAACAGATAAGTCTAGTGTCGCTCAACATGCGTTTGAGAACAACCATAAAATAGATAGTAGCAATTTAAGATCAACTAGGAATGTAACAAATTCTAGACAGCTGGATGCATTTGAGAATTGGAAATTGCAAAGTGTAAAAATAGTATGAATAGTGACACAGGGCCAATCCCATACAGCCCGCTTTATTGGTTAGTAAATCATAGTTCACTGAGCTGTAGCAATAGTTTAGGTATAAATAGGACACCGTGTTTAGCATAGGTTTAGTTTTAATCATCTCCAGATGATGCCAACTTGGTTGGCGGAACGCGCGTCGAGTGCAGTATAGTGTTTTGGTGTTATATGGAAAACTACGTCAGTATTGTCCACTTCCTAATGTAAAATGCGTACCTACTACGATTTTCAGTCCCTGCAAGTAGTTTGCTAATTTCAGAACCGTTTTTAATTATCTTTCTTTCATAAGGCTACGCATCCTGTATACTAATATACTCGCTCAATCAACGATATATAACGAGAACTCAGATATCCGCTTGTGAAATGAAATCAAAGTTTGATAAAAAAAAAACTAGTTTGTTTTCCATTCGAGTTCTAAGAATGAATCCGTCTAGAATTGTTCAAAATATTAGACCAATTGTTTGTTGTGGCGAGATACAGTGAAATACACTGCAGTGCCCTCTTTGGGTCTTTGCTACTACCTGTCTGACAATTATTGTCTAATTGACAGACAAATAACGATCTGCAGAAAAGCAGATGCCATTACATTCGGGGCATATTGGCCGTGGAGTAGTTGTTTTCGGCATCTCCTTCCAATAATTAAGTAGGATTGTCTTCCTCAAAGACAATAGAGGTCGCTGTAATGGCATCTGCTTTTCTGCAGATCGTTATCTGTCTGTCAATTAGACAATAATTGTCAGATAGGTAGTAGCAAAGACCCAAAGAGGGCACTACAGTGTATTTCACTGTATCTCGCCACTACAAACATTTACTATGCCCCTTAGGCAATCAATGTCGCCAGATCATTCATCGATTCCGATACCTATGGCAATCTGACGAGATCATAACAAGATCGAAACCGGTCATTGTCTGGTATTTGGTCTTGATGAAGGATGTGGCGACATCCATGGAGATGTTGATGTAATGCAACGCCAGTCGGGGCATATTGTCCGTGGAATAGTTGTTTTCGGCATCTCCTTCCAATAATTAGACCAATTGTGTTTTTATCTTATATTGGTTGTATCTTGCGTAGGTTGTATTACGGCTAAAAGTTTGTAGCCTTTCGGACTCATTCATTCTTAGGAATCAACGGACTGAACCCTATTGTTTCACACATTAAAAGCATCCGCAGAGCCTGAAGTCAACTTTTTTTTTCAGCGATGATGGCCCAGTCTATGGCACCTACTCCTAGAGAATCCATGCCATCCACCAATGTATTACTCAACAAGACAACAAACCAATTGGACTATTCGAAATACGTCAAAAAATTCTCTTCATCACTAGAATGCGGCAGTTCCTACTGCAAAGATTTAAACTACAGGTCAGTACTCGGGTCAGTATATTGCATTTCGATAATTATTACCATATTTGTCCTAATATTTGAATATAAAAGATGAATTAATTTCAATTTGAATGCAATTTAATCCTAATTAAGATACCTAGTAGAAAAATTCACCTTTTTATATAATCATTCCCAGAGGTTCTCAATCTGGTCCCAAAAATACAAAGCACTATTCGGAAAAGTAGCCACTTTTCGTTTCAACGTCTTTCTTTTTAAAATCGATGTATAAATAAAAAAATTACCTTGTGCGGTATCCATATTAATACCGTCTAACAGCTTTGTTATATTAACTGTAAGTAACACATAGCTACGAATAGTACGAATCTACTTTATATCCACCATCTATAAACTCCTTATTTAAATAAGAACTAAAAGAAATTAAGGCAAAACAGTTATTCTCCTGGTTATATGCCTCGCCGAGCGCTGAATGATACAAGCAAAAATTTGCTATATTTTGTCTAACACAGTTTCAAAATACAAGGATTCGGATTGCAACGAAAATTACGAGGAAATACTTCGACCTCACATCGTAACAACCACCTCGACCTGGTTGATTCTAACTGTGTTAGACAAAATACGACAAATTTTTGCTTTGTAATTCAGCGCTCGGCGAGGCATAGGCTGTTTTGACTTAATTTGTTTTAGTCCTTATTTAAATAAGGTGTTTAGATACAGATGGTGAATATAAAGTAGATTCGTACTATTCGTAGTTCTGTGCTATGTAGGTACATCCCATCTGTCAAGTAGTAGAACTTGTTTTTACATCTATTCTCATTATTGTATTGGATTCTTATCTGTAAGTCTTCAGCAGTGGTAGATCGCTCATAGTGAATATAGTTATTCGAAGGTCTAGAGAATCTAAATATCGAAACCTGGTGCTCATAGCATAAATTGAATAGTCAGTAAAACATCAGATTCAAGTTTGCGCGATTTCGAGTTGCGAATTTTAATACCTATCCTATAAGCCACTAAGAAACCCGGAAAGCCTTTCTGGGTATCGGCCTATCTTACTTATAGACGTTGGCTAAACTTTATGAGACTTTGATCAGGGACAGGTCCCAGAAAAGGCAGATCAACATCGACGCAATTAAAAATGTTTTAAATGATACAAGTACAAGGCATTTGTATCTAAAACAATGGTATATTTTCCTTGCGGTCGACATAAAAAACGGTTTAATAGTACCATCTGGGGTAAAATTGTGAATTCCTCCTATAGAACTTTAATAGAGGAGTGTGCGATGAAGAAAAACTGTAGATGAAATGTTTTACCTACCCGAAGCACTGTTAACTTAAAACTAATATACTTAAGTGCCTTCAAGTCAGTATTGATTATGATCGTTCGAATACTGCAATAAATTACTAGGTTTTCATTCACTTCACGGATTAAAAATACAATTAAATAGCACCTAAAATGCAAACTCAAATGTTTTAACAAGTCTAGACATGGGATAATTTTTGTGAAAAATCATAATTTAAACTATTTCATTTAGGATTCAAATTAGGAAAGCATTCTAGTGAAATGTTAAGGTTGCTTGAGAGCTATATGTATATGTTTTCAATCTGAACTGACCCGTATATGTGACTTTTAATGTTTTTATGTTGCTTCATATTCAACTCTTTATAATTTGTGTGAAATATGAAATTTCCTTTCCAGGGAACATTTCCACTGCCTGGACTGTAACTCGCGGGTGTTTATAAAAAAAGAGGAGATGATCCGCCACTTCAAGTGGCACAAGAAGCGTGACGAATCCTTGCAACACGGTTTTATGCGCTACAGCCCATTAGACGACTGCAGTGATAGATTCGCTAATTGTACGCACAACAAAAAACAGACGCACTACCACTGCATCAAGGAAGGGTGTGATAAGGTGTACATATCGACTTCGGACGTGCAAATGCACGCTAATTACCATAGGAAGGACTCTGCTATCATACAAGAGGGCTTTCAAAGATACAGGGCGACGGAAGAATGCGGCGCGAGTTACTGTGCATTCTTTGGCCAAAGGACAACCCATTTTCATTGCAGGAGAACCGGTTGCAGATACACTTTCAAAAATAAGAGTGATATGGGTAAGTTGTAATGTAATGTTGAAGTATTCTTGTATTTCGACCGATCAAAATTGTAGCAACACATGTTTTGATACAATATAAAAATTTACAAAATTGGGATACAACCATGTATCTATTTTTAAAATTCAAAATAATTTCGTGTCTACCAGTTGCCAGTAGTTACCTAGTTAATCAACCAAACAAATAAATACTTGAAATCTGATTTTTAGATGTTGTCTTTGTCTTATTCTATAAAATATGTAAACTACAATTAACTCCTAATTTAGCTGACTAGATAGAAATAATTATATTTTATTTAAGTTTGGTATTAGATAGAAGTGGACCAACAATACACACCTGAAACAGTTCCTTCAACTGAGTGGACAAGATATGATAGTTAGACCATCCTATACCATCTCCAAAGAAAATTGATACACCTAGCCACAAATGTGGCTGTGAAATATGCTCAAAATAGTGTGCCATAAGAGCAATGTATCGCACAAAGATTTTGTTGCTTTGCCAAAAAGTAGTAATTTCTCTCAATATGTATAGACAATAATATATCGGTTGGACAGATCTACGATACCTAATCGTATATAAATACACACCTTAAAAGAGGTTCATTTGAATAATTCCAGTGGTATTATTGTGGCAGTGTGAAATCGGTGAAAGAATATAAAAAGTTACTTATTCTAAAATAGGAACAAAACTACAAATATGTTGGTCATTAATTTGTTGCTAAAATATTTATAAAAAAAGTTACTGTCATCGGATTAGTATCAATTTCTAAAAGCAGTTAATTGAACCAAGTATTCTTTCTAATAACTAGGACTATGCAAACGTCTCAACTAAACAAGGATAAAATCTATTAAAAATAACTTCTAAAATCATAACTATAAATATAATTTGTTTCAAGAAGCAAAATATACGTAAATTATTTCGGAAGTTGCAATTTTCATATATGGCATTTGAATATTATTAGGATTCTAGCACTTCAAATTCGTCTCACAGTCAAGACAGTTTACTACTATTGCATTAAGATAATTCAGAAATATATTTAAGATATTTATTAATTTGATGTGCACACAGCAAAGATCTAGGTATAATCTACTGTAACATAACCACTGACAGTAGTGACAACTTATTGCACCTCAATCGTTGAAGAAATTAAACCTGTAAGGATTGGTCAATAACTGGCCAACTAGCAAGAACCCGTTCTACTTCCCCGGACGTAACCCCAATACCTTGTGCAATGTTCCTTTTCTATTTATAACCAATATCCATATACATATAATGTAAAAGGATTGCTGTTATATAGAATACATAAATTAAGTATTCCTCAATTAGAATGTGTTATAACTTCCCAGTTAATTGTATTTTTTTTTTTTTTTATAGAAAAACACAAATCCTACCACATCAAAGATGAGCAACTATCTCGGGATGGCTTCAAAAAGTTCATGAAAAATGAAATCTGCCCATTTGACAACTGCAGGTTTTCCAAAGTCTGCAACCACATCCACTGCATCAGACCCCAATGCAGCTATGTATTGCATAGTTCAGGCCAGTTATTTTCACATAAACGCAAGCACGAGCGAAAGGACTCTGAACTTGCATACCGAAAGTACAAATTAGCTCAAAGCATGATAAAAACACTTGCTGATGGTTCGGTTGCACCAACTGTGCCCTTTGCTCGTGACTATGAGGCCCAAATTGACAGTTTGAACCTCGCTATGTATAATCAGTCTGCAAGTGGTATGTCAAATACAGAAAGTTTGAGTGAGAGAAACTCTCCAGTAAGCTATGAAGAATCAGAATCAACTTCTGCTATGGACTTGAGTGCGAATGAGTCAAATTTCACTCAAGAAGATAATATAAACTGGAATAGCGAGGAATTTTGGAGGAAATACTGTCAATTTGTGCCTGAAAATCAATGTCCATCTGAAAAATGTGATTACACATTCACTGACCATTATCACTGCTTCGTTGACAGTTGTGAAATGGCTTTCAATAGCAAAGATGGTACACGGGAGCATGCCAGAAATCACGAGCAGCAGGAAATGATAACGGATAGCTACTTCACTACCGTTACTACTCAAAATGGTGGATGTGATGAGAGTTGCATATACCAAGACAAAGAAAAGCATTTTCACTGCAACTGGGATAACTGCAGGGAAGTTATTCTGCCAACAGATAAACCGTTTAGGCGACTAGAGCATTATAAGATGCATGAATACTCGAGGAAATTAAGTTTAACTAAAGACCCTCTCACTATGACTCATTTATCCAGTTCTATTGATGGAATGTTTTGCAGAAAACGTGGACGACCTCCAAAAAATCGTGTCATTGAAGTTTGGAATGATTATGTAAGTAAATATATTATATTATAAGAAATTACACAAACAAATTCTTTGCTACAAAAAGTCATTACAAACTATTAATCTTTTAGAATCCCTTGGGCAGTCAAAGTTTGATGGACAGCCCCCAGGCAATCTTTACAAGTTTTAAATTACCAAAACCTTCTGCCACACCATCCAGCAGTAAAGAAATCGAGCAGCAGGATTCTAACGATGAAAGATCGAGTACGCACAGTCCCACTGTAAGTTGATATATTTATTTAATTTATCCCTCTAAATAGTTTTTTGCAGCTGCAAGACTATAGTCTCCAAGGTTTTGATATTTTTGGAGAAAATACAAAATGTCCAGACAACTTGTGTCCTTATTTGGGTACCACTCACTACCACTGCAATCAAAACCGATGCCTTTACGTCACTGACAAAGAAGACGTTCTTATAGTACACTCTAAGGATTTCCATGATAACATAGAAATTTTAGATGGATTTGAATTTTATGATAGAAATGTAGATTGCAGACTACCAAACTGTGCAAGTAACAAAATTAATAGACATTTTCATTGTACAAAACCAAATTGTAACTATTCTTTCGTACAATATTCAACTATGGCTCTTCACAATCAGAAACATGCTGAAGAAAATGACCAAATTCCTGAAATTCGAGTGAAAAGCGAATCTCAACTTACTGATATCAAGCAAGATGTTAGTGAGTACAAAGCCATCAATTTGAGCCAAGCCGGAGATAACAAAGTTTCTGGTAAGTGGTAGATATCTGTGAATTTTGGTGTAATAGTAGGTATTCATGAATATGATTGTCTAAAAGACTGAAAAGTTTATAATAGACTTCGTAGAATGTTCAGTTGTAGTTAATAGTGTAAAAGTTGGTCTTTGTATATATAGTGTAATTTTCTATCTCTTCTAGTGGTGAAGGCATCAGGAACTTTCTATCCTTTATCTACATTGCCAACAGAACAAATACAAAAATCACCAGAATATAAACCTAGCACTTCAGGTATGAATGTTTACTAACATTCGACATTGAAAATGCAAACTAACACAAGAAATATATCAGTTGCTTCAGAACTCTTTTCTTAAATATATTAGTTGCTTTAGATTTATTTTTTAATCAAGTGAAATTCTGATATTTGTAAATGGCTTTTATATATATTCTTATGTAGCTTGTAGCTGGTAGCTTTATTAATATTGCAGTCTATTGGTTTATTAAATAGCTTAATAACTGGTAATCAAAAAGTCTTCTCCTGGCAATCCAGCGGCTTTGAATACAAAATAACACTTCTTTAATATTCAACTGGAACTAAGTAAAATCAAACAGTTGATAAAGCAGAAGGTCAAACTAGAACAAAACTTGAACCATAAGCAAATTCAATACTGAAAGTTTACAAAATATGCTGAAAATTGTGCTCTTCGGCATTTAAACATGCATTAATACACTTCATGTTTTAAACTTGATATATTATTATTTTTTAATATAGGTACTTTGACTGTTTGACATTTTTGACTGGTTTAAAAAATGATGATAGATTTTTGTTCGAAGCTAAAAATAAAATATAGTTTTGTAATTCTGAGCCACTTTATTTTTTATATTCTTTTTGCTTGCATGTACCGTTAATTTTTTCTGTATAACCGATATTACAAATTTTATTTATCTTTTTTTAGAGTCTACCTCTCAAAATGATTCAAATACTCTAAACATGGGAAGCAACACATTGTATGGTCCTGAATTGAGTTGCTCAAGGCCTTTTTGCAAGCTAAAACGTAAATATCATTATCACTGCAATGCTTGTAATCAGGCATTCAGTGAACTTGATCGACTAGTGACTCATATAGCAAAACATAGCAGTGGAGCTCTAAATAGTCAATTACAGGAAGACAACAATAACCAATCACCTCCTTCCGAATCACCTCCACAAATTTCTACTTCTTCATTAAATACACCAGCAGAGGGAAAGATTAGTGTAGCTCCACTGCAGTCTTTGCAAAATCCAGTAATCCCACAAAAAGAACATGAAACTTATTTAACACCAACTTTTGATGCCTACAGTCATTTTAATAGCTTCCCTGCTAATCTACAATTTGCATTAATCTCTCAACAGCAACAAATGCAAAATGCTTTTCTGCCACAAAGTTTATACCAGAACCCTCAGCTGATGTTCCAACATGCTCAGCTCATGCAAAGTCCTTTGTTGGCCACACAAAACCATTACCAGGGCGAAAACTTAACTAGCCCTTTAGCTGCAATGGCAGCCAATTTAAACAAACGTTCCTTGAGCCCACACGAAATGTCCCCAGAAGCAAAAAAGGCCAGGATACAAAACTCCATGAGGATTCTAAAAGATGAGCCAGTACCAGAAGGATACCTTAGGTTTAGATTTAATGAAGACTGTCAATATCAGCACTGTGGGTATAGAGAACACCAAACTCACTTCCATTGTCAAAGGCAAGACTGTGGGTATAGTTTCTGTGACAAGACGCGTTTTGTCCAACATACTGCGAGACATGAAAGACTGGATACACTTATGGGAGGAGACTTTCAACAGTATAGGGCCAATGTTGCTTGTGGAAGGCCTGATTGTGCATATACAGCAAATTTAGGTAAGTCTTTCATAACAAAATTGTTTACAGGTGATACACAATGCTCTTTACTTCATATTTTGTGAAGAGCAAGTGATAGTTAGGTACTTTACCATTTATTACCACAGCATCAGTACAAAATTCACATCAATATATTATTGTGTCAGCTAATGATTCACCTAAACAATTCACAAAACAGTACAAACTCTCAACATACATTTTGTACATAACAGTACAAAATTCACATCAATATATTATTGTGTCAGCTAATGATTCACCTAAACAATTAACCATCTTAATCATAATCAGAGCTGACTGGCTAAGGTTTTTAGGGGTTGATATTGGGATAAAAAATTTGGTGAAATTGATAATTTAAAACATTTAATGTGCATAAAACCAGTGTCTATTGTAAAAATAATACATAATATACACAATAATACACAAAGAGACTACATAAAATTTCTTGTTTTATTTATGTTTCTTTTTACTTGAATAGGTTATTTGAGTTTTCTTTTTTTTCCTTGCAAATGGTCTGAGCTAGTTGGGATTTAATATAAATTTAATTAAGTATAATCGTAAAATTAAACCAAAATGAATATTGAATAGTTTTGAGTTTTCGTTTTCTTTTGTCCTTTGTAAAATTAACTTAAACATACTAGTTCAATGCAACTATTTGGTATTATATTGGTCAAGGAATTCTAAATCAAACCAGAGACTTATACATGTAGATGTATAAGTCTCTGATCAAACTAATAATCAGCGGACTTCTAAACTAGCTAACAATTTAGGTCAATAGCCAGCTAAAAATGCATCACAAATATGTTCCATACAGGGTGGGTCATTAGTGTGTGGACATGTGTGGACAGATTATAACCTGGTTATTATGAATAGATAGAAATAAGATAGATTGCATCTTAGTAAATATTGACCAAAAGTGTTAACTGGGAGATTGAGATTTTTGATAGACCATAATTATGAAGAAAAAAAAACAATCTTATTAATTTGTTGTTCCATATGAATGTGGGTATAAAAAAAGTGATGTTATACAAAATTTTCTTAAAATGAAGATATGTAAAAAATTCAGATATCTCTTGTATCTTATTAAATTCTGCAGACAAGGCCAAAAGATAATTGTTGTTATTCTCGTCAAAAATTTAATCATTTCAAGTCAATTTTTCTGAGAATTTTACATTTTCAGATATACATAATTGTGTTTTCACAGATAAACTGACAGTAAGTTAAGATTGGAAGCTTGTTTCTTTACATGTTCATCGTGTTCTTTTATGGCCATAAATAACTATGATAGAATGACTTATGTTAATGTTCTTCAAAAGATTAAAATTAATAAACTAATATTTTTAGGATCAACTCAAAACAAGGCTTCACATTTTCACTGTCTTAAATGCGACTTTGTATGCACTGATACAAATAAAGTGGTGGCCCATCGAAGACAACATCAAAAACTGGACTCAATTCAGGCGGCAGGTTTTGAAAAGTTTACCCCGAGTCAGATATGTAGGGTACCCAACTGTCAACATAGTGGTAAACAAACACATTATCACTGTCTTCAATGCCAGTATGCTGTTCTAGGATTGGCTCAAATGTCGGCACATAAATACAGGCATATGGAAGGATAACATGTCAAGCTGCCCTACTGTAGTTAGTAGTAATATTACATCTACAATAAAATATTGATTATAGGTCTGACATATCAGAGATTGATGTACGAGAAATTGTGTTTTACTCAATCGTTATAAATATTGTAAATATTTGTACAAAGGAACATTTAGAATAAGATGTATATTTTTGTATATATTGCAAAATTAATAATTTAAATACCTCACAATATTTAAAAATATTGAGGAAAAATTGATTTTAAAAATTTTAAATTCAGAAACGATAAATATTCAAAGATTAATTTATCTAAATGACTGAATTTTAACTGAAAGTTGTAAAAGACACAAATAAGAGGTTGCAAAGTTATTTTTCGAAGCTGAAAGAAACTATTGTCATTTTAAGCAAATTTTAATTGTTGGAAAACTGCGAACATCCCTAATAATTTTGAATCCTATGATATATGAAGTGTGCCAATGATTATTCAAATAATCTTTAAAATCTGATTTATTTGTTGATAAGTTGTGGTTAATGCCTTTATTAATTTAGTGGTTTTACTAGCAGTTGGTGAACTAATAAACTGGCACCTGCTGATTAACCATTTAAAAATTAACTATTGATATCTATTTACAATTTTCTGACAGTCATGTTCAAGAAAATATTTCAAAGTTTGCTGTACGATGCCAGAAATAGTCGGATATATTGCACGTGGTGAATCTAACATTAACAGAAACTTCCAGTACATGATACATGATTGTCACACACACTTAACTCTTCTATATCATGTTGCCATTAATAGTGTGTAAATTGTCTTCACAACGATCCACTACGTGCAACATGCCAATCTATTCCTGGTTTTAGTTGAAGTCTAAGCAGGATTTATTTATCATGCCATGAATGGCAAACTTTCCATAATTTAAAGGTTGTTTCAAACTATGTATTTAATTTAATTAAAGCAGTATGAAAGATCCTTTATATGTGATAAGTTGTACTAAAAACGATAAACGTAGATTTTTTATTATAAATAGGGAACAAAGTGTAAATTAAAAAAGACATAGTTTTTTAGTTTAGAAAGGTAGATTAATAGAAATAGAGGCCTTTTCTCATAGATTTAGTGCCTTAGAAAAGACATATAAAGTTTTGTGCCTTTTTGGGTACTTTTTTGGTAGAAACTGTTTTTGAAAGAATGTCATTCCATATACCAATTGTGCCATATTACAGTTATATACAAATGTAGCAGTTTTTTCAAAACTTTCTAGTAGATTTATAGATGATTATAATATATAAAGTGTCATATCTTAAACTCATTTTTCTCTTTTATTTATCCCATCAGTAATCACTTTTATTTATTTTGCACCCATGTATATTTCATTTGTGAATTTTTTTGCCATATTTTGAAATAGTTTTAGAACTTACTCACTGTTTATTAATGTCTTGTTTATTGTTCATAGCTAGTCTTATTTCTTTTCCTTTTTCGCTTTATTATTTTTAATTTTATTCTTGAAATTTTAATGTATACTTCCCAATCATCAAAATGATTTTAATTTAAAACCGACTCAAAAAGTCAATTTTTTTATTATGTATTCTAATTATTTAAGTTAAAACTATTATTATAGATTTGTATGTATGTTCTATGATTATTTTATGTACGAGTGTATTTTATGTTATTTCACTGTGATTGTAAGATTTTAAAAAAATATCAGTATTTATACCATTATTCTTGTTTTATTATTCTCAGATAAGAAACCCACTAACGATTATCTAGACATTTCAATTTTTTCAAAATTTATCGTTATTTCATATGTATATTTGCTATTTTTTGAAAAGACCACAGACATCAAAAAACTTCACTTCAAACTCACTTTCAAAGATTTTAAACTATATTGGACTTACGGTGTGACTTCGCTGGTTTTCTGATTACCAGTTTACCTCCATTTCAATATTGAAATGGAGGCAAATTGATAATCAGAAAACCGGCGAAGTCACACAATCGTAAGTCCAATATAGTTTAAAATCTTTGAAAGTGCAACTTTTTTGATTTCTGTGGTCTTTTCAGAAAATAGCAAATATACATATGAAATAACGATAAATTTGGAAAAAATTGAAATGTCTGTAGATAATTGTGTCTAATGTCTACAATTATATAATTGTAGAGCAGTGGTGCCCCATCAGCTTAACTTCAGGGAAGACGAAAAAAATTAAATACATATTCGAGGCTTACTAGGGATTATTCTTACATCTATATGAATTTTCGTGTTTCTTTTCAGGCAAATGCTTCATGTCAAAAACACCTGCTTTTGTTCAGTTTTCTTCATCCAAATAATATACAAAATAATGCATTTTTTCGTCACAACCAGTCTACTTTCACACTTTTTCTGCTCCTAAAGAACGAATTTTAATACTAGCTTTGGAACCTCCCATCATTTTTAAATCTATTTTTTCCTCTAAACTTAAGTTACTAACAAGCTCTTTTAAACTCATTTGTTTTATAAAATATAAGCTCCGGAAAACATACTTCGAAAAATTTATATAATTCACACAGCAGGTGAAAACAAGTTACTGCCTCATGAATAGGGCTGTCACAGAGCCCTATTTTGGGCTACATATTCAATGGTGTGTGAGTGAAGCGGGTCAACACGGACATGCGGTAGCCGCGTCCTTAAAATGGTTTTCACATTGGTGTACTGTTGTCTGTCGTAATCTGGGTGAGTTTTGAATACATTGGTATAAGTTTTACTAGTTTATTTCTTCTGTTCCTTCATAATTTATTTTATTACTCTTATGATGTGTGCGCCAATGTTCCACGGTGCAGTCAATGCAATGTCAAAAAGAAAGCGTGCGGACGTAATTTCCCGTACCCGTACCAATTGTAGCCCCAGATGTGTAGGAATGTTGCTGTCCAGTTTCATGATATTAGTGGTGGTGATAAACACCGTAGTGCTCTCTTTTGGTTTTTGCTACTATCCGTATGACAATTCTTGTCCGACAGATAGATAACGACCTGCTTTTCTGCAGGTGCCATTAAAACAGTAACCTCCATTGTCTTTAAGGGAGACAATCCTACTTATAAAAAGAAAAATAGTAGATAAACAGTAAAATAGTAGCAAAGACTGAAAGAGTTCTATGGTATTTCTCACCAGCACTAACACTCCAGAGGAAATCATGTCGCAATATCATTCATCGACTCCACTACCTATGGCACTCTGTCGAGCACATAAGTGCAAAACCCATCGATGTCTGACGGTCTTGATGAAAGATGTGGCGACTTCATGGAGATGCTGGAGTAATACAACACCAGTCGGGACACATTGCCCGTGGGGTAGTTTTCGGCATCTCCTTTAAATAAATAAGACTGTCTTCCTCAGACGAAGAAATCCGTCTAACTACTTCCATGTCAGACAGTAGCAAAGATCAAAAGAGGGCAACTACGGTGCTTCTTACTATAACCAATAATATGTACATTATCTATTATGTATATTATTTCTCTGCTTTTAAAACAAAATAGGCGCTTTGAAGATTAGTTTGGATTTGCTGCTACAAATTTCTACTGCAGTTAGAAAGTTAAGTTCATCAAAGGAAAAATAATAAAATCAACAAACGTTTTAATAATTATATTATCTGTTACATATTACGAAAACAAAATGCTTTCCTTGAACAGCTAACTAAAAAAAGACAAATACTTTCTTCAGTCTGGGCTTTCTCATTATATTCCACACCATCCAGCAATAATCACCCCAAACTAATGCAGTTGAATCAGCGTCGCCTGAATAGACTTTAAAAACTATATCTTTGAGGTGGTGGACTGAATGGCTATAATTAATTATTTACATGATGCTAATATAAAAACTTATTTATTTGAAGATGCTGAAAACAACTACACAGACAATGTGTCCCAACCGCCATTGCATTACTTCGGCATCTCCATAGAAGTCGCCACATCTTTCATCGAGGCCAACCAGCAGTCACTGACCGATTTCGCACTTATTATGCGCTCATCAGAGTGTCATAGGTAGTGGACTCGATGAACGATGTTGCGACGTGGTTGCCTAATGGGCATTGTGAATGTTAGTAGTGGTAACACACCGTAGTGCCCTTTTTGGGTCTTTGCTACTATCCGTCTGACAATTATTGTCTAATTGACAGACAGCTAGCGACCTGCTTTTCCGCAGGCGCCATTACAGCAGTAATCTCTATTGTCTGAGGAAGACAATCCTACTTATTTACTTGAAGAAGACGCCGAAAACAACTACTCCAACAAGTAATGCAATGGCAGTCCGGGCCCATTGTCCGGTTTATTCATAAATATATTTAAAACATCCCTTCACACCAAACAAATTATGAACTAAATCCATTGTCAATATTATAAATTATAAGTTTATACTTTATACCCTAAACAATTTTGTTTTTAATCACTAAAACATTAACTAGGTAAACGCACGAAAAAGACAGCTCAGTATCAGTCTAAAACTTGTAATGTTTAGAGACCGTTATAAGACGTGAAGGAAAGAGCACGGGCGTCGAAAGCAGTGCACAAAGATCCCTCACACACCCCAGTTAAACACTATAAAGGATACCACGACAGAAACTAGAGAATTTGTCTCATCTATTGTATTGGCATATGTTGTAAATTGCCAGTGGGGGGGGGGGCGTTTCCTTCACACAACAATAAACAAGTCACGCCGCTGAATCAAGGCTATTTGTAGTAAAATAATATATTGGTATTCTTATAAAAATAATATAATGATATATAAATAATTGAAAATGTCATTTTTCGAGTTCTGCAGCTCTACAGCACATATGGAGGACTAGAAGCTTCTGGGATGTCGTGTCATTTGCTTTAGTACTTAAATATAAACTAATGTGAAATAATGTTTATCTTGCACTTAATAACACATAAGTTGTGAATATCCGGAAAAGAATGTTCAACAATAAAGAGGCGTCTTGTCGTACATTAGGATTTTTATATATAAAATATGTTTCTTTTTTTTCTGTCAACTTTCCGAATACAACATCTAACATTCAAAGACATTATAATTCAGTAATGTTTTGTAATACTTATTTTTCGAATATGTGACTTGACATTTTAGCTTTAACACTTTTAGCAATTTCTGTTTGCATTTTTTTGGCGCTCGCTCTTCAGTTGAGTGAACTCTAACATTTTCTGTAACGCCCTATGTATAGATTTGTGCTTACTTCTTATAATACACAAATAAATCTAAAGCAAAACCCACCAGTTAGACACATATTATTATAAATACTGCAGTATTTATTTTCTTTTCAGTTTTTATATAATTTATAACAAAAAACTTAAACTGACTCTTGCACAGGAGGCTCGTATCCCTCAGGCCTGTCGACCTTTGAGCCAGCTTCACCTCCGGCATCACCAGATCCTCCTTTGCCACCGTCTCCATGTAATTCCAAGAGTTTGGAGAGTTCGAAACGGGGCTTCTTCAACACCTTCACTTTCCGAATGTAAACATCATGGAGGGGGTAGATTCCTTGACACGCCTTTTCAATATCCTTAGCAATACTGTCTGGAAGAAGCTTATTCACTACTTCCTTCAAGTCAGAGCCTTGAATGTCGCGTGTTATAATTTCCACCATTTTCTTACGAATGGTCCTAACCTAAAAATCAATTTGTACACTGAAGTTGTTAAAGTTCATAAAACTGGCAAACAAAATTTGAAAATTGTAGGATTATGTTGTGATCAGTTTTTGATAATATTGCGTCAATTAGGGAACATAAAATTATCATCATGTATGTATCAATGCGAGCTGAGTGTATCATCATTTCACAACACAAGTTTTATCTAAAATAAGTAAGTCTGAAATATTATTTTTGCCTGAATAAGAAACAATGTCATACAATAAATTTAATGATTCATGTTTTGAAGCTATTGAGGTACTCTGCATTAGTCAGTACTGTGCGTTTCACGAAGTTGTATCCCGGATTGGAATGTTCGGATTGTCAGGATTTGCTGGCAAATTGTGTGCGAGACTTGCACGCGCGCTTAAATCACACCACCTCAATTTGTAGCGGTCCGTAACCGAGATGTGCCAATGCATTGAATTTAACTAATAACATGACGACGCTCCATACGTTGGAGATATATACTAACATTCCAATCCGGGATACAACTTCGTGAAACGCACAGTATATAGTTAATTTCAATTTTAAGCGTCAACTGAAAGATTTAACATTAATAACACATGCAACTGATTGGAATAGATTTTAGGCTTCTGAATTACAACAATCATATTCCAGATTTTCGACTAATATATAGGGTAAGTAAGATAAACAATATTATCCTCTTTGATTCGATAATAATCTATCAAAATATCTTAGATTCCACTCAGTTATGACTCTTATATTAAATAGCCCAAATTATTATTAGAATCAGACTCATCAATATTGCACACTGATGTAACCTCTACAAAATTTTAATGAAGTTGAACAAATAGTAAAAAGGTAAATGTATAATGTACTGCTTTTCTCATTAGCTGACTAAAACAATCGTTACACCATCATTCATGAATTGTATAGGAAGTATACAGGATGTTAATAGTTAGAGCTGTGTGATGTAATTGTTTACACCTTAAGCAGAGTGAAGCCGTGCCTCTTCCATAGACTGGTGCATATATGCAGTCAATGGAGGAACATTTTTCTGATATTATTTTTACAATTGCTTGTTAGTTCCGACCATACACAGTCATGTAATTGTTCAAACATTTTATTGGTCGTCTACATTAGAATTAATATAATGTAGCACACGCTGATGGCACACTCACCAGACTATTTAAAATCGACAAAATCAATATATATTTGCAGGTTAATGGCAACACAATTATTAAAAAGTTCAGTAATATTTCAATCCATCGTGTGCGGACAGTTTAAGCTGATCTAATGCCTGCATGTTTGATTTAATTTTCGCTACTTTTTTCAAATTTTTATGGAAGTATAATTATTGTACTTGGAAGTATAATCTTACAAATTCTAGTCCTGTTCTCAACCATTCCCTCTGTTTTATAAAAACAGAGCGGTTGAAATAATTTACAGTATAGTTTTAATTCTAATCAGCTGTTACAAAAAAAACATGCAACTATTGGAGATGTGGATGGAAGAATAATTCTGTGTTTGAGTTAGTTGTAGGTAAAGATGATTCTGTACAATGTACCAAATGCTTAAAAGTAATCTCTTGCAAGTAGAAACATTTGTTATATCTGCACAGCAATTAGAAGAAACAAAGGAAACACATATTTGTTGAGGAAGAGTGTGACATTTATAGGAGCTAATATTCCCCTAAATCACAAGATAAATTTAAGGTATTTTATTTAGAAGAAAATTTAACCAGAAAGTGAGACCAAAGGTGTGACGGCCAGTTGTCAAATAGGTTACAATGCGGTGGTTGTAATCTGTTATAAAAATCTTGAAAAATATCAAAAAGAACATTTGCAAATGGTCTCCAGTGTGCTTCTAAAGAACATTCCATCAATATACATTCACTAATATTCTCAACAGTATAATGAGAACATTGTGTTATTTACAACAATAAGCACATTAATGTCAATTTTCTATTTTTTTTTTTATTCTGATTTTGAATAAAATTTGTTTCTCACACCTTATGATGAGACGCCATTAATAGATCATCTAAAAATAGTATTCATTCACATTAATCTGCCACTATGAGACAATTCACACAAGCTTACCCACTTCATGTTAAGAGATGAGTGTGGTATCAACAAATTTTTAAATATTTTTAAAATTCTGTATGATTTTAAAGTTGTGTTAATTATATGTTACAAAGCTAAATATTATGTTAACAATTACAATTATTGGTCTATTAAAAACTGTAGATTACTTTAAAGGGATTAAATTAAATGTGTAGCTGATTAAAAAAAATATATATTTTCTTACTATCACTGGCACATATCCCATTACTTGTAAATACTTTATTTGCCATATTAGAGCTCAATTTGCATTTGATATGATTAACTACTGATTTCCATCTCATATAAGTTACGGCTCTTTCACACTATGAGGTCTCGCCTGTCAGGTACCGGATCTGATATAAATCTGAAGTACGATTATATATCAGGTTTGCATCGGGTTTTGTTGCACTTTGTTGCATTGTTGTAGGTTGCATTTGGTTGCATGCGCTCTGAAAACCTGACGAAAACTAACGGACAGTGTGAAATCATTCGTTTACATGTGTCTTCCACCACCCTTGCGTCCGGTATCAGGTCACCTGACGTTGCAGTCGAGATGTCAGGTTGAAATCAGGCACCGGACCTGAACCTGACAATGTGAACATTTCCGTTCAAACCAATAGTCCACTACTTCTCAGGTTTGTATCAGATCCGGTACCTGACAGGCGAGACCTGATAGTGTGAAGGAGCCGTTAGGTTACATTTTCTTTAAATGAACTTTATACATTTTGTTTAATAAAATCCACAAGTATCTTTATATACAGATTCGATAAGTCACATTGCCAAATTGTAGTTTTGAATCAATATTCCAATACATTTTAAAGGAGAAATTTTGCCCTAAGAGTTGTTCGACAAATTTTGGTTAGGTTTACTCAAATTAAAACAATTTTATTCAGTTTAAATTATAAGACATCACTAAAGCTAGCGAGGTATCATGTGGGGCAAAGGCCCCAACACCGCAAGGGCAACGACCGAGATACCAACGCGAGCCAACACCTATTGCTTCGGAAGCAATAGCATCGCATGCTTCCCTTCATAGTTAATTGTTTTTCGAGGCGTATTGTATTGTTGATAGTAATTTAACAATGAAGTATATCAGACGTACGCAAAGGCAGAGAAGAGCCATAAGCCGCCCAAGTGAATAAATTCATCAGTGAAATCCCAGATTTATTTTATAATGATGTTACAATAATTTGTAACGTGTGCAAGAAAGACCTGATATGCTGAGACAAGTTGATTGTACCAGTTACGTAAATAGTGTGCAACAGAAATATAAAAAATGGCGTGTCTTCGACAACACAAGTTTATGTTCAATTTACTGTTAAGCTTGATTGCCCGTGATGTTGCCCTGCACATACTCGATAAACAACTATTTCGAGAATTCTGAAATCAATACAATCACGAGGTGAAGTGACCAGGTCCCACAACGTTACATAGCTATGTACAAACTGTACGTGCAGATATTGTAAATGAAATCAAATGTGTAATGTGTATTAAAAAATACACAGCTGTGGTTGTAATTAATAAGATGACCGATTGTAAAAAAAAAAGAATTATATTGTAAATGTTATACCTTGTACGTATACTAGACCCTCTGAAAGACAATTCCATTGTTACTAGCTAGCTAAAAGACTAACGGAGAGTAATGGTAAGGCAATTACGCTTGTGGTGCTGGAGACGTTAGAAAAATTTAAACTGTCTACAAGTCCAGTGTGGATGTTTGTGGTCGATGGTGCTGTGACAATGGGTGCATTCCAAATCGTACATCAAACGCATCTGCTGGAGTGACACATAAAAGCGTTCCGTTTAGCAAATGCGTATGATGCGCTCATGCATTTCGGAACGGCTTTTGACACATTGACAGTTACTTTTGTGAACAATTTATAATTTATTTAAATTCGTGATGGACAAACCAGCAAAATTTCGGGCATTCTTGTTCTTGCAAACGAATTGAATGAAACTAGCAACACCACACCACAGAATCAATTCCCTTCCCTTCGAAAGTTGAAAAAATGAGGTTAAGTTGCACGCAATGCATAAACGCATCACCTCGTACAAGATGCAGCTCCTGCGTGCTACGAAGCCAAAAGTAGGAGGAGCTATGGATGCTACGACGTGCAGAATGCATGAATTGGAACGAACGTAGGAAGCAAAATGTGCATAATGCGCGATTCGAAACGCACCCTATGTGTTTAGTAGGCTACACGTTATATGCATCGTGCATGATCTACATCTAACATTTATTACCGCAAGTAATTTTTTTGTTATTGCATTTATGATGCTTACGCCTATGGTCCAGTAGACTAACTTTACTTCTCACCAACGCACACAGAAAATGTTTTTTAAAAGGAACTCTGTATTTGTAATATATGGAAAATATAAGTGTACAGCACTTAGCGTGTGCATGTGGCATTACAAACTTCAGCAATATTATGACAAACAAATGAAATACTGAAATACAGGGTGTCCATTTATAAACTGACACATTTTAACTGCTTATAAGTCGAGAACGATAAATGATATCGATGTGCGGTTTTCACAGAACTTCATCAATTTTTTTAAAGTTTTTTTTGACAGTGTTGCCAAGTTTCAAAATTTACCTGAAATAGGAGGAAAAAAATTTATTACTTTCAAAGGCCGATTTGACAAAGAAATGTAATGGGACACCCTGTACTTTTTAATTTTACATGAAAGCCTGTAAACTTTCCTTTCCGAAAATGTATAAATTGTTTTTCATTGCAATCATTTCTTTGTCCAGAGCCAATTTTGGTAGATGACTCCTTTTTGAAAAGGTCCCTGCTCTAATTGATGAAAATTTTATGGTAATTACCTATGTATCGCTTTATCATGATTAAATGATTTGCGCTATTGCCATGTCTATAAAAAGTATTTATTCTATTAAATAACAACTACTAAACAATACTGTTAAATAAGAACTAACAGTAACAATAACCTCGGTAACAATACTTATAACAATTTTAACAACTGAACAATTTAATTTTAATTTATACGTAACTAATAAATTAGCTGCTGTATATGACCCCCATTTTGCTCGGAACACATATGCAGACGCACAAATAAGTTGCTGAAGGCGTTTTGTAGCATTTCCGGTGTAATTTGGTTGAAAACGTTTACTATGTTGTTGCGCAGTTCATCCAGATTTCTTGGGGTTGGACTGTAGCAACGTTCCTTTATATATCCCCATATAAAAAAATCTGGAATGGTTAGATCGGGAGAATAGGGTGCCCACTCGATTGGACCTGCTCGCCCAAGCCATCTATTTCCAAAAGTAGTATCTAAGGAATGCCTTGCGACTCTGGAGAAGTGTGGTGGTGCACCGTCTTGCTGAAAATAGACCGTGTTTAAATTCCCTTCCTGCTGAAGTTGTGGATAAAAAAATGTTTCCAACATATCGGTGTAATTGTTTCCATTCACTGTTGCTTCTTGAAAAAAAAATGGCCCATAAATTTTAGACTTCGATACTGCACACCAAACGTTCAGCTTAGGAGAATCCCTTTCAAATTCGTTATAAGTTCGAGGATTTTCATCCCCCCAAATTCGGCAGTTATGCTTATTTACCCGCCCACTAAGGTGAAATGCTGCCTCGTCTGACATTATTAAGTTGGTATCCGGCTCATTTCTAAAAAGATCTAGTAATGTTTCGCACATAAAATATCTTTTTTCAAGGGCGTGATTTTCAATTTTTTGGAAAGTTTGAATTTTGTAGGCTTTAAACTTAATTATTTTTAAAATTTTATGTACTTTACTTTTTGACATATTTATCGTTTGGGCTATTTTTCTAATAGATATTTGGTTATTGTTCACGGACAACACTTCTCTCACCCGCAAAATATCATCCAACAGATTACCTTGTGCATTTAGGACTGTTCGAACTTTCCTTTTAACTGTTCCCTCCTGAGAAAATTGGTGTACCCAATGAAGTATAGAATTGCGTGAAGGTGGAGCTTTTCCAAAAATCAGCCTAAATCTTCTTCTCGTCTCCGTAACTGATTTGCATTCACTAAATAGTAACACGCAACGTGCTTTTTCCTGGGTGGTAAACATATTTAAACCAATTTTAAAACTTTAACAAATTGCAAAAGTATAGAGAACTAATTATTGAGACGGCCCAACGAACGACGTTAACAAGATTTGACAGTAGTTAAGGGATACAAAACAAATCATGCGATTCATAGCCTCCTTGACAAGCCAAAGTTAGAGGTTGTTATTGTTGTTAGTTGATACCGAGAATGTTATTTAATAGAATAAATACTTTTTATAGACATGGCAATAGCGCAAATCATTTAATCATGATAAAGCGATACATAGGTAATTACCATAAAATTTTCATCAATTAGAGCAGGGACCTTTTCAAAAAGGAGTCATCTACCAAAATTGGCTCTGGACAAAGAAATGATTGCAATGAAAAACAATTTATACATTTTCGGAAAGGAAAGTTAACAGGCTTTCATGTAAAATTAAAAAGTACAGGGTGTCCCATTACATTTCTTTGTCAAATCGGCCTTTGAAAGTAATAAATTTTTTTCCTCCTATTTCAGGTAAATTTTGAAACTTGGCAACACTGTCAAAAAAAACTTTAAAAAAATTGATGAAGTTCTGTGAAAACCGCACATCGATATCATTTATCGTTCTCGACTTATAAGCAGTTAAAATGTGTCAGTTTATAAATGGACACCCTGTACATATATATCTTATCATATGTGCCTTAATAGTATATGAAATTAAGTGCTGAAAATTTCACAGTTCACAAGAAATTCCTTTTTCTGCAGTGGTTACACACTATACAATTATTTCAAACATCCATAATAACATTTTACATTGCATTACAGTACAAATATTCATACAAATAACAATACTTTTAACTTTTTAACTTACTTGTGTGTGTTGAGCATAACAGGTTTTCCTTTGAGAAAGTTGGTCTTTATTAGTAAAACCGATGCAGAACACTCGAAGTAAATATCCATCAGATGTTTTAACATCAGCAGAAGCCTCGATCAAGGTCTGCCATTTCTTAACCATAGACCTCAACTTGTCTGTGGTCAAATCCATACCATGGAAGTTAGTCAATACATTCCTACCTAGAACAAAAAATCTTTGTAAGTCTCAAAGTAATGTAGTTGTCAAACTATTAAATAATGGTGCCAATCATAAGTTGTGTGATCAGATACGTATTAAATTTGCGTCTAATTAGGGAACATAATGATATCATCATGTTTGTATCAATGCGAGCTGAGTGGATCATCATTTCACACAACATTAAATAACTGGTTCAACGTTACATACAGTACGTTTTATCCAATCTTAAAATTATT
Organism: Pogonocherus hispidulus; assembly: GCA_963924545.1. Lineage (NCBI taxonomy): Eukaryota > Metazoa > Arthropoda > Insecta > Coleoptera > Cerambycidae > Pogonocherus > Pogonocherus hispidulus. The sequence goes on along the minus strand of OZ004697.1, from coordinate 35,459,483 downwards.
CACTTATAACAGTTTCCATTTATATCAGGTTATTAAAATGAACTGAAACAAAGTATGTTTATTTCATGTTAAAACACCTTCGAACCTAGTTCCTAATTTCCTGGTATATATACCTGGTTTTCAATGTTTTTACATTTTTTCGACAATTTTTTTAAAAATTGTAAATATAGTTAGGGTCGGGAAATATAGTTATCAGATTATTTAAAGTATTTAATTAATAAAGTTTTCCAGATTTCCCTTATTCCTATCCTAAATACAGTAACTTCTCAAATTTGAACACCCCCTAAATCAGACAAAAATCTTCAGTTGAAAGAAAATTCAAGTAACAGGAAATTCCTCCTTAATTCCTAAAACGTTTTCAAGTTTTAGAAAATTTCGAATTAGAGAAGTTTGAGTTACACAAGTTCAACTGCAATAGTGAAAATTATATAATTAATAATTTGTTTCCGAACGCATTCGCGGATTGAGAAATAATAAAAGCTCACTCCCTCTTCAGCACAAGTCTTTGACTTTCGGGCTCATTGTTGCGATGGGAATAAGGGATAGATATATTATTATACCGTGCAGTCCTTTAATATAAAAACAGGGAAATATAAATTGTCGTGATTGATAAATTGCCCAATTAATTTTAGTAATTTATATAATCAGTACATAAAATAATGCACCATCCATAAGTATTTAAACAGATATTCTGGGTGTCAATCCCCTTACATTATTTCAAGATCAGGTTTTTCTAGATTCAAATTGTGGAACTTGGAATGAGTTCAGAAATCTTTTATTAGTTTAGAACTATAATTTTAAACCTCAACCACCTTTTTTAATTGATCCAGTGGCAGCTTGTGGGTCAGTAAAATAGGTGACGTGGACATATAAACACGGCATATAAAAAAGTTTTTTTAAATAAACACTTCCACACAACCACTTATACTCTGAAGACCACTCATTCCGAAACTTCCGAACGAACACTTTGTCTTTTGACTGTCCCTTTTTTTGATATCGAGAGAAGGCACAGGTGTCTCGCAATTTAAAAAATCGTATTTGTCCTTATTTTTCCATCTAGAAAATGGTGTTTCTAATAAAACACAAACTGGAGAATGCATGAAATATTCCTACGATTAATAGAAAACAATGATTATTTATTATTATTAAGAATTGTTTTTTAACCGACGCAGCATCGCGTAGGTATAGAAGCAAAACTGGCAGGACGGTAGAAGTGATGTGATGCGGCTGTCAAAATCCGCGACACTCATTCGCCCACAGGGCAGTTTAGTCACGTATCAGCTGCCTTGTTGCTATGACAACCACCGTTACGACTGTCGCGGAAATACCACCCAATAGCGATCTGCGTCACATGCTTATTATAAGAACGGAACGGTATCGGATTTAATGTTCGCTTTTAACTAAGGCAATGCTTTTTCAGAAGGCGTTCAGAGCACGTTTTATAATAATTATTCTATTTATTTCTGTGGATACAACAAACACAATACCAAAATAGTGTCAAAATATATCTAAATTATAAAATTTATTTGAAATTAAAAATAATTTTAAATGATACAACCAAACATGGAAATTTTAGGTGAAGTGGTGCGTCACTTGCGTCCGCTGACAAGCCGCTACTGAATTGATCCCCTAAACTTATTGCAAAAAAATGCCATGTGACATCTCAAAATGTCAAAAAGCATATTTACAGTGGATATTTTAAAATAAACAAAAAAAAATAAAAAGTAAATAGGTATGACCAATTAGGGAATACAATATCCTAAACTCTATGACACATAGTTCAACGTTTTATTACATTTCATCTGGAGTGAATTTTCAGGTTTAAAAGGCTTAATTTTGAACTTTGTAGTTGATTGCAATGTTGAAAAAAATGAGAAGACTATTTTGTTAATATCTGAAATAACTATACATTTTATAACACCTTGATGCTTCTCAAAGATACCTACTTCAGAACGTAGTTCAGTTCAATTTGTATTAATTAACACCATACAGTTCGGAAATACAGCACAATTTTACCTTAACATAAAGTGGGTTCATGCAACCTTCACTTGCATTACATTTTAACTTCTTTTCATTACGTTTTCACTAACACTTTGTGGATAAAAGAACCCGTTCATGCAAGCCGTTCTTGGAATTCATAATTAAACCAAATGCAGTGTCGCTTTACTTGTGAGCTTTACATTAGGTAATGTTTTGTTTTTGGTTATGTTATTGTTATTTTATTTATTTTATTTTACACAACTCAACACGACAGTAGTCCCAATTACAGAGTCGGAAGTATACAAGAGCTAAGTTCGGTTTTGTCCTCACGGAGGCGAGTGCCGACAATTCAGATTTCAATCACGTGACTTTAGAGTATATCGAGCAGGCAGGTTCTACCGAACGCTGTACGATTTAATTTCTTTGGTTGTTGTTTGTGATTTAACCTAATTTACATTTTGGAAAATTTTCGAAATGATACATGATACAATATATTATTTCTAAAATCATTTTTGTGGCTCAAGAAATCTTATTTGAAGACGATAGTTGTGACGAAGCTGAGATACTGGATTTTCTACATATTCATTAGATGACAATTCTGTTTCCAACTCAGTACGGCTGGTCTCCCCACTTTGTGTTACAAAGTTGTTTTTACATAAATCATAATATTTGTTGCAAATATCTTCCAAAAATTGTTCATCTTAAAATACATAGGTATTACTTATCTCAAAATAAGTAAAAGATTACATTCAACTATAATAATGTAACAAGAAGTTTTAATGCAATAAATTTACTAAAAACATAATTCATATTCATTCTATTTAATAAAGTACCTAAAAGACTCGTAAGTAATTTGGATTAATATGAAATGTTTCTTAGGGCAACGTACATATGTACGTTGCTTAGGTTATGTTTCATAAATATCCGAGTCCTCGATCTAAAAACTTCGATGAAATAGAGGGTCCTCTAAACCCTCTGAAAGGTAGTAAAAGAACGCTCTTCAGATTTCTCAGACGGCTGAAAGTCAATAAACGAACGCAGTCATAGACGTCCGAGGCATTTGATGACATAGCCGAACTCGCCTAAGTTATGATCTATAGTTATTGGAAAAACATTATTACTTATTTTTCCCGATTTAAAATTGGTCTGGGAAAATAAGAATTGAAAGCTAACACATGCACGCACTTTTCATAAGCCCATGCCTATTTATGACTTCACTAAGACCTTAATGAAAATGAAATGCAAAGTTAAAAGTTGTCAACTTGGTAGTGGCTTAGTGTAATTAAAATGTAATGAAAATGTTAAGTATAATGAAAGTGACCGTTGCATGAACCCACGTATACTTGTGCAAATTTTTTGTTGTTTTGTTTTGTACTATAAATGAGAAGTAATAACGTGAAAGTTACCTTGTACATCTTCAGCAATTAAACGAAATTTCCTGAATGATCTTTCAGCATCTTGGTCATTTTGTAAATCAGCCAAAGAAACTTCAAAAACTCTGAACTTTAATCCTTCAGATGCAATCTTAGTACCCTGGGTTCGGTTAACCAAGGTTTTTCCAACTTGCCTAGTTGCAAACATTGATGGTGCTTTAACATCGTACCAATCTTTTCGAGTAAAAGGATCTACACTGAAATAAATAAAAATAAAAACAGTCAATACACATCTAAAAGTCAAATACCACAATACGCACACGCAACACTATAAACTTAACTAACATGTTCACTCACACTTCAATAAATATAACCTATAAGTTTAATATTTTCTTACATTTTAAATTATATTAGTTCTAGAGTATTAAAATAAACCAATAACACGTTTAGTCTTTCCTGAAAAATTCAACAAAACGTAAATCTCTGAAATAAAATAACTGCCTAAAACAAGTCGATTAGGTAGGTATTCTCATAAGCATGAAGCCACTTTAAATCAAACTTTCTTTACATCATCGATCATTATTTTTCAGTAAATCAAATACTATATATATTTAACACTATTAAGCAATACATAAATGTTCATATTTTCTACTTACATCTTCTTTTTGACACCCTTCTTGCCTCCTTTGGAAAGCCCTTTATTTTTGCCAACCGCCATGTCTGCTGTTCAAAAAAGAAAAGAGCAGAACAAAAAAGTGTAAAAGCAAATGCAAATGCAGCGATTGCAGCGACAGGCGACAGTGAACTAACCACAGAAAATATATAAGAGAATCATAGATATATATATATAGAATATATATTGAAGCCACTGAATTATATAGTATAATTCAATGATTGAAGCGGCTAACCATGGTACAACTACACTCATATACTCATAACTTTCGTTTGTTCTGCGCATGACGTATTTCGGGATGCAAAAATGGCGATGCGATGCGAAAATTCAAATACCTTAAGGGTAGTGATATAATTATTTTCGTGTTTATCAATTGTTTTTCCTCATGACTGACGTCACGATCAATCGATAGACCACGCCCCCATGCGCATTGGCATAGTGGTATCATGCCAAGGATTGTTAACTGTTTAATCATGCGACTAACCAAAGATATGGACTGTGCTGGAACTATCTATAATCTGTGCAGTGAACGAAAAAAAAAATGCAAGAGGGGGGTGCCGTTCATTTTTAGGACTCTATTCATTTTAAGATCGTAGCACCAAAACGGCAGTAACCTATACTATACTAACCTATGAATCACTCATATATATAATACTACTATATCGCGGGTAGAGGCCCAAAAATTCCGAAAACAACACGGCGCCGACATACAATCTCTATCCTTATCGAGAGTACCTTAGTCAAATATGCGCATGCGCACGAATTTCGCGACATCCAATAAGCATGCAGCATAAATACTGCATCTCTGTCTACCGACTTCTTTTAAAAAAAGTTGAGAGTTGAGAAGTCTGTCAGCCTATAAACAGTGTGTCAGCTTCCGTAACCATGGAAATTGCGCATGCGCAAATCGAACAAAGGGTCTTTGGAACAGTATAGCACTATATCTTTTGTCCTTTAATGTTTTCGGAGACACCGCTTATGGGCTAACATAGGAAAAACGCGATATAGTAGTATTATATATATGGAAGTCTGTCAGCCTATAAACAGTGTGTCAGCTTCCGTAACCATGGAGATTGCGCATGCGCAAATCGAACAAAGGGTCTCTGGAACAGTATAGCACTATATCTTTTGTCCTTTAATGTTTTCGGAGAAACCGCTTATGGGCTAACATAGGAAATACGCGATATAGTAGTATTATATATATGGGATCACTGGCACTGGCACTGACGTTTGAAATTGTATTCATCAAAGATTGGTTGTCGAGAACTATTTTGAAAGGGGTAAAACTATTTTGAAAGGGGTAAGTAGTAATATAAAATTAAAATAGATTTCAATATTTTTCGAGCGTTCAATCTGAAAATGAGACTTAACCTCAAAATATGTCAAAAATCTTTATTGGACATACGGCATACATACCTTTATGCATGATACAACTACAGTGATATGCTCATAACTTTCGTTTGTTCTGCGCATGACGTGTTTCTGGATGCAAAAATGGCGATGCGATGCGAAAATTCAAATACCTTAAGGGCAAGGTTAAAATTATTTTCGTGTTTATCGTGTCTTTGCTCATAACGTCACGATCAATCGATAGACCACGCCTCCATGCGCATTGGCTTATCTGTGTAGTTGTATCTTGGATACAACTACACAGATAAAGGTAGGTAGGTAGGTAGTTGTATCTTGGATACAACTACACAGATAAAGGTCATTCACGTTAAGTTTAAAGTCACGTCACCTTGTCAAAAAATACACCGTTGACATGTGAACTTTTTTGCGGGTAGGAGTTTGAAAAATGTCACAGAATCACAACGATTTTAGTTCTGAGAAGAACTGCTTTTAGTGTAAATAAAGTGAATAACTATAGAAAACGTAAATAGAAAATACACGAGCAAAATTTAAGCAGAATCAAACCCCAAAAAAAACAGCAAACAATAGAGAGACAAAACAAATAAATAACAACTTGACAACGCAGAGAAGGGTTGCCAAATATGAAACTCTTTGTAAATGGCAAATGCTACACTAATTTATTGATCATTTGTTTATCGAATATTGACAACAATTAATTACTGAAAATAACGTCACTTTAAACTTAACGTGAATGACCTTTATGCCAATGCGCATGGGGGCGTAGTCTATCGATACTCACGTCGTGACGTCAGTTACCTCGATCGTGACGTCAGTTACGAGGAACAACAATTGATAAACACGAAAATAATTATATCACTGCACTTAAGAAATTTGAATTTTCGCATCGCATCGCCATTTGTCCCTCACGAATGACGTCATGCGCAGAACAAACGAAAGTTATGAGCAAATCAGTGTAGTTGTATCATGCACAACACAAGTTATCACACATAGATAAAATATATATTTATCACAGTTATTATTGCCAAATCGACAAACGATTTTTGCACAAAGCACTTCAAATCGTAAGATATATATCGCAAAACACATTTAAAATCACATTTGATTGCATTAATACACAGTGCCTGAAATAATATTGGACTGGATATTTTGGACATTTAACTTTAAAGATTCTTTCATCGAAGTATGGAAATCGGTGCATTTTATAGTCATTGTAACTTTGAAACACAACACTTAAAAACCATCGTTTTTAACAACTAAATGTAAATCTATTAACAAAATATTCAAATAATAATTAACACAATATAATGTAAAAACATAATGAACACACATTATGTTATGTCAATGACACACAACACAAAAGTTAAGAATAGTGTAATCCAAAAAATTAATGAAAACTTTTGGGTTGGTTATATTTTGTTTTACTTTTGGAAAGAGTGAAGAGCGATAAAGGAAGAGAACATTATATATCTATTGGAAGGAGATGCCGAAAACAACTACTCCACGGGCAATATGCCCCGACTGGCGTTGCATTACATCAACATCTCCATGGATGTCGCCACATCCTCCATCAAGACCAAATACCAGACAATGACCGGTTTCGATCTTGTTATGATCTCGTCAGACTGCCATAGGTATTGGAATCGATGATTGATCTGGCGACGTGATTGCCTAAGGGGCATAGTGAATGTTTGTAGTGGCGAGATACAGTGAAATACAGTGAAATAATACTTCCAATAATTAAGTAGGATTGTCTTCCTCAAAGACAATAGAGGTCGCTGTAATGGCATCTGCTTTCTGCAGATCGTTATCTGTCTGTCAATTAGACAATAATTGTCAGACAGGTAGTAGCAAAGACCCAAAGAGGGCACTGCAGTGTATTTCACTGTATCTCGCCACTACAAACATTATATATCTATGTTTGTCTAAAATCGATTTGAACGACAAGTGAGTGTAGTCAGTACTAAAAATAGAATTTGACCTTGTACATATATCTTCATTTACCTATGGTTCAGTTCATAAATGAAATGATTCAGTATTCAGCAGGGCCTGGGAACTCTTATGGGAGTTTTGTAGACAAATTGATTAGTTTCACTACATCTCACCAGAGAGCGTTTCACAAAAAATTTGAGCATCTGCCAATTATAAGAAAATAAAATATGCTAATAATCATATACCTAAATGTCAAAGACAACTGTCAGTTTATGTTTAAAAATTATGAAGGGGAATCTCAAATTTTATTTTTTATTTATCCTGAATTAGGTATGTGTATTAGCTTGAATTGTAGTGAATTGTGTCTCAGTATATTTAGTGACATTTCTTCGGAATTCAAAGAAAACAGATTAACAGTAAAATGCAGTTAAGTGTGCAGATTGTATGAAGATAAATAATTGTTCTCATGGTTTAAGAAGGTAAAAGAGAAATTAGTTAATGTGATGTGTTTTATTAATTTTGAATTTCGTAGGATAATATACACTTTCAAAGGTATGGAGTCTGTATTGTGTGAAAACAAATAATTTTTCTAGATGTCTGAATAAAACAGGAAGAGAAAATCGAATAGATATCAAGTGTAGTTAGCGATTGTTGTTTAATTGAAACTACAAAATTGGGCAAATATATTATGGTCTTCTATCATTATAGAGGTATTTTTATCAAATTGATAAATTTGATAATTTGCGAATATATTGTAAATATTGTAATACAAAATATGCAAAAATATACTTATTGTAGTTTTATTTGTTTCTATCTTCATTAAAAAAGTTAAATATGTTACAAAGGTAGGGCGATTTTGTACAAAATTTTTAAAAAAGTTCCACTACATCTCTACAGATGTCGTTTTCCGCGTCGTTTTTTATCAACATTGCAGATTCCTATCTATCCCTAACCTAATCTATGGTATTCAGTCTATTCTGTGGATTCAGTTATGTTATGTTCATAGATTCTGTGGTTCATTCATAGATTTCTTATCTCTTTTCTTTTCTCTATGAAATCTTTAAATTTTCTATAAAATTTAAATGGATATTTAGGTTAATAAATTCGATGTTGAATAATGAATAATAATAATATTATTAATATTTAATGGAACCTCCCCTAAAGCCAGAAGATTCAGACTGCTGTAATTCAGGATGCAACCCTTGCATTTTAGATGTTTATGAAGAGCAATTAAAAAAATACAAACAAAGAATATCAAATCCTTTGATAGCTGCTGCTAACTGTATTTCTTCAGTATCTTATACAATTTTTAAACTTTCAAATTTACAAGAAATATCGAAAGAAGTGTTTTTATTCACTTTTTCTTATCATCGACCTTCGAAAGGCGAACGGAAAGCTAATGTGAGTTTATTATATAATCCGGGTCAACATTTTTTGTTGAAAGGCAAGAATGATAGTGAAGAATTTACTAGAGCTTACACTCCTATCCCAAGAGATAGAGAAGACCCATTGCAATTTACAACGCTTATAAAGCTTTACGATTCTGGAAAAATGTCAAACTATCTCAAAAACATTTCATTGGGAACTGAAACATTATGGAGGGGACCTTACGGAAAATTTTCGATAGATTATAACATTAAACATTTGTTACTAATAGCACAAGGCACTGGAATAGCGCCGATTTATAGCATAATTTATAACATGATTCATAATGAAGATTGTTACACATTCTTAAAATTGTTTTTTTGTTGTAGCAATTGTGATAATATTTACTTAAGAGAGCAACTCTATAAATTAAGTACAAATTGGAATTTTACTTATGAGGTTTTTTTATGTACATCTGAAGAGGTATCTATCAAATATAATGAAATTATTCACATAAAAAAAATGGGGTTTAACGAAATTCAAGCATACTTAAAAGATAAATATGAAACTGTAAATGTTTTAATATGTGGAAGTGAAAATTTTATGAATGATGTTAAAAGACATGTATTGAAAAGTGATGTAAAGGAAGAACGTGTATTTACTTTTGAATAAAGTATTGTTACAAATATATGTTTCCCTAAGTAAAAAAATGTCAAACTAAGAACTAGGTATTATAGTAATAAGACAACTAAACATCATTGCAATTTAAAATAAAATTTAAAGCAACAAGAATTAATTTGTTTTTACGTTAAAAATTCATGTTTAATTAAATTTGTATAACTAAAAATATTATTAAGGATATTTTTGTATCATAGTTTATAATCAGTGTGACCAGCTGCTTGTCGTAATAATATATAAATTTTTTCCTTTATCCAATCCTTATTATAGGGTGCATAAGTGTTTGTGGATTTCTGATACACGAGGCAGCTCAAGTCGGAGAGCTGAAATAAAAAAAAATCAAAATAAAGTATTAATTTTATGCAAAGCAAATTCTAAACAAAGATGTAAACAAATTATGGAAATAATTCTAAGAACTGTTGGTGAAAGCAATTCATCAATGTGGAGATTTAAATATGTAAAATGGGGATTCCAAAATATTTTTTAGACACTTTCTTTTTATTTCATCTCTCAATTGTTTTGCAGTTCGACACATAAACCTGCGTCTCGCAAATTATTTAAGTCTACAAATAATATTTATTATGTTATATTAATTTTGTGAATCTTAGATCTAAATGTAAATATTTAATCCATATTTGTTTTACATTAATTTTATTATTTACCTATAAATACGTTTTTCAGATAAAGGGTATAATAAAGTCTACCAGCTGTTAATCTTTTTTCAGAATATTTCTCTTCGGTTTATTCAACTAATACATGTGATGTACATAATTATATTTGCAACATATATAGTTGGACCATTCGATCTTTTCGCACACGTGTTCATGCACATTTGTATGAATTATTGAGTTAGGATAGTAGGGTGGAGGTATCTCGTAGTAAAAAATAGCATCGGTACCGCCATATTGATACGACACTTTTGTTAAAACAGACAAGCGGCTGTGGCGCATACGTCAATTTAGTGAAGTGTTTTTTTTAGTAAATTTGTATGTCTTGGAAATTTATATACCTACAACATTAAAAGATAATGGTTTCGTGCGCCCTAGTAGCTGTAATAGCAGACTATATTAAAAAAACAAAATTATGGAGAATAAAATTTCACAGGTTTGCATTAGAAATTAGTAAACAATATGCAGAGCTGCTTATTACAAGTAACTATTTAATGTTTTAATCGATAATTGATTGCTTAAATAGTATCTAATAGTACAATTCGTTCGAACATTCGATAACAACTTACAGATCTAACTAATAAGATCTAACATAAAAACATCTTAAGATGGATAGATTAGATATATGCTCAGGGAAAGATTAATACGTATATCCATACTGGAGGAAATAGTAGCTCCAGTGAAATGAGAGTGTCCGCACCAAAATGTTATTCTGTCTCTACTGTTGTAAGCCTTGTGCTGCATGATATTGCTTTTGTTGATGTCGAAGTTTACTGGATATTAACGGATATCAATTATCAGGATAACTTGGTTATACTAGCTTAAGGTAAATTAAATAGCACAGCAATGGAGCATATACACAGGGCCCTAAATATGTAAAGTGGACAGATAAGAAGGGGGAGAGTGAGCAAAGCTATCTGGGGGGAGGGTAGTATAGACTGAAGATATATCAGCATATATTGCAGGATACATGTTAAATTTTTTAAGCTAATTTACTAAAAATGTACTACTTTAGTAAAAAAAATTATTAAATCTTAAAGCATTAGACATTACAGCAATAAAATTGTATTATTTAAAGAACAATAAACATTTCAAGCTGTGTTTTATTTTATTGCGTTATTTTGGTTCCCCATTTCTGACTTATAATTCTAAATAATCCGGGCCTGGCGAGGTAGCCATATTCTTATGACACTTAGCCATGCCCAGTGAACCCATTTTTTGAATGCGGAAAGGATGCTTACAGCAATCTCTACCTCATACTACCTCAATTGTATGAATTAATATTAAAAACCTAATGTCAGCGCATAACACATGAACCATATCTGCTCTTTTCTAACAGCATGTTACTTAGAGGTAATCATGTACTTTGTCGTCGATAATGTCACAAATTAGACACGTGTGAAAAGATTCAGCAACCCAACTTTATATGCATGCTTTTGTATAACATTAAATGAAGCATTCTTAAGGATTTTATGGGTTATAATTTCTAAACGCGAATGTTGAAAAAGTATATTTTTACTTAAAAGAAACTTCTAATACACATTTTATTTAATTTTCTTTTAAAGTTTCGTGTTTTCCCATAAAATATACATGGCAGGGTAAGTAAAACACCTTTCTGTAGATACTGTGTATAATACGGAATAGTCTGAAAAGTACTTTTGTGATTACCCTGCCGTCGCAATCACAGAAGAATCCATACTGGGAAAATGTCGGCCTACTATGGCCATTTGGGGGAAGTACTTGTGGTATCACTACCTTTTTTGCAAAAAGAGTTTACCGATTCTCTTAGCTCATGGGAATCAATTTCTATGGGAAAATGATATAATTTGATAATTCTTTCCATACAAAATGAGAGACTTTCGATTATATGATATGCGTACAGTAAACATTAACTAATTATTTACATCAACATTAAATTTTCTATTAATTTAGCTTTACTTGGCTGTTCTTGGCATTAGATACTTTAAAAACAATTGATTTAGATATATTTTATTATTTATATTTTATTATGAGGACGTTGCACAGACGGTCATTGGGACAATTACCTTCAGGCAATTTTACGAAATAATAATGGTCATTTAAAGGATATCTTTTTTGCATGTCACACCCTGATTGTTCCGTTTGTGAATTGTCAAGTAGATTACCACTAAAATTTAAAAATTTCCTTAACTTAGAGGTATCATTTTATTATAAAGTATATTCAAATATAGTAGACCTACATTTATTTTCAACATTTTTTATATTGCATTTACTGGCTGAGAACTAGGTGTCAGCGAAATTCCTACTATTTTAATTTTTGGTCGGCAAACAATAGTTCTATTTTATTTTGTATCTACAAGGACTTTCTTGCACCTAATATGTGTTTGACACATTATTTCAACAATAACTTTTCAGTTAATTATTTGAGTTTTCTCCAAACACTCACTTAAAACTTATGGACTCAAAACGAAGAAACAAAATTAATCAAAACGACTGAATGCTGGCAGAACCCAGGGAGAGTATTGGCAGATAGAAGATGGGTAATAAAAAAAATGGGTGAAAATATACCTTTGACATTTTTCACAAAATTTAGGAACAAATACATACCTACGTTATGAGTGGTAAAACGTATCACAAACAGACTATAGCATCCCAATTACGAAAACTAAATGCAACATTTGAAAAACAATTTTTGTAGCAGATACAGATATGTCGATGCCGTTTGTTTGGCCGAGAACCAGCAAGATCATCTTGTATAAATAAATATAAGTACAATAAATTAATTATTCACTATAAGCTTTACCTGATCTACAAAATCAAAGAGCTGGGATATATCATATGTAATTGTAGGTGTGTTGGGATTTCTGCGCTTTAAATGCTCTTCATATATTCTACAAACTCCCTCCATACATTCGTTGACTGATTCATAGTCAGAATATGTGCGAGTCTCAGGATTAGCTCCTGGTTGAACTAATAAGATGGTGTGAGCCTAAAAGCAGATTTTATGTTGACTTAAGAATAGAAAATATTTGTTTTTAGTTCTAATAAACACGGACTTACCATTTTTGAAATTGTACTATTAATATTCTATTCGCAAAACAGAAATCTATTATTGCAGTGCTTGAATTACTATGTATAACTTGAAAAACAGAATTTCAAAAATGCTTGTTTGGCCTTTTTCAGGAATCTTGAAGCTTGATTTTGAAACTTGAGGTTAGTTTTAGTTTTAGCTTAAGCTTAGCTTTGCTATCTATAATCTGTGGCTTTGCTTTAATACACCACAGCCCACAGCATACATACAATCTACAATCACAATAAAAATTAAAAATAATTTTTCTCTATGGTAGTTGTAGCGGTTGTAGCACAGAAAATATGGTTGTTTTAACAGCACAGACAATACCACAAAATACCAAATCACAATCACAGAATATCTATAAGAATACAATTTTTACCAAGAACCCTAAACAAAGAAGGACTGATCAATCAGTAACAGCCAATCACATTTGTTTATCACTTATGTGACGTAAGTGGATTCCCTTTAGCGGGAGATTTGAAATTTACATATTCTCTTTGTTTTAATTTGACAGCTTTAACCTTTTAACATAACCTATATATGTCACATTGTCATGTAGAATGTCTCGGTTGTCTTTGGAATGTCATCACTGTCATCAGTCATGTCATCATATCAAAGTATTTCTGTATCATATCATAGTAATCCGTGCACTGATTAACAAAACACAAGTTATCACAGTTGTCAAATCGACAACGATTTTTGCACAACGCACTTCAAATCGTAAGATATATATCGTAAAACACATATATAAGTACTTTAAAATCACATTTGATTGCATTAATACAATCTCTGAAATAATATTGGGTTGGATATTTTGACTGAAAATTTTTGAAATTGCAATTAGAGGCAAATTTGGCAATAGGGGATCCACTGACGTGTTACGAGAAATCTGTTGAAAATGACCTTCAGGTACGACTAATTATATACAAGGTGTATGTATGTAACTGTATACATACATGGTATAATAACAAAATGCTGTTCCTTGGATGTAGCGATTTAAGTATTATTATTAAAGTAGTATTAATCGTGTCCAATTCCCAAATATAGAAATCGTAACATAACTGATTTACTCGTTCTTATTCGGTGTGCCGGCACAGCTCATTTGAATGAGTCGTTCATTTGAATGACGTTATCATAGCACTGTCATTGTGGCATTTATTCACCATCGGGTGATGTAGTATTCACACGGATTTCTTAGTTTATTTTAAAAAATCCGTGAGTATTCATCAGATCGCACGTGTACTGAGCTGAGCTAACCTGAGTCGTAGTAAAAAGAAATAGTGCTTAAATAGCTCATATTTGTTTTCGTTGAGAGACGTTCGTTCAGGGCATGGCCATAGAGAAAATAAAAAAAATTTATTTTGTCTATGGGCATGGCATAGTAATATGTACACCGGCAACCGGCACAATCGTGCGGTCGACCGGTCGTTCATGAGCGACCCAGCTAGAATTTATATATTTTAGTGCAGAAAAAAATTTTTATTTGTGTGATCATTTTATGGCTTCAAATGAATAGAAAGTTTTCTCTATATTGTGTTCGAATATGTCCCTTGTAAAACCATAAACTTTGGATACTGAAGTATATGAATATAGCTTAATAACCTTTTTGAATCGAGTAATTATACCGAATTGTATTTGAAAAGTTACAAAACAGGGAAAAAATACAACTTGAAAATGCAACGAGGTTCATAATACCAACATAACAAATTAAAAAATACGAAGTTTAAATTTTTTATACAAAATATGAAAATAAAATGTGCCGAATATATAATATAAATATCAATATCTACGATATTGATTGGTCGAAAGAAAGCATCTTATAGTTATTAGGTATATTAAATAGGTATCTGGAGCTATATTAATAGGTCAATCCAGTTTTTAAAGCAAAATGTCAATCCAGAAAAGTTAAACTTGCGCGCCAAAGCTATTATGATGACCCTTGTGACGTCACATAGTAGTAATAGTACACCGTCATTTTGTAGTGGTTAATTTAGTATAAAATAAATACTTAGCTAGGTTTAATTTGTCTAGGTACTTACCTACTAAAACATGGTGTATCGATGGTGTCTAGTACCTTCTTGTAGAAGTACATCAATAACAACTCCAGAAAAGGTTTTCTTGATGGTGCCTCAAGCCGATGTGGAAATGAGGACACAATGGATAGCAGCGGTTAGACGCAATCCAAATAATTTTTCCAAGACTTCAAATTTATTTGTTTGTGAAAATCACTTTGATGTAAGTAAAATTATTAACAGAAACTGTATCTGTACAATATTTTGTTAAATATATTTCGTATATTATAAGCTTAAACAAGATATGGCGAACTACATGGAATGGAAAATGATGGGAGTAAAGAAAAAAATGAAAAAACATGTTGTGCCTCACATATTTGATTCTCAGCCCGAAAGAAAAAGAAAACGTATCGAACTATTTGAGGAAAGCGCAAGCACCTCTACTGATATACATTCAAATCCATTGGAACGAACAGTTAAAAATAAACTTCTACAGTTAGATAATGAAGATTTAACGCCAGAGTATATACATGTTGGCGTTCAAGTAAAATCAAAGTTCAGAAGCAAAAGTACACAGTGTGAAACATTCAGCTAGTATTAAAGTCTAATTTAGGTACTTTGTTTAATTTTACAATAATTATATTTGCTTTGTGGAGATAATTTCTTAAAAAGAGCTCGTAAATTCTGACCCGAGCAGTATAACCAAATGGTTAACAAAAATGTTATATATTCATAGTAGGTAATAGTTATAGTTTATGACTATATAATCAGGATAATTTAGACCTCCAAGATATTCTATGATTCATGATTTGGTTATAAAATTCAGGTTTTACAGCGAATATTGTATTATTACCTCCTATTATTTGACTGAATTTAGTGAAATTTAGAAACAATTTGAGTTTAAGATTGTACCTATAATAAAATAAATATACTAATAGACTACAATAAGAGTAAGGCATTTTTTCATGTGGATGTGGATGTGGACCCAGCGGAATACCTACCTAACTTGATAAGATTTAACTGAAGAATATTGGGCTACCAAAACAAAATTATAAAATCCCAACACAAAATGTATCGAACTGTTTGAGGAAAACACAAGCACCTCTACCAGGGTTATACTTCAAGTGCTTAAAATTCCCCGACTTTTTGATTTTGAAAAAGGATATATATATATTATGTTATTTATTAATAATATGTCCTGTTTTAAGATACATATTAACTTTTTACTTATTATTTTCTGTTTTTCAATTACAAGATTGTAAAATTTTATTTCGTTTAAAGCCCCGATGAAGCTCAAAATTTTGAGCGATAGCTTGGTTTTTAAAAAAGAAATTAAATATATTGTTATTTTGACTGTCTGAAACTCCACTATTTTATTCCTTGTAGAAAGAAAGAACGATAAATAAAATGTATTTCAGTGTTATATAGACTAAGTTATAAAATAATTATTGTTAGAAATATTAGAGTTTACAGAATTATTATTATTTACGTTATTTAAGAAAAAAAAGTGTTATCAGAGGGGTCTGCTTTGGCCGCCCGTGTGCGGTGCACACTTTGCACACATGGTAGCAGCGGCCCTGCCTATTTGTCTACATATAAAATAAAATGTTTCCTGTCACAGTGCCCAACACCATAGGTGGGTATGTTTTAGGGGGTAAAAATAATTTTAAAAAATCTGGACTGGGTTATTACCACTATAAATAGTGACAAACTTCTATCAGAGAAGAATATTTAGGAGGAAATGGAAATATCCAGAGTCCAAGTGGAATTAATGTCTATTCAGCTCCAGTGTGAAAAACTAATTAATAAGATTGGTACCTAATAGATAAATCATTAAAGTACTTCACCAAATTATTGCATTACCGAAAGAACAAAAATTGGATATATGTAATAAATATATTATTTAATATCAAATTTAATGTAACATGTTAATACTTTCATATTAATGCATCAAGCAAAATAAAATATTTAGAATTTCTTCCATTTAAAAAAATCAAACAACTTTGTCACAAAGAATTGTTACTTATAATAATTATATATTCCTAAAAAACAGGAATTTTTGAATGGTGAGTATGAGAAAGGTCATCATCCAAAGTTAGTAAAACCATAAAAGTAAAAAACATCCCTGTAGCACTTAAAAAGTGCCATACATCATGTGTATCATAAAAACGAAATACTAAACATTCTCTATTAAATTGTCGAGACTGAGCAGGTGTTTTCTGTAACAAATAAAAAAAGTTTATTATAAATTTATCCCTAAAACTACATTTACAGTTCACTTACCGCCCAAGAAATTACTCTGTGTAGGAAAAAGTACAATGCACATACAGCACATAATGTTGAAAGAGTTAAGAAGATGCAAGTTATTATTCTCACTCGCTCTTTATTTAAGCACTGCAACAAACAAAACAAAAATTAAAATGTGTGTAACATTAATTTTACGTTATTGTAACCTGCCTATTTCTACAATTTATGGACAAATTTTATGAAGTAAAATAGGTATGTTTTATTATAATTTTATTTCTTACCTTCATTACTATATAAAAGAAGAAGTATAGTAATGTGTTTGTCATAAATATTGTCAAAAGGAATACAGGAAAATTTTTTGGATGGTGATATATTGCAAAAATTGCAAGGCCCCAGTTGCAAATATTTCCCAGTGTAAGAAGTACAAAACGAGCTGCAAAAGAAAATTACATAGATATTAGAATCTTGCCAGGACAGGAGAAAGATATTAAAGTACTAATATACAGTAAAACTCACTCATAACTCTTGGGTTATAATACCAACCCTTGGGTGGGTTCATAACGCTTATTCCCATGGTTATAATGTACCAAATTTCCGGGTTCGAAATGAGCAAATATAAAGTACTTCTTATTAATTATCTTTTCTTTATCTCAGTATTGGCAATTTATGTATTGCACAGTGCGGCGGCAAGAGATAAAAGGCGGCCGTCTTTGAATCCGTAAACGTTGCCGCTATTTTTAATTAGAACAGCTCTGTATTTAATTTCAAAATTGTTTACAGTAAATGCCGTCTATTTCTGATAATTTTATGTTTACAATTCTTGATTTAGTTTCCTTGTTGGAGCCATGTAGTAACGTTCGTGCTGTAGTGAGACGAATTTTTGAGGTATGTTTAATCGGCCAAGTTATCATATGTACACACAAAATAATACTTATGTACATTTTAAGTTATTTTGAAGTTTGTTTTTTATTAAAGAAATAAATTCTATTTTAACAGTCAACGACTTTTCGAATATCATCTATAAAAATTTATATTCAATGTGATTTTATAATATTCATCTTTTTATTAGTAAATTATGTTTTTATTTTGTTTTTTTTTTTGGCGTTTTACAGGTAATTTTTAAAATGTTTATAGATTTAAAATAAGATAATAATATATATTAAAATAACTTAAATTTCATCTCACTGTTCTCCATAAGAAAAGACCTTTGCATCCAAGCAAAGGACACATGGATGGGCTGAGGCTACAGTGCTCTATCCCCTACTTTAGAGTTTTGTACTGGACAATCTTCTCTGTAGACTTAATGAGGAAGGGATTATGACTTAAATATATGCTAAAGACCTTGTGGTAGTAATCTCAGGGGTCAGAAAGCACAGTTAGTAAGCTCACTCAGAGAGCCTTTAAGAAGTATAGAAGATTGGTGAAGAAGGACAAGGGATGAGAGTTAATTCCTCTATAGCCAACCTAGTCCTCTTCATTAGGAAACGAAAATTGGATGGCCTCAAAGCACCAACCATAAGACCATCCAGCGAAGAAAGAGAGATTCTAGACAAAAAATTGTCATGGGTATCCCATATAGACAGACGAATACAGACAGCCACTGCATTCCTTGAGATATGCAAGAGGTGCTTTGGCAAAATGTGGAGGCTTCATCCGAAAGCCACGCTGCGGTGATCAGACCCTCTATACTTTACAACCTTTCAATTGTTTCTATAAGCGTTGATTGTATGGTGGTCAGTCATCTGACAAGCCACCGTCAAGCAATGATATCTACTACAATGTCTGGCGTGTATTAGCTCGACAAGAGCAGTGGACATGGCTCCCACAGAAACTGTTGATGTTCCCACGTCATTTCCAAAACTGTATATCCTATTCGAGGGGGAGGCAAGGAGGGCCCCTTGCAGGGTTTAACAGTAGGGACGGTGGCTAGGTAGAAGGCACAGTGAAGGACATACAAGTATCTTTAAGGAACTCATGGGAAAAGACAGTCTGCTGGTAGCACCCAGTGACAGGATATCTCCCATTTATGTTTCATCAACCCTTTAAAGTAGATATACCGGATAGGGATGCCCGGCTCGAAAATCCTGATGCTGCTCAGGTCTCGTGTGGTTCACAGATGGATCTAAAATAGACCAGGACTCTGAGGCGAAAGTTCATGGTTCATTGTTTTTACTGATACACACTTTGCAGTTTTCAAAGATTTAGAATTTTAGATCAAGGTTTATCTTCAATCAGTAGTTTTTATAACTGCATTTTCTACGATGACAATTTAATTTATATATAAAAAATCACATATGCCACAGTACAATTGTCACTTTGACAGCGACAAAAGTTACCTGCAACTTTTACAGTGACAAATGGACTAGTGGTGTTTTCACTTATTCATTTTTTAATCAATTATCGTGGTGTCCGTTGCCAAAATAAATAGTTTGACACTTTTGTCAACAACTTATTAAATTATTAAACACTAACAATGAGTCGATTCGGTGAGTCTACGAACAACGAAATTAGTCAAATTGTTAATACTTGTGTGCCTCCTAATACAGTAGTGACTCAATCATCAATCTGGCGACAATTTTCTACTTTTTGCAATGCAAAAGGATATAAATTTGAGCCAGATACTACCATCAAGAAATTGAATATAATATTGCAAGATTGGGCTTTTAATATGCGAAAATGTGACGGAAAAGACTACAAAGAACCGGTAGTTAAAACAATTTGGAGTACCACCGCTAAAATGCTACAAAGTAAATATTACAAAGAATTCAATATTGTATTTAACCCTTTCACCGACGTACAGTTTAATTAATTACGAACTGCACGTAATGCTAAACGTAAGATCCTTCAAGCACAACCTGAAAAGAGAAAATCCAATCCACTCTTAATTTTAATAAATGTGAAGAATTTGGAATGGCCAGATTATATGACGAAAATGAACAGAAAGGACTTCAAAAGAAATTATATCACATTTTGGTGTTTGAATTAGCTTGGCCCAGAGGAGAAGCAACTTACTGGAAAACCACTTATTTCGTATCTGAAAATAATGTAAAAGAAACTGGGCGTATTGAGTATAATCCTTTATTTTCGAAAACGAGACAAGGCAGTGACAATAAATTATGTGACAGTAAATGGATTACACCTAATAGTTTAGAGGAAGATATTTGCCCAGTACGCTTACTTAAAAAGTTGATGGAAAAATGAGACACTTCTATAACATTGGACAGAGTATTTCTTACACCAAATCTCTTTTGGAAGAAGGAAAATTCTAAAGGTTGGTATAAAAATGTGTCGATTGGAATTAATGAAATTTCCAAATAAACTAAATGCTCAGCACAACGCATTGGTATCGCTGTCAAAGGTGCCAAAATTACAAATCACTGAAACTGAGCGGCAGCAGTTTATGAATTAAGTAAAAGCGGAATTGAAGAACAAGCTCTAATAAAAATAACAAGTCACAGCAATTCATCATCAATAAAACCATACTTACAAGTTGACAGAGTATCATTCGAATATTATTCAGTTGATTCGTTTGGAAAAAGAACAAACTTCAACATCTACTACAGAAACGATTAGCTGTGGCACCTGTAGTGACATTAGTATTTGTCGTATAAATTTCAATAACTGCGTGTTTAATAATTGTATGCTCAAATAAAAATGTGTTTATTTTTAGTGTTTCATAAATAAAGTTTGCATTCATATGTTTCTAAATATCTTATTCATTAAATTGTCCTGCCGAATTACACTTGATGTTTGTAATGATACGGAGTAAATTTGTGTTGTATAAATTCTAAACTGTTTCCTTTAGCAATATGTTAATTGCTAAGCAACAGTTTCTCTTTAAACAATCCAAATTTATCCGGTAAAATACAAGCCTCTTGTGCAATTATAAGTGATTAAATAAGTTTTATTTTTAATCTTATGGTAAATCAGCAAATAAAATTAATAAAAAAATATGAATTTATCATACCAATGCTGAATTATAGTTGTTTCAACCATATTTCACATTTTAATTATGTTTTCCACGATATACCTACAACCTTACACTTAAATAAAATATTAAATACCTAAATAACAGGGCCTTAATATATTCAAAGGTCCAGACCAGAAGTCACTAATGCATACACGGTAAATGTGGCCCAGAGACTGTTTATCTAAAAAAATATATGTATTAAAATTAACAAAACCATTCATATTAAAATTTTTTAATTTGTAATTTTAGATGAAAATATCAAACTTTTTTAAGTTTGGGATATATTGCAATTAGAGTTGCGCTGAGAGTTTAAACCAGGCCCAATATTTTAGTTTAGACCAGTTTTTTCAACAATAATTGCACATTACTTATACATAAAAAAACTATTTCGATTAAATCGCAAGACCAAAACCAAAGACTGAAAAGTTGTTCATTCTATTAAATTTAATTAACATTATTAACAGTAGTTTTGAGTGAATTAAGACAAGCATCAAACAAAAAACAATGAAATGCCCTTCTTAGAAAAGGTATTAAAAACTTGGGCTTGACCAAACGGGAAGGATCAATCGAGGTAGGTAAATAGATAAATAAGTAAAATGTGCTTGGAAATATTTAGTAATAGACATTAACTCTATTGAGAAAGGCCTAACAAGCCGAAATAATAGTATATAGAGTGTTTTCTATATATTTCTTCAAACATCTAAATGAGAACTGTGTCTTTTTCAAAACAATTGTTTTCATGATGAGCATAAAAATGATGCTCTCTGGATTTTATTTAAGATAATATGTGCAAATGTGGCCCAATTTCAATATATTTAACTTCAATCTAATACTATAAATTACAGGAAATACTGTTAAAAATAAGAATAAAATAATATCTATGCAAGTTTTAGAGAAATACTGTAAGTGTTCAGGTATCTAATTGGAAAATAAAAATAATAATTGGATTTAAGCCTGATCGTTTCAATTAGGTTTATGCCGATTTGCACCACCCCTGCTTAGCGAGTTTAAGTATAGCTTAATTTAAATAACAGATTAGACTGTGATTATATATAGGATATAAGACCGAAGACCTTACAATCTATCTGACGCTTAAATTAAGCCAAGCTTAAGGAGAGGTGATGCAAACGGGTATTAAACACTTAAAATAATAAAAATACTTGGTCTTTTCCCAACTCTAATTGCATCAAATATTAATTAGTCAAATAAAAATAGATAAAGATATAAGCAAAGAATAATATGCATACAGATAGATATTAAAAACTTACTAATTCTCCAACATCCCATATAATATATTTTTATACTGAGATAAAAACACATTAAAATATATATCACAATAAAAATGGACAAAAATGTCAAATTTCCCTCAAAAATTCCAATCATCCCTAAAAAATATGGTTTTAAATTTTTAGAATTGCCTACTATTCTACTTTTCTTTACCTAGTAATATAGCCACCGCAAGTACTCCAAAAGTAGCATAAGCAGATGCATTTATATCTGGATGCCTATTTTGGTATAATTTTATCATACATAATACTGCCATTACATACATAAAGCTTGAATCTGAAAATTAAGTAATAAAAAAGTCTAGTTTATTTTTGATTTTGGCAGTTATTTTACCAAACTGAAAGTTTGTTTGACTGGGACACACATGGTAACTGCCACTTAGAACTCCTTCCATAATAAGTGCCACACCCATCGCATAGAACAGTCCATAATGTTGTGGTATACCATATTGCTGAAATAAAACTAGACTATAAATATGGTTTTCGAATAATTCTCTAACCTACGACTTTATATCCACTTTGAGGTTCTGCGTTGCAATTTTTTTTCAAGGTATTCCAATGACCTGTCAAAAATGGCCGCCATGGGTCAAATGAGACGTGTAAATGAGTGCCGCAATGTAAAAAGTGATGTAAAAAGAAGTGCCTCCAATTTTATTTATAAAAATACATTTTTATTGCTAAAGGTAGGATATATCTTATAAATTCATGAAGGACTTTTTACCTGCATATTGTTATATATTTTTTTTGACAGATGAATATAAACTGACCATAAAACTCATTCAAATGAATGTTTCTGAATTCTAGCAAAAGATTAATTGTTTTTAATATTATTTAAAGACAAAAAAACTGTTTTAGAAATTCTGAATATGTGGTACTCTTTAAAACACAAAAACTGAGTCACGGTCAATTGAGTCGCGGTTGCCATTTTTTGTCATGTGTTCTAGAATGCTTAATAAGGATGGAGCTGTTAAAAAATCTTAAATAAAGGGTGAATTAAAATCAGCAAAACCATTATCAAAATGTCCTCATTTCCTGTTATGTTGTGATGACCCGGTACCCAGGTCAATTTTACTTGGTTGTTCTGTCCCAATTGGGCCTGACCATTAATACACTGTAGGACCGCCCTGGAGGTGATCCTGTAGGAGATCAAGGCATGTAAAGCCGCCTGACTGTCGGTGCATATCTGGATATGCTGATTAGAATATCTCCTTTTGAGATTTTCCTAAACACATGCAGAGATAGCAAACACTTCCTCCTGAAAGACCGAAGCATGTTTTCCCAAGGAGGATAGTCTCGCCATTGGGCGCACGCCTCGGACTCCCGCCCCTGAGCCCTGGTCCTGTCCTGTATCTCTACTGTGAAAGGATTAAGAAACATATAAATGGGAGATATCCTGTCGCTGGCTGCGCCTAGCAGACTGTCTCCTCCCATAAGTTCATTCCACTGTGGAGTTACTATGATAGCAAACAATCATTATTTTGACATAGGTATTGTGTTTTGTTGAGTCATGGATTATTTTTTGCTATTAATAAAACACTAAAGTAAATACTCAAATTCACTGTTAGTAACCGCAATATTTTTTCTTAGTTCTAGTTTATGCTACAACAGCATTATTTAATTACTGAAAGTGTCTTATTTGGAGAACTCGACAAACATTTTGTATCATTAGTCAAAAAATGGAAAATATAACAAAATATGCAGGTAAAAAACACTTTCATGTATTTATAAGATATAGAAAAGTTTAGAAATAAATTTGAAGGCGGTATTATTCTTCCTTACTCAAATTTACAGTTCTGTTTAACCCAATTCGGCCATTTTTGACAGTCATTGGAATGCCTAATTTCTTTTTAAATTACTAAATCAGATAAAGATGCAAATACATTTCTTGGTTAAGTATAAAGCAACTCAAAAGAAATGATTTATTCTTATTTCTTCAGTCTACTTACATCTATATGAATATATGTATATCTACTTACTCTGTCAAAAACAATGTCTCTATGTGTCAGTTCTCTATTGTACGTTATAATAACAAAAAGTATACCCAGCAAGATATAACCTATATTAGAAAATATATGGTTGAAATCACTTAACTGCCCAAGGGGATGAGCACATAGGAAATTATAATAGCATAAGTCTTGTTGACCAGTTTCGTTTAACATCTAAAATAAATAAATAAATAAATAAAATAAGAATTTGTTCAATATAAAGTAGGTATGTGTAAGTTATACAGCCTTATTCAGAACTCATCTCTAAAACTTTGAGGACATGTGCATCCTTAAATAAGAAATCGATATCACCAAAAAAATTTATAATAAAAGGCTTAGGATTTCCCGTAAACAATGTTTAAAGTTATACCATTATAAAGGACTACGTAGCTGGGCAACTGTACTTCAACACATTTGATACTTTTCTACCACATTCCTAAGAATGTGATAAAAAAGTAGACACGTTTTTGTCTGGAACACCTGGTTAAAACCGACCGAATAAAAACGCTGCAAATCTTTTTTGCGCCGGGTGTCGGTATACTCTCAGATCTTCCGAAGTTTTTTTGTGCTAGCCTGTTTGCATTGTCAATCCCAAGGCCACTCCATTACAGTGGACCAGTATCCAGCGGCGTGCAATGAAAAATTTTTAAATAGTTTTAAGACCCCGCCAAAAAAATTTTTTTTTTTGCACTACCACATTTATACATGTATGTTGAATATCCCCAAATTTTATTATGGATGAGTTCTGAATAACCCTGTATACCAATCTATAGCTATGCTATATAACTATATCTGTTTCACCTGCAGATGGTAGAGCAAATTATATTGTATTGATTGTATTAAATAAATATATGGAGTTTCACTTAATCATAAAAATGTCTGGTAATTTATGTACTTATACTAACTGCATACGTATTCCCCATGTATTTTCGTGATTAAATAAATGTCAATAGTTTTTATTTAATGGAATTCTATAGTTTGTTATGCCAACATCTATAGCTCATTGACTGAATGACAGTTGACAACTTTATACGGAATGAAATTGGAGAATTTGTACTATTGAATCACACAGTGCTATTTAGTTTCAGATTATATAATTTTACATAAAATTTTGTTTTGAAAGGTGTTTAACGTTCCCAAAATACATTGCTAATCTAATTTAAATACTAGAAATGGGAGAAAATCGCTATCGCGATTTTCGTTCCTATTTCTAGCCCTACCGGAGGTCCAGGCACGCGGCCTGGGGTCATCCTTCGGGTGACAAAAGCATCTAGAATCAGTGGCGGCTCGTGGGTTCAAAAATGCGTGAAGAGCTAGCTAATATTTTTATATTTTTAAGCACTCCCCTAGTTTTTATATATCAGGTCGATTCTTCTGTCCTTTAGAGCTGTAAATTTATCGATTATGTCTTCATGAAATGGCTGTTTATTCATTAACTTAAACAGAAGTTCCTTTTCGATGGAAATACTGGCCAAAGAAGACAGTCTTTCTTGATATATGGAGTTTCTTTAATATGTTTTTATTCGCTTAAGGCAAGAAAAACTCCTTTCCACTGATGCACTTGTAGAAGGGATGGTTAAAACGAGGCAAAACAGGTTATAAGCTTCCGTAAAAATGTCTCTATTTTCGTAAATTTTTTTTAGTAAAACTTGCAGCGATATATTTCTGTAACCTTCATCGGCGTATAACAGAGCGAGTTCATTTTTGAGTCGTTGACTTTTTGTAAATAAGTTTCCATAAAACTGTTGCAAATTTTCAAAGGCATGCAAAGGGAAACATATATTACCTATACTGTTCAAATTTTATAGCGTCAGCGAGGCAAATAAATTGCAGTTTTTCACAATCTTGAAATCTTACGTTCATTTCCATCAAAATGTGGTCCAATATTTCATACAAAAGTATTCTATATTTAACTTTAATTGCTTCTTCAGTAAGACCACCATATTGGCGTTTAGAAATATCCAATTCGGTAAATTTGACTTGCTCTGTCAAACATTATATTAAAAAATTCATCGTCCCTCTTTTTGCACAATCATTCACATGTTCGTGATGCGAAGCGCAAAGCACACTCCCATGCGATGGCCGAACTCTTCACTTGCACCATAAGGAGTGGGAGTTCGTCTTGGCTCGTCCCATATAATGACGTCAGCTGTAAAAGCGTTCCCATGGCAAAGCAGTGTACTGATGCAGGTTTAGCGGTTTTGACTCGACGCCTCTTCACCACAAACGACTACGTACCTAGCGTGCTTGTTCTTTTTATATTTTGTAATGTTTACGGGTGTGTAGCGTATGATAAATATATTAATATAAAAAATATTTACTTATTATTATTATTACATTACGTTAGTAATAAAGAAAATGTATTTTGGTAATATCTTCGCTATTCATACTGAGTTTAAAAAATAGCATTGAATATTTTTGGTGAAGAGGCACTTCACCTGAATAGCCGCCACTGTCTAGAATAATATTATTTTTAAGAAAATACATATTAAAGAAATTTAAGATCTCTTGTAAATGAAATAATAAATTTAGAGACAGAAAGCTGAAATTTTTCTAGTTGAACTAAACTAAAGCTGAACCAAACGATTTTTCTTAATAATATTTTGATGAATTGTAAGGGTACTCTATTCTTGATGGTCAAACATCATTTTTTAAGTGCTGAAAGTAGAATTCATTTTTTAGTAAACCAATGGGACCCTCCGCTGCGGTTCGGAGCCCCACCCACTCTTCGAAAAGATGGCGTTAAAAAATATATTGCTGTCATAATTGTTGCAACAAATTAATATTGTAGAAGATATTTACTTTTGTAATCTAAAATGATGAATTTTACAGACTGCCAAAATGAACAAATTAATTCCAAACTTTACCTGCAGAAAGAATAAAAACTATGGACAATGAAACAGAATAACTAAACACTAATAATACTAATAAATAATTGGAATTAAAAAGTAAAATAAAAAAAGTTGTCTCCAGCGTGATTCGAACTTGCGATATTCAGCATTACAATGTTTGAAATCCTGTGACTTACACCATTACGCCACCGCGTCACTCGTTATTGTTTCACGCTGATACAGTTAAGTATGTTAAGTGTACATGTTAACTTGAAAAATAAATTTTTACCTATATTCTAATTAGAAAAGCATTTCGCTTCAGTATTTTGGTTATCAGAAGTGTTTGGTTTGTACTATCGATTCTGTTAGCAATATTTCTCACAGGAAAATAACCTATCTACAATTTAATTAATTTGACAGTTTTCGTAGGAGGTGCTTGTGGTTAGTTCAATCTCACATCGGCAAATAAAATGAGAAAGAAGTTGAGACAGGCGCTACTCGAGATTTTCGAAGACAAAATAGATGTAGAAGGATTCAACGTACGGTCTCGAAAAAAAAAATGTCTCAGGATTAGAGAAAGGACGGAAGTTTCGTGTGAAGCGGTTCTCGAAGCCATAAAAATTATAAAAGAGGTCAAGGGGTTAGGCACGAGAACAAACGCCTTCGCGATCCCCGCTCGGAGGTGATAGCTCAGAAAGTAGTTCACTAGTGAACTATGACTACGAATTGACGACGGAATTTAGAGCAAGACAGAATCGACGCGTTTTAATATATATGGATACCTTCTAACCTCGCTACCTAATAGCAATTTCTATTAACACAATTTTTTGTTGATATGTGGGTGAACCTTAAAATCTTAAGAGTATTTTATTATCATATCCAGTAACAAGTTACTTTTGGAATAACCAATTTTCTGTTATACACTAGGTGAAAAAGAAAAATAACATTTTTTAAAATAAATTTTTATGGCTTTGTATTTGACACCTTCTCCTTCACCAAAATGATTTTTGAATTTGATAACATGCAGAAACTTTTATCAAACATAAAATTATATGAGAAATTTTCTATATATATTCAAATTTTTGTCAGTCATTATACATAAAAAAGTATATAAAATTACATACCCTTTGATAGGCAACAACAAGCTGCACTACAGGAAGCCCATAGAATATTGCTATTGTTAAAACATTGTACAGATACATGTATGACTTTCTCCTCAACACTCTTGGATCTTTTCTGGCTAAATCTGTTAAGTAAGGGTAGCCACGACATAACCTTATATCTCTGTCAGTATCAATCTCATTTACTACATCGTATTCAGTTTCATCTACAGAGATGCTGTCCATTACCGCTTCAGTACCTACAGTTGTGAGTTCTGTATAAAGAAGACCAAACATAAGGGCATATTTTCATTTTACTATGTATAAAATAGTCCCAAAAAATACACTTATATCTTCTGCAAAAAAATTGTACCTACTATACTTATTACTTGGTTATGTCATCATGCAGAAAAGCATATGTCAACATCACAAATATAAATTTACATAGCAAAATGATAATATGAAATATATATTAGTAAATAGTATTAGCATGTTAGTTCGCTAAGACAAATATGATACGATTCAAAAGGTATGACATAAAAATATAAAAGTGATCAAAATCAAACGATATAAACATTATTGCACAAAATGAATCATTATTTTATAATGTAATGTTAGTATTATGGTTATGTAAAGCACATACAGAAAGTTTGCTTAAGCACTTGGTGTGATGTTTGCAACTTATTAGTAGCGCAGCAATTCTAATATTCATTAAAAGGTTTTTTTTTAGGAATACATCATCTGTAAAATAAAAAGGGGAAATATTTAAAAATAAAAATGGTAGAAATGAAAATTGCGAGCATTACCATCTTTAAAGTTTGTCTCATAAAAACCACTGAAGAACATGTAATCAAATCAATTATTTAATAAATTAATGAAAATTTTATCAGTTATTTTAGTTTCACCCAAAATTGAATCCTAAAAGGAGTTGGAAACTTTGGTGGAACAGTTTTCCACATAACACCAAAACACCATACTAAAAAACCTATAGTGTATAACTTGGTTGGCGAAACACACATCAAGTGTAGTATAGTGTTTTGATGTTATGTAGAAAACTACGTCAGTGTTACAAAATTGCAACCAATCAATTGAAATAATGAAAGTGGGATACCTATATTTGCATTCTTGAATTTGAATATTTGACTTGTGTTTTGTGTTCTTTTATTTTACAGGTGGCATATTCGCAGAAGAATTCTTTGATACACTAAAAATTATTAACACTCCTTAGTTTAGGTGTACTTTAATGTAAGTGACAGATTAGATAATCTGTCACTTACATTATTGATGTCTCTAATCTAATCTATACCGGGTTTGA
The DNA here is from genome assembly GCA_963924545.1 of Pogonocherus hispidulus. Classification (NCBI taxonomy): domain Eukaryota; kingdom Metazoa; phylum Arthropoda; class Insecta; order Coleoptera; family Cerambycidae; genus Pogonocherus; species Pogonocherus hispidulus. Next base: position 35,429,648 of record OZ004697.1, on the reverse strand, counting down.
CATTTCATTTGACTAATGGCAATTAACATGGGCTATTACATTTCATTGAATTTTATATTCCCAGGGCACACTATGAGAAATATTGCTAACGGAATCGATAGTACTGACTGTCAAACACTTCTGATTACCAAAATACTAAAGCAAAATGCTTTTTTAATTAAAATATCAATAAAAATTCATTTTAAGTTAATAGATGTAGTTTACATAAGCCTTTTAGCACTAATATGTCACGTCATCTGATGGACTAGTTGGTTGAGCAGCAGTATTTCAAGCTGAACCGCAAAATTTTGCAGGTTCAAATCCCACCAGACAACTTTTTTTATTTTACTTTTTCATTAATTACAAATTATTAGTGTTTACTTATAGTGTTTAGTTATTATAAAAACTATAATTCTAAAATTAGGAGTTTTCTAAAATATGTTGAAAAAACTCATACTAAATTATAGTTTTTTATTCAAAACAAAACCTATTACTAATTCACGACAGTTCCTCTGTAACTGTTTAACTCAATATCCAGATTGAGGTATAATATGTAGTAACTATTAGCAGAGACAAGTATACTATTAGTAAAAGCACAGTGTATGTAATAGATAAAAAATATGTTGCTTGTTGATTACTTATTTTATAAGATAGTAGCTTTAGTTAAAGATAAAGGAAACGAACCAATTAAAACATGTTTTATTTTTTTTTTTGATAAGTGAATATTGTGACTTTCAAAAATAATAATTAGGTACTGACAATGAACCATATTTATTCGAATAAGTAAACACTAATAATTTGTAATTAATGAAAAAGTAAAATAAAAAAAAGTTGACTCTGGCGGGATTTGAACCCGCAAAATTTTGGGGTTCAGCTTGAAATGCTGCCACTCAACCAACTAGTCCATCAGATGACGTGACTTATTAGTGCTAAAAGGCTTATGTAAACTACATCTATTAACTTAAAACGAATTTTTATTGACATTATAATTAAAAAAGCATTTCGCTTTAGTATTTTGGTAATCAGAAGTGTTTGACAGTCAGTACTATCGATTCCGTTAGCAATATTTCTCATAGTGTGCCCTGGGAATATAAAATTCAATGAAATGTAATAGCCATGTTAATTGCCATTAGTCAAATGAAATGGGAAACCAGGTATAATACATTTAAGTTTCTTTTTTATACAGATAATGAGCTCAGCTTTAACCTGAAAACTTTTAGATCTTATAAAAAAGCTTTATATTACAAATATAATGTTCCCAATGATGAACTCAGTGAATGTCTTATTATTTATTTTTCTTAAAATACTCTAGTACTAAACTAAAGTACTCTATTTTTAAGTACTAAATCTAATCAACGTCTTTCATTTAATTTTTTAATCACACCTTTCAAATCTATAATTAAATCTATAATTAAAGCTTCCCTCTTCAAAGTGATATCTATAGAATCTGATAAATAAAAGTAGATAAAGCAAAAAAGATAACCAAACTACAAACAGCAATTGAAAACAAATAGGTACCTGTCCCTTGATCTGTTGTAGCTGTTACGATAATTCCTAATAAAAATAAAAAAAAGTTATTGGAATAACATTTACAAATTTATTGTTCAATGGAAATGCGTAGAAGAGTTGACTTTTCTCATTTAATAAACAATTTCTAAGATTTTAACATACAAAACTGTAAAAATTTTATTTGTTCATGAATAATTGGTGATATTTTGATTTGGTATTTAAAATATTATTTTCAGAATTTTGATATTCAATTTCGATTTTCAAAATAACCTCAACATAAAAGTTTAACTTTAGTTAAACTGCTTAGTTTTTATTGAGTATTTTGCAACATTTCAAAAAATATAAAAAATACCTTAACTCAATACCTACTCAATAAAAGTAAGAATATTTAAATACTGCTACGAATAAATAGTTACAAACACAACTTAGCTTAACTGGAGGCCTCATGCAGGCTGATAACTATGCAGACCCCCTATATGTAAAATTGCGGGCAAAAAACTCTAAATTGCATGTTTATATATTACATTATCATTACTTTTACCTGTACTAATCTTTATTTTAAAATGTTTCTTCAATCTATTAAAACCACAGGCAACATATATATTTATATCATTTATATTTATTTACAGTGTGTTGGTACAGGACATGAAAGTATCTTGTCTCAAATTCTTTATTGATTTAGTTAATTATAAATCAATATTTTTATTTACCAGTAAAATTATGAGTTTGCTAAATTTTTCAATTTTAGAATATAGTCATTTAAATGGTCATTTTACTGATTAATATCATATAAAAAAATATATATTTACTTGAACTATGTCCAGGTACATCATTGTCATGTATATAATCCATATGTCTAGGAGGACTTTTCTTTATTGAACAAAAAAAGAAGGTACATCCAAAAATAGCATAGAAAGCACCTAAAAAATAAATACTATTTTTTCAAAATATTCATATTTAGATTTCAAACACAATTTTTTATTTAAAAATTCATAGTTTACTACAGTTCTTATATTTTAAATCTTATTGGAAGCAACAAATAATATATCAATATACTAACCTATAGTACACAATGTGAAAATTACTGCATTTACATAATCATTATATGATATACTTGGTTTAATAACCAAAGAAATATTTTTTATTCTTGTAGAATTTGGTGATACTGGTACCCTTTCTCGTGTACAGTCATAGTCATCTGATTTTGCAACAAAAACAACATAAAAACCATAGGGAAAGTTGCGTTTCTAAAAATAAAATATAAACAAACATAGTATAAACACTGGCACAATTTCTCTCTTCTCAAAAGAACAACGAAAAAAATATTTTAAGGTATTTATTCCGAACAAAAACCTTCATGTATTCGTTTGCAAGATATTTTTTAGAAGGACAAATGTTTACTTCCCTTGTAACACATCCTGTACCACATATTACCTACGCCAGTAACACGAAGTAAAGCCAATTCTAATATTTTTGAAAATCTTAAGGTCGGTCTAGAGAGAGTCGATCGCTGCAATGCGTCCGCGTTGTTTCGTCCAATTTTGTCAAAAAGTAAACCGTACAATGTATTTAAATACACACAGCCAGAGTGGTGGCATTAATAGAGCGTCACATTCAGCTTTGATTATTGCGGACGTAAAGTGTCAGCGTAGTATTGTTTTCGAAGCTTTTGCAGTCGCCAACATAAGTTCAGAGGGAGAAGTTGCTGAGCTACTAATTGCAGAAAAATCAGTTTGAAAAATTTCTTATGATATAAATGGTGGAATTCACCAAATAAATATCTCTCCCTGTTTATATCGAGTGAATCCCAAGTTTTTTATTTAACAACTTGTATATATAATATGGTATGACGAGTAAGCAAATTAAACTAACTGCTCTCGTTGTTGCCATTTTGCAAACTGATGTTCGTTCAATGCCTATGACACGATTCAACGTCTAGCAGATACTATTACTCTGAATACTCTACGCAACACTTCTCTGAACGCCCCCGCTCTGGACCATCCTTTACACTATTTTCCTATTATTTTCCTGAAATAATGTGTCTTTCCACTGAAAATTCTATTACATTAAAATTAAACAGAGTTCTAATATTTTAATATCAGGTGCCATTATTAATATAAATAAAATATTTTGATTTTTGACACATCTGATTTAATTTTAATTTATGTGCTACGTTTGGGAAATTTTAAGACTGGGCTGGTATTCCTCCTCCTATGATCAAAAACCTTTTAACCTCGCGGTATAATCTATTAACTTCTTTTTCAAAAATACTTTGTAAAAAGTAATTTCAAATGAATTTCAAACCAACTGAGTGAATCCAAATTAAAAAAAAAAATCTAGTAGATTTAAAAATAAATGCAGTGGTAGGTATAGAAAAATTACATAGGGTACACGGTTAGGTGCACTATAAATAGAGACCCCTTATTATATGTATTAATTAATTTTAGATATGTGATAATTAATATATAACTTACAGATATAGTTATTCCACCTTTCCTATTAACAGTTTCATAAAAACCTCTAAAGGTAATATCTTGATCCGTATCAAATACTGGGCACTGAAAAATACATACCTATGAATAGAACAATAATGACACTTTTTTCAGAAACTAAGATATATTAAAAAAAAAGGCAATAACAATTCCAAGTAACTTTTGAAACAGATAAATTTCATAAACTGACTAGTTTCAATAAGAGACAAAATAAGGTGAATCGCCGTGTCAGTTGCTTTACCCCACAAGCCGCCACTGTCTCTTTAACTTAATATTACTTACTATAAAAAAATCCTGTGCATGTTCTCGAAGTTCTTCTAATTTAACAATTTGTGTTGCATTACAAATTTGTCTTATAGTAGGATTGCCACCCTATGCCCTAATTGCCCTACTTAAGGAAATAGAGTCTAACTAACAGAATTTATACATGCCAACGTGGAAAACTATGTCAAGTTTTTCACCTGATTTTTAATGGAATTTCAGAGAATAAAATACAAGAACACCAATAAAAAATGCATATTTGGCCTCTAGCTTAGGAACTAAAAGATCAGGAGGACTCGACAGTTGCGAGTCAACAAGAGTGAACAGCAACACTATGCACCAATGGGATACAAACACTGTTTGCATAAGGTTGGGGCAAATGTTTATTGTTAATACAAAGTTACTATGAACAACTCTTTAGTTCATAATCATGTCTTTTACATGTTTGTTCCTGATGTATCACTGAATGTCTTTAACATAATTAAATGTCTTGGTTTTCTATGTTGAGACCATGTAGAATATACCATGTTTATCTTTATACTATCCATGAAACACGTTTTAAATAAAATATAATATGTATATACTTACACTGACATTTTGAATGCTGACTGTCATACATATATCGTCATCTGAATCTACTTCTAAAATTACTGTTTCATAATTTGAATCTTCTTTCTTTTGAAGGGTTAGGTTTGTTGTAAAATTATAGAAAAAATATCTGAAAATATGATTTATTTTAATAGAAACTTAATGGATTTTAGCAATATTACACTTTTTATGTCAGTAGAAAACAATTTAAGTAAGTTCGTATTAAAAAATGTTACCTGGGTTCACTTGGAGATAGACTAAAGTTGTATACCACTGAAGGTTGAATTTTAAAGTGCTCTTGGCCTTTAACATTTACAGTAAAGCTTGCATTAATGTTTGAAACTGTTGATATAGTTAAGATGAGTTGTTCCGATTGTATATCTGTTTTTCCTGTAATAAAATTTCATCGATAAATAGAAGATAGTTAAGAAAGTCTAAAACTGTATTTATTGATTCAATCATCTTTTTCAAAGCATAATGCATTAGAAAGAGAATATCGATTCACTGCTAGGCTACAAATGCTGCAAAGTCCTTCTCCAACACACTGCTCTTAAGGAATACTCTTTAAGATATATATCTCTTAGTATTAGAGCTCGATCCATCACCCTATATTTATGTCTTCGTGAAAGAATGTTCTATCCAAACTTGTAAATATACATAGGGTGTTCCATTTAAAAAATATGGTAAACTTTTTTTGGGACATCCTGAATAAATGACAACAATATGAAAATGTGTCCCCCTCTAAATAAAAATTGACCTGTCCGAGCATTTTTCCGAGTGGGTAAAAATTGACCTGTCCAAGTGGGTATTTATATTAAAAACGTACCAAAATATATTTATTTTAACTTCTTTTTCTCTATGCGTATAGGACTTTCAATGCATTTCATTGATTCCTCATTCAGCGAGCATATTTTTATCTTTTGCATAAAGTCAAGTCTATTCACTAAAATTTTCAGCTCTGCACAACACTGTCCTGATTTGACGATCTAATAGTTAATATGTTTTACCTCCATCGACATCATTTTGTCTGTCATTTTCGAGTTTTCTTTCTAAAATGTAGGTTGCAGGTGTTTCATCAGCAGAGTTACCCTTAAATACTTAACCTTACCGGAAAAGTGTATAATCTTTTCACATAAGATGGGTTGCCCCGACTCTATTAAAATTTCTTATAGTGAAGGAGTCCACAACTGTTTTTCTGGATTAGGTAGAAGACAGTTTAATTCCATTTTAATTTTATTTATTTAATCCTTTAACGAAATATCTAATAAAATATATATCTAGTAACACAAATAAATGGTTGAAGATTTTAGTTCAGCAGTTTAATATATTTATTTTAATATATCAAGGTACCTACCCGATATTTTTTTATTTTTTAGGATATCATAACACAAAGTCCTAGCTGTGGTCATAAATTTATGATCTCCTAAGTCGCCTTCTACAACTAATGGTAACTGCCATGATAACACTTCTTTTGGTTGTCTTGCTACGATCATAAGTGGTGTAGTCATATTAGCGTCTTCACTATGAATCCATACTGTGGGTGGTTCTTGCAACTGTGAAACCATATATTTATATTAGTAAAAATAATGTGTGTAACCGCGTTTTAAAACTTACATATGTGATATTGAATTGGATGATATACTCTATGGTATTATTTATTTGTAAAGTATAATTTTGGGTAGTATTAAATTGAAGTGTTATAGGAGAAAACCCCTGATTTTCAAAAACACCTATAATAAAAATTATGAAGGTGAAGAGTAATTGGAACATTTTCATGTAATTATTTTATTTTTTTGTAATTTTAAGATTAACCGAAAAGTTGAATCATAAGGTGTCGTCGCCACATTCCAAAGATTCCAAAGATAAATATAAATTTAAACCTGTGAAGTAAACTTTCATATTTTATTTTACGTATAATTTTCAGCTATACAAAAACTGTTGATATTTTTTCTTCAACATTACAAAAGAATCACAATATTTCGTATTTTATTTTATTTTGAACGAAACCACAGACTATAACGAAACTGTCAACCATAAACCAAAGAATACCGAATAATTATGTCAAATTTCCATTCTAAATAATACTACCACAGAAAACTACTTTACTAGGTCCATTCGTTTGCTCACAAAGTGTAGCACTGAACTACACTAATTTCAGAATTCCATTCGTTTGTCATTATTTAGGGCATTGGGCATTGTGCAACACAACCAGAGCCTAAAGGAGAGTACGCATATGAGCAGGAACGCGAATGAGGCAACCCGAAGACGAATTAATTTGTCTCAGATACGGGAAGTTCGGGTACAATTTGCCGACTGATTTGGAATGATTTGATTGGATCGGACTAGTTTGTGATTTCTGCTGGAACAGAGCTTATATTTTTTATGCAAAATCAATGGGCGCATTCAGGTAACCGCAGCGCTTTATTCAAATATCTGCAGCTGTATTAAAGCGCTGCAGCGCTTTATTAAAGCGGTAAAGCATATATTTTTCCCGCTGGATCGGTGAATAGTTCCATTAAGCGACAAAATTAATATAGTTTAGGTTTACGTCTATGGGTTTACGCAGAAAATATCTATGGATAATATTAATTATTATTATTAATATTAATTACAAAATATGAATTACTTAAAATTATATCACTTTAAGCTTGCGTTTAAAATGTCGATTCAGCGAACGTGAAGCGGTAAAGCGCTGGAGTGCCATGTTTCCCTAAATGCGCCCAATAACCGTATTCTTAAAAAAAAATTAAGTTGGGAAAACTGTCCCCCTATAAACAATTATTTCTACAAAATATAGATTTTTTGGCACTGGTTGCCAGATAGTAGTGTAATTAATAATATACAGAATCTTATAGATATTCTGTGATACAGAAAGTATCATCGATCTTAACACTAGATACGGCATACGGTATTTAACAGCATTGTGATTGCTTTGTTAACGTAAAGTACGGACTTGGAGTATGAGCGGAGAGTAAAGAGCCAATTCCGTAGCATGCTGAAATAAATTAATAAAAAGCTAATCAAAAGTAAATGACCTATACCCCTCTTAACAAAACAAATTGGGGCAATACCGTATCTAGTGTATATAAGACCGATGGATAGTGTATAGAAGACAGGATAAAAAACAAATAGATTAGCCTATTTGAACAGCACCAGCAGATTTTTAATAATTGTATTCTTTAAAATAAAACAATATAGGTATATAATAAAAAACAAGAAAATAGTATATTTAAACACATAAGTCAAAAACTACAGCGGTGTATATATATATATATATATATATATATATATATATATACACGCCCTCTGTATATATATATATATATATATATATATATATATATACAGAGGGCGTGTATATATATATATATATATATATACAGAGGGCGATTTTTTTTTGGAAACCGTTTTGCTTGATTTCAAACCATTCAGATTTTACAATGTCAAAGTTGCAAAATGTCAATATTTCAAAAACAGTTAAAGATAGGTACAGGACATCCTACATGTAATGTGTTTAGAATTTGACGTAGAATCCAGAAATGATACAATATATAGGGTATTCCATTTAAAATAACGAAGTTAGGGTCAACTTCTGGTATTTCTGGAAGAACTTTCTCCTGGAAAATATTTTCCATAAATAGATCTCATCGCAGAATGCACATTGCCAAATTTTCAGATCAAAGTAATTTTCCGTTCTCGAAATACTTTTAACAGACGCCCAAAAAAAATCACCCTGTATGTATATATATATAAAAATAAAATTTTTACAAATCTTCTAAATTAGTAATTTCATGTGCTGTTTTTAAATGCTGCTTTATATATGATTTATCCACAAATGATTTTTCACAATGTGGACATTGGAAAGGTCTCTCACCACTATGCGACCTAATGTGCTTTTGAAGCTTATTATTCGCAAAATAAGACTTCGGACAAAGATGGCAGAAAAACTTTTTAATTCTTTCTGGAACTTTAACAGTACCAATACCATGAACTTTAGACATATGCACGTCTAATGATTTTCGGTACTTATAACCTTGCATACATAAATTGCACTTAAAAGCAATAACATTCGAGTGAGTTTCGATATGTCTCGTTAATACAGATTTGTTGATACATCTTCTATCACACAGATGGCAGGCATAATTTTTCTCCCCTGTATGTGTTTTAACGTGAGTGTCCAGATTAGTTTTTAAAGGGAACCTTCTCTGGCAGTATGTGCAAACATATTTCCATTCTGACCTATCCAAATGAACACAAATTTTGTGTTTATGAAGGTCAGACGAAGTGTTGAAAGCTTTAGGACATATTTCGCAACGGTACGCTCTTTTATTAGCATGTATTTTTTCATGATGATACAAATCGCTCGCTGTTATAAAGCCTTTTCCACAGAATGAACATATATGAGATCTATCACCCGTATGATACCTGCAATAATTAAATCTATATAAGGAATAATGCTGTACTCTTTCAGATTAAATAATGAGTTTTTGTTATTTGTTTTATCAAATCTACTTTATATATAAAACATTCAATTTGAATGAAATATATTTAAATAAAAAATACGTAATTCACTATATAAATCAATTTATGCCCATTTGCACCACCTCTCCTTAGGAAGTTTAAGCCTGGTTTAATTTAAGTGTCATATTAGGCTGTGTCTTTGACATTATGTCCTACATAAAATTACAGTCTGATTAAGTAAATCAGACAGGACTTAAATTAAACAATACTTATAGTGAATTTGGCTGACCGCCCTAATGCGCACTAAATGCAAACTGTCGTAGTTCCGCTTGTTCTGGTGATTAGCATGCTGCCAGTATTGATTATTTTCATGTTTGCGATTATTTTTTTTATTATTTTCGATCACTGGGCAGAATCCGCACACGGGTAGAGCACTTTTAGATTCGAACTTTCTGCTCCGTGATTATCTACACTTTTCGCAGTCTAGTTTACAAAAAAAACATAGTGGATGATAAAGTTATGTTTTTAAATTTATTATTATCCGAATTTAGCAGTAAAAGTATTTATTTCTATTATATAACTTCCAAAAAGAAGATGGCAGAAATAGAGTTATTGACAATGTTAATAAAAATAGTGATGATGTCATGAAATACGAGAATAATACGGTCTCATTTTTAAGTAAACATAAATTTTCTGTTGCCTTTTCATTTTCGTCCAAGACAATTTGTTTAAATATTATATTTTCAGACATCTCATGCAGTGTAATTTTATGTAATTTATAATTATTAACCAAATATAGAGTAATTATATAGGCTTCAATCATATACTTACGTTAGAGACATATATTTTATATTATAAGGTTTTAAGACAAAACAAGAGAAACAGCATTATAAATAAGATCAAAAACAGAAAATGCAACCAGTCGAATATTTTTTAAACCAAACCTGGAAAATTTGAATTGTGCAGATGCAGTCACGTGATTGGTATCATCGACTCAGACTCAGAGCCAGAGCAAAACTGAATGGAGCAAACGTGAACTTGGTGCGAACTGGCACGGAGCCAGTACTTCTCAGCCGAATTCGCTATTAAACTCGCTGAGCAGAGGTGGTGCAAATAGGCCTTTTACTTTTATCACTGACAAATCTCCAATTCATGTTCATTATAAATATGTACAGGGTATTCGCGTATATTTTGACCCCTACCTACAGGGGTTATTAAGAAAGTTAGAAAAAAAAACTTAAATACAAAAGTTGTTTGCTTTTTTATGTATTACCTTTTAGCTAGGTTGAAAAAAAAATTGCATGTCGTAAACTTAGGAAAAGCAATTGAACATAATATTTTTAAATGGGACACCCTGTATAATTTTACACGCTTGGGTAACATTCTTTTCCTGATTTCAAAAATATATATTTTGTTGTCATTTGCATTGACAGTTTTCCAAATATTTGACAGCGAGTACCATAAAAAAATACAAAAAATACAAAGAACTAAAAATATTTAACAGTAGAAACCAACAGTAATAAAAAATATTTAACGATTTTCGATGTAACCTCCTTAGTTTTTTAAACATTTTCCAATATTTTAATTTTTTAATATTTTTTTTATGATTTATTGTAAACATTAAATATTAAATATTTCGAAAACTGTCAGTGCAAATGTCAACAAAATATATATTTTTGAGATCGGATAAAATTGTTTTCCCAGGCATCTAAAATTATACAGGGTGTCCCATTTAAAAATATTATGTTCAATTGGTTTCTTCAAATTTATGACATGCAATTTTTTTTCGACCTAAAGGTAATACGTGCAAAACCAAACAACTTTTGTATTTCATTTTTTTTCTAACTTTCTTAATAGCCCCTGTAGGTAGGGGTCAAAATATACGCGAATACCCTGTACTTCCATTTTTTTAATGTCAATTTTAAAACTGTTTGAAGCATTCTTGCCTAATTTACTATAGTAAATTTACAGATGTATTTCCCAAAAAGATAGAAGCCAAATTCAGAAAAATGAATCAGTATGTTACCTATTTTGAAAAATTACTAACTTTTTGTGCTTAGGACAGCATCATAATCAAATTTAAAAGAACTGTAGTTAAACTTGCTTTTTAATGCCTTGAATACAATTGTCTTGATAACAATATGTATCGAAGATATTTAAAGGTACCTAATTTTAGCTAAATTCTTGAGAAATGGGCAAGTTTGCTGCACATATACATTTTAATCCCCCATCTGTGTTTATGAACAATTTCTAACTGCTAATGACAAAAATTAACTAAAAATTATTAGATTAACTAAGGTCTGAATAGACTTTACTGATATTTTCATATGCTTAATGGGTGTTTAAAAAACTTTCTTTATTACAGTTGTCATGTTGTCTATATGTTGTGAAAATCATAGATGAGGATTAACTTAACACAACAGTCAATGCTTGACATTTAGGTATTAATTTTATAATTGCAAATAAGCTTGCACTGAATTCACATTTCACCCAAATTTTTTATTTTGTAAGTAACTTACCACCAAAGTTCAAAAGATTACCAGTAACATTAATATAATTTATTACTGATATGCGACTCTCAGTAAAATTGTTAGATTTACAGTATACAGTGTAAATTTTTTATCAAAAAATGCTCGACGATTTTCTACGATTTTCCAAAATAATTTCAATGAAGAAAAAAATACTGAATAAAAATACTTACCTTTTGTGAGCATTTAAATATACTGGCGATGCAAAAGTTCTATCACACATATCACATTTAAATTTTTTTTCTGTAGCATGTACATTTTGTAGATGGCGTTTTAATAAATATTTATTACAAAAGGTTGTTCCACAAAGTGAACAAGTTGGAGGAACTGTAGGATCCAATTCACAAATGTTATTACTAATTATATTTTCTGTTCTACTGCTGGATACCTCTGCATGCTTAGCTCTTGCTGATGAAGTATTTAGTACTGTAAAAAAAATTATCAAAGATAAGAAGTACAATAAGTACATTATTACCATTAATATTCTTTTTACAAACCCTCAAATGTCTTTGTAACGCACTCTGATTACCAAACATTTTCATACAAAATTCACATAAAATATTTTTGTTTTGATACGCCTTTCTTGTATTATGTATATTTGCAATATGTTTTTCTAGAATGGTTTTATTTTTGAATATCTTTTTGCATTGAAAACATATAACACTATCATTTATATCACTTAATGTTTCTTCCTCAGAATTCACATCATCCTCTAAAGTAAAACTTTCGCTATCTGAATTTAATACAGTTTTTCCACAGTTTTCTTCTGATTTTTCTGAAATATTTTTCCATGATGCGTAAGAGGTTATGCATAACTGTATGAAATTATAAGCTTTATTTAAATGGTCTGTGCATAATTTGCATATTTTAAAACATTTTTTCCATTGCTAAAATCATAAAACAATATTTTTATTAAAGTTGGATAATTTTCGATAATGTAATGTCTGAATATTATTACCACTTCTGGTACACATTTTTTTAATTTGCATAATATCTTTTCACTGCCTAAGTCATTTCCTACATTTATTAAAAAATTGGCATGTTTCAAACATATGATACAAATGTCTGTCATTTTCGAAATAATTAAAATTTAAAAAAAGTCATAGGTGTATTCTTACCATAGAAATAGAACTTTTACCAAGCCACAGAACACGATATATGATAGGAGGTTGCGCCCATATATATAATACTACTATATCGCGGGTAGAGGCCCAAAAATTCTGAAAACAACACGGCGCCGACATACAATCTCTATCCTTATCGAGAGTACCTTAGTCAAATATGCGCATGCGCACGAATTTCGCGACATCCAATAAGCATGCAGCATAAATACTGCATCTCTGTCTACCGACTTCTTTTAAAAAAAGTTGAAAGTTGGGAAGTCTGTCAGCCTATAAACAGTGTCAACTTCCGTAACCATGGAGATTGCGCATGCGCAAATCGAACAAAGGGTCTCTGGAACAGTATAGCACTATATCTTTTGTCCTTTAATGTTTTCGGAGAAACCGCTTATGGGCTAACATAGGAAATACGCGATATAGTAGTATTATATATATGCTTAATATGAGCGTGACGTCACTCTGGTGCATATGTTTGTCTGTGCGTATATGTTGTATTTATCTTTGTGCATATGCATAAATAATAATACCCTCCCATAGTAGGAAGTTGGGAGGGTATATATTTAGTAGTCTTTCTTGTAGTATATTTTGTGCTTTACAAAATAGTGTATGTGCAAATTATACTTTATCTTGTACCGTTCTTCCGAAATTCGTGGCGAAAACTTAGACGAACAAATTTCGCAGGAAGAATAATGTGTTTAACAACTCAGCTTCGCGAAATTGAGACATTTTATATTTTTAAGTTATAAAACGAACCATAACGAGCGAGCCGGTGGCTTAGGGCTAGCGTCTCGATCGCTTAACCCAGAGGTCGTGGGGTTCTAATTCACATTCCACCAAACAATTTTTAATTAAATTGTTTACTCGTAGATCAAGCCTTATTCGCAAGGATGGCTTGGCAACCATCCTAGCGATAGCCTAGGATGGGAAGAATGTCAACTTGGTGTAAATATGAGAGATTAAAATCAGTTGATGTTTGACTTATCCCCCTAACTAATGAGGTTTTCCAGGCTCCCTCATTCCAGCACTGAATGGTGGTTAGGGCCTACCAACGTAAGTCGTTCCTGAGGCACAAATGGGGTCCGCGAAATAATAATATGCCGCCCCTCTCCCACACAAGTCTCAGACATTCGGGCTAATCCTTGTGATTAGAATGAGGGGTAGAGATATTATTATTATAAACGAACATCTTTTGTTTGAGATTTTTTTTGTAACTGCCGAAATAATCACGTTACAGATGAAAAACACACAAAATGCGCATCCCCGTAATGAAAAGCACTCTGAGAGTGACGGCATGCGTGCGGCATACGAAAACAACACCGGGAACATACGGCCTTGCCACAGAATCTCAATCATTAGAATAATTTGTGAAGAACTCTTACTTTTCATCTTCATTATTAAAATTGTTGATGCCCGTATTCGCCGTTTTATATCTTAAACGAAGCTTACTTAAGCGCGCTTAAAACTTCAGCGAAGCTTAAATTTTTGTGTTATGCACCGCTGAACAATAAACGTAGCTTAGATAAGCGTTAAAGAAACTTGGCAACATAGTATCCATTTAGGGAATTTTTATGTTTTCCGTGTCTTTAAAAAGTCAAGTCAGTTTCTATGGATATATTTTAAGATATTCTGAATAATGTTCTGTATTCTGTGATATTTTATATTTTATTTGCCTGCTGCTATCAATCAGAAAACACGAAGAATTCTATCAATGCTGAATGCGGTCATATATTTTTTGCTGAATGCTGCGAGATTACTGTGAACTGCGATTCACGTGTTCTTGGTTATAAGATTATTATTGTGCTATTTTCCACGGTTATTTTAATTTGTCTAGAGTTGTTATCCTAGATTAAAAACAATATCCTTATAGTACTGAAAGTGGCTGTTACCTACAAATTAATTTTCATAATACTATTTAGCAAAATGAGCGAAAAAAGAGTTCCAAACTTTACAACATCAGAGAAGCTCCACCTGTTACGAATTATAGCAAATAAATATTCATCCGTAATAGAGGATAAGAAAACTGATAGGGCTTCTGGAGAGAAAAAGGATATAGCCTGGCAGAGTGTAACACATGAGTTTAATGCTAGTTCATCTACTGGTGTATTACGCAGTATGGCATCTTTAAAAAAATGCTATGAAAATAGAAAAAAGGAGCTTCGTAAAACCTTATAACAGCAACAACATAATATCAATGACATACTGCTATAGAATGAGTCAGCTTACCTGGTGATCGAATTTTTACATGGGTACCATCAATGCAACCTATTACACGTGGAAAACCAGCTACTCTATGAAAATTTGTTTGACAAGAAATTTTCTCCTCATGTGTAGCTGGCATTTTAGTGAATAGATTTCTTTTACTAGCAATAGCTTCCGAGACTTTTTTTACTATCCTAGATACAGTGCTTTGATCCATTTTCATAAAGTCACCTATGTTTATTTGATGCCCATCACTGGCATAAAATGTAAGGGCAGTCAGCAGTTGATTTATTGGTGATATGCTGTTATTTCTATATAAAAAGATTTTATTAAAAAAGTTTAATTGAAAAGTTAATTGCTTTTCTTACAAATCATTCTCAAATTCTAAGGCATCTTCAATGAGCTCCAGAACAAACAGTGCTGTAGGCTTCGTCAGTCTAAATCTTCTATAAAATCCCATATCATCCATCTCCTCAAAATAGTTGGTCCTCCTAAAAATTCTTCGTGGAAATCCAAAGTCAATAATATCTAAGACGTCGTTATCGTCTTCCAGCATAACAATATCTTCAATTTCCATAATAAATCTTTATATTCGTTGCTCAAACAAACAATTCAACAATTCCGCAAAACTCGGCAGAAATAATTTTAACTTGGCTTTCAGTTTTCAGCAAAAGAAAAAAGTGAGGTTGTGTTCTTATTAAGTTCGAAATAAGCCCGGCTTTAAATATTTAAGCTGCCGAATTTGGCGGCTTAACTTTAGCCGAGCTTAAAGACGTTTGTGGTTACGGTGCATACAAAATCATAGCGTTAAGCGAGCTTAACCTTTAAGCTTCGCTTATCGGTATACGGTGCATACGGCAATGAGTTTCTGTTCCTTTATGCCCACACAAAATACAAATAGAAACTGGAGAAAGAAAAAACAGTTTTGTGGTATTTTTGTATTATCTCATATTTTAGAAGCTATTTTGATTTCCCAGTGTTAAAGTAGGTGAAAATTGCCGTTTTTATATGCTTGGTATGCTCAATGCGCATGTTCTAATATACATTGTAGCACCCTTGGTACTTGTATTTTTAGAATATGACATTTCCATTCTCCAATTTTTGATTCTGTGGGCGTGGGCAAATCCATATATATAATCGTTGAGTGAGCAAATTATAAAGAGACGCAGCCGTGTACAAATAAACGTGCACTATGCTGGGCTCGAGATTGGGATGGCGTTGCCGCAGAATTGGGCCCGAGATTTCTCAGTTTGCTTCGAACCGTTGTAGACGTAACATCGAGCGCTCGTCTGTGTACGATTTTCTTGGCAAATGGTTTTGCGTGATCTGTAGTTCTATTTAAAGTCTACCTACCTAGTTGTTTTTTTATAATCTATTATAACAATTTTGTGGTAATCATGACAACAGCTAATCACAACTGTGTGTATAAAAACTGTTTAAATAATAAAAGGCGAAATAAAGGAATTAGTTTTTTTAAATTTCCAATTACCGACGGTAAACGTGCCCAGGAGTGGCAAAAAAATTGCGGTAATGTCAATATTGCCTTGATGGATATTCCCGACTTAAAATATAAGTTAATTTGTGAGGTGCATTTTTCTCAGGACTGTATTATAACAAACAATAAGAGAAAATTGTTAACTAAAAATGCAATTCCCAAACAGTTTATTGAAAAAGGTAGGTAGATAAATATATATATTATGTATTATTAGCAGTTAATTAATGTCTTAAAATATTCTCTAGAAATTGGTTAGGTACTAGTGGTACTACTATTAATAAGATTTTGTTATATACCTACTCGATTATTATGTTTTTTCCAAAGATTCGTAGGTATGAGGCACGTAATAAATTAAAATTTTAGGCAGCGGGAGTACAACGTTTATAACGTAATATTTTTCATAAAAACTAGATGTGTACGGGTTTTTTGGAAAAAAAATTATTATAACGGTGTCAAGTAGTATCTATTTACACTAGTAACATATAAAAAATTACGGTAAAATTTTTAATGTAATTATAATAATTTTGAAGCGTTTCACCGTCGTTCCTCAATTTTTATTTTTCTTCAAAAGGCATAGTGTGATAATTGTCATTTGTTTAGTTACAAGTTTCTTCTAAGTTTCTACTAGGATATTCAAAATAATTGAAATATTTAGTTTCACTTTGAATTTCATCTGTATCTACAAAGACAACGGTGTCTAAAATAGAATATTTTCGTCAATTAGGCTTAGGATAATAATTGTAAACTAAATGTCTTACGTATTTGCCTATAATGGGTACTAAATTATTAGATATTTTTTGTAGATATTTATTTTGATTTCACTTTTAATTCTTATAATTAAAAATAAAGTAAAGTCATGTCATAAGTCTATGTTATATGGTTTTATGGAGGGACGTTTTTTCTATTTCAATTTCATAAATATGTGCAGCATTTTTTTATAGTGCTTATGTCACCGAAAGTAGTTTCATTGTTTCAATTCTTTGCTTTTTGAAACACCGTGTATCAGCCAAATGGAATAAATTCGATAATAAACAAATGAGGGGGTGTTCGAAAAAACGCTCGGACACGTCGATTTTGTTTCGTTATTTGTCACCTTTTGCGTGTATTCGACTTTATACAGGGTGTTTTAAAAACAGTGTACGAAATAAAATTTTAAATTTTTAAATGGAACACCCAGTACATTTTTGCATATTTGGATAGGACGTTCTCTTACGAATACATTGATATAGGGTTTGATTGATCTACCTCTAATAGTATGGGTGATATACCTTAAATAGTATTCCATAAGAGCAATGTGTTAGAGAAAGAGAATATAAGCTACGGCTGTTACAAAGTCGTTCTCTAACACATTGCTCTTATGGAACACTATTTAAGGTATATCACCCATACTATTAGAGGTAGATCAATCAAACCCTATATATCAATGTATTCGTAAGAGAACGCCCTATCCAAATATGCAAAAATATACTGGGTGTTCCATTTAAAAAATTCAAATTTTATTTCGTACCCTATTTTTGAAACACCCTGTATAAACTTGAATACACGCAAAACGTGACGACTAACGAAACAAAATCGACGTGTCCGAGCGATTTTTTATAAAACATATATTCCATTGTTTTCCCTGGTCAAAATATAGGGGGACACCCTGTACAGTGTGTTTCAAATTGGATGCAATAACATTGTTATCTTGGAAACCGTTAGAGATAGGGACTGAAAGTTAAATTGGGGCAAAGTTGCTTAATTTGGTTACCAATCATATGCCTAAAGCAATCAAGGTTAACATGATTGGTTTCTGAGATATTGGAAAAAGTCGAAATTAGGTAAATTCGTTTTCGTAAAATTTCAGACTTGTCTGAAGAGCTATTGAAATAAAAAAGACATTTTCTCTTAGCAACTTTTTATACTCTGCCGAATGGCGTAAATATTTTTTTAAGTGACGTTTTACATATATCAATTAAAAATATTTAATTTCAGATAATGATTATAATTCTTTGCCATCAACATCTACTGGTCCCGCGCAAGAATTTACACTTGGTGACTACTCGAGAACCTACAAAAGAAAACGTTTCGATTCTGATACGGATTCACAAAACGAGTTCAATAATTATTCTCATCTTCCCGGAAGATCAGCATTAACCATGTCTCCTTCATCAAAATGTTCTTCTGGTTCCAAATTAAGTGATCGCATATTACAAATGGAATCGCCGACAAAAAATTTACAAAAACTATAAGTTTATTTCAGCTGAAGTTTAGCACCCTGTATAATATGACCATGGCATGACAGCGAAAATAATTTTAAAATATGTCCCCTTTTGGTATACGCCACTGCAATATCCGACAATTTTATTTTTCATTTTTTGTATTTTATTGTAGGAGCTATACTCCGTCGACGCAGTAATGGCGGACCACCCTGTATAAGTTTTTAATTTACTAAAAAACGAAAAGGTACCCACCGAGAGTGTAATTTAAGAATGTACCTATATACTGATAGGATTTCTGTGAATTTGTTATCTACTAAGTGTACACTCTTATTTCTAGTGTCCAAGTAAAATATTTTCACATTTCTGTTGGTTGTAGATTAACTTTTATAAAGATTTTTTTATATCAACTAGACAAGTAGATTAATAAGTCAACCTTTTTGTTTTAAATAAACACCCTGCATATATTTGAACGTTTTCCGCATGCAATTCTAGGATCACTGTGAATAATAAACGTTGTTCCCTTAAATTTATAATTTTGGGTACCTACCTAGTTACATTAATTTTTTACTACCAATTTTACAGACTATGTTATAATAGTAAGGGTTCCATGAGTATTAAAAATTGGAAATATTTTATTTCTTTAGTTTTTACATTTTCATTGTTAGGTAGGTACTTACACGTTAGATATGTTCGTTAATTACCTACTACCTTGGATATAAAAAAAATTAAAAATTATTTTATTGGGCAAATAATAAGCTTGGCAAAACTATTTTTTATTGGTAGGTATACATAATAAATAGGTAGGTACATAAGAAAATAAATGGTAGTAAAATACAGAACAAAATAATATTGCTTTCCTTTCATATAATGTAAAATAGGTAATCAAACATCAAAAATTAAACAAAATCGGTAAAATAATAGTTATCATTAATTATTGTTTTACTTCAATGAATAGTAATTGAGGTATTAAGCATACAAATGCACGATATATGATATAAATGTAATACCTGCTTCATTAAAAATAAAACGAAACAAATTGAAGCCAAATTTTCCGAAAGCTGCTGCACCGCGCGCCTTTCAACTTTATTATAATATAAAATATAATGTATTTTCTGACTCCAGTTCGTGCTCCCTAAAAATCATGTTATAAATACATGTTTCTATCTTCTCTCGTTGGCGGCGCTTCAGTACAGCGTTGCAGTTTGTGGACGGTGCGGTACCAGGGGTAGAATGGCGTGGGGACTTGTATGAATACGCATTGTGCCATTAGGCTTGCGTCTCTTTATAATTTGCTCACTCAACGATATAATACTACTATATCGCGTATTTCCTATGTTAGCCCATAAGCGGTGTCTCCGAAAACATTAAAGGACAAAAGATATAGTGCTATACTGTTCCAGAGACCCTTTGTTCGATTTGCGCATGCGTAATCTCCATGGTTACAGAAGCTGACACACTGTTTATAGGCTGACAGACTTCCCAACTTTCAACTTTTTTTAAAAGAAGTCGGTAGACAGAGATGCAGTATTTATGCTGTATGCTTATTGGAAGTCTCGAAATTCGTGCGCATGCGCATATTTGACTAAGGTACTCTCGATAAGGATAGAGATTGTATGTCGGCGCCGTGTTGTTTTCGGAATTTTTGGGCCTCTACCCGCGATATAGTAGTATTATATATATGGGCAAATCTCAAGAACCCTAAACAAAGAAGGACTGATCAATCAGTAACAGCCAATCACATTTGTTTATCACTTATGTGACGTCAGTGGATTCCCTTTAGCGGGAGATTTGAAATTTGAATATCCTCTTTGTTTTAATTTGACAGCTTTAACCTTTTAACATAACCTATATATGTCACATTGTCATGTAGAATGTCTCGGTTGTCTTTGGAATGTCATCACTGTCATCAATCATGTCATCATATCAAAGTATTTCTGTATCATATCACAGTAATCTGTGCACTGATTAACAAAACACAAGTTATCACAATTGTCAAATCGACAACGATTTTTGCACAACGCACTTCAAATCGTAAGATATATACCGTAAAACACATATATAAGTACTTTAAAATCACATTTGATTGCATTAATAGTCTCTGAAATAATATTGGGTTGAATATTTTGACTGAAAATTTTTGAAATTGCAATTAGAGGCAAATTTGGCAATACGCTACCTACTAACGCTTGGGGTATTGGTTCACTTTTGCGTATGTATGTCTATTGTGAATTTTGAAATATCCGTTGTTATATTAGTTAATTGCTTTGATTAGATATGAATCATTATTGTTGTGAGCGTCATTGTCCCTCTTGGACAAAGAAAAATCCCGAGATCAGTTGCATACTTTTCCAAAAGCGGGAAAATCTGGAGCTACCGCGGAAACTATAAGTTGAGCATTACAGAGTTACAGGAGACAAGTATGGATAAAGAAGCTAAAGAACGCAGAGTAGAGAGCGTGCTCTTTACTTTTCTCTAAGAATGACTAGTTCCATAAAGGTATGTATGCCGTATGCCCAATAAAGAATTTGACATATTTTGAGGTTGTTTCATTTTCAGATTTGAACGCTCGAAAAATATTGAAATCTATTTTAATTTTATATCACTACTTACCCCTTTCAAAATAGTTTTACAAGCTTTTTACCTGGTTTAAAGTTGCCGACAACAAAAGTTGCGTTCGGTAATATGCTCACGGATGCGACGAGATTACAGTCACGTGATTCCAGATGAGACGGACAAATAGAAAATAAATGAACGAAATGGATTGATTGCATAAGGCATAATATAACCTCACCTTTTCTGTTTTGACTTTGTTGACGGTTTGTTTATATTATATTTGGAATTATTTAAATAACGAATATGCAGTCCAAGGATATGAAATAATTTTTGAAGATGAAGATGAAGAATGTACAAATTGTTTGGAAAAAAATTAAAACTTCGCTTATGAAACAGTGCAAAATTTTTGTAAATTGTAAATTTAATGTAATTGTATTTTGTAAATCAAATAATAATTGGAAATCTACTTCTCCATTTCCAAAAAATGACAACTCAACTTAACTAGAACCAACTACAACTTCAAAAAATAAATGACAACTGACAACCATGACCACCACAACCTCACAAATTCAGATTAATCTTTCTCCTCGACCAAAATGCTTCGAGCAAACAGATCTTGCTCCGATCGATTGATTTAATTTCTGAACGATCAAGATTTACCTCCCCTACCTCTAGATGTAATTAATGAACGATACGGACTAAAAAGATCAATCTGAGGTAATTACCGAACGCCACTAAATATTTGATGAATAAAATTTCAAACGTCAGTGTCAGTGAGCATAGGTTAGTATAGATTTCTGCCATTTTGGCGCTACGATCTTAAAATGAATCGCGTATAGGGGATCCACTGACGTGTTACGAGAAATCTGTTGAAAATGAGCTTCAAATTTTTATGAATGAATTGATCAGTCCTTCTTTGTTTAGGGTTCTTGGGCAAATCCAAGGATTTTATCAGCGAATCCAAAAATGAATGCGCCCTCTGCATGAAAATATTTGAACCTACTTAAAAGGTAATTTTTGGAGGTTTATTTCCGATATAATGGTAAACACGTATTTGGATTTGTTTAACGTAATCATTTAGTGGTGCTTGTGATTTTTTGGTATTACAAAGTTAAAAACGACGTGGTTAGTATTTGTCCATCTTTATTTTTACATTTTAAAATGGCATTCAAAAGAAATCAGCACAACACAAACTGCCGTGTTTATGGGTGTCATTCCAAAAAATGTGTCAATAGAAGTGTTGAAGATTGAAGATAGGTAGAAATTTGGGTCTAGTATAAGAAACTGTTTCTCATTCATTTCTCCAAAAGGCATGTAACAATTTAATAACAGGGAACACGTTTATTATTTACACAACATAACCACTTTGTTGCAGTTTGTCTGTACTTTTCTATTATTAGTCTTACAAAAGCAGAATATATTTTAATTTAAAGATTATTTAACAAAAAACAAGCAGTAATATGGTATCACCATACCATATTACTGCCAAAAATGTCAAAGAAAATAGATGTCCCCACGGTACATTTGCCACTGTATATAATATATATCTACCTAATCTCTTTATAACATGCACCCACTTTGTACGTTCGGACTTACGCATGTCAGGCACAATGATACTCCTAATGGTACAATACCTGTCGTGGTCCCATGCAGGAAAATGTTTCACCGCTCTGTTAACTTACAAAGAGAAGTCTCAATAACTTTTAAAGTTTAGTAAATAAATATTGGATAACATAAATTTATTACAAAAAATAAAATGTGCAAATTTCTATTACCTGAAATCGACATATCTGCTATAGCTATTTTTTATTAAAAGGACGGAATCAACACAATTCTTATTTTCAAAACTATTAAGATAAATTATATCTGACTAATTAAAGAAAAACAATTGATTCTTGAATAAAAATAAATTACAGACTATAGACAATGACAGAAAATTACTACAGATTAAGAATGCATTTTAAAAAATAATATTGAACTTTTTTTGCTTCACTTTCCTAAAATCATAGCTCTTTATCCCTATGTGGAGATAAGTCCTTTGAATTAGACTTGTTCGGCTCTTATTACATGATACACCTGTTAGTTTGTACCTTTTGTATGATATACAGTTCTATAGTTCATATCTAAGTTTCAAAATCTTTTTAAATTCCTCCAAACAGTAAATTCGGCAGACTCTTTAAACAGATTTTGATTTTTATAATAACAAGTAAGGAATAATATTTCTGGTTTTTGTCTGTATTACTTTGGGGAGAATTATGTGGTGTTCCATTGCATTTTCACTAGTTAAATTCCTACTTCGAAAAAAGAAACAGATTACCTTAACAGTTTAATTAACTTCTGCCAAGAATAAATTTAATGTAGGCTTTTCATGTGCCTTTCCAAAGAACATTTCCGGTTTGATTTAAAGTTACATAAATTGCATTTATAATATTGTATTTCCGATGAAAGTTTATGGATCAACATATGCTTTATCAAATAGCCTTTCAGCTTTGACTTATAACCACATAAATCACATTCAAACCACTGAATTTCTGAAGGATCTTTATGTCTCAACATGTGACCTTTCAAATCATATTTCCGTTCTGTCTTATAGTCACATAAATTGCATTTGTAGTGTTGTATTTTGGAAAGACGTTTATGTGTCAACAGATGGTTCTTCAAATCATTTTTCCGTTTTGCCTTATAACCACATAAATTGCATTCATGGTATTGTATTTCCGATAAATGTTTATGGATCAACTTATGCCTTCTCAAATAGCTTTTCAGCTTTGACTTATAACCACATAAATCACATTTGTTCCACTGAATGTCTGAAGGATCTTTGTGTCTTACCATGTGGTTATTCAAATCATCTTTCCGTTTTGCCTTAAAGTCACATAAATTGCATTTGTAGTATTGTATTTCCGATGCATGTTTATGGATAAACTTATGCTTTCTCAAATAGCTTTTCAGCGCTGACTTGTAGTCACATAAATTGCATTCATGGTACTGTATTTCAGAAGGATCTTTATGTCTCAACATGTGATTCTTCAAATCATTTCTCCGTTTTGATTTATAGTCACACAAATTGCATTTGTAGTATTTTATTTCCAATGAATGTTTATGGATCAACTTATGCTTTCTCAAATAGCTTTTCAGCTTTGACTTATAACCACATAAATCACATTCGTACCACTGAACATCTGAAGGATCTTGATGTCTCAACATGTGATCCTTCAAAGAATTTTTCCAATTTGACTTATAGCCACATAAATTGCATTCATAGGATTGTATTTCGGAAACATCTTTATGATTCAACATGTGTTTTTTCAAACTAATTTTCCACTTTGCCTTATAGTCACATAAATTGCATTCATAGTATTGTATTTCTGAAGGATCTTTATGTCTCAACATGTGACTCTTCAAACCCTTTTCCCGTTTTGACTTATAGTCACATACATTGCATTCATAGTATTGTATTTCGGAAATATCTTTATGTATCAATATGTGATTCTTCAAACTAATTTTCCACTTTGCCTTATAGTCACATAAATTGCATTCGTAGCATTTTACTTCGGAAAAATCTTTATGTGTCACCATGTGCTTTTTCAAACAATTTTTCGACTTTGACTTATAGTCACATAAATCGCATTCATAGCATTGTATTTCGGAAAGATCCATATGTGTCAACACGTGTTTCTTCAAACCACTTCTCCACTTTGACTTGAAGTCACACAAATAACATTCATAGTATTGTATTTGGGAAGGAAGTTTATCAGTTAACAGATCTTGCGTTGGCGGGCACCTAAAAAATACAAAATGAATTGAGTCAGGATAATGGGGACTAACACCAAGACGGGACAGCAAAGTAGTAGAAGTACATAATTTAAGGTCCCACTATTAAGCACAGAAAAGCATTATAGTCCGTCGGATGGAGCGCGAAAAGCCTTCTAGTTTCGGAGCTAAAAAAACTGAGGTATAACCAAATGGGACTTTCACCAGTTGAAAAGGCATGTTTTCTTACATAGAAAATCGAAATTGACAACTCTCTCCGTTAGTCGAGAGAAAAGATATAGACAAAAAACTGGAAAAATAGGGAAATATTTTTTTTTAACTTTGAACACTCAACTTTTTTTCTAAAGAAGGTAGAACCAAAATTTTTTTTAAGTTTTATTCCTCATTCAATTTCCTTTCTTTTGGTATATATCTGATTAAAATAAAATTATAATTGAAGAAACAGTAATATTTAAAAAAAGACAACAAATTACCAAACTTTTTTTAAACTGACCGCACCATAACTTTCTTATGCAAAGAGCTATTTAATGTTTTTTTTTTTCAAAAACTGCGCAATTTAATGGACTTCATTTTGTCTCGATTAATGTGTGGTCTATTTTTCAAAACAAAACCGGTAGCCGCTTTTAAACGTCGGGGCGCCTGCCTGTACGGCGGGCTAGACGGCGATGTTTCAGCAATTATAAATAAAACAAAACACAGAATTTTTGAGAATAAAATTTTCGATATCTACTCACTATAAAGTGCAAATATACCAACTTAAATACGTCGCGCCCCGACGTTTCAAAGCCGCTACCGGTTTTATTTTTAAAAATGGAACACGTGTTAATCGAGACAAAATGAAGTCCATGACATTGCGCAGTTTTTGAAAAAAAAAACGTTCAAATAGCTCTTTGCATAAGAAAGTTATGGCGAGGTGAGTTTAAAAAAATGTTGGCAATTTGCTTTCTTTTTCTAAATATTACTGTTTTTTTAATATAGTTTATAATTTATTTTTAATGAAATATATACCAAAAGAAAGAAAATTGAATGAGGAATAAAACTTAAAAAAATTGTTGTTCTACATTCTTTAGAAAAAAAGTTATGAGTCTTCAAAGTTAAAAAAAAATGTTTCCCTTTTTTTCAGTTTTTTGGCTATATTTTTGGTCTCGACCAATGGAGAGAGTCATCAATTTCCATTTTCTATGTAAGAAAACATGCCTTTTCAACTGGTGAAAGTCCCATTTGGTTATACCTCGGTTTTTTTTCTATGCATCCTAGACCGGGCTTTCCGACGGACTATTAGTGGGATATATATGTAGTTCCGAAGAGCTTTTGAGACAAATAACCTTCACAGTACTAAAGACAATAGTTCGACTTAATGTCATTAAATTTTGGATTTTTTTTATCAATTAACAAAAAAATTACAAGAAAACTGTGATTTTTTTTCTACATTTTCATTAATAACTAAAAAATGAGATAACGAATCTAACTGAAATTTTAGCACACAATAGAGTAATAGTGAGGCTATATATGGTTCAAATTTAAAATTTTTTCTTCCATAAATTCTTTGAGCCAACGAAAGTGGTCATGTAGCAAGGAGATTGTATACTGAGCGGTATCCAACCGGGTAGATCCTAAATGGACGAACATAAGAGTACTACGAGGACTGCTGGTGGAAACTTTAGGCCCCATCACCAAAATAAGGGGCGTGAACAACCATAAATAGAGACATAAATGATGAATATGTAATGTTGACCCGAATATTTTGGATGCAAACGTAAAATAATAGTAGATAATCTTTAATAAATATCTCTTTGACGTAGTAGAATTGGCAACACTGCTTCGCTCCCCGATAGGCAAAGTCGATCAGCTGATATTAAATTCCTGCCCAATCAGCGGCAGTCAAAATGTGGACCAATTTGTTACGTCAAATATATATATTTATATTTTTTTAATTTTCCATTTAAAAAAAGTGCCATATTAATATTTTTTAAGTCAAAATATATCCCTCATTTAATAATAAGTACAAGTCAAAGAGTCACCCCGTATATGGCGCTTTTCAAAGCAAATATAAAGTTCAACAATAACTACAATTCAATACATTTATTGTGACGCACGTACAAGTATACACGTACATACACTAACTTCATTTAAAGTAATACATGCGGAACACACTACATATTTCCATACAAAAACTAAAGTTAAAACTTAATAACTTCTCCGTGCTCTTGCCCAGAGAAGTGGTTTCTGACTATTCCCATGAAGTGGCAACATGTACTGTTAAATTCAGTATGTAAAGAAAACCAAATTTGAAAATTTTATAAGGAAATCTGTTACATATATTTGTTATTTTAAATATAAAATCTGTCTCCGGCTAAAAATTGACAAGAGTGCTATACTGTTTTTCTCCAATACTGACAGTAGTAAAGATGGCCTGCAATTGCAATGAAAACTTACACTTTCACTCTGTACGATAAAAAATTTATTTAAAAAATATTTTCCTACCCATCTTGGTCGGTTCCTTCCGATTTTATTTCAATTTCTTCAATTTTTATCAAAATCTCATTCTCCACCTTTTCATCGACCTCCAATTTAACTTGAACATCTTCACTTTTAATTGTTACATCAATAAATGGCTCTTCAAGTTTCCACCTTATGCCTGTATTGATTCCAAAATATATTCTTTTTTCCTCTACATTCAAACAACTTTTTATGGAATCACTACTCGTGCCAAGATAATCAAAACAGGATTTACAGGTGCTGGGATCCCAGGCGACACCCACATTCTACAAAACGCAGTTTAAATATCTTGATTTATATTCTTGTGTGATAATATTTTATGACAATGACATTTTCAATAATTATTAATAAACCCAGATATCACAGCCCATCACATGACGTAACTGATTGAGGCACACTAGGGAGACATAGTTTATCTTTTTCATAAAATGTTCAATTTATAACCAAAATAGTATACACCTTTATGTGGTTTTTGTGGTTTATTTGAAGACGGTTAGAGGCTGCAGTAATGTAATGTTTCTTAAACCACTGAAGGTTTTAAAAAGCCTACATTTTAACAGGAACATGGAGAACTTGATGTCACTACTATGTCCATTAAGCAAAATTTTAATTTACTTAATTAATTAAATTTAATTTTACAATGATACATTTATAATACTTTAATACACTATTCAGGGGTCTTACTAAAGATTGAGCCTGTCATCTGTCGATTGATACGTCCACCATGAAATTCATGGTGTAACTATTAAGTTAATAAACATTATTTATCTCTCATATTTAACTGCTAACCGAACTCCATGTTCTTCCTATGTATGCTTTTAATGTTACATTTAATAATACCTAAAATACAAAGTTGTTAAATGCCCTAAACTCACAAAATTATTCACTCATGTAATTTCACCAGAAGTAAATATAGCACTTATATTGTAATATATAACATTATCCTGGGATAGTATGAACACTAATATTACAATGGTAAACTGGTGTTTCCTTACCACTTCTAGAATATAATTTTGGATTAAATCAAGACAGACTTCCTTCAACAAAGTAAATTCGCCATTCACTAACTGCAGGCATAATCGACATACAGTTTGATCTCTCTCTAGATTATTTAATAGTTTCATTCCTCTTTCCTTTTGATAAATCTCATTTATATCGCCTGGAAATAATTTTGCACAATCAATATAAGAAATGAGGGTGTTGTCCGTACATATACACATCGACTTCGATTCCAATGCTGTTTGTAATTTTAGAGAACAGGCACTACACATGATATGTTTACTCTCACCATTAAATGCCTAAAATATAAAATAATAAGATCGAGCACATCTTCCACATGTATTTGGAATGATAAAACAAGGATTGATTCCATTTTCATACAAATCTGAACATTTACCAGCTTAATCATAAGAATATCGAGCATTTCCTTTGTATCTCCTTCTATTACCATGAAGTTTCCATCGTCTGTAGCAGGGCCTGGGCACTCCCACGGAAAAGTCAAACCTCAATATTAGTTCAACTACGCATCACGAGCGGCGCTAGCATCTGCACTTACTAATGTTCCGTGATTGATCTCGTATCTCGTTTAGTTTTAGTCGTCGGTCGTTGTTGTTGAATAACACAACCTCACACCAATCTGTTATTGAATAATTTTTGTGTCCTTTTGAAAGATTTTTTATTTAATAGTTCTTGTTAAATAAGTTAATAGTTCAAGCCGTATACTGTGATTTAAGTTTGTAGTGTTCCTGGATGTACCAATGTACAAGGTGAATGTTAGTTTTGCTTAAAAATCTTGAGGTAAGTTTCATGTACTTACTTTTTAATTGTTCGTCAATTCTTTATAAATTTCTATCTGTAGCACGAGCTTTTTTCTAATGCTACTTATTAAATTGCATGCAAGTCGTTTTAGAGAAAAGCGAAAAACAGGATTTAGTTTTCTTACTTCAATTCCAACGTGTTGAATACTTAAGTTTTTTTTTTATACAAGAAGTATTTATTTTTAACCGTTAATTCTTTTGACTGAACTCAGATAAATGCATAAAAAATTAAAAAATTGCAACGTGAAATATTAATTGAAGGTTGTTCTCCTTCATTTCTCCCAGACTTATGTTGAGATACCTAGTAAAAGCATTTTGAATTATAAAAAAGAAGATCTTTTAGAAAATTTTATGCACCAAGTTAAAGTACATGATTGTACCATCACTTGATGAGTACAAACTTTTTGTTTATGTAGTTATATGAATAATGGTTTAACAAACAATATAAGCATTGTAACAAATGTACTGCAGTGTCTATTATTAGTTCACAAGAAAGAAAAACTTCAATTATAGTCAGATATATAAAATCAATCAAGAAATATACCTGTCATCTTAACATTCATTAAAACTTATATTTAATAGGTTTTGTTATTAAGGTAATCACACTGCTTACCACGTAATATTTTAATTTTCAGATGCGTAGGAAATGGTGTGTGAACATCCAACAACTGTATTCGATGAATTTCTCCGACAAACATATTTGAGATCTATCGAAAGCAAACTTACAGGTTATTAATTGCTGTTTAAACATTTTATGTGTCTCGTAAGTTTATGTTATATAATTTAACAATTATTTGGTCATATGTTTAAATGTACTTTTTATTAATAAATTTTATTTTACATTGAATTATTTTTTTAAATACATTACTTCACGTCAGAACACCTTCACAATATTATTAATCACATTTTGAAAACAGTTTGGTAAAATGTATTCACTATTATACACATCTTTTTATAATAAAACTTGATGTGTAAAATAGTGAATATATTTTATTAAATTGTTTTCAAAATGTGAAATTTGAATAAATAATTAAAAAGTATCTAGGGTAGGCAACCAGCGCAGCTCCGGTAGTTCAACTACGCATCACGAGCGGCGCTATTAACGGTTTTGGCGGGAGAGGGAGAGTGGCCCATCTATAGTATCTATAATCTGTGGTCTGTAGTATTTAGGCAGAGTCTACAGACCTTTTTCTCTAAATTGTCCATGTTTGATTTTTCTTCTTGCGTTAATGAATGGCATAAGTCTCATATATTTTATGGCATAAGTCACAGTTAAATATAATGAATGACAGTTAGTTAACCTCCTTTCCTCCTTCAGTGCTAGTCACAAAACATAAAACAGAAAAAGAGTGCTAGTCATATAAGTAACTTAGGGTGCATTGGGGCACCCTTGGTCATATGGTGCTAGTCTAGTGCTCTAGTTGGCTCTAAAGCCGGGTACACAGAACTAAAACTGTCGCCCACGACGGATCCCCACCACCTTGTTTTCATGTGTCGTGTTTTTTAAAACTAAACACTAGCTACAGCAAAACGCCATGAGATTGCCTCTTTTATGATTGACCAACATAAACTCACAAAAAATAAAGTCTGTCGCGTGTAGTTAAGAAATTTGAACTTCAAGGCAGCAGTAGCCAGCGACAGAAAATGGGGAAGAAGAATAAGGGGAATACAACTCATGATTGGTTGGATTTACTGTCGCGAGCGAGTCTTCGTTCTCTGTACCCAGCTTTATGCTTGCATAAGGCCCCCTTTACACGGGTAGAGTAATGAGGATAGTACTTGGTATAGTAGAGTAACTCTACCCGTATAAACGCTCAGTAGAGTAGAGTAGCGAGTAGAGTGTGTAGTAGCTGGTAGAGTAGAGTCACTAGCGAGCGACATGTGGCAAAGTAACTCTACCACAGATTATTAAAGAGATTTAGATCGGCAACTCCACTACAGCGCCCCCTCGTGACGCGTTCCTCCACTAAATGGGAAACAACTGCACAGACGAAGTTTATTATAATCCAAGGAACGAATTGCACTACTGATGTATTTTATAATTCACTGCTTTTCAATACTTTTTCAAAATAATTACAGTTTAAGATATTACTCTTATTTAATTAGGTATTATGACACCACTGAAAAATAGAAAAAATTAATAATCAATCTCTGCGTCGACGGATTAGTCAAAGGTTTTTTTTTTTTGAAAAAATATGTTTGCCTAATCAAGAAATATCACACTAAAAAGTATATTAACAATATATAACATTAAACACATCACTTAACAACGTTTACGTTTGGAAGACATCCATTTACGTTTCAAAAATGTATCCGTTTTCGTTATCAAAACTTTAAGTTTGCCTGACATACAGAATAGTATGACAGTTTGTAATTTATTTTATTTATCTACTTTCATGGACATATTAGATGTTTGTCGATTTTCATTCTATTTTGACTTATCGTTTTTAAGAACTTTATGAATTGATAACCAATAGCTATCAAAATTTATAGAAATATCGAATACACATTTATCTTCATTTAATAAAAAATAAATTCCAAACTGTCATACTATATTCTGTATGTCAGTCAAACTTAAAATTTCGATAACGAAGACGGATAAGTTTTCGATACGTAAGTAATGTGTTTAATGTTATATATTGTTAATTTGCTTTTTAGTGTGACATTCCTTAATTAGGCAAACATATTTTTCAAAAAAAGAAAAAATAAAACCAACCTTTGACTGATCTGTTGACGCAGAGGTTGATTACATTTTTTGTATTTTTCATTGATGGATGGCACAATACCCAAATAAATAAGAGTAATCAAACAATTCCACAAATAAATAATTTCATACATTTTCTTAGTTTAAGATATTGTTTAAGTTAAATATTAATAACAGTTTAAAATGAAACAAAGGTACATGAAATAAATTTAATTTAATATTGTAGAGTTTTAAATAATAATAAACTGGAGAATTACTACGCTAATTTTTTTACATACTTTTAACACTTCGATTTTTTCCTTTCACCTTATAATATCTATTTTGAGCTAATATTTTCAGTTCATCATTATCATCTTTATTAATTGATAGCTGGCCCGTTATTCCGCCTCTTTGGTACTTCAATTTCAATCAAATCTGGCCTATTAATTTGAGGACACGATAATTTTTTCCTCTAAAACAATAACAAACAGAAATTGTGAGAATACCTACTCATATTTTTATGTAGAACAATTTTGTATAAAAATTAATATCTGCAAAATTTAAACAATATATAGATATGAATATAAAAAACAATATTTAATTATTAATACGGCCAAGTAGGTAGATACAATAAAAATATAAAACAGAGAAATCTTACCTGGAAAGTTTTGGGTACAATATGCATTTTAATGTGTTCTTTGGCTGTTACATTACACCCAGGTAAACAACAGGAAACAACCATTATAATAACGGTGCAAGATAAAGATAATAATAAACAATTTATTAAAATTTAAGTAATATATGCACACACAACACAGGCAAAATTAACACGAAGTCGAAACTTAAGATCTCTCTTACAAGTCAAAACAATAACTACTGTGCTGTGACTGGTAACTGGTAACTAACCTATTCGAGTATTCGTTAGTCTTGCTTTGCGCTTGCTCTTCCGCTCTGCCGGCTTGGCCGAATATCATTTTGTCTTTTGACCGCTTTCTCCCTCTAACCACGCGTTGCCAAACTAAAATGAGGACCTGTCAAATGTAGGGGAGTGAACTAGCCCTGAACTCTACTCTACTACCACCGCCAACGTGAAAATATCTACTTGCCTACGTACCCTACCCATGGAACGCGCTGTTATTCTGTAGTAGAGTAGAGTAGGTAGGAGAGTGAGAACGCTGTCATTCCGGCTGAAGCCACGTTGTGTCTTATATAAAATGAAATTCACCGAAGATGAAACTTTTAAACTTGTAGAGATGTATAGCGAATACGAGTGTTTATGGAATTTAGGTAGTGTAAACTACAGAGTCACTCTCACACCCACTCACTCCCTTGCTTGTTTACTTCCTCATCAATAGCTTCAGTGACTTCTGTTACAAGTACATTTGCAACTATAGCTAAACAATTTTCAATCAACTTTCTTTTTCTTGAATTCATTTTTCAACAAACACCACACTATACTAGCATCAGTACTATCTTTGTGTGACCAGTTCCAGAGCTGAAACGGTACAGCGGACAGTAGAGTGCACTCTACTTGCTACTCTACTCTACCCGCAACTATACCTGTGTAAATCAGCCTTTAGTGAGGTTTAGTGTTTTCATCACAGAATATCGTTTTCATCACGGATTTCTTAAAATAAACTGGATCGCTGATTCCTAACTATCATTTTGTCAGTTGTAAGGTGGTCGGCATACTGTGCTAACATTCCATTGGCTAGTTTTCAGCTAATGATGTTGAGGTATTTACAGAGGGAAATTTTGAAAATAGTTTGGTGAAATATGGGCATATGACTAACTAAATATTACTTATATGGATGGATATGGGTATAAAATATGTACACTGTTGTAATAAAAATACTTTAGCAGCGGGTCTAAAAAGTTAACTTAATATAGGGTTATATCAAAGATTAAATTGTATTATTTGTGCATTAGATATGACGAGTAATTGACAGGACTGGACTCAAGAGTTATATTTGTGCAGCAAAGGTACACATAATTTTTTTCTATTTATAGTGCATTTCAAATAATTGGAATCATCTCTTTTTAATTTGACTTGAAATGATTTTCGACAAAGTCGAAATTTATGTGCTTGTAAAGACACTCCCTACATGTACAAATCTTCCAATGGTATGTGTGGTAGGTACCTATGTATATTAAATTCATTGACGACACTCTTTATTTCTCCTGTGACAACTTCATTTTTTAAATAAATTTTACATTAGCCGGAATTATAACTGGTTCATAATAGTTACTTGTCTAAACATAATTTAGTAACTAACCCAAAAAACTTTAAAGTAACATGGTTTGTCAACCAAGTATTTGAACCTTGTCTGATTGCGGTATAAAAATTAGTTAGGATCAGTTTTGTATATTGTTTTGAGGAATTCTAATATCGATACCTTTTTGCCAAAATATCGTAAGTCACTCACTAAATTTTACCTTAGGCTACTTACGACAATTCTGCCACTCTGCCTATTACAGTTCTGTTACTTATGATAAAATGTATGCAGTTATTTAACTGTGAAACATTTAAATACGCTTACATATTTATGGATCTATCTACCTCTGCCAAGAGGTGTATTTTCATATTATACTTACGATAGATCCATAGTCATTTTCATGGAAAATGTCACTTACGATAGTTTGGCAAAAAGGTATCGATATAAGGTAGGTATTTATCGAAGAATTAGACATATGTTTGTAGTTATTTTAATTGTGGCAGGAGCTGCATATATAAAAAGCCACGAGGAAAGTAGCTGCACGTCTTATCAGTAAAAACGGCACTAAAAAAATATTTTTTAACTGAATGACATTATACAATTAGTAATATCAAGTAGGTAGTTATTAGTCAAATTTATACTTCACACTGCTAAGATATATTAAATATTGTGAATGAATTGGAATAGGTTAATCAGTTATTTTGTTATAAAATTACATAAAAATTTATAATACACAATATGGTAATAACTGCTTTTCTAGAAGATAACATTAACAACTTCAAAACTCAAAATCATTATGATTATGGTAGGAATTTAATAAAAACACATTGAAAATATAATTTATACACACAATCACATTATAATAGGAGTTTTATCCACACTTATAAAGCATATAAAGTAACCTTATTATCCACTACTGAAATAATAAAAAAATATAAACTTAAATCAACCAAATTTAATTTACTTATTAAAATTAACATTAACATTTATATTAATAGACATTTCGTTCTTCACTTTTTCATATTTCACTTCGTTTCCGTTAATAGGAACCTTGTAGTTGCTTCTTGCAACAAATTTTGGATGTCTCCTCTCCTGAGGAATGACTTGAACGAGAAGAACCTTGGATTTTCCTTGCAATACCAAGTTTGTTAGATACGGAGTCTTCAATATAGCTCTCTGCCACAGCAGGGCTCTTCCACCCACCATGCCGCTTGATGGGTGTAAAGTCGGCACCTTTATTTCCCAATAAAGTTATTGAAGTGCACCCTCATATAGTGGCCAATATAAGCTTCCGCGTTTGCCAAGTTCAGAAACGATGCAACTTTTGATGGAACTTTTGCCAATGTGTTGATTCCAACAGGTTGAGAAGTACATTTTTGATTCTTATAATGTAAAAAGAATCTGTTTTGTGATAAGTTCTTTGGTCTTAGGGAAATACATTTTCTACACATCTCTACGTTGTTGATAGAAAATCCTTCATTTATAATTTTAAACTTTCGTGAAATGCCGGTCTTGGTATCTGGTATCGAAACAACTAGATACGCGCCAGTGTCCTATACATTAGTGATTTTCAAATTCCTCAATTCGTAGCATCGACAAGCACCAGAGACTCCTATTACTAGCACAACCTAAAATGATTCAAAGTATTATTAATACATATTGTCTAAAAAGTTAAGAGTTATTACCTTAATCATAAAATATTCTTTATCACAAGATTTAGTCAAAAATTCTTCAACTTGCACTCTTTCCAAAACTGCGGCCTTTTTCACCTTGTATCCTTTCGATTGACTCTTCAGATAAAAGATATCTACGTTTTTAGACTTTTATCGCAACCTTCAACATTGAATACTTCTACCAAATGGATGAAATGATGAAATTGCATGTTTTTTCTTCAGATTAAGAAATAAATAACTTGCACCTTGCATACAAAACTTCATTTATAAACCACAAAACAAAAAGAAGCAGTGCTGGTAACTCAACACTCTCAGCAGTGTTACCATCATTTAGTTCATAAAATACCTAGAAGTTAGCACAGTATGGCGGCCACCTATCAGTTGTTATTTTTAGCTACCCCCACCAGTATGTATTAGCGATCCAGTTTATTTTAAGAAATCCGTGGTTTTCATTTAAGGGCTTAGTGCATGATAGAATAAAACAAGATATGATACCACGCATGTGGGCGTGGCATATGTGACGTCATTGATGCGAATTTCCGCCATATTGGCCTATATACTTTGTGTGTTTATTTTACGGTTCATAGCAAAGATCTTTTTTAAAATAATAGTTTTAAAAGTGTTAAAGCGTTGATTTTTATGAAAAATGAGGTGTACGATGTATGGTTGTGCT
Source organism: Pogonocherus hispidulus (assembly GCA_963924545.1). Lineage (NCBI taxonomy): Eukaryota > Metazoa > Arthropoda > Insecta > Coleoptera > Cerambycidae > Pogonocherus > Pogonocherus hispidulus. The sequence continues at coordinate 35,392,926 of OZ004697.1, read as the reverse complement.
GTTGATAATATGTGCAAGGGTTTCGTACGATGGCGGTACCATGTTTTTTAGATTTCCGAAAGACAATCAAATGCAGGGTATTTGGAAAAAGCTGTGTAAATGTTTGTTTTAATGTTAAATTTGCTCGTGTTTGCGATAAGCATTTTATTAAAAGCAATTATGAACGCAATTTAAAACATGAATTGCTGGGATATAGACCAGCAAGACATCGTCCCTTGACGACCCTTATACTTTTTTTAATTCCTTAATAATTGACAGAAATAAGTCTGACAATGTTTTCTCTTCAATATTGTTTTAAGATTTTTTGTTTAATCTTCCACAGCTTTTTAAAAAGAGTAAATACATGTACAATTATATAATGTAAAAATATTTGACATTCTTTGACGGCCAACGGCCAACATAAAATATTGCTTTACTTAACTTCATATGTAATTTAAAAAATAAATACTTAAGTTCCATCAACACATATAGGTACATATGTTTCTGAATTATAAGTATGTACCTATTATATATTGGGTATTAAAAAATAACCTGTGATTCATTAGATTAGATGAAATAACGGTGATGATCCATTAAAAGTATCTGGAGAACTAATTAAGCTATTAATATGAAATTTGAGGTGAAGTCAAAGTGGGCCATGATCTACTTGATGAAAATATTTTGCAGTTTCTACCACTTGTGGTTATAGCGGAAGTAGACATTAACTTCGTTATTTTAAATGGGACACCCTATATATTATTTCATTTCTGAATTCTACTTCTATGTCCTATACCTATCTTCAACTGTTTTTGAAATATTGACAAGTGAATATTGACATTTTTCAAATTTAACACCCTGTAAAATCTAAACGGTTTGAGATGAAGCAAAACGGTTTGCACATTTCTATCTTAACTTTTCATAAGCTATCGTTTGACAGTAATTTCAGATTTTCTAGAAATTAAAAATTTTCGATTGAATATAATCTCTTGGTTAGATCTGAAATTAGTGTCAAACGAAAGCTTATTAAAAGTTAAGATAGATAGATAGATAGGTGTAGGACATCCTACATGAAATGTGTTCAGAATTTCACGTAGAATCCAAAAATGAAATAATATATAGGCGGCGTCCCATTCAAAATAACGAAGATAATGTCGACTTCCGGTATAACCGGAAATGGTAGAAACTACAAAATATTTTCATCAAGTAGATATAGGTTTGTTCCTGCAGGAGTCTAAAACTGTCAGTAACTGTCAGAAGCATGCGCATTACAAATCTAAGCGTTCCAACAAGAGTCGAACGACAGTCCAGGATTTCGTGTCCTCTGTTCCAGCTTGAGTCAGGGCAGTTTGCTGATAGTTTGAAAAGTTCACTGATTCTTCGGAAACTCATAGTCCGGTGCATGCGCAATGCGCTTTAACCATAACCATTTACCAAGTTTCACCTCAATTATTGTACGACGTCTATTATTAATATTATAACTCAACAAACAATAATTATTTGTCAAAAACGGATGATATTCCTCCATAATTTATAGGTTACAAAATTATTTGGTTATTGTTTATTGTACTATTCTTCTTCTGCAATTAAGTTCTCTATAATCCGGTGTTCCAGCAAAAATCAGAAACTAATCTAAGATCAGACATGCGCATTAAATAACAATCCCTGACTGTCAGGGATTTATCAGAGATTCTATGCAGGAACAAACCTTATGGCCCACTTTCACTTCACCTCAAATTTCAAATTAATAGCTTAATTGGTTCTCCAGATACTTTTAATGAACCGTCACCGTGGAACACCCGGTATAACTGTTGTATAATTACAATTAAACTTTTATTATATTATAGTTACTTTCGGTAATTATTTACTATAGAGAACACCTCGCCAAATTTCTTGAAATTTTGTCTACCCCCCTATTTTCGGATGTGCTGAACACGAAACTGACAATATTTTCTTGCGGTCGGGCTTAATTTTTGAGAAAAAAAATAAACAAAATAGGGCACCTAGGAACATGAACAGTCATTTCGTTTTTGCACATCATTTAGGACACAATACACTAAATATACTTTTCAATTACGTAAGTAAATGAAAGCTTAATTAGTACATAACATTTTTTTTCAGTAATTTCATGAAAAAACATTTATTTAAGCAATAATTGTTTTTTATCTTCACGTATTATTATCCAATCCGCCATTTGCATTTTCAGCTGACAGTACAACGTCACGAAGGCATTGTTGCCAAGTCTTCATGAATGTCGGATAAATAGTTGAGTCGTCGAGTGCCATAATAAATCTGATATCAAAGTATGTATATAAACATTAAAACTGCCTGAATAAGTAAAAGATATTAAGTAAAATAAAAGCTAAATAAATGTAAAATCATGACAGATACGTAATTTCAGCTAAAATGGAAAAGTACTGGAAACATATTTTTGTAATTGAAAAGAAAAAAATTAACAAACTATAGCACCTATGAACACTTAATTTCGTTTTTGCACATCATTTAGGTAGGTAACCCTTTTTCTGATTTGCCGATTTTATTTACTATTTGTATTTGTTATTTGTCTGTGATATGAGAATTCATGTTACTGTTTTGATTGGAATCTTTATTTATATGCTTATATTTATATATTTATGTTTTCAAAAGAGTTTTTATTTATTTGCATCTGTTGAAACATATACCTATTTTTTATTTTTTTAAAGTACATATGTTTTCATTTACAGTAAAAGATGTATTTTTATTTATTTTGTTTAAGAGACATATTTTATTTAATGAATAGATTATAATTTCTCTATTTTCTTATTTTCTAACTAACTAGCCTATCCTAAACTAAACTAAACCTTTCCTGGCAAGGACATGTCATTGGACATTGAACATTGGTCCTTGTAGAGCATATTATATTTTTTTGATAGAATATAGATAATAATCAAAGAATAGACAGAAAATAGATAATTTTGGATAAGAATATATACCTATAGTCTATTCATTATATTTTCATAAAAAACTCTGCCCATTGGTATTTCACCAAAGTTGTATACAATAATCAATCTAATAATTCAGTTACTGCAGTAAATAATTGGAATATGTTTTTTCCCAAATGAACATATAATGAGCATGTGGAATAATTAAATTAATGTTAAATTATTTAGTGCAGTAATTGAATTATTAAATTGATTATAGTATACAACTTTGGTGAAATACCAATATGGGTAGTTTTTTTTATAAAAAATGTTTCAACGGATGGAAAAAATAGACATTTGGTAACCAAAAAATATAAATAAATAAATATAAACATATACATTAAATAAATAAACATCCCAATAATAACACTAACATAAAATATTATACCACAGACAAATAAATGAATAATAAATAAAATCGGCAAATCAGGAGAAGGGCTACCTAATTTGAATTTTATCAAATTATATTGAATACCTACTCTACGTTAAAGTTATATATAAAGTGTTGATGTATTTTATCATTCTCTTACAAAAATATGTTTCATATACTTTTCCATCTTCCCTGAAATTATATATTTATAATGATTTTACCTTTATTTAGCTTTATTTAATCTTTTACTTATTCAGGCAGTTTAATGTATTTATGTACGTAGTTTGATATCATATTATTATAGCACTCACGACTCTACTATTTATCTGACATTAATGAAGATTTGGCAACAATGCCGTCGTGACGTCGACTGTCAGCTGGAAATGCAAATGGCGGATTGGATAATAATACGTGAAGATAAAAGACAATTATTGCTTAAATAAATGTTTTTTCATGAAATTACTGAAAAAAATGTTATGTACTAATTAAGCTTTCATTTACTTACGTAATTGAAAGGTATATTTAGTGTATTGTGTCCTAAATAATGCGCAAAAACGAAATTAACTTCATCTTCATAGGTGCCATAGTTTGTTTATTTTTTTTCTCAAAAACTAAGCCCGACCGCAAGAAAATATTGTCAGATTCGTGTTCAGCACACCCGAAAATAGGGGGGGTAGACAAAATTTCAAGAAAATTGGCGAGGTGTTCTCTATAGTAAATAATTACCTTACTTTCATTATCTGAATTTAGGAGCCTTAATATACAAAGCCTTTAAAAAAATGTTATGTATTTTATTACCTAGAATGTACTAGTTATTTTTGAAAGACCCTGTATATAATACCTAAATTCATATAATGAAAGTAACTATACGCGATTGATTTTAAGATCGAAGGGCCAAAATGCAAAATGGCAGTAACCTATACTAATCTACGTTCACTGACACTGACGTTTGAAATTTTATTCATCAAAGATTTGTTGTCGAGAACTTTAAACCAGGTAAAAAGCTTGTAAAACTATTTTGAAAGGAGTAAGCAGTGATATAAAATTAAAATAGATTTCAATATTTTTCGAGTGTTCAATCTCAATATAAAACAACCTCAAAATATGTCAAATTCTTTATTGGGCATACAGCATACAAACCTTTATGGAAATAGTCATCCTTAAGAGAATGGTAAAGAGCACACTCTCTACTCTGCGTTCTTTAGCTTCTTTATCCATACTTGTCTCCTGTAACTCTGTAATGCTCAACTTATATGGCCATTTCCACCGTTTGTTTTAAGCTACGCTTACGTGTTAAGGAACCTTAAAAATACAATTTGGCTTCCACCGTTTGCTAAACCCGACTTAAAATGTCTTAAGGCTTCATAAATATAAGCCCTCGAAATTCTAGGCTTATCTCTATTAAGGGGACTTTATGGTTACGTCGTATCTAACCTAATTCAGTAATTTGCTTTTATCTCCACTGGAAACTTGGAAAAATAAACAAAAAGATGAGCTATTATGAATATGATGAAAATGATATATTTAATGATGATTTAGATATACTGGAAATAATAGAGTATGGGTTTCCTCGAAAAATATACGAGAGAAGTGATCACTTCCATACAATGGACAATTTAACTTTATTTATAAGATACCGGCTCTATAAAAGAAGCGGTATTGTACCTTTTGACCTAAATCGAAGAAGATCTTGAATTTCCAAGTAATCTGTAAGTTCTTATAAAAAGCATCATTGATAAATTACAAAAAAAAACCAAAGTTGTTCTAATTTTTAGTAATAATTCTGTATCGCCGATAAATTAATTATTGGGTTGCTTAAGATTTTACTCTAGTGCCGGACACCTCAGTGCTATTGCTGATAATGCTGGAGTAACAATATTCTCAGCTTAAAGAATAATAAAGAGGTTATCGGAAGCTATTGCAAGACTGCACTGCACAATAATTTTATTAAAATGCCAACTGAAAGGGAATTAATTAGATTATTGGTTTTTTTATTCTCCACTGTACTTTTATAATTTGCTTTTATGTTGACTAGTAATACTTTCTCTTCATTGCTAAAATTTGCCGATCGGGTTTTTTTTTTAGGAACATAGATAAATAGTTATATATAGGAATGTTTAGGAATTATTTCCATTCTTTAATCCGGACACAATGCTATCTCCTATCAACTCGAACACAGATACAGTACAGAACCAACAAATTTTTTTCAGTATTTTATTATCTATGCAGCAGACTTAGAATTAGAAACAATTAGAAATGTCGTCAGTCGCCACACTTTTAAGGTTAAGAAATAAGCATGAAGCTAACGACAAGTGCAAAAACCCGAAAAATTATGAATATTGGCTTTTTAGGTAGACTTTACAAAGGAAACTTAATAATTGAGCGGTGAAAACAGTACTATTTTAAACGAGGCTTAAAATTTTAAACGCCCTTAGTTAACTACACTTAACAGACAATGCGGTGGAAATGGCCATTATATAGTTTCCGCGATAGCTCCAGATTTTCCCGCTTTTGGAAAAGTATGAAACTGATCTCGGGGTTTTTCTTTGTCCAAGAGGAACAATGACGCTGACAACAATAATGATTCATATCTAATCAAAGCAATTAACTAATATAACAACGGATATTTCAAAATTCACAATAGACATACATACGCAAAACTGAACCAATACCCCATGCGTTAGTTGTGCGTGCCGCCAGTGGGTAGCGTATTGCTTAGCAAGAATCGCGTATAATGTAATACAAGCTTAGTCTTTAACATAGGTACTTCAGATGATTATGAAAAACAACATTTACTTATTCTGTTTCACTGTAACATGATAAAAGTACTTGGATTGTAACGTAACATGTTACTCTAATTACACAAATGTTGCGTCTGGCCCAATTTTTCAATGGAAAATTAATAAAATGGATAGACCTTTGGCAGGATATTTCCAATAAATCTCTATCTCTGAAAAGTTACTGGGCATTATGGGACTCCCTAGTTGTAGAAAATTGCCTACTAAAAAGAGTATGGGAGAGTCCGGACGGCAAAGAAAGGAACTATCAGACTGTATTACCCAGGACAAGAGTTCCAGAAGTTCTCCAAGCTGTTCATAGTGGCGTTGGTGGTGGACATTTTGGAATCAATAAGACTTTGAACAAATGCAGAGAGCGATTCTACTGGCTGCTTGGGAGTCGTTCCGATGTGGAAGAATTGTGCCGGCGTTGTGAAACCTGCGTCTCTAGTAAGGGACCAATGACTCGAAGTCGCGGACAGATGAAGCAGTACAATGTCGGTGCTTCATTTGAAAGAATAGCTATTGACATAGCTGACCCATTTCCTCGAAGTGACTCTGGCAATCGTTATATCTTGGTAGCTATGGACTACTTCAGCCAGTGGCTAGAAATATATCCTATACCTAATTAGGAAGCAGTCACCGTAGCATAGAGGTCCTATTTGAAAACTGGATATGCCGTTATGGAGTTCCGAGGGAAATCCATTCTGACCAAGGACGGAACTTCGAATCTGCGGTATTTCATAATGTTTGCCAACTTCTAGGTATCCCGAAAACTAGAACAACACCTCTTCATCCACAATCAGATGGAATGGTCGAGAGATTCAATCGAACCATGGAAAATTTCCTGAAAACTGCCGTGAATGAAAAGCAGACCAACTGGGACACCTGCCTTCCTCCATTTCTCTTAGCATATAGAGCGGCAGTTCACGAAACCACTGGTAAAACACCAGCCAGTGTGATTTTTGGCAACGAATTACGTCTACCGATAGACCTCATTGCAAATAGACCAGAATATCAGGAAAATATCAGTGACCTCCGTCACCGCCACCTGAAAGATCGAATAAAGTTGGTACATGAGGAGGTTACGAGAAAAGCTGAGAATAGAAAGTGACAGAATGAAGACCCGTTACGACTTACGTGCCAACAGTAGTGGGTGTCATGAAAATGATAAAGTTTGGCTGCACAATCCAAAGAGGGAAAATCACTTAAATTACAGAGATCTTGGGAAGGCCCTTATTCGATTGTCACCAGGTTAAACGATGTTGTGTATAGGATCCAAAGAAATCCTCAATCCAAAATGACGATTGTTCACATAGATCGACTGACGCCTTATCAAGAACACCATGCGGACAATGGAGTAACCTGATCGAGACGATCAGTTCTGAGAGGGGAGAGGGGAGCAGTGTTACGGAAGCTCACCTACCGTGCTAGTGAATCTGCCTGTTTTGTTAATTCATTTATTATTGTTTATAAATTAACATTTGTAAAATCTTTAGGTTGACTTTTCTAATCTAGAATTTTCGTTTAAGTCATAGAATCGTTCCATTATGTTCCGGAATCCAAAAAGAGGCTCCCGAATATTCCAGAAGCTTGAAAAATATATTTATATATTTTTCAGCTTCAAGCTCGTGATTTCAAGAGGACGGGGAGTTTTTAGTCGAAAGCGTGAGCGCGTTAAACCGAAACGTCAAACTAAGGAATTTGTGTTGACAGTTGTGAAAAAGAGTTGAAGTTTGTATCTAGTGACAATAAAGATTTGTGTTGTTTTGTCGAACAACCTGGTTTAATTTGTTTGGAGGTTAGACAAACGTTACAATATATATATATATAGCCATTTTATAGTACTACCTACATTGTTGTTTTTGATGTTACAGTATTTACAGTTATTTTAAATCATTCAATGAGTTATTAAGTACGAAAATATTGTCCTATTTAAATTTTAAAAGTCAAGTTTACTTTTTAAACTAAACATCTATAAAAAACCTATGTAATCCAAAAGTACCTACCAAAGTGGTAGTGGTAGGAAGGAGGTAGGCTTAAAAAATGCACGTTTATCGACAGTTGCAAGTTGATTTTTGATCTTTTTATGCAATATCAAAGTCCATATTCAACAATATCTATAGAATATGCATTGTAAAAGAAATTATGATAAAACAGATTATCATAAGGATATTTATTTAACATTTAATGCAATATTAACATTTCACCTCATATTTATATTAAGAAACAAAATAATTTATTACGTCATCCAACAACTAATATTTCATCGCTAGTAAAAGTGTGAGGAGGAATAACGAGGTTAATTGGAGCGGGACCTTTTCTTACCCTTCCTGCTCCATCAAAATGTGAACCATGGCAAGGGCAATAATATCCTCCAGGCCCGAAGTCGCCTGCGTTTGCAATAGGCACACAACCTAAATGTGTACAAACTCCAATCACAATCAGCCATGACGGATTTTGACAACGTGACGCGTCATCTTCAGGATCTCTTAGAGTTGCTACTGGTACAGCACGTGCTACTGCTATTTCCTCTTCTGTTCTATGACGAATGAATAAAGGCTTACCTCGCCATTTAAAAGTAGCTGATTTTCCTGCTGGTATGTCAGATAATTTTATTTCTATCTTCGCTAATGCTAAGACGTCTGCAGACGCACTCATAAATTGGACATACCTAAAATAGATCCAAGTAAATAAAGATTAAGATCAGAGCCGGTAAATTTCAAGATTAGAGTCTTAGACGACTGTATTCAAAATAAGAACTGCATGCCATCTATGCCACATTTAGAAAATTAATATACAAGTAGAGATGGCTTCCCAGAACTGGAACTGATCTTTTGGAACAGGTATCGTCAATGGAACTATGGAACTGATCTACTGATTGGAATCGAAACAGGTCCACGTTCCGTTCCACACACATCTAGATACACGATACGCGTTCGAGTCCGAGATGAATCGTTAGAGCGAAACGGATTCGCACGAGTAATAAAATAAAAATAAAACAGCTTGAAGCTTTAGTCCCAATCCTAAGTTTAATTTCCGGTTTCGTACTGTTACTGTTGGATCTGTTTAGATATCTACCTTTAACATACAACGAAAAAACTGTAAAGCACTTAAAAAGTATAAATATAAAGTTAGGGTGCTATAGTTCAGTCCAGTCCAGTACCGAAATGAGGCGGAGTGTTACACGCGACGCGATTACGTACTCAGACTGTCTCGGCTCGGACCTCTTTATAATCTGTGGCTCGGACTAGATTGGAACTGATCTTGGAACAGGTTTGTTTGGAACTGGACTGATTGAAACTGATCCATAAAAATTTAATCAGCCATCCCTATAGATCCCCAAGATTTGCTGAGAAGAGTAGAAAAGATAATTAGAGAAGCTATCAGGGGCGGCTGGTGCACAGGTGCTGCAGAACTGCCAAAAATTTCTAACAATTATTTAATTATTTATGCGTTTAATAATTTTTATGACAATTTAGAGTATATATAATTTTACTATCACTGTATTTCAATTATTGCGTTTATTATAATTTATTATTAAGCAGGAAATTTTGAATCCCTTAATTTTTAGCTTATAGTTGTAGTAATCGTTATACTGAGCAATCATAGTGGAGTGCCAAAAAAACGCCTGCTCAATATAACGATTACGATAATGATAATGTAAAAAACTGCCTCCTCGTGAGGCAGTTCGATACCCGCACTCTTTCCTTCGCCCCCTTTAGGAGCCTTTATATCGGAAATTTTACACTGTTTAGTGAGCTGCAACGGTCACAGTACTTGCGCATTTAATTGCGTATAATACGAGGGTGGTTTTCCTGCGTGTACGTAGAATTGTTTAGTGTAAACTTATTACTTATATTGACAATGGATTTAGTTAACAATTTGATTTATGAAAGAGAAAAAATAACGACAACTTACGACAAAAAAGTTGAATTAAAAAATAAAGATTTGTGGGAGAAAAAACATACCAACGCTAGGTGAACATGCAGAGACATTTATTTAAGTAAAAATTGGGTTTGTATGGGTGTAAAATGCATTGTTTTGCTTTCATACTTTATGGCGGTGATAAAGCATGAGCAGAGGTAAAAATGTCAGATTAAGTATGCAGTTGTGTCATGGTATGCCTGACTAAAAAATAAAAAACTTTAAAATTCATTTTCATAACACAATAAACTTATTAGTTTTATTGGGAATTACAAATATTATAGCCCAGTTAAATTCAGCTTATTGGATAAATTATTTACAAAGGCATAATGACAATGCGACAAAAAATAGATATGCTTTATCCGAGATTATAAATTGCATAAAATTTGCAGAACTTTTTAATTGACGTTGAGATGATATTGCGAATCTTATACAATGGATCGTATAATCGAATGAATTTTTAGAAACTTAGTAAAGTCGATACTTTCAGATTTGCACCTACATTATTACATTTATATACAACGTCCTATGAGCTATTTCAGCTGCACTGCCGCTGTGCTACTGAACTGGTGCATAATATGTATTACTGCTGGCTACCAGTAACTCGATCCGTAATGTTACTAAAAGAAATTATAGATAACATTAACATCTCTGCAGAAAGTTAGCCAGTTAGTGCCGCCAAAAGATGTCCAAGAAGTGAGATGTTCGTTTTTTGGACACTGCTTGCTGATGACTCTCATATGGGGATGTTCAAATATTTACGAACAATTTAGCTATTTTAGGAAAAATAAGAAGAGATTTTCTTTATTCTTCAGGGGACACTGGCTGGATGAGTAGGTACTGTTAAAGTAACTTGCTTCTATAGGCTATGGGTGAAAACTAATAGTTTAGCATTGACCAGAACTAGCAAAATCAGTTGATTCAAGAATGTTCATAATATACCAAATTCATTGAGAGGGTTAAATCGTTGATTCTAGAAATGAATAATACAGACAAGTCTAACGAAAAATGGCGTATACGATGAAAGTGCCGAGATTTTTCTTTTTCTAGCGGACGTATCTGGAAGGTGTCTATCTAGATTAGATTAGATTAGATTTATGTAGGAGTCGGCCCCCTGACCTGGTCCACCGCGACCTAGAAGATCTATTGTGGCACTCCCAACCTATTTAGAGCACTCTGTCCAGCTTTGTCCTTTGCATTAGACTCCACAGCCTTGATAGAGGCTCTTCCGTGTAGCTATTGGCTCTTGGTCTTCCTTCCCCAAGTATTTGAAATCTCAGTCTTGTCAGGCCCTCGCACTGGCACAGTACATGTACTGAGGTTTCCTCTTCTTCTTGACAGAATCTGCAAGTTGCATCTTCTGACAGTCCCATAAGATTCATGTGCCTATTTAGCCTACAGTGTCCTGTTAGGAGACCTACTATTATTCTGATGGCCTTTTTATTCTGGCCTAACAGATCTGCTGTGAATTTAGGCATCCGTCCTTTAATGAATAGCTTTGCCTGTCTCAGTTGTGGCAGATTCCTCCACCATTCTAGAGATTTGTTTCTCATCCATTCCTCCATGGATGTTTTAATGCATGGCTTCGATATGCCGCAGAAGGGTTCTGGTTCTATGAGGTCTTTTGATGCGCCTTCTCGGGCTAGTGCGTCTGCCTCCTCATTACCTTTGTGCCCCTCGTGCCCAGGTACCCAAGCTAGGGTCACTCTATTCTCGTTCCCTAGCTCTTTCAGGGTATTCAGACAGTTCCACACGAGTTTTGATGAAACCTGTGGGGACCCTATTGCCTGTATCGCCGCTTGACTATCGGAGAAAATGGCAATCGAACGGTTATCCGTGCCTCGCCTTATCGCCTCCTTAGCGCAGCATTGTATGGCTATTACTTCAGCCTGAAAAACAGTTGCCCATTTGCCTAGACTTATTGAGATTTTGGTTATTAGCCTCGTCCCATAAATCCCGGCTCCAACTCCCTGTTTTGTCTTGGAACCGTCTGTATACCAGACTATTTGAGCTGTTATTGGGGGACCATTGTTCCAGTCTTCCCTGTCTGGTATTTTGATTACAAAGTTTCTTTGGAAGCTATACATTGGGACCATTATGTCCGTGGGCATTCCTAAAACAGGAATGCCCACTGGCCTCGCATAAGTCTGTGCATCACCGACCGGGCCTCGCCTTGGGTGTATATATGTAGTGGTGGCAGATCCAATAGTACCTCCAATGCAGCCGTAGGAGCGGTCCTCAGCGCCCCAGTGACACACAGGCAGGCAAGCCTTTGTACGCCACTAAGGAGCCTCGACGCGCTAGCCTGAGTGGTCTTTGTCCACCATACCACTGACCCGTAGGTTAACATCGGTCTTACTACCTTAGTGTAAAGCCATAGAGTCATTTTGGGTTTCAAGCCCCAATTTTTTCCACACATCCTTCTACACCTACCAAGGGCGATCATTGATTTTTGAGTGGCTTTCTGTATATGAGCATTCCATGTCATTTTCTGGTCAAAGAATGACTCCTAGATATTTTGCTTCATTGGCAAATGGAATGTCCTCCCAATTTAGAACTAGTGGTCTAGTTCTTCCTAGGGTTCTCTTACGGGTAATCGTTACCGCCGTGGTTTTTTGGGGATTTATTGCAAGGCTCTCCCTTCTGCACCACCTGTCGACAATGTTGAGGGCTTTTTGTGAGCGCTCCAATATTGTATTCATATGCTTTCCTCTGACCACTATTACTATGTGGTCAGCGTATCCCAAGCAGTATGCACCTTCCTGGAATAGTTCTCTGAGTAGTTCGTCCACAAGAGCCGACCACAGAAGTGGGGATAATACCCCTCCTTGCGGACAGCCCCTGACCGCTTGCGCCTTAATGGTGGACCCTCCGAGAGTGGATATTAGTGTCCTCTTCTCCAAGCTGGCCCTTATCCACTGGCAAAGAAGCGTTGGAACTCCTCTGTTTGCCAAAGCGTTTATCAGCGAACCCGTTGCGGGTTTATTAAATGCTCCTTCTATATCTAGGAACGTTGCTACTGCAATCTCTTTATCAGGTTTGTTCCTGCAGGAGTCCAAAACTGTCAGTAACTGTCAGAAGCATGCGCATTACAAATCTAAGCGTTCCAGCAAGAGTCGAACGACAGTCCAGGATTTCTTGTCCTCTGTTCCAGCTTGAGTCAGGGCAGTTTGCTGATAGTTTGAAAAGTTCACTGATTCTTCGAAAACTCATAGTCCGGTGCATGCGCAATGCGTATTAACCAAAACCATTTACCAACTTTAACTTCAATTATTGTACGCTGTCTATTATTAATATTATAACTCAACAAATAATAATTATTTGTCAGAAACGGATGATATTCCATGGATATTCCTCCATAATTTACAGGTTAAAAAATTATTTGGTTATTGTTTATTGTACTCTTCTTCTTCTGCTATTAAGTTCTCTAAAAATCCGGTGTTCCAGCAAAAATCAGAAACTAATCTAAGATCAGACATGCGCATTAAATCACAATCCCTGACTGTCAGGGATTTATCAGAGATTCTATGCAGGAACAAACCTATCATCTAATGATTTTGACAGTAATCTGTTCAGATCATCCAGCGCGAGATCCGTTGATCTGCCGGGCTGGTATGCATATTGACGAGCGCTGAGGGGGTTATCTCTTAATATTTCGTCTCTAATGTGCCTATCCAATAGTCTTTCCAACGTTTTAAGCAGATATGAGGATAGACTTAACGGCCTGTAGGACTTGGGCGTTAGGTCTGAAGTTCTGCCTACTTTTGGTAGGCAGAAGGTGTCTATCTATCTCACATCCGTTTTAGATCACACTCTTCGCCATAAGGCTGCGTATCTTTTATAATCCTTGAACCAACAATGAAGTCTTAATTAAAATTTAAATTGGTTCAAATTGAAATGGTAGAGATATATGATTATAAAATTGATTTAATTCATGCAGATACTGAAATCTGGAGTGTGAATGGTCACCTGAATAAACCCAGTCTACAGAAAAATTCTGAATTGCGGTGTGTGCTTGGAGAAGATCGAATGATATAGCATATAGCGGAATAGTTTTATATACTTGTCTCGCCGGGGGAAAGAATCATATGTGTTCAATACTTGATGCAAAGGACAATTTCTAGTAAGCCATAAATAGACCACGCAGCCACAGTAGAGCGTTAGGTTCTTATATAGTCTATTGAAGATAGTACCTGCTATAACTTAACCCATACACTATATTTATATACTTATTATGAGCTTATTTTCATTAATACTAAAATGCTCCTTTAATTTATTTGTAAAATTTTTCTCTTAATTTTTCAAAAAAGTTATGAGAAGTACTTAAGTAATTTTAATACGCGTATAACAACATATAATCTAAAAACAGCTAAAAAACAGGTTATTAAAACAAGAATAAACTGTTTTCATTCTGAAAAAGGAGAAGAATATTATTAAGCTGACAATAACTGAAAATATACACTTCACTAATAATAATAATAATAATAATAATAATAATAATAATAATAATAATAATAATAATAATAGTGAATTAAGGTAGAATAAGTTACAATAATTTATCTGTAGAGTTAAACATTTATCGTTGTAATCAGCTAGAAATTAAGTTGTTAAACAAAACATCAAAATTTTGTGGAGAAATATTTAGTATTCATGTCTAGAAACAGTAATTTCTTTTAAAAATATCAGTTTTTAATTTCTTATTGTTACCTTATAATTTCCCACTTGACTCCATATAAACCTACAGTGATAGCAGTTCCAGATAGCATATATGTAAATGTTTTTCTGGACTCTTCGGAAGAAGCAGTATTAACATTTGGACACTTAACGCTGTTTCTTCTGTATTTGGTGAAGTCAGGAACTTTTATATCTGTATGAGCGAAGCAAAGCTGGTTGGAATAAAGATTCGAATGTTTAGACGGGGAGGTATTTAATCTATTTTCTAAATAAATGCAATAAAGAATCTTCCTCTCATGTGTTAGAAATCTTTTAAAGAACAAGGCAACACTTTTGATTGACATCTTTGATTTATTTTTACTTTATAAATGTCACAATCAACTTATGTGTCAATAACAAATAAATGTCAACTTAATCATATTTATACAGGGTCCGGCAGGGAGGTATGGTGTGGGATCGTAGATTAACTCCACGTTATTCCTTGTTCCCGGTTCGAATTAAGTACACGAGTACTGGTTATATATATCAAACTTTATTTTACACCATCAAAAACTACTACAACTTAACTTTCTTAATTGACAGAATAGCTTCTGACACATGCATTAAAAAAACCCATTAGACAGAACGCGCCTACTCAAATTCACATATAACCACCTGACATTCTCCCACCTGAGTCACGTTCTATGTGACTCACAAAGGGAAGATGCAAGAATGTTACAAAACTAACAAAATGTAATTACTTAAATCTAACAGGTAACTTAACTAAACGTCCGCTTCGAGTACGCTCTAACCGCTGCTCCGTCTTCGCGGATTTCTTTGTTTCATTCGCGACTGCACTCGCACCATTTTTAACGGATACTCTGCTCTTAATCACACCCGCACTCTCACCATTTGCGTTGTCGATCATTTCTCTAAGAGGACTAGCAGAAGAAAATGAAGAAGGTGACGAAACATTTGCTGTGGACGGGGTTGAATCCGATGTACCTTCTAAAGGATATAGCCTCTGAACAGGTCGAAGTACTTGCCCTCGAATTGTTTGCAATCTTACCAATCGAGTTTGGTCATCTTTCCCGGGCAACAATTCTATAATTCGTCCCAACTGCCAATTTAGCCGTTTTTCATTGTCATTTCCTATAAGTACTACATCGCCCAGTGCAATTTTGTCTTCTCCATGCTGGCGCCTTTTGCTATGTGGCTTAAGCTGGGCCAGGTATTCTATCCGAAACCTTTTCCGTAAATCTTCCAATAACTTTTTCCTATGTTTAGCCTTGCGACAAAGTGAGGCACCTTCTATGAAATCGGCCTCCGGCAGTTCCCCGCTGTCGTGATCTCGCAGAAACATGACAGGAGTCAATGGTATTAGCTCTTGCGGGTTCTCCGAAACATATGTCAAGGGTCGCGCATTAACAACGCTTTCACACTCACACAAGACCGTCGTTAAATCTTCATAAGTTAAACTTGCGCGTCCTAACACTTTTCGTAGAAGTCTTTTCATCACGCCAATTAAACGCTCCCAAAACCCTCCCCACCATGGTGCGGTAGGAGGATTAAAACGCCACTGGATTTTCCGCGCGGAACTAAAGTCTGCAATAATTGTCCAGTCCAAGTCCTTACAGGCGCGGTCGAATCCGACGAAATTTGTCCCATTATCACTATACATCGTACTAGGACGTCCGCGCCTAGCTACAAATCGTCGAAGCGCCTGAATAAAGGACGACGTCGATAAGGAGGTTACTAGCTCTAGATGAATGGCCCGATAAACTGCGCACGTGAATAAACAAACCCAAGCTTTAAGTCCACCTTTCAGCAACAAGGGACCAGCGAAGTCGACACCGGTGATTTCAAACGCAATTGCTTCGCGCACACGGTCCAATGGCAAAGTAGGAGGTTCAACCTTCAACGCCTTGCTGGAATGTCTTTTGCAAACACCGCACTGGGATAACACGGATCTTAACGTGCGTCGGCCCCCCAAGATCCAATACCTCTCTCTCAGAAGATTGAGCAGTCCCTGAGTGCCCACATGACATGATTCTCTGTGCACCTTCATGATTAATATTCTCACTAAGGAGTGTTCGCCAGGCAACACTATCGGAAAACGAAATTCTTCAGTGTCAGGACGTTGTGACACTTGTGTTCGTAACCGAATCAATCCAAAATCATCGTAGAATGATTTCAATGAAGCTAGACGAGAATCCCCTTTCAAGAATGACTCGTTTTGTACAGTCTTTAACACAAAAACTTCTGCAGTATTCAATTCTTCGACGCTTAACGTACCTCGTAACTTGCGGGAAGGGGTTCGGGCGTTAAAACAGAATCGTTTGATCCAGGCCATCATTCTTAGCGTTTTAATATACTGCCCGAAATAATTGAAATGCCAGAAGTTGGAATCTGCACTGAATAAAGTCACTGCCGTTTTCTTCCTCTCCAGATTAACTTGATCCTCTTCCACTTCATAGTCTCCATTAGGCCAATTGAGAGGGTCCTTATATAACCAAATGGGTCCCTCCCACCATTTCTTTGTGATCAAACAAGCAGCACGGCAACCTCTAGAAGGTAGGTCCGCGGGGTTCATTGTACCAGGTACGTGCTTCCACCTTTCGGCGTCCGTTAAAGAACGAATTTCCTTTACCCTATTTCTGACAAACGGTGACCATTCTTCAGCTCGTTTTATCCACGATAGAACCGTTGAAGAGTCGCTCCAAAAATATGTGGGTACTCCCTTAAAATGCTCTCTGACAGATTCATGTAACCGAGCAGCTATGGTGGCTCCTAACAATTCCAAACGAGGTATCGTCAATTCTTTCAAGGGAGCTACTCTAGCCTTGGCAGCAACCAGATGCACAAAAGTGCCTTCTTGCCTGTCGATTCGCAGAAAAATCACGGCCGAGTACGCTCTCTGACTAGCATCGCTGAAGGTGTGTAAGCTCCAGTCAGACGCTTCTTCTTTGCCGGCACCTATCCATCGAGCTATCTTTATCTTCATCAGTTCAAGACAGTCTTCGGCCCACATTTTGAAACTCTTGACTACTTCCTCGTCTAAAGGTGTATCCCAGCCTTGTCTACTCTTCCAAAGTTGTTGTAAAAGTAGTTTGGGTACGAGGGTGACGGGGCAGCTAAACCCAATAGGATCAAAGATACGCTGCGTTACAGAAAGAATCAGTCTCTTTGTAACCTGTTTATCATTGATATTTTGTAAGCCGCTTAGACCCTCTTCATTTATCGCCAGCGTATCTTCGTTTACATTCCATATAAGACCCAGAACGGGAACAGTTTTGTCGACAGCCACATCCGCACCAGAGAACTCCCACCCTCGTAGGTCCATCTTAGCTTCATTCATCAAGCAACGGGATTCTTTCATAAATCTGTAAAGAGTTTCTCCGTCAGGCACACTTGTTACGCTATTATCCACATAGAAACTGCTAGCAAGCTGATCAATGGTTTCCAAAGTGTAGCTCTTCTGCTCTGTCCAATTCTTTTTACATCTAGCCAAATGCAGATCTATAGTAGCACCCAATAGAAATGGGCTGCTACATACTCCGAAGACAACCCTTTTATGTCGGAAAACCTTGAGTTGTCCCTTCTCCGTCACCCATAAAAATCTGAGATAATCTCTATCTTCTTCCTTGATCGCAATTTGCAGGAACGCCTTCTTGATATCTGCGACCACTCCTAACCTCTGTAGCCTAAACTGAAGAAGCACTGTTGGGATACGGGTGATAAGATTTGGCCCTACTTCTAGGCACTGATTCAGTGAAGGTTTGTCCTTTTCATGGGCGGAGGCATCGAATACTGGCCTTATCTTGGTAGTCAGACTGCTTTCTTTTACAACCGGCCTATGTGGCAAATAGTGTACCAGATCACTTACGTACGGCTCGGTTACTTCCTCAATAATGCCTTCATTTTGCCACTCATTGAAGACGGAGTCATACCTTTCAAACATTTGGGACGACCGGAGCTTGTTTATTGTATGATCAAGTCTTCTTTTTGCCAGAGCTAAATTGTTGTCGAGAGGGGGGTGATCCTCCAGCCAAGGCAATTTCACTATGTACCGACCTTGTTCATCCTCCTGCGTTGTCGCAATAAAACGTTCCTGAATCTCTTTGGCACGATCTTCTTTTTCTTTCTTTTCTGTTGGATCAGTGATACCAAGGATATCATATTCCCAGAGATTATTTATATTATCTTGTTGGACAAAAAGTGAAAATACCGTCATAGCGACACTTGCTCTAGGACCAACCGAAGGAACTTTTCCCATTAATGTCCAGCCCAATAAAGTTTCAATCGCGGTTAGCCCACATTTTAATTCTTGTTTGCGCCCAGTATACAATTTTCCTAAGATGTCCGCACCAAGCAGCATTTCTATGGGTTCATCATTTCCAACGTCAGTGAGTACGATGTCCATGTTATTGAGTTCATCCAACCATGGCCCCTCCCTGATATAGGGGACAGGATAACAAATCATCGGTTGACCTAGGACTTCTAATGAACATGTGTATCCCTCGCCATTGACTTTGACTTCATAGCAACTGTGCTTCTGTTCATTCGTAGTTTTACCACCGAAGAGAGTATGCACTATTCTCTCTTCGCCTGTAGGTACAAAACCCATCTTCTGTGCGGTACTCTGTAAGATATACGAGCGTTGGGAGCCTGTATCCATCAAGGCTCGGATCAGTCTTTTCCCTCTATTACCCAACAGAGTTATCCTTACTGTTTGCAAGAAAACTTGCCCACTCGAATAATTTGTTAAGACTTGGTTGATACGGTCCACCGGCTCCACTTTTGTGGGTCCGCCCTCTGTATGAACAGGAAGTTCCCCGCACATCAGCGCAACATGGGGTTTTCCACACAAAATACATCTTAATTTAATGCGACACTTCTGCGCAGAATGTCCAACCTTCAAACAGCGGTAACATGCCCTTCCTTTCTTTAAAAACTCTCTCTTTTGTTCTAGCGTCATTTTCTGAGCTTTGAAACAGCTCTCATTATCATGTGAGCCGCCACAAAATATACATTTAACGTCGCAATTTAAAAGACCAGAGGCCGTGGCTATCGCTACCCCTGATTTTTCTGATTTCAATTTCGACATTTTTGCGTAACCTTCTGCGTCATTCTTGTGCTTTATTATGTGGAAACCTTCAACCGCTAACGTAAGTCTCTGTTCATTTTCCACCTCATTGCGCAGGAATTTCATGAGTCCTTTTAAACGCGCATCTAAGCTATCAATATGCCCTTCGTCTCCCGCATCCTTGGTTAATACCTCGCTTACATTGGTCGAAAATCTTTCAGAGGATCTATGGTAAACGCTAATCAGATTTTCTGGGAGGCACGATTCGATTAAAGGATATAGCATAGCCGCGTATTTATCTGACGTTATCCCTAACGTTTCCAACGAACGAAGTTGGCTTTCAATTTCATCATACAATACGGCAACAGGGCAATGTTTCGTCTCAGCTTTATTCAAAACAAGCCTTAATAATTCTCGCACGTACACCTCTATTTGCAAGTCTTCTCGCCCGAATCTCGACCTCAAACTGTCTACAATCTTCTCATAATTTTTTGGTACCGGTGGAAAACCATCTACTATTTTTCTCGCACGACTACCAGGAACTGTCGCTTGGCTTAAATAGGCAATTTTATCATTCGAATCGATTTCGTTATCCTCATGTATTTTCTTAAACTGTGCCCAGAAAGGCAGCCAGTCTTTGAGGTTATCGTTAAATTTCTTCAGTTCTATGGTGGGTAATTTAAACTTACGTTTACCTGTGACAGATGTAGCATTGGAAGCAGTGGAATCTATCTCTGAAGTTGCCTTTGGTTCGTAGTCCTTGTTGCACCTTTCTTGTAGCTCCAAGAAACGACGTCCGTATTCATCACACACTTCAATTTCGGCACATAAATCTTCCTCACTACCTTCCAATTCATTCAACATCCTGTCGTAAATCTTACCATCCACGGTTTGTAATTCTTCAAATTTAGTTTGCAGCATTTGTAAACAAACATGTACCTGAGTTACATCTTGCTTGTCCGCTGATAATAGCGTGTCGAGTTCATTAGCCTTCTTCGTAAATAGTCCGCGAAGAACTCTACGATGTTTCATCTCTTGCTCCATATTACAAACTTGGTACTCAAACCTGGAGTAACAACTGCCAAAAGTTTGTCTATGGACTATACAAAACCACCGGCTTCACGGGTAGTCGTAGTCTCACTTTATATATCCAAGTACGCGAGTCCTGTCACGGTCGCCAATTTATGTGGGATCGTAGATTAACTCCACGTTATTCCTTGTTCCCGGTTCGAATTAAGTACACGAGTACTGGTTATATATATCAAACTTTATTTTACACCATCAAAAACTACTACAACTTAACTTTCTTAATTGACAGAATAGCTTCTGACCACGGATTTCTTAAAATAAACTGGATCGCTGATTCCTAACTATAGGCGTTTTTTAATCGGCATACAACAGCTTAAAATTTTATCATGTTTTGTTAGCAGTGGTAAGGATGTTATTTGATGTTAGCTGTAATCCCAATAAAAAGTGATTGAGGTTATGTTTTTTTTTTATTTTGTCCAGATACTTCTATTGTCACACTGAAAAATTAATTATATGTATGTGTAAAATGCGCAAGTTAATAAAAACTGTTCTTGTTATCTAACCTACCTGCATTTAAGTGATTGATTATATCCTGACTCCACGGATTTCTTAAAATAAATTTTAAGAAATCCGTGCCTGACTCTCATTAACAGTTATTTTCTTGTAATTAATCTATGGTTATTTCTTTGGCATTTATTATAAATTTTAGGTTATAGAGAAAGATAGGATAGGAATACTTACCATAACACCTTACCATTCTACAGAACAGTGTTAGCTGTTTTAAGTTTTTTTTGCTTAAATCATCTAACAACAGAATGTAACAATTCCCAATCGAATAGCTTAAAATAGCTAACATCTAAAATTTTAAGCTGTTGTAAGTTGATTAAAAAACGCCTTATCATTTTGTCAGTTGTAAGGTGGTCGCCACACTGTGCTAACATTCCATTGGCTAGTTTTCAGCTAATGATGTTGAGGTATTTACAGAGGGAAATTTTGAAAATAGTTTGGTGAGATATGGGCATATGACTAACTAAATATTACTTATATGGATGGATATGGGTATAAAATATGTACACTGTTGTAATAAAAATACTTTAGCAGCGGGTCTAAAAAGTTAACTCAATATAGGGTTATATCAAAGATTAAATTGTATTATGTGTGCATTAGATATGACGAGTAATTGACAGAACTGGACTCAAGAGTTATATTTGTGCAGCAAAGGTACACATAATTTTTTTCTATTTATAGTGCATTTCAAATAATTGGAATCATCTCTTTTTAATTTGACTTGAAATGATTTTCGACAAAGTCGAAATTTATGTGCTTGTAAAGACACTCCCTACATGTACAAATCTTCCAATGGTATGTCTGGTAGGTACCAATGTATATTAAATTCATTGACGACACTCTTTATTTCTCCTGTTACAACTTCATTTTTTAAATAAATTTTACATTAACCGGAATTATAACTGGTTCATAATAGTTACTTGTCTAAACATAATTTAGTAACTAACCCAAAAAACTTTAAAGTAACATGGTTTGTCAACCAAGTATTTGAACCTTGTCTGATTGCAGTATAAAAATTAGTTAGGATCAGTTTTGTATATTGTTTTAATGTCGATACCTTTTTGCCAAAATATCGTAAGTGACTCACTAAATTTTACCTTAGGCTACTTAACGACAATTCTGCCACTCTGCCTATTACAGTTCTGTTACTTACGATAAAATGTATGCAGTTATTTAACCGTGAAACATTTAAATACGCTTACATATTTATGGATCTATCTATCTCTGCCAAGATGTGTATTTGCATATTATACTTACGATAGATCCATAGTCATTTTCATGGAAAATGTCACTTACGATAGTTTGGCAAAAAGGTATCGATATAAGGTAGGTATTTATCGAAGAATTAGACATATGTTTGTAGTTATTTTAATTGTGGCAGGAGCTGCATATATAAAAAGCCACGATGAAAGTAGCTGCACGTCTTATCAGTAAAAACGGCACTAAAAAAATATTTTTTAACTGAATGACATCATACAATTAGTAATGTCAAGTAGTTATTAGTCAAATTTATACTTTACACTGTTAAGATATATTAAATATTGTGAATGAATTGGGATAGGTTAATCAGTTATTTTGTTATAAGATTACATGAAGTTTATAATACACAATATGGTAATAACTGCTTTTCTAGAAGATAACATTAACAACTTCAAAACTCAAAATCATTATGATTATGGTAGGAATTTAATAAAAACACATTTAAAATTATACACACAATCACATTATAATAGGAGTTTTATCCACACTTATAAAGCATATAAAGTAACCTATTATCCACTACTGAAATAATAAAAAAATATAAACTTAAATCAACCAAATTTAATTTACTTATTAAAATTAACATTAACATTTATATTAACAGACATTTCGTTCTTCGCTTTTTCATATTTCACTTCGTTTCCGTTAATAGGAAGTTTGTAGTTGCTTCTTGCAACAAATTTTGGATGTCTCCTTCTCCTGAGGAATGACTTGAACGAAAAGAACCTTGGATTTTCCTTGCAATACCAAGTTTGTTAGATACGGAGTCTTCAATATAGCTCTCTGCCACAGCAGGGCTCTTCCACCCACCATGCCGCTTGATGGGTGTAAAGTCGGCACCTTTATTTCCCAATAAAGTTATTGAAGTGCACCCTCATATAGTGGCCAATATAAGCTTCCGCGTTTGCCAAGTTCAGAAACGATGCAACTTTTGATGGAACTTTTGCCAATGTCTTGATTCCAACAGGCTGAGAAGTACATTTTTGATTCTTATAATGTTAAAAGAATCTGTTTTGTGATTATTCTTTGGTCTTAGGGAAATACATTTTCTACACATCTCTATGTCGTTGATAGAAAATCCTTCATTTATAATTTTAAACTTTCGTGAAATGCCGGTCTTGGTATCTAGTATCGAAACAACTAGATACGCGCCAGTGTCCTATACATTAGTGATTTTCAAATTCGTCAATTCGTAGCATCGACAAGCACCAGAGACTCCTATTACTAGCGCAACCTAAAATGATTCAAAGTATTATTAATACATATTGTCTAAAAAGTTAAGAGTTATTACCTTAATCATAAAATATTCTTTATCACAAGATTTAGTCAAAAATTCTTCAATTTGCACTCTTTCCAAAACTGCAGCCTTTTTCACCTTGTATCTTTTCGATTGACTCTTCAGATAACAGATATCTACGTTTTTAGACTTTTATCGCAACCTTCAACATTGAATACTTCGACCAAATGGATGAAATGATGAAATTGCATGTTTTTTCTTCAGATTAAGAAATAAATAACTTGCACCTTGCACACAAAACTTCATTTATAAACCACAAAACAAAAAGAAAATATAAAAGCAGTGATGGTAACTCAACAGTGTTACCATCATTTAGTTCATAAAATACCTAGAAGTTAGCACAGTATGGCGGCCGCCTATCAGTTGTTATTTTTAGCTACCCCCACCAGTATGTATTAGCGATCCAGTTTATTTTAAGAAATCCGTGCTTCTGACACATGCATTAAAAAAACCCATTAGACAGAACGCGCCTACTCAAATTCACATATAACCACCTGACATATGGTGTTTTTGAAACAACTGAGCCGCTTTCCAGCTCTGCTCCTGAAGCGCTCCAGAGCGCTCCAGGAGCGCTCTGCAGAGCTCCTGAAGTGTACTTCAGCGTTCCACGTTCAAAAGTTTGATGTACCTGAACAGTACCAATTTTTCATTCCCCTGCCCCCTCAAGCACTAGCAAATTTTCCGGTGTTTCAAACTCTTTTCAAATATTGTAAGGTTATGTATGAAAATTGTCAGTTGAGTTGTCAAGTTTAAAGATTTAATTAAACTTAATAATTATTGTATTTATTGTATTAAGCACCGTATTTTTCATTAGGTACCTTTATTATGGATAATAAAATATTGATCATAGTGGATTCAGAAACAAATATTACATATGATTTGGCGGTGTCTGAAGCCGATTATTTCAAGCACATGAAGCATGAAGGTATTTTGTTGTTATTAAATGAAGTAGGTTAGATTAGGTTAGGTTCAAAAGTGGGTGGGCCGAAAACCAGACCTTCCACCGCGACCATGTAGTCTATTGTGGCTCACACCTACTTATATTTCACCCAACAGGTCCAACTTCTTAATGATGCTGATCACCTTATTAGGTGAGAATTTATTCAGATCCTCTGGCAGAAGTTGTCCTTTGCCAAATAATGAGTATCTGATCCTTTCCCCAGCGGGGCAGATGCACAATATGCGTTCTGCCATGTCATCATCTTCTAAGCACAGGCAGCACTCAGCATCTTCTGCTAGAAGAAAAGCTTCCTTTTTGTTGGTAAACGGTACAATCACCAGACAGTAAACAGTTTACAGTTTGTTTTTTTGTGAGGGTTTTTTTAACTCTCTATTATTAAAACAGTACTTGCCATTAGTTCTTTATTTATAATTCTGTTCTATTGGTCCCTATTTGGTTGTGGCTTCGACTAATGCCTTGGTTTTAAACAAAGCTATGGTCACGTCACAAAGTTTAATTTGATTGATAAGCAAAATTTGTAAACTGCGACAGGTCAAAATTTCACAGTAATTTGTGGTCAAATAAACGAATTTGAAATTTGAGTGACAAGATACTTAATCAATACATAACCTCAAAATTAAAAAAGTCATTTCAGTTTTGAACCGTTCCTTCTCAGTACTGTCGGTGTTTGAAACACATAAAGCTCCAAACACCCACAGGAGTAGAGCTGGAAAGCGGCTCATGTTACGCGCGGCAGTGTCGAGCGAATGTTTTGAGGATGGCTGATATCTACTCGTTCCGCAATCCGCAATGCCATTTTAGTAGCCATGGAGCCGTGATTTGTGGCACATCCTGTGTTTATTTACAATAGGTACGTTTACTGAAACTGATCGTTCTGTTGTGCTCACACAGCGACGATTTCGAAACCATTTTAACGTTGGTCGGCATGGTCGCGTTCCAAAACGCGATACCATTTTGAAGTGGGTGAATAAATTTCAAACAACAGGATCGTTGAGACCTGGGACGACTGCACGGGGAGGATATCGAACAGTGCGAACCCCCGAAAACGTTGAAAGGGTATATCGTCGCTGTCTGAGCACAACAGACCGACCAGTTTCAATAAACGTATTGTAAATAAACACGCGATGTGCCACGCCACAGACCACGGCTCCATGGCTACTAAAGTGGCATTGCGGAACGAGTAGATATCAGCCATACTGAAAACATTCGCTCGACACTGCCGCGCGTAACAGTTGTTTCTGGCCCTTCTCTCACGGGTCGGCTCGACATGGGTTTGGTATGTTTTCGGTATGCAGAGCCAATGTCGCTTCCATGTATTCAAATTGCCGACCGCACACGGCGCGGTCTCGATTCTGTATGCTTGCGGGATACCGCGTATCGGCAAACGTCTAGTACCGCGCGGCGTGATTGACATTGAAGTGTCCAAAATAATTATGACGACTGAACTAAATTTTGTATTGGAGGTCGAAAAGTATGAGCGCCTTTATAATTACTGCAGATAATGTAGTCTGCAGTTTATGTTTCTTTCAAGATAAGGATGAATCCAATATTTTTTCTTTGTTCGTCTTATAATTTTTAAATCGACGACATCTTTTTGGAGCTGTTGGGTATCTATGATATAAATTTACAGACCCGTGTGAGAACAAATTGCGGCACAGCATCATTTCGATAATTGCCGCGCCGTTACCGTACCGATGTCACGTCGACCCGTGAGAGAGCGCGCTAAAACACAATCTCCCTGCCGGACCCTGTAGTAGTGGTGAGAAACACACCGTATGCCCTCTTTGGGTCTTTGCTACTATCTGTCTGACAATTATTGTCAAATTGCCAGTCGGGGCATATTTCCCGTGGAGTAGTTATCTTCGGCATCTCCTTCAAATTAATCATATTTGTTTCAAATTTTATAGTACCAAATTAACACTGGCTATATAGTTAGTCGATGTATACAAGTCAGTTTTCAGTATCAGTCAGTATCAGCACACATTTATTAAGATTTAAAACCTCTTACAAAGTATATATCTGTTGTAGCAATTACAGTTTTATCGCGCGATTCTGTATCTATCTAACAACAGTCCAGTGATGGGTTTTTAGCCGCTAATTATATATTTAGCCAATGCTAATTATATAATTAGCATTTGGCCGGCTAAAAATATTATAATTAGCCGTTAGCAGAATATACAGTTTTTTAATTTTTCGCACATCAGAATAACTTTTTCGCAAATTACCAATAAAATATCTATTTATTCTTACCATAGACTCCTTGTCTTATAAATCTATGATTCTTACCTACTATGTAGGTAAGCATAATAGGTATTATTAGGTCATCATATTATAAGTCATCGATAAGGAGAAATTAAATCTATAGAGATAGGGATTATTTTGTATTTTATTTTATAATACCGCAATCCTCATCATTTATTTAAGTCTCCGAATTAAGTACATCAGAAATAAAAATAATCGTATAAATTAAAAATAAAACAAACTAGATTAAATTAAAAAATAAATCAAAGTTCCAATATATCTCCCTATGAGGCCATTTTTACCACTGGCATTATAATAATTAGCCTGCTAATTTTGAAAGGATTTTTAGCCGATGGATTTTAGCCATCTGACTAATAGTTTCTAAATAATCTTCAAATCGATTTGACAGTCACCAAACCGTTTGAAACCTAGTAACTTTTTTGTTGGAGCGGTAAAATATTACTGCTATAGTTTGAGAAACGGGTAAATATGGTCTGCGCAGACTCCTGACAGTTTCCTGATAATTTCGCATTGAGTAGGAACAAACCTGGGTATAAACACTAGTTCATCTTTTACAATTTTTACCATTGACAAATTAAGATTCAAACATAAATACCTAAGTTTTGAATTTATATTCTTTTATTTTATTAATACTACTATATAGGTACTTGGGATAAAATTAAAAAGGTATTAACTGATGGTTTTGGTGACCAAAGAGATGTTAAATTAAATTTTTAAAACAAGATTTACTACATTTAAAGTCCAATCGTGGTGACCCTCTCCATAGCTTTTGTGATGTCAAGATTTACTGTAGTTGTATCATGAATTTACGCAGTTACCTACTTATGAGCAAATTAGTCCCGTCAAATAGACTCATTTCTGAAAAGTTATTACTTACTTGCTATATTGCTAATCATTATGAGCAGTTAACTTTAGATCAATAGATTTCTTGCTTTAAATCAGTGATGTGCCGGATAATTATCCATTTATAATTAACCGGATAATTATCGATAATTATCCGTCGGCTAAAAATCCTTTCTAAATTAGCAGGCTAAATATTATATTGCCAATGGTAATAATGACATCATAACGGAGATATATTGGAACTTTTATTTGTTTTTTAATTTAATTTAGTTTGTTTTATTTTTTAATTTGTATGACTATTTTTATTTTTGATGTACTTCTAAATGATGAGGATGGGGTATTATAAAATAAAATACAAAGTAATCGCTGGCTCTAGATTTATTAATTTCTCCTTATCTATGACTTATAATATGTGATGACCTAATAATACCTATTATATGCTTATACCGACCTATAGTAGGTAGGTATATGAATCGATATATTTTTATTTTATTGGTAATTGCGAAAATGTTATTCTGATGTGTGAAAAATTAAAAAACAATGTATATTCTGCTAGCGGCTAATTATAATATTTTTAGCCGGCTAAATGCTAGTTATATAATTAGCATTGGCTAAATATATAATTAGCGGCTAAAAACCCATCACTGCTTTAAATACGTTTACATATGGCTTACCTAATATTTTACAATTGATTAGTGTTCAAAAACCTAACACTTTAGAAGACGCTTTGGCAATTGTAACAGAAGAAGAAAATTTTGCTTATTATAATAGGAGTCAATTTGGCACGGCTAATCCAAATAATTTTAAAAATATATTTACCACTATCGAACAAAGCGCTCTGGAAGAGTACAGCACTATATCTTTTATCCTTCAGTGTTTTCGGAGAAACCACTTATGGGCTAACATAGAACATAGAGCATTCGCGGTTTGGTTTATGGTTCTTGGTTCTTGGATACACGAACAGCACTATATCTTATTATATCACTATATCCTTGTTATACTGGTACCATCATCGATCTTATAGTACTAGATACGGCTTTGGGGCGATTTGTTGGGTTCAAGGGTGGGTCTAGGTCCTCTATTTTTGATACTTTTGATTGGCTCTTTATCCGAGCATACTACGGGATTGGCTCTTTGCAGAGTACCTTACTCCCCGCTCATACCGCAGAGCTCCAAGTCCGTGACTTTACGTTAACAAAACAATTTCAATGCTGTTAAATACCCTATGCCGTATCTAGTACTATAAGATCGATGGGTACCATAAAAGAACCATATACCTTGAAAACCATCAGAGATGAGCAGATAATAGCAGCTCATAATGTGTATGAAAGGAACACAACTATTATTTCGTGATTTCTTACAAATTAATGTTCTCTGATTCCTGGTTCATTCCTTATTTATATTCTGTGGTTCATTCTTTGTTCTTTGCATCTTTGTTTCTTTCCTATTATGTTTGTTTTGTGAGTTGAAGGTTAATTTTCTTAAATATCCTCCATTATAAATAATCTAAACAATTGTCAATAATTCAGATTAATATAAAATACGAATGAGAGAAGTCACAGTCCAATATATGAGCAAATTCTGATGTGCACAATAAATTTTATAATTGATCAATTAACCTTTAAAGTAATTGAAGGGTAAACTGCTATGGCATGCTAGTTATTTTTAGTAATTTTTTTAGACAGTACGACAGTAGATTTTGTTGGTTCAGTTCAATAACGGGAAAATAATGGCTAAAGGGGAAGAATACGATAAATTACCCGATAAAGATGCTGCCAAAGAATTTTATGCAAAATATGAACCGAAGGAGATTTTGGGCAGGTAAAGAATATAAATTTTTTTGGGAATTTTCTGTGTTGAATCTACAAAATTTTGCAGGGGTATTTCTTCGACAGTAAGAAGATGTATAGAAAAAGAGACTGGTAAGGAATTTGCTGCAAAGATTATAGATTTGAGTAGTGATGGAGTAAATGATGGCTCAACCTTAGAGGCTACTCAGCAAGAGGTCGATATATTGAGACATGTAGCTGGTCACCCATTTATCAGTAAGTAATATTTTTTTATCATTTAATGTACTTACATATATAATTTTTTAAGTTGAATTGCAAGATGTTTTTGAATCGACTACATTTATTTTTCTGGTTTTTGAACTGTGCAAAAATGGGGAGCTCTTTGATTATTTAACAACAGTAGTGGCCTTGTCTGAAAAAAAGACAAGATATATTATGAGACAAGTATTAGAAGGTGTACAGCATGTTCATTCAAGAAATGTAGTTCATAGGGACCTGAAACCTGAAAATATTCTTTTAGATGATAATTTAAATGTAAAAATTACTGATTTTGGGTTTGCCAAACTTATGAATGGAGAGCAGCAGTTGTATGGTAAGAGCTTTTTTATATTAATCGATATTAATTAATCGTATTAGAAGAGCCCCTATCAAGGGGCTCTTCTCTCTCTCAAAGTCTGATCAAAGGACAAAGCTGGACAGGGTGCTTTAAATACGTTGTGAGTGTCACAATAGATCTTTTAGGCCACGGTGGAGATGATCATATTATGAAGACCAGAACAAAGTGTAATGTGTCCATAGCAACAACCATAGATTATTATTATGTATCTCATTAAAAACAAAAATATACTTCTTTCGACGGGATATTTGGACGACAAAATGGATGCAGTTCTTCAGGAAGCGTTCTAATAAACACTTTTATTATTCATAAAATTAATCATCAAATAAACATCTATCGAAATTTTTTTGAAATGCTAAAAGTACAGTCAGTCAGTCGGTATGGCTATTTTCTTACCACCATCATCATGGTGATTAAAGAAAAGTAAAAACACTCCAGTGTGGAGCTAAGCCGCTTATAGCTCTCTAGATCCGTGTTTGGGTGGAGTCAATCCCCCTCAATTTATTCCTATTTTATTCTAAATCAATTTACATTTTTTACTATATTTTTCCATAGCTTCTTATCCCTTGTTTTTTTCTTCCTATTATCAACTTTTGCTCTACGCAGATCCTGTTCTACCTCCTGCATCCACTTTGACCGGGGTCTGGCACGTTTTTGCTTTTCCCTCCTGGATCCCACTGTAACATTGAATAAGTTACGGCATTTTCAGCTCCTGCTCTCCATATATGTCCTAACAATCGAACTCTTTGTTGCTTTATTTTTGTTTCTATATCACCTCGTCTTATTGTGCTCTTGTCCTATTCATGATTCATTATAATTCTGTATTCATTTTCTGTTAGTTTAATTGGCCCGAGTATTGCTCTCATAATTTTTCTTTCTATTATCTTCAAGTCTTCTTCTTTTTTTGTCATAGTCATTGTTTCTGCTCCATACATTAATATTGACCTTATTATTCTAGTGTAAATATTCATTTTTGTTTTCTTTGTCAGAATTTTACTCCTTAGTAATTTTTGTTCCATGGAATGCTTTATTTGTCGCCATTATCTTCTCTTCTATTTCTGATCTTCTTTCTCCACTGCTCGATATTATTCCTAAGTACTTAAATTTTTCTACAACCTCGTATTCTTGTCCTCCTATTTCGGTTTTTCCAGTTGTTAATTTTCTTCTAAATCATAATATTTTTGTTTTGTCTTAGTTTATTCTTAATCCCATATTTTAACATTTTTTCCATTATATTTCTTGCCTTTGTAATTATCACTATTAGTCCGGGAGATAGGGGTCTTTTTGACCTAATAATTTTATGCCGGCTGATTTTAACAGTCATAACAGATAATATGTAGCGAATGACGATAGCGACTGTCAGCTGCTCTAGTAGCGGTGGAGACGGTTGTGGGAGGGTGTGGAACTTGTTAAAAAGAATTGTTTTTAAAGTTATTTTAGATGAACAAATTTTTTTTTTATAAATTTTTGATGTCTGGTAGCATCGAAAAAAAAGTCAGCTCTGTCGTGGAGGGGGAATTGCATGTCAGCTGGATGTGCGAACATTTAAAAAAGTTAGTAAAGTAAAATCATTTTAGACCGAATAAATGTTTATTACTTGACTGATCTGATCTGATCTAACATACTTGATCAGCTGCATGTATAGTGGGAAAAATCGTCAGTTGGAGCAATAACGAATAGTTATGCTCATAAATCCAAACAATGCATGGTATTTTTAATAATAATAATAATAATAATAATAATAATAAAATAATAATAATATCTCTATCCCCCATTCTCATCGTAATGGCGAGCGCCCGGGAGTCATAGACTTGTTTGGAGCTGTGTCGTAGAGGGGAGATTGTATGACAGCTGGACGTATGAACTTACAGAAAAGTTAATAAAGTAAAATCATTTTAGGGCAAATGAAATTTATTTACATGAATTCTGACATACATAGAATTATGAAAATAATAATCAGTATACTTAGTGGGGGAAAGATCGTCAGCCGGAACAATAACAAATGGTTGCGCTGATAAATCCAGATGGCACACAGTTTTTTTAATAATAATAATAATAATGATATCTCTATCCCTCATTCTCATCGTGGTGGTGACCTCGAAAGTCAGAGACAGTGACCAAATTTAAAAAACGATCGATTTTTTGTCAAGGACTCTTACTCTTACAAGGTTAGTGTGGAATACCTTTGGAAGTTTACCTAAAAAGATAGCCCATTTTTTAAAATTGCCAAATGGGGGTTTATTTACCAGTCACTGTTTCCGAAGATCATCCACCACTACACTGCTTGCAAATTCGGTGCAGATATTCTAAAAATTAAACAACATGGCCGATAGAGGTCGAATACAGTAGCAGAAAAGTATGTAGAAAATTCCATAGAGAATAGGATTTTCAGAGAGACATCGGTAGAAAATACACAAATAAATACAAATGCGAAAACTTCTTCAGTTAGAGTTAATCTCAATAATTGCACTAATTGTGTTATAAATCCACATATATTAAAACGCGTCGATTCTGTCTCGCTCTAAATTCCGCCGAATCCACAAAGTTTCAAAGCTATCTTCTTCGAGGGGGGATCGCAAAGCGATCTCCGCGGGCGACCGGCTCCAATGCGTAGGGGTATTTTCGTCCCGTTTAATACGCGTTTCCCCAATTTAAACGCCTTTTCAAAAAACCCCTGCAAAATTGTCGTCGATCGCCGTTCGACGAGAGAGATGCGGCTAGCACCGCCGTTTGTTCTCACCCCTAATGGTCCCATCACGCCCGCCGAAATCCCGACTTTGCGCGGGACCCCTCGCCCCTTTTTTTAATTTTTACAGCTTCGAGAACCGCTTCACCCGAAACTTTCGTCCTTTCTCTAATCCTTTGAGACCGTACGTCGACTCTTTCCACATCTATTTCGTCTTCGAAAATCTCGAGTCACATCCGTCTCAACTTCATTCTCATTTTATCTGCCGATGTGAGATTGCACTAAGGAGACAAGCACCCTCCCACGAAAACTGTCAAATTAATTAAACTTCAGATAAGTTATTTTCATTATTTTCCTATGAGAAATATTGCTAACGGAATCAATAGTACTGACTGCCAAACACTTCTGATTAACAAAATACTGAAGCGAAATGCTTTTCCAATTAGAAAATCGGTAAAAATTATTTTTTCAGGTTGACACGTACAGTTTACATACTTAAACGTCTCAGGGTAAACTTTTGACAACAGGCGCGGTAGCGCAATGGGAAAATCGTAGGATTCAAAACGTGATAATGCTGATTTCGCGAGTTCCAGTCATACTGGAGGCAAATTTTTTTTTTATTTTTTAATTCCAATTATTTATTAGTATTAGTGTTTAGTTAGTCTGTTTCATTATCCGTAGCTTTTATTCTTTTTGCACGTAATGTTTGGAATTAATTCGTTCATTTTGGCAGTCTGTTAAATTCATCATTTTAGCTTACAAAAGTTAATATCTACAATATTTTTGGTCCCGTTGATTAAATTGATAATAATTTTTACTGAAAAATAAATTATACTTTCAGCACTTAAAAAATTATACCGTTTTACCATCAAGAATAGAGTTCCCTTACAATTCAAGAAAATATTAAGAAAAATCGTTTAGTATAATTACATCGTCATTCCAGATACAAAATTTCTTTAATAAGTATTTTCTTAAAAATAATATTATTCTAGATGCATTTGTCACCCGAAGGGTGACCCCAGGCCGTAGGCCTGAACCCCCGGTAGGGCTAGAGATGGGAACGAAAATCGCAACAGCGATTTTCTCCATTCATAGTATTCATTTTTCGTAGTATGTTTCATAACTGATGGTGAAACACACTTTTCATCAACAGTTGTGAAATATTTTACTTTTCATAACTAGTTACGAGAAGTAAGATGTTTCCTAACATCAAAGGGTTTTGAAAAGTGTCACTTTAAATGTCAAAATTAGAAAAAATACATTTCTTTAATATTTGAAAATTTCTCTCTGGAAAACCAATATTCTTGGAGAATTTTGACCCTCCCCCCAGTATGTTTCCGGCAGAGGGTTAATTATCTATTATTTTTAGAATTATAATTTTCAGCTGTAAAATGTGCCATAGACTTCTGAATGTTGTTATCTACAGAAAATTTCTACATATACCTAAAACGAGAAAGACTTTTTCAAATAATGTTCTTTTACAGATTTATGTGGAACACCGGGTTATTTGGCACCAGAAACATTGAAATGTAATATGATTGATAATGCTCCAGGGTACTCTTATGAAGTGGATATGTAGGTTGGAGAATTTTAAGAATTTATTATAATATTAATTAACACTCTTTTTTTATTGTAGATGGGCATGCGGTGTGATAATGTATACATTGTAAGTACATATAAACATTTATTCAAAATTATACATGTAACTCAACTTATTAATTTTGTATGCCCGATGTGTCTTCAAATATTTTGTACAACTCTTTTTTTATATTATAACATGATCAACATCATATTATAACGATCATATATCATGGCAAAATAAGTATTTTAATGAAAATCTATTCTATTTTATTAGTAAGAATATTTCGAGCAGTTACTAGACTAGGTTAGGTTAAGTTCAAAAGATAGTAGGTTGAGAACCAGACTCTCCACTGCTACCATATTATGGTCTGTTGCAGGTGAAGTCTGAATTACTAGGGTCCGGGCTTTATTTCATATATTTTTGCGATTTTGCGGCTTAAGTCCAATTCATAAATTGAGACGCAGCAGTAGCGGTAGTGGCAGAGGTTTGTCGCCAGTGCTGACCACCGTGAAATGTATGAAAGTATTTATAGATTATCGCAATGGTTGATCGCAGAGGTTCGTACCGCCCGATGTTACCAAAGTTTTACCTTGAGCCTCTACCTCTGCAGCATACTTGGTGGCCAACCAATCATGTCGTGACAAACTAGTATTTCTGCACATGCGCATCACATCGTCCAACAATATTTGAATATGATATAGTATAATAGTTATTTATAGATCGATAGATAGATAGATATTAATAAGCCCATAATATAAGTTCTCCTTTGTCCATAGTCATAATTGCTTACATTTCACTAATGGAAAGTCAGTTTTGACAGTAGACAGTGACTGCTGATATTAATCAAATATGTTGCGCAAGGGAAGTAAGTGAAATATGTTGACATCTATAAATTGGCAAATTTGTATAACTTGCTACCTTTAGAAGGTGTACTGTTTTTCTCTAAGAATAAAAATATGTTCGAAACCGAAAAACCTCAGTCTAATTATCAAACTCGTAATTTAAACTACAATTACCCAAAACATAAGTTAACTATGACAGAGCATGGAGCATATTATAATTGTATTAAACTTTTTAATAAGTTACCCAATTATATCCAAGAAATTAGCGAGATAAAATTGTTAAAAAAGCGTTTGTATGAATTTCTTATAAATTTAGAACCATATAGTTTAAAGGATTTTTTGGGTTAGACACGTTTTTTGTTTTTCTTTTGAATACCATGGCCGTTTATTTTGTTTTTGACACTATTTCGCTTTATGTTATATTGTATAGCATACTTCTGAAATAAAGATATATATTATTATTATTATTATTATTATTACAGTAGACTCTCGATCATCCGAAATAATGTGGACCGGACCGATTTTGGATAATCGAAATTTCGGATAATGCGGAGATTGACGAAAATCATTAATATGATGTACATATTGTGTCTGTTTAAGGCACATTTATTAAATTTCAATTTAAATACACATATGTTCAATATGTACATACTTAGGAAAAAGTAACTACATATACTTTTATAGATCTATGTAATAAATCCTAACAAAACATCATATGTAATACATACATATGTACGGGATAAATAATAGGTACCTACATAATAAAATAATACATAATCTGCATTCTATAATGGTAATATATATTCAATATTCATAAATTCAGAAAGAGGTAATTGGTCATTGCCTCAATTTTAAAGTGTTTCGATTTTAATCGAAATATTTATATACACATTTCATAAATTTCGGATAAGGCGGAGGCATAGCGAGAATCATTTCGGATAATCCGGTTCATGTGTCGTTTCGGATAATCCGGAGTTCGCATAATCGGGTTTCGGATAATCGGAAGTCTACTGTATTTACTTTGAGGCCACTTCATCGTCAGCCGATCATTTATAATTTCAACTTTATACATTTGACAATTATCTGTGGCAGCTGTGATGGAACATATTAAGGTATTCTGGAAGTAGGATGTTTATAAATGACAAATATTTATTTAAAAACGCTACCTATTTCTGCTGCACTATTTCTAACAGTGGCGGCTCGCCAGGGGACGCAAGTGACGCACTGCTTCACCCAAAATTTCCGTTTGGTTGTATCATTTAAAATTAGTTTTAATTTCATTTAAATTTTGTAATTTAGATGTAGTTTGACACATGTATTGTTTGTTTTATCCACAGAAATAAACAAAATACTTATTATAAAACGTTGGACGCTGAACTCCTTTTAAAAAAACATTGCCTTCATTGAGACCGAACATTAAACCCCGTACCGTTGCGTTCTTATAATAAGCAAGTGATGCAGTTCGCTATCAGGTGGTATTTTGACAGTCGTAACGATGATTGTCATGGCAACAAAGCGGTCAATACGTGACTAAACTGCCCTGTGGGCGAATGAGTGGCGCGAATTTCGATATATGCGACGCCACACCGGTTAAAAAACAATTCTTAATAATATAAATAATAATTGTTTTCTATCAATCGTAGAAATGTTTCCTATGCATGATCTAGTTTGTGTTTTATTAGAAACACCATTTTATAGATGATTCTAGAAAAATGAGGACAAAAAAGATTTTTTAAATTGTGACAGTCAAAAGATGCATTAAATAACTTAAACAAATGTTTCTCTAACATATTCTGTGACTTACCAAGACTAAGAAATGAGTTATATTTTATTCATAATGCTGAAAAATACCGCAACATTGAGTTAGATCAGATGTTGGAATTGCTGCATGAGAACAGACATTTTTAAAGATGCCTATAAATTATTTTGTCTAATCGTAACGATTCCCTCTACTAGTGTTTCGGTTGAATGCAGTTTTTCGAGTTTAAAACGAATTAAAACTTACTGCGTAACTCGCTGATAGAAAACAGAGTTACGAATGCCAAAAATTTCTATCGAAAAAGGGCTTTTGAATGAACTTATAAGTGCCGAACCATTTTATGATGACATCATCGATAAAATTGCAGCGTTAAAGGATAGAAGAATACGTCTTATATTTAAAAAGTAGATGAACATGGACTAGGGTAAATCGGGTAACATCCTTAGACACTTTTTTAAAGATGGCGAATTCGCCGCTTAGTCTGCTTCACCTATCGCTTTGTATATTACAAAGTTCACAAGCAACAGACAACTGAAATGACCTTGAAGTTGCTTGAAATTTTCACCTGCGGCGCTGTCTTTGTTTCCGGGCCTGCTGCTCGCATCTCAGTCCGCAGTTCAAGTCACCTATTTACTGACCCACGAGACGCCACTAATTTCTAATACCTGTTAAAATGTGCCTGTTTTTATAGACATAAATTAAAGTTGATAACATTAATATCAGTTTGTAGAATATTGATTCACTAGTTGAACTAGTGCTAATGCCAGAGCTATGAGCCCAAATTATGATTATTTTAATAATAACTTCATCAGAACATGCGTTAGGGATACATAATAATTTATGAAGAAATTGGATAAATAAATACATATTGCTTATTAATATCTATACTTCTTAACCATAATGGCTGATTTATTATAAAAGTTTCAGAACGGGTTTCAGTTTCAAAATTGTTTGTACATAAATGTTGATGATCATTAACTGATTGTGATCAAATATGATCACAATCTAGGTCTAGGATGAAGATCTAGGATTCTGCACTGCAACTAATTTTGTATTTCTATAGAAAAGTAATCAGGTCCATACTTTAAATTTCAGATTAGTGGGATGTCCTCCATTCTGGCATAGAAAGCAAATGGTCATGTTGAGAAATATTATGGAAGGAAAGTTCTCATTTTCTTCACCCGAGTGGGCTGATATCTCAGGTACTTGCTTATTTTTACCTCATTTGGATTTTTTTAGAGATGGGTAAATTCCGCAAAATTAAAAATTAGCAGTAATTTACCTTCGAAAATTCCTGAAATTTTCCGAATATTAAAAAAAGCTTTTTTTTTGCTTTAACTGGCTTTATTATGACAAGAACTTTCAAAAAATACCAAATACATAGGTTTTTACTAAATAAGAGCAATATTTATTAAGCTTTCATAGGTTTTTTTATATTATCGACTCGATAGGTAGATGTAATTATGATGCATCGTGCAAGTGATCCCTAGGCTAAATACTCACTCAATACTCAATAATACTGTACTATAAGATTAAAACCGAGGCAAAACGAAACATTTTATTGAAAAAAATCAAAAAATTTTCACTGTACAAATAAATATAGAGATCTACCCTCTGAACGATGAATACTAATACGAATACTAATTTTTCAGTTCTACATACTGTTAGTCTATTACGTTTTTTCGTTTTGATATTTGCATGACCTTTAAAATATCTTTCGCAGCTGGCAGTTGTAGCTGGATATTAAGAAGACGCACTGCAATTTCCTTAATAATTTTTGCGGGAAAAACCTCTCCACCATGTCATAGCACATATATCTTAGATACATCCCTAAATGATATATTTGAAAAATTCCCCAATTTTGCTCGATATTCTATTTCTGCAAGGATTTTTCTGTCATCTAAACCGAGTTTTGTACCTCACCTAATGATAAAATTCATGGTAAGATTTACTTTTTCATTAGTAAGATTTTGATCATGTATTGTTGTCTGGGATCTAAAAAACTATACTGCGATTGAGAATTAAGCAAAGTGCAATGACCGGAAAAAGAGTAGATCTGTGTTGTCACATTTATTTCTAAAGTATTCTTATTTAAAACAGGAAACGTATTAATTACCTTATTTACCCATTTTTTTACTTGTCTTTAACGTCCCTTATCCCTACTGTACTTTATTAGAGCAAACACAATGTTCAATTTGTCTTTTACAATATCACCGAACATAAATGACTTTGTTTATGTTCGTTGATAATATCAAGAAATTTTCGAGTATTTGGTAACTCCGAACGCCGTAAAGTTAACGACAAGCTGTTCATCCTTATTTAACATACATATTCTTGCATTTTCGTTTTCTTTTTTTCTGAGCTTCAACGACGTTGATTGGTCGAATCAGCAACCAATGGGAACCAACAAGCGACTGCGTTCGAGTTCTGGGGAAGCAGTGGCGTGATATTGGGTTATTTCGCGCGCGTTTCTTAACGGTAAAAAATTGTGGTAAAATTATCAGTGTATTTATTCTTTGTGTCAGTGTTTATACTTATTTGTGTTAGTTAAAAAAGTGGAAATGCATATACTAGAAGTATTCTATATATATCTATATATATCTATATATATCTCTATATATAGAATAGTATACGAGTATATATTAACTGAAATGTGCCCAATGGTAAAACAGAATACGCACGCCCATGCTTCACCGCATTTTACCAGATCGGCGAGGTCATTCCACTTTGCTTAATTCTGAATCCGAGTATAGCAGCTAGTTGGGATTCATGGTATAAAAAGTGTTTTCTACTCTGAAAGGATTCTAATATAATATGTTCTCTTTCCACTAAAGAAACATTTTGAGAGCCCCTATTAGTTATATGAGTTTTAAGGATTTACAAGTTAAAATATAAAATTTTTAAAATATTAAAATATGATGAAGTTTCAAGGTTAAAATCGGGGGGAAATTTGAATTATGTGGGTATTTTACAAAGTAAATTACTTTGAAATTTAATCGGGAAATATTCAAATCTCTTATTTATTACTTACAATACAGTAAATTTCAAAATTCCGTATTTTAACCAACAGGTATTTTACCATTTGCCCATCTCTAGATTTTTTTCTGATAGCATTATAAGGACGTTTATAAAAACTGTAAATTTCAAATTCAACTTCAAATAACTTCGACATATTCCATATTTGGATCTACAGCCATTAGCTAGGCTTTGTATTGTTACAGAGCCTCCAAAGGATTTAATCCGGAAACTTCTAGTCGTTGATCCTAAGCAAAGAATCTCAATTAAGGATGCTTTAAATCATCCATTCTTTCAAACTGTGGTAAGTACTTATATCGATATGAGTGTTTAACTAAGTTTGAAAATTGGTAGCTAGAGAAATAAAATATATTTTGCTTGTAATAAGAGTTGAAACGGGTTTTTTATAATATAAATATTTGTTGCAGTAGTGATGGGTTTTTATCTGGTTAATAATGTTAAGGGCTTAATTATTAGTAGGGCGCAAACATTAACCCGGGCGCACATTGGCAGGCGGGCGACGCAAAAGGAGCAGTGTAGAGCAGGACAGTTTTTTGTATTTTGTGAAATTGAATGTAGGTGCGCAAATTAAGACAGTGCTTAAAACTACAACATGTGAAGCCCGCCCGGCACAGAGTCGAAGAACACAATTTTCTGCTCCAAATGTGACGCAGTGTGATAACAATGACTGTTAATGATGGCAATTAGTATTAAGATTTTAGTTTTTCTAGTTTTCTTCAGTTTTAGTCAGTTTTTATTTACTTCCTATGGCCTTTTGGGCATTACACACTTCTGAATAAATTACTTCCTCCATCAAACTGTGCGCTTGCTCGAAGTGTGCCCTACTTAGTCAAAAGTAGTTCGTAAATTTAGATTCAGAAAATTCTCTTGATCAGTTGAATCCACCATGGCTTACCCTTTTTTCCATATAATTAGTTCAATAAGTTTTTTCTTTTTAATACACTGTAGAGCAAAAGAAGTTTTTCGAAGAAATTCTATTTTCCAATAGGGATACCGATACCCGTTAATTTTACTACCCGGGTACCTGTTTTCAATACCCGGGATTTACCCGTTACCCGTTAATTACCCGCTACCCGTTAATAACCCGGTATACCCGTTAATTACCCGTTACTTGTTATTTACCCGTTACCCGCTACTTATCTATTACGCGATATCAACCCATAGCATTCAACATAGCAAATATTTTCCAATTCATATCATATTTTAAATCGCCAAACCTGCGCCAACGCAAAATCGCAAAAAAAAACAAGTTGTCATATGAATATGAGTGACATAGAGGGCGAACGAGTGCAGGTGCTTGGAGGGTTATCGGGTATTTAACGGATTATCGAGTTTTTAACGGGTTATCGGGTCCTAAAATGGAAACCGGGTAGCGAGTCGTTTCGGGTACCCGTCGGCATCCCTACTTTCCAATCTGATTCCGAACTCAAGGTAACGGTCATGGCCTTATCATGCAATGCCATATTTTATAACAGGGTGTCCAGCAACGTGGAAAAGTCAGGGAATTTGATTGATCAGGGAAAAGTCTGGAAATAATCAAGGAAATTTGACGTACAGATATTTCTGGATTTTATTTTTTTATATATACATGTTTGTATAAAACCGTGTATTCTGATGTTTGTTTTCAGTTCATAATTACAATTTCATTTATTA
Source organism: Pogonocherus hispidulus (assembly GCA_963924545.1). Lineage (NCBI taxonomy): Eukaryota > Metazoa > Arthropoda > Insecta > Coleoptera > Cerambycidae > Pogonocherus > Pogonocherus hispidulus. The sequence continues at coordinate 35,350,994 of OZ004697.1, read as the reverse complement.
TTTTTTTGGATTTTTTTATGATTCGTTGGTGGTTTGTCGGACGGCTCTGTTTTCGATGATTCGCGGGAGCACGCCAAATATATGCGCCGTGGATGCTGCGACACGTCAAATCGAGCCGTGTCATTACTTATTGCCAAATGGCAATTTGTTGCCTTTTACTGGTTTTGTTCAGTTAATGTGAAATATTTTATTTTATGATGTGAAGTTTATAAATGTCTTATTTATTTAAACAAATGTATTATTTCAGATTTGAAATATTTTGTTTTTTGTCGACTTCTATTCCAAGGATTACGAGAATTATTTTTTTTTATTTTCAGTATTATATTATAATATATAATTTATTATCTTATGTTGTTTGAATGTTTGTATGTGAAAATATAAAAATGATATTATGTTTTTTTCATAGAGGTTAGTCAATTAGATAAGGAAATATTTATTCAAAGTTTTGTTTAGATCTCATTTCCTATGTGAGATTTCGTTTTCATAAAACCATGTCCTGAATTTCATTTACTACTGTAGCAGTTTTTATGCAATGCAATTAATAGAAATTATAAATAATAAATTTTTGTTTACCATAATTTAATGTGTTTTTTTGTCATACAAACCGTTTAATTACTGCAAAAAATAAATATTTGTTTGGAAAACCTTGAAAAGTCAGGGAATTTTATATAGGCATTATGCTGGACACCCTGTATAACTAATATATAATACAACGTAACTATAATCAAAGATGCGAGATGACTTGTGTCAACTGTGCTGCAATATGCGCTTTGGCTGCAACATGTGCCTTTTTTCCTACACTGCCCCAGCCTGCGTCTTTTGTCCTGCACAGCGTTGCTTACCTCTCAATGTGCGCCTGAGTTTAATGTGCAAATTGTAGCCAATTTTCCTTTTAAATTTTAAAAGCGAAATATTAGCCGACTATTAGTCGGCTAATGTTTCGCTACTCTCTAGTGGATTATTAGCGCTAGTTATGAGTACTTGTACGGGTGTAAGATTAGTTTCCCATCACTACTTTGCCGTATAATAAAAAGATTTTTTAAAATGTAATATTTACCTAGTATTTTTAATTTTTACCTAGTAAATTTAACTAGTATTCATCCATATTGAGAATTGTCTCAATATGGATGAATACTAGTTAAATTTTATATAAGAGCAATCCTAAATAATCGTCATGTTTAAACTATTTTAACAATTGTAAGAAAATGTAAAGAATGTCACGCTAAATACAAGCAAAATTATTATCGGTACATTCAGTCAATACAGCCTTCTAATCTTTATTTCTATAGGCTCAGCAAATTTTAGAAAAAAATACAATTTTAATAACCTGGTAAAACATAATTTCAATAATTTGGATATAATACTAATATCTATTTATGTATACCATGCAGTTCTAATTGGTGTGTGTTTTTATTTACCTTTTAATAATCATTTCAAATATGTTACTGATTTCCTGAAGACTAAAACAGGTTAAATTAAAACATTGTTTTTTTTGTATAAATTTTAATAGCATTTATAAGATATTACGAAAGTATAGGGTCGTCATAAAGTAAGAGATATACTTTAAAGTCTTATATAATTTTAAGAAATCAAGCTAGTGGCAAAAAGTAAATGGAATCTAGTTGCTGTAATAATTGGATTTTAATGTATCTATGGAAAATAAAAGAGTTGTCGTGTCAACTGCTGATACAAGTATCAAAAGTAATCATTGCGATTTAGATAATTATTCACATTTTGTAAATTCATGGCCTCCAACATCGCCTGATCTTAACCCAGCGGATTACTGGCTGTGGGGTTATTTAAAAAATTTGGTGTTTAGAACACGATCAACAACGCTGGAAGAATTAAAAGACTGTATTAAGGAGCAAATTGCTGCAATTCAACCAGAAATGCTGAATAATGCTGTGGGAGGAACGGTTGGTGGTTGTACAGCAAAATGTATGACATATCGAACATTAGCATTAACCACTGTTGGACATAAGAAATCCCATTGTTTAAGTAATCAAATTTCTTTCACATCCTATTATTAACTTAATTGGTAAAAAATACATAATAAGCGGAAATATATCCCTTACTTTATGATAACCTCATATATGTCTTCTAAATGGTATACATTTATATATCTATATTGTACACCTTGTATACTATAGATTTGGATAGAGTATTAGTAAAGTGATAAAAGGTTTAAGAATAGAGATATGCCCAGAAAAGTATGCTATAAGAGCAATATATTAATCCAGAACCTAAAACCATTATACTTTGATAACAAGAAACTGTTAATCTGTCTAACATGTTACTGTTAATGGGATACTTTTTTGTACATTATCTTTTACTATTAGAAAGAGATATATCTTATATCAACATATACATGGGAGAACGTTGGGGTCAAGTTTAGAAAAATATATAGTCTTCTGTTAAAAAATGTCCCTTCCTCAATATATTAAAATTGAACGAAAGTTTTTTCTGGCATGGGGAAGACCATCTATAGTAAATTACTTCAAAAGCAACGTATCATGATCAATCCCCCGTATGTTGTTACAAACGTATTATAGACACTATTTAAACAATTAAAGAAATAAATAATGCATTTGAGAATCCAACAATCGCATCCGACCTTTTCTAGCTACTAGATTATTTTAAAGTAATGACAAAGGCACCACTACTTGCCAAACAACGTGCCACTGCTAAAAGTGTGCTGCCACTTAATAATCTTAGTTCCACTTGGTCTTGCTCCACTTGGAAGAGATTTTTAAAACAAAAACAAAAGAATTTAAATGATACTGATTATAATTATGACGTCACATGGTATTTATTGTATTGAACTATTATTTATTGTTTATTGTATTGTATGGGACTGGATTTATAAGACGTATTGGCTGACAGTGTACTTGCAACTAAAATTTGTCACTAATTTTTTACTACTACATCTATTTAGTTATTGCTTTTTTTTTTTTGTGGAAATAGTAGTTAGATATAATAATAGTACGCATTTCATTTCATATGTAAATAAAATAATTTGTGTTTCATCCAATCACAGTTGCAGTATTTATTTAATATTTCAGCAATTGTGGGATCAAGACATTGCTTCACTGAAACATTCTTTAGGAACAAATAGTAGACGATTTAGCCACATTTCAGACCTTGTACTGGTAAAATTGCTTTGAGGAAAATAACAGTTTTGGGGAGCTTTATGTTTGTTCTCACTGCTTGCTACTAACATAATTAAAAATAATGCATCTGACTTAAGGTTACATTCATGGCTTGTCTTCAATTAAATACAATATGTTTTATACCAGGCTCAGACAAATAAAAAGAGTTTATTTGTCTGAGGTACCAGGTATATCGTCAGATATGTATCTACATAGTCACTACACAGTCACTACATGATTGTCGGTCACCTCTCCACCAAATAACATGCAACTGTTTCAACCTGTCGGGTCTCCTCGGTGCCATACAGGTCTCAGAGCGAAGAGAACTGATAGTGGCTTGAAGATGGTTCATACAATAAAACTTTATGCTATTATAAGTATGGATTATAAGCTATTTACCATGAAAAGGGCAATGGACTAGTATAAAATTTTACGTGGATGAACTGTTTTATTACATTATCTTTCAACAACTGCATGTTCGTATATATACCAGGTATATACGTGAGGAATGTCCTCAGAAGTCTATTTTTCCCCACACATCCGTTTGTTTATTGCAACGTTGAGATGTATTCTCTTAGGAGTGGATAGTTTTATATATTGCCTATCTCCATAATGAGTGGTGACAAAAAATTAAAGCAAATAAAATATGTGATGTCTTTATGTCAACTAGTACCTGATTCTAAAATTTTTAGAAATTATATTAATTAACCCACATATTAGTAGGAGTGGTGCTGTAGTGCATGTGTAATTCAATGTTTGTGAGGGCATTAGTCTGCTGAGTAATTGTTTTCCGACATTTCCTTCTGTTGGGGAGATTTCCAAATTAAAAATTAATTCTGTACAGTGTAGTCCACATTAAACCGACCTCCCCTGACTGATCTGGATTTCTCAGGAAAGCCAGATCTATGTAATTTTCCCTGTAAAAATTAATTCAGATTTACACATTTCAATTACTTTAAAATGTTTTGGTGTATCCAAAATATTTTTGTTTAATGGAACGCTCTATATATTTTGCAAAAACTAAAGTAATCTTCTATTTTATTCTAAATCCAATCATATAAACTCAGGGATTCAATAGTTTTCGAGATAGATACACTTCCAGTAATTGCAGTGTCTTTATTGCATTTATTTCTAATGATACAGTATTTTATTATTATTATTATTAGCCGGGAGTGGTAAGATTTTTATAATAACACGATTTTATTACAGAACTTCGAATCAGAGTAAGCAAAATATTTAAAAAAGTAACTATATTAACAGTAAATTAAATTTAAAATGAAATCTAACAAACCAAGAAAAATTTCAATTACGACAAATTCTTTCAAATACAATTTTATTGTTTTTAGACGAATAATGTTTTCTATAGAGATTTTGATGTTGTTCTATCTTGAAAACTATTGAATAATAGGAAATTTTAGTTTTTGCAAAATATGGGTGTTCCATTAAAAAAAAGTAAAGTTTTTGTACACTCCGTAATTGTTTTATATAATTAAAATTTCGTAATTGAAATGGGATTTTACAGGAAAAATCGCATGCGTTTGGCATTTGAAACTAAAAAATATCTTGAGATTTAAGACAATTAAAAGGGGGAGGTGTCAGTTTTATGTGGACCAGATTGTACAGGCTGTCCAAAATAAGATCCTCTATCTCCTTATCTCAGATAGTATAAAAGGTGGAGAAAAAGTTAAATACGAAAGTTTTTTGTTTTTACCTGAATTTTTCATTTTTAAACTCTCTCGAATACATGTTGTACAGTTTCTCTGATCCAAGCATCAATTTTTTTTTTTTAATGGGACATTTTATATTCAAATTGCTTAAAATTCTAGGTCGAAATTGTTAAGGATACCCTGGATCAGAGAAACTGAACAACCTGTATCCAAGAAAGTTATAAAAATGAAAAATTCAGGTAAAAAAAACTCTCGTGTTTAACTTTTTCTCTACCTTTTATACTTTCTCAAATAAGGGGATAGAGGATCTTATTTTGGACTCCCTGTCTTGAGAAAAATCATATTTATTTATTTGAAGTTGGTAATTACTGTCTGTTTGACAGAGCAGAAAAAAAATCTGCTAGTATTGAAAAGATTTCAAGTAAATGTTTTGTAATTCGTCAACATACAGGGTCTTTCGCGGAACTGGTTCAATAAACATGGGGTTGATAATTCCTTTCTGAAAATTTGGCAGTTTATATTATTATCATCTATAAACCTTTATCTCAAAATAATTGCAGTCATTGCACTTTCGGTTGTACTGGAAGTAGCTGCCAACTTCCTTATTTTTAGTGGAGTGAAACACTAATACATTCTATTGCAATGAATTTTCATTCATCTGATTTTCTCCTTGCAAACAATTTTTACAGGTTTACCTAAGACTCACATAACATTTGGTTCTTAAAGGTTCAAAAAAATAAAAATACAAATGTGTTTTCTTAATAACCTTTTAGACAATGTGGGGTATTGTAACAAAAATCTATAGTTCAAGATAAAAAGGATAAATAAGGACAAGATTAGTAGAATTATCTCTAGCTTTTTACAGTAATCTTTTGTAGGAATGTGCAGCAGTTGTTTTTTGTTTCCAATTTTGAGTATTAATGCAAATAAATATGAATAATAAATAGGATATTTGTCTTATGAGAGATTTTCACAGAATGTAACATTTTGTAGGATGCTTATATTTGCAAAACTTTTGTCCTGTCTTATTCCATTATAAACTTTTTGAAATGTAATGCTTGGATCTTATTTTTTTTTTTTAGAAATTGCAACAAAGGGAATTCAATGCAAGACGTAAATTTCAGTGGGCCATCTTGGTTGTTAGAGCTATGATCAGAATACAAAGACTACGCTACACACCAGAACCGTTAAGTTTGGATACAGCTAGATTAGATCCATATCGACTAAAACTACTGAGAAAGGTAATATAGATATGGTTATGTATGCTAACCTGGTTAACCGCTGATTAACCGCTAAGTAATATGCTGCTTTAAATTGAAATTTGTTACTTATGAGATTAATAAGTTTGATAGTAGATATATAGTAGATATACATTTTTTATTTTAATTATATCCATAGAAGACGTTTTTCAAGTTGATGCACTTTATACGGATATTTCAAAGGCTTTTGATAGTGTGTGACATCCTTGCTTATTAGATTAGTGAACTTGCCGTTATTGGTATTGAGGTAAACTACCTTTCTTGGATCAAATCCTACTTAAATAATAGACATCAAAGAGTAAGAGAGTTGGTGGTTGTATATCACGTGAAATCTGTGTTACTGGTGTTCTTCAAGGTTCACATATTGGGTCAGTCTTGTTTTAAGTAGTTATTTTTATTACAGTAGTTGTCTTTTATCTGCTGACGATCTAAAATTCTTATTTGGATCCAATCCGTGGATGATGCTCATAAATTACAAGCTAATCTCTCTAATCTTGTTATTTTTCTTTGTCGTAATTTGTCTTTCCTTGGTTGGGACTATTCTTGAATATAATGGTTTCATTTGGTCCCCTATATATGTGTCGTATTGATCGGTTTGAGAGAGTTCAGGGTAAATTTACAAAATATCTGTTATGCAAACTTTATTTTCCCTATGAAAATGTAACTTTATCTGTTAGAATTCAGTTTTAAAAGTTAGTCGAGAAAATACTCAACTTTTTGTATTATTTAAAACTATAAATGGCATAATAGAGTGGAGTCAGTGATTTGCTTTCTTTGAAAGTGCCCCCTAGAAACACAAGACAAGGGCACCTCTTTTATGTTCGAGCACACAGAACCCAGTATGGATTCACCGCTATAGCAGATCATATGGCAGTTTTAATATTTTTAACTCGCTCGACATTTTTGATACTAGATTCAATACTTTTAAGACAAAGGTAGTTTCTTTCCCTAGAGTTTAGGACTCACGTAATAGCCTATAACTTCGTGTCTTTTTATTTATTGTGTTTTCATGTTATATTAAATTAAGTAGTTTTAAGTTATATAGGTGCCATTTGGTTCGCTGTAGTGTACAGAGGAATAAATTAAATTAAATAAATGATAAATTTAAACTCGGTATTTTACAGCCTTATTAATAATAAAACTTAGAATGTTCTAAGACCTGACTAGAATGTAATTAGTGAAAACTGCATTAATAATACCATTTAAATGCATGTTAACGCTAGAATGATGTTAAATCACTAGTGATCAGTTAGGGTATGTTTTACAATAAGTTAAAGTTAACCTAAAAGTTTGACAAAAATGGCAGCAGTTTTTCTTTTCCCTCTGAAATCTTAAATAATTTAATGCGAATTTTTTCGTATTTATACGTTAGTAATCTTTAATTATATAAAATTTAATTATGGCATGGTTACTTACCGAATTCATTAGGGAGTTTTTGAACCCCTTAAATTTTAGGACCGTTATCGTTATTCTGAGCATGTGCAGTTCCAAAAAGAGTATCATTTTTGGCACGGCGCGTGCTCAGTATAACGATTGCGATAAGGATAAGATAAAAATGTAAGGTATTCAAAATCTCCCTATTGTAAACGGCAAAGTTAATGCTTATCAAGGGCGGATTTACCAAGAATTCAAATTTTACATTAGCAAAATGCAAAAACGTAATTAGTTAAAAAAATATATAAACGTACTTTACTTAAGGATGTTTTATTAAACGCTTCTGTTTGCTATTTCATGTTTGTCCAAAGAAAAACGTACCTATCTAAATCCACAGATAATTTCTAATTTCACAACATTTTTTAAAAATGTGGTTCTTTGAGATACTCCCCCATGTTGAAAAGCTAAATCCGCCCTTGATTGCTTATTAACACAAAACAGTCTTGACACAAGACACTTGTCAGTCTTGTCACTTTGTATAAATGTTTGTAAATGCAGGTTAGATTTATTATAGTGAAATTAGCTCATTAGTTGCGTTCGGTAATATGCTCACGGATGCGACGAGATTACAGTCACGTGATTCCAGATGAGACGGACAAATAGAAAATAAATGAACGAAATCGATTCCATAAGTCATAATATATAACCTCACCTTTTCTGTTTTGACTTTGTTGACGGTTTGTTTATATTCCATTTCGAATTACTTAAATAATGAATATTGTAAAATCAACCATTTTAAATGCAGTCCAAGGATATGAAATAATTTTTCAAGATGAAGATGAAGAATATAGTTACAAATTGTTTGGAAAAAAATGAAAACTTCGCTGAAGAAACTGTGCCAAATTTTTTCTGCCAGGCAGTTTAAAGAACATTTTAGAATGTCTGCAGAAAAATTTGGAGACTTTTTAGGAACATTACACTACAAAATTACCAACTACAACTTCAAAAAGTCAATGACAATTGACAACCATGACCACCACAACCTCACAAATTCAGATTAATTTTTCTCCTCGGCCGAAATGCTTCGAGCAAACAGATCTTGCTCTGATCGATCTGATTTAATTTCTGAACGATCAAGATTTACCTCCCCTACCTCTAGATGTAGTTGATGAACGATACGGACTAAAAAGATCAATCTGAGGTAATTACCGAACGCCACTAATGTATAGAATGAGATGTTGTCACATTAACTTTTTATTTAGCATGCTGTTAGTTATTTGTCTATAAATATTTAATTATTAATATGAACAACTTAGATTGATTTAAGAATGCGGTTAGTGGTCATTAGTAAACTTGATGTTATTGCGATTATTATTAATATGGGTGTTAGTCTTCAATAATCACCAATTTATTCAATTACAGATTGTGGATGGTTGTGCATTTCGTGTATATGGTCATTGGGTTAAGAAGGGCGAAGGCCAGAACCGTGCGGCTTTATTCGAGAATTCACAGAAAACAGAATTGAAACATATATATGTAACAAATCTTAGTAGATAATCAACATCAACTTTAGAAGAATTATTTTTAAATTAAATCCATTTTAACAAATTTACTGTTAAAATATTAGCTTAATTTCTTTTTAACATTTCGATAGAAATGCAATAATGTAGTTTTTATAGGTTTATAAATATTGTGATAATATTTTTTCTGATGGCTCCATGTTTTAAAAATTGATATTTTTGTTTTGTGTGGAGCTGTTCCTTATGTAATGTAAATTATTGACTTAATTTATTTAATGTCAGGCACAAAAATAAATTATAATACAAGCCACAAAGTTATTCCTTCTTTAGTCCTAACCTTACCTAAGTTATCCTTAGAAATCTGCGTAATATCTCCGTTTTAATTTTAACACACTTCCGACAGATTTCTATTCCGTTTGATACATAGTGCAATTTGTGCACATAGTGCAAAATGATACATAGTGCAATTAATTATATACCATTACACTTTCAAGTAATTGTACACAACATGTATATTTATATGTACTTCATACATGTTGCATTCAAGCATACTTCGACTTGTAATATCTGTTAAAATACCTATTTGTAGTTTTCTGTAAGAGCTGCGACTGTCAAAAATGGGTGATCAACGAGCTCCATTCAATTTCAATTTCGTATATACTGATATTTTGTGTTTGTGGAATCAATGTAATTTTTTTAAAATATGGCTATATTTTTCTTTGCATGTTCTTAAAGGTTTCTTTTTCCATTTCTAATTCACTATACTTCATTTTTTAATTAGGAAGAGTGACATCATAAGTGAAATTTACCTTGAAAGGGAACACTTTCAAGGTAATTTTAAAAAGTAGGGTTAAGGTTAAGATTAGGGTTGCCAACCACACAGAACACAGATGACAACTTTGATTAATAACAAATGTCATGTTATCTTGTGGAAAGTTGAAATTTGCCTGTGTGCAAACGGTTTGATTTCAGCGAATCGGAGAGCTATATTGTAGCGCACAATTTTAACGCCACTTCATAATTAAAAACTATAGTATAGTATAAGACGCGTGTATAAATGTTTTGTGCTAGTTTCAGTCAATATGTTTTTTTAAGTGGTTCTGTATGTCAATGTGTGTTTAAATACTAGCAGAATATTCAGCAATCTACAATATTTCTTTGGAAATATTTTTAGAACATATCAAAAACGTAAACCATCAACTACATAAGTGCTACAACAAACTTATAAGTGGTTGAAATGTGAACCAAGGCGAATAACATCTCATGTGGATTGATCTCATTGTAGATAAAAAATTTGCTACCTCAAGTTTACAAAAAAATATGTTTAGGTTTCTTATCAAAAAATATAGACCTAGTGAAATCGCATTTAAGTGCAGTAAATTAATTTTGATGTCATTGTTATGCAACTTGCTGAACTGAATGTGCTAGAATATCCAATAGCAAGTTATGTTGCCATAGTTAAGTGCCTTATTTGTTAAATAAATTAAATTTGTTGAGTTGGAATTCTAGCAAATATTTTACAGTTGCTAGAATTAAGCACGCGATATTGAAAGTAGATTTATAACAAATTCCCAGTTACAGGTTGAAAATACTGGGTGTTATGTATGATTTTTAGATTGAGTGTGTCACATTCTCCCATGTTCTTAATAATAATAATATCTATACCCCTTATCCTGATCATAAGGACTAACCCGGAAGTCTGGGACTTGTGTGGGAGGAGCGGCGGCATATATTATTATTCAGTAGACCTGAGGAACCATATGGTCCGTATACTACAGTGGTTACCTCATCTGTGCTGTGACCAATAGAGGCGCATTACGTCATCGCCAGGCCTCACTCGCACACTTTCTTTCTCTCGTGCACGCGATGGTATATAAGTATATATCTGTTCACTATTCACTAATAATTTCAATACCTATTTAATATTTAAAGCAATTTAGTTTAAAAAAGATGTGGAATAAATAATTAAAGAAATTTTATTAGTAATGTAACGTTACAAATTTCTGGGAAGCATAAGTTTATAAAAAGATGCCAAATGAAATTAGGTATAAATAATGAATCTAGGATATAAGAGTATTCATTTTCTTGGCAGTTTGTGTATGTAATACGGAACTCCTTTTAAATCAATGTTCAGTTTCTTTTTGATGTTTAAAAATTTTATTCTGATAAAAGTTCTTTGAAAGAAATTAGGCTTTTAGGACCTCAGTCGGTATATTCAAGCTTTTTTTTCCCTTTCCTAAAAGGGATATTAATAATAGTATTAATGGTTCACGAGCGATGAAATCAATGTTTAACAATGTTTTTTTCTATAGCCCAAATATGAAATATGGATGCGTTTAGTATGAAGAAAAATTTAAGAATTATCTGAAGGGATTTTAAAATAGGAAAACTGTTTAATAGTTACAATTGGTTTCTATGGAATTTGATGGTGAATTATTTTATCTACCCTTGCGGTTGAAGCACTATTTTATCTACGATTTTTAGTAGATAAAAGGCAACTTTCACATTCGCTATAGATAAAACATTATTTATTAGATTATGGGCCGACAATCGGGATGATTTAAAGCAAGTAGACAAGAAAAGTTAAATCGTAACATAATTAAGTAAAGCCCGTTGTTAAAGGCTCAGACGTCCTCGCCCAACATATTGCCGATGAGGTAACTGTTGTAGTATATGGACCGTGGTGAGGAACGACTTCTGTTGGTAAGCCTTAATTAACATTCAGTGTTGGAGCCATTGCCGACTTAAGGGATGGAAATTTTTCTATAACTGCATGAAAGTATGGATAAAAAACAACAAAGCGGAAAATGTTTTAGTATACATTTAAAACAAAATCAAGCACGATTCCATATTTAATTGCAAATAAAAACAATGTTGCAGCAATTTGACAGCCAGTACAATAATGTATATATGACACTACACAATTTAGCAGATATTCCAGCTATTCAGTCCACAACGAAATTTAATGAGTTACTAAATAAAAATCCTGATTTTCCATATTTGTGCCATATTAATCAATATCTAAGAAATTGTACAAATGATCTACAACAGTACTTTTTGAAAGCACTGTATATTGCAACTATTTGATTGAACATGGCAAATAAAAAATGTATATATCCAAAACTTGTAATTTATTTAGATAGCTGTTAGTCTACAATAAATTTATATACAGTAAATTTATCTGCCAAACTAATGATTTCTATCAAACATTCATTCTAATCAAGTTTATATAAATAATTTAAATATTACTGACAGTACTAATTATGCGTCTGACAATGCTGCAACACCTGGCAGAACTTTGCCTTCCAGAAGTTCTAAACTGGCACCGCCACCTGTGGAAACATGTGAAACTTTGTCCTCTGTGTTCCACTTTGCACAGCAAGTTGCAGTATCTCCGCCACCTAAAAAGAATAATTTAAAATAATACTGAAAAAGTGCTTTATTTCGTTATTACCGATAATTGAAGTAGTTCCTTTTGAGGTGGCAGCCACAACTTCATCCATAATACCCTTGGTCCCTTTAGAAAATTTTTCAAATTCGAACACTCCGGCTGGGCTGCAAATATTTAAAGTGTTAAATATTTTCACATAAATAACAATTTAAAAAATGATATAATTATATTGTTAATTGGAGTGTAATTCCATAGTTCAGTTATCTTATTTTTATTTTCTCAAAATAAAGCAAATGAAATCATTACCCAAAATGTTCAGCTACTAATTCCTTATTTACCTCAAAGAAATGTGTTTTGCTTTGCCGGTTTTTATTGTTTAATATATTGCTTTGTTTTGTTTTATTTTTCGTTTATTATTTTAATAAAGTCAATAAACAGATAGACAATTTTTGATAGATAATAAATAATAACATAAAACTATGATAATAATTATTAGATTAATATTGCTTTGGTGTGCCTTTGAATGGCTAAAGTTCAGTAGATCAAAATGTGCATTGTGCAAATATGTTTTTTGTTTTGTGGAACTCATATTTTTTAGTTATACTAGCTTGCTCTTTCTGCAGGTGTACAACTTTTCTGAAACACTTAAGAGAATTTTCGTTGCAAAAAGTTCCCTTGTCAACAACGCAAATTTCATTAGTAAGAATTGCTAATTCACCTATCACATTTAAAAAATATATATACAGCCTGTTAGGGGTTTAACTGCCATAACTTCAGCATAAGATACATTAATCACAAATGAAAAAAAAGTTGTATATTACATAAGCTTAAGTTAAACCGTTTTTAAAATACGTTGATTAATAACATCAAAGAATTTTATTACAATTTGGCAACAGTGTCGAATACACTGGACCGTTCTTGAACAGCTGGGAGCTTAGCTGGCCAGCACGCGCGGCAACTTGTTTTTTAAGTGGATGACAAAAAATCCAAATGCAAACAATAACAGTCGTGAATCAGTCGTTAAGTGAAGACGTTTAGATGATAATTATTTTGGATTTAATTTTTAAATAGAATCGTACAATAATTAATGAATAATGATTTTTTAAATATGAAGATAGTCTTGTAATTGTTTCAATTTTAGTAATTTGTAAACGTTTAAAACAGGAACATAACTTTAATAGATTATATGAATTTGAAAAATATGTAACAAAAACATCAAGAAGACACGTCACACAATTATTCATAAGTATTAAAAACAAGAATGTAGATTCTCACCGAACATCAAAATACAGTCATTTTTTAATACACAGGTACACCATAAACTATAGCAAATGCTCAAAATGTCCAGTGTTGTTTGAAATACACGCACGACATCTCCGAATCCAAGTTTCACAATTCTTCATAAATTATTAACATATCGCGATACTCGTGTGCTAAACATTTTAATAATGACTTTTTAGAATGACAAACGAAATAGTGGTAAGACAAACACATTCCAACTACTAACAGATACGAATTTCAAACACCAATTTGTTTAATCACTGGTGTCCGGCAGCTAGTCAAATGCTAGTTACGATTTATTTGCGCTGTTGTCATATTGCGCGATATGTAATTTATCGAATTTTATTGATCAAGAAAAAAGTTATTCTTCTGGAACGGAGAGTAAATAAATTCATAGAAGTTGTAAAAAGTCAATTTCATAATATTTTATGCAGACAATTACGTACAGATTCCATAAATAACTGAAATTTTGCATGTTAAATCAGATATTTTGATAATTTTTTTCTCGAAAATGGTTGAGTTTTGGACCCATGTTATCTAGGGTTTTTTGTTTATTTAGATGTATACTATCGTCTGCTAAAATAATGGCAGTCAAACTTCTAACAGCCTGTATATATTTTAAGCAGAACTGTACCGACAGAAAATTATTACTTCTAAAACTTCATAAGCGCATATTGTTGTATTATCTACAGTGTTTAGTTAAAATTTGGAGAGTGACTCATAAGTAGTATCAGAGCGCTATTACTATTCACCGCATAAAATAATCTTTAGCCGATATCAATGATTGCATATAGAAATTTGAGGTGCTGTTCCCATGGACAGGGATCTTGACTAAAATTTCATGGACTCTATATGAGGTGTAATGTGATTGGTGTATTTTAAAAAATAAGTAACGTGATTAGCTAAAATTGAAATATCAAAGTCAAAAACTGGAGTGTGCGCACTTACATGTCGACAACATCCCAGGTTTTGTGGAAGTGGCGTAGACAGCATGTTTTTTGTAAGCAATTTATGTTTGCAGATTAATTGCGAGGTCATTTATTACATTGTTTTTATTTTTTTACTTTTGTTTTTGCAAGTGTATGAACTATTGGATTTTCTAGTATTCGTAAAAGACCTATTTAAATAAATATTTTAGTTACTTTTTAACATTTTTTTAAATTCGGCTACTATCTTACCAGATATATCTACGGAATTGCGATCACTTGCAAATTCACATGTTGACAGCTGCATCATATGTTGCGAATGAGTCACTCTATAATTTTTGCCTAACACTATATATTATTAATCCTCATATTTGACCTTGTACCTTATTAACCTCATAATTAATAAGGTACAAGACCATAGACATAAGTATTATATGTCTATGTACAAGATAACATAGAACTTAACCACCTTAACCTTAAGTAAAATCATGCATCTGCTCTGACCTATGTTCTCCCACCATTCCTTTATTGATACGCCTATTACAATATTTTAAATACGCCTGTAATATTTAGTGTATTTATGATATTTAGATATATTTTATAGATTACGAGATATTAATATTTATTTTTATGGGAATATATAAAACTGATGGAAATTATTTCAGCTGATTGTGTAAATGGTACACAAAAATGTGAAAATAGGTAGTGTAAGATTTTGTTAAAATGTTGAAATAGTAACTGTAACAAAATAATATTTACCCATTCCATACAATAACTTTAGCCCTTCTAATAGGCTCCCTGAATAATTCCAAGGTTTTTTGGCCAATATCTAAACCCATCCAGCCATCAGGAATTCCTTCTTCCACAGTAGCACAGCTAGACTATACAAAAAGAGTACTCAATAAATTTCCAGGTAAAATTAAAAAAATTATTTAAAAAACAACATTGACTGAATTATTGGTACTTACATTGGCATCTTCTGCAAATTTGTCAGCAGTAATAAAGTCCACTGGTAAATGAATTTTTACATTATTTTTTGCCGCTTTTGCTAATAAATTTCCAACAATTTTAGCTCCTTCCGCATCATATAGAGAAGTACCAATCTGAAAAATAACACAAAACTATAAATTACAAAAGACAAACAAAAAACAGTTGTTAATTACACTTGTAACACGAATGTAAAACAAAATTCAAAATTGCTCTGTTTTGATTACACAGATAGGCAGGTTTTTATTGACCATTAGCCATAAAATTGTGTAATAATTATAAGAGTGAAACTAAGGAAAATAGGAGCTGATTACTAATGTATGTAAGTTTAAGTAAGTAAGTTTAAAAAGTAACTGTTAGTGCGGAGAGGAATTATGACTTAAAAATATGTTGTAACTTTCTTAACAGACTATTTACTTCTGCTGTTGAATTATTACGTATCCAACAAAGAATATAAAAATCTGATGTGTCTGCACAATAGAGGAGTCACTTTTCCTAACTTATTGCACAATTAGCTATTTTCTTAATCCTACGATAATATAACTTTTTGAGGTTATCTTCAATAGTTTTTGACTATTGAAGACAGATTTTGACATTTTGACAGAACAACTACAAATAAATATTAATCATCTAAACAGCAATGATATTGTCTTTAAGAAGAGTTCATCGTAATCTTAGCATAGCTACTGGAATATGTCTATAAATTTATACATGTAGGCAGTTTATAGCACAGAAATCAATTGTTTCTATCCCTATACTTAATACAAATTTTAATTATTATATAATTAGTTGTATTGCTCCTTCAATTATTTTATTTTATCGCAAACATTTTTTCCTACAACATTAACAAATATTTAAAAATAAATATTTGAAAAATTATTTAGTTAGGTATAAAAATGGTGTAACACTGCAAGACTCCATACAGACATACTTTAATGGTATTTTAGGTGTCTGGATGCATACAATAAGATGTATAATCTAGACACCCCAAATAAAATATCATATGTCACGATTTTAATGTCACAATTACTTAAAAGAAAATATTGTCAGAAAGTGATTCTAATATAATGCAACAACATTTTCACACAAAATCAAGAGTAGGAAATTAAACTAGACAATAATGAATTGAAGAACAATAATTTAGTGTAACTGAACAACAAAAAAAATATTTAAGAAAATACTTTTAAAATGGCCGATACTATTATACACAATCAAATAAAGAGCTCTAATTCATTAAGTGTGACTGTTGTTTCCAGTTCTGTACATCAATATCTAAATTACAGCAAAAAAATGCAGAGCCGTCTAGCACAAATTAACGACAATGTAAGTAATGTGATAAAAGAGAGTTGTACAGGAATTGACAGTATATGTAATAAAGTAAGACAATGTCTCTGTGAGATGGATTTACACCAAAGGTATTTTTTTTAACCAAGTTAATAAAACTAACTTAATGCGTCTCAACGTGTAAATATATGTTTTAGCGACAAAACAACGTATTTAATGGACGAGATAACGGAAACAGAACATGAAATTGTTGGAGAAACATCAAAAAGTGCTGAGGAAATCTCACAAGACGTTGATGGTACTTTCGGAGATATATCTGTAATAGAAACAGTTGAAGATGAAAAATTTGATCCGAAGCAAATTACAGAAGAAGGACCCTCATTTACTCCATTTTTCACTGTACTTAACTTGAATAAAGAAGACCCAAATAATTCGGAGCCTTGTCAGAAAAAAGTACTGAATAAAACTATATATTCACTTATGAATAAAGATGAATGTTCAACCAAATCACCAGATAACGCTGACAGTATAATCAGTACCCAAAATTTTGAGGAAACAATCAGCACGCTTTGTGAGAATTTTGAATTAATGAATGAACTTGTTGAAAATATAAATGAAGAAATAACAAAATTTTCAAAAACTACCATATGTACTAATGAGGAAAAAAGTCAAGAACACATAGAAAATAAGAAAATAAATACAAATCTATCTATGAAAAAATCTATAAAACGTTTATCCAAAATTAACTCCAGACAGAAAAGTATTCAAGTAGGTGACTGCTTCTCGGAAAATGAGATAAATTTTATAGAACTGAACAATAGGCATTCTAGCTCATTTATTCATCCAGATGTTTATCGCAAAAGAGCTTTTACTGATCTCTACCAAAAATTAGTAGCCCAGGTAGAAGCAAATGATAGTTTAATATTTTTTCAAACTCTAATGAATAGACAAAACAAATTTGAAAAAAAAGCAATGGAAAAATGTGTATCCCATGTCAAAATGGATATTCCTACTGTGAACTACTCAGTTCCGAAGAAATCTGTGTCTAATAAATGTAATAAAATTCAACCACCTAAGAAATGTGATTTAAGTAGAAAATATACTGGCAGCTTGTGGTTTTCTCAAAAAAATTTAGTAAAAGACAAAGCGAGTTCAAGAAATTCTTCTCGTAAAGATTTCCGAAGTAAAAAAACAGAGCACAACAGAACAGTTGAAAACAAAAGTTTAAAAACCAGAAGCGATTATTCCTCATTTGAGCAAAAAAAGAATTACAAGAAGATGTATATATCTGACAGTAACAAAAAATTACCTAAATTTAATAGTTTAGGTGATGTTTCTAGGAAAACGTGTTCTAGAGGTACTGATTTTTTTTCTATATTCATGCCATATGAAATTACAAAAATTCTGTATGGTGTATTTATTCAACAATTTTGCATTTTACTTGTATAGTTTTAATTCTAATACAAACTTCAATGCATTTAGAATGTACCTGCAAAATGGTGGTGGAAAATAACATGGTACCATCACCGAGTACAAAGTTTCATCTACAGTGGTTGAAATCAAAATCAATTAATGCTCCTCGCAGGAAGTTAAAGTTTTTGGATATATTAGATGACTTAACAAATAAGTAAGAATTTTCATCATTTAATCTAACATTTTGATCAACTTTGCAAATATTAAGGAGAACAATAAACTATTTTAAATCAAGATTAAATAATAAAATGATAAAAGGTAATAATATGCATTACGATGAACTTTTTTAGTAAAAATATTGAGGTGGAACAGAAATGCAGTTTGTCAACAATTGGCAACTAGTTTAAACCATTTCTGAGTACTCAATATAACATGTGTAACCCAAAATTTACGGAAACAACATCAAACATCGAAAAAAAAAACAAAAAAACAAATAACATACATCTGCATAAAACTTAAATAACATTATTAGAATTAGAAACATTAAGTAATAAATACAACTAAAATAGTTTGCTAATATTATTACTTTGAACTATATTAAACTATATATTTTTACGGCATAACGATAAGCTCTCCAACAATAACAAAATATAATACCATGATTTCCGTTAAAAAATCAGTAATAATTTTCGGTTCATCAATATCTTAATCAGTAGATACAAAAATAACTATTACCGTTGAATTATGCGCAACAAAATTGATAAAAGCAACATTTTCACTTTTTGTAAAGTGAAAATGTAAAATAAATATCTGTAACAAGAAAACGAAAATAAAGATACCAGACTTCCATTTTGACATAAAATCCCCTAAAATTACTCAAGATAACCTGCTATCCCAATGAAAATGCTCCATTCTGTAAGTACACTGGCAGGACACTTGTTACTTATCATGTTACCATAAAAACTGTCATTTGTTTTCGTATTAACGCCACTAACTTTGGCTTTTCTTGCGAACACCTTAATAGATGTTTTTATAGAACGCAACTATAAAAAGTCTAAATTTTCCTCATTTTCCAACAATTACATTTTTCAAAGATTAACACACAATGTTAAAAAATTACTTGTTACTAACTTTTTTAGTTACCAACATAAAATTTTAAAAACTAATAGCAAAATTACAAAATGAAAGATAAAATTTCTATTTTTATTAGAGACCTGTTACCACTACAGTCTGAATATCCAAGAAGAGATAATCAACAACCCAGAGAGCTGGACTATAAGGACGTACAGGACACATATTTATATAAATTGTTGTATGGAAAACAAGGTACGAAAAATGTTTGGAAACAACTTTTAGAACCAACCATTGAATGTTCAAGGAAGAATTGTACTTTGTGTAAATACACTGCTCCTCGCTCTGAAAATTCAAGGAGAAGTAGAGAAATTCGTGAAACTTTTATGGTACTTATCTGATCTCTTCATAACATAATTTACTATTTTATCATGACTAACTTCATATAGGTAGTGTGTTTCGTTTTTCATATAAAACATCATCAAAGATTCAAAACATCATATCATGGTGCAATTGCAAAATAACAAACAACTACTAGTAGAAAAATAATCAGTAAATATTTCCAACCGATTAGCACACTGGTATTTCAGTGGGTGTAGAATAATCCTACTGTATTATTTCTTTGCTAAAAAAATGCCCAATACATCTTCCAACAAAATGACCCTTTAAAGACAACACACCAGACATTTCTTTCACAATAAAAACTGTAACTTGCTAGTGATATCCCATCAGTGTTTTTCTATATAGAAAAAAATGTTTCGCATTACTCCAATATTCCCCATTATATTTCCAGATGATGTAACATAAAAAACAGGAATACGCTGAACATCCCTTATTTTTAATAAAGTCAATACAGAATGGTCCAAAACAATTTGGAAAAATGCTTGAAAATATTAATATTATATCCAATATGAATTTAGTCATGCATCACAACTCTTCTTCTTGTGACACCCCACAGAAATGAATTAACACACAGATTATAGCATTTTAAAAATTTGTATATTCATATAGGGTGCTCTATAAACCGGGGACATATCAAGCTTGTTTTTTTTTTAATGGAATGATATATTTTTAAATTCATATTTGACTTCGGATCATTTACTAGTATTATACAAAGTACAGAAGATATGAGCATTTTTGTATCTTAACCGCAATTCAGCACGCTGTATCTTTTTTAAGAAAATAAATACTAGATAATTTTTGGCTTTGGATAAAATAAAAAATATATCACTCCATTTAAACAAATAAATAAATCTGATATGGCACCCTATGAGATTCTAAAATATTTTGTTTTTGTTTATTATGGCATAGGAGTTATGGAACTTTGTCACACTATTGGGCCACCCTGTATAAATTTTATATGAATTTTATTAAAAATAAGTATTTTATACATAAAGCAAATAGATGGTACAAATTAACATTCCGGAACCACTCTATATCTATATTAATACCTTCCAGGACAAGTTTCGTTGCCAAAACGACTCTAGAAGTAATGTCATAAAGAAACTTTCGCCATATTTATTTGATCCAGATAAACCGGATGGAAGTTACAGCCAATCAATTATTGTAATGCCTCTACGTGTGTATTATGATAATTTCAAATCAAACGAACCACCTACAAAACTAAACAGTCCTAGCAAACCCTTGAATATGGCAAAGAAAAGATTGTTATCACCAACTCTAGAGAGTAAAGGAGTGAAGAAAGCTGAATGGATTGCACCAGGAGTTTCCAGAAGTAAAGATAATATTCTATTTACTTGTATAATGAAATTTAATTCTGACTACTTAAAACTTTCCAAAGGAATAATAATCTTCAAGGCAGATGAGGCAGTAAAATTATCCAAAGTAGGAGTCAAACGTGGTCATTTTTAAGAACGAGTTTAATTGAAAATGTCTTAAGTCTTTATGTTTGTTAACAGTTTTGAGAGATTTTTATATATTTTAAAACCGTTCAGGACTTGTTAACCTAAAAACATGTTTTAATATATTTTCAGGGGTTGGGCTTCTTAAAATGGAACCTAATGTATGTATATTAAAGTATTAAAAATGTTTTCTTCGAACATTAAAAGGACATTTAAATTAGCAGTTTAGGAATACATGATATTTGAAATATGTTTGATATCCGATATAGATTCGGAGTGGCAAACATTAGTTGTACACATTTGAAGATTTTAATTCCATCAGTATTTTTTGCAATTTAATTAATGTACATGGTTATTTACATATTACAGTTATGCATTTTATGTATTGTTTCTTTCTTACAAAAGCGTAGAAAGGACATCGTGTGAAATAATTTTATAATTGACAGTTTAAACTGTCAATTATACATAATTGCCAGATCAAACTGACAATTATCTATCATTGACAGTTTAAACTGGCAATTATAAAAATTATTTTACACGATGTCTTTTTATAATTGCCATTTTATAGATAATTGTCAGTTTGATCTGGCAATTTTGTATAATTGACAGTTTAAGTTTGCAATTATAAAGTTATTTTACAAAATGTCCTTTCTGCACTTTCGTCTGACAATTATATATAATTGACAGTTTAAACTGGCAATTATTAAATTGTTTTACACGATGTCCTTTGTACGCTTTCGTACTTTCTACCTGTGACATAAGCAAATTATATTTGGCAATACTTTGCACTCAGAATCCATTTTGGAATAACAACCAACATGTACGATGTAATTCTTAAATGCTTAATACATAAATTTAAAGTGTTATTTTATTACCGCACTTTATTGTCTATGACAAGCTGCACCAACTAGAGTAACAAGTATATATAAATCAAGTCCACCTGGTGTCTATTATTGCTGCCTGAACTGTTGATTAAAAGATATAGCTATTCTCTACCTTTCTATTATGATAAAATAATTTAAATATTTCGATATAATTATGATAAAAGGTACAATTACAAAATACTCAAATATATATATACATCATTACCATTACGGGGATAATATTCAGTGCTTACTAGTAAATATTTTCAATATTCCAGCCCCATCTTCACCTATAGATGACTAATATGTTTTCTTCTCCTATATTATTTAAATTATTGTAGGTAGTATTGTTTTTAAAAGAATACGTAGTTTATTTTAATTGTTTAAGATATGAAAGTAGTATTTGATGGTTTGCCAAAAAATCCTGAAATTCAGCCTATTACGCAATCCATTAAGCCCGCAGTTATGTCTCCTAAAACCTTAATAAGTAGTGCTAGACAAAGCACAGAAAAAACCTCAATGAAGAAAATCACAAGCCGTTCCTTTTCGCCGAAAAGTATGATCATTTACTTTGATAAAATAGTAGTATTCATAAATTATTTTTTATATAGGTTTCACTTCATACTGTCAGGAAATCAAGAGTGCAAATAAACAGCCAACAAATTTAAAACATCATGAAAATGTGGCTCTTTACAATAAAATCCAAGCAGATATTGAACAAATAAGGAATGAAATATATGGGAAAAAAGGTAGTGCTACAAATAGAAAACTGGTGGCGAATAAATATGGAAAAAGTGTAGGCCAACGATTAATATCTTTTGTTCAACATCAAGAACCCGAAACAGTCAAACCCGTGATATATGCTATGCCTAAGCTTAAAACTCCAACAAAGTTATCAGAAATAAGGAATGCTGCTAGTAAGTGATTCTTTTAATTTGAAGAAGCAATGCAATAGTTGCCAAATGATTACAATATATACTTTTATTTGAAGGTTTTTCAAGGGAAGGTGATTCTTACAGACAAAACTTACTTAATGCCCAAGGTTTAAAAACGAAAAATGACGCAGTTCAAATTAATATTAAAAAAGCAATAGATGTCATAGAGTCACAAATGGTTGATATTTTATATGATGATTCCAATAGTGTTGAAGCCTTTGATATAATGGAAAAGGAAATTACAAACGTTTTGAGCCTAATGAAATGCAATAAAAAGAAACCTCTGAAAACTGCACCATTAAGAAATTCTGACAATAAAGGTAAAAGAAGAAGAAATGGGTAACTTATAACTACATTAATTTAATATCCTTAAAATATGTAAAGCAGCTTGCATTAAAATCATAATTAAAGTTGACAAGTTTTCTATTTACCTATCTATTAATTAAAAAAATGTATAAATGAACTTAAACTAGTAGCCTGATTGTGAGTCAGTCAGGATGAAGTCACCATCAACATCCTTCTTAAGTTTCTATTTAGTGTATTCTACCTATTTTTGTTTAAATGTTTTGAATATTCTGCTTTTGACATACCAGTACAATTGGTGTTTAAAGATGTTGTAAGTGCAATATTGGGTACCAAAAGTTTGTTAAAAAGTGTGAATATTGAGTGGCGGAAAAAATTTGAATGGATCGATAGCAACAAAAAATATTAAGAACAAGAAATTAAAAATCAAAGAATATGTGTGGGGAAAACATTTTAAAAGTAAAGTTTATGTACAAATTAAAAATTACAGGGTCAAAATGACTTTCCTATTTTATGTGGACTTGGTATTTTTTTAATAATTAAAAAAAAAAATAACTGAAAAATATGGATTTTATAAGGTTTGGAATTTAAGTGATGTTTGAGAAGGCTTCTTAATTTTCAAATAGGAAGATAAAATGTTAAAGTTTTCCACTAGTCACATAATGTCCGATTAAAAAGTACATTGTCAAATGGCTACAAATAGTGTTCATTTTGGAACCTTTGGATTTTTAATTATTAATTATTTATTGAAATAAAATAGTTACATTTTTTGCCCTTACTTTAATATATACAATACATTTTTTTATATAAATATTAATAGTTAAATTGAATTTAATTTACTGTTAATAAACAAACTGAAATATTTAAAATAACATAAATTTTCTTGGTATTGCTCAGCTCTCGGATTTCAGAAAATGTTTATGTTTATTATCCATGGAGTTTTCACTATACATCACCTCAATATACACAAAAGAAAAAAAAAAATATAAATACACACCACAGACCGCAGGTATACAATCACCAACCCCTTATCCCAGAAGCAAAAATTTTCATTAGTGGGATCCGAGGTGGGATCTACAAATTTAGGAGACAATACACCAATAAGTTATTGGTCTATTGTCTGCCAATCAAACTTTTACTGTTGGTTCGAATTGGTAGGACAATAAATTAAATAAAAGGACTTTACAGAAAACTGGCTATGATAACAAAAATAAAGCTCGAGCAAATACTATAGACACATTGTATATTTCTTTATATAGGAATTAAATTACTATTAATTTATATATTTATAAATTTGTAATTTATCTCTTAGTTTTTGGCTTAATTCCTGTATAAAGAAATATATTAACTGTTAACTAAGCCAATGAATAATATTAAAAATATACTATAAAAAACTATAGATGCTTATCCTATCACATGAAATTTTAATATGCAAAAATTTCTGCCCTCCAATTAGAGAAATGCCAGTCTACATCTTCTAGTTTGTATACAGGTTTCCAAATAAAAATATGTTTAATATAGAACCAAAGACAAAATATATTAGTACTTGATACTTGAATAAAAATAAAGTTAAATAACATAAAACTGGAAAAATACTGCTAATTCATTATTTAGTGAGGGAATGCAGCTGAGAGCCACACCCACAGACTACCGCTGTCAACCGTGACACATTACCACCCACAGATATTAATTTTGGCACACCCATGCCCCGTTCTTTTTCAGTTTCATACACACTTTACTTAGTATCGATCCGTCCCTGTCTCCAAATTGAAAATTCTTTTATTTGGTGATCCATATATGCCTTAGGGCTGGAATATCTACCCTTAGGTAAGTTATTGTTAGCTAACTAGACGTTTAGAATATGAATAGCCATAGATCAAATGGTTTAAGAAAGCCACATCCTAACTTCTAGTTAGTTAACAATAATATAAACAAGAGGTGGACATACGGGCCCTTAGGGCCGGTTTTTCAATGCTCAGTTAATATGGTTTAACCAGCAGTTAAGCTAGTTATAAGTTTAGAATGTGATTTATCTCGAACATTTTATGAATAACTATTCTTATTCTAAACTTGTAATTAGTTAACTCTAGGTTAAATTACGTTAACCGTGCATTGAATAACCGGCCCTTAATAAAACAAGCTTCCTGTTTTAAGTAGTTAATTTATTTCTCCAGGATGTCATTGGTTAAAAATGTTACTCTTTGTTAGTCTTAAAATTAGGTTGCCTTTCATATTATACATAATTTTATGTGTGGCTTGGAGGTTAAGGAGTTAGATACTATGGTTAATAATATACAATGCTTTTGTCAAAACATTTATCGTGTTATTTTCCTTGACAGGGTGTTGATAGCTAAAACTAGTTGACAAATAAAATGATCTACACAAAAATAAGATGATCCAACATTTGAATTGCATTTACTTTTACAGAAAAAGTAGCAGTTACTCCTGACAAAGATAAGAATGCATCATTGGAAGAAGACTACAACAATTTTGATATAATATCTGATCAGTTATTCGAGAGGTTACAAAGAATTTTAGATACAGGATCTTCTGTTTCAAGTACACCTACAGAGGGAAGTGTTAATGGGATACAGCTGCCAAAAAAAGAAGAAGTGAAGAAAAAACAGAAATTTTCCAGTTCCAAAAAAAGAAATAAAATCAGTATCTTGTAAGATATTTATTTTTTATTTGTTCACAAGTCTTTTTCTTTTTCAATATTACTGTCATTTTTTTTATTGAAAAAAATCATCATCTTCTCATCTCTTTTGGAAACTTTTCAAATTTTCTTGGATAGCTTTTGGGCTATAACTTCCTGGAATTTGTAATTTTCAGTAAATCCTAGCTGATAAGTTTAACACAACTAAAACTAAAATAAACGAAAATACAGCACACAGGTTCCTCATTTACTGTATTACATAATCATAGATATTTTGGATTTATTTCGTTATTAATGTTCTTTTCTATGGTAAAATAAAATGTTTTAAAAGTTGATCTTAACTTTTTATTTCACAGATCACCTTCAACTAGTGCTTCTTTGGATGAAAGAATGGTTCCAAAACGCTTCTCTCGGCCGAATTCAAAGAAGACCGAGAAAATTGAGGCAAAATCTAAATTGCCCTGTACAAAACCTAGTACAAACATAGAACCAATAACTACAGAAATCCCTAAAAACATCTGTGGCGATCAAAATATAAATGAAAATATACATGTAAATGAAAATTCGACAAGTCAAAATGACATGGAAGTTAAACAGGAAAACATGGTATCAGAGGTATGTGAAGAGCCAATTTTGGAGAAGAGTGCAGGAGACTTTGTGGAACCAGAAGATATTGTACAACACAATGATGTATTTTACGACGCAGAAACAGCTACTGCAACTATTGACAATGCTGTTAGTGATGATATAGATGAGAAAGCAACAACAGAGGAAAACCCAGAAATACCTATACAAGTTCTTGATTCTGAGAAAAATATCGACTCACAATATATATCTACTACAAATTCAGAGATGGAAGAATTTATTAATAATGAAATAAGCAAAGTAATTGATTCAATTGTTACCCTTGGACAAGAAACGACTTCAGAAAAAATACAAATTGAGGATGTAATAACTACTGAATGTTTAGGAAAAGAAAATTTAGAATCATCAAACTACGACACTCCCCATTCTGAAACTATAGAGGCTGACACAAGATCGCTCATATCCGAACCTGCAGAAAACGATAAAATAATACAACCATCTAGAACCCTTCCAGAACTCGAAACAATATCACACCCATTTGAGCTTGCACAAAATGATACAGTGTCAAACGATGTTATACAGTCATTTAGCACTATAGAAATCGCTGTAAAAATACCTATACCTGAAACTGCAGAAAGTGATACAAGTATACATCCGCCTAAACTTGAAAGTGATACAAGTATACACCCACCTAAACTTGCAAGTGATACAAGTATACACCCACCTAAACTTCCAGAAATAGATACAATATTACACCAATCTGAAGTTGATAAACCTGCAGATATCGATGGGCAACTACATACATCCGAGTCTACAAAATTTGATATAGGGTTACACCCATGTGGGCCTCATAAAATCGATACAAAATTACATCCTCGTGAACTTCCTGAAATCGACAAAAAACTATGCCCATACAGACCACCTGAAGTCAAAACAAAGGCACACCCGTCTGAACTGCCAGAAATCGATAAAAAACCACAAGCACCAAATGAAAGAAGTTATTCTACTTTTTCAGATCAAGTCCACAAGATTATTAGAAGAGTGGAAGACATTTATTCTCAGCTGGATGATATACAAAATTCAGTAAGTTTCGTTAATATCTAAAAATATTTAATGCAGGATCATTCATAATATTTATATCCGCGATTTGTTTCTCACCATTTATATTTCGATAATTTAAAGATATACAGAATAAGTTAAATGAGCAATTATTTTGAACATCATATAAATTAGACAACCCTCCACCAAATCCAAAGCCAAAGGGTGCATAGAAGGGGCTATATATTGAAAATGCAAACAAACACCCTATACCCACCGATATTGCCAGTGGCGGAGGTGGGGATCAAACCCAGACCATAATAGGGAGTGTGACTAAGGCTGGTATGTTTTTTCTATAGATGTTTTACATTTGTACAATTTAATGAACAATTATTAATATATGCGCAGGTGCATTAAATTCGTTTTTAGTAATTTTACTGTTTTTCTCTTGTTCTGTTGGTTGATCACGTAAAAATCTTAAATCAAAATAAAAAAGTGATTTGCTTTGAAAGTGATGAAATATGATTTGCTTTGTGACTTTGTGGATGCTTTGTGGTTGATTTGCAATTTGACGAAATGAGGGTCGTGGCACCTTAAGCCTTTTAAACAATGAATTGTTGATTAAAGATCATTATTCATATCGAAATTCGAAAGATCCTGTATCAACAATTTGAAGAGAAAAGATATATGAAGTTTGATGGTGATATTAAGAAATAAGATACATTTGAGGGATAGATGATTTAACTGCATACAAGCAGGACTTCTCGATTCCACATTTTTATTTATTCAAATCTTCGGTAATTTCTTTCATAAATGTGTAATTTTTTTCACAAATTTTGATCTTCATTAGCGAATATAGAATTAATATTTTTTTGAGAATACATATACTGAATATAGGTTATATTTTCAAATATCATTTCAACAGTTCAACATACACAAACAGCATGAATAAGTTAGTAAAGAACAACGCAACATATTTTACTATCTTCGGATATGATTTCTTGACAAGAAAATAGATCATGTTCTAAATTCTTATATAAAATATTTTTCACCAACAATTATTGGTCCAATTTATACAGGGTTATTCAGAACCTATCGAAAATAAAATTTGGGGATGTTCAACATACATGTAGAAATGTGGTAGTGCAAAAAGAAATTTTTTTGGAGGGGTCTGAAAACTATTTAAAAATTTTTCATTGCACGCCGCTGGATACTGGTCCACTGTAATGGAGTGACCTTGGGACTGACAATGCAAACTAGCTAGCACGAAAGAAACCGGCGCGCCCGGCGCAAAAAAGATTTGCAGCGTTTTTACTTTAAAATAAACTTAAAGATAGATAGACGTTCCAGGTACAAAAAACTTGTTTACTGTTTTTTGTCGGAATGTGGTATATCCGATCTCATTGAACTACAGTTGCCCAGCTACGTAGTCCTTTATAGTGGTATAACTTTAAACATTGTTTACGGGAAATCCTAATTACTTTTATTACAATTTTTTTGGTGATATCGATTTCTTGTTTAAGGATGCACATATCCTCAAAGTTTTTTATACGGGTTCTGAATAACCTTGTATATGACACTATACAAGAATTTTCAGAACTAAATTTATTGCTAAAATTAGTTCCAATTTTAGTGTAGTGTCACACCAGCCTAAGCAATGCTGCCACAATATGCTCTAGCCCACTGCGCCTTTGTTTATGCTTTTGATTTTTGCTATATTTCCATTATTATTAGGTACAGACTCTTTAAACTATATGAAGGATGTTTCCTTTAAATTGTCTATTTCCTGTAGAAAGGGAAAAAAATTGTATTTCATACTTAGTACCACCAACTCATTGTTACACACCATGTATATTAAATATTTTACATCTTAGGTATGTTTGCAACAAATTGAAGAGGGAATATACATTTTCAAATTAATTAGTAGAAGAAATCTATAAAAAGTTGTTTTATATATTTACCTCTTTGGGTTTTTTTATTTCAACAATAATAACAAATAAATAAATTTTTCTTTTACTTTAGGACAGTGCAGAAAGTATCCCTGTTTTCAAAGAACCAAATCTTCCGGATGTCCACAGCGAAATGTTTTTGACACCTTTCATGCATGCCGTAAAAGAAACACGAAAAAACTTAAAAGACACAAACAATATGGCCGTAATACAGAAAAGTCCTTCTTATTATAATGTTATGAACTTTCTGGATACTTTGTATAACATACAAAAAGAACTACCCTATGAAATATATGTAGCACGTTTACATAATTATGCATACATTTCTCATGAAGCCATAGTTTATCATCAAACTGAAGTATTGCATCAGGTAGACTATTCCACAACATTGAACGAAAAACCCAGTTGCTTGAAAAAAATGA
The DNA here is from genome assembly GCA_963924545.1 of Pogonocherus hispidulus. Lineage (NCBI taxonomy): Eukaryota > Metazoa > Arthropoda > Insecta > Coleoptera > Cerambycidae > Pogonocherus > Pogonocherus hispidulus. Next base: position 35,321,059 of record OZ004697.1, on the reverse strand, counting down.
TAGATGAAGAAAAACTAATTCAGAATAAGAAGGTTTCTTTTCTAGGAATGCACAAAAGCAGCCAAGTGGCTTTATGTCCTTTTCACAAAGTTAAGGTTGTCAGAATTTCTTCTCAGCAATTTCCTCCGCTGGAAAATTCAAGTGGAGAAGAGATATATGAAAAAATATCTGTATCAAATAAAGGAGAGCACATTACTGAAAAAAGAAATGAAGAAAAAAAGGCTCATCAAAACCAGGATATTATAGAATTAACAAAAATGCCACCTTTAGAAAAAGTAGATAATTCCAATGTCCCACACAAGCACTGTTTACACTGTTGTGTAAATAAGAATAAAGACTCAGATAACAAGCCAAAGAAAGTACTGTGCAAGGTTCATGGTGATGTGGGAAAGGTGTCCGAAGTCTTAAATTACCAGACACACGGGAACCCGGCAAAACAAGAGATTAATATAAATAACCTAGTTGATTGTGAAAAAACAAAGAAACTTGAAATGTCAAAAATAGATGACAAATCTACGCAAGTATTTTGTCAAATGCTGAAACAAGAAAATTCAAATCTTACTATCACAGATGAAAATGTGTGCAGAACGTCAACTGATGAACAGTCCATAGACTACCCGGAATATTTAGAACATAATCCTGATGACAGCAAATCCACTGACAAAGATATTGTAGACGACTCTTTGTTGGACCCTTTTTATGATTACACCAATGAAAATATATCCCCTAAAGTAGTAAAAGAAAAAATACAAGAAACTTGTGAAAATACTCATGTAAAAAGCGCTGTGCAAAATCAACCAAAAATTGTAGTGTTCAGGGAAGTAATAGAAAGTCCAAATTTATTACCACCATTAAACGATAATTTGGACAACATCGAATTGTACAAAAAAAACCTGGAAAAAAGAAAAGAAATACGACTGATGAGAAAATCAAGTGTTGAGTTGATGAAATGTAAAATTCCAAAAGTTCGTGACAATGCAAACGTAGTGTTGTTGAAATCATTCTATGCTTTTGTGTATATATTAATGTTTACAGCTTTAAGTTTGGACTACAGATGTTTGTAATATATGTAAATATATTCAAATAATGATATCCAACTAAATTTGAAAGTGATGAAATTACTTGCATTTAGATAATTTAATAAATTGGCTGTAAGGGACTTATTGACTGATGATTTCTCAAGAATTTGTTTATAATTCCTACTTCAAGTTCCTGGTGGAGGTGGTGTATGCGATGGAAGATTTTGAATATACACCGCTCACCTAGAAAGGTGTTCCGTACATATGAATTCTTAAAAAAAAATTCTAAATTTCATGAAGATATTTGTATTTTTACCCTTGAGAAAATTAATTCCGATCACAAAAAATTTTTGAATAAAAATATGACACAAATTCTGTATTATTATTTTTTTTTACAATACAGAAATATATAGATGGCTTATATTGCAAATTGAAAAATCATATTTTTTCCCGAAATTATTTTGTAATTATTTGTACGACTCAAGTTTTTTCTTACACGTTTCCTCAAACTTTTTTCGAAATATTTAACAATTTCTCAGCATCACAAACTTCCTAACGCAAAAAGCTTTTCGAATAATTCAATTTTTTTGTAGTTGGTTTTTGACTACCAATTTTGTACTAAGGCCAATAATCTACTGGTTTTAGACCACCATTCAGGTACGTTTTAATTAATTAAAAAATATTTTGTATGAGGAGTTCTTTGACAATAATCTTGTGTGTTCTTTATCTTTCGACTCTTATTATTATTATTATTTATTATCTAATAAATTAAATTAAATAAACAGTTTTATAGGTCTCCACGACTGCTTTTCCTGAATTAATAATCCATATTACTTTAAAATAGCAGCTTGTTTGATTGGAAATGAGTACATTTTCAAATCTGGATTGTTTATTTATAAACATCTATAGTTTATAAACTCATAATACCGAGACATATTTTGTCTTATTATTATTACAGTACATAACTGTAGACACCCCAACTCAAAACAGTATAATTACATTGCTACTTATGTGGCTATGTGACAACATAGGAAAACGAAAAACTTTTCATGAACACAAGCGCCCCGCCTCGAAGTAAAATCTTGTATAATAAGATAAATTTCATAAGCAAATACTTGCATTAAAAAAGAATACACGAAATCTGAAATAATTTATTCCGTTAACTGTAAGGATACCAATACCCGTTAATTGTACTACCCGGGTACCCGTTTTCAATACCCGGTCTTTACCCGCTACCCGTTAATAACCCGGTTTACCGATTAATTACCCGTTACCTGTTATTTACCCGTTACCCGCTGTTTATCTATTACGTGACATCAACCCATAGCATTCAACATAGCAAATAGTTCCCAATTCAGGTCATATTTTATATCGCCAAACCTGTTAACAACACCGCCAACGCAAAACTGCAAAAAACAAGTTGTCATATGAATATGAGTCACACAGAGGTCGACCGAGTGCAGGTGCTTAGAGGGCTATCAGGTGTTTAACGGATTATCGGGTTTTTAATGGGTTATCGTGTCCTAAAATGGGAACCGGGTAGCGAGTCGTTATTGGATATTCGGGTACCCGTCGGCATCCCTAGTTAACTGTATGATACAGATATCTTTATTTAATGTGAAAATAATTTTAACAGCAGCTTCAAATTAACATTTTCATTACAAAATAAGCCTCTAGTACATTTTCCTAAGGCCGCTCTTTATCTTATACAGGTCAAGAACCATGCCCATACGAAATTATCTTATCATTTGGCATTTGTCATTTGGAATGCGAGTCTGAAGGTGCATTTAAATCAGAGCGAACAGCGAACGAGCGAATGCGTTTGCTTAAGCTTGCGTAATTTGTATGGAGAACAAAACGGGAGCGAACGAACTCTTCCGTGTTTCTGCATATATTAGGGCGAACAGAGACGAACGAACGAATGAATTATTTCGCTCGCTTCTGTTCGCTCTAATTTAAATGCAACTTAACATTTTGTATATCTAAAATGCAAAACATCCACTATCAACTACTCCCATCCGAACTCATTTGCCAAGTCTCAGAGGCTTATAAGTATATCACGTTGACAGGTTTCCAATGAATTGTATGAAATCACTTCTCTATGCATTTTAAAGAGCAGACTACCAATAAATCTTAAAAGAATTTTATGAAAAATTCAAGAACTTTATAGTCTAACAGGTCGATAGTCTGGTATTGTGCCACCTATCAAACTAAAAATCTTTGAATGTTGTCAGTGAAGTAACTGAAAACTAGACTGTTTCTAGATAAATCACCAATATAACAAAATAATATTTACTATATTATTTTATCTCCTTGAGAACATTAATGTGCAGACATATAAGGGCACCATAGTATGTGCTTGTGGTATACAGTGTTACGTAAGAAATACAACTTACATTCATTCCTTTAGATTCTTTGAGGAAAGTATAGGCCATCCCCCCACCTATTATCATTTCGTTAACTTTATCCAATAAGTTCTCAATCAGTTGAATTTTATCAGCAACTTTAGCTCCTCCTAATATGGCCAAAAATGGTCTATAACAAATAATTTTATTAAAATTCACTGAATTATTGCATTTTAAGTGTGGCTATTATTGATTTTCAAATAAATATTATTACCGATGAGTGCAAGTGGCACAAAACACAAAGTTTTTTGTAGGTAACTTGTTTGACAGTTATTGTGTACAAAATTCACAGACATGGACTGTGGGATTGTACTAAGAACCCCTAGATCTGATTAAGCTGATCAAAAGTGTTCGTATGATTTTTCAATCAGTTCAATATTTTTCGAGATGCAGTAGTTTCAAATATCCAAATATAATAAAAATAATATTCACAAATTCTGTGTATCTTTTCTTGTACTTAAAATTTTATTTAAAAAGTAACCTGTAGGCTGTTTAATAATTGAATATAATATTTTCAGGCATTTTTAATTAATATAAACTTGTTATACAAGAAAACTAACCTAAGAAAATAAGAAAAAATTATATTTTTAACACTTGGTAACAATTTGAGCTTATATCTTACCTTTCTGGATTATCTAAAGCTTTGGCAAAGTACTGAAGTTCTTTTTTGAGTAGAAAACCAGCGGCACGTTGAGCAAAGCCTTCTCCCAGCATGGAGGCATGAGCCCTATGTGCTGTTCCAAACGCATCATTTACATACACATCACCTAATTTACGAAGACTCTCTCTAAAAGCTTTGACATTTTCTGGACTAGCTTTAACTTTTTTACCTGATGCATCTACACCTTTACCTAGAACAAATAAAAACTTTCTTCGTTGACTAATATCGATAGAAAACAGATTTTTTTAATAAACTGTCTTTATTAAATTATAAAATGGTGTTAACCTCACGTTATCAGTGCTAATGCCGCATTCCATTTTGTTACTTACAAAAAGGCATTGTTCTTAAAAACAAAACGATGAAATAATTGTTATTAGCCTCGGCGTTCTAAATGAAACACATACCTGAATATGTCAATAACTTTTCTTTGTCCCAAATTGTCGAATATTTTCCAAAAATGATGGGCTACGAGTGATTCATGCAACACGCACTACATTTAACACAATTTTACGAAATTCAAGGAAAATTTAAATAAGAACCATATCCCTTCAGAGCAAATTGTTTAAATTACATTAACTATGAAAAAAATTGAGTTTCACGTGAATTTTGCCAAAACAATGCGAAGAAGTGAATTAACAACAAAGAGAATTTCTTCCTTTGGACATAATTGTGTAATGGTTTCGATAAATTATTGTTAGATGATAAATTATTTAGGGATATTTTTTGTTTAGTGCGTTAGAGCCGCCTGACACGAGACTTAATTTAGCACTGAATTCAGTACTCAAATTCCGCGCGCAGATTTAGCGGACTTGGATGCAGTGGCGGCTAGTCATAATGGGCACAAGGGCACGTGCCTTATGCGTAAGCACATAAGACTTGTGAATGTTGTGATATTTTATAAACTTTTATAATTATTATAATTTGGTGGATTTTTTTATTAATTTTTCATCATGAATATTGAATCATTTGGTGCATACATATCCGTCTAGCGTCTAGACCGCTTCACGCTAAACCGTCTGTGGAGTGGGCTGGGCACGGCCGCTGTGTGCCTGTTTTTTTCTTTTCTATTTGCATGTGCAAGAAAAGGATACAGAGCTTCTATTTTTCCAGTGCGACTTTTCTAATGCATTCTGTTACGTCATTGAATGGGCGCTGCCCCGTCGACCAGACAGTACAGAGTACAAAGTACTAGAGATGGGAATACCCCATCATATTAATGAACGTACGTGAGAGATTTCAATTTACTGATTTTTTAACTATAGCCAATTTGTTTGAAAAGGAGAAATTTAACAACTATAGAATAGTTTTTCCTCTGGAACATATTAAAACAGTGTGTGCCTTATTTCCAAAGATCAACATTACAAAATTAAAAAATGAGCTGTATATAATGTATTCTAGAGATGATTTCATACAACATAGTGGTGCGGTTGCTTTATTACAAATGTTAAATAAAAATAATTTACTTACGACGTTGTCGGAATCGGTTGAACTATTAACTATATTGTGCACAATTCCTATGACTACAGTCGAAAGTGAACGCTGCTTCTCAACACTTAAGCGAATAAAGACATTTTTAAGAAACACGATGCCACAAGAAAGGTTATGTGCTCTAGCAATGCTTTCCATCGAGAAAAATTTAGTAAACACTATGACTGATTTTAACGAACAAGTTATCGAATATTTTGCAAATGATAAGTCAAGAAGAATGGAGTTTCATTTTAAAAGTTACTAAGTTTAGTTTTCGATGGACGAGCGGGTGGTTGCAGATTGTAAGGTAAGCACGCCGATTTGTTATGGGTTTAGGTTAAGTACTTAAATGGGTTTTATTATTTACTTTTTTTATCTATCTGTGTTTTTCTGGTCTAGCAGAAAATAGAAGTTTCGCCTGCCATTTTTCTGACATGTATACTTTTTTTGAACCGATTTAAATATTATTTTAAATAATTTTTCCATATTTCTGTCAATCGCATCAAAAAAAGGGATATTTGCCTAACGAAACCTATTTCTTCAAGCAAATATTTTTGCTCTACGAATTTCTAATTTTTAATTTTAAGGTGTGACCTTGAAAAATGCTAAATTTTCGCCTGCGGCGCATTTTTCCCCCTGTACCCCCCATTCCCAAATTTCACCGGCCGCCACTGCTTGGATGCTAGAAATTAGAACGTGTTCTAATTTCTTGGACGAAATCAGCACAGTATAGATGCGTAGTAGTGCATCTATACAGTCCGCTAAATCTGCGCGCGCAATTTGAGTACTGAATTCAGTGCTAAATTAAGTCTCGTGTCAGGCGGCTCTTACTGTAGAGGACAGCACTTAACTATTTTACGGATTGTAAAAACGTATTGAAAACTGGCCAAATTATTCTTTGGCAATTATAAATTTAATAATGGGACACACTGACTATTTCATATAAAGTTACTAAATTTGTAAAATGCAACATAAAAATCCCTAAATTGCAGTCAACCAGCACGGTTTTTGAATAAAAATATTACAATTTGTTTAGCCAATTATATTTTCAATGCAATTTATATGTTTCAGTTGCTTAAGTTCTCACTGAATACAATTAATTCATCTATTGACTGGTTCATCAACCAGGGAGTGTAAACACACACTTAAGGAAAAAAACAAATTTTAAGAAAAAGTTACTAAGTCAAAAAAAAATTACATAACCGAAGGTGAAGACCCATGAAGACTTGTCAAATTTTAGAGTTGAATCAATATATTTCCCTAATATAACAATTTTATTTGTGTTAGTAGTGTCACTTGTCAAATTGACAGACAGATAACGACCTGCTTTTCTGCAGGCGCCATTATAGCAGTGACCTCTAGTCTTTGAGGAAGACAATCTTATTTATTTGAAGGAGATGCCGAAAACAACTACTCCAGGGCAATCTGCCCCGACTGGCAATGCATTACTCCAGCGTCTCCATAGGAGTAAATATTATTCAATATATTTTATTTATCAGAAAAATTAAATAAAAAATTGTAACAGCTGTACCAGTCTGCTGGTGTGGACAATTATCAAATGCTGCTTTGACATTATATGTGGCGACTTCTATGGAGATGCCGGAGTAATGAAATATTAGGCGGTTGTTTTCGGCATCTCCTTCAAATAAATCTTATTTGTATCTAAAATAAATAAAATGTCTCAACTTCTCTGTCTGAAAACATATCTCAGCTCTTAAAATAATATGGAAGATATTAACTACAAATTTAAGTCTCAAATGTGCAGTTTTTAAATAAGAGGGCATCAAAATGTATGTGGTTGGATTAATAATTATTACTCGACTGTTTATTAAAGTACAACCACAATAAATTAATAGTAGTAGATAGTTGGTATATTTTGAAATTTACAATGTATTAGGTCTAATAAGGCAATAATTTACGTTGACAGAATCTTAACAGCTCCAATGGTCTCCAAACTAAAGACTTTTTGAAAATATCTGAAATGTTGAAAAAACCATTGGATGAAATCAAATCAGGTTCAAAATTAATAGAAACTTACAGAAAATATGGTGTACCGAAGTCCACTATACTGGTGGTCATTTTCTTATATCATAGTTTGTGAGTGTATATGAATAGATGATAATGAAAAGAAACATATTATACATTTGGAAATGTCGATTTTTGAAGGGTCTACGTAAATCATTTACGAATATTCTCACCTATGCATATGCTACATGTCAAACCATTTAAATGATTAGTAATTTAACATCTCTAAACCTGATGTTTGCAAGAAAGATGACAGAATACAAGTATAAATGAAGAACTTCTTTCAATTCCGCTTTTGATTTTTGTAATATATTTTTGACAGGATACTCTTTCTTGCCAATTCTTAATTTCTGTTGAAGATGCAGGATAGTATAATAATTATCAAATGAGCATTTTAACGACCTTGTCAGGAAGTGATTATACTCCTTCGTTCAGGTGAACTGTTGAAGCTTGGGTTCTGGAGAACTTTTGTAGTGGGTACCCGCATTCATTTTAATATTCGTATTATAAAAAAATGACTTGCACTTTGATAAAAATAAAAATAAATATAAGAAAATCTTACCTTCTTCCTCTACATGGAATCTAAGATTTTCTAATAAAATTACTGAACCAGACGCAGGATTTGCACAGGCTTGTTCCACTTCTTGTCCTACACAATCAGGAAGGAATGTAATGTCCCTAAAATAAAATTGTAAATAAAGCATTGTATAATGTGGCAGTAGTAGAGTATAGAATAACAATAAAAGTGTTTGTACACAGTGTCCCAAAAGCAAAAATGAAGGTATAGGTACCCAAAATATTACGCCGCAAATGAACTAATTGTAGCACATTCTCGTCATCATAACTTCATAATTGTCATCTAACTTCTCGCATATTTTGTTACTTTTATACTGATTTATACTATTCTAAGTAGTTTACTTTTTACTTGGATGTATTACATAGAGATGAGTGAGAACAAAAAACGGGGCGCAAACGCCACAGAAAAACAAAAGCAGTTATAGGTGGAGTTTGTGAAAAAGAGACCGCACTTAGTTTGTGGCAAACTAACTAAGTGTTTTAGTCCTTATTTAAATAAGGCAAATGGAGGATAATCTTAATGATGTCCTTACTATTCGTAGTTATTTGCTAATAACTATACGTTAAAAGACTTGACCAAAACTGGCAAAACATTGTCGATAATCTGAATACTATCCCATGTGCTAACAGAGACTGAAAAGGCTGGCATAAAGTAAATGTTATTGTTTACTTTACCACTCGTTAGGCACTTATTTATTGTTTAGCATGCACATTAGTATTTTTTGCTTGTAGACTTGACATGATCTTAGAAGCAGAACTAAATGCAAGGAATCAAAGAATAGGCTCGACACTTGTAGAACTGGAGGAGGTCCCTCAAAAGAAGTGTTTATCGACTGTGGAGGAGAAATCCTCGGGGTTCAAGAAGCTTCAGTTCAGTTTAATTTCAATAGCAAAGACCAGACAAAGAATAAACAATGACTTTTCAAAACCATTAATACAAAAACATTTATATAATAGTGAAAACTATGTAATATATTCCCAAAAAGAAGTGTTGATACTCGATGTTAATGATTTGGTGCCATTACCTCATCCAGGATCAATTAACCAGTTGGAAACATTAACTCCAAAGACAGTATCGAAGAAGTTGCCCAAAAAATTAGATAATTTAATAAATTTCGCTATGGCAATTACTAGGTACGTTTGAAAATTATTTAAAAGCAACATCAGATTTGAAGCGAGAATATTATAACCAAAAAATGAACCACATGAAAAATGTGGAAAATCTGAAAGAGAGAAATTTAAATTTTGTAAAGAATATCTTAAAAATTTTGTATTAATTATTACTTCGTGTCACAAGAGATCCACCAGATACAGAACAAGGTCTTTAGATAATCGAAACATGTTAATAAATTGCCGTTCATTAAGATGGATAAATGAATCTCTGGGATTATGCCAATTAATATCGGGTACCCGGGTACCTGATAACGACTCGCTACCCGGTTCCCATTTTAGGACCCGATAACCCTCTAAGCACCTGCATTCGGTCGCCCTCTATGTCACTCATATTCATATGACAACTTGTTTTTTTTTGCGATTTTGCGTTGGGGCAGGTTTGGCGATATAAAATATGATATGAATTGGAAAATATTTGCTATGTTGAATGCTATGGGTTGATATCGCGTAATAGATAAATAGCGGATAACGGGTAAATAATGGGTAACAGGTAATTAACGGGTATACCCGGTTATTAGTGGGTAGCGGGTAATTAACAGGTAGCAGGTAAATACCGGGTATTGAAAACGGGTACCCGGTTAGTAAAATTAACGGGTATCGGAATCCCTAAAAGCTACGCATATGCAAAGATGCGCACGTTCAAAAATTGGATTTCTCGACTATAAGCATACGTACCCTTACTTACAAATACTTTAGAAAGTTACGAATGGTCAAAAATTGACTCCCTGGACTTTATCAAGAGAAGATTCCCGAACCATTGCAGATCCTGTTTTAACTGCAAAAATTGTAGAATGAGTCACTTCACTAGCCAAATACGGTTTCCCTCTAACAGAAGAGGAATTATTAGATACTGTTCAGAAAATTGTGAAGCATGAAAAATTTACATCTTTTTGAAAACAAATATTCATTAAAGGTTAATGTACCCTGAGTTAATATTTGTTTTCTAACGCAAGATAAACTCAATTTTGTACATCATTTCTGTAAAATGAGTAGGATAGTGAATATTACTAATATCATAGATTAATCAACCTTTACAAATCAACCGACAGATAAATTCAGCGTTTCATTCATCGTTCTCATTTTTACAGTCAGAAAATAAAATAACGCATTTTTTCAACAACTTTTCATCATTATCAGCTAGCTCAGAAGATAAAGTAACAATTCTGCCTCTTTTGGTCACCGTCACAGTCAGGAAATAAACTAATTTGCGATTGATGCCAACGATTTTAGTTGGCATCATTTTGATACTTCCAAATATAACAATGTATCTGTATAGTTATTTTATCTGTGCTAATATTTACTAATACGGTTCTGTTAAAAATAATCCTGTCCGAATACCGGTAATGAGATGGACGATAAAATAGCTTCCGATGTCCCAGTACTAGCAAAAATGCAATATTCTTAATATTTAAGACATATAACTATACGATTAATTAATTTTATTTCTCTGAAAATGAGTTAATTACAAATATTAAACTTTTAGGCTTGACCAAATCTAACCTCTTTATATTGATGCATTTAATTTTTAAAAAGTTCCCTATTATCAAAACTGTCCGGTCACTGGCGAAAGCACCCCTATTATTTATTTCTTATTCTTATTACACATCAATCAAAAATGTTTAATGTTGATGCAATGCATGATGCATTATATATTTGATTATTTGTCATCTATAAATGAACTTTCTGATTTGTCGAAATTGCCGATTACATAATTGACATTCTCTTTCCTCAAAAAAGTCTTTAAATCTTTACAATCTCAAGTCTAGAATCCATAATCATTAGATGACTAAAGGAGTACTGCTATTAATCAAGTACGATATATTTATGTTTTAAGAATATTACGAGTTTATAGTACCATTTCTGTGATAGTAATGGTACTATACATCACATCATCAGATTTAGAAAAACATGCTTACTGTTAACATTTATCTATGCTGCTAATTACCTACCTGTTGAGTAATTTTTTCAGTTCTTCTGCAACAGGCTTAAGAGTATACTTTGGATTTGGATTGCCATCAGGCCGTCCCAAGTGAGACATCAGCACCACACTTTTTGCATTTTTATCCAATGCATATTTTACTGTTTCTAACGCGGCAACAATACGTTGGTTGTTAGTTATTACTCCGTCTTTTAGTGGAACATTGAAGTCCACACTAAAAATAAATTTTTGGTTAGTTTTCACATATTAAAATGTTTACATTAAAAATATTAAAAACTTACCGAATAAGTACCCTTTTATTTGCTAGATCTAACGAGTCGATGGAAAGCTTGTTTAATGCCATTTTTGAAATACTTTGAGTAGCAAAAAGCCGGTAACGAACTGACGGTTTGATAAAAATTTGTCGGACAATTGTCAAGGACATATGGAGGTCAAAGAAAACAAGGTTTTGTCGATAACACAGATTGCTACTTATAGCCACAAATTTAACACTATTTAAAAATTCAATGACAAAAAAATTTTGATAAATTATTGCCAGTTATATTTAAGAGGTATAGAAGAAATTACTACATTTACCCTCTCAAAGACAAACTAAGCTGAATTGAATATGTAAAGTTATATTTCTGTACTGGAAGATAATAATATAATTAAGTTCAACACTGATAAATTTCACTCATATTATGATGTTCTTGTCAATTGTTTTTAAAAATGTTATCTATCTTGCAATTAAAATTTGAAAATTCGTAAACAGATAGTACTATATGTAATTTGGATGAACATTTATTATTTGAAATTGTATTTTTCGTAAATTAAAATACAATATGGAAAAGATCACTTTATTAAAGGAAAAAATACAAAATAAGTAACTACTAAAACAGCTCTTATTACTGTTACTATTACTCTTATTTTTTAATTTGTAAAATATTAAAAATAAAAAACAATACATAAAAAATTTGCTCCAGTTTATTCTGTCCACCTATGGGCACAATGTGGATTAGTACAAACATAGTACAATCTCATTTCTTCTTCAGCACGGCGTGTTTGAGCTTGAAAGAATACAGCTTCCCTATAAAGATTTTTTATATAATCAGTTCAAACTTTAACTCAATCGATAACATTTAAGTAGCATATTGTAAACTCAATATTTAATAAGACTTTTAGTTTGCTTTACTATTGAAACTAAGCGATCAGTGAAAATCGCAGGATTATACATATAGGTATATTTTGTACTGAATGATGAATGGTCAAACTTGGTCTTACGTTTGCTAAATTTGGTTAAGTTAAACCAAAATATTCCCCCTCCACCCCACACCATATTTGTAACGCTATAACAAAAAGTGTGAGAGCAAAATTATGCAGAATTTACTGAATATTACAACTAATATTTTGCTCTACATTAATTGTGTATAGTTTTATAATAAATATGTTTGTGTAGTTCGCAATGTTTATATATATACTATACCTTCCAGCGCTCATTATTGAAACTTATTAGGTATCACATTATTTCCGTTTGCACCTATAAATTATATTTCTTTTTAGCTAAATACCTATATGTAAAGAAGCCAATAAAAACAAATCATTAAAAATCAATGTATTAAAATTAAAACCATAAAATTTCAATTTTACATGTGATTTTTTCCATTTTTGTACACTAATACATTTAGTTGACATAGTACAGTCAATCTGACTCAAAAATATAATCGCTATAGGCTAAAATATTGGGTCTATGATGGTAAATACATTAATATTCAAGTTAGATTACCTATGATTGCATTCAGGACACTGATGATCTTCTGTACGTGGTAATGTAGGATCAGATATCACATCTGGCACAATATGTGTAAGCTCACTAAAAGAAGTTGTCATTTAAAAGTAGTTTTAATAATATTAAATTGTTAACTTACTCAATTTCGTGCATAATTTTGTTCACATAAATGCATTTTGAATCAGCATGTTGTTTGTAATCACAATTTCTACAAGCATATAGAAGGATTTTGTTTTCTTTGTCTTCTTTTGGATACAACATGTTATTACTGCAAAATTAAGATTAATAAGTGTCACATATAATATAATCAAAAAAAAATAAAAATTGTGTTCAGATTTTATTTCTTACCATTCTTGACAAAATCGAATTCCAACAAAACCTGGGCCTTCACTGTGTGAATCATATCCACTTGGTTTGGACATCTCTTTAATTATTTGATTTTTATAGTTTGTTACGATTTTCTATTCTACAACATTTATTTTATATCTAACCTAACACCTAACCTTGCTTGATTGATTAGACTGTTCCTCTTCTTCTTTTTTCTTGGCCTTCATCCATAGAACATTAGATTGTTAATATTTAATATTCTATGAATTAGATCACAGATCACAGAACATTACCCCACGGAGTTTAACCCATAGAAATCTCACCTCTCATTGGGCGCATTCTGGGAACCGCAGCACTTTATTCAAATAGCTGCAGCGCTGTATTAAAGCGCTGCAACGCTTTATTAAAGCGGTAAGTATATATTTTTCCCGCTGGATCGCTGAATAGTTCCATCAAGCGATAAAATTAATTTAGGTTAGATTTGCGTCTATGGGTTTACGCATAAAACATCTATGGATAATATTAATTATTATTAATCAGTGATGTTCCGGATAATTATCCATTAATAATTAACCGGCTTATTAGCGATAATTATCCGTCGGCTAAAAATTCTTTCAAAATTAGCAGGCTAAATATTATAGTGCCAGTGGAAAAAATGGCCTCATAGGGACATATATATTGGAACTTTTATTTATTTTTTAATTTAATTTAGTTTGTTTTTTATTTTTATTTTTTAATTTGTACGATTATTTTTATTTTTGAAGAACTTATAATTAAATGATGTAGAGTGCGGTATTACAAAATAAAATACAAAATAATCGCTATATCTCTAAATTTAATTTCTCCTTATCTATGACATAATATGATGACCTAATAATATCTATTATGCTTACCTACCTAGTAGATTGGTATATAAATAGATATTTTATTGGTAATTGCGAAAAAATTATTCTAATGTGTGAAAAATTATAAAAGACTGTATATTCTGCTAACGGCTAATTATAATATTTTTAGCCGGCTAAATGCTAATTATATAATTAGCATTGGCTAAATATATAATTAGCGGCTAAAAACCCATCACTGTTATTAATATTAATTGCAAAATATGAATTACTGAAAATTATGTCACTTTAAGCTTGCATTTAAAATGTCGATTCAGCGAACGTGAAGCGGTAAAGTGCTGAAGCGCTGGAGTACTATGTTTCCCTCACGGATTTCTTAAAGTTTATTTTAGAAATCCGTGGTTTCCCTGAATGCGCCCTTTGATGGGCTTTATATATACAGGGTGACCCATCAGGAACCAGGACACCCTTCTAAAAAATTTTTGGTAAGTACGATTCCAATGAATTTTTTTATATATATATTAGCCTCCTAGATGTACTTGTTGAACATATTACGATGGTCCAGATGCTAATCTTCAGCCTACTACGATTTTTCTTTCAATCAATTTTTTCGAAAATTATTTTAGGGAAGTATGGAATCTGCGTAGTTCACGTTTGATGACGGAAGTAGGTATTTTTCTTGGAACATCGGACGAGACATCATGAAGTAACACGATATTTATGAGAGCTCAATGGTATATCGAGTTTCTTCATATTCTCTTACTTTTACTTGAAGAAAAAAACAGACAATGCAGTTTATATGTAACTTGCTTGCAGTTTATATGCGAGTTGTTTGCAATTTATATGTAAGTAGTTGACTTTATAGGTAGCTTGCTTTATTATGTAACTTATATATATACCATTTTCTCAATGCTCAAACTCTTCATCGGACCAAGAAGCCATGTTGTAGTCATAGAAATGAAAGGTATAAAAGGTAATATAAGTACTTTTGCTAGTGACGTCATAAAATACTGAAATTTGTATTTGTTGTGTTTTATTAACCGTTTCTTTTCAAAAACCTTATTCTGTGTTGTGGGTTAATGGTGGTTACGTTTATAATTGAAAAAAGTCGCTATGATTGATCGCTTCAGTGATCGCAGTAGCGATCAATGAACGATCAGTTATCAATTTAGAATCGATAAGCGTATCGATTCCAAATTTATAACTGATCGTTCATTGAACGCTACTGCGATCACTGAAGCTAAACTACTGTGATCACTAGCTAAACGAAATATTGTTATTTTGTATATTTGTCACATCATCATGTCATCATGTCATCACATTTTTCCGTTCAGATTCAAGTTCAGGCATTGAATTTACTACCTCCATTGGTTCAGAGCACTCCAGTTTATAATATTTACAGTATTTGTTTGGGTATTATTTGATCTTTTGGTGAATAAAATAAGTGGTATAGAAAGGGCCTTTTCCACTAAATTGAATTTTACTATTTTATTAATATCAAATGTTATACTGATACATAAGTAAAGGTAGAATCAACCCAATTTTTTAAAGAATTGTAATTAAGCGAAGATATCCAAGTACAAAGTGACCGGTCTTCATGAATCATTTCAAACCGCGCGGTTCGCTGACATCACACTCCAGTAGCCAATAAAATGTAGACAAGTTAAAGAACGGCTCCAAGTTGCCACATATAATTTTACTTTTTTCTTGGCAAGGATTAAATTTATATTCTGGTAATTTTGAAATTAAAATATTATGTATTTTTAGGTGAAATGGTAATTTTGAAATGAAAATATGTATTTTTAGGTGAAATATTCTCCATAAATTATTACTAAAGGAAATCAAAATGATTCTTTTACAATTTATTTCTTGAGCAAAATAATTTTTAGGTATTTTTCGCTGTAGACAAGTTAAAGAACGGCTCCAAGTTGCCACATATAATTTTACTTTTTTCTTGGCAAGGATTAAATTTATATTCTGGTAATTTTGAAATTAAAATATTATGTATTTTTAGGTGAAATGGTAATTTTGAAATGAAAATATGTGTTTTTAGGTGAAATATTCTCCATAAATTATTACTAAAGGAAATCAAAATGATTCTTTTACAATTTATTTCTTGAGCAAAATAATTTTTAGGTATTTTTCGCTGTAGACAAGTTAAAGAACGGCTCCAAGTTGCCACATATAATTTTACTTTTTTCTTGGCAAGGATTAAATTTATATTCTGATAATTTTGAAATTAAAATATTATGTATTTTTAGGTGAAATGGTAATTTTGAAATGAAAATATGTATTTTTAGGTGAAATATTCTCCATAAACTATTACTAAAGGAAATCAAAATGATTCTTTTACAATTTATTTCTTGAGCAAAATAATTTTTAGGTATTTTTCGCTGTAGACAAGTTAAAGAACGGCTCCAAGTTGCCACATATAATTTTACTTTTTTCTTGGCAAGGATTAAATTTATATTCTGGTAATTTTTAAATTAAAATATTATGTATTTTTAGGTGAAATGGTAATTTTGAAATGAAAATATGTGTTTTTAGGTGAAATATTCTCCATAAATTATTACTAAAGGAAATCAAAATGATTAAAGAATCATTTCAATTATTCATATTTCTAGCCGGCCAAATGTTAATTATATAATTAGCATTGGCTAAATATATAATTAGCGGCTAAAAACCCACCACTGGAATGTTAGGACATATATTACGGAACAATTAATTCGACCACATCACAATGAAGAAATGAACGGCAGCAAAGAGCTCTACGGAACAAACCTGTTTCTTGCGTTTTTTATGTTATATATTTATGACTAGTGATCATATGCATCAGAAAATTTTTCTGCTATATAAAATGTCCACCGATCAGTGACCGCTAACTTGTGCCGTTCAGGACATATTATCCACTAATCGCTCAACGTGCTGAACGCGATCTATATGTTAATGTAATAAGGGAATTCTAATTTAAGTGTAAGTAGGTAAATATGTTTTTAAAGAAAATTTTAGGTCAGCTAGCAAATTCCCTTCAAATTTATATTTATTTATTTTGTGAGAATAAACTGCAATTAAAAAATAATTATGGTAATAATGCACATACCGGAGTGTAAAATTCAAATTTAATTATCACTACAAATTTTCAAAATAATAACTAGAAGTCAAACATTTTACATGTGTATACTTTTGATGATGGTGGATCATATCGAAGGCACAAATAGTGATTTAAAAATAATAGGCGTAAACAGCAGATTAAAAAAAAAATTGAGCAGGTGAGTGCACTTATCCCATATTTGGGGCAAGAGCACTATCATATACAATTAGCTTAGGGGTTTCTAAACCTTTTGCTATTTACTGCATTTAAATTGGTCAAGTGGTTACGACAATACAGAAATTTAACTAATGTCGATATAGGATCGAGACATTTACTAAAATAAAAAATTTTGATTACAAAGTGAAAAACTTTTTATTTTTAATTCTTTAGTAACATAGGTAAATAGAAATATATTTCATTTCAGTAAAACTAAAATACGATACATTTAAAAATTTTCCCAATTCTTTTTAAGAGTGCAAATTAATCAATAATGGTTGTTAATAAGCTCTAATGCTAATGTGTTTTCACATGAGTGGAAGTAAGATTTAAGAAGAGTATAAGACGAAGGCAACTATTATATACGAGATAATCGTTGGGACGAAGATGGTATTTTGTGACGTTATGGCGCCAACATGGCGCGGAAACCATGATTTTTCAAAATTTAACTAATGTGGATAGGATACATTTAGTAAAATAAAAAAAGTTGATTACAAAGTGAAAAACTTTTTATTTTTAATTCTTTAGTAACATAGGTAAATAGAAATATATTTCATTTTAGTAAAACTAAAATACGATACATTTAAAAATTCCACCTAAGCTCTAATGCCAATGTGTTTTCACATGAGTGGAAGTGAGATATAAGAAAAGTAAGACGAAGGCAACTATTATATACGATAAGTGCTGCCACCTCTACCAAATTTTCGGTAGATCTACCGATTTTTACCCTGTTTTACCGATTTACCAATTTAAGACCAATTTCTACCGAAATTTACGTCGTAAAGTGAAAACGTGTATATTCATCTTTTATATTTTTGCGCCATGCCGCCATCTATTCACAACCACGACAAACCACACATTAAGACAAAAGAAGGTACCTCCTTCGTTGGTCAATGGTCATAGCATTGATTAACAGGCTAGTGAGTAGCTAAAGTACCAGTAAAGTAGCAGTGCCATAAAATTTTGAAACATATTAAATATTAATTGGTGTTGTTTCTACATAGGTAAAATATTAATGTTAATTTATTTTGTATTTTAAATGTTTAACTTTGTATTGTTAACTCTGTTGTTTTTGTTTTATTTATTTATTAATAAAATACGGACTTATATTTTAATGTAGGTAATAATAAATTCCTAAAACGATTAAACTGCGTTTTATTGCTAAAATTCTTATTACAGGCTACAGCCATCTCAAGTCATAGATGATTCGCAATTCTTAAAAAGGTTAAATTTTAAAATTCAAATTCAAGCGGTACGCGGTAGCTGCGTCGTTGATGCCTACTCTGTAGAGTCCCTGTGCTACACGCTACAAGCTACGCGCTACGCCTTTATTTTTACCTCAATTCATGATGTCATTGACGTCAGAGCCATCTCATGGATAGGTACTGAAAATCTACCGAAATCTACCGAATTTTGTGTTTCACTTCTACCGATTTTGTTACCCCACGGCATTGAGTTTATAAACCTATAGTCAAAGCCCACGGCGCGGCATCACTGCCACGATTATCTCGTATAATACGTATCTATCGTATCTCAACGATTATCTCGTATAATACGAGATAATCGTTGAGACCATAGTGGTTGGTTGAGACGAAGATTGTATTTTGTGACGTTATGGCGCCAAATACAGTACTAGAAAAGGGTATCTACCTTTATCTAGTGCTATAGCGCCAAATGGTGCGGTAACCGTGATTTTTCTATTAAAACTCAGAACATATATAAGAAAACTCAGAACGATATTCAATTTGATATTTTCCCGGCCGGAGTCGGAGTGGACCCGAAGCCGAATCAATTATTGTGATCCGTTTAATTTTTCAAATTATGGGTTTAATTTTTCAATAGTTGAAAAATACAGAATCCCCTTTATCCGTACTACCTGTCTTAATTGATTTTAGATAAAATATTAAATTATTAGCTAGGTACATGTTTAAGGCATTTTTATTGAAATAAATATAGTTTACTTATTCCTATTGCCTCTGGGCAAATTCCTGAATGATCGAGTCACAGCAATTTGTCAATACAAAATAAATATATAATATTTTGAATAGCTTTCAATAGCTTTGATCAGTGGTGAATTGTGTTACGTTTTTTGACATTTAACTAATTTGAAAACAAACTAACAAAAACGATAATGCTTTATGGATACGTGTTTTATTTTTCCGTTAACTGAAAATTTGTGTCATTTTCCGTAACGGTGGATTGGTGGATCAACAAGTTGTAATTTTTTATCGTTTATAGCACTTAACCAAATCCAAGCGGATGATTTCTAACAAGTAATGCGTTAACTTAGGATTAGTTTTTAAGGTAATAGGTACATTGTTAAAACAATTCTGTTAAAAATTTGCAAAGTATTTATATTGGTTCTCTAAGTAATAAGTTAGGTTATAGGTACCATTTTATCAGTTTTTTAGAAATTCTTATTTTCAGTTTTTTTGAATTAATAGATATTATTTATTTCAGACCTATACTTTACATTCCAAAGAGTGTACAATATATGAAATACAGATATGTCCCGTAATGAAAAAGTCAAATCGGGAAGTTTTGTAAGTACTTAATTTTTTTAATTGAACATTTAATTGTTAAATACAGAGAAATAAGTAAATCACACTATCATAGTCCAAAAGATAATTAAGTTTTCACATTGTTATGTGTAATATACTTTAGTAGGTAGGTATTACCGTAAATATTATTAGTGTACCTACCTACCTGTATTCTATCTTCTGAAAGTTTATATTTAATAAGTAATAGTAACAAATTTAGCCCAGCCATAATAAATTTCTGGGATGAAGATGTCATATAATCGCAAGCAAAATCTTTTTTTTTAAATATTATGAATCAAGTTATCTGCTAGTTGTTTAGTAGTTTAATTGGAGGAGACATTGAGGTCTTAGCAGGTATCGTGCTGTCTCTCGGTTTGCCATTCAAAATTAACTTTTTCTGTTACCGGTGTTAAAATGAACGAAATATATTTTGCTTCTAGATGTGGTTCAAAAAATAATGCAACTACATATATGTCAACTGTCACACACATTTTGGTTAGTTATATTTTAAAATTTTGTGACTGTTCATCATATAAATTCCAATAAACAAATAGTAAGTTAATATATTAATTGTATAATGCCCGTTTGCACTACCTCTGCTTAGCGAATTTAAGTATAGCTTAATTTAGGTAAGTGTTAAATTACACTGAAAGGTTTTTGACGTTATGTCCTATGTTAAATTATGTTATACAACTCGTTAAGCACAGGTGATGCAAATGGTCATAAATAGTAACTTTACTTAACTAATTTTATTTCATTTTACATCAAATAGAATTTACATTCCGAGAGCCTATCATACTCAGTATTATAGTTATGTACCTAATACCTATCTGTATTGAGGCTCCGATAAAAGAAAAATAAGTTATTCCGGTTTAATAATTTGTGAAAAATTGTACTAATTTGTAAATTCAACATTTTGCTTTATAAAATGGGCTAAAAGGATCATGCTGATCTACGCAAACTCACAAGGTTAATAACAATGAAAATTCATTATTTAAATAGAGTCTGTAGCGAGTATTAAAACAGTTGTCTAAATACTCGTAAACAGGACGTGCAAAGTGCGGAGGTGCATCATCTTGTTGAAACCAGATAGTATCATTCAGTGCTTGAGGATTACCTATTTACATTTGGAAAAATTTGTATAAGGACGGGCATAAATTCATTTCTTAGAAAATCCAAATATCGTCCTGTCACCATTTCGTCGAAGAAGAATGGGCCAATGATTCTGTCGTCAACCATCCCTGCCCACACGTTCACTTTCTGAGGATGTTGAATATGTGCTTCAATCATCCAGTGAGGATTTCTCTACTCCAATACCTGCAATTTGGTTGATTCACTGTGCTATGTAGGAAAAACGTGGCTTCATCCGAATAATGAATATGGTGAAGAAAGGGTGGATTACGGTTACATAAATCCTGCATAATTTCACAAAATTGCATGCGGCGATCAGGATTATCTTCATTTAGTTCCTACATAAGCTGTACTTTGTAAGGATAGTAATTTTCTTTATACAGCACACGTAATACCGAATGTTGAGATATTCCATTTTCTGCTGCAATCTCTCGAGAAGAGCTGTGAGAATTCTCTTCCATACTTAACAAAACATTAAGTTTTACGTTTTCGTTAATCTTAAGGCACCCAGAATTTCTCATGTGTAGTAATATACCTGGTTTCTTTAAATTTGTTCTCGATTTTACTGACTGTAGATCGGCTGATATGTCTGCCTGGATACTTTGTGTTAAACAAATTACATATCTCTTGCTGAGTTCTCATTTTATCTCCGCATCCAACAAGAATTAAAATTTCTATGTGTTGTGTTTTACTTAAATGAGTCATAATCTAACTATTCAAAGAGTGTCTTTAATAAGCTGTAGCTCGACCAGGACGAAATGTAGCGAACTGACAGTTTTTAAAGTTTGATTGACATCTCTACAAAAAGAGCAAAAAATCTACTTTTTCCTTATTCTTCAACATAGTTCACTCAGCACTCTTGGTTATACTTCCTTTATTATTAAAGATAGATCCATTAATATCTATATTACTTTACTAGTGAGACAACGTCCTTAGCAAATCTGTAGGAATATACATCAGGGTGTTCCATTATAAATAAAAAATATTTCGTGCACCTTTTTAGAATTACCGTGTAAAAATAAAATCGACCAGTCTCGGCGTTTTTAGATAAAACAAATTACAGTTTTATTGAATTTCTTCCATAATTTAGCAACACACTGTATATATTAAAGTTGTATATATTCATCAGAATATAAATAACTATAAAAACATGCAGATATACACAAATACTGGGCAAGGAAAAAAATATAGGTATTGATAAATTCTACCATACCTATTATGAAAAATCATCACACTATTTTGGGCATAAGTACTACAATCTAGGTTGTTATTATATAAGTGTTGTTATCAATTATTTTTGTTCCGTTTATAATTCCTTTTTAAATATCCACATTGACTATTCCTAAACAATGTTTTATAATGTTCTAATAAGTAATGTTTTATAATTGTATTGTATTATTTACAATAGGTTATTAATTTTATTATAAATAATAAGTTTGGAAATGAAACTATGCAGGATAGTTGTTATTGTGCAAATATGTTTTTCTTCGCACACTATCATTCATAATTAAAACATTTACACAATGTAATATCTGCAGTACTACAT
The DNA here is from genome assembly GCA_963924545.1 of Pogonocherus hispidulus. Taxonomy (NCBI): domain Eukaryota; kingdom Metazoa; phylum Arthropoda; class Insecta; order Coleoptera; family Cerambycidae; genus Pogonocherus; species Pogonocherus hispidulus. Next base: position 35,298,336 of record OZ004697.1, on the reverse strand, counting down.
TTTTAAGCAACTAGGTAGGTGTGAAGAGTGAAATGATACAATGAAATTAATAAATAAATTCAACAATATCATCTCAAAATATTTTGTAATTTTTTTGTTCAACCATTATATTTAAATGAATTCTACTTACACTTACATCTTTATTGTTAGATTTCCGTAAAAGCAATGTTTAAAGGAGTAGTAAGTTCTTATAAATAGTAAGTTTGTATTAATTGTTTAAATACATTAAGCTGTTCAGGATAGTTACTGTGTATTCTCCTTCAGACACTATTATTCATAATTAAAAAATTTACACAATGTAACATATGAAGGCAAAAATAGAAACTATTATCAGTAATTGTCAATATTATCTATTTTGTCATTATCTTATTCTTATCAAATTGGATAAATAGAATTAGATTAAGACTGTACAATTGGACAAAGTGTAGTGTATTTCTGCTAGTTGTATTTTCTGCAATGGAGGAAGGCAATCAAAAGAAAACTAAATATAGGACTTTGGGTATGTCTTTTCGTAAGAGGAGAGGGAAAACAACGTCTGAGGTGAGATATTTTTCAATGACTTATGAAGCTTTTTTAACAAGCCTTTTGTATTTGGTCATATATGCGTCAAAAATAAGTTAGTGCTTCATCATTTATCTCTAATATATATTTTCTATTGACTTAAAAACTATCCATCATGTAGTATCTATTTTTCCATCAACAATTTTTTTATCTAAGTGTGATGTAGATCTAATGCTGAAACATCGGCCCAACTGGTTACATATTTTTAAGTAGTTACGCATTTAAAATATATTTATGTACTTAATATCATTTAAAAAATTAATTTACCTAGTTGTCTAAACATTTTCTATCTTGTTCCCTAAATGTGAAGGATATACCACATGATGTGCATTGCAAAAAAAATGTTTAAAGGCAATATGATAAAAATATTAGTTTGCGTTTGATTTACTTAATTATCTACCAGTAAATATTACTGACATATAAATAAAAACAATGAGAAAAGAGTTAAAAGAACCATAATTTAGATAATTCTAATAGTTTAGAACCTGTATTTTGTTCTTCATAATATTTTTTAAGGACAGATAAAAATCTACATTATCATATGATCTATGTAATATATTTTTATCTAAAAAACATTGGGATGTATGTTTTGGAATAGTTGTTCAATATTTTATATTTCAATAACATTTGTATTATTAATAGGTAGGTACCAAGTGTACCTACCTATTAAGTGGGATTTGCAGTATTTCTTTATCTCAAAATATTTGACAAGCAGGATAACTTTATTGATAATGTTTTCTTCATTATATTTTCTAAGCGATGTTTCTTAGTAGGTACTATGAATTTCGGTTTCTATTAAAAAAAATGTATTCAATAATCTTTCAAATTATTCATGAAAAGAGATATGATGCACTTTGTATGATTTGTCAAGACTAGAAGCAACTGAGAGATGCATGAAAGAATGAGGCAGCATAAATAGGAAATTGCACTGGGGGGACTTTTACACTATGGCATGGGTAATTTGAGTTAACACATATATATAGTAGTATTATATATATGAGTTAACATGTAATATGAAATGATCAATTCTTATACGAGTTGATCCAAAGCTGACCCTGGATCAACACGGCATGTTGGTCCAGGGCTGTCGTACCGTGACGTCCTAATAAATAGGCTCGTAAATATGAAAGGCCGCGAAAAAAAAAACAAAAACAGCTTATCAGTCAATAAAAGTGCGCCTCCTTCATGTCACACTTGAGAATAATCAATGTTTCAATAAAATGTAGCCATCGTTGGCTATATAGGTATATAGCTGTTTATATAAACGCAAAAAAATTATATGCATCAAATGCAACAAAATAATTTCGAGTTGCAAAAAATATATACAGAGCATTTCAATGAAAACGTGCCACCCTGAATAACTCCGTTACTGTTTTGTTTCCAGAGAAATCCCGAGACAGGTCGATTTTTGTTTGGAGGGGGACATATTTTACTACCAAATTTGATGTAGCAACCTCCCCCCCCCTCAGCGCTAATGTCAAAATTTTAAATAGGGAATAGAGGTCAAGTGACCCCTCATATGAAAGGTGTTTCAATTCCCTTTTCAACCATATAAATATGTTTGATATTCATTTGTCATTTCGCGACAAAATCCATCAATAACTTTTTTTTGAAAAGAATTTTTTTTCTATTTCCATAACAACAGCCAGTAAAATTTTATTTGTCATTATTTTAACAACTGTCAAATCAGAAAATCAGTATTCGTTACTTAAACCAACGCTGCTTGTGCGTTAGCTTCTATTTGTTGCTTGTGTTACTTTAATTTGTGATACTGATAAATAAATACAATGGTCTATACTCAAGAACGAATTGAAATAGATACGTTTATATTATCAAAACGGAAACCGTGCCAGAGCCGGTGCTCGCATCTTCAATAATAATCAAGCAAAAAATGTATGCTCTCTCGATATTTTCTTATGGGGGTTCCTAAAATTAAAAGTGTATGAAGCACAACCAGGATCATTAGAGGAATTAAAGAAATAATAATGTTGCACTGTCGACAAATAACACCTGAAGTTCCGCACAATATAAGGAGAGCAGCGGAATCTCGTTTTTATCATTGTATGGAAGTTAATGGCGGCCATTTTCTTATTTAGTAATTTTTGTATGTTTATTTGTTTATTTTAACTTTATCTGTAAATTGTGATTTAATACATATTTTTATGCCATCGAATGTATGTCTAAAAAGTGCCTGTAGAATGTTCAAACAGTTTTAAGATATCTTGAAAGGGAAACGAGAAAAGGGCACCAGTCGGTTTAGCCAAAAAGCGAGAAACGCCCTGTAGCTCGAAAACTGTAACAGCAGAGAGATACGGTTTGCGCCATTGTTATTTTCTCGAAAAAAGAGCTCTAAACTTATCTATCAGATTTGCTCTATCTATGACAGATTCGCAGTAACCCTTGAAAACCAGTAATCATCGAAGACCAATTTAAACCACCCTGTACAACGTTGCTCGTTCATTATGGACACACTTTGTTTCAGACATTATAGTTTGGATGAAATTTGTTTTTTATGTAGGGTAGTTTCTATAAGCGTGGCAATTTTTTAATACTTACTTATTTTTATGTTCATCTTTACGTTGGTACAGGATGATGAAATAAAGTTTTTTTTTAATGAAACTCCCTATATATTATTATCTTTTCAGCTAGCTACATATTTTAAAGACAAGTTCAACGGTATAGGACACGATGAGGATGAGGCTGGTACTCATTTGGAAAACGGTCAATTTTAAATTCGTGCATGCTAGTAAAGTTACTACAATAATTGATATTTTGAGTTCTAATTTGCGTAAAAATTCTAATTATGTATGCTTTATGTAATTGCCCAGTATTCGAAATATACAAGTCATGGAAAAAGTCATAGAATAATCAAGTTGAAGATTATGGCGACTTGACGAAATATTATAATCAAAATAAGTTGGACTAGAGTGTAGAGTGTAAAAAAACAATGAAAAGTCTTCTTAGTTTTTTGTATGGAGGGTCCCTCCATAGTTTTTTGACACTAGGTTGACAAGTTTTTGTTTTCGATAGAGTTATTGGAAATCCCTTCAATTCTGTCGTTCAATATTTGATTACTGCTTGGCCTTATCATCTTCACAAAATCACATATTATATTACTGTAATTGGCATTTAATTAGTAAGTAAGTAAGTAAGTAAGTAAGTAAGTTATAGTTTCTGTTTAGTGTATGAACGAGTATTAATTTACTTTCAGTGCTGGTTTTTGTTGGGACGGTCGATTTTTATTTACATAACACTTAGCAACATACTTACCTAACCTACCTACCTTATCTAATTTTCAAAGTAAATAAAAGTTATTACTTATGCAAAGTGTTTTTAATACCCACCAACGTTTTTAAATACTTTTAAATACTGCATGTGTTTGCATGTATGAAATTTGCGCGTTTCATATAAAGTAGTACTCAAACTTCATTAACTGCATAGCTTCATCAACTGAAAGAACTCTTCGGGTTTGTGGAAGTAATACTATCTCTAAAGAAAACAGGTATGCAGTTATACAGATATCGATCTTTTAGTCTTTGCTCCTCCTCGGGGTAGCTTAGCTATCATAATTTTCTTTGAATTTTTTAAACAACCAGTTTAGTGCCATTTTCCTGTTATTTATTCAGGTGTGGATCGGATGCCTTGGAACCGTCAGTTTTTTTTTTTTAAATAAAAGAAATGAATAAGGATGTGATAAGTTGCGGATCTGACCGGAAGCAGTAGACCAGTTCACCGACTGAAAACCTATTTTTCTCAACCACTAGTTTTGTTCCAGACTAGTAGATCATCCTATAGATAGTTTCTACACTGAGGTAGAGCAAAATCTCCAAAATGTCGATGTTAGTAGCTTGTGATGTTGGCTTCCTTTGTTTAGTTAAAACATTGTTCAAATTCATTGTTTAAACTACAAAACGGGTTCAAAGTTCCCTCTACCTTTATTCTTTAGTATTTTGAAGGAGTCAAACATGCAAGGGTTAAATAAATACATAGATAACATATTTTTATAAAATTCTTAATTTTGAATCTACCGAACCGACTATGAACTCGTTATGCTGTGTAACGTGTAATTAAAGTTAAATGTAGTAGAGAGTTATAATTTTTACGTTAGACAAATTACCTGTACAGAAATAAATATTAATGCTATATGTAACTTTCGATATTCACCAGTATCCAGTATCTATTTTAAATTGACCCATTTTTATTGATAAAAATAATTTGGATTTACACCTCGCTAGATTTTAACATTAAAAAATGTAGGTAATCATTAAAAATAAAAGTAAACAGAAATGAGAATGATTTCAGCAAATTAGCATAATGATGTCAACTTTTGTAATGCCGCTGGCTGAATACAAAACACTTTCAATAACATTTAACCAGTGAATAACCACATGTTGTTGTGGTCATAGTCGTCTCATGTTGAGGGAGCTCAAAAGTTGACATTTTTATATTTACTTCAAATTTAAATATCGTTTCTATATCTTTGTTCTATTTTGCATTCCAATTTTTTTAGTTTATGTATTATATTTTTAGAATTGGCGCGAATTTGTGCAAAACTAGTTTTTTTTTTAAATACTGTAAGTATCCTACAATCTCGTCTCGTTTATGTTCTCTTGGCAAAATTTCACTGTAGTGGAAGTAATGGATTGATTATCGACCGTCGACATGTTTTGATGTTTGGGTTTGAGAGCAGTGTGTTTATGAAGGAATGTCAAATATTCGGAGAATTTAAATATATTGTGTAATGTACTTTTTCCAAAATTTTCTCCTAAACGCACACCTCACACCCCTCTCATTGGCAGAATATAAGAAGTTGACAATATTCTATTATCACACTGACACTGACGACATCTGAATGTGGTCAATTGATAAAATTGTATATAGGGAGGGGTAAGTAGAATAATTATGTCTGAAATTTCGAAGGAAAATCAAAGGTGGAAGTAGGTGACAGGTTTATTAATAAATTTTCAAACAATAAAATTATCCTAGTTTCTACCATATATTAAGAAAATGTAAGCAAATAATTTAGTAGGTAGCTTTTTGTACTTTACGTCTTTATTTTTAAAATACTTCCGTTCTTTTATTAGAAATATGTACAGGGTGATTGGTGGGGAACGGATACCCCCTCACCCTCCGTTATTATTTGAGATACAACTGCAGCAAAAAGTGAAAGTAATGTATTTGTCTCAATTTTTTAAATATGTCATTAATTATACATGTCGTTTAGAAATGGACGGTCAGTGATCGTATACATATTTTGTAAATGAAACACACCCTGTATTTTTATTACAAAAATGAAATATTTTCCGACTTTTTTCTCAATCCAACGATATATAACTTTTTGGGTAGGTATATACCTCGTGGGTATAATCGTTTTCGAGATATTTGCGTTTCTAAATCAATAGTATTTTTCATCATTAACAATTTATAAACAATTTAAATGTTAATTACAATAATGTCTGTAAGTTATTGCCCCAAAAAACCACTGTATAATATGCAGTAAAATAAATATTTGATAAATTAACAAAATTTCATCAGTGGTTTTCAGTTTTATATAAAATTGTGTAGCTAATGTTACAAATCATATTTTGAATAATGTATAAATAAAATAATTATAATAAAATTTAAAAGAAATTAAACACTTCACTTGCTTTTGTCTAAACGTTTCAAGTCTATCGTCGACAGGTCATCACTAGGAAAGAACTCATTTTTTATCATTAATTCAAGAATTCTAAATTTGACATTTTTTTTAAATGTATGATAAAAAATTGTCAGTGACATTTTTTATCATACATTTAAAAAAAATGTCAAATTTAGAATTCTTGAATTAACGACAATAAAGAAAATATCTTCTGGGAATATTCGTAGCGTCTTGTAGTGATAGAAATTGTGCGGTTTTATCTAGCATCATAGACTAGAGCACGCACTCAACCGTCTTATTTCTAAAAACATTCGTTTAACATTTTTATTAGGTGAAAGCAATTAATTAATATGTTTTTTCTCCAGTCTAATTAATTTCCCAGGCAATAACGTGCCAACAAGTGCCAACCATTCCCTAACGAATTTTAAGCGCGCGCTTCTGCTTGCATGATGTCACACTTTGATATTGTAAAATTATTTTCATTCTTGTAGTTTAACAACTATATTCTTAAATGTTAGTAGTATGTTATGACTTGTAGTAAGTACCGTGGCTCTTAATTTGACGCGAGAGTGCGCACAATTTTTTGTTTTCCAAATATTTAAAAATATACATTAACACTTTCTGGTTTATTTTTAAAGAGACATAACAGTGTATATTTCGAAGTATATATAAAATTGGTGTCACAAGTTTATGATATAGCCCGTTCTTATATGTTGCAAAGTGGTTGTGCTGTATTTATTTTGAAGTGCCTAATGTGACTAAAGTTTTTATATTTGTCCGATTGTGATATATTTGTGATATTAATTTTATTATAGTTAGTGATTTGCACAGGAATTTTTTTAACATGTACGGATATGTAAGTGTTGTTGTTTTAATGTTATCATGATTACGTTATTAAGTATTTTTGTGTATCTAACAAAGTCAACATAAATACCTACATGATCTAATATAAATTTATGACTCCACACTCCACTGTATTTAGTCATTCTGTTTAACTCTCCTCAAATGTGTTTATTAACTAATTAGGTACTAAATAAAATAAATTTAGTAGTAACAAGGCAATACTACATATTTAAAACAAAAACAATAATAATGAATGAAATTATTTGTATTACAAAAAACGTACTACAAAAATAATGTTCATGATCTTTTAACTAGGTACACTTCAAGCACAGCTTCAAGTTACAGAATTAGGTATGAAGTTAGAAATATTGTGTAGAATAGTTATTGTGGTAAATAATAGATAATTTTACAAATTAATACATAATATAGGCATCCTCTTGGTTGATAACATATTTCGTTTTGTCCTGATTTAATTTTTTTTAACTGTTTCCTCGAAATTTGTAACGCCATTAATTTTGTAACACTCTCTAGGCATAAAATTTCAAAAATGGATTGGCAAATTAAATGCACCTACCCAAAAAATTTCTTTTACAACTTTTTCTATAAAATGAAATATAGAAATACTTACATATTAATTTTAAATACCTATGATGGATGAGGTATAATTTTTTGATAAGAAAAAAAAAAAAAATAAAGTGCTGTACGTTGTATATTTTTTGGCTTGTAACTGTTTTCAAATTTATGTAGATATTTAACTAAAAAATAATAAACTAAAAGTTATACCTATTATTATTGTATGATCTACTTAATAGCTCATACCTAGGTACGCAAATAAAATGACCTCATTAGTAGGAGGAAGTGTTGGAAACAACTACTCTGCGGGCAAAAATCTCATCCAATATCTTTGAAGTAATATATTTTTTATATTTTTGTTGATAAAATATTTATTACTTATCTATTTTAAATTTAAAAAAAAGTTTCAAATCCTTTCTATTGAATGTTTCCTTGAAACATCAAGTTTTAAAGTTTCTGTATTCTATTATTTCACTGACAAATCTGATCTTTTAATTTAAGTATACAAATATACAGGGTGCTTCAAGTTCGATGCAATACATGGGGATCTCAGAAACGGTAAGAGATACGAAGTCGGTTAAATGGAGGCAAAGTTCCGTATTCAGGGGGGCTACATAATGGTGAAAAGAGATCAAGGCTAACTTGATTAGTTTTCGAAATATTTTGATAAAACCCAAAATTTCGATTTTCGTTTTTGTTTCTTTGCGGGCCTATTTGATGAGGTATTCAAAAATAGAGAGCACTTTTCTATAGCAACTTTTTGCCCTTTATCGATTGGTGTTTTTCCGCAAAACGTTTCGTTTCCCGGAAACCAACATCAACTTAATTTTTTTAAATACGGACCTGGATTTTTTTTTCTATTTTTTTGAATTATTTTTGTAACTTGATAGAATGCCACCATAAAAGGAACCAGATTTAAACGTTTTGTCTAAGAGAAATCCATCATTAATAATTTCTCGTGGTTCTCTTAGATTTAGTTTTATCTAGGCAAACGTTTCTGTGACAAACACATTGCAATGTTCTGTCAAGCACTATCGGTACTTAAAAATGGCTTTCAGCAATCTAGAATTTTTTAATTTTATTTAAATTTCCTCATAATTCAGGAATTGTGCGCAACTACTTAAATGAAACATTTCCAAACAGATGGATTGGAAATCATGGTGCTATAGAATGGCCAGCTAGAGCTCCTGATTTATCCCCATTAGATTATTTCTTATAGGGACGAACTAAAAATGTTTTATATAAGAATCAATATAATAACATTGAGGATTTGAGAAATGCCACTATTCGTGTTCTGAATGCAATACCTGCAAGGGAAATCGAAAGATCTATTCAAAACTTAAAAAGACGAATACGCCTCTGCATGAATAATGACGGAGGATTATTTCAACATCTGCTTTAGGGTTTTTATAGTTTTAACATTATTTTGTTGTTATTGTTTATTCAATTACATCAAAGTTTATAGTTGTTAATTCGTTGTTTTATTATTAGCTTTTGTTTATTTATCGCAAATAAAAATGAAACCTCAAAAATATTATTCAATATCTAGAATTAACAAAAGTCGAAAAAAAAATACTAGTGATGGATTTTTCTTAGACAAAACGTTTAAATCTGGTTCCTTTTATGGTGGCATTCTACCAAGTTACAAAAATGATTCCAAAAAATTGAAAAAAAATTCCAGGTCCGTATTTAAAAAAAATAAGTTCATGTTGGTTTCCGGGAAATGAAACGTTTTTCGGAAACTTCACTAACACCATTCGAAAAAGGGCAAAAAGTTGCTATAGAAAAGTGCTCTTTATTTTTGAATACCTCATCAAATAGGGCCGCAAAAAAACAAAAACGAAAATCGAAATTTTCGGTTTTTTCAAAATATTTCTAAAACTAATCAAGTTAGCCTTGATCTCTTTTCACCATTATGTTGCCCCCCCCCCTGAATACGAAACTTTGCCTCCATTTAACCGACTTCGTATCTCTTACCGTTTCCGAGATCCCCATGTATTGCATCGAATTTGAAGCACCCTGTATAGATACACATTTTAATATATAGTAGAATTTTGAAATTATATTAATTCCTACATTTTTTTACCATCATTTATTTCTTGTACTTAATTTAACATCTTTTGGATAGCATGATCTGTTGCTATACACGTCATTCATTAGGCAAAGGAGAACTGGTACAGTTTCAAATCAGTACCTATGTCAGTGTTAAAATAAAGAATATACGTATATTTCTAAAACTGATTTTTCATAATAAATTCAAAACAAAAAGTATGTCACTCTGAATAGTGCTTCTTAATTTAAAATAAATAGGTGTCTACTTAATGTTTTATGTTTAAAATCATGATGATGTAGTATTGAAAAAGGAAAATATGGAAAAGAAATAACAGATTATTTCGGAATATGTTTGTCTTTCAATACTGGATGTGGCTTTTGTCCGCCGAGTATTTACTTCGTCATTGTAATCAATGAGATAATTTCTTTTGCATACCTACGAATATAGGTTACAAGTAACGAGAAAATCAAGAACATCAAGGGAGCTGGGATCAAACTAGAGTCTAGTTACTAGACCATAGACATTGTGATTGAGATATTCTGCACGAGATAAGAGATATGAGACACGCTAAACGAGCAACAATCTAAACATACATTTTTTTAAATAGAACATTCTGTAGTGATACATTGAAAGAGCTACTTTTTCTGATTTTAACGATATATAATAAGTGATATTTTTTGCCGTTTTTGAAATATAAACACTTTTACATGTAGGACAAAAAAAAAAAAAAAATGACAAAAAGCCTATTTCCCAACGAAGTAGGGGGTAAAATATAAGTTTATTTCACCATCCTGGACACGGCAACCGCTAGAAAACGAATATAATTTTAAAATATGCCCCCTTTCGGTACCCACCACTGTACCAAATTTCTTTTCGGTATCTCTTCAAATGTAGAAGCTATGCTGCATCCTCACACTAATGGTGGACCCTGTATATTTTAATATCAGTATAGGAAAGTCCATAAAAGAACCATACATTTGTACTTTTTATTTTTATCTATCTCCAGAAATAAAAAAGTAGGTGGGGTCGGAATATTCGGGTGAATGTTCTGCATTTTTCATATGAAACTTGGTCGGAAGGGAGATAATAATTAACAACTGTAATAATATTATCAGATTCGTTCATAATCATTTATAATAAGGAAATGCTCAACTTATTTTTCTAACTAGTGCGTAGGTGGAAATAGATTACTTATTTACTACACGTGTTTTTTATGGCATAGATAAGTCCATAAAGTAATACCAAAGTCGTAATACATTAAACATTACCTACATCAAAATACCTAACTATTTGTAGTTAATAATAAACTAATAAACACAGTATTTTAGAGAAATCTGCTTAGTCATTTCTCTGTCATAGTATTGTATAGGTATTGGAAGTAGGCGATATCTATATTTATATTTTATAAAAATTAAATAGTAATTTACAGGGTGTTCCTTTACCTTTATCGTATTGTTCAAATGCAATATTTAGTTAGTGGTGCAGCCTGTTCAAACCAAAATAAATGGCTTTAAAGTTGAATTTGGTTTTCGCTGAAAATCGATTTTCAGAATTTTCAGCGAAAATATAACAATCTCTACAGAATCTGAGTAAACGTAATTTGTGTAATATCTTCATAAACACAAACTGCAATAATTTGTGGTACTTCGTTTGGAATAAAATCTTGTGGGAAGGTGACGTTCATCACGTAAAACGGTAGCATTTTCCATGTTTTGGTGCATATGCCACGATGGCGCCGTGGGCTATAGCTGTGGCAGCATTTCTCGGTTGTAATCTTTTTTGGTCTGGGTTTAATCCTCAGCTCCGGCACTGACAATGTCTGTGGGTAGGGGGTGTTGATCCATGTTGTTTAGTTCGACCCATATTGCGGGTTGTTTAATTTATGTGGTGTTTTAATTTAATTTACATTGATAATGAAAGGGGTAAACTAAAGGGGTATAAACGGGTTTAATTTCTTATGGATTTTTGATTGTTCTAAGTTTATCTTTTTCTGATCTGTCCGTCGGTGGAATTTGGATGGTTTAGTAATATGTATATTGGCGGAATCGTTTCAGTTAGGTTATTGCACAAGTTTTTAGAATTCATCCGCGCAGATATAATAAAAAATAATGTTGAATTCCGTAAATTAGCAATACCATGTGGAGTATCTCTACTTAGATACTATACTATAAAGCATACAACTAAATCTAAAGCTAAAGTATAATCTAGAGCAGGATTTTCAACTTCAAGTGGCCCACTGTAAATAAAATTGCGGTTGTGAAGGCAGCATCATGTAATACTTCGTATGCAACTTTATCAGTGATTTGCAATAGGTACAAAAAGACTTGGTTGCTTGTACAATTATTATTATTTATTCAAAAAAATAATAAATAAACAAAACAAAAAATAGTGGGAAGTTTGGGAATGTTGGTTTTCACTAACCAGTGTATCATATTAACATTAATATTTGTTGTTGACAAACGAAGCAACCGAGGAAGTGACTTCTTATCAGACAGGGAACACATATATTTTGATTATAAATTTCATGTTGGAAAAGCTGCTTTCGCAAAGATACGTACTTCCCATAGATTTATAAGGTACTTCCCAACATTGAGACCATTATAAGTACTTAATAAGTTTCGAAAGTTCGTTCGTTCGGGGTAACGTTCTCCTGGGAGTAACTTAAAAAAGTCCAATGCTTTTCGGTTCTTCCCTGGTAAAAAGGATCTGACTGTAAACACACTGCTCCGCTTATGTTCTCAATGGAAATAGTAAGTGGCTGAGTGAAAACTAAAATTTCTCATTCGAAAAAATGAAAAATCATGTTTTTCTGGTGAAGAATTGAAAAGCTTAATTTTATTTTTAAATCGTCTTATGTGACCATATAAATTTGCAATATTCTGCTGCTTTCCTTGTAACTTCAAATTTAATTCGTTAAGGTGAGATCTTAGGTCTGTTAAAAATGCAAGGTCTGATAGACATTTTGCATCTACAATTTGATTTTCCAGTTCTGTAGTGTCAGACTTCACTTCATTTTTAAGAAAAATGGGAATCTCCATGCGTAGAGCGAAGAAACGTTGCAAACAGTTTCCGGCGCGTAACTAACGAATATGGGTGTGAAGTAACAAGTCCCCATATGTAGTATCTACTTCGACCAAAAAATTACGAAATTTTCTGTGAGTCAAAGCACGGTTGCCCCCTTGCCCTCTTATAATATTTGTTATTTTTACAAGCACTTTCATGACATTCATTTGACGTAAGGACTTTCCACATAGGGCCTCTTGGTGAACAATGCAGTGTATCACAGGACAGTTGATATTGTTTTGTTTTAATAGCTATGCAAATGCAATTTCAGTTCCTACAATAGCTCTGACTCCATCAGTGACAAGACAGGAACATTTATCGAATCCCCCATAATCGGATACCACCGTATTTACAGCTTAAAAAATATCCCTTGGCTGTACCATGGGGGGGCATAACATCAAGCATCTCCACTGCTTACACTGAAATCCTCTTGAATAGTTCGAATAAAAATTAAAAGTTGGCTGATGTCGGATAGGTCAGTGCTGTCGTACAAGCAGAGTGAAAAATATTTACATTTTTTCAATTGTGTCGTGCGATTTTTTTGATACATACTGATTAATGCGGTCTACACGTCTTGCAATTATTTGATGCGACACAGACTGTTTCGAATTTTTCGGAAATTTTTGTTTCATTGAATTGTTTTACCATTTTGATTGCACAATTCTTAATAAGCACACCATCACTAAAAGATTTTTTCGCTTTGACAATTTCCAGCTCTACTTCGTAAGACGCGGCAACACTGCATTGTTATCAGTGTCAGACTTTTTGAAAACAATGTATTTGTTGTTTTAGTTTTTTCTTCTAATCTGTAATGATAGCATTTCTAGACTCTCATATATACTGCTGAATTTTTTGCTTGTGCAACGTAGTGCAATGTCGTTTCACATTATATTCTTTAGAAACTGATAGTACTCGCATACAAACAATGCACTGAAGTTTATTATTGTTGCTTGTGATGAAATAGTCTGATTTCCAACGGTCATTGACTTGATGTTCGTTATTTTTGTTTTCTGCGAAGACAAATTTCACTTAAAATAGCTTAAATTGAGTTACTGTGTACCGCACACCAGAACAAAATAACTACAATTATAAACAAATAAACACTTGACCATAACAATAAACTTCGCGAAGCGTATTCAACGTTTTTCTGTCTATGAGTCTCTATTTCACACTATTAACTCTGCCCGTCCCGCTTGCCTCTACCTTCTTATATGCGAGCCTCATGCAGCCCGCGGGTCTCCTGTTTGACAGCCCTGATCTAAAGTAACGGATATATTAAAGCTTATCAAGAAAGAGAAGTCAAGAAATTACCAAAGTTGAGTTTTAATTTAATTGCAATTTTATGGTATAAAATTCAACATTGTTGTCATACCATCCCGTAGATGAGCGAATTTGATTTCTATAAAAAAATGTGCGTTATATCACAATAACAATATTAGTGAAGATTCAAGGTTTATTAACTGATACTACAGAGGATATTGATATTAAAAAAATAAATAAATAAATAAATAAGTAGATAAAATAAAGGTCATTGAAAACAGCGACATATATTTATACATAACATATTGTATATTCATAGATATAAGAAATTTATTTAAGGATTGAAGAGAATTTTAAGAGAGTACCTGCTTCGAATTTGTCGCTCATTATGAAACTCAAAATGAGTAAATAGATGAGATTCTTGCAAAAACAGTAATTTCATTGGTACCTTGGCTGGAACATAGGCTTGATTATTAAAATACCTTACGAAAGTAATTCTCTAAATAGCACAATTCAGTTAGTTGAAAATATAAAAAGTTGAAAAGTGCAACTAATTAATCGGTTTTGAAATTTACTACTTATCTATTTGACTATTGTCAAATGCAGTCGTTATTTTCTTAAAAATGTTCAGTTAAACTGGAACTGGATTTTTTTTTTTCAGTGTAAAATGCAATTTTTAGTATCGTAATTATTCATTGGTACTTTTAAGATTGAATAGTTATATTTTCAAAAATAAAAAAGAAGGTTTTCACACCTATTCATTAGTTACACAGCCTACCTAAGTACTTAAGACTAATTTACGCGTGTAAAGTAGCTAAAGCAAGTTACTAAATCAAGTAATAAAATTTAATTACTCTGAAATTATTTCTGATAATTCACCACAAACATCCAATATACATTTCGGCACTGAGCTTGAATATGTACTTGCAACCATGTTTAAATTGACATACTAAACGAAAATACTAAAATTAATGTAGACAAAAACAACAACTTTTTAATCTACTTGATTTAGCTACTTTACACATGTAAATTCGCCTTTAGTTTCAATAAGTGCTTGCAAATAGTAGAATATGATGTGTATTTACTTTTTTAACTGTCTCTTAATAATAATGCACAATCTTTTGCACAGTGGCTATTTAATGTTAATTTAGGAGTTCTGTTGCAAATTGTCAATTTTGCAAACTCAGACGTTTTGTTAAGAATTCAAGAAGCAATATTGACTTTCAACTGTTTTGCGATTGTTGAACCTTTAATTGTCGTCAAATTATCCTGCGAAATCATATGTAAGAATTAGTTTTGCGAAGTTCATAGTTTCAATTATGTAGAATTCACCTACAAATTAAAGTTTAAATTTAAAGCTAATGTTTTTATCAGAATTCTGTGATATTTTCACTTTCAGTCTAATCAAATTCATAAGTTATCTATAATTTGCAATATGTGAGAAATTCACTCAAAGTGAGTCTAAATCAACTGGGAGGGCCGAGTCGTAATCCTATAGTTTTATCATTAATATGACTATTTTCTTAATTTGTTACGCTTTTATAGAACGTAATGTATATTATATTATCACAAGTATAAAGATATATTCCTCTTATGCGTCGAAATATGAAGTAAGAACTACTGTTCTTACTGTTTTATAAAGTTGTGTTGTTTACAAAAGTTGATATGTTGTGTTTATAGATGAAATGCTATAGAATTTTGTGTAGGTACCTTAATATCTACTTATTTATAACTATACAACAGATTACATAAATAAAAAAATTTCTTTATTGCAATAACGTTTGATGTTCGATATGTAACGTTCTGTGCAATAATATTGCAATTTTTAACAGATAATAAATTTTCGTAATTTAATTATTAAGTTATTTGTTTCTTAATTTAGTAACTGCATTATTTTTTCCAATAATTTGAACTGGTCGTAGCCCTTGTATATATTTTGTGGTCGTAACTTTTAAAAATGGTTACCGATCATGTAAAAAGCATGCAATAGCAAGCCTGTAATAGTTTAGTTATCAGGACGAGTTACCATTATGGAGCCTTAGCTCACCATATCAAAATGTACGACATTTTTATTAGATACTTAATTTATAAGTACTCCTACACCGCAAATGATTCGGCAAAGTGAAGATGATTATACATATTTAAATTTATTTCATATTCCTCATGAGTCAAATGATACCCACGTATAATAGGTCTAATTTTACCAGTTACCTCATATCATTATTACTGTAATCTGAAAAACTGGTTTGCGTTTTAACGTTTGGTACCTACAAGATAAAAAAGAATATGGTTCCTTTCCTTTTGCTACACATTCATGTTTATTATATCTATCATCTATCATCAGTGTTACACCCATAGATTTATAATTAAGTCTATGGTTACACCAAATAAATTAGATCAGTAGATCATAAAATGTAAACAATAACAACAACAAACTTGGTCAGATCATTGACTAATTGCGCAGTTAAGTGGATAGAGGAATACGTATTATTAATTTTTGTCTAATTGGGAAGTGGCTATTAGATGGTTATGTAATACCCAATTTTGTTCGGTAATCGGGAGTACTCCGAGTATTGTCGGAGAAATTCAGATTACTGAAATCTTGAATACACCCACTTGCGCATCTTATTTATATAAAATATATTTATCTTTAACACAGTGTAGAAAATGTAGCTGTGTCGTTGGTTTTCTTTATTGACTGGCCAAAATTCATGTTATTTAATATCGAATAAACCACAGAAATTTCTAAATCTATCTAAGAATAGAGTTCTACAAAATTACCAATTAGTTCACAATTCAAATATATAAATTGGACTATTCAAACTTCCATATCAACATCTAACATTTTTTCAATATTATGATCATTTTGCATTTTCTGCTTCAGAAGTATTTCAGTTTTCAGGACTATTAGTTTTCAGAAGGTCCAGTACCTATACACCAAATTAAAAAAAAATAAATTCATTTGGGGTTGTAATAGGCACGTTTTGTATTTTTATATTGATGCAAGGTTTGACGACCTCATAATAATTAATATCTATAAATATATTTTTCGTTACTAATGAGTTTTTAGTCACACAGTTTTAAAATTTTTGTATGGATTCCATAAAAAGTGTGACAAACTTTACTTTATTTCAGTGCATGCAGACAAAATTTATGTTTTACATTATAATCATATTATAACATAAAAGTTTGCAATAACATTATCTATTTTATAATTTTCAGTTGGAGTCATGGTTCAAAACGGGAACTACGAAAAAACCTCAGGGCCCAAGGCCTACATCCACCCTAACAGCAAGACCAAATTCCGAGACAGATATTGCGGATCCTGATGACAATTACTTAAAAATGATTGAAGCCATGAGTGAAAAAGAAATTAATGTTAAGATAGAAGAATTATTGGTAAAAATAGCAAAATATACGTTTTTAATTAATTAATACTTATAGAAAAAAGTGATATTTTTAGAGTGATATGAATTTAAATGACGATAAGAAAAAACCTTTGAGAAATATGGCGATGGATCAAAAGAAAGCAATGTTGGTCATGCAAAATAAGAAAAAAGAACAACAGGAGACGGGGAATCGTTTCAATGAACCAGAAGATTACCATAAATATTTAGAACAGCATTTCAGTTCAGAATATACACCCCTCTACAAATACCAGAACTGTTTTGAAAGTCTGAGGGTTGCTCTAGCCAATAATCCTTTAAGCTGGGTAGAGAAATTTGGTTCTGATGGACTCCAAAAAATATTACAAGTTTTAGAAATAGGTTTAAAATAGTGAGTAGTTTTACTTTGCTTTTAATTTATATGTAGTGTATTAATATTCAATTCTTTCAATTACAATAACTTTAACAATAACAAAACAAAATTGTAGTGAAATTTTAAAAAACTTTATAAAACGTTATATAATGAAAAAAAAAAGTTATAAGAAAAAAAAAATGTTATTATAACGTTCATTTGAGATCTTATTCCTCTTGAAGGAAATATGATACACACATTTGCATTTACAATTTTCTGTTTAAAAGTAGGTAATTCTCAATTAGTTATTTACTATGTGTTGTAGCTATAGTAAATTTAGTGAGTTGAATAGATTTTTTTTTAGTAAGGACGTTAAGCTACAGACTGAATGTTTACGATGCTTAGAAAAATTCATGAACAATACGACAGGCCTTAAAGCCTTTTTTAATAATAGTAAGGGACATGTGACGGTGGCTAGGTGTTTAGATCACGAAAAGCCACAAGTTATGATACAAGCTTTGAAGGTAACTTGGGGAAGAATTTTGTAAAATTTTAAACTATTGTCAAATTATTTTAGATTTTAGCTCCATTGTGTTTCTTGGATCAAGGTGGTGATGATGATGGTTCGAAAAAAGTTTTGTTAGCCATTACTAAAGTAGGGGAAAATGAAAATCGTGAGAGGTTTTTACCAGTAGTTAATGGAATAACTAAAAGTGACAATGCAGATTTACAGGTAACTTTTCTACATTTTGTAAATCATTATTTATATAAATATGTACCTTGTTTTAATAATTGAGTCATACACTCCGAGAACTAATATCATGTCTAGCCTTTCTTCTTTAGTAAAATTCAATTTCGATAATATGGGTAGATTGAATATTTCCTCTAATACTGACTGATACAATGGGTGAGTTCGGCATTGTTATCAATTGATAATGCAGAGAAAAACAGATCATTGGTCACATGACTTATTCAGCACTTGTCTTCTCAGAAATTTGCCGAACGCAATTGAGTAGTTTTATTTTTGTTTAAATATTTCGACCTGAAACCGCTGAAATCAAACTGTTTTCTGTTCTATTATTTCCATCAATATCTATTTATATCTAAAATTGCTATTAACGTAGGAATTATGGGCATTGCTATTGGCTACGAAATATTTTTTGGAGAACCTGATGGTGAAGACGAAATGGAAATTTTAGAAAAGATCGACTTATATCACATAGGTACCTAAAAATAAGGTATTTTTAAATACCTTTAAATACATTTTTAGGTGTGTGACTTTTTGATTATGCTTGCTAACAACCCTAATAACGACATAACCTCCAAACAAGGATGACGATGATGTAAATATCTGAAAAATCGTTATCTAAAATCTGAGCAAAATGAGGAGCTCAATTTCATCTTTGAACATAAAGCCGAACGCGCCAGACTGTAGTCAAAGCTCTCAGGGAGTGGAATGCCGAACGTAAATCATTAAATTTAGCGTTCTGACAGCAATGCCGAACTCACCCAATAAAACCAACACAATAGAAACATTAATAATGATAGTGACAGTTCGCCAAGCCACTTTTCAATTTTGTTTTCAAAGCACCCTATATTAGAGTATAGTAGGTATCCCTATTAATAATCATTTGTCTTTACAATTTACAACCAACCACGAAGACATGGTTATTTTCGTTATTTATTAAAATTTGAATTATTTTTTTATTAAGTGTGACTCACAATTTGTTATTAACAATAAGACTAATAATAAACTGCCAGTATAAACTTTTTATTCAATTATCTTTTTACAACTTATCTTAATTTCAACGGTTCTTCAAGTTTCAAACCTTTTTTTTAACAAATAAAATTTATTTAAGCCCACCAAGTATGGTATCGTTAGAAAGCTGAAAAGGAGCTCTTTAAGACGACATGATAATATACAGGGTGTTCCATTTAAAATTTTGAAGTAAAATTACGATATGCGAAATGTATCACCCTGTATAGCAAATGTAACTTTTGTTTAAATCGTTATATTTTCTTGAATAAAGACATATTCTTAATGTATCTTATGAGAAAATGGACGTCATATCTCATTTAAATGGAGAGCTACAATAATTCGAAGTAGAGACCTTTTTCATAGAAAACTTGCAACAACGTCTCCACGTGTAAATTTAGATATATTAAGTGCTATATTAAATTGTTCAGAAAATTATGCTTAATTCAAAAATCTAAAAATATATAGGGTGTTCCATTTAAAAAAATGTATGTTCGGTTTGGCATTTTAATATTAAACATCTTGTATGTGCCAAAATAATTTTAAAATATGCACGCCACTGGCATCTAACTTCGTACCAAAAATTATTATTATAACTTTAACGGTATAGGTGGTATGGTCCGCATACGCACTAATGGCCCACCCTGTATAATAATTAATCATATTAAAATTGGGTTAGTTTTTTTAGTAGTGCAGTGATTCACCAAAAATAACCACCCTTTAACTTGACTATTTCTGAACTGATCTCAAAGATTTACCTTAGATTTACTTAAGATTTAGATTATATTTATTTGGGTTTAAGATCTCCAAAGCCAATTATATGCAGGCTGCTGCTTGACTTTTTTTAATAGAAGATATATTTTAACATTTTTTGTTAGAACGTTTTCTCACAAATACACTGATAAAGTTTATCTCTAATAGTAAGGGAGATATGGGCTAATAATTCGCCTCCAAATTCAATGATGTGCTCTTACAGGGTGATGTTTGAAAGAAAATTAATTTCTTGACATGATGTTTGTTTGTATAACATTATTTTTGAAAACAACATTGAAAAAACTTTTTTGTAAGTGTAGTTGTGTAAAACCACTTTTGTATTTGCCATTTTTTTTCTTCAAAGAAAGTATAACAGGTAATTCTGTAGACAAAATTTGATAAAGTACCTGATACATCTTGCCATTTTGTGGAGCCATCCTGTATAAATAGCATTGTTTACCAATAGGTATCTGTACTGAATTTTTTTATATATTTCTTTTCTATAAAATGGCAACTACTACTGTTTGTACTAGAGTATTTTTAAATTTTCAATGCAATGAGTTACTTGCTAAGTTTTCTGTTTTTTTCTGTTTGGTGTAGTATTTTTGGTTGTCGGGTTTATTTTTGTAAATATTAATTATGAAGTTTTGCAAGTGGACAAGGAAAAGGATTTTTAATTTTGTGGTAGGCATCATGTTAACCTATAAATTTCAAGTGTTCCTTTCATTGTTTTAATTATTTTCAATGATAATTTATTTTTTTAATAATTTACTTACCTTTGTTGGCAATATTTACACAAAAGAATATATTTTTAATTATTTTGAAATGTATTTGCCTTAGCATTTTTCATTTCAAAAGTCATTTGAAATGAAATACAAGTGCCACTATATACTATAATTTTATTACAAAAATAATTGGTGAAATATACTAAAACTGTGACAAACTTTATTGTTACAAGAATTTGAGAATTTTATATTATTTGTAAGTGGTACCGTAAAATATAAAATCAAATATCTTCAGAAAAGACATGTGATAATTAATAATAGAGGTTTTAAAATTATTTTTTAACATCTGAAAATTACACATTTGAACAAATTTGGTAATGTTTATATGCAGATATATAAACTGCCCATAATGTATTTCAATACATTAATCCATAGCAGGTGTGATATTTTAAATTTACATCCTTAATATATTCTTTCAGAGTATGTGTTTTCAATTTATTAATGCTCTGTTATCGGAAACTGAAGACTTTGAATTCCGGATGCATTTACGGAATGAGATTGTTCGCAATGGACTTTATGAAAAATTACGTGAGTATTTGTTATAATCTGATGTTTTATCTTTATATTTTATTCGTTTGTTTTATTTTAATCTTCTAGAGGAGTTAAAAACTGAAACCAACCCCATTATAAAAACGCATTTTGATATATTCGAAAACCGACGTGAAGATGACGCTGATGAATTGCACGAACGTTTTGACAAAGTGCGACTCGACATGGATGATATACAAGATTGTTTTGAGGTCTTAAAAAATGTCACTTTAGAAACACCTTCAGAACCTTATTTCCTCAGTATTTTACAACACCTTTTGTTTGTTAGAGATGATATAAATATAAGGTTAGTAGCTAGCTCATCTTTATTTCTGTAAAACACGTCGTTTAACCGTTTTGGATATAATATGGTTAAATGCAATGTCTCTCTCTAATATTGTGTTAATAAAATCTTAATTTTATTAAAAATACTCTTTATTTCTTTGTATTTGTATATTCTATATAAACTATTATTATAATCATGGTTTCGATGATAGAAATGCTCAAAGAAGACTAACGGAATTTCACATTTATAATAACAGTTATACATAGAAAGCAGAACAACTTATTTTTTTAATGAAATATTTTTATCTTAGAACTGATCTTTTGTAGGCCAGCATATTTCAAATTAATAGAAGAGGTAGTTTCTCAAATAGTGTTACATAAATCTGGGCTAGATCCAGATTTTAAGAAAAATCATGTAGATATTGACCTTCAACCAGTTTTAGATGAACTTAGAGGTAAAATTAAAAGAATTTGAATGTATATTTATTGTTTGTTGTATAAATGAAGAATTAGTTGTTAAAAATCATACTTGCAATGCAAATTAGTGTGGCTGCGGACTGTAAAGTTTGAAGTATATCTTTTCACTTTGAAACCCTGACTTTATTTCGAGCTAAATGGGATTTTTTGGGCCCTTATGAAAGTGTAGTTCGCACCAACACCAGCTTCACTTTTAGGATAGGAAGTTAGTCTGTGGTGTGTCGAATATATATTTTTTATGTAAAAATATGGATCTAGGAAAACCTATAAAACAGAGACAAGCATGGTGTTTTTAAACAGAGACAAACAGATGGTGTTTTTAAACTGGTCGCAAATAGTACCGGGATATCAAAAATTATCTTGGTCAAGGGTGGTTGTGGAATGTAAAACGTGTGTCTTATTTTATTTCAGCACAATGACTTGACAGATTCTGACACAACAAAACATATTCAAAAATTTAAAGTAAGACACACGTTTTACATTCCACAACCACCCTTGACCAAGATAATTTTTGATATCCCGGTAGATGTCACTATTAGTTTTTTGAGTATTGAGGCTTTTAGTCCTGGGATAAAACAAATATATTTTTAATGACACATGCTTTTTTGAATATACAGTTCATGTAATTGCAATAAACAATCATATTTTATTATAAAAATGTCCAAAAAAGATAATTGAATAAAAACTCAGTGGATCTAATATTATTTAATAAAGAATCTTTGATTCATTATTATGTAATAATAAAGATGTGCGCGAATGTTCTCGTACAAATTCTGTGATATTTTCCATTAAATTTTTAAGTCGTTTTATTGTATTTAGTTTACGTATTTTATCATTTTATTTATGAAATAATGTTCTCGAACTAACACATTTAGTGGAAAATGTAAATCTTGAGGCCATTTGTTGAGTAATTTTAAAACTCGTAATGCAGTCATCTTTACAATGAAGTTTAAGGGTGTACTTTTCGTAAGCATTGCAAGTATGATCTTTGTTTAATAAGGATATAAATTTAAGTGAATACATTTTTCAGATAAACCTTCATCAGTAGTTGACAATGCTGAATTGGAAGGTTTAAGAAAACAACTGGAGGAAGCATTAGCAGCCAAAACTGAGGCTGAAGCTAAACTAGATCTCGTTCAGGGTCGTGCCGGAGCTTCTGAGAGCTCCGGTAAACTAGACCCAGCACTCTTAAATAAAGTTAACATTCCTCCTCCTCCACCACCTCCTCCGGGGATGGGAGGGCCTCCCCCACCTCCTATGCCAGGTTCTGGCGGAGCTCCTCCGCCACCTCCAATGCCTGGAATGGGTGGTCCTCCTCCTCCTCCGATGCCAGGAATGGGCGGACCTCCACCTCCACCCCCTCCACCTGGGATGGGTGGGGCACCTCCTCCACCTCCACCACCAGGTATGGGTGGGCCTCCACCACCACCCATGTTGGGTGGCATGGGAGCTCCCCCTGGAATGGTACCGTTACCGGGGATGGCCAGACCTGATTTGCTACCTCTTGGCTTGAAGCCGAAGAAGAAATGGGAAGTTAAAGGACCTTTGAAGCGTGCCAACTGGAAGATGGTACTTAATAGTTGTATTGCGTGTTGCACAGTTGATTACAGTTATTTTTTGTTCTATTCTAGATTATGCCACAAAAATTAACAGAAAAGTCCTTCTGGGTTAAAGCGAAAGATGAGGAATTGGCGGAACCAGATATTCTTGATGGTTTAGCCAAAAAATTCTCTTCCAAACCAGCGAAATCTGCCGAGGATGTTACAGATAAGTGAGTATATAAAGTACATAAATATGTAGATATTATTTTTTTTAAATTATGAATATAGTATCCTTTAGTAGTTATTATAGTCATATTTTCGTGGACTTAGGACATTTAAATATAATTCTGTGTTATTTAAAAATAAATCATTGTTTCAATATCTATGGTTTTTACCACAGATTTTTTACTCTTACAGGACAGTTTTAAATTATTTAGCACCAATATTCTGCTGAACTCTCATCAGTGAGCATTAGAGATTGCAGTAGTATGCAACTTACTTTGATTAAGTTTATAGTTGCGATCCGTTGCATATTCATATTTATCTTCTTTAGTAAAATTTATAATCTAAAGTAGGATAAAAGGTTAAAATTAATTAAACAACTAAATTGTTATTTAATTTTTGTAGTCTTCTACTTTAAGAACTTCTTCATGGCTTTTTTATCAATATCTCAATCTACCAAGATTTCGACTAAAATGTAACGTATTAAAATATAAAAGATGAACATCATCTTTTATTATACTCGTCGGCTGATATAATATCAGTCTGTAATTTGTGAATTGTTTGTGCTTTTTTCTAGGAAATCTTAAAGCCAAATTGTTAACAAATTGAAACATTACCTTCAAATTGGATTCTCAGTATTTAACATTTTATATTTAAATTCTATAGATTATTATTTTTGCTGTGAATGTCGAATACAATTTGTTTCATTAATTTACTTTTCTAATATACTGCACCATAATATTACCTTGTAATATATCTACTCTAATATTCTTTTCAGACATTATTTATTTCTTTCAGAAGTAGTAATATGGGAACACTAAAGAAAGTAAAGGAATTAAAGGTTCTTGATGGTAAAACTGCGCAAAATATTTTAATTTTATTAAATGGATCTCTTAAACACATTGCATTCGATGACATTAAGTCAGCTTTATTAAGATGTGATGATAGCATATTATCAGAAAATGTCACCGAACAACTTATACAGGTAAGAGAAAATTTTTAATTCGAACTCCTCAAAATTTTTTGCAGTTCAATGTTCAGTAAGATTTCAATACTAAACTAGAACCTTGTATAATCGTAAAATTCATGAAAGAAGCTATCCTTTTCTTCAAGTTCAAAACACTTATATGATTAATGTAGGGCACATTTATTTAAGTTAAGCTTTATCTGTTCAAATGTGGTCTTTGATTATACCATTATCTATTTTACTTTAGGACATATAAATTTTGAAATGAAGTTGCTGCAATTTTTTAAAGAGATGAAATGCCAAACAAAGGAGAGATAAAATAAAATAATTTCCTGCTATCTCACCCTACATAATATTTTGAATTTGTAGAAAAAAAAGCAGGTTCATTTATACATAGAAATGTTGGGTGGTTCAGTTTTTGTGATCGTCAACATATTAATATAGCACATTTTTAATGTTTCAGTATTTACCTCCTGCCGATCAGTTGACAAAATTGCAGACCTTTAAGGATAAGTATAACGAGCTGACGGAGGCAGAACAATTTTGTGTAAAAATGTCGGAGGTTAAGAGGCTCCTGCCAAGGTTGAAGTCGCTGAGCTTTAAAAATCATTATGTGGAAATGGTACAAGACACCAAACCAGTAAGTGACAAATGTAAATTGATACATAATAATAAATAGTATAGCAGATGTAATTATAATAAAATTAAAGTAGATACCTTGATGGCAAATATCAGAACATGGTAGATACGTGGAACGATGACTTTGATGCTAATCAAATATAGTTACTAATATATCACATTGTTTTAATTTTTTTAACTGGTTTACTTAGTTGGTCGCTATTTATTATAAGAATATTTAATTAGGAACATTTTAAATTTTTAAAACAATTTAATTTCTCATCAATAGGTGGTTTTATTTTGGATCTTTGTTTTATTTGGTTTTCAGAATATATCCAACTAAATGGCTCTTATTTCAGACTCCACAAATAGTCCCTTTTTTTATTCAACTACTAATACTAAATTATTAATCACTCTTACTCCTATGTCAAAACTATATATAGTGGCTTATGAATAGTATCAGAGCATTATTACTCTTTACCGTATAAAATAATCTGTAACCGATAAGTACAATGGGGTGTTTTCCTATTTTTTTTTACATCGGCAATGGAAAGTAGTTGGAAAAATAAGAGATACGTATTTCTGGAATTTTAATATAGGGTTCATTTAAGTCCATAAATTATTTTTTTATTATGCGCGATATCTATGTGACGTTACTAAGCGAAAATTCGCGAAAAAAGCGCAATATTTGCGCCATTTTTTAGTGATTTCTAGGATATTTTCATTTGTGTGGTTGGTGTCACTGCGTGACAACTTTACTTTTGTTTATGTTTGAATTGTTTGTTTGTTTGGTTAGGGTAAACATCGTGGTAAACATGAGACATTGTTTTTAGTTTATATTTTTACCTGTGAATTGTTGTCTCTGCCTGTAACTGATTACAAGGGGATTTATTAGTAATAGAAGTTCTGTTAATTGAAAATACTAACCTTACATTTTTCATCCCTCTTATTTCTGAACTTAAATAACACATATTGTACACAAAAAATAAAGATATCATAAAAGGATCTATAACCGGTAAATTGTCGGACTTAGCCTCTACAAAACCTTGCTCCATGTTTATTAATAAAAGTTTACTTCACAAGAAAACAACAATACAACACGTTAAGTTGTCAAGCCAAACGCACATAAATGTTTGTGGTACCACCGCAGGAAATTTCAAATGTCAATTGTCTAAATGTCGTCTGTCATTTCAAACTGAATCTAGCCACATATTATCAGTGTTGCCTCTTTATAGATACATATTCCCTAGTTTTCGCTTAGTGATGTCACGAATATAGAACAAAATTTCAAAATTGAATTAAAAATTTTCTTCCAATTTAATCGTAATAATTTTTATCCTAATAAATATAAAAAAATATATATTTTATAAAAATACAGGTTTCCACTTTCATTTCGATTGAAGGAAAATACTACATTGATTATCTATAAAAATTTAGTGTGCCACTGGTTATGTATGGTAATCTAGACTATCATTTCATGGACAGTATAGGTATTAGGTATAATATAATAATTGGTGTATTTTAAAATAAAGATGGAAAATTTTCGGGAAGATATTTTTTTGGAAATATTCCCAAAATATATTTTGGGAATGTTGCCAAATGTTTTCCGTGAATAATTCCAGGGAATATTTCCTTGGAAACTTTCCGGGGAAATGTTTCCAAGGAAAGTTGCCCAGAAATATTTCCCACCACTTGCAGGCTGTTTTTGTTTTTTGAACATATGTATTGACTTATTTTTTGGCATTGCAGGTAGGTACTTAATTTGATATCTGGAAATTGCAAATTACAGTAATTATTTGTACTTATTATTTTTTAGTAACTTTAACTTACCGATTTTTCAAAAAATGTACAAATAACAAGAAAAGTAGTGAAAAGACACCAATGATGCACAAAAATTGAAAATGCCTTTAACAGATAACCTCAATACAACATAATTCCATTAATTATAGTGTTGGGCGATTATGAATGATATAATCGAAATATTTCGATTATGGCTGAATAATCGATCATTCGATTATTATTCTACGGTTCAAAACGATTATGAAACATTTCAAATGAACTATCGGGAATCGGGATCGGATTACAAAATTCAATTATTTCAACTATAGATTACGCACTGCTGTCGAGCAGAAACGAAAACGAGTGACGATTTGAATCGGGCATTTAGGCAGACGATCTTTAAGTTCTTATGCAACTAACAATTCTGCTCTGCTTACCTAAATATTTATGAATGGCATATGGTTTGGTTGTTTCTTGTTTCTGATGTATATTTAACTTATTATTTATTGGGCTGAGTATTTTTAATTCTAATTTCATTTTTAAAATTCTTAATTTTTGTAAAGAAAAATTAGCAAACTTTCAGTTAAAAATCAATATTTAAAAGAATCAAAAGTCATACAATGACTACGAGGTGTATTTTAGTTTTGTTAATGTTTCGAAACGAAGTGAAATTCGAACTAGGTATACCTAAATTCATTGACAAACTCATAATTGATAGTTCGAATGATTATATTATTATATTTCAAATTCAAATAGTCAACAGTCAATGCAAACTATGAAATACTAATTTTGTAATTTTGTGCATCATTCATAATCGATCGATCGAATGATCATTCGATTATTTAAAGCGATTATTTCGATTTATTCGATTATTGAAATATATCGATTATGCCCAACACTAATTAATTCCTAATCCTAAGGTTATGTTTATGTAGTTATAATTTGGTGGGAAATTCAAAATAATACGGAAATATTTCCCGGAAACTTCCTGAAATGTTCCCTGGAACAGGATTCTTCCCTTCCCGGAAAGTTCCCATTTTGGAAACTTTCCAATATGGAAACTTATCAGTGGCCCATCTCTATTTTAAAATATAATTAACGTGATTGGCTAATATTGAACTTTGATAGGTCAAAAACTAAAGAATGCGAACTTACATGTCGACAATACCAAGATACAGAGTAGAGGTACATTCAAATCAATCAATCAGAAAAAAAGTCAAAAGTAATATTTTTATATTGGAAGTTTATTTTAATATTAGTGATTAG
Source organism: Pogonocherus hispidulus (assembly GCA_963924545.1). Taxonomy (NCBI): domain Eukaryota; kingdom Metazoa; phylum Arthropoda; class Insecta; order Coleoptera; family Cerambycidae; genus Pogonocherus; species Pogonocherus hispidulus. The sequence continues at coordinate 35,269,630 of OZ004697.1, read as the reverse complement.
AATGAGGGATAGAAATGTTCGGCGATTAATAATTACTTAGAAAATGTATTTTGCAGGATATTGTTGCGGCTACAGCAGCTTGTGAAGAAGTAAAAAAAAGTAAAAAATTTGCGAGAATTTTGGAACTTATTTTGCTTATGGGTAATTATATGAATTCTGGCAGTAGAAATGCTCAAGCTTTTGGTTTTGAAATGTCTTTCCTCACCAAAGTAAGTAATAACTTTAAATAATGATTTTTACGTTTTAAAATCAATTGGTTTTCAGTTGACTGCTACCAAAGATGTTTCCAACAAGCAAACACTGCTGCATTATATTGCTGAAACGATAGAAGCAAAATGGCCTGAACTTTTAAATTTCTACGATGAGATGCCACATATAGACAGGTACTATTAATATTAAGTAGGTTTATTTTTGGGGGTATTTTTAGTGTTTTTTTTTTGAGCCATCCATAAAAATAAATAGAAAATGGAAAGGACCTGCAGGCAATTTTTTACATTTTCAATGTGAAACAAAGTAAAATAGAAATGTTAAGATTTCGACATTAAAACATATTTTTTTGAAATTTGATTTCGTTACAATTCGTTTCGTTTGTTAGTCTTATCTGTTTTATACAATATCAAAGTATTATAAGTATTCTTAATAAAGTTTATTAAAAAAAAAACACTATATGGTTTGATATTAAGTGACCATATTTAATAATATTATTGGCTAGTTTCACAATATATTTTAACCATCAGCTTACTTACTATAAGTTTAGATTGTGAATTTCTTTAACATTTGATCTACAACTATGCACATTCTATGGGTCTATATGGCGCTACTGGTACCTAATAATTTTTTTATTTTAGAGCTAGTCGTGTATCGTTAGATACCATCCAAAAAACATTAAAACAAATGGACAGTAGCATAAGGAACTTAAAAACTGATTTAGAAAACAACAGGGTACCACAAGGAGCAGACGACAAATTTTTGGAAGTTATGGAAGTATGTTGCGTATATTCAACTGTTATTAACATCTGTTAACATTTTTTTTTTTTTTTTAGAAATTTGCCGAAGATGCCAGAGAACAGTGTGATGTTATGCAAAAAATGTTCAAAAAAATGGAGAGCCATTATAGCGATCTATCCGAGTACTATGCCTTTGATAAACAAAAATACACATTAGAAGAATTCTTCACAGATTTGAAGACATTTAAGGATAGCTTTATCGTAAGTCTTGTTTATATCTTCATTTTTATAGTAAGTAAAAAATTATAAATTGATTTTTGGCTGTTGACATTTGTTTGTATATTCTTAGTATTGGCAAGCGATTTATAAAAACATTAGAATGTTCTGAGGAAAATTAGGTCTCTTAAAAACCCCAAAAAAATGAGTTTTTTCTCTTTCTAACTCTAAACACATTACACTTACGGCCTTTTGGGTATAACTCCCTTATATTAGGGATATGTAGAGATGGGAAATTCTCGGTAAGATATTTTTTTGGAAATATTCCCAAAATATATTTGGGGACTGTTGCCGAATGTTTCCCGTGAATAATCCCTGGGAATATTTGGTATATTTCCTTGGAAACTTTCCAGGGAAATATTTCCAAGGGAAGTTGCCCAGAAATATTTCTCACCACTTGCATACTGTTTTTGTTTTTTGAACATGTGTATTTACTTATTTTTTGGCATTGCAGGTAGGGACTTGATATCTGGAAATTGTTTCAACGTGTATTTACAGCAATTATTTGTAATTGTTATTTTTTAGTAACTTTAACTTACCAACTACAGCTTTTTTTAAAAAATGTACAAAAATAATAAGAAAAGCAGTGAAAAGACACAAATGATGCACAAAAATCGAAAATGCCTTTATCAGATAACCTCAATACAACATAATTCCATTAATTCCTAATCCTAGGGTTATGTTTATGTAGTTATAATTTGGCGGGAAAATCAAAATAATACGAAAATATTTCCCGGAAACTTCCTGAAATCTTCCCGGGAACATTCTCTGGAAATGTTCCCTGAACAGGATTCTTCCCTTCCTGAAAAGTTACCATTTTGGAAACTTATCAGTGGCCCAACTCTAGGGATATGCCTAGAGTTGGGCCACTGATGAGTTTTCCCCGAAACTTCCTGAAATCTTCCCGAGAACATTCCCTGGAAATGTTCCCTGAACAGGGTTCTTCCCTTCCTGAAAAGTTCCCATTTTGGAAACTTATCAGTGGCCCAACTCTAGGGATATGCCTAGAGTTGGGCCACTGATAAGTTTTCCCGGAAACTTCCTAAAATCTTCCCGGGAACATTTCCTGGAAATGTTCCCTGAACAGGATTTTTCCCTTCCCGGAAATTTCCCATTTTGGAAACTTTCCAATATGGAAACTTATCAGTGCCCCCATCTCGAGGGATATGCCTATGAAACTTTATATGAATGTATTTCTGCGAGAATGCTTTGATCAAACTCATTAAATTTTCAAAACTAACAACCATCAAACAACAAATTATAGAAACTATTGAAAAAAATTGAAAGCTCTCGAAAATTTCTCGAAAATGCAATTTCTTGAAAAGTTCATGAGGGACTCAAGTTTCCGTTAGAACATCTTGCATATTGATAAAGATCTACTTGAATATTATATATGTATGTTTTATTTTCAAGTCCAAGTTACCAAAATGTAAATAAATTATTGACGTACAACTTTTAATCCGTGTTTTGTTTATCTTAGCAAGCTAAAACTGACAACCAGAAGGACAGGGAGATTGAGGAGAAAAAAGAGAAAGCAAAACTAGCTAAGTTAAAGCAAGAGAAAGAGAAAGAGGAAAGAAATAAACGTAGGCTGATTGACATGAATCCTACTGAGACCCAAGAAGGCGTTATGGATAGGTATATAGAAAACCCGTTACGAGATTATATAAGTTGTAAAATAATATTTTGTTTAGTTTATTGGAAGCCTTGTCTACTGGTAGCGCCTTTGGAAGAGAACAGAAGAAGCGTAGAGGTCATAGGCCAGCAGGAGGTAAGAACAATTATTTCAAAAATTTATATTATTATATTTAATAACATGTATAATGTTATTTAAGACTGCTTTCTGGATGTTCAGGGTATGTTATTATATATGGCCTTGTAGTGGTTTTAGAACGTTAAATATATATTGTGTATTATATATTTTATATTTTTTATTTTAGCTGAACGTAGAGCGCAGCTGGTTAGGTCAAGGTCGAGGACAGGGTTGATAGCAGGCAGGGAGTTAACAAGGTAGGTGAGTCGTATTAGGTCGTATATGTCGCTGTTCAATTGTATTAATTTTTCTATAGCAATTAAGTTAAGTATGGGGTGGTCCACCTATTTTGACTTGTTTTCATAAAAAAAAAAATGCGGCAATCAAGCGAATTGTTAAATAATACTGATTAATAATCAATTGATAATAAATATTAGAAAAATTGAAAATTTGATATAAAAAGTTTGTCTAAACTCTTCTAAATTTCTGTAATATTTGTTACAGACAACTTTCTATTAGTGGTACAACATTAATAAAATATTTGTTATTTTATGGGGAACATTTAGAACTTCAGAATCACATTTTACGAGTGTGACACATGTCTATATGTCTACTACCAAGGAATTTGTGATAAGTACTTGTAAATGTTGTATCATTTATATACATAATACTTGTTTACTACGGGTTAGGATTGAAAAATTCTGACTTTCTGGTAGGATAAAACGTATATCTCCAGTATTGCGGGCAGCTTGGATCTAATTCTGTACATGCTCAAAATCAATTATGTTATTCAATAACTTTAAACGTCATAGTTTGACAAGGCTTTGTTGTTTGTCATTTGAGATTAGGTATAATAAGGTGTGGTTAGGTGTTGAATTTTCTTAATTTATTAATTATGGTGGTTTATTAATGAGTTGAAAAATTACTTTGATGTCGATAACTTGTTTATAATTATAAATTAAATCCTCCATTATGTTCATGTCAAATATATTTAACTCTGCACATAGGTATAATCGGGATGGCACTTCGCTAAGCATAGAACATTATCTTTTATCCTTTGGTGGTTTTGGAGAAACCGCTTATGTAGATTATTAGATTATTATATGGAGAGCACGATATAGAAATAGTATTTATTATCACTGAAGTAATGGTTTTACGTTAGTAGTTAGGACAATAGTGTTGCGACTTATGAAAATATGTAATTACGAGAGGCACAGTAGTATTCTTTAGGGGTCGTGCTGTTGTATATCTAACAACACTGTCGGATTAACTGATAGCTACCTGCTTCTTCGGTGGTACTATTAGAACAGTGACTTACTGTATCAATAGATAAAATCATTATTTAAAAGAACATGTCTGTAATAATCAAATATTCCAAATATAAACCAGAATTGTTTTTTAAGTCACCATGTAGTGAACGAATAAGCGTGTGGCCTTGACATATTATTGATAAAGACATCTGATGCGACGCCCTCTCCAGTCCCTCACTTCTTTGTAGGTATCAGAATATCTCTGTTAGAATCACTAACTAGTCAAGTCAAAATTTTGTAAATTTTGAGGAGACTTAAGGCACGGGTTAGAGGATAACACTCTTAAGAAGACTCAAGTGTATAATTGGCATAAACAGACTAGAAGTTGTGTTGAAAATGGAGTCTACCAATGTCGCATGAGGACCAGTGTGACTGAAGACACTATTTGTACCTGTTGTCCATAGTTAACAGTTTTTCATCTTTCCAAAAATTGTTTATGCAAGTTATACACTTGAGTTTTCCAAAATTTCAGTTTTACACCCTTATTCATAAGAAATTTTATTATCATCCTTTGTGCAATGGATGATAATGGTGTATGTCTTAATCACTCCAACATAGCCTAGAAGGTAGCCATTCATAGCCAAGGTAGAAGGTTCATTTGTTAACGCCACTACAAGTCATAGACTATCTTTGAACTTGTCAGTTCTTGTTATTGTGCCACAGGTCAAGGAAGTAATGAATAATGTGGACTACTAAAAGTTTCTAAAAGAACTAAAAATTTCAGTTTTACGTCATTCATAAGAAATTTTATTATAATCCTTTGTGCAATGGACAACGTATGTCTTAATTACTCCAACATAGCCTAGAAGGTAGCGATTCATAGCCAAGGTAGAAGGTTCATTTGTTAACGCCACTACCAGTCATAGACTGGTTTTGAACTTGTCAGTTCTTGTTATTGTGCCACAGGTCGAGGAAGTGATGAATAATGTGGACTACTAAAAGTTTCTAAAAGAACTAAAAATTTCAGTTTTACGCCCTCATTCATAAGAAATTTTATTATAATCCTTTGTGCGATGGACGTATGTATGTCTTAATTACTCCAACATAGCCTAGAAGGTACCCTTTCATAGCCAAGGTAGAAGGTTCATATGTCAACGCCACTACCAGTCAGACTGGTTTTGAACTTGTCAGTTCTTGTTATTGGGCCACAGATCGAGGAAGTGACGATTAGTGTGGACTACTAAAAGCTTCTAAAAGAACTAAAAATTTCAGTTTTACGCCCTTATTCATAAGAAATTTTATTATAATCCATTGTGCAACGGATGTATATATGTCTTAATTACTCCAACATAGCCTAGAAGGTAGCCATTCATAGCCATGGTAGAAGGTTCATTTGTTAATGCCACTACCAGTCATTGACTGGTTTTGAACTTGTCAGTTCTTGTTATTGTGCCACAGGTCGAGGAATTGATGAATAATGTGGTCTACTAAAAGTTTCTTAAAGAACTAAACATTTCAGTTTTACGCCCTCAATCATAAGAAATTTTATTATAATCCTTTGTGCAATGGACTTATGTATGTCTTAATCACTCCAACATATCCTAGAAGGTAACCTTTCATAGCCAAGGTAGAAAGTTCATTTGTCAACGCCACTACCAGTCAGACTGGTTTTGAACTTGTCAGTTCTTGTTATTGTGCCACAGGTCGAGGAAGTGATGAATAATGTGGACTACTAAAAGTTTCTAAAAGAACTAAACATTTCAGTTTTACGCTCTCATTCATAAGAAATTTTATTATAATCCTTTGTGCAATGGACGTATGTATGTCTTAATTACTCCAACATATCCTAGAAGGTAACCTTTCATAGCCAAGGTAGAAAGTTTATTTGTCAACGCCAGTATCAGTCAGACTGGTTTTGAACTTGTCAGTTCTTGTTATTGTGCCACAGATCGAGGAAGTGACGAATAGTGTGGACTACTAAAAGTTTCTAAAAGAACTAAAAGTTTCAGTTTTACGCTCTCATTCATAAGAAATTTTATTATAATCCATTGTGCAATGGACGTATGTATGTCTTAATTACTCCAACATAGCCTAGAATGTAGCTATTCATAGCCAAGGTAGAAGGTTAATTTATTAACGTCACTACCAGTCATAGACTGGTTTTGTTCTCCCTTGATCTCCACAGATCGAGGAAGTGACGAACAATGTGGACTACCATGAGGCTCCCACCTGGCTCTGGCTGTGATAATAGAAGTGTGAGTGACTCACTCATGCTCTATTGGTCTTTGCCACTATCTGTCAGATAATATTGTCAATCAACAGCTAGCGGCTTATTCAGTGATATAGCTAAGGCTAATGGGGCCTTGATACAAAATAATAACTGTGCCTCCCACCCTTACACAAAGGAAGATAAATCAATGAATGATCCAATTAACATGCGTATTTGCATAGAGAAATTGTGAACTAAATTTATTAAATTAATTTTTAATGCTCGTAACACTTCAGTATTTAGGTAAAATTATATGAGAGTTACGAGACTAACTTCACGAGACAAAGCTACACCACTGGACCTGATTTGCAGTTACTAAGTGAACTGCTAAAAGGAAATGTTGGAAACAACAACTCTGTGTGCAAAATCCACAATCAGATATGGCTACTTTTTAGGATATGCGGCAGTAAATCAGTGCTGATCAATACATAAAAGGAATAATAAAAAAAGTAAAACAAGTAAAATAGTAAACAGATAAATAAGCCAATAAATAATATTAAAAATAGACTATAAAAAAATTAAATAGTAATTTTAGATGGACATTAGGCCAGGCCCGCATGGACGATTGTGGAATCGACCGATCACAATTGCCAGATCACAGGTTTACGCGCGCATGAGGCGATTTTGCAGTCGGGCGATTAGTCCCAGCGCGGACGAACGATTGGCAGTCGGCCGATCAAAATGGATTTCGTATTTTCTGTTCAGTTGTAAAATGGGTTTGATAAAGTCTGTCTTTATTTCTGTCTTTCTTATACTCTTTATCTCTGTCTTCTTTTTAAACGTTTCGTGAAAAGAAACGAAAAAGGCGATATTGGGTACATCCTCTCATAAGTGCTCGTCTAGTGAAAGGACAGTTTTATGAAATATATGAAGATTTGAGTTTTTTATTGCGGTCACTATAGCCTTTTAATTGTTTATTATACAGTTCAGGTCGGACTTCTACCAAGCTTATTAATGTTTCTGTGTCAATTTCCATATTCTAAAGAAACAACAGACATGCACCTAACATATCGTGAATCGGTCGACTGAAAACATATGCGTTTGCGCGCGCAGATTGAAATACATTGGGCTAATGCAATCGGGCGATCGCGATCGGGTCAGAAATCTGTGTCCAGACACAGATTTTCAAATCGGGCGATTTTGCGATCATTCATGTGCGCTCTCCATATATAAAGTACAGGTCTAACTACCCAATTGAGTAATCGGTCGATCGTAAAATCGTCCATGCGCGCCAGGCCTTAAGGTGGAGTACCCCATTGTTTTCCATTACTGAAAAACTTTAATATTTAAGTAGGACGAGTGACAAGTCATTTTATTAGTAGCGTCACTTTTTGATTTTATAGGGCGAGTTCCCTAAAACACGATGCCCAACCATTTGATGGTTTTCTGGATAATGATCTAGACTATTCCACGACTTCAGTATTTTTTTGAAAGTTCCCCAAATATTCTGTATGTTTGATGGTTCTTAATATGCTTGGCAATTCGTTTATTTTTTTTAGCTCATATTAAACTTTAATGCCAATTATTAGCTTTTATAATTTAAATTAACCTGAATTAACTAAAATTAATCATGTGTTATAATTTTTTTCATATAAGATTCTGCAGGTCGAACTAACAAATTTTTTTTTTTTAGTGAAATACTGGCATGATCCCGTCGGTTTAGTGAGAACTAATAACGACAACGAATTAATACGCTCAAATTAAATAAAATATTTGATTATAATTTATTTATAATTTTGTAAATTGTTTCCTTTGTAAATAACTGTAAAATGTATATTTTGAGTTTATCGAATCTCAATTTTTTTTTACAAAATGTATTAAACCATAGATAAGATAGATATATTATGAAGGCCAAAAAGGGTAAATTTCAGTCTTTTGTTATTTTTTAATTTTTGTTAAATGTAACCTCATTTTGAAGGTGCCTTTGTTTTGTAAAGTAATTTATGTTGTTGAAAGACAAGTACTTTCTTATTTTTGATTGATTTTTCATTCACTTCATGTTGTACAAATAATTTTTTTTGTTTAGAGTTCTTTAAAACAAAAGAAATTTTTTAACAGAAGATTGAAACTAAATATATATAATTTTTAGGGTGACATGAAATGGATTTTAGAAAATAAGTATATGACACAAATTTTAAACTTTTGTTGCACTTTGATGGATTGTGGATTTTCTTCTTAGTTATAGACTAGGTAATAATAATTATTTTTTCATCATTATACTTATATTGTGAGGAGAAAAGTATTTTTATTTATAAAAATGATAATTTTCTTTGCTGCTTATTATAATTAAGTGCTCTTTTCTCGACAATAGTTATTAGTATATAAAAAAAATTAAAATTATGCAGTTTCTTGAGAGAAAAGTAATGGCACTATTTTATGACTAAAGAGAAAATTTCACATCTTACCACTGAATATCATTGTTTGTTTTTTTCTATATTATACTGATGTCTTTAATGGAAGTGATATTTTTAAATCAAAACTTGAACAGCCCGTGATAATAGTGTAAGTTTAAAATTTAAGTGTCAATATTTGAAACTATTTCGCCCAATATATTTGCACTTAATTTTTATAATAACTTAAAAAGCAGTACTACTTAAACGAAATGCTTGTATTATACATACACAATATTTTTATATGAATTGTGAATACGATTATATAAGAGAGATATTTTAATAAATTATTGTGATTGTTACATGTTGTTTGTATTGCTTTTTTTTTTTAATAATTTAATAATTATTTTAATTATTCATGTTGTTTGTATTGCATTTTTTTAATTCAGTGCTTGGATTCTACAACAATTAGGAAAATTACTTTATAGTGAAACGGTGCACAATGATGTATATCTAAAAGTACAAAATGCAATTTTAACTGATTTTTCTGGTGCTGAATCTTTCCAGATAATGCTTATATTGAAGAATAAATCGAGTTCAAGTGTAATGAACACATACTTGAGCATTTAGACGTTGTCTTGACATTGAGTGAAACAGGTCGACATTGTTGTTGGACGTAAAAGCAACGACCATTAAACTTTATGTTGTACCAATTTGAGGATTCCATTATGAGATTATTCCAACATCCAATATAGGACCACTGAAGTCATGTCAGTTGGAAGTCGGGCAATCAAAACAAGGAAAGGTTACAGAACTGAAAAACTTTTTTCTTAATATTTAACTAGTAATTTTTACTAGATTGCGAAAATGGTTTAATTATAGTACATGTCTTATCATAGAAAGTACATGTCTTATGTTGATTGTATCTTCAGTTCATTATGGCTGAAAGTGCAAGATTAATATTTTAAGTGGAATTTGTTGCTGTATAATAATAATAATAATAATAATAATAATATCGCTACCCCTCATTCTAATCACAAGGATTAGCCCGAAAGTCTGAGACTTGTGTGGGAGAGGGGGCGGCATATTATTATTTCGCGGGCCGCATTTGCTCCTCAGGAATGACTTACGTTGGTAGGCCCTAACCACCATTCAGTGCTGGAATGAGGGAAACCTGGAAAACCTCATTAGTTAGGGGGACAAGTCAAACATCAACTGATTTTAATCTCTCACATTAATACCAAGTTGACATTCTTCCCATCCTAGACCATCGCCAGGATGGTTGCGAAGCCATCCCTGCGAATAAGCCTTGATCTACGAGTAAACAATTTAATGAAAAATTGTTGGTTGAATGGAAATTAGAACCCACGACCTCTGGGTTGAGCGATCGAAACGCTAAGCCCTGAGCCACCGGCTCGGTATCCAAGAATATAAAAGAGGTCAACTTTATTGTTAAAACTAAAAAAGTAACTATTCGTGTGCTGCTTCGGACTTCTTTTTCTTTTTTCTCCTGCGGGTCGGTTCTCTATAGTGAGTCCTAAAGCACTGCGGCCACATCTAGGCCTATTGTCTAGGCCGATTTTCTTTTCAGCGATTAACTTTGTTCTTTGTATAAAGTCCAAAAGTCTACTCCCTGAAATTTCTCTTAGCTCACAAGGTTCCAAAAATAGTTTACCCAGGAGCGTTACGACTTCGGACTTACTATCATTTTAGTAAATGTATTTCATGGAAAAATTTTTTGATTAAAAAATATTCCAGTCTTCTGGTATGATTTGTGACAAATCTAAATAATACACTAGTTTAGCCTTGAATGTATATTTTTATTTGAACTAACCATTTTTGGAGCCATTATTCCAACATGAACAATTTATTAGGTTATGTTGGGTTAGGTTTGTGAGTGAGTGAGTCGAAAAGTGGTTGGAAACGAGACCCTCCACCTTGGTGACAAAGTATTAAGTAACGACTAGATTCTACAACATTTTTAAAGAGCGATGGTTCATTGCGAAGTTCTCTTACAAAATCTGATTAGTTATCCAAATCCCAAAAAGTTGATAATGACCCTAAATTCTGAACAAACCTAGAAATTTAGAAAATTGAATGAAATATCACATAGAATTATATTAAGGTGGGGTACGTATAAGCATTAAGGGAGACAAAGTGTTTATTTTCACTTTTTTTGAGCACTATATTTCATTCAAATGGATTCAAAAAGGTTCTCGTTTTTTTTTTATTGAAAGTTGATGTTTGAAGAGCCTGTTATTGCTGGAAGGCGGTGTGGTTACCCGCAGCACTCAGGTCTTTCGACCCATTGTGCCTGCCGCTAGTCGAGAGCTATTGGAAGAAACCTGTGGTATGTGCATAGGCCAACACCTATCTAGGCACAGCGACAAAGGATGTGAATGGAGTCCTCGTCATCGTGTCTGCAAAACCTGCACCTTCTAGTTTCACTAAGTTTGAAGGGCCTATTTTGCTTATTTCTATTTAGATTGACATAAGCTTTATTTTATTTGCCCAACATAACTTTAGAAAAACTTGTAATAAAAACTTTTAGAAAGTACAAAAAATTAACGCAACGTTTGTCTACAATAGTGTTAAACGTTGCAATGTTTGTCTATAATAGTGTCAATCCAACATCTAAAAATATAATGGCGTCCTTTTCAACTGTAGCTGATTATTTTGGGGCAACAACGTTATGCATCTAAAATATCACGCTTAAAAAGAAATAAGAAATTGAAAACCTCATTTAAAAGTGTCAATTGGATACTATTTAGAATTATTTTTGGCAGTCAACCGTGGTTTACTTGATTTCTTTTGTGAAGCTAGGGGTTTCTTAAACAATGTTGGGGGGACCCTATCTTGAAACAATAAAATAAGTAGACACCTGTAGTGTATAAATCACTATTATAAAGATAGGTTGATAGGATAGGTAGGATAGGCTGGTAAAGATAGTTGTTGACCCTCTAGTAGCGAAATATAATGTAGTGAACTGTATTCGTCGATGGTTGCTTTTGGGATAGCATAGACTATATTAGATACAAGCACTGGCACTTTAAAAAATGAATTTATTGGCCTTTTTTTACACTGGTTGTTAATAGTGAGCTCTTGTACATTGAACTTGTCTAACTCTAATGATGTACTCAACCTATTCTTCCTCTCCTCGTGGGGGGATGCTCTCTTTGGTCTATGCCTAAGAATTGACACAATATCGAACAGACAAAATCGGGAATACATAATTATTCTAGGCCTTAACAATAGTTATAAAAACTCCCTTAATTTTAACCTTTTAATTTAAAACCTTATTTTTTATCTATTGATAGCCTATAATGAAAATGTATTCTTACCTTTATTAATCTATAATCTAATCGGTAAATAAAACAAAATCGCATACAAATTAAACTTTATTAATAAACAGGTTCTTTTAACATATTACAAGTTACGATAAATGTTTCTGATAATTTTACTCTCTTTATCATTGATTGTTCATAATTGATTTATTTAAATTTATATTATACTATCTAAGTTGGGAATCCTAAACATTTTTTATAAATAGAATAGATCAAAAACGTAACTAGATCTGTTCTATATATTTTTGTTTCCCAAATAACCCGTCTGTGCGCTTTTTTGTAGTGCAATTGAAATATATTCGTAAATATTTAAACATCTAATGTTAGAGAAGGTCTATTAGTTGTTACTAGAACAAATGGAACAAAAAATATAGTTACAAAGTCAGTTGAGAAAATGTAACTGTATTTTCGTTTTTCAATAGACTAATGCCTAAATTTTAAACCCTAGTCTATGTATTTTATTAAAAACTGAATCAAATTCAAAAAATCGGAACGGAATACTTTTTATGTTGAAATAATTTCATACTAATCTATTTGAACTGTTGGAAGTAGATTTTGGAAGTCAAAAGTGAGCAAAGAATCACAAAGGTCAGTATAAACTCTCTTAAAGCTACATAATTTTTAGTTTTTAAATATTTAGAACGAATTCCACATGTCAGTTATTTTAAATCTTGAATATATTTTGTTATTTACTGTACAAAATGCATTGTTGAAATACCTATTAATACTAATAATATTTAGAGTTGCGAAAAGACTGTATTTCTATTTTAAGGGAATAAACATATTTGAAAATACTGCATTTAATCCCAACCCAAGCCAGGAATTCAGTTGATTTGTTTAATAATTAATCGATTAGTTATGTCGCGATATTGACTATGATTCTAAATTCTCGTAGTTTTTTTTTAAACTTGCAATACTGCAGAATGCTGACTAAAGAATTTAGTTAAACGTGCAACCAATTGAAATCAGATTTTTTATACTCTATTAGGATTTTTGAAGAAAAATTATGTAATGTGGCAGAAGAAATTCAGTTGATTAAAAATCGTCTTATTAAATTCTTTAATCAACACTTTAAAAGAATAAGTTTTATAACTAAAATTCTAGATATAATTTTTTTTCTGTAATAATCTTTGTTATAATGTCATCGATGTTAGAATCTGATATCTCATAATAGGACATCATCGACAATTATTATTTTTCCAGACTTGTATATAGAATGTTCTATTAGAAAAATATATTGATATGGGGTTTAATAGACCTGTCGCTAATGGCAAGCAAGTATGCTCAAGTGTGTACTATAACACCAGTGCATTGAACAAAAACTTTGTGGTGTGACCAGTATAGCTAGTCTAGCAAAGGATTGAACTTGAAGATTTTTCTGAGAAATATTTAGAACTTTACTGTACATTTCAAAAGTTTTAGTCCCCCACTTATTTAAAAATGTGTAGACACTAAATTGGTACAGAAATTAATAATCTGCTATTTCTACAAATAAATTAATATCTTCAATGGTAGATATGACACTTAAAACTTTATAGTGGAGCTAACAATAAAATTTAAGTTTTTATTAATAAAAAAGATAAATTAAACTAACTGTTGGAAATGTCCCCATGGCTTATTCAATGTACAAGTTTACGTGTCTTCTCATGTTGTGTAAAGCATTTTATATCATTTCTGGTGTTACGATTGCACATTCTTCAATAATTGTTTGTTTCAGATCTTGCAAATTCTTTACAGAACTTTTGAAAAGCCTATTTTTAGGATAAACGAACACAGACTAGTTCATATTTGTCAAATAAGGATATCTCAGAAAGTCAACTTGTGTATGCAAACTTATCAACCGACCATCAAAAAACTCATGGACAAAAGCTATGGTGTCTTTTGTATGTGCTGATTCACTGTCCTGTTAGGAATAACCACCCTGAAGTTAATCATCATGTAAGTATTAGATAAATTCAAAGCGAAAATGTTCTTCTGCTTTGACGGTGGACTTGAAAAAGAAGGGCACAATTATTTTTCTGTGAGAAACTGTGGTTTGTTACAAAAAATTTAAAAATTAAGCAGGTAGTCATTTATTACATTATTAAAAAACCATAAATCGTCTGGGCTGGTATGCCGGCAAAAATTGAAGTGTTAGTTCTTCATTACAATGACTTGGCATGTTCCATAAGAAAGTCCAATTTCTTTAGATAATTTGAAAGGCTTCGTAGGTTCTTGTTCCAAATGGTTCCGAACATATAGAACAAGACAACAGCTTGTTCTGTACCGCCGGTTGGTATACCACCTCCCTTTTTAAGTCAGTTTCACGAAACACACTGACACAAATTGTAAGGCACTTATAATAATTGTTTGGTCTTACTGCAGAGTGGGAAACTGAATGCTCATGAAAATTGTTCAAATAATAATGATGTGATTCAGGTTACTAGTTCCAACAATTATTATAAAATTCATAACCACCTTTGACCAAGATAATTTTTGATATCTTAGTATGCAAGCACAGTATGGTATTTTGAAGCCGAATTAAGCTGATTTTGTGTTTGATGCTAAAAGGGATGTATATAATTTTTTTCTTTAAATAATTATAAATTAATAACAACCTGACCTCTTTATAATAAAACACTATCGTAGACATCAACTTATTTTTCCTCAGTTTTACGAGACAAGTTGCTCTTGAATGGATGATGTTTAATTTTGATATACTTAATTATATATTTTTTCTAAACTTGGTAAGAAAATGGTCTGGCTGTTTGCTCATGGACTCTATGTTATCCTCCCACATATCATGAAAAGCTGATAGAAGGCTACTTTAGGTGTTTGGTTTTATTGTAATATGTCACTAACTTTAAATATCAAACTGTTTAAAACTTTTTGAATTTTATGTTATACAGTAGGTACATTCTGTATACAGTGTGGCCCACCCAAACTAGTCCAGTGCAGTTTGTGTCGTTTTAAGTGGAGAAAATGCTCAGACAGGTCAATTTCTGTTTTGAGGGTAACCCATTTTGATATTGTAATTTATACAGGGTGTTTCAGAAAAGAGCAGTTTACCACAACTCATATTTTTAAATGAAACCCAGTGTATTTTTACAGATTTGGATAGAATGCCCTCTCATGAATACATTGATATAGGGTTAGATGGATCCTAATAGTGACGGATATATACCTTAAAGAGTGTTCCATAAATATAATGTATTAGAAAGTGAATACTGATTCTTTGCTAGGTTACAGTGCTACAAAGTCTGGCAAATAAGAGTGACACATTTCTCTTATGGAACATCCTTTAAGGTATATTTCTCTCAGTATTAGAGCTGCATCCATCAATCCCTATATCGGCATTCTATTCAAATCTGTAAAAATACACAGGGTGCTCCATTTAAAAAATATAAGTTGGGATAAACCTCTTTTTTTTGGGAGACCCTGTATAAGTGACAATAATATGAAAATGTGTCTCCCTCAAAACAAAAATTGACCTGTCTGAGCATTTTTCGTTATTTTCACATAAAACACTACAAACTGCACTGAACTCCTTTCGGTGGGCCATAATGTAGGTAAAATAATGCTGTAGCCAATATTAAACCCAGACAAGTGCGCAAACGAGATGATGGCGTCGAAAAGTAATTGTGAGGCAATTTGTTTTCGTTTCATATTGAAAAATGTATCGAATTAGTGAGCCTGATTATTTTGCTCCACTTTTCAACCAGCTGTATGTCTCATTGTCTTTTTTATTTTTATATACTTAGCCATTCATCTATGCTCTTTCACTAATGGTAAAAGAGTTTAATTTAGATATTGCATATTATTGTTATGGTTAAATTCACAGTGACGTACCATAACTAAATATTAGAAATTATATTGAATTATTTATATTTAACTAATAACATAGAGTTTGCACCTAAAAATTAAATAATTTTAAAGGTCTATTATATACCTACTAACTTTTTATTTAATTTCCTCCTTACTTGATTCAAACAATGCATATGCCAAATTTGTTTAAAATAGCGGACAAGTGAATTCTATAAATTTAATATATTTATTTTACTTTAAACAAAACAAAGTATCCAAGATACCACTTGAGAACTATTTAAATTGGTCCTTTACTCAATACCTGTAAGATAATAATTTATATATTCTAAAACGTATATTAGCCCTTTAGATAACCAAATTTTTAGGGATAATTTCTTTAGAATAATTTTCTTAAATAGTAATAAAGATTAAAATATATTATAGTGGATACTTTGTCTTAAATATTTATATTTGAATTTTAAATTTATATATTTATTTAATAAGTATTACTAACTCTTATTTCTTAAAGTTCTATTATACTGAGCTGGTAGCCTGGTGTGATGTACAGTGACTGTCCGATGAACAGACCGATAAAGGAACTGGGCTGTAAGTTGCGTTATAATCAGTACAATTGAGATACAACCTAGAACTGGTGCGGTCACATTCGGGACATGAGCGTTTTTTCTTCTTACTTCTTCTGAAGAGATCATAGGCACATCTGCAAATAAAATTTGTTTTTGAGAAAGTAATGTTTTAATCTTTCACCTGCTTTCATCTAATATCTTCAGATGGATAGATGGATTGAATGGATGGATGGATTTCAGGCTCATAGGAACTTTTGACCAATAATTCAGAATGCTCCAGTCAGAAATACAGATGGTAGCTGGGCTAGGAATAATATGCAAAAAGCAAATAGGTTTGCAGAACATCTTGAAAATACATTTAAGCCAAACCCAGGAGAGGAACTATCAGAGTTGGAAATACCTGCTCAGCAAGAAATAAACATCACACCAACTTCCCCTAAAGAAGTAGCAAAAGAGATATATGAAAACATCGATCCCAAGAAAGCACCAGGCTTTGATCTAATCACTGGAGAGGTATTAAAACAACTTCCAAAGAAAGCTATAATCAAACTAACACATCTCATTAATGCTTCATTTAGATTAAGGTATGTTCCTAAAATGTGGAAAGTGGCAGAAGTCATTATGACACCCAAACCAGGGAAAAACCCCCATGAAGTTTCGTCTTATAGGCCGATATCCCTGCTACCTGTAATATCAAAATTGTTCGAAAAAATTCTACTGAAAAGATTGAAACCAATCATGGATGAGGGTAATTTAATCCCAACTCACCAGTTTGGATTCAGAGAAAGCCACTCCACCCTAGATCAAGTACACAGAATTACTGACGTAATAGAAAAGTCGCTAGAAAACAAAGAAGTCTGTTCAGCGATTTCCTTGATGTTGCGCAGGCTTTTGATAAAGTGTGGCATGATGGGTTAAAATATAAACTAAATAAGTTACTTCCATATAAATACTCAGAATTATTGGAATCATATATCTCAGATAGACTCTTCAGAGTCAAACAAGATGAAGCATACACTGAACTAAAAGAAATCAAAGCAGGAGTACCACAAGGAAGCGTCCTAGGCCCTATCTTATACCTGATCTACACCAGTGATATACCACAGTTAGAGCAAAACACAATAGCCACGTTTGCAGATGATACTGCCATTCTTGCGACAGGAAAGGGCTATGAAGAAGCTGCAAACAAACTGCAAATATCAGTTAACCAAATCAATAACTGGACCAGAAGATGGCGTATCAAGCTGAATGAAACCAAATCAGTGCAGATTAATTTCACAAATAAAAGAGAACAACAAATACCTATTAACATGAACAATGCCCAGATTCCATATGCAAACTCAGCAAAATATCTAGGCATCACATTAGACGCAAGACTTCGCTGGAAAGTCCATGTTAAAAAGAAAAGAGAAGAGCTAGACATCAGATATAAGAAAATGTACTGGCTACTTGGTAGACAGTCCTGCCTATCAACTTACAACAAAATACTGTTGTATAAACAAATTCTCAAGCCAGTACGGACCTATGGAATACAGCTCTGGGGCTGTGCCAGTAAGAGCAACATATTAATTATTCAAAGGTTTCAGAACAAAGTACTGCGGAACATCGTCAAAGCGCCTTGGTACATCAGAAACAACGACCTTCATCGAGATCTTCAGATGGACACTGTAGAGCAGACAATTAATAAATTTGCACGGACTCATGAACAACGACTCCATCAACATGTGAACATCGAGGCCATCCAGCTCCTCGACAACACTAACATAGTAAGAAGGCTCAAGAGAGTTAAGCCCTTTGAGTTAGTGAAGTGATTATGTCAGTATAAAAACACAGCATTGTGCGGTTAGTGTTACACGTTAGTGTTAGTGTAATTAAGTTACCAGACTCTAAGGTACACTAGTGAGTAAGACCTTAGCTCTAAAATTTTCAACTTTAGTTAAATTAGGATAGAACTAAATTACTCATTGATCTCCCTTTGATCAGATTGTAATAGCAGCAAAATAACCTTCAAGGGGTATTTTCTATATATAAAAAAAAAAAAAAAAATAGGAACTTTTATTTTTAGATGTATTATCAGCCCTCGAAGTCCGGTACACTATTTTTTTTACACCCTTTATTATAGAAATAAGAGAAATAGAAGTTTAATATGAAATTTCCAGAGTTTTTGGTACCTATTGGGTGAACTGTAGTTTAGTATAAGAAAAAGGATGAAAAATATGTATTCATTTTTAAGTCAGCACAATTTGAAATAATTTTTTTTTAAATACTTGACTACCAAAAGGAACAACTTTTTAAAACAATGCCATCGTAATACCTGGTTTTGCCCATAAAGTCGAGAGTACTGCAAAAGTACCTGCAACTGCATTTGTGTCAGTCAAAAACCTACTTAGGTAATTAATTATTTAAAATATAGAAGCCACAAATATATAATTCCCGTCCTGCTCCTTGCCACTACTACAGGCTTCAAGAGCCCTCCTTCTGCATATACCCACTACATGCTGGAGTGTATCCACCAAAGTCTTTATAGACTGAATTTATCGAGTTCAAAGAGACGTGTAAAACATAGGCTTTAGGACAGGTTTTAACAAGATGCTCTTCTTGTGAAGATTAATTTTTTACTATTGATGCTTTGCTTTTATCTTCTATTCATATTTTCTGTTATTCTAATTACCCCATTCGGGCCCATACCTGAGTATCTGATTTTATACAAATATTTAATATTTCAATGTAGTTTCCGAGTACATCTTGGTTGGTCCTCAAAATTAGATCTGGACCTCTGTAAGTAATACCTGTTGGAACTTTACCTTATTGTAATAGAAATTCTTAATGTAATGAGCAGCATTTTCGCATTTTATCCTATATCAGCAGTGGTATTATGTACTTTTTCTAGACGGCTAGAACTCACGATTTGCGACATAAATTCGTCCCGCTTCTGATTTTATTCTGGATGTTTAAGTTTTTGGGAGATTTTGATAATATGATAATATGTATTGGCGAGAATACTAACATTACTGGCAATTTTTAACCCCAATGTTTAAATTGACTCTTAAACAAATTTGCTTAGGTCTCAACTTTAAGACACTTGTATGTAATACCGTTGCAGAAGCCATATTTACCTTGCATGAAGGATATGCGCACACGGCAATGCTTCTAAAGAGTCGTTTTCCAGTCCATATGGCGATCCGCATCCGCCACATTGCAAGTCCAGGTCTTGCTGCAGTCTAAGGGCCACTCTTTCGTGGTGTAGTTTTTGGTCTTCGTCTCCTAGCGAGTGATATATGCGGGATAAGCGGATCCTAACTGTTCGTACTAAGAGCTGAAAAAGAGCGATTTATTCCAAACAAAACACATTTTTTAGTAAAGTGGATACTCGAAGCGGATGGTTCTTTATGAAACATCGTGAAAATAATTGTTTTGAAAAAAAACATTGATCTCATTTAGATGTTCCGAGCAATATATAGAAAACACTCTACATACTAGTATTTCTGCTTATTAGGCTTTTTTCAATAGAGTAAATGTCTATTACTAAATATTTCCAAGTGTGTTTTGTTATTTATCTGTTTTACGAGTACCTACCCCGATTGATCCCACCATCTGGCAAGGCCCGAGTTTTTATTATGTTTTCCAAGAAGGGCGAAAGTGCAAAATCTATCTGATCATTCGTAGTACAAGGATTTATAATTAGAGATTTTTTCATTTCTAATTGTTCTAACAGATCTAAGCGCTTTCCTTTCTTCTCTCGATGTAGTACTTTTACATTTTTCAGATCTACAAAATGATTGTTTTCTATACAATGCGTCGAAAAATCCTGAATTTTTTGCGTTTCAGATGTTGGGATCAATCGGGGTAGGTACTCGTAAAACAGATAAATAACAAAACACACATGGAAATATTTAGTAATAGACATTGACTCTATTGAAAAAGGCGTAATAAGCCGAAATACTAGGATATAGAGTGTTTTCTATATATTGCCTGGAACATCTAAATGAGATCAATGTTTATTTTCAAAACAACATTTTTTAGATTGAAAAGTAGGTAAGTATCACAGATTCATGGTATGGGTATACCATGAATCTGTGATACTCCCCTATATTGATACTGTGATCTGTGATACAATTCAGATACAATTCTCAAATTTGGCTTGGTAAAAGCACTAATGAAAAGTCACTTTTCACATAAAAATTTTTTTTTCGCCTCCGGTTTCACCGGAACACCCTGTATATTATTTCATTTTTGGAATCTACGTCAGCTGACAAATTACTTTTTGAACTCTATTTTACTTTTGAATTTAGAGTGCCTTGACCATCCTCAATTAATTCTAATGGACCATAGCAACCATAAAAAAAAAGTTTGCGTCAAAAACATTCAATTTCTTTACTTACAGGGCGTTAAAATTCTTCAAAGTAGTTATAGAGCTGAAACTAGTTATTTTAAATAGTACCATAATGGTACTAAGGTACCATTAGAAAGTACAATTAATAAGCAGTCAACCCGTATAGGTACTTATTTTATCAGTAGGACCAACATAACTGAAACTACAGTTATTGAGAGAAGGCACTCTAAATTCAAAAGTAAAATAGAGTCCAATAGTAATTTGACAACTGAAATGTTACTTACGTTATATCGTTGGATTCAGAAAATGACTTAATATAATAATATACAGGGCGTTCGATATAAAAATTGATAGTTGGTATTATTTTCGATGAAATTTGAAACGGTAAAAAGATAATTTTTATGTCAAAAAGTGATATTTAATAAGTATTTCCGCTATGCCAAATTTGAAAATTGTATCTAAAAAAATGAGGGGGGAAAGTCGGGGATAGTCAAGGGACTAAATTAAAAAATCGTGTCCAAAAAGTAATTTGACTGCTGAAATGTCACTTATGTTACATCACTGGATTCAGAGAATGATGTAGATTCCAAAAATACAGGGTCATTCAACCAAAACTTGACCCCCCCCCCCGATCTTGGGAAGTAAGGATTCCCAGGAAAATTCCCAAAATACGTCAAAACAGATTTTGAAAACAACCCCCAAACGTTTCCCTATGCGCGCCACATCAACCATCTTAAGAATTTTAATAGGCACGAGGGGGTCATGTAATACATCAAATTAAAGGTATTTTTATCCTGTAAACAACCATATTTTTGTTTTTGATGTGTTGATCAATATAAAAGAAAAAATTCAGTTTAAAATAAAAAAGCTGAAATTAAACAAAATCAATTTTTATTTAATAAATTGCTCAAAATGGCCCTCATTAGCTTGCAAATATAAATCCTATCATTAAATGTTTAAATTAAAGATATTTTGACTTTTTTGAAAAATAAATGTTTGCATTCTCCGTTTAAATTTGCCATCTTCAAGAAAATATACTATTTTGAATTATTGAGCTACCCAGGCACACATAAAAAGTTACATAATTGCATACAGGGTGCTAAGAATTTAATACGAATTTTGGTGAATAATTTAATAATAGTAAAACCTAACTAATAGAAGTAATAAAACAATACATATCTCAATGCATTAATTTTCTCGCCGGTTTTCGTAATCTATCAAAAAATATAAAGGGGTAGGTATATTTAGGAGTAGATAGAGAATGTTAGAAAAGGCCATAGGCCATTACAATCCATATAACTAAACAATTTATTTCTCAAAATTGTACATTGCTTGGGACGAATGTTCTGGAACACCTTGTATTTATTTATGTAGATCAAACATATTAAATTTATATAGTGATTTTTCGTTGATATTTTATTTTGTAAATTTTCGTTTGTTTTATTTATTTGATTTTCCAACAATTCTTTAGCTGCTTATTCGTTTTATTTTTTCTTTAGTCAATAACAAGTCAGCAAACCGGATAAAAAAGGGTGTAGTATAATCTAAAATTCCATGAATTTATAGACGACTTGAGCAGTTTCTAGCTTCTCTTAAGTGAGTTTCAAAATAAGAAAGTTTGTTACAAACTGAAACTTATACTAAACAGAATTATCGGTAGAGCTAAAGTGATATAAAATGAATAATATATTTTTGTCGAATTGTCTAGTCTCTCTGTTTATACAGGGTGGCCTGTTTTAATTGATTGAAATAATACAGTTGTGTCACTCGTTTTGCTGGTTTAATGGTCAAAGCAGAAAAGCAGTTGAACATCGCATTTTCGAAAATATTAAATGTGTATTTTTTAATAGAATACCCATTTTCTTTACAGATTTTGATAAAGCGTTCTCCCATAAGTTCACTGATATAATATTTGATATATCTATTTGTAATAGTAAGGAAGAAATGCTCAAAAAAAGTGTGCCATTAAATATAATAATCATTCTTAAATACTGTGGCCTATAGTACATTCAAAAAAAGTTATTGATGGATTGTGTCGCGAAATGACAGATGAATATCAAACATATTTACATGGTCGAAAAGAGAATTGAAAAACTTTTCATATGAGGGGTCACTTGACCCCTATTCCCTATTTAAAATTTTGACATTTGGACTGAGGGGGGAGGGGGTACATGTTGCCATGCCAAATTTGTAGCAAAAGATGTCCCCCTTCAAACAAAAATCGACCTGTCTCGAGATTTCTCTGGAAACAAAACAGTAACGGGAGTTATTCAGGGTGGCTCGTTTTTCATTGAAATGCTCTGTATATTATTCGAATTTATTTGGGGAATTTCTAGTATCAGGCATAAAATTATGCAACTTAATCAATTCTTGTATCTCATATCGTGTCCGAAATATCAATGGTAAGCCTTAAATTACCCCCTCACCTAGGGTATTAAATATACTTATCTAATTTATACACCGTTTTTCAAGTGACCGAAACACTTCTTTAATTTATGGATATAGTGCTTTTTTTACAGGTTCGCATTTACTATCCCATGGGTCTTTTTTAAAGGCCCAAGGGAAGAATTGTTCAATGTATTTAATGTCCAAGACTGAATATCGAAACTATTGGGAATTTACCTTAGCACCAACAGAACTAGCTACTTCTAACAGCCTTGTGTTGAACTCCAGTGGTCTACAATTACAAATCTTATGTTGTAGTCTCAAAGCCTCCAGGCACCTCGCCGCTCCGTCCATGGATTCCATTTGAACTACCCTGTCTCCCATTGCTGCTGCCGAACCCATGGCGGTTTCATATTGCCGGAACGCTTTCTAAGGAAGATGATGTGATATATTAGTAGATGCCATTTCACGCACAATTAATCTAAAATTATCGAAAATGTCTGGGTGAATAAATACATGTGTTACTTTATATATTTCTACACACTGTAAATAATTGGTTTGACTGAACGTAGTAATAGTATAGTGAGTAAAACTACTGAGTTAAATTATTGATAATTTATGGTACTTATTTCCCAGCCCTTGTGAAATTGTGCACAATCTGGTAAGACCGCCTCTGGGGGTGCAAGAGACAACCCCCAAAGGCCAAGTCTCTCTCAACCCTCTAGGCCTTCAAATAAGGGAGATAGGGCCTTTTGCCCACATTTCCTGGATGTCTCCAGCGGTACCCATCGAATATCCCTCATATAACTTGGCTGTCGATTAGTTATTGAATGCCCTGGTAGGCGGATTATTCGTGAGTGATAGAAATTTTTACGAAGATCTAGAAGCCTAGTTTACCTATATAAAGGCCGCGGCGGGCTGGCAAATCAGTCAGTCTTAATCGAATAGCGATCAAGAGAAGAAGCAATACTTAAGTGAAATAAGTGGAAGTGTTTTCTGTGTGTATTTGTTTAGATATTGTACAAGAAGTGTTGTATTGTGTTTGAAGTGTTGAATAAAGATTTTTACTGTTGTATTAAAAGTCTTACTTATCTCTAGAACGCCGGAAGGAGTAACAATATCCTCAGTTCCAAAAAAAGTGGCGCACCCGATTTTTTGGTTTGTAACTTTTATACTGGTAAACCTATTAGACAATTTTTTTTTTGGTGTGTAGCTTAATTCATTGCCTATCATGTTAAAAGGTAAGAAATTTTTTCCCATCTAGTATGGAAAATAATGGAGAAATTCAGCCACATGCTTTTTATAATTTTTTTAAAACACCCTATGCATTACACTTGTATTTGAATAAAAAATCTATACAGTCCTGTTGAAATTGTTGTCCTTAATGAACATTTTGTTTCTTCACATTAAATCAGTAGGTACTTAGTTGTTTTTATAAAATTTTCATTTTAATTTGTTAACATAACAATTGTTTCGCCACCCAGTGGCTTCTTCAGATGAGAGTATTACAACTAAAGTTTAGAGTATTGAACAGTATTATATTATACCGGGTTTCCCATTTCATTTGACTAATGGCAATTAACATGGGCTATTACATTTCATTGAATTTTATATTCCCAAGGCACAATATGAAAAATATTGCTAACGGAATCGATAGTACTGACTGTCAAACACGTCTGATTACCAAAATACTAAAGCGAAATGCTTTTTTAAATAAAATATCAATAAAAATTCGTTTTAAGTTAATAGGTGTAGTTTACATAACCGTTTTAGAAACATTGTTAAACGTCATCCGGTGGACTAGTTGGTTGAGCGGCTGGGTTTCAAACTGAACCGCAAAATTTTGCAGGTTCAAATCCCGCCAGAGACAACTTTTTTTTTTACTTTTTCATTAATTACAAATTATTAGTGTTTACTTATTCGAATAAATATGGTTCCTTGTCAGTACCTAGTTATTATTTTTGAAAGTCACAATATTTGCTTATCAAAAAAAAAAAAAATAAAACATGTTTTAATTGGTTCGTTTCCTTTATCTTTAGCTAAAGCTACCATCTTATAAAATAAGTAATCAACAAGCAACATATTTTTTATTTATCACATGCACTGTGCTTTTACTAATAGTGTACCTATCTCTGCTAATAGTTACTACATATTATACCTCAATCTGGATATTGAGTTAAACAGTTACAGAGGAACTGTCGTGAATTAGTAATAGGTTTTTTTGAGGAGTTTTTTTTAAAATATGATGAGTTTTTTTAAAATATATTCTTATTTTAAAAAACTCATAATTTTAGAATTATAGTTTTTTATTTTAAAAAAAACCTATTACTAATTCACGACAGTTCCTCTGTAATACTGTTTAACTCAATATCCAGATTGAGGTATAATATGTAGTAACTATTAGCAGAGATAAGAACGTTATTAGTAAAAGCACAGTGCATGTAATAATAAAAAATATGTAGCTTGTTGATTACTTATTTTATAAGATGGTAGCTTTAGCTAAAGATAAAGGAAACGAACCAATTAAAACATGTTTTATTTTTTATTTTTTTGATAAGCAAATATTGTGACTTTCAAAAATAATAACTAGGTACTGACAATGAAGCATATTTATTCGAATAAGTAAACACTAATAATTTGTAATTAATGAAAAAGTAAAAAAAAAAAGTTGTCTCGGGCGGGATTTGAACCTGCAAAATTTTGCGGTTCAGTTTGAAACCCAGCCGCTCAACCCACTAGTCCACCGGATGACGTTTAACAATGTTTCTAAAACGATTATGTAAACTACACCTATTAACTTAAAACGAATTTTTATTGATATTTTATTTAAAAAAGCATTTCGCTTTAGTATTTTGGTAACCAGACGTGTTTGACAGTCAGTACTTTCGATTTCGTTAGCAATATTTTTCATATTGTACCTTGGGAATATAAAATTCAATGAAATGTAATAGCCCATGTTAATTGCCATTAGTCAAATGAAATGGGAAACCCGGTATAGGTACAACCATACTGGATTTCCATAAAAAGGGATTACGGATTTCTAAGAGGTTGGGTTCTGGATTATTTAATAGTAGTTTGTAATAGGTCCTCTTAATTTAAATTAGGGGGAATTCCTAAATAAATTCAATAGTGGAAATGAATTTGTTTCAATTTCTGTAGTGCGGGTAGTGAGGTATTCTTCATGTTCGGTAAGTATTTATAGGTTAGGATAATACTATATACCTACGTACTACCTATGTTGCACACATATTTTACTAATGGTCATTGACTTAAGGCGTTTAGAGCCACTATAACTACTTAAGAATTAATAACTAAGTAAAATGGGATGACCAGCTTTTATCGTTTTATCGCTAGTTACTAATGTTAGTTGTTAATTCTAAATAAGTTATAGTTGGTTGTATAAACCCATAATGATATTAAAAATTATAATTATTGATACCTAATTAAGTAGGATATATGGAGTAAAATTTCATGAATAATGATAAATAATAATTTATCTCTTGGTTAACTTATTGGCTTAATTCCTATGTAAAGAAAGATGACATGAATAAGTATTGCTTGTTGGTATAAAAACATATTTAACGATCAAATAGCTCTTTGGCTACTTCGCCAAACTGATGAGAACCAGAAGTTCGAAAGCTAATAATACGCAATGGGATCAACAACATAACACAAGGTTATGGTGAAACCTCGGCGTGACACCCAGTTGCTTGGTTGCAAAGCCAAAACCCAAAGACAAAAGTCAAAAGTGCATAGCACAAAAGTCAAAAGTGCATAGCACAAAAGACAAAAGTCCGCGAAATGGTCGCAAGCAAGAAATTTGTTCGTAAACCGGAAAACCAGTTCAGTATGTGTTCTTTGGCTTGTTTCGACTTCAATTCGTCTCTTCAGTCAGGAAAAGAATCCTGAGACAAGGCATAATATTTTAAGTAAAATCATCAAGAATTTGAGAACAAAGAATCAGATTTGCAACAGACTTCGTTGCTTTGATTCGTTCTCTTTTGATGAAAGACTGCAAATGCTCGACCTGGTAACAACCTTTGGTCTTTGAGCAAATTTGGACAATCATTGTCATCTGCATTTGAGTCAATCTACTTGAATTGCCGAAATGATAACAATCAAATAGCTCCTTGGCTACTTCGCCAAACTGATGAGAACCAAAAGTTCGAAAGCTAATAATACGCAATGGAATCAACAACATAACACAAGGTTATGGTGAAACCTCGGCGTGAAACCCAGTTCTTTTGTTGCAAAGCCAAAACTCAAAGACAAAAGTCAAAAGTGCAAAACACAAAAGACAAAAGTTCGCGAAATGGTCGCAAGCAAGAAATTTGTTCATAAACCGGAAAACCAGTTCAGTACGTGTTCTTTGGCTTTTTTCAACTTCAATTCGTCTCTTCAGTCAGGAAAATAATCTTGAGACAATGAGATATTTTAAGTAAAATCATCAAGAATTTGAGAACAAAGAATCAGATTTGCAAGAAACTTCGTTGCTTTGATTCGTTCCC
Source organism: Pogonocherus hispidulus (assembly GCA_963924545.1). Taxonomy (NCBI): domain Eukaryota; kingdom Metazoa; phylum Arthropoda; class Insecta; order Coleoptera; family Cerambycidae; genus Pogonocherus; species Pogonocherus hispidulus. Next base: position 35,241,868 of record OZ004697.1, on the reverse strand, counting down.
TTTTGATGAAAGACAAATGCTATCAAATGCAGAGGACAAACATTGCTATCAAATGCTATCAAATACCTATTTGTCCAAATTTGCTCAAAGTCCAAAGGCTGTTACCAGGTTTGCAGAGTCTTTAATCAAAAGAGAATCTGATTCTTTTTTCTCAAATTCTTAAAAACATATTTATGTATATTACCTAATGTCTAATGCTTTGTTTACTAATACTTAAAGCTATAGGAGAAAAGCAATATGACCGATTAATTTAATTTAATAGTTATTTCGAAGATAATGAAGGTAATCAACTTATACCGACTACACCTGCAGTGGTATTACATACAAGTGTCTTAAAGTCAAGACATAAGTTAAGCACATTTGTTTAAGATCATTAAAACTCGATTTAATCATTAGGATTAAAAATTGTCTATAATTTTAGTATTCTCGCCTATAAACATCCAGAATAAAATTAGAAGCGGGACGAGTTTATGTCGCAAATCATGAGTTTTAGCCGTCTAGAAAAAGTACATAATACCACTGCTGATAGGTACACCAAATTTGATCCACTAACTGGATTTTAATGCGGAATACTAAGTTTTAATAATATATATTTACAAATACATACATATAAACAAATAAAACATATTTTATTAATGTTTAATTAAATATGTTCTATAGTTATTTTTCTCATTTATATCATGGTTGTACGAATAACTAATATATCGATGTTACCAATACAGCACCAAAAGCATCCTCAGCTGGTTTCTCAGCCTATGTGAGTTAAATGACTCAGATGTTCCTAATAGCAACTTGGTGATTGGGGATTTTGATGTATACAAATCAGAATGAGTTTTGTTTCAGTCTTGGGAGAACCAGCAGTTTTGTCAAAATCTCAAGATGTGACAGCTGTAAAATGTGTCACATCTTAATTTTGATGCTTTTGATCGTCAAAATTAATGACAATTATCTTTAAAAATTAAGTACCTAGCTATTTTAGCTGATGTTCAGTGAAATATGTGTTACAAAGTGATGTGATGTGATACAGTGTTCTGTATGATTCTAGTATTATTTTCAATAAAACAGTTTATTTTACTTCGTATTTCCTTTTATAATAAAAAACTAATATGAAGAATGCGCGCTTACTCAATTTTTGGTTAATTAAACTCAAAAATGAATGTAATTCTAATTATGTTTGAACAAAAAATGGATAGGTAATAAAATTATATTTTGCATAATATGTATATATATATATATATATACGCTGAAAATCTGAAAAACTTAAAAATTTCAAAAAGTTTTATCTCTACATATCTCTTTCTCCACCTTTCCTAAATGTTAAAGTGGATATTTTAATTAAATGTTTGTTCCTGATCTTTATACAGTGTTATTCAGAACTTATCCATAATAAAATTTGGGGATGTTCAACATACATGTAGAAATGTGGTAGTGCAAAAAAAATTTTTTGGCGGCTTCTGAAAACTATTTAAAAATTTTTCATTGCACGCCGCTGGATACTGGTCCACTGTAATGGAGTGACCTTGGGACTGACAATGCAAACTGGTTAGCACGAAAAAAACTTCGGAAGTTCTGAGAGTATACCGACACCCGGCGCAAAAACGAGTTTAACACTCCTACGATAAATAAAACACCGGCACACAGAGAGTACACACATAGACTGATGACTGAATAGACAATAGAGATATTATCCCCACTCCAACTCTATTCGCCCAGGCGTTCTACGTACAAAAACGTGTTTACTTTTTTTTACCATATTCTTAGGAATGTGGTATATCAGATTGTCGTTGAAGTACAGTTGCCCATCTACGTAGTCCTTTATAATGGTATAACTTTAAACATTGTTTACGGGAAATCCTAAGACTTTTATTATACATTTTTTTGATGATATCGATCTGTATTTAAGGATGCACATATCCTCAAAGTTTTAGAGATAAGTTCTGAATAACCCTGTATTTTACAATCGCGAAGTGCTCAGACCTTTGTGGCGTTTATGGAATGGTTTCTGTTAACATCGGCGACTTCGCCACATTTTTAAATTGATTTTATATTCCAATAATTCTTGCATGTTCTTGTTGGAGATGGATACGATTCAATCATATTCATCGAGAACTCAACGCATGGTTTGTAGAACACATCGCAAAATCTGTAGAACAAAGTTGTTCAACATGTTTACATATATAGATACAAAATCTAATTGTTATTTTTGCACAGATTAACGCTTATATAGTTCATTCCTTTGGATACATCTCTCTTATTGTTAGATAGAGTTTCATCGAACTCTTTATCAATGGATTCGTGACAGAATTCTTTATGAAAATGTATAAAAATATAATATTCTCCATTTAAAGTTTATTTCCTGTAGAAACGGAAGTGACTAATATGCCCATTATTTTCAATTCAGAGAATGTGACATTATATTGTCGAAATAAAAATAATAAATTATTGTCTCTAAACTTGATACGATATTTAAACTTGTTTCAGAATTACATTTACTGTTAACTCATCATTGCACACGGTATATACATATACAATGTGTCCTACATAAGAATGAACTACAGGGGATCTCGGTAACTATAATCTCGGAGACATATATTAGCTTAAATGGGAAAGAATTGCATAATTAGGGGAGAGATTAAAAAAAAATTGTTTTTCGTTTTTTCGAGTTATTTTGAAAAAAGTTATTTTTTCGATTTTTGTTTTTATTCGTTTGTGGTATTTTTTCTATACCTAGCTAGAGACAAATTTATCATTGCAACTTTTAATGTGCAATATGACGGTATTATTAATTTTTTCGTCCGACGAAATTACGTAGAAATGCAGTCTTTGCTGAATCATCATCAACTTATTTTTTTTTTAAATACGGCCTTAGATTTTTTACGCCGATTTTTGATGATTTTTCCATCTATTAAACTCTCTAAACACTATGAAACGTTCCAGTTACACATATTCTAGCTGTTGCCAGGTCGATAATGCATAGACTAATACGAGGCCAGACACCAATTACACTGCGGCACGGGTCGGAGCATCAGAAGCTTTACGCAGAGTTGAATGCTGATCCTGTTTTAGAAATGCCCATGGACATAATGGTCCCTCAAAAACAGCACAAATAGTCTGGTATACGGATGGTTCCAAGGAAGAACAGAGAGATGGAGCTGGGATTTATGGGACGAGGTCAATAACCAAAATCTCTATAAGTGTAGGCAAATGAGCAACTGTTTCCTAGGCTGAAGTAACAGACATACAATGCTGCTCTAAGGTGTCAATAAGACGAGGAACGAATAATCGTTCGATTCGCATTTTTTCCGACAGCCAAGCGGCGATACAAGCAATAGGGTCCTCGCAGGTTACGTCGAAACTTGTGTGTGACTGTCTGAGTTAGGTAGTCAGAATAGGGTGACGGGTGACCCAAGCTTGGGTACCTGGGCATGAGAGGTACAAGGGTAATGAGGAGGCAGCTGCACTTGTCAGAGATGACGCATCAAAAGACCTCATAGGACCAGAATCCTCCTGCGGTATAGTAAAGCCATGCATAAAAACATCCATGGAGGAAGAGATGGGAAACAACTTTCGAGAATTATGGAGGAATCTGCCACAACTGAGACAGGCAAAGTTATTCATTAAAGAATGGTCTCCTTAATTGACAATAGATTTGTTAAACTAGAATAAAAAGGCCATCAGACCAATAGTGGGTCTCCTAACAAGTTACCGTATGGGCTCAATAGGCACATGAATCTAATGGGACTGACCGAAGAAGTAATTTCCAGATCTGTTAAGAAGAAGAGGGCCTGACGAGGCTGAGATTTCAAATACTTGGGGAAAGAAGACTAAGAGCTAATAGCTACATGGAAGAGCCCATATCAAGGCTGTGGAGCCTGATTCAAAGGATAAAGCTGGATGGGGTGCTTTAAATGGGAGTGCCATAATAGATCTTTTAGGTCGCGGTGGACTAGGCTAGGTGGTTGACTCCTTTGTAAATCTAATCTAATCTAAAATAGTTATGTGCGGAGATCGCGTTGGCTGCGGTACTGCGGAATGAGTTACCATCAATTTTTCTAGGAATCAGTTAGACAAATAACCATGAACTTCTATGGAATTATACGCTGGAGCGCCATCCTGCTCAAACAAACATACCATCTGGTATTGCTAAATAATGTAAATAATTTTTTCCCTATTATTTTTATACCAAATATTCCAGCCCAGATATTGAAATAAAAACGGTGTTGGTGGTTGGAAGTTTTATAAACACTCACCAATAGTGAGTATTTTTTCGATTGAAAATGCCTAATGTTACTATCCTTTTATCGGACCAAATTATTTTTAAATTAAAATATTGTTCAGCTTGACATTGTCTGATATACCATTCAGAATATGTTCTTCGGTCCTCGTCACCAGGCACGAGTCCTTGACAAATTCAAAATTTACAAGGGCAAAATTTTTCTTTGTGTAAAATACGGTGCGCTGTTGTTTTTTCTTCCAGTAGTTAGTTCGATGACTTTAGTTGATGTTCTAGGATTTTCAGTTACACATAATACTACATTATTTACGTTAAAAAATATAGTTAACACACGGAGTGCTACTAATAATTACTACTACTGCTACTATAATAAATTACACGTTAATTTAGGCTTGCGGAAAACGGGTCGTTAACGAAACAATATTCAAAGTACACCAAAACGTAACAAAACCGCAATGTGCGACACATAGGTGAATTTGGGATGGAAAAATGATCCTAAATCCGCTTCTAAAAAAATTTAGGGCCGTATTTAAAAAAATAAATATATTGATGATGGTTCCACAAAGACGAAACGTCGGAGAAAGAAATTAATAATACCGTACTTCTCCTAATTTAATGCTTTTAATTTAATTCAAAAACTCCCTAACTTTATTCCCATTTAAGGCCGATTCCCACATAGCAGCGCCGCAGCAGTGCGTAGCGGCGCTGCAAATGCTGCTCCAAAAAATATTCATGTAATTAAATGGAACAGTTCCCACATAAACGACGCGGCGTTGCTCAGCGCTTCGAAGGACCGCCGCGCCGCGCTGCTGCGGCGCTGCTATGTGGGAATCGGCCTTTAAGCTAATCTTTGTCTCTTATAGTTTCCCAGATTTCCAGGCTTCGCATTCTTAGGAATGCACAGCTTGTGTAGGACACATTGTATATAACCTGAGGTATTAGGTATGGTGGTATCTACTAAGAGGTATTTGATGGTAACATAATTTAAATAAATAAACTAAGTTAGTAGATAAGTAGAGGCAACTTTTGTTGGAACAAAAGGGTCAATTTGGTTTATATGTGTAACTAACTAACTGTATAAGAAACTATAGTAAATATTAATTAATATCGAAATGTAATTAAAAATATGGCGAAGTCGCCAATGTTAACATAAATTCTATAGGTTCTTCATTTCACTTTTGTAATTACATGCTTTAATGCACTTCCGACCGAATCTTTTAAACCTCCATTAACTCGATGTATACCTTACTTAATGGGTCTTTCAATTGGTAAAACTTCTGTTATGTCAGGCATTCAAGAGTTAATTAAAATTTCCTATAATTCACCAGGGATTTATTAATTTTAGCAAGTCAACTATTTTCCTAGCGCAGTATACTTTTAATTTAGTAGAAAAACAGCTTTGTGAAAATTATTCTACATCCAGTTACATGATTGTGTTAATATTATTCATGAATTGTGCCTACTAAATACAGGTATAGGAATTATGTTTTGCAAGAAGATGTTTTTATAAGAATAATAATTTATTCACTGTAGAACATGTGAAGTTACTTGATTTAACGAATTTGATTAAACACTTCTTTCAAACCATATACTTATAGATGTAACATATACGCTGCATGGTGTGGTATGTTAAAAATTAAATAAATTATTATTAAAGTAACTTGTAACACTGCCGATCTTGGGGATAGCCTTTACGACCATTTTTATTACTAGGATATTTACTGCATTCATTGTTGATATCTTTTGGAGAACATATTTGCTCTCCACTAACGATAGCAGGAAGATCTGTGTTTGCTAGGGATGTTTCGATTATAGGAGAGGTGGTTTTATCGAACACATTCTATGTTTGCAAACATCACTAGAGTGGACTCCTTATTATCCAGGGATTTCTCAATCTGACTTGATACAGGGTGGATAAATATGGATATACCTGGGATGTACCTATGTTGGTTGGGACGTACTTCCAATTGGAATTGTGAATTCTACAAACAATTCAAGTAATGCCCATTCGAAGAACAAGTAGGTCATTCAAGCAATCAGAACATCCTATCCACACGTTATTGTAAAAACAGTTCAACATAATCCTGACTGAATTCTTGCCATTTAAAATATTGTAGTTCACATTGCTAGTGGCGTCAAATTTGATTAAAAAAATTAATTAAAAAATATTAATAGTTATAATATTATTGGAAGGAGATGCCGAAAACAATCCTACTTCCAATAATTAAGTAGGATTGTCTTCCTCAAAGACAATAGAGGTCGCTGTAATGGCATCTGCTTTCTGCAGATCGTTATCTGTCTGTCAATTAGACAATAATTGCCAGACAGGTAGTATCAAAGACCCAAAGAGGGCACTGCAGTGTATTTCACTGTATCTCGCCACTACAAATAGTTATAATATTGTTAAAATAAATATTTAGTAATTTAAAACAAGAAAATTTCCCATATTTCGTCCGTATTATTCGTCCTTTCCATGGCCAATAGTACAAAAGTTAGTACGAGATTACTTTTGACGCGCACTGCGTAATTTAAAAGAACAAAGACGCTTTTCAACCCAAATTTATTCTTAAAAATATATCTACTTACATTAATATCAGACTTTTTTCTGTAAATATCCCCCATTATCCTTATACTTCTAGCATAGGTGGCTTGGTCACCAGAAACTAACGCTAATCTGGTGGCTTCCTGTAAAGTCAACGTAGACATTAATCTCGTTTCCGCCAACTTTTTTTACAGAATTTAATTAAACTTACCGAACAATAGTCGTGTGCATCTCCTAGCTCGCCTTGTTTTCTAAGCGCAGACGCCATTTGCAAAAGAGCAGCCCTAAAACCCATATGAGTATTACGTATAATATATTGAATTATTTTTTATTATATCGTATATGTTAGTAGGTATTAAAGACCGACACTAGCGTGAAAAACAGAAAAGTATGTTACTGTACTACATACTATATCCCGTATCCCAAATAAGCTCATATGCGGTTCCTCCGACAATTTAATTTATATAAGTACCTATAAAAAATCGCATATGCCACAGTGCAATTGTCACTTTGACAGCAACAAAAGTTACCTGCAACTTTTACAGTGATAAATTAACTCCTATATAAAATAGTCTATTTGGCAGTGACATTTTTGTCACTTTGACAGCGATAAAAAAGGTGCATCGTTTTTTATCATCGATAAAAATGCCTGTTCCTCAAAAGCAGAGTACATCTAGTAGCTTCAAATAATTGTACAAATGAAGATAAATATTATTGTTGTTCTTTGTTTACATATTTTGTCGTTAATTTATCTTGCCAAAAAACACTCGAGCTTTATTTTTATGGATAAATTTCTTTTTAACTCAAAATTTTTCCATTCAGTAATTTTGCTCGAAAAACTGACATTTGACAAAATCGCTCGACCTCCGGTCTCGCGATTTTTTCATGTCAGTTTTTCTCATAAAATAACTGATTGGCAAAATTATTTCGTTACAAAGAGAAATTTATCCGATAAAAAAAAAGCTCTTGTGGTTTTACTGTTGACAAATGCACTAGTGGTTTTTTCACTTATTCATTTTTAAATCAATTATCGCGGTGTCCGTTGCCAAAATAAATAGTTTGACATTTCTGTTAACAAGTTATTGAATTATTAAACACTAACAATGAATCGATTCGGTGATGCTCAAATAAAAATGTGTTTACTTTTAGTGTTTCTTAAATAAAGTTTGCATTATATGTTTCTAAATTTTTTATTCATTAAATTGTCCTGCCGAATTACACTCGATGTTTGTATTGATACCGGATAAATTTGTGTTGTTTAAATTGTAAACTGTTTCCTTTAGCAATTTGACTCGAAAAACTGTCAACCTAAAAACGTCCCACCTTCGATGTCGGATTTTTAATAGTTGACAGTTTTTCTCGTCTAATTGCTTGGCAACAGTTTCTCATTAAACAATCCAAATTTATCCGGTATAATACAAACCTCTTGTGCAATTATAAGTGAAAACACTGAAGGACAAAAGATATGGTGCTAGACCATTCAAGAGAACTTGGTTTGACTTTAGCATGCGCGCAGGTTGTCGATCACCTTGATTACGGAGCTGACAGGACTTAATGTAACATTTAAACTAATCTCAACTTAAAATTTTTTTTATAAAGAAGTGAAACAGAGATGCAACGTTTAAGCTATATGCCTATTGGAGTTTGCGATATTCATGGGCATGCACATATTTGACAAAATTTTCTAATGAAGGATAAATATAGTATGTTGACAATGTGGTGTCTTCGGAATTTTTTGGCCTCTACCCGCGGTATAGAAGTGTTACCTATATACAGGGTGATTCACGGTGGATGGAGTATTAGAAGTATATGAAGAACGGGTCAACCAATCGTTTTGAAAATTTAGTTACCAAGGTAACCATACCTGCTCTAGTGGTCTAAAATATTTTCGACAGTGCGGTGTTACCAGTTGTAAATACAAAATGGTAAGGTTTTCGTTAATTTAAATGGCGCCTCTCATCCTTTAGTCAAATATTTGAAGAAATATACAGGGTGGACTGAAAATAACTTTTTTTAAATTATTTATAAAAGTGATTTAAAGTCAATGTAGCATGGCGGAAGTGCTTATTAAGGGTAAGCACTTTTTGACATGAATTTACTTTTTCCTCATCCGGTTTCACTGGACCAACCAACTAACCAACCAACTATCAATTTTTATGTGAAACACCCGGTATATTATTATATGTTGGATTCTACGTTATCTTTAAATTACATTTCAGCTGTCAAATTAGTATTTGGGGACTATTTTACTTTTGAATTTAAAGTACCTTCTCTCAACTGTAATTTCACTTCTGTTGGTCCGACTGATAAAATAAGCATATGGGTAGATTGATTTTTAATTATACTTTCTAGTGGTACCTTAGTACCATTTTGGTACTATTTAAAAAACTAGTTTCAGTTCTATAACCACTTAGAACATTTTTAACGGCCTGTAAGTAGAGAAAATGAATGTTTCTCTATTTTTTTATGGTTACTATGGTCCATTAGAAATGAATGAATGAATTTGGGATTCATTCATTCAAAAGTAAAGTCCAAAAGTAATTTGAGAGCTGAAATGTTACTTATGTTATACCATTTGATACAGAAAATGGAGAAGATTTAAAAAATATAATAATATACATGGTGTTTCATATAAAATCGAGAGTAGGTATTACTTCCGGTGAAACCGGAAGCAAGAAAAAAAGGTAATTTTTATGTCAAAAAGTAACCTTTAATAAGTAATAGGTAATAGTAATAGTTGAAAATTGTATCTAAAAAAATAAGAAGGAAAGACGGGTAGGTATACCATAAATCTGTGTCACACTGTATGGTTAAATTTGTCATGATGCCAGATTGCAAAATGATATAACGACTTTTTGCTAAAGCTAAAACGTATACTTAGAAGTACATAAAACATATAATGCGTCTTGGGTTTTTATTATTTTAGCTGGTGATATGTTTTCTCATAAGAATCTTTGCTGAATAACTAAGATAATGTGGAAAATGTACTTATCTTTAAAATATCGTTAAAAACCAATAGTAGACGTTTCAAAATCAAAACTATAATTAAAAAAATCATCAGGAAAAAATTAATGGAGATAAATGTAGTATACCGGGTGGCTTAAAGTGGATGGCCTACTAGACGTATCTCGAAAATAAATATACGCATTTTTCTGAAATTTTGCCTGTGATAATAACCTCGAAAATTCTATAAAAGCAAAATATTCTCAAGGGTGTGGCACTTCCGGATATACCGGAAGTTGACATCCACTTGCTTATTTTAAATGGAATACCCTATGTTATTTCATTTCTGGGTTCTGCGTATAATAATTCTAAACACATTTCATGTAGAATCTCCTATACCTATCTTCAACTTTTTTGAAATGTTGACAGGTGAATATTGACATTTTGCAATTTTGATACGCTGTAAAATCTAAACGGTTTGAGATCAAGCAAAACGGTTTGCACATTCCTATCTTAACTTTCCATAAGCTATCGTTTGACACTAATTTTAGATTTAGCCAGAAATTTAAAATTTTCGATTAAATTTAATCTCTTGGTCAAAGTTGCAAAATGTCAATATTCACCTATCAATATTTCAAAAACAGTTGAAGATAGGTATAGGACATTCTACATGAAATGTGCTGAGAATTATACGCAGAATCCAGAAATGAAATAACATATAGTGTGTTCCATTTAAAATAAGCAAGTTGATGTCGACTTCCGGTATAACCGGAAGTGCCACACCCTTGAAAATATTTTGCTTTTATACACCTTTCGAGGTTATGTCCAAAGCGAAAATTTTAGAAAAATGCATATATTCATTCTCGAGATACGTGTAATCCATCCATTTTAAGCCACCCGGTATAGACTGTTTTAAATAATACCAAAATGGAGTATTCAGTAATCACAGGACGTTATGATAAAAAATTCTGTATATAATTTAATTATCTCTTTAATTGGGACTTTTACCGACCCTGTACTACCCACCCCGAATTTTCCCACAGTACACAGTAAAGCCCTGGAGCTATGTTTATCCATGTGAATATATTTAGATACAAAACATGTTTTATGCTTTGTGTTGAAACAATTATATCATTACCATTTTTCTCTTTGAGTGTGGCAATTTAAATATTGTCAAATTGGTAAATTAATTTGTATGTGTAACTGATAACAAATATTTGAAAAATCCCACAATATAAAAATGAAATATTTACGAATACTCAAAAAAGATACATACGCTGATACAATGTTTTACTATTCTGTTCTAGAAATTAATTTCTTTCATTCGCGCAAATGCGTTATTTGATAAGGTATTTTAACAATATACAGTGTGGACCATTTTGGTGATGCATGTATTAGTATCTTGGAAACTATAAGAGATAGGAAAATGGTTAAATGAGGAAAGTTTTAGACAGTTCTGTTACTAACTTAATGGCGCTTGCAGACCGGTCCTAGCTCTTCAAGTTTTTTATTTAGTTTGAAAAAAAGTAAATGTGGCGTTTTCGAAAACATCTGTAACTTTTTTATTTAGAGGAATTTTTAAAATCTGTACACACTTTTTTACAGCAAGTTTTTTCCAGGAATTTCACTGAAAATTTAGATTTTCATTGCGACGTTTCGGTTGCGAGAAACCATAATCAACTTTCTTTTTTCCTATGGGCGCCATATTGAATTTTAAGCTGAGCAAATAGAGCATTTTTTGACTTTTAAATGCTATGATATAAGTAAGAAAACATTTAAAAAACAACCTAAAAGAAAAGCCCCATAAGTAGTATACGAATCTCAATGACGATAATAATATTTTCATTTGTTCCAAACTGCTTGTCATTTTGAACTATTGTTAATCATAGAGTTAATTGTTAACAGTCAGAGTGACACTTATTTTAAAATCTTTCAAATGGCTTTGCGTTATTCCAATGAAGAAAAATGTGATATGTTGGAATGTTTTATTAAAAATAATAAAGATGCAACTGTGATTTTACACACTTACATTGGAAATTATCCCGAAAGACAACCACCAAATAAACGGTATTTGAAACAAATGAAAATATTATTATCGTCATGGAGATTCATATACCTACTACTAATGGGGCTTTTCTTCGGAAACACGTAGCCATTACTATATTTTTTCACTTAACGCCACGACATCAATGATAAGCTTTTACAAAAATTTAGGACTATTCTATAATAGTTTCGAAAAATTATGCAGTGTTGCCAGATTTATTAAAAATATTAAAATACTGATTTTTGAAGTTGTTTTTGAAATTTTCTCTTACTTATATTATATTATTCAAAAGCCAAAAAAATGCTCTATTTGCTCTACTCACCTCTAACTAGCTGAAAAACCTGAAGAGCTAGGACCGGTCTGCAAGCACCATTAAGTTAGCAACAGAACTGTATAAAACTTTCCCCATATAACCTTTTTCCTATCTCTTATAGTTTGCAAGATACCAATATATGTATCACCAAAATGGACCACACTGTATAATATTTCAGATGCATTTGAATATCTTTAAATTGAAGGAAACATCGGTTTTAACTTTAACTTTTGCTAAAAAGGATATAGTATTATGCCCGGAGGATACTAAAGGTCATTAACGTTAAGTTTAAAGTGAAGTCATTTTCAGTAATTAATTGATGTCAATTGTCGATAAACAAATGACCAATAAATTAGCATAGCATTTGCCATTTACAAAGAGTTTTATATTTGGCAACCCTTCTCTGCGTTGTCAAGTTGTTATTTATTTATATTGCCTCTCTATTGTTTCCTGGTTTTTTGGTTCTGCCCGCAAAAAAATTACATCTGTCAACGGCGTATTTTTTGACAAGGTGACGTCACTTTAAACTTAACGTGAATGATCTTTATATACTTTTTTCCAAATGTTTCTCAACAGAAACTGATAATTTCACTAATTTCAATTTGAAATAATTTATTAAATAGCACATTGCTTCTTGTATGAGTCTTTAATATGTACATGAGTGACGTTTCCGATAAAATATTTGATTCGATTTACAAATTTATAACAATTCAATTTATGATCTAGAAGTAGGTACTTTCCTTTAGTTTTGATATAGGTAAGTACCCTCCTTTAAACTTACCTGTGATGTCTTGAATTTAAATCGCCTAATTGTAAGGATCTTGATAGATCATAAGCTTTAGAAGCATATCTTGCACTTTTATCAGCATCTTGAAGTCTACTAAAAAGTTCTGATAATCCAACGTAAACCTGCAGAGGAAGATTGTATAAATAAATGCTTTTCTTCACAATCACTGAATATATTTTTATAATAAGTATAACCGTTTCTTCGTTAAATTGATATATTTGAAAAATTAGTCAATATTACAAGCTGATTCAGAAGTATTGCGTCCATCTCTATTTTACTGATACATTTATTTCGAATTTCAATTTAAAATAGTTACATCAAACATCCCTCTTTACTAATCGGGTTAGGCACAGTTAAAAGATTAAACTTAAAGGAGCAGACAAGTAAACGTAGGCATGAACAAATACTATCTATATTAAAAAAAATAGTGAAATGTTCTATCTTTATCAATCGAATCTGATAATGTTTTGTTCCTGATTTGAAATTATTTTAATAAGTAGTAAATTCATTACTCACAGTAAAAATCCATATGAACTACACCCGTCGGATAAAATAATAGGCAGTGACGTATTACCGCGTGACGTAATAAATTGTGGTAGGGACTGTAATTCCATAGGCGTACGCAAAAATCGTTGGAAAGGTGCTAATAATGTCAAATAAATATAGAAAATATCAGAACATGAACGGTGTTATAGAAATTGTGAATTGTTTGTCAAACTCCTCACCTTACAGATTAGTTGTACATCGAACGAAATTGATGAATATTGCCACAGATATTAAAAGAACGCTTTTAAGTGTTGATGGCCCACCACGAACCCACAGCCGCCACCGAAAACGCGATTAATCACATTCCGGAGCAAGTTTACTATTTAACACTTCACTTCACTTCACTTCACTTTACTTCACTTCACTTCACTTCACTTCACTTCACTTCATTTCACTACACAACACAACACAACACAACACATGTCTACACAGCCTTCATTTAACCATGTCTCATCCATATAATATATTTTTCTATTTAAAGCGCGAAATTCTCTTATTTTCTCCAAATATTCTCGTCTCCATGTCACAATCTCATTTTTCTCTATAAGCATACATATTCTTCCGATTCCGTTTGCAATATTTGAAATTCATTTCATGCATTGTCCTTATAAGCAATTTATACGAGAGTTTGGGCAAATCGCTGTCTTCTGCCAGAGCAGTGGAGTCTGTGTCTCCATATTTTATTGCACGAAATACACTACGAACGGAGACTTTTGTTAATTCACTACACAGTTCCGCCCCATCCACTACACTTAAATTTTTATCACGCGAATTTCCTCGCTTGTCAGATGAGATCGTTTACGCGTTTCTAATCCACTGCTCCCCGCGATCACTTCCATAATAAAATCCTTTTCTTTGAACACTAAATAAACTAAGTAACACATCACCAAGTTCACCAATTAATATATGCAGTCCAGACACAAATTACAGCATTTCCCGCGTACTACGCTTATGTCAGGCTGCGATGAACTACTTGGATGTGTGTGAAATGCGCATGTTCGATCTTCTAGACACTCTTGACTTTTGTTGCATAGGTTGCATATCTCGCTCTTCGTTTTTTAACCTGTTAAACAAAGACGGAACTATATCCGACGTAAAGAATTGTGGTGGCATCGAATAGAGAAGCATGGAACCACCATGGAACAGACAATTTATAGTTCTGTTCAATAGTAATGCGTAAGCGGCATCACTTTTCTATGTGCAAACGTTTGTGCCGCTATGTATTAAGTATTTACACTTCGTCCCTATTCTGTATCGAATTAGACCATGAGTCACTGCCTATTATTTTAGCCGACTGGTATAGCATTCATATAAAAATATGAACTAGCATTTCTATATAGAGTGTATTTTTAAGTGTGTCATATTTAGAGGGGTGGTACCTTTAATCCATAGGAACACATATCCTAAGTTTTTTTCAAAATTCGGTTCTGAAAAATAAGTACTTTTTAAACTCTTTTCTGATTATAACGACCGCGCTCTCTCTCTCTTTCTCTCTACAATTATGGATACTGAAAAATGAACTGTTTGACATTTAGCAACCTAAATGTCAAAATTTGAGTGGAGCTTGAGAAATTTTTTTAGGAAAACGTCACTTTTTTTGAGTGGCTAGTAGTTATAAATATTATCCAATATAAAAAAGAACTTTATTAAATGTAAACAATCCATAAATCATTATCCATAAGAACCCTCATTCACCAACAATAGTCAAAAAGTTATTTACTTTAAAGGTAACGTATTGTCACTAAGATTAGGGAGTTTTTGAACCCCTTAAAATTTACGTTATCGTTATGGTTATGGTTATTCTGAGCATGCGCAGTGCCGAAAATGATACTGTTTTTGGCACTGCGCATGCGCAGAATAACGATAACGATAACGACGTGCTAAAATTTAAGGGGTTCAAAAACTCTCTAATAACGATAAATAAAAGATTGTAATGATAAATAAACTAATAAAATTATTTATTAATCTTATCTGTTCTAGTTTTTCCAACTAAGTTCGGTTCATCTTTCAATTATGTCATTTACAGATATAATCATTTACAAAAAAACATTTAACATCAGCGGGACTAAACACTACTAAAAATTTAATTAAACTATTAGATAACATATAACAAACACAAGACATCGAACGCTTTGGGCTTGTGGACAAGCACAAAACCATAAAACAAACTCACAAACACATTTAAATTTCATTAAAATCGAAATCTAAATTTATTATCACTCTTCATAACATTATATTTTTAGAGGCTTCAAAGAAAGCTACCAATAATGTACCTTTTTATTTTCCTTCTGAACAAGGGTTTTTTTTTGGAGTGCTAAAACATTTTAAATTAAATTGGAGATTCCTAATCTACTGGGAAAAGCTATGGACACTTTCCATATTTATTTCTGTCACAGAGAAATTGTTGAAAATGATTAGACAGTAATTTCAATCAGCTTGTTTTTTTTCGGCCGTTGAAACATTCAGAGCTTTCTTTATCAAACATCAGTTTGACAACAATTTATTATTATCTGTTATCTTATTATTTTTATTATTAAAATAATTATAATACGTAATAATAGTAATAATAATTATTATTATCTGTTAAGTTGATTTATGTTTTAATTTTATTTAGTTTAAACATTTCACGCGCTCTAATTTAAAAATCAGAATGATACTAATACTGACAAATCAGTAAAAAATTATAGGTTAGATAATTCAATGAAAGTGACCTGTTTTTTTATTACATGAATTATTTTATATAAGTCTAGTGGCTTAATAACGATTTATTTAAAAAGTAAAATAGCAACACTGTCAAGCGCCCAAGCAATGTTAGTATGAGTTATCCAGTGGCACCGTCGACACAGCAAAATTTTATTAAAACTGTAATTTGATAATTCTACAGTATTTAAAACAAAATATTTCATATTAATATTCTTGGCTACCAGTACTATTACCCCTAAATACGACCTTCACTTAAAAGTACACCCTGTATCCAGTGTTATCCATTGTAAAAAGTAAGATGGTCTAACAATCTACCTTACACTGTCAGAGCAGCTACCTCCGCTTTTGATTATCACAATGTATTCCTACCTAATTACCACCTAGTTTATGTCCTATAGTAGTAATACGGATCTATGTATGCTATGCGCTAATTAATTACACAACTATTCTCGAATCATGAATACATAGTAGTCTTTCAATACCAATTGGACTTACAGATTGAAATTAACTATTTCTCGGATAATGGATGCTAATGGTAATTTTAGTTATTTACGGCTTTGGCACATAAAATGTTTCTAGTTTTTAACTAGATTGAGATAATAAACTCTATGATTCTTTATAAGTAGATATACTTATTTCTAGTCCAGTAGTATCACATACAATACGATATTGTTGTTATTAGTCCATAATTCCTTATGGTTCAAGATCTTAGGAAATAACTTCCTATATAGATTTTCCAACGATTTTTTAGATTAAATTTGTAGTTATTTATATGGCAACAGTAAATAGAATTAGTGTTAATGATGCAGGCACTTGAGGCATACATGCTTTCCTCTATAATATTTCACTAGTAGTAGTAGTAGTAGTAGTAGTAGTAGAGCACTCCTATTCTAGGGGAATATTTAGTATTACTGCACTAACTTGAAATTTTCCATTCTCTAAAACCGTTATTTGGCTACTATCGCGCAAAAAAATTTTTAATTAATTATGTGTAATAACCAAAATATGTTTTTGATGAACTTCATTCAGCGTAGATTCAGATAGCGTAATGAGTCATTAGTTAATCTTCTCCTCCGGAATAGCAAATGAGACATTTAAATGTTTCATATGCTATTCCATATGGTTTAAATATGATATTGGAAAAGCTAGTGGCTGTTAAAATATAATTTATTTATTTGAAGAAGATGCCGAAAACAACTAACCACGGGCAATGTGCCCCGACTGGCATTGCATTACTTCGGCATCTCCATAGGAGTCGCCACATCTTTCATCAAAGCAGGTCGTTATCTGTCTGTCAATTACGCAAGAATTGTCAGACAGATAGTAGCAAAGACCCAAAGAGGGCACTAGGGTGTGTTTCTCACTACTCCTAGAATTTATTTCTTCAATAAAAAACAAAACAAAAGAGAGAACTTTCAGCCAGATACGTCAACTCTTCACACTCCACCTACATTACATTCTTAATTAATAAAAAAGATGAAAAACAAAATAAAACCAACCCATACCTACTATAAAATTAAAATAGGAAATTGATATTAGGTAAGTTAGGTTAGGTAACAGTTTTTTGGATATTTATTCTGTCACTAATCTAATTTAATACTTATATGAAACCATTATTTTTAGTTATTACCTAACCTTGAAAAAGTCCGAAAATTCGGAGGAAGCATAGGATATTTGTCTATGTGTCTGCCTGAAAGTCCTCTTTTTTGTTTTTTATTGAAGAAAAAAATCATTAAATTTTTTTTATTATTTATATTTTATTGCTATTATTTCTTTTCCGCATTTAATTTTGTAATTGAAGACCCTCAAATTTGTAC
The DNA here is from genome assembly GCA_963924545.1 of Pogonocherus hispidulus. Taxonomy (NCBI): domain Eukaryota; kingdom Metazoa; phylum Arthropoda; class Insecta; order Coleoptera; family Cerambycidae; genus Pogonocherus; species Pogonocherus hispidulus. The sequence continues at coordinate 35,223,939 of OZ004697.1, read as the reverse complement.
ACCATATATTTGTAATATCGTAATGTTTTGATGTAATATTATGTTCGTAACATTGTAACATTAATTTGTTAATATTACAAGATTACAAACAAACTATTACAATGAATCAAAATAATACAGTTGGTTTTAATTAAATACCTAATTGATAATAAAATGCCGTACCTGCAACTCGAGAGCAGGATCGTGAACAGCTTGGGCGATCCTGTGAGCATGCTGGAAACTGTCCAAGGCCTTGTTGAACCCAGCCAACTCCAGATAGACGGAGCCCACGGTGAGGTGGACGTGTCCGGCAGTGGCGTGCTGTTCGCATTCGTTGTACAGGGAGTGCCGGGCGTATGCCAAGGCTCTGGAAACGATAAAGGAAAATATACTCTCTGAGCCACAGTACATTGTGAACATAAAAATAAATATATCTGAAATTTACCATGCGTATATCAATTTAAATTGAAAATCAGCAAAAATAAACCGTAATTTACTTATGTCTAACAGGGTGTTGCACTTAAGGTGGTAAGGTCTAGCAAATAATAATTTTGTTGTTATCAAATATAAAGATTTGTTTAAACGGGGAAATGTATTTGTTGATACTTATTAATAATAATTGAGCAGTTTTGTTGGACTGGCTGTAGGTACAGAATGTATATCTTTCATTAATTATAATATTTGCCATGATTTGGTAACTTATTGTAGATTTATTTGACGTTTCATTTAGAGCTTATTTGTTTTACCTACAACTCATGGTATCCTATATTTATTCCATATATGAATAGTGATTCTTAAATTTCGATATTACATAGCATTAACAGTTTCGATCACATACCAAATAAATAGTCTATATACAGTCTACAGACTACTTTTATCTGTAGTTTTATAAAAATATTCTATATTGATTTACTAGCATTGCTTTTAAATTAAGCATATAATGTGCATATCAATTTAATTGTAAAAATAGGGCTTTCCGAATACGCAAAAATCCAATACCTATCCCATAAGAAAAAATGAACCTGCTGATGGTTTTCTGGGAGGGAAACGTTTAACGTGTAGTTTGATAACACCAAGAGCATAAAAAGTGCTCTGATAAAGTGTTTTCCTTTTTTTCAATTCAATGGCACATCGAAACGTCTGAAATTAAGCATGTAGGTACACTACAGAACAGTCCAAATCTACAAATCTATCTATAGATTATATCATATTATAGGTATAGATTATATAGATGCATATCAGATTGAGAAGTATATGAACTATTATTATATTTATGTGGTTCATATAAGTAATGTCATACAGACGAGAATAAATTATACAGGAGTCAGAGCTTAGTATAAAATGGCGGGAAATTCAAAAGGCGGAATGTATAGGGTGTTTCTAAAAAGCTAATGTATAGGGTGAGCCAATACCTAAGGAAAATACCTGTTTTCTGTTCCTGTTTTGAACATACTGTTTTGAAAATACCTGTTTTCTGTTTCATATCTGTTTTCTGTTCTATACCTGTTTGAAAATACCTGTTTAACAGCTGTTCCAGGGTAATAATATGGATAAAATAAGGATAAATAAGAATAATCAGGATAAAACAAGGACACTTGTTAAATAGAAAAACAGGTATTTTCAAACAGATATGGAACAGAAAACGGACATTTTCAAAACAGGTATGGAATAGAAAACAGGTATTTTCAAAATAGGTATGGAACAGAAAACCGGTATTTTCAAGCAGGTTCAAACAGGTGGGGAACAGAAAACAGGTATTTTTCTTATTGGATCACCCTAGACATCAACTTATTAGAGACGTCCTATACACTCCGCCTTTTGAATTTCCCGCCATTTTATACTGCGCCCTAAGTAGTTGGGGGTGTGGTCTGATTGGTTGAGGGCTGGGCCAAAACTACATGTAAAATCCTAGAAGAGCAAGAGGAAGGGCATTTTTTCGCTAAATTGTCGTAAAATGACCCCATTTTTGGCTTATGAACGTTTACATGAAGTTATTGGGCCAGAATGCCTATATTATATCTACTGATGTAGTGTTTACCTTTTGGCATAATTGGACCATATTTCGTCGAAGAAAATAACCGCACATAGGCAGTTAGTTCTGAGCGTTATGTAATGATGTTGGAAACATTCCTAAATGTTGAATTTCGTAAAATGGGGCCAAATACTGTATGGTTTCTTTAGGATATTGCTACCGCACATACGGTAAGAGAAAGCCTGAATGTTTTATACACAGTGTTTCCTCATAACCTGATTTCGAGATTTGGTGACATCGTCTTGCCTTCACGATCTCCTGATCTAGCAATTCCAGGCTTTTTTCTATAGAAATTTTTTAAATCAAGAGTCTATTAAAACACGTCTACAAACAATTCAAGAATTCAGAGAGAATTACTGAAGAAATCAACAGAGTAGATCGTACAGATGTTTTATTTAGACATGAGTAAATTGTCACAACTAAGTTAATTTTTATTTCAATAAAATGTTCATTTTACAATTATTAATCATTTGTTTAGTCACAGAAACACTAAAAATGGGTCAATCCTGTTGCCGGACCGTATATTAGATCTATTGTACCAGAATAAGTAAGCACAACCAGTCAGCATATTTCTTACAGAATATATGTGATTTTGAAATAAGTTATTTTCAGTTATTCAGGATATTTTAGAAACTAGCAGATAACTCAGGTTTCATTAAAAGTTTCAGGTCAAAATTACGGTATCCCTCTTCTCTGTTGTTAAGTGGTTTTAACTCTGCATAGCGTAGAAATATATATTTTTTAAAGAAGACACTTCCAAATAATAATAATAATAATAATATTAATATCTCTATCCCTCATTCTTATCTTAATGATGAGGCCGGAAGTCAGAGACTTGTATGGGAGAGGGAGCGGTATATTATTATTTTTCGGGCCGCGAGTGCGGCCAGGAACGATTTAATATATTATAACTTTAACTACCATTTAGTACGAGAATAAGGGAAACCTGGAAAACCTTATTAATTAAAGTGTACAGTAGGTTGTTAGCCATTTATACAGTGATATTGCAGTACTAGTTGCATATTAAGAACGCTACCAGCCTTATGCACACAGATTTAATATTGGAGCAATTAGAAAAAGAGGACCACGGTGAGATTCGCACCGTCGTCAACCGCGGAAAATGATTAAAAACTTGACGTCTTTAACCGCGCGGCTACGGAGCTTCAAATCATTTAAAACAATTTGTTGCTAAGAAACCATTTGTTGCTAAGAAAGTGGTAATCTAAATAAAATATGACCACACAAAATTACAAAAACAATCGTTCAAGATTAGCAATTGCTACTTTGTATAGACCCTGTAAAAAACTCATTAATTCCAGCAGGTTATGAAAACGCTTTCAGTAAAATGTCATTTATTCAGAGATTTATGGATAAAACAAAAACATTTTATACCCCGTGGTTACCGCGTTGCTAGGGTGTTGGCCTAAACCACGCTTTCCAGAGATTTGGACATAATCCCAGAGCTATGACAGGAATGAGGAAAATTTTAAGAACTTGTCCGACGCGGCTTGCGTTAGCAAACGTTAAAAGTTGCTTGAATTGTTTTATTGTTTCCGGATTTATACCAACCATATAAAGTTGACCCGCAGAAATTCGTTTAACGGAAATTTCAAAGTTTCACCTCAGTTACGTGACAGTAAGAAAGAACCATTTATCGATATGATGGATACCTGTAAAATTTTATAGAAACTGTAGGCTATTTTTCTGAATAAGTGGTGCAATATTTGATTTCTTTATAATTTGTTCACTTTCACATTATCACTTTCATGGTTTTGTATTTGATTTTTTTTCCTTATTTAAATGTAGCTTTTCTTCCTGATTATAACAATATATAAAATGGTATGGGTATATGTATTTTTTACTTTAAATTTACAATACAAACATTTTTGTTCATTTCTTAATAGTTTAACGTACCATCTTAAAGAAAAAGCAATTTAATTGGAAATAGTTATTTTCCTAACAAGTGTGGAAGGTGATACTTTTCCGCAAGCGACTGCAGTTGTCCGAACGACGCGAAGCGGAGTTCGGACAAGCAGTGAGTGCGGAAAAGACACCTTCCACATGTGTTAGGAACAACGTTTTTTCTACGGGCGTGAAGAAAATTGACATAAGAAAAATAAATATTTTAATTGAACAGAAACAATTATACAGAAATAGGTCAACGTAATTAGAAGTGTCAAGCATTCCTTTTTCTTTATGTCAAAATCTGAACAGTGACAACATGATTTTTTGGAATTAAGATAATATTATGATCACATTGCAAGTAATACATAGGTATTTATTTTCCGCACTAGTGCGGAAAAGTGCAATTTTCTACACTCAAATGCGTGCAGAAAATTGTAACTTTCCACACGCCCGTAGAAAAAATGTTTTTTAATATGCACTTACCTACTATTACATGGCATTCTCACCAGTTCCTGAAAAACCACATTAGATGCAGAAAAAATAAATAATAATAAATTAACTATCTAAAAAACACAATAAATGTTCAAATTTCCTCCCATTTTGCTCAATATTAAAAAATATTAATAAAAATTAATAAAATAATAAGAAACGAACAATAACCTTTATATTCTTGAAAGGGGTTGGAACCTTTGATGTGAAGATAACACTGAAGTAATTTTCCACATAACACTATACTGCACTCGACGCGCGTTTCGCTAACTAAGTTGGCATCATTTGGAGATGATGAAAACTAAACCTAACATTGTGTTCAACTTATACTTAAATTATTTCTACGGTTCCGTGAACCGTCGCGCAGCTCAGTGAACCATAGGGACTGATCAGTGAACCGCCGCGACGGATCAGTGAATCGTGATTTACTAAACAATAAAGCGGACTATATGGGATAACCATTCATACTATTTTTACATTTAGCAATTTCCAAACTCTCAAAAGCATCCGCAGCTGGCTGGAATTTATTACATTCTTAATTAGTCTTAAATTGCTACTATCTATTTTATGGTTGTTCTCAAACGCATGTTTTGTGACACTAAACTTATCTGTTCTACCATATTTGAGATGAGCCATATGTTCCTTGATCTAGTTTGAATTGAGCTCCTAGTTTGTCCAACATACTTTTGATTGCAGTCTTTACAGCTAATTTCGCAAATTCCCGACTTTTCCTTAGTTTCTATTTTGTCTTTTGGATCACCTAAAAGTTGTTGTAGTTTATTTCCCGATGAATAAACCACTGACATGCCTAACTCTGTAAAAACCTTACCAAAACCACGGGTGAAACGAGCATGAGAATCCGGATCCGATACGATCCTCGGGGAACCAAAGTGATTTGGTGTTATGTGGAAAACTACGTCAGTGTTAACTTTTATACTGTTAATTTAAAGTGGAAATTACTAGATTAAAGCCATTTAAATATTTAAATGTAGCCATATTATTATATATTGTTATAATCAGGAGGAAAAGCCAGAAAAGCTTAAATAAAGAAAAATATACAGGGTGTCCCATTTAAAAAAACTAGTTTATTCCGTAGCCCAAATATCAAAGTAGATAGAAAAAATTGACTACCCCACTGCATTACACTATAGCACTTTTAAAAATTTGTCATTTACACTTTCTCTGCATCTCTCAAAATAAGAAAGGTACAGAGCCTTGTTGAAATAGGCAAAATTTCAAAATCACTCTCTAATTCGAAGACATGCGACAATTGACCTAACAGTACCATCAACCTGGCCTTGAAAAAGTAAGTCGACTGCAATTAATTTATCAGTAACTTTTACACTTTTTGAGTTATCCTGGATCCTATAAAATTGACTGCTCTGTACAAAATCCAGATGCAATATCTCGGTTATGTCTGCGTTTTTTGTTTTACAAGTTTCGTAGCTGAATTGTGTTCCAATAACTGAAACTTATTGGACTAATAGGGTACTCTACTAAATATTGGCTCTGTCACATACAGTCGGTATAAAAATCATTTTTAAAAGGTATACTATTCCACCAGAAAGATTATTTTGCCGTTGGATATTAATGGATTTTTACCCACACTTGAGTTTACTGTATGAGATATAATAGCAGATTAACAGAAACATTTTTGCGGATACATTTTGCGTAGTGCCATCTATTATAATTTGAATGTGATATCTCGGTTATTGCTTTAAGACAAAAAGAAAATGATATAAATACAAAATGTCTAGATATTTCTTAACATTTTTCAGTTATGTTTTCGGATATATGAGTTATTAAAGAAACATTCAATATACAGGTGTTCCAATATAATGTGACACATTTTAAAGGCTTATAACTTCAAGGCAAAATGAGATAGCGACGAGCTGTTTTCACTGGTGCTCTTAATTTAACAAAAAGTTTTCTTTTGTCATTAATAATAGTTTGTTTTACTTCTACAGGTGCTTGAAATTGCCATTTTTTAAATCAAAATTGTGATCATTTTTTAAATGGAACACCCTGTAGATTATATTACTATTCGATAGAGACACTTTTGCTCTTTTCAAAAATGTATGGTTTGATAGAGTTATACCAAAAAATAAAGGAGTTATTTCAATTTACACACCAGTCCTTTTCAATAGACCACATTTTTTTTGGAAGATCACATTTTATTTTTTTTACATTGTCAGTACAGAATAACGGAATGCATCAAAGGATAGATAGGTAGAACCGGACCAATAGAGTGGCCTGCACATTTTCCCGAACTAACGGTACCTGATTTTTTCATATGGGGTTACGTCAAAGGTCGTTTGTTATTGTCCTGTTGTACAAAATATAAAACAACTAGAACATAACTAATGTTTTTCAGACCACAACACCGGAAATGTTAGAACTTGCCTTCAACAATATGCAGTTTAGGTTGCAAAAGTGTATTGAAGAAAACGGTGGGCACATTCAGCAATTTAACTTCAAACATTAAAGATGTACAATACATATGTGTGTATATTAAATCTGAATTCTTCTTAATTGGTGTTTTTGTTTCAATAACTGTTTTGTAATTTATGTTGTAATGTAATTTGTATAAATTTGTATTAAATTAGTTCTTTTGTTAATAATAGCTTATAATACTGAAAATGTAAAGAAAAATAAAATGCCAAAAAAAAAATGCCAAAAAATTATGGCCTATTGAAAAGAGCCGGTGTGTAAATTGAAATAACTCCTTTATTTTTTGTTATAACTATCAAACTATACATTTTTGAAAAGAGCAAAAGTGTCTCTATCGAATAGTAATATAATATACAGGGTGTTCCATTATTTAAGAAATGATCACAATTTTGATTTAAAAAGTGGCAATTTTTTTCAAACATCTGTAGAAGTCAAACAAACTAGTACCAATGACAAAAGAAAACTTTTTGTAAAATTAAGAGCACCAGTGAAAACCGCTCGTCGCTATCTCATTTTACCTTGAAGTTATAAGCCATTAAAATGTGTCACATTATCTTGGGACATCCTGTATTTTTATATATTTAGATAAACTGCTCTCATGAGTTATTTTGTATATCTTTATTATTATCGGCGATATAACTACAAGAGCCTACCATAAGAATATTGTCTTGAACCAAAAACTTGCAGCCTTCATTCATAGCAACAAACGGATATTATTTTTCACGTTTACTCATTTTTCACTTATGGTACATTTTTTTAATAATCTCTCCCTTACAATTAGGGATAACCTCATGAATACCTATATCAATAAACTCATGAGATAAGAATGCTTTATTCAAATATGTAGAAGTTAATAATGAGTTTCCAAGTAAATAGATATATTTATCTATCTAAAGTATTTCTCGCAAATACCTTATTACATGAATCATAGCAGCCCTGTGTTAGACATTACTCCAATAAGTGCAGAACTATGTAGGCAATTATGATATAACTGTTTACTAAAATTAGGACGTATGGTAAAAACCATAAATTTAAAAACTTAACATTTCTAATTACATCGGCAGTGAATTTCTTCAAGAGTTAAATTTTATTCCTTTAGGCAAGTTTTTGGATATATATGTATACAGAATATTTTTAAATAGGACCATATATCAATAACAGAACATCTTTTATATCATCCTTTCCTGCCAAATGTTAAGAATAAGTAATAAGATAATATGAATGTTGCAAATGCATTGCAAATTATTATGAACTAGAAATGGGAGAATATGGCTACTGCGATTTTTGTTATCATTTCTAGTCCTACCGAGGGTCCAGGCCTGCGACCTGGGGTTACCCTTCGGGTGACAAAAGCATCTAGAATAATATTATTTTTAAGAAAATACATATTAGTGAAACTTGAGATAATCTCTTGTATTTGAAATAATAAATTTAGAGACAAATCACGTCGCCTCGCTCTTTGGAATTCAGAGCACTGGCGCATTCGCCATAATCATTAAAGGATTCCATAATAAATATATTGTTAAACTACAAACGGTTGTATATAATAAAGTTTTCTCATTAATAACAAACTAGAAATGGGAGAAAATGGCTGTTGCGATTTTCGTTCCCATTTCTAACCCTACCGGGGGGTGTGACAAAAGCATCTAGAATAATATTATTTTTAAGAAAATACATATAAAAGAAATTTGAGATAATCCCTTGTATATGATATAATAAATTTAGAGACAGAAAGCTGAAATTTTGTATCTGGAATGATGATCTAATTATACTAAACGATTTTTCTTAATAATATTTTGATGAATTGTAAGAGTACTATTCTTGATGGTAAAACATCATAATTTTTTAAGTGCTGAAAGTATAATTTTATCAATTGGGCCTTCCGTTACGGTTCGGAGCATATTTCTAGAACATATTTACTATTGCAAGCTAAAATGATGAATTTTACAGACTGCTAAAGCAAAACGAATTAATTCCAAACTTTACCTGCAGAAAGAATAAAAACTATGAACAATAAAACAGAATAACTAAACACTAATAATACTGTATAATAAATAAATGGAATTAAAAAGTAAAATAAAAAAAAAGTTGGACCAGCGTGATTCGAACTCGCGAAATTCAGCATTTTGATGTTTGAAATCCTGTGACTTATACCATTACGCCATCGCGTCACTCATTATTATTTGACCCTGAGACAGCTAAGTATGTAAACTGTACGTGTTAACCTGAAAAATTAATTTTTACCGATATTCTAATTGGAAAAGCATTTCGTTTCAGTACTTTGGTAATCAGAAGTGTTTGGCAGTCGGTACTATCGATTCCGTTAGCAATATTTCTCATAGGAAAATAACCTATCTGAAGTTTAATTAATTTGACAGTTTTCGTAGGAGGGGCTTGTAGTTAGTTCAATCTCACATCGGCAGATAAAATGAGAAAGAGGTTGAAACCGACGCGACTCGAGATTTTCGAAGATGAAATAGACGTATAAAGAGTGGTCATACGATCTCGAAAAAAATCTCAAAGCATTAGAGAAAGAACGGAACTTTCATGTGAGGCGGTTCTTGAAGCCGTAAAAATTAGAAAAAGTGTCGAGGGAGACCCGCGAAAAGTCAGGATTTCGGCAGGCGTAACGGGGCCATTAGGCGCGAGAACAAACGCCGGTGCTAGCCGCATCCCTCTCGCCGAACGGCGATCGACGAAAATTTTGCAGGGGTTTCTTGAAAAAGCGTTTAAATTGGAAAAACGCGTCGGAAACGAGACGAAAATTGGCCTAAGCATAGGAGGAAGGCTTGGGGCGACCTTTGGTCGCCCGCGGGGATCGCGAGGAGATCCCCGCTCGGAGGAGACAGCTTAGAAACCTTGTTGATTTGGTGACGGAATTTAGAGCGAGAGAGAATCGACGCGTTTTAATATATTATTATGAATGAGTTTGTAAATAAACACAACAAATATAACTGCTTTCTGTGAGTGGCTATGTACTCTTTCTTCAAAGTTAAATTGAGTGAGATCTTTGTGAAGTGACATCTGCCACTCATATAATTAATTCAATTATATTAACTTGTTTCTGTTTTTATAATCTTTCTATTTCTATTGCTAGTTGATGACTTTTAGATTTTTTTTGGCTGTATTTTGGCCACAAGGTTTTGCCACGGCAATGAGAGGTGATATTTTTTATTACTTTTGAACTGTTATAGCTGATCTATTATGGGCTACCGTTCTATCGCTTAAAATAGTTAGATCTCAGGATAATTTATAATATATATTTTCTATTATGGTTGATAGCGAATAATAATAGTACGCTTAGTTCCGGTATATCCGATCTGGTTTACCAATTGTAACACTTTGGTGTTGGAATTGGTGGCATTTTCTGCAAATACTCCTTTTATTAAAAAAATTAAGTAATAATGATACAATAATAATAATAATAATAATAATAATAATAATAATAATAATAATAATAATAAATATTATTATTATTATATTTATACCACAAGAAAGTCGGTTAAATAATTGTCTTGTTAACAACATATTCATGAAGTAGAAAACTCACCTTTCCAGTCCACCCAGTCTCTGATGAGCTCTAGCCAGATTTAAATAGGATTCGGCTCGCATATTGGGGCTGTCAAGTTCTTCAGAAATAAACAGTTGTCTGTGAGCGTACTCTAAAGCATCTCTGAAATTGAATGAAAAATATTGTAAGTCTTATATAATAAATGAAAAACTATGCATTTTAGGTATAGGAACATCATACTTGCATAGATATGGAATTTGATTTTCTATCTATTAATGCGATTAGATACAGAACATATTTAAAAAATGGCATAATCCAACCAGAAGACGCTTGTTTTGATAGTCATATCTGGCATTAAAGTTGTCGTTTTCATTACTAGGATAAAAATGAATAGGATGTTAGGCAATACTATTAAATCCGCTGGAAAAATAGTATATTATGTTCCTAGGGGAAGAAGGCGAACATTATTTGTTGAGCCCAGAAGCTTACATAGCCGAGGAGTTCGCCAAGGCTGTATAAACTGGGCGAAACACATAAAGGGCTTTATACTTCGAGTGACATATACATTGTTTTTTCAAAATTTATTCTTCAAGCGTCAAAATTAAAACTATTTCTTTAGACTTTGGCTTGTATAAAATTCGATCTGACGTGACGTTTAATTTCAAACTGACCGTTCAGGGAAATCACTCTTTTTTTATCCGTTATCATAGTTACACTTTTACTTTTTTGTACTAGTAAAAAAATGAAAATATTTCTTTATTAGTAAAACAATAGGCCTTTTCTATAATACCTATTCCTATTCTTATACATAATATAATATAAGTATTATTACACGCTTGAAGAAAAAGTACTTTGTCGTCCGTCGGCTATAAAACTGAAATGACATCTGTTAATTTAAGTAGTGGTGATAAACACACCGTAGTGCCCTTTTTGGGTCTTTGCTACTATCCGTCTGACGGTTACTCCACGGGCAATGTGCCCCGACTGGCGTTGCATTACTCCGGCATTTCCATGGAAGTCGCCACATCGTTCATCGAGACCAACCAACGGACACTGACCGGTTTCGCGCTTATTACGCGCTCATCAGAGTGCCATAGGTAGTGAACTCGATGAATGATGCTGCGACGTGATTGCCTAATGGGCATCGTGAATGTTAGTATAGTGGTGAGAAACACACCGTGGTGCCCTCTTTGGGTCTGTGCTACTCATATACAGGGTGTCCACCTAGTGCGCGTAAGTCCAATATCTGGGTTAATAAAAGAGATAACTTAATTTTTTTTTCTACAGGGTTGTCTAATATCCCGAGCTGCACAAAATGAAAATATATTGACATATTCAGGGTGTTCAGTTTTTCCTGGACAGGTACCAACTTCATTTTTTTAAATGGAAACCTATATTTTTTATTGCTTTTTCGAACTAAACCCTTGATTTTAGTAGGACTTTCATCAGCCTTCCCTATACCTAACTTAAACTGTTTTGAAATATTGACGGGTGAATATTGACATTTTTGCAACTTTGACACCCTGTAAAATCTAAACAGTTTGAGATAAAGCAAAACGGTTTGCACATTCCTATCTTAACTTTTCATAAGCTATCGTTTGGTACTAATTTCAGAATTATCCAAAAATTTAAAATTTTCTGAAAATTTTGAAAATTTTTTATTCCTGTATAAATTTGAAATTAGTACCAAACGATAGCTTATGAAAAGTTAAGATAGGAATGTGCAAACCGTTTTGCTTTATCTCAAACCGTTTAGATTTTACAGGGTGTCAAAGTTGCAAAAATGTCAATATTCACCCGTCAATATTTCAAAAACAGTTTAAGTTAGGTATAGGGAAGGCTGATGAAAGTCCTACTAAAATCAAGGGTTTAGTTCGAAAAAGCAATAAAAAATATATATTTCCATTTAGAAAAATGAAGTTGGTACCTGTCCAGGAAAAACTGAACACCCTGAATATGTAAATATATTTTCATTTTGTGCAGCTCGGGATATTAGACAACCCTGTAGAAAAAAAAATTAAGTTATCTCTTTTATTAACCCAGATATTGGACTTACGCGCACTAGGTGGACACCCTGTATATAATACTACTATATCGCGTATTTCCTATGTTAGCCCATAAGCGGTTTCTCCGAAAACATTAAAGGACAAAATATATAGTGCTATACTGTTCCAGAGACCCTTTGTTCGATTTGCGCATACGCAGATTTTGTCGATATCCATGGTTACGGAAGCTGACACATTGTTTATAGGTTGACAGACTTTCCAATTTTCAACTTTTTTTTAAAAGAAGTTGGTAGACAGAGATGCAGTATTTTTGCTGCATACTTATTGGATGTCGCGAAATTCGTGCGCATGCGCATATTTGACTAAGGTACTCTCGATAAGGATAGAGATTGTATGTTGGCGCCGTGATGTTTTCGGAATTTTTGGGCCTCTACCCGCGATATAGTAGTATTATATATATGGTGCTACTACTGTCTGACAATTATTGTCAAATTGACAGACAGATAACGACCTGCTTTTCCGTAAATTGCCATTACAGCAGTGACCTCTATATTGTCTTTAAGGAAGGAAATCCTACTTATTTATTTGAAGGAGATGCCGAAAATAACTACTCCACGGGCAATGTGCCGAAGTAGTGCAGTGGACACTGCATTACTTCGGCAGCTCCATAAGAGTCGCCACTCTGATGAGCTCATAATAAGCACAAAACCGGTCAGTGTCTGGTTAGTTGGTCTCGATGAATGATGTGGCGACTCCTATGAAGATGCTGAAGTAATGCAATGCTAGTCGAGGCACATTGCCCGTGGAGTAGTTGTTATCGGCATCTCTTTCAAATAAATAAGTAGGATTGTCTTCCTTAAAGACAATAGAGGTCACTGCTGTAATGGCACCTGCGGAAAAGCATGTCGTTATCTGTCTGTCAATTTTACAATAATTGTCAGACAGATAAGTAGAAGCAAAGACCCAAAGAGGGCACTACGGTGTGTTTGTCACCACTACAAACATTTTTTTCTGTAATTTTTTATTGAAATAAATTAATATCTAGAAAAATATTTAATTTAGCCATAGGAAACCTTTAACAAATATAAGTTAAAATTAAATGCAGATTCCAAACCAGTCATAAAAAGTTTGACATTCCATTAAGAATAACAAATTTAGGGATAAGACTCGGGGTTTCCGAAAGTAATGTCGCCTGGAAATTTCCTTAAAAAGATCCTATCACTGAATGCCCATAGCCAAATTTTCAAATCAGAGTAGTTTTTCGTTGTCAAAATAGTTGTAATAGACTCCCAAAAAAAAAACCTCGTATAATTAAAGTATTATAAAAATATGAATACAAAGTATGAAGTTTAGGTACCTCAAAACAAATTCGGAATTAATAACGCTCTTAAACTGATCAATAACACCATATGGTCGTGACAGAGGCTTTGTATTCAAGATGAAAGCTTACATTAAACTCACCTGTACTTCCCCCAATCCATATACGCTTGGTAGAGGTACCCTAAGAGGGTGAACTTGTCCTCCCTTTTTCGGATCGCCTTGAGGGCCGATTTCCATTTGCGCACCGCTTGTTGCTGTTTGTGTTGGTTATACAGCCGCAATCCTTGATCAACCTTACAACATAACAAAACATTTCGTAGTTATTACGTCATATGAAAATAGTATAGTTCATCAACTATAGGTAGGTTCAAGAGTTAAAGATACTTTCAATTTTGACTTATAAGTTTTTACTTAGTATTTAATTTTTTAAAGGCGTTAATTTTCTTTACAAAAAGAAACCGCCAAACATAAATAAAAGCCACTTTTCTAAAACATTGGGTCTCATGAATAAAACGTAGTAAATGCTTTTACTTCAAATTCTTAAAGCAAAACCTTCGAAGTATATGATACAAAAGTTTGGAGGACTTGCTTTACAACCGAAGGAAAAGCATTTGCTGCACCATAAGCTAATACTTCAGATTATATGAATAAAGTCCTGCTTTTGCTAGGGACTTATAGCAAAAGCTTCATTTTTCTGAAGGTACCTCCAGTGCAGACTTCGCGTCCGAGGAAGCGACACGTGGGCAGTAATTATGGCGTTCCTTAATAATCCAAGAGCCGTAAAACGTTACAAAAGCCACGTAGAAACATCAGCGAATGATTTTAGACACCTTTTTCATTTCAATGAAGCAAACGTGCATTGGTTAGCCAACCATTTCTTTGGTGAGGAAAATGAGAGACGAGGTGGTACATTATCATCGTTCCAGAAAATGAAAGTGTTTTTGCTGTATATTTATAATAAATATTATATATCCTTACTTGCTATTTTGCGCAGGTCGGGTTTCTGTCACCATCCATTATCTTCCAAAATGCCTGTTCCCATGACTTTTCAACTTTATTTGCTTGTTGCCGGTTTTATTTATGTCTGCTTTCTGCTTGATTTTTGTTTCATGTTATTGATTTTTTTAGATAACTGCTTTACACCTATCGCTTTTCCGCTCAACGCCTGCCATTCTGCTTGTAACTTCATTAACGCATTCTCTTTAGCTTTTTTTATAGTGGGTACTTGCGATTTTTCTAGTACCACTTTATAATTTTGCAGTAACTCTACAAATTTCACCTGATCGTTCTCTTCACAAATCGTGCTTTCTTCCTCGGAACTCATTGCGTTGCTTCTTCTTCCGCACTCGCTTTATAACTACTACAAAGTATGCCTTTTATATTCAACCAGACATCATAACAAAATATTCCTGTCTAGACTTGTTAAAAAGTGTAGCAAGCGGTCTAAATAATGAAGCATTTACTACGCAGCAAAAGCAAACTATTATTCATTAGAAATGAAGCAAATGCTTTTACTTCTACCTTTTGCTTCAAAGGATTTGCTTTTGCTTTTACTTTGTACTTCGAGCAAATGCTCCATTTTTATTCATGAGATCCAATATGTCAAAGATTTTATAAAACTTTACAAATGTAGGCTAGGATTAAACGTTACTGTTTTTTATAGTATATTTTTAATGTTATTTATTGGCTTATTTAACTGTTTATATCTTTATTTATATAGGAATTAAGCCAAACAGTTAACTAAGAGATAAATTCTGAATAAAATTATCAAATATTACGGTTTAATAAAGTTTTTAATTTTCCTCGTTACCTATAATCCTAGGTACACAAAGGAATAACCTTACTATTTTTAAGATATGTCGAAAACAACTACTTTGCGTGATATATGCACCCCCCAACATTGAATTACAACGGCATGTCTTCATATAACCTCAACTAATTGTCTTTCACTCACCAAAATGTATTTCTGAAAAATAAACTGGATAAAGGCGCCGTACATTTTTTGGAATTATCAAATGTTACATTTATACAGTTAATTTGATTGTATATAGTGAGTGACCTGCCCTTCGTGAGTCAACACTAAGTTCCGATTATGCCAGTGGCGGCTCACTTGCTAGTTTAATGTGTAGCATCCGCATGGCACTTATTTGGTTGACAAAAGACGACAAGGGCTCCTCACGTCTTCTTTACGCTCTACTGGTCCATTCTGATGTAAAACTCTATTAATGATGTAACTACCTATACCTGTTTGAAATTGATAAGTACGACAGGGTTAGTTGAATCATAATAACTCTTAAGTTAACATAGCTTTAAACCGAGCTAAAGGTACAAGCAGGCCTCAAAGTAAACAGCAGGCCTCAAGAATATTAGTAAAAATGCGTGATGTAAATGGAAAAGTGATCCATTCCATAGCTACATTCAAATCTACTAAATAATGTTTAGACACTTCAAGAGAATGACATGTATTGGAAGCGAATTTTCAATTTTAGTTTAGGAATTTTAAAAGCCCGATGTGGGGGTACCAAATGTACTAAAGACTGTTAGTAGTGGTGAGAAACACACCGTAGTACCCTCTTTGGGTCTTTGCTACTATCTGTCTGACAATTATTGTCAAATTGACAGACATATAACGACCTGCTTTTCCGCAGGTACAGTGACCTCTATTGTCGTTAAGGAAGACAATCCTATACTTATTTATTTAAAGGAGATGCCGAAAACAATTATCTGTCTGTCAATTTGACAATAATTGTCAGACAGATAGTAGCAAAGACCCAACGAGGGCACTACGGTGTGTTTCTCACCACTACTAACTTTTACGATGCCCATTAGGTAATCACGTCAAGTCGCAACATCATTCATCGAGTCCACTACCTATGATCCTCTGATGAGCGCAAAGTAAGCGTGAGACCGGTCAGTGACTGGTAGAAGGTCTCGATGAACGATGCGGCGACTCCTATGGAGATGCCGATGTAATGCAATGCCAGTCGGGGCATGTTGTCCGCGGAGTAGTTGTTTTCGGCATCTCTTTCAAATAAAAAAAGTACTAAACATTATTTAGTACCAAATGCACTAAATAACATTATTTAGTACCAAATGTATTAAATAATGTTTAGACACTCCAAGAGAAACACGTATTGTAAGCGAATTTTAAATTTTAGTTTATAGAATTTTAAAAGCGATGTGTGGGTACCCTTTTTATTTACACATTTTTGTTGAAGGTCTTAACTGTTTTTTGAGTTTCTGACTTTCTGTAATATACAATTTTATAAAAGATGTATAGAAAAGTAATTTCTTTATCGAACTCGAAACATCTATAAGGAGTAGGGACTATATTAATATAAAATAATGTCCATCCATCACTGTGGATTTAAAGCTGCAGCCTGATACTGACACACTGAAAACATTGTACCACCGTACTGCAGTTATAATAAAAACTGTGTTGTATAACTTAACTATAAGAGATAATGGGTGGTATGAATAAAAACGAAGCACCTGCTACTACTTACAAGTTTTAGTATATTCTACGTAGTATTTGCTTTAAAACGAAGTAGATACTACATTTCTAAATACTCCCTTATATTTTTCTGGATATGCTAAAAATAAGAGTATTCTCCTAAACATTATGGTACCATGTAACTACGACTTAGAGTATCTAATTTTTACTGGTAGATACTGTAGATTTTAACAACTGAAGTATTTGCTCCGTCATTAGCGAAGTTGATATCATAGCAGCTTCACCGTGCATGCTACAAAGTGATTATTTTAAAAAATGACTCAAATATGTACAAATAAAATTATTTATACTGCAAGAAGACACTACCACGATAAATATCGTCAAATATTTAGGTAAACAATTAAGTACCATCAATTTAGAATGTTTTATATTTACCTATATTTTATATTTTTCATCTAGGTTTAGCAGGGAAAACGTTACTTTCTCGTTACTCGTTACTCTTCTACCACACTTCCTTCATTCGAAGACATCTTAAAGGACGGTTGACGTTACAAACATACAGCGTTATTCAAAACTTATCCATAATAAAATTTGGGGATGTTCAACATACATGTACAAATGTGGTAGTTCAAAAAAATTTTTTTGGCGCGTTCTGAAAACTATTTTGAAATTTTTAATTGCACGCCGCTGGATACTGGTCCACTGTAATGGAGTGACCTTGGGACTGACAATGCAAACTGGCGATGTCACATACAGTGTTATTCAGAACTTATCTATAATACAATTTGGGGATGTTCAACATACACGTAGAAATGTGGTAGTGCAAAAAAAATTTTTTAGCGGCTTCTGAAAACTATTTAAAAATTTTTTATTGCACGCCGCTGGGTACTGGTCCACTGTAATGGAGTGACCTTGGGACTGAAAATGCAAACTGGCTAGCACGAAAAAAACTTCGGAAGTTCTAGTATACCGACACCCGGCGCAATAAAGATTTGCAGCGTTTTTACTTTAAAATAAACTGAAAGATAGATAGATGTGACCAAAGTGACGTGTCTTTAAAATTAATAAAATTTTGTTACACTAATTTTGAAGAATTCCGCTACTTGATTACTAGGTATTAGAAACATGAAATTTCTAAAAAATTTGCACATACCTTGTTACAAAAGCTGTTCGAAATTTTGTCCCTCGACTTGTACACACTTTTGGGCACGCCTTATCCAATTTTGCCGTACTAAAGCGAATGTTCCTCCTGGTTGCTGATCTTTTGTAAAAGCAAATTATTCGCGGCAGCTGCGATACGCTCGCGCAAATCCTCTACTGTTTCCACTTCGGTACGGTACACCTCATTTTTTAAATGGCCCCACAAAAAGAAGTCAAGAGGGTTTAAATCGGGAGACCGCGGAGGCCATGCTACCGGTCCACCCCGTCCAATCCACCGTATTCCGTGCACTTGATGAAAATAATTTCGCTAGCCGAAACTGAGGAGGTGCTCCATCATGTAAAAAACACATGCGCTGTCGGACAGCTAGGGGTACATTTTCAAGAAGGACGGGCAGGTCATTGGGAAGAAATTCGAGATATTGTAAACCATCCATACGATTGGGCAATATGAAAGGTCCAATTAGGCGCTCATCAACAATTCCCGCCCAAACATTCAATGAAAAACGGTGTTGGAAGTGATTCCGTTGAATTTCGTGCGGATTTTCGAGTGCCCAAACGTGTGTATTGTGAATGTTCTGTATTCCATTTCGAGTGAACAAAGCTTCATCTGTAACTAGTACATCAGCAGTAAATTGAGGATTTTCAGCATTTTGCTGCAACAACCACTCACAAAACCTAACTCGTAATTGATAATCCGCTGTTAACAGTGCTTGAACACGCTGGATATGATACGGATAAAACTGAGCTTCGTGTAGTAAGCGCCACACCGTTGATAGGGATACCCCAGGCACCTGCCTAGCGATCTGACTTGTACTTATTCGCGGATTTTCACGGACCAGATTCAACACTTGTTCTTCAGCTGCTAAAATACGTTGTGGTCGTCCCGGATCACCATCTCGTCCACGATTTGCACGTAAATTACCAGTATCACGGCCACGTTGTACCACTGCCGTAAAGTTGCATAATTTGGCGTGTGTCGATTGGGAAATAGATCCGTATACAAGCGCGAAGCTGCCACTGCATTTTGTTCAACTTCACCATAAATAAGAATCATGTCCATTAACTCAGCATTACTGTACACATCTTCATTTTGAAAATTTTAAAATTTAACACTCCTACGATAAATAAAACACCGGCACTGAGAGAGCGACACAGACAGACAATAGAGATATTATCCCCACTCCAACTCTATTTGCTCGGTCTTGACCAGGCGTTCCAGGTACAAAAACTTGTTTACTTTTTTTTGTAGGAATGTGGTATATCAGATGTCGTTGAAGTACAGTTGCCCATCTACGTAGTCCTTTATAATGGTATAACTTTTAACATTGTTTACGAGAAATCCAAAGACTTTTATTATAAATTTTTTTGGTGATATCGATTTCTTATTTAAGGATGCACATATCCTCAAAGTTTTAGAGAAAGTTCTGAATAACCCTGTATACAAAATTAGAACCGTTTCCCAAAAACTTGTAAACATCTCTTATCTCGTTAGCCAGGGCCCGGCACGCGGCGTATGTGTGACGGAAGTAAGTACTGCACATTTCAAAGAATGTACTACACTTGTTAAGTAGATACTTCATAATATGGAGTATATATTTTGTGGTGAAGCATGTTCTATGTCAAGTAAAGTAAATACTACCGGAAATTAGTAAATTCTTCGTTTTAAAGTAGATACTACGTAGAATATACTAATACTTGTAGTAGTAGTAGTAGGTACTTCGTTTTTATTGATACCACAAAATGTTTAAAAATTACCTTACCTTCGGTCCCAATTAACACTCTGTTAACTAATGAGACAATGTTAAAATACTCTACATTCCCATTAGTAAACTAAGCCGTTAACCGAGCCCATATTAAGTAAGTTTGATATTGACTTTTAACGGTTTCCGCCTGGCACTCTGAATTTTAAGGACAAAATGGATCAATGTTACTAAAAACGTATAATCCGTTATTTATTAGTTTATTGACAAAGGGCGAGTTCTTAAATTTACCGATGAATCCATACATGCCATCAAAACTTTTCCTTTTCCCTTTTAAAAACTCGCCCAAACTCTCAACTTTCGAGAAAGATACATTTTTTATTTGTTTACTAGTAGGGGATATATAATTTGTATTACTTATTGTCCACTTCGCTAACGTTCTCCACTCCGGACAAAAGGAAAAGGAAAAGTAAACTTTCATCGAGCCCAGTTGAGGCTCATACCGAAGTTGTCAAATCGATGAAAAGAAAAAATATTATTGTTAAATAATAAACAGATGTTTTGTCTCTTCACTATAGAATTTTTATATATAAAGTCAATTTTTAAATGTAAATTTCAAAAAACTTAACACTGACGCAGTTTGCCATGTAACACCAAAACACTAGTTGGCATCTTCTGGAGATGATTAAAACACAATATCAGTTTTAATCACCTCCAGATAATGCCACCTTGGTTGCTGAAACGCGCATCAAGTACAGCATAGTGTTTTGGTGTTATGTGGAAAACTACGTCAGTGTTATCTTCACACCAAAGGTACCAACCCCTTTCAAGTTTAAAAAACTTACAAAAATACAAATATTTTAATTTTATTTTTGTTTAACACAAGTTTCAATGTTCAATTATATGATAAATCAGTACCGTATAGTTTTAGGTCAAATAATTTAGATTTGGATATTGCTATCAATGATTTTTAAATTAAGTGAACATGTTTCCACGTAATACCTATTTGTGAAACAAATATGGAAAAGTGTTTTTTTCCATACATAGCGTAAGATTATCATTTGTCATTCTAACGCTTTTAAAAATGTGAATTTTTGCTATTATTAAACAAAATTAAAACGAATGTTCTTTGTATTGTGTTAATTGGATATCAAGCTTGTTTATAAACAAATATTATCTGTTCTTTCCGAAGAAAAATAAGGAATGGTTAATGAAAATGTCTGATGAGTCTGAATCTTGCGTCATTGGAGAATGGGCGGTGTTGGCAATTTAATCATTACTGTCTATGAATTCGAAGGATAAATATAAAACCGCTTTTGAAAAATTCTAAAAATGCTGTAATGAGAAAAGTGTTAAAGTAATCAATGAAAATGTTTTGAACAAAAAAACAGGGTCTTTAAAAATTCCACTTTATTGAGTCTACTTCATAAGACGACACTTTTTATGAAAAACCAAATCGACATAAAAAAATGTGTTAGTTTAATAGATTTTATAGACAATCAATAGGACGTCAACCCAAAAAATGAAGTGTTTTAACAAAGGACTCTAGATCTTTAAGATTCTTGATACAGGCAGATGATACAACTGACTTGATGATGAAGGTAACTTTTAAATCTTAAATTTTGCAAAACCTAATTTATTTTTGTTATTACAGGTAAGATTAGTTACAGGTTATTAGTTACAGGTAGAGAAGAACCTATTTTTCTTAAACTTGAGCATGTTAAAGGTATGGAATCGCTTATACTTATTGAAATTCCTAACACGAAAAACCAACACGAGAACGGAATTTACCATTTTAAGTGAACATTTTGAACATCTTATAGAAATATTGAGAAAGTTCTACTCCTGTAAATCACGCAAGATTTTTTATTGGTTATAGAAATACTTAATATAGAATTGCAAATGCTGAATTTCTGAATTTATCGTGTCCGTAGAATTTTACTGGACATTTTACTACATACGTTCTTCTACATACTCGCTTATTCAGGAGTAGAGTAGGAGCAGACATTCTTACCTTCAAAATATATGGTGGATGGAAAAGATCTAATGTTACGGAATATCTTGAGATTTCGATAGAAAAGTATCTTCCAAAATTTTGAGTTAAGAATATGTGGTTAATATAAATATTTCTAAACCATTTTCAAATAAAGTAAATATTCAGACTCTCAAAGTTGTATTTACATATTGTCAAAAATTTACTGTAAATATAATAAGTAAAGTTTTCGGTAATTTTTTGTGTTTATTGATATACTTTTCCTAACTCATTATGATACTGAAATTTAAAAATGTATTTCACAGGATACGACCTTGATAGAACTGATTTTGTTTCGTTAATTACATGTTGTAATTTAACAACTAAGAGCTACGTCTATATCGCCTGGACAGGCGGTACAGAAGATGTATGTACGATTGATTGTTGTATGTTCGATGTGATGAAATGTATACCAAATTAAAGTACTAACAGACTTTTCTTCAATCTTTAAATTTTGATTCAACAATGTTTTAATGACACTTTTATGGTTCTCGATGTTTTTGAGGAAAGGTAATGTATTTATTTCTAATAAAATTCAATATTATATATATACAGATTTGTGTAACAAATGTTATAGCCAGATAGAGATAACTGTTGTCAGCTATTTTTAAGATAAATCCTACGCTTTTACAAGATAAATTAGGGTCAACTGCTCCTATCTTTTACAATAGAATTGCGGTGTTCAAATTTATCTAGAGTCAGGCCTCCATTTGTCTTGTAAACAGGATAATATATTGTTGAATTAGAAAAAAATGTGTCCAATTTCAAATAAAATCTATAGTTATCTAGGGCAATCATAGAATTGATACGTTGTAATTTCCTTCCGAATCCTGGCATTTCAGGCAATCCTGGCTCCCTGAGTGGGAGCAATCTTGCATACAAAGTGGATTTTTAGTAGGTACGTTATTTACACCGCCATTGTGTCTTGGGAGAAAAATATTACCGGAAGTTGTTTAATAATTTAT
Source organism: Pogonocherus hispidulus (assembly GCA_963924545.1). Lineage (NCBI taxonomy): Eukaryota > Metazoa > Arthropoda > Insecta > Coleoptera > Cerambycidae > Pogonocherus > Pogonocherus hispidulus. Next base: position 35,200,934 of record OZ004697.1, on the reverse strand, counting down.
GTCTGATAATTCTATGCGGCAACTAACTTTCTTATTTTAAATGAATTTATATTATTCATAGTTTCTTTTGGAATTACTCCACCTGGAAAATAACAAAAAGCAGAAAACCAGAAGCATACAAATTAAATACTCAAAGTGCAGTGTCAAGACAAACTTCTAAAGTTTGGCCCAAAAAGCCACTGTATAATATGTAAAAATATAATATATGAAAAAATTAACTAAATTTCATCAGTGGTTTTTCAGTTTTATACAAAATATGTCTAAATAAAATAATTATTATAATAAAATTTAAAAAAAATTAAACACACTAGCTTTTTCCTAAACGTTTCGAGTTGATCCTCAACTCTTCGTCAGTAGAACGTTTATACGATAAGAACTCTTTGTATGGTAAGAACCTTACTGGTACAATGTATTGGTTTTTTTTAGGTAACAAATCTTTTTCAAACTTTCAGCGGCTTCTCTCAGTTGAGAAGGAGTACAAATAATTTCTTCTGAATCGCTCATTGTCTTTGGAAATACTTTTTGATGACAATCTATCAAAAATGCAACTAATTTAAGTTTGTATGTTTGACTTCTTTAGTGCTATAGTAACTATTGTCAAAATCTCAACTTGACGTTTTTTTTTATCTGTAGTGTGGTTATACAGGGATCTTACTTTGAAAATTTTTGACGCAACAACAATCCAATTTGATTTCGTCTATTTGTAATGACGTGTGGAAAAGCAACCAATAATAGTCACATTACACTGATAACTGGCCATGGGTAGTTATCACTTAGGTATGTCATCATACATTGACAGTGAACAAAATTTTTTTGACCCTTCTATAATTGTAACAATTTAAAATGTCTATCACTTTCGTCACGATTTAGTGAACAAACTAGTGCTTCAATCGACAAAATTATAGAAGAAAATACACCAAAAAATACTGTTAACAGTAAAAAGTATACTTGGAAAATATTTATGAACTTTTGCAGCACGCGGAAATATACATTAGATGGAAATCGTACAGTTGAAGGACTGGCGTTGATACTTAAGGATTGGGCGGCTAATATGAGAAAAAGGGATGGTACCGAGTTTAAGGAGGCTACAGTTAAAACTATGTGGAATGTTGGAAAGTAAATTATTACAAGAATAATTGTATTTTTAATAAATAATTTTGAATGATATTTTCATAAAAATTACAAAAAAATTTCTAACCGAATATCCCTCCAGCATTGATAAATAATTCAAAATTTTCTCACAACTTTCTCAAGCACGTCTTTTTGACGTGCTTGAGACTTTTTGAGACTTTTCTTTATCAATGCTCTTGAGCCATCATAGGTGACAAAATTATCACCCCAAATCTTCAAATGTCTCATGCATCAGTTGCGTGAGAGACCAATCCTGTGCATAAGTGCTGACTGGCGCATCCGCCATAATACACAAAAATGGGTTAAACGTTGAAAAAATAAAATTGAACTTCCATTATCATTTCCTATATAAAATTTTCTCGCCGAATACCTCTCGAGCATTGATAAATAACTCAAAATTTTCTCACAACTTTCTCAAGCACGTTACTTTTTGACAACAAGGCGTCAAATACGTGCTGTCAAGTAACGTACTTACAAAATCTGTGATAAAATTATCTTGTAGTTATCAATGCTCTTGGGCCATTTATTATAGGTGATAATTTCTCACGTATATATATTTGTTACAAAAACCGTTACTTACATTTAAAAGGTATGCTTGTAAATAAAATAGCATACAAACCTCGGTGAACAGCTTCATTCTTGTCTGGAGAAATGGTTCACCTCGGCGCTAGGCGCCTCGGAAAACCATCGTTTTCTCTCGACAAGAATAAAACACTTTCCACCTCTGTATGTAATATACTATTTCAAACATCTTAAATTCAAGAGAACTCTCTAAATTATCGAATTTAATATAATATTTTAAATAAATTCATATATTTATTATAAGATTTCTTTTTTGTGCGTGTATACTTCCGTCTTTCCTACGAGGGAGGACTTGAGTAAGGAGAAATAAGATTACCATGATCCTTGGTGTGCTACACGGATGGTTCCTGTGTATTGGACAAGTTTTCTGTGGCAAGAATATTCATATAGGCATATATCATTCTGGTAGGCAAATAGGTTAACAGACCTTTGTATTGGTCTCATTCGCGACAGTCTTTCAGCCAGAGATTTTTGCAATTTTAATGGTTACAAGTAAGGAGTAAATAAGGAATAGCACAGAGGAAAAGATTTTAATCTTTTCTGACAGTCAAGCGGCGCTTAGGGCAGTATGCTCCCCAAGAATATCTGCGCTTGTTCAAGAGTGTGGCGATGCTTTAGAGCTTCTGACTGGAAAGAAGTAGGTCACCCTGGTATCTCGGCCACATGGGAATCTCCGGGAATGAAACTGTTCATTGTAATTTTAATATATCATTAGTGTTAAATTAAAAACCATAGGTTTTAGACAGAGTTTAGTTAATCTTTTATATTATTGCATTGATTGGATGAACACTGCACTGGTAATCTTTATATGCTTTCCGTTTTGTTATGTTTGCTTTATACGTTGCATATTCCCAAAATATATGCAAGTATATATTATGTAACAAAAATAAATTAATTTTAGATGTATTATAGAGCTAAAAGGTGTTTTTTTAAGGATGATAGAACTTTAAACTTTAAAAAAATATTAAAGAAAATATTTTCTGATGGCCACCGCGGCTGTCCGCAAGATAGCGTATTCTTTTGATCCAATTTTGGGTGACTTTTTCGAGCACTTCTGATCGTATGTCGTGAATAACACGAACAATGTTGGCTTCTAAGGCTTCAATTGTTGCTGGTTTATCAGCATAAACTAATGACTTGACACAGCTTCACAGAAAATAATCTGCGGGCGTCATATCACAGGACCTGGGTGGATAGTTAACAGGTCCATTTCTTGAAATTAATTTTCACCAAACCTTGTTTGCGACCACATTTTCACGTACAGCGGTAATATTCCTTTTATTACGCACATTCCTTCGACGCATTGGTGTTTTCAAATCACGTAGAGATGTGGTACGAAATCTATCCACAGTACGACGAATAAATAGCTCAGATGGACGATCATGTGGGCCATAAAATTCACGAAGTTTTCTATGCGTTTGGCAAACCGATGAATGATTTTCAAAGTAAATTTGAGGAATTTGGTAGCGTTGTTCAAGAGTGAATCTATTATGATGATTTGCCAAAGTATACGGAAAATAAATTTTATAAACAGTGTCAGACTAACAGTTCAGTCTGTTAGTACTTGTCATGTAAAGTTCGATCAAACCTAAAAACACCCTTTATATGACAAATATGTCATAGGAAATATCGAGAGCCGGTGTATTTAAATAGAAATAAATTTTACTCATTCGTAAATTTGATCAGCGTTGGATTAGGATGTACCCGGTATGCTTAAATTAACCATATAATAAAATCTCAAACATAGGTTTAATGTTCTGTAAGGAATTAATTTGGTGAAAATAGTTTTCCAAATTACTTAGGTGTTTACTCTTGGTCATTTATCTAAAGTATCCAAGGGCGTGAAACATTCTGAAAAAGTTATACTGTGTAATCTACTCTGACACTGAAAGTATTTGTGGCAATTTATAGTTTGCTTAGCCTTTTATGAGTCTACCAGTAGATCCACTCAAGAAACTTCGAAGCGTTTTACGACCTCATTAAGATACTTTTAGGTTTGTTTCCGATAATGATTAAGGAACTGGTACGGAAAGCAAATAAATATTTATCATTTATACGTCCTACAGGATTCTTTATAAGTTAAAACGCTTCCATCATTTACTTTAACATCATTTTGGAGTTCTTTCAATAAAATTCTTAAACAACGTTGTATACTTTTTAAAATGTTTCCTACATCTTCTGTATCTTATAAATCTATGGTATTGTCTATACTATACGTCCACATCGGTTCAAATGGCAACGATTACTTAAAATAACTCAAATAATGTCCAAACATAAGTATGGAGTTTGGTATTGATAAATGTAAAATATTACATATAGAACGTGGAAAGTGGAGTAAAAAATTATCAGATAGTGCTCTGAATAACGAAAAATTACAATAAATGGAAAACATGAACAATATAATAACTTAAGATTTTATCAAAATAAAAAAATACACCATTCAAAAATTAAACGAGACCTACAGGAACACTATACAAGGAGCGATTGAAACTACTGCTTAAACCAAAATTTTACTCTAGAAACCTCTTTAAATATATTTGAGGTTTCCATACTAATATTGCAATTTGCTGTGATAAAATGGCAGAAACGGATATGGAAAACATAAATATACTAACAATAAAACGGTTACCACAGAATAGAATGCTGCACCGAAATTCATGTAAGGCGAGGATAAATATAAATAGAAAAGAGAGGGAGGGGGAATGATACACAGTCACACCGTATTGGTATGTGTCAGTTCCACCTGCAATTGTCAACAGCCCCTAACAAGACTAAAACTGATCTTGTTTGAGACAGAGCCTGCGGCCTTACTATCAGAGAATATGTATTTGAGTTTACGTATGTAGCCTCTCCTCACATTCCAAACATTTCTGCTTGGAATACCGTGGGATAAGTCCCCAGACTATAACTTGTACGCTATCTAGGTCTCACCCCAAATACTCCAGCTCGTGTTCCTCTGTCTGTTTTGGAGTCATCTGTGAACCATATAAGGCTCCAAGCCTTCAGAGAATTTATATTCAACTCCCAGTCACTGAGTTCCTGTATTTCAACCTCGAATGGCTTACGGGAGTTAAACCTTACAATCATTCTGTCAGATAGCATCTCTAGGATAGGCTTTGACATCAATGTGTTTCTTATCTTGGAGTGTCCCCTTCCTTGGGAACTACCTATCCAATCGTTATTGTTCCTAATTCGGTATGCAGCTATCCTTGCTTCTTTTTCCAATATCATGTGAAGTGGTGGTAGATTTAGCAGGACTTCTAGCGCAGCTGTTGGTGCCGAAGCCATGGCCCCAGTTATACCTACACAGGTCACCCTCTGAATCTTATTCAGCTTTTCTATTACAGTGACCTGCGTGGCTTTATGTCATCACACCAAAGCACCAAAAAGTATCCTAGTCTCATTATTGAGGTATACATCCAATGTAACATCCTGAGTTTCAGTCCCACGTTTTCCCTATCACGCGTCGTCATACATCGTAAGTGTTAAAGCTGGCAATATGACGTAATTGTTTTAATGCAATGTAACTACATGGACTTCTGTGAATTCTGAGCAACCTGTATGCAAACTTCCTATGTATGCCTGGATAGTGCAATGATTGAAATAGTCGGCTTGTAACAGTCATTTATTTGACTTTCATTCCTGGTACAATGATGTACCTCTCACCTCTCCTTCCCTATTCATATTTTAGAGATTGTTCAACCCACTGCTTAAGGGTTGAAGTGACAATGTTGAAACTTGGAAAACCAGTTTTCTCTCTCCAAAAGAAAATTGACCTGTCCGAGCGTGTATTTATATCTACGCCTAGGATATCATCCAAAACCTTCATGTTTTCGTTGAGCCACCCAGTATATTCTAATCCATTGTAAAGGTGTTTTATTGTTGTACCAGTCTAAGAGAGGATCAGATTAAATTCCTTAGAATAGACGTTTTCTAAAGAAATATAATATTTGTTTTTGAGTAACAGTATTATTTAAGTAAAATAGATGTACTTTTAGATTTATCAACAACCTTATTGGAAAAGAAAATCTATATGACGATGTTTAGCAGATTTTACAGAACTTATTATGAAAACTTTGATTAAAATCGATTATGCTTTCAATTAGGTTACTTTCATTAGAAAGCATCGGGAACGCAAGTCTTTCTTGGTCTATGGTGTTGTCTAAGAAATGTATCTTGATTTGAGGAATACATTCATAAATATATATCTATGTAGTCATGACATTGACAAACATTTTTGTGCTCCATATATTACTGTTAATTTTATTCGGATTTTTGCGCATTACATAGTTATTTGTGTACCAGGGCACTATCATTGAACGTTTTACCTCGAATGTGGATTTTATTTGCAGAGGTCTGGAGGGTCGAGGCAAATAAACCACATGAAGGATTCAAAGAAACTTTAGTGTCTAGGTACACATGATGTTTTTTTCGAAATCGAGAAATCATTAAATTACTATTACTTACGTTTTAAAGATACAAAATTATGCCACAAATATAGCGCTTGCTGTGTTTTAATGTGATAAACGTCAAGTTTATCTGTCACTCGACCTACTTGAAAAAATCGTAAAAAATCGAAATGGATTACTTTACTGATTATTTATCGTTTTTACTGCCGATTTCAATGTTCTTTAGTACCGACTTCGAAAAAAGGCATTTTTAAGAAAGCACTGACTATATATTTTTCAGAAAAAAAAACATAAGTTGCTGCTATGTCAGTAAAGTTGAATCGGTTTTTGGTTTGAAAATAATAATATCATACTTCTTTTTTACGTCTCAAAGGTGCCCCTTTGAGTTAATAATATCACATAGGTACTTCTTTTTTATTTTCAGGCATCAGTGTACTTCTCCGTTATGGGTTTTATGTCGTTTGAAGTAAATGGTTCATTAATGTCCGGAAGTTCGGTGATACTATTTATGATTCGTGCTGAGTTTCAAATGATAATATGTTTTTATTGGCAATAACAGGGCCAATATTTCTTTTTTGTAAATTGTATGTCTACTTGGAGCATTATCTTTTAAAATAAATTTACCCAAACCAACTATTTCTTATCCAAATAGAATCACGAAACAGTGAAATGTTGAAATGTAAACCATAAAATAACCCTTCATACAGTTCATTAACTGGAAAATAATTAAGTGATTTAATGGTTATCTTTCATTTAGGGAAAATACAAAGTAAAATTCAACAAATCTATAAATGCACAAAATATGAAATTATAAATGTAGTTAAACTGAAATTAAACAGTTTGCTATTTTAATTATCCTAATTTGTTACTAAGTTAAAATAGTGTTAACTTCTTGGCACTTCCGGTTATACCGGAAGGCATCATCAACTTGCTTATTTTAAATGTAACACCCTATATATTATTTCTGGATTCTACGTAAAATTCTAAACACATTTAATTATTAATAAGTGATATCTGTTTTTGAAATAGTGACATTTTGCAACTTGGGCACTCTGTAAAATCTAAACGGTTTGAGATTAAGCAAAACGGTTTACACATTCCTATCTTTCATAAACTATCGTTTGACACTAATTCCAGATTTAGCCATAAAAAATGTTCGATTAAATTTATTCTCTTGGTTAAATCTGAAATTAGTGTCAAACGATAGCTTATGAAAAGTTAAGATATGAATGTCCAAACCATTTTGCTTATTCTCAAACCGTTTAGATTTTACAGAGTGCCAAAGATGGTCAACTTCACACCAGTTCTCTCTTGCAGGCTAGGAGTGGCTGCAGCGAACAGAAGAAACAAGATTTTCATGAATTCATTAATTAAAAGCTGATACCTAAATATTATAAAACTTTTTATGGCAATTTATAATGTTCTCACCTGATTTATTTTTTGATATTACTCCAAAATCTTCATTTTACTTCAGATTGGTAGACATTTTCAACAGTAACATCTTACTAATACTTTTCGTAACAAATAATTTTAAATACAATACAGTTTATGTATAATAAAAACGTCAAATGTGCATGGGGCTCTATAATAAATAATGGTATAATAAAATAATAATGGTGCTATAATAAAAATGTCACATGGGGCTCTTTTGGGGATATGGGAGCACCAGCTTTATTGATTAAAGTTACTATAATACTCTATTCATACTGTAATATATTACTGAACTATATAAGCCCTGTATTATGGTAGTATAAATTTGCATTACAAAGATATTACATTTCAAACCTTTATGTGTCTCTTGAAAATTTGCAATTTTTGCAGCAAATGAACCGATATTATATCAGTTTTAATACCTATCGTGTTGTGAGTATTTTAACAAAACTCATAGTTGTTAAGTATACAGAGTGAGTTTTATGTATGGAACGCCTCAATTATCTCGGAAAAAGCTTGCCCGATTTTTATGAATTTTGGTTTATAAGGGTTTTGTAATATGGCCGATATTATTGTGACATTTACATTGTTGTCAGATCTTTCGTTTTTCCGGAAATATACTGAAATTTGTTATTTCAAATGGATCATCCTATATATTTTTTTGTTTTTGAAATCTCTAAGAAATTTAGAATATTTTTCATGTAATGTTCCCTATACCTAATTGCCATAATTTCGGAGTTACAGCTACATTTGCAATATCTCCGCCGAAGTTAAAATATTACATCAGGGCGGCTATGTCTGCGACAAAAACAATTTTGACGTTTTAATAAACTATTATTGTTGGTGTTTATTGAAAGTTACAATGGACCGTTTATCTGAGAAAGAACGAATTGAGATTTTAATGATATTAGGATATGGTGATGTGCGTAGAAGTCAACAGACAACGTGTAATATCTTTAATAATTTATATCTTAATAGAAATCCCATAGGATCTTTTGAAAACATAAAGTAAAGGCGGTTACAGCTGATGCTCAAAATGTTGTCCGTTTACTTCCATACAAGAAGCCATGCGATGTTTAAAACTTTGCAGTACATTTTGTAACATTCCTGACTGCTCAATTCTTCTTATCTCTGTGGTAATCCTATCTTTTAATTCCTGAATATTGGCAGGTTTGGTTTTATAAACAATATTTTTTAAGTGACCCCACAGGAAATAGTCTAAAGGATTCATGTCGGGTGATCGCGGGGGCCATTCGATAAACCCACGCCTTCCAATCCATCTTCTGGGAAACACATCGTTTAGGTATTGCCGTTTAGTATTTGGGACATTGTTATTGTCTGAAAGTTTCAAATAATAAAATTTCTAAATTAACAGGCAATTGAGAATACTTAGGTACATAGATTTGGAAATAACCGAGCCAACTCAGGTATAATATTATTCTGTAATAAATTTAAATACGCCGGACCATTTAAGTTTCCTTCAATGAAAAAAGGACCAATTATTTTGTCGCCTATTATTCCAGCCCATACATTAATCTTTTGTGGAAATTGGGTGTGGGATTCTCTCATCTAACGAGGATTGTTACGTGACCAGTATCTGCAATTATGCCGATTTACGTTTCCATCAATACAAAAAGTGGCCTCATCGGAAAACATAACATTATTTAAAAAATTTGGATTATTTTGATCGTAACATTTTTCCATCATTGTGTCGGCAAACTCTTCACGTCTATCGAAATCATCATCTGACAACTTTTGAACCAATCTTACTTTGTAAGGATGGAATTTATTGGCATGTAAAATTTTCATTATGGATGTTTGAGAAATATCAACTTCCCTGGATATTTGTCTAGTACTCAAGTGTGGATCTTCTTCTAACATAACACAAACATCTAAAGATTTGTCTTCAGTTGTTGCAGTTTTTATACGCCCTGATTTCGGTAAATCTTTTATGGCTCCAGTTTGGTTAAACTTTTTTAACAACTTACTCACAGTAGATCTTGTTATGGGATTTCTATTAGGATATAAATTATTAAAGATATTACACGTTTCCTGTTGACTTTTACGCACATCACCATATCCTAATATCATTAAAATCTCAATTCGTTCTTTCTCAGATAAACGGTCCATTGTAACTTTCAATAAACACCAACAATAATAGTTTATTAAAACGTCAAAATTGTTTTTGTCGCAGACATAGCCGCCCTGATGTAATATTTTAACTTCGGCGGAGATATTGCAAATGTAGCTGTAACTCCGAAATTATGGCAATTAGGTATAGGGAACATTACATGAAAAATATTCTAAATTTCTTAGAGATTTCAAAAACAAAAAAATATATAGGGTGATCCATTTGAAATAACAAATTTCAGTATATTTCCGGAAAAACGAAAGATCTGACAACAATGTAAATGCCACAATAATATCGGCCATATTACAAAACCCTTATAAACCAAAATTCATAAAAATCGGGCAAGCCGTTTCCGAGATAATTGAGGCGTTCCATACATAAAACTCACTCTGTATAAGCCCTGTATTATGGTAGTATAAATTTGTATTACAAAGTTATTACATTTGCAATTTTTGAGTTATGTCGTTGTTGCAGCAAATGAACCGATATTACTTATACTAGTTTTAATACCTATCGTGCTGTTATTATTGGTTGTTATTTTAACATAACTCATAGTTGTTCAGTACCTATATATTATAATATTTGTAAAATGGGATTTACACTGTATCACTTTTGATGTACATCCAAAGTGAATCATTCAGAGTGAAATCATCCGGAGTGATCATCCTTGTTTATATATTTTCATCCAGTTTTGTGGTTTCACTTCTGTCACTATTCATTGTTCCTAAGAATTTCGTCATTTCGTGTTTGGTGCAAAAACTTGTGGTACCAGGCAGCAGGATGTCTCGTTCCAGAAAAAATAAAAGTCTTATACGCGATGGCATTGACTTAATTTCAAGTGGACTGCTAAATGAATTGAACTCAATTATATCAACAACTGGCCGTGCTAAATGACGTTGGAAATGCCATTGTATAACACGTTTATAATATAATATAATGAATTTAAATATTTATTTATAATAGCACAAACAAACAATCGCACTGGCTGTACTAAAACTAAAAAGTGAAGTAGCGGCGAAAATGAACTCATCGTATTTACATTTTTCACTGAACCTTCACTTTGGATGAATCATCGGTTCAGGGCACATCTCTTTCATCAAAAATATGTAGAGGGTCGATTTGTTTGATCGTTCATTTTTAATGTACACTTTGGATGCAACACAAATGAAAGGCAATCTACACTTATCAATTTGGATGATTCCTCCAAGATGAACATCCAAAGAGATAAGAGTAAGAGATAAATGTAAATGAGCCTTAACATAAAATGATTAAAAACACAAAAAACAAGCAAAATTACACAAAAACAGAAGCAGTGATAGCTTAGTTTTTTATATATAAAATCGTTATATACAAATATATCTCAAAAAAAATTATAAATGTATTTTCAGGGGTACTTTTAGACTACAGTATTTTCCTCTTTCTGTAAAATTCATTATTTCTATATCCGCTTCTTGTAAAACAGAAGAAACAGATAGCGATATTTTCTGATATGCAATTTCTTATATTTTGAAACATGTTTAAGTATATTAATGTTAGTAGTGGTGAGAAACACACCGTAGTGTCCTCTTTGAGTCTTTGTTACTATCCGTCTGACAATTATTGTCAAATTGACAGACAGCTAGCGACCTGCTTTTATACAGGCGCCATTATAGCAGTGACTTCTATTGACTTTGAGGAAGACAATCCTACTTTTTTATTGGTAGGAGATGTTGAAAACAACTACTCCACGGCCAATGTGCCCCGACTGGCGTTGCATTACTCCGCCATCTTCATGGAAGCCGCCACATCTTTCATCGAGACCAACCATCAGACACTGACCTGTTTTGCGCTTATTATGCGCTAGTAAGAGTGCCATATGTAGTGGAATCCCCTGCGGAAAATCAGGTCGCTATCGGTCTATCAATTTGACAATAATCGTCAGACGGATAGTAGCAAAGCCTCAAAGAGGGCACTATGGTGTGTTTCTCACCACTACTAACATTCACGATACCCTTTAGGCAATCATGTCGCAATATCGTTCATAGATTCCACTATCTATAGCTCTCTGCCCATCAATAATAAGCTTTTTATCTACTACAGAACCACATTACTCTTTTTGACGTGTCGATCAGTTTACAAAAAAAAAAACATTCTCAAATTAAAAAAGCTGAAGCAAAACAAAAACAAGTTTTATTTAATGTATTACTCAAAATGACCCCCGTTAACTTGCAAACAATAATACAGTCTGTTTTCAAATACTGTTCGAACATTACTAAAAACACCCGGTGTTACTAATCGGCATTCTTCCACAATTCTCTCCACATTCTAACACCTCAAGTGTTTCAGGTTGCGTGGCGTACACTCGCGATTTCAAATGGCCTCACACAAAAGAAGTCCAAAGGGATAGATAGATCAGGTGATCTTGGTGGCCATTCGACGGGACCTCTTCTACCAATCCAATGCTTTGGGAAATGGTCATCCATTGCCGAATAGCAACAGTAATTTTATATCAAACTGAAAACCACTAATGAAATTTAGTTAATTGCTCGTATATTTATTTTTATTGCGTATCATACACTCGTTTTTTGCTGTAAACTTTAGAAGTTCATTTTGAAACCTGAATACTTCTGGTGTCCTATTTTTATTATTTTACAAGTGATGTAATCCCAAAAGAAATTAAAATGAATGTTTATATCAACTTTCTGTTATATTATCTCTTCAGTTAAAGCAAATAAGTTAAAGTATATAGATACAAGTAATGAATATCTATGTATCTTTGGTGGATAGTACATTAGTTATTATCATTATATTCAACGTTGGCCTTTGTTATCATAAGACTTGTTGCCGAGATTTATTTGTATACAATTGCACGAATTTTGACTGATTACTAGGAAGTAATATTAATGCGTTCAGTCATTCACATTGGCTTTTCACTATCTTTATTCATCTCCAGTTCTAAAGAGATTTATGAGATTATCTTGCTTTCAATTAACCTTCTATATATGTTTAGAAGTGGAAAATATATCCAGTACCTCACAAATAATCCTTGGAAATTATTTCAAGGACTTATATTTACAAAGATCCAAGGAACTTGTCAGGTTAATATTTTAAACCTAGTTCAGAATAAATAGATAGTACAAGTAGTCCTTAATGTTGCGCGTACTACTGGGAATGTAATATTCCTTGAAGTTATCCTGAGAGCGTTCCGGCGTCTGACGTCCAAATAAATAATTTCAGCGTTTATTTAGCCAAGTAAGTAGTGCACTTGTATGCGCTGTACTAGATAATAATTACAAGTTTATAACTGATGTAATCTAGAAAAGGAATTAGTTCCAGAATAATCTGAATAAATGATATTAGACTAATAAAATTAATTGTACAAGAAATAATTAGTTCACTTGTATTTTGATTAGTTTTAGTGAACGGAATTTGAATATAGATAGTGGGTTTGTACAAAAGTTTCTCAGTTCCCTATTTCATTTTCTTTTTACTATTCTTTATAATTTTATATAAATTTGCTGTATTTTTGTAATAAAGGCATCGATGAGTTGTTTTACAAGGTCGCTTTAATTTTAAAATCGTTTGCTGAAGTTGTTGACTGAATAACGTTTGGTAGTTAAAAATTAGTAATAAAAACACAAACATTATTTTTTACCTTTACAACAGCTTACCTCAAATCATACTTTATATTTCGTTAGTAGTAGTAAAAGTCGTTGTGTTTGACTGTTTTCCCCTTTAATGTTATTATTGTATAAGAAAAATCTGATAATCTACTAAAAATAAAGACCGAATAGCAATTGATTAAGATCATAATAGGTTGTGAAGATTATATTTTATAAATAAAGAACACTAACTACTACAACATATGTACAAGGTATTCGCGTATATTTTGACCCCTACCTACAGGGGTTATTAAGAAAGTTAGAAAAAAGTTTAAATACAAAAGTTGTTTGGTTTTTCACGTATTATCTTTTGGCTAGATGGAAAAAAAATTGCATGTCGTAAATTTGAGGAAACCAATTGAACATAATAGTTTTAAATGGGACATCCTGTATAATTTTAGACGCTTGGGAAAACAATTTTTTTCTGATCTCAAAAATATACATTTTGTTGACATTTGCACTGACAGTTTTCGAAATATTTAATATTTAATGTTAACAATAAATCATAAAAAAATATTAAAAAATGAAAATATTAGAAAATAATAAAATGAAAATAAGAACTAAGGAGGTTACATCGAAAATCGTTAAATATTTTTTATTACTGTTGGTTTCTACCGTTAAATATTTTTAGTTCTTTGTACTTTTTGTATTTTTTTATGGTACTCGCTGTCGAATATTTCGAAAACTGTCAGTGCAAATGTCAATAAAATATATATTTTTGAAATCAGAGAAACATTATTTTTCCCAAGCGTCTAAAATTATACAGGGTGTCCCATTTAAAAATATTATGTTCAATTGGTTTTCCTAAGTTTACGACATGCAATGTTTTTTTCGACCTAGCTAAAAGATAATAAATGAAAAACCAAACAACTTTTGTATTTAAATTTTTTTTCTAACTTTCTTAATAACCCCTGTAGGTAGGGGTCAAAATATACGCGAATACCCTGTACATATGTATTTATACGTATATGTGCCATATATGTATAAGTGTTTATATGTACACGCAGTATATACAGGGCGCCCTATTTCTTGACCCGTTGCATGGGTAACTTTTTTATTAGTAGAGATACAAAAACGCTTAAATGAGCAAATTAGTGCAGTTTCGTATTAGTAATTCTACGGTAAGGCGAAAAATTATATACGGGGGAAGGTTGAAAAGTTATTAAAACGAAAAATCCAACTTTTCTATTATCCCTCGTAGCTCGTTCATTTGAAGAGTTAGAGAAAAATGCTTCACATGTTTTTTGCAGTATTTTTCATGTAAAATGACATGCACTTGCTACTTTTTATATATCTCTTAAAATGGTTGAGAATCACAGTAAAATATATTTTTTTTAAACGTAATGGATAGGTGGCTGTGACATTAACCGAAAGTCCCCTTTTTTCTCTTTCAGATGATATAACATAGTCCATATTTTATCCTTACAAAAGTAATAATAATCGTTGTTTTTAAAGAAAGTTTATTGTCACATCAAGAATGCTATGGATTATGGAACAAAAGAATGTTTTGAGAACAGAAATTATTAATTAATTAATTATATTGAAGTAAATGTTCGAAATGACCACCATCCTGTTGGATACATAGTAAGCAACGTTTCTGGATACTTCTTAAAACATTATTTATTGTATGTCCATGTATGCTTCTAATTGCATCTTGAATCCTGACTTTTAGATCCTCTATATCTAGAGGAGCTGTCACATAAACTTTATCTTTC
Source organism: Pogonocherus hispidulus (assembly GCA_963924545.1). Taxonomy (NCBI): domain Eukaryota; kingdom Metazoa; phylum Arthropoda; class Insecta; order Coleoptera; family Cerambycidae; genus Pogonocherus; species Pogonocherus hispidulus. The sequence goes on along the minus strand of OZ004697.1, from coordinate 35,185,894 downwards.
AATAACCCCCAAAGAAAGAAATCTAAGGGGGTCAAATCAGGTGTTCGCGCTGGCCAGTCGATATCCATTCTATTTCCTATAACATTATCAAACTGTTCATGTAAATATTGTTTTACCTCGCGGGAATTATGCGCAGGTGCTCCATCGTGTTGGAAGTATTTAAGATTTCTAAAAATATGAAGTGGTAATTCATTTAAATATTCCTCTGTTAGAGTATTCCTTAGAAAATGAAGGTAATTATTCGCATTCAAATTATCTTCGTAAAAATATGGGCCAATAATTTTGCCACAAAAAATTCCACACCACACATTTATCCCAAATTGACGTTGATTTCTTCTTTCAGAAACAAGATGTGGATTTTCTCGGCACCACATTATGTTATTATGGCGGTTAAAAATACCATTGTTGGTAAATCTACTTTCATCACTGAATAAAATCTTTTTCCAGAAGTCTAGATCCTCTTCGCATTTTGAAATGTACCATCGACAAAATGTCATCCTTCTTTGATTATCAGCTGGATATAAAGTATTGCATATGGAATAATGATAAGGCTTTAAATTGTTATCTTTTAAAATAGCTCTTACAGTTTCCTTGGAAGTGTTGCAGTGATGTGCAATTTCTGCAGTTGAAGAATCAGGTTTAAAATTTACATAAGCCAAAACATTTATTTCAGTGTCTTCATTGAAGTTTCTTTCATCCTTAGGCTTTGAAAAAGAACCGTATTATCGTATATTATTTTCCAGCTGTCTAAATATTCTATGATGGGGTTGTCTTCGTTCCATGTAAGTTTCAAAATAAAGATTCGCTGCAGCTTGTGCATCTCGATTTTGGTTATAATAACAAAATAGCATATCATTTTTCTCTCCGTTGGTGTACATATTTGCAACACTATTATTTTGTATGCAGTATTAATAATAAACAATAAACTACTTAACAAAAACTAAAAATGTCACTTATGATCTGTCAATAATTAAATGCCAACTAGACGTTTTTAAAAATATCAGGAATCTTATTTTTTGTTCCATAATCCATAGCATTCTTGATGTGACAATAAACTTTCTTTAAAAACAACGATTATTATTACTTTTCTAAGGATAAAATATGGACTATGTTATATCATCTGAAAGAGAAAAAAGGGGACTTTCGGTTAATGTCACAGCCACCTATCCATTACATTTAAAAAAAATATATTTTACTGTGATTCTCAACCATTTTAAGCGATATATAAAAAGTAGCAAGTGCATGTCATTTTACATGAAAAATACTGCAAAAAACATGTGAAGCATTTTTCTCTAACTCTTCAAATGAACGAGCTACGAGGGATAATAGAAAAGTTGGATTTTTCGTTTTTTGTCAATAACTTTTCAACCTTCCCCCGTATATAATTTTTCGCCTTACCGTAGAATTACTAATACGAAACTGCACTAATTTGCTCATTTAAGCGTTTTTGTATCTCTACTAATAAAAAAGTTACCCATGCAACGGGTTAAGAAATAGGGCGCCCTGTATACTTAAGCATATGTGCAACATATCCATACATCTTTCAGTGAAGGTTTCGATTTCTCTTGAAAATATAACTTGACGAAGTTGATTTTTAAAAACATATGAGTATATATTCCCATAGTAGGTGACTAAAAAAGCAATTAAACCAATTAACTGGGCATTTTTTCGTAGTTGGAATAAAACTGCACATAAAAAATCATAATTTTCACACGGAAAATTATCGACATCATCGGAGACTCCTGCAAATGTGTCATGTGCCACGTTTCCAAAAGGATAGGTACTACGGATATTCAAGTCAATCTTCGAGGTCATAATGTCATGGTGATACTTTTATTTCAAATAAAATAGGGAAACAAATAAATATATAAAAATAGATAATAAAAAAGAACGGGGAACTCGTGCTATTTGTAGCCTACTACTTTACTTAAGGGGTGGTCAAACCAGGACGAAGTGGAGGACTATGACATGCCCAAACTAAAGAATTTCAAGAACATTTTAATGTAGAATGTAGTCAAGGTTAATGACAGGCACATTTTAAAATTATATTATACAGGGTGGCTCAAAAAGTGTTTCGAACCAAACATATATTTTTTATATGTAACATTCCCTATAACATGCTTTTAAAAAATTAAGGACAACTTGTTGAACAATTTCATATTTGGTTATGAGCGTCTGATGTTCGTAGTTTTTGAAAACAAAAATATTTTATGAATAAGAGTGCTTCTCTATTCGGTGCATCTCGTGGAAGAAACTGAAACAAATGAAGAATTGCACCACAAGATACTTGCTATAGGATAATTTGTAACTGGAGTTGGTTCGTCATTCAATACCTTAGTACTGTATAGGGTGACCACAATACGCAAAATTTTTAAGTAGAACACTAGTATATTATAACTTTTATAAATTTTACATTATAAGCTTTCTAATGGTATACAATTTCATAACCCTATAATCCATAGTTTCCTATTTACTAATATTTAAATCATTAAAAAAATTATAATTAAAAAGTATTTATTTTGTTTCAAAAAATATAATCTGTCTCTCCAATAATCTTAATCTAATTAAGGTAATTACTAGTGGACAGATAATTTAATAAAATGAGAGAATTTAAAAAAATAAAGGAAATGTAATCCTTCTAGATGGGCCAAAGTCTAGATAGTCTACTAAGTGATATGGGTGATTTTTTAATGTCATTAGATTACTTCTCTTGAGTATAAAGTTGTTAAGACTGCGAAGACATAGGATTGAATAATAGAAACAGCTGATTCTAAGGTTAATAAAAGAATTTGGGTAATAATTAAAATGTTAATTAATCTAATTGACAATGAAGAACCAGTATTACCTAATAAAGTTATTAACAGATGGCCTGCAATTATGTTAGCAGATAGTCGGATTGCTAGAATTCTTGGTCGAATAATGTTTCTAATAGTTTCAATACAAACTACGAGCCGACCTAATTTCTTAAAATAATTTTAAAAGTTCTCCTCCCTACCTCGATACATTTATTAAGGCGCCTTTCTAACAGTTTAACCATATCTACGGTTTCCAGAGATATACGTCGGTAAGTTTTCCTTATTATGTCCTCCATATCATCAGGTGTAGTTGGAGGATCTCAATATACTCAATCCTCTTGATATCATTACATAAAGAATTCTATTGGTGTCAAATAAGGAGATCTTGGTGGCCAAGTAACGGGCGCTTCTCTACCTATCCACTTATCTTTCTTCCAGTCGTCGAGGAAATTCCGCATTGCGACATTATAGTGAGGAGGAGCGCCATCGTCCTGGGACCAGAAATCTCTCCAGGTAATAATATCTTTATCCCTGCCGTACCTGCCATTAACCTTCACTACATCCCGCATTAAAACGTTAATGAAATTCTTTAATTTGGCCATAATCCTCCACCAACGATGCTATGGTGAATTCGTTCCCAATACTGAATAACAACAGCATATCCTGATATAACCTCAACTTATTTAATGCTTTGATATTTACAATGATATTGATAATACTATTATAAAGAAAGATATATTAAAAAACAATGAGTTGAGTTTATATCAGGATATGTCGTTTGTAATTCAACAGAGACAACAAAGATATATTCTTTTAAATAATGAAGTTATTTCGTTCCATTTTTTGGATGAATACTTACAAACAAAAATATAAACAATTTTATGATATGTTTGGAATTAATGTCTGTAACTTATTTGTGGTGTATTTTGACGATTCATAGTTTTGGGATTACACCACCTGTAAAATAACAAAAAGCAGAAAACCAGAAGTATACAAATTAAATATTCAAAGTGTAGTAACAATGCAAACTTCTAAAGTTTGCCTTAATAAACCACTGTATAACGTGTGTTTTTTTTTTATATATATAGAAAATACCCCTTGAAGGTTATTTTGCTGCTATTACAATCTGATCAAAGGGAGATCAATGAGTAATTTCGTTCTATCCTAATTTAACTAAAGTTGAAAATTTTAGAGCTAAGGTCTTACTCACTAGTGTACCTTAGAGTCTGGTAACTTAATTACACTAACACTAACGTGTAACACTAACACCGCACAATGCTGTGTTTTTATACTGACATAATCACTTCACTAACTCAAAGGGCTTAACCCTCTTGAGCCTTCTTACTATGTTAGTGTTGTCGAGGAGCTGGATGGCCTCGATGTTCACATGTTGATGGAGTCGTTGTTCATGAGTCCGTGCAAATTTATTAATTGTCTGCTCTACAGTGTCCATCTGAAGATCTCGATGAAGGTCGCTGTTTCTGATGTACCAAGGCGCTTTGACGATGTTCCGCAGTACTTTGTTCTGAAACCTTTGAATAATTAATATGTTGCTCTTACTGGCACAGCCCCAGAGCTGTATTCCATAGGTCCATACTGGCTTGAGAATTTGTTTATACAACAGTATTTTGTTGTAAGTTGATAGGCAGGACTGTCTACCAAGTAGCCAGTACATTTTCTTATATCTGATGTCTAGCTCTTCTCTTTTCTTTTTAACATGGACTTTCCAGCGAAGTCTTGCGTCTAATGTGATGCCTAGATATTTTGCTGAGTTTGCATATGGAATCTGGGCATTGTTCATGTTAATAGGTATTTGTTGTTCTCTTTTATTTGTGAAATTAATCTGCACTGATTTGGTTTCATTCAGCTTGATACGCCATCTTCTGGTCCAGTTATTGATTTGGTTAACTGATATTTGCAGTTTGTTTGCAGCTTCTTCATAGCCCTTTCCTGTCGCAAGAATGGCAGTATCATCTGCAAACGTGGCTATTGTGTTTTGCTCTAACTGTGGTATATCACTGGTGTAGATCAGGTATAAGATAGGGCCTAGGACGCTTCCTTGTGGTACTCCTGCTTTGATTTCTTTTAGTTCAGTGTATGCTTCATCTTGTTTGACTCTGAAGAGTCTATTTGAGATATATGATTCCAATAATTCTGAGTATTTATATGGAAGTAACTTATTTAGTTTATATTTTAACCCATCATGCCACACTTTATCAAAAGCCTGCGCAACATCAAGGAATATCGCTGAACAGACTTCTTTGTTTTCTAGCGACTTTTCTATTACGTCAGTAATTCTGTGTACTTGATCTAGGGTGGAGTGGCTTTCTCTGAATCCAAACTGGTGAGTTGGGATTAAATATAACGTGTGATAGAATAATATTTGATATATTAACTAAATTTTATCAGTGGTTTCTTTTTTATATAAAGAGTTCCTAGTCTATAGAAGAAGAGTTGAGGATCAACTCGAAATGTATAGAAGAAAGCTAGTTAAGTGTTTAATTTCTTTTAAATTTTATTATAACTATTTTATTTGGACATATTTTAGAATATGACATGTAATATTATAGAAGTTTGTATAAAACTGAAAAACCACTGGTAAAATTTAGTTAATTTATCAAATATTATTTTATTATATATTATACAGTGGTTTTTTGAGGCAAACTTTAGAAGTTTACCTTGTTACTACACTTTGAATATTTAATTTGTATACTTCTGGTTTTCTGCTTTTTGTTATTTTACAGGTGGTGTAATCCCTAAAGAAACAAACTATGAATGTTTGCAATTGGTTCATATCACCTCTATATTTTTTTAGAAGAGGATGATCAGTAATTAAAGGAACGTTCGGCCTCGGTCTGTCCCATTTTAAAATGTAAAGTTGATTTACCTACTCAATATTTCTACTTTCTACAGGTCAGACAGGTACGAAACTTCCATACACAGACATCAAAGTTGTCTTCCTTACCTTTCTCTTAGCGATGCTATGGTGAATTCGTGCTCTGCACGCCTGAAAGCAGCCCCACGTTAGTCGAGGGCGCCGCGGCGTCCTGACCTCCGTGTACGTGTCCCGTTGCAGGCTCGAATAGGAGTCGTTCCAGGGCCAGATCTGCTCCAGACCGTCAAGGGGATGGTGTCTTGAACCGTCGGGGGACGATAGGAGCCGGGTGGCTGAGAGTTGGTGGCCCACGCCTCCAAAGTTACTGCAATAACGGAAAGACGTGGTGTTAAATCTTGAGTCAAAAGTTAAGTGAATTATTCATATTGATTACGATAGCAAAATAGACTCGACCTCGGTACATTATCCTCCGATAAAAGTTTGGAGGATATTATTTAGGATATATGAATGTGACAGAAACGTTTAAAATGCTTTAAAATACCGAATAATTGGTTCTAAATGACTATCATAGTCCCTTAAATCTTTTATTATTTATTTTTGAAAAAGCAGTTGTAAATCAAAGTTGTACGGGGTGGCCCATTTTCGAGCCTCATCATTGCGATCTCAGAAAGCCTAAGAGATACAGTTAAATTCGGGCTGGTTAAATAATGGTAAAGTTGGGCAATTTAAAGTGTTGCAATTTGGAAAATTCCGAATACTTTTGGAAGTACCCGGAAAGACCGGGTACTTCCGGGAAATTTTTCTCTGACGTTATTTGAAAACAAATTTTAAATGAATTTCATTAGTCATTCCTCATTCCTTCGTCGTTTTATTCTCTACAAGATGGTACTGTCAAATTTTAAATTCGACGTTTCGTCTGTCAGAAACTTATTTGTTTTTATATACGGACCTGGATTTTTATTTTATTTTTTGTTACCTTTGGACTCTCTGAAAACTATGACCTATCATGAATTTTTCAATTATTTTTTTGCTGTATTTTCAATTTTCCGTTTATACTGCAGAAATAAACTCAATATAAACGAGGTAAACGCACAAATTGCATTGAAATCAAAGTTTTTGACTTATCCTATTTTTAAAACTATATTTACTCATTTAAGAGTTGGAAATAAATAAAAATTATTATATTCATATTATTGCAACTTAAATAAGAAACATACAAATAAAAATAAATAATTGATACAGGTCGGTATTAAAAAAAAATAAGTTGACGATGTTTCTGGAAGACGAAATGTCGGATTTCAAATTTTATAGCTCGATCTTGTAGAGGATAAAATAAACTTTGAAAATAAGATTGTTTTCAAACAACCTCAGAAAAAATAAAAAAGGTTTTATGAAATCTGGGTTTTTTTCCGGATATTTCTGAAAGTATTCAGCATTTTTCAAATTGCAACACAGCATTTTGATAAGCATCAAATTGCGCAACTTTGCCATAATTTAACCGACGGTTTGCCTTCATCTATGATGGTTTCCGAGATCTCAATGATGAGGCCCGAAAATTCTCCACCCTGTACAACTTAATTTGAAATTTTTAAAGTAGCAAAAAAAATTTTACAGCGAAAAACTTTACAAATATAGTTTGATTTTTAAACATACATTACATAAACATACGTTTTATTAGTAAACCCAACCGCTAGAACATCCTGTGTAGGTTTTCGTACTACCTTAAAAAGCTTCAAAATCGCGTGTGTAATAAAATAACATTTGAAAAAATACAATGAAATAAGAAAACTTTGAAACTTTGTAGTTACAGAATTTATAATCAATTACAAACTTACCTATATTTTAACTATCAAGAAGTCTTTTTTAATGTCAAAAAAGCTAATTAGCTTTTTGAATTGCCTAGGTAGGTACCTATATTTCTCTATGGATACCTTTATTTCACAGCCTTAGGCCAACATGATTTTTCAAATTTTATTAAAGACGTGAAGACCCTTAATGGAGTAAAGCCTAAACAACGGCGTATTAAAAAATATTGTTATACATTTTTAGGGATTAATAAAAAAAAAATAAAAGAGTATTTAGACCATGAGGTTCATTTTAACAGAGGAAAATCAACAAAGTCTATTAACTCTCAAAACTTTATTGGTGCAACTAGTTTTGGGACTTCTTAATATAGCCATCACATCTCCAGGCTGAAAAAGCTACAATCAAAGTACCTAAACATTATTTTTGTCCAATATGCAAAATAAGTTTTACGCTGTTTACTAGTTTTATGCAGCCCGAAGATGCAGTTATGTTGAAAAGTCACGAAATTAATTGCATCAATAAGATTTTTAAGAGTTTATGGACTTTATTCATTTTTGCTCTTTAAAATTATGTGAATAATACTATTAAAAAGAAAAATATATTAATAAACAATAAGTTGATTTTATGCAGGATATATCTTGTAATTCATTGGTGGGGGGTGCTCGTATGGTAGTTGTTAATGACATATTCTTCAAATAATGAATATATTTATATCTAGAACAGTGGCGGCTCGCCAGGTGACGCAAGTGACGCGCCGCTTCACCTAAAATTTTCGTGTTTGGTTGTATCATTTAAAATTATTTTTAATTTCATATAAATTTTGTAATTTAGATATAATTACATTTATATAGATAATAGATATATTTATATAGTTAATAAACAGAATAATTATTATAAAACGTTTCGCGCTGAACGCCTTCTAAAAAACCATCGCTTTCGTTGAGAGCGAAGATTAAACCCCGTACCGTTCCCTTCCTATAATAAGCAAGTGACGCAGATCGCTATCAGGTAGTATTTTTGCGACAGTCGGAAAGGCGGTTGGAAACTGTCCTGTGGGCAAATGAGTGCCGCGGATTTCGATACCGCATCACATCACTCCTACCATCATGGCCAGTTTGGAATATACCTAACCAACCTAACATCGCCAATTCCTTGTCTATGCTATACGTGATGCCGCGCCGGTTAAAGGGAATTCTTATAATAATAAATAATCATTGTTTTCTATCAATCTTAGCAATGTTTCCTATGTATGATCCAGTTTGTGTTTTATTAGAAAGTCCATTTTCTAGAAGGAAAAGTGAGGACAACAAATATTTTTTAAATTGCGAGAGATCTGTGCCTTCTCTCGATTTCGAAAAAAAAAGTAAAGTCAAAAGACAAAGTGTTCGTTCGGAAGTTTCGGACAATCGTGGCAATTTTAAAGAAACATTTGGATGGCGAATTAGCCGCTTAGTATTTGTCTGCTTCAACTATTATAAAGTTCACAAGCAACAGGTAACTGCAATGACCTTGAATTTGCTTGAAATTTTCGCCTGCGGCGCTGTTTTCATTTCCGGACTTGCGGTCCGCACCTCAGTCCGCAGTCCACGTTACCTATTTACTGACCCACGAACCGCCACTGATCTAAAATAGGAATATTTAGACTTCATTGATTTATAATATTTGAATAATTTCAGTAATAATATACAGGGTGGACTCTTGAAAACGAAACAGCGAATAAGTCTCAGGAAAATTATTTTTCCGAAAAAACGCCGAGACAGTTCGATTTTTGATGGTTTTACCCTCCTAGGGATGGGGCAACCCTCCAAAAATATTAATGGAGAAGGAGGGTTAAGTGACACATCGTTCGAAAGGTACTCTAATTCTCTACACAACGGTGTTTTATTTTTTGAATTTGACCGATTAGTTTGGGAGGACCACGTGGTTAATAAAAAAAACATACTTTTTACAAATTTATTTGTAAACTTTTTTATCTCCATCAGCTGCGATAAAACTGTAGATCCGTTTTTAAAACTGCTTTAAGTGTTTAACGTACTTAGTCGCATTTTTATGGACCATAGCTAAAATTAGTCGTCCAGTGTCAGCCCTTATGTTAAAGTGACATTTCCTTTGTCAACTTTATAAATTTCAACCATACAAAATTCACCTTGCACAGGAACTTAAGGAAGATGACTTTGACCGCCGACTACAATTTTTTTAAATAATACGTAAACGAGCTATTAACAATCCTGATTTTATTTTTACTATCTGCTTCTCGGATAAGTGTTCTTTTTCTGTTAATGACACCGTCAATCGTCATAATTGTCATTATTGGTCCGATTCTAACTCCAGGATATTTTATGAGGGTCATACATAAAAACTGAAAAAATTAAATGTATGGGCTGGAATTTTTGGTGACCGTATTGTTGGTCCTTTTTTCTTACCAAGTAATCTCAGCGAGGAGATGTACGTGGATTTGTTGGAGAACAACATTGATCCAGCGGTGACAAACATTATCGAGAATAATAACAATTATCTCGAAGACCGGTATGATATTCCAACAGGATGGAGCGCCCCCATACTACACCCTGCCCCTTCGGCAGAATCGTGATGGTAGGTTTGCCAATCAGTGAACTTGGAGAAGAGGCGTCATAGAATAGCCTGCGCGATCTACGGATTGGTCTCCTTTGGACTTTTTCTTGTGATGTCACTTAAAGTCCAAAATTTATTTCACTCCAACTACTTTCCTTCAAGATTTACGCCAACGCGTTGTCAACGAATGCCGCTAAGTTATTCCAGGAATGTTACAAATTGTGCGCTTTTTTACAAAACTTATATTATTGTATGGAGGTTGCATATCATGAATTTGAACACTTAATTGGCTGACGTAGTAATTTGAAAATAAATTTATAAATAGCAGGTTTTTTATTAACAACCTGTATCTTCGAAACTAATCGGTCAAATTCAAAAAATAAAACACGGTTGTGTAAAGAATTGGAATACCTTTCAAACGATGTATCACTTAACCCTCTTTCCCTATTAAGATTTTTGGGGGTTGGCCCCCTCCCTAGGGAGGTAAAATCTGTAACTAGAAATTTATGGGAAAAGATGTCCCCCTTCGATCAAAAATCGACCTGTCTCGGCGTTTTTCGGAAAAATAATTTTTTTGAGAGTTATTCGCCCTGTTTCGTTTTGAAGACACACCCTGTATCTCTTAGTTATAAAAATAAAAATATGTGTGTATGAGTGCATATACATAAATATGTGAATAGTTAAATAAAGCCAATAAATAATAAATCACAGCCCGAAAACTCAAATTAGCAATTATCTATTTGAATCTTGAGAACCGTCTGTCTATTTTTGTAATTTATACGATATATTGACAAGATATTTTAACTAGGTAAGTTTGTCGGTGCTTTATTACAGTTTATTTAACATGTTTGGGAAAAATATGTGTCTAAGTAGTTATTTGTAATGAGGTATATAACTGAGAACTTTAGAGAAGGTACTTAATATAGAATCCCATTTATATTTTTTGTATTGGGAATGGAGTATCAAAATTACAAAAGAAATAGGCGTAGAACTTCTAAGTCCAATCTCGACTTCGTTAAAGGAAACTAATAAAATAAAGTTTCCCAGACCGATAAAGTCTAGAAACTTTTTATTTAGTTCTATACATGTGTGAGGGCGAGGAGGTCTTCATTTTCAAGGCTACACAATACAAAAATAGTGTGACTCCTAACCTGAACTATGTCTCAATTTTTTTATAAGAAGTGTAAATACCATTAAATAAATTTAAAACCGAATATTAGCTTGAACGGAAAATAATTCTAAAATATATAATTAAGGAAAACTAATTCCGATTACTTTAATTACGGAATAAATAAGGAAAACTAATTTCGAATATAAGCTTAATTGTTATCATAGCACAATTCCGTTTTTTTTTAATAATATGTAAATAGAGGGATCGTCTGGATTATCTCACCACTTCTCGATTTTATACACCTAAAGACGAGTTAGTTAAATAACACGTGTATAGAATAAAAAATACACAGTTCATATTAAAAACTGTATTATTTTTCTTTAATTAGAGATCTTTATTGTTTTCTTTCGTAATTTACGTTTTTGTTGAACATTTCTAATAAGCCGGTTGTCATTTATTTAAAAGAACTACTGTGAAGAAAAATCTATTGGTGACATAACATTTTTTAATGCATTACGCCCATTCCGTTCAAAAGTGTTTAAATAGTAAACTACTCCCACGGCGCATGAATGAAATGATTTAGGAAGTGTGGAATAACATAAATTAGCTACAGGCGTTACAAAGTCTTTGTCCATGTGTCCACATTCTTTTGGTCATACCTACCTCCCTCGATCATTATTATAGATAAATCTATAAAATCTTATATCCATATATTCGTGAGAATACCTTAAAAAAATTGAAAAATCTACAGGGTGTTCCAATAAAAGAGCAACTTTGTTTTTCTGTGAATTTTTGCTAATCCTTTATACTTAATTTCTCTTTATTGTTATACATTTTCAAAAACTCTAAAACTTTTGTTTTTAGCATATGTCCTAGCTATCTTCAGGAAATAATCGACCACTGATCTAATTGACAGATTAATCAATTCTCAGGTTAGTTTGAGTTTGAAATATTTTATAGAGAACCCAAAAGAATAAATATTACATATACACTGTGTTGCCGATACAATGTTAAAATAGGAATCAGATATCTCGAAATGCCAACAAAAATATAGCAAGTCCTGACAAGGAAAAAGAAAATATCGATCTACCCTACTATCCTACTACTACTACTACTACCCTAGTTATCGTACATATTAGTAGTGGTGAGAAGCACACGTAGTGCCCTCTTTGGGTCTTTGTAACAATCCGTCTGACAATTATTGTCCAATTGACAGACAGATAGCGATCTGCTTTTATGCAGATGCCATTACAGCAATGACATCTATTGTCTTTGAGGAAGCAATCCTCTTTTTTTATTTGAAGGAGATGCGGAAAACAGCAGGAAAAGCAGGGCGCTATCTATCTGTCAATTTGACAATAATTGTTAGACGGATAGTAGCAAAGATCCAAAGAGGGCGCTACGGTGTGCTTCTCATCACTACTAACATTCACGATGCCCCTTAGGCAACATCATTCATCGATTCCACTACTTATGGCACTCTGACGAGCCTATAATAAGCGCGAAACCGGCCAGTATCTGATTGAGTTCAATGAAAGATGTGGCAACTTCCATGGAGATGCCGGAGTAATGCAACACGCCAGTCGGAGCACATTGACTATGGAGTAGTTTTCGACATTTCCTTCAAATAAATAAAATTATCGTACATATCGTTGCATCTTTGTACAGTACACGGTCAAAAATTAATAATTAATTTGAAAGTGGTGACAATTATTTAAATTTTATTTATTTACACGATGTACTAAATATGTTATGAATTAATTTTGACGTATATTTTATGAGTTGCAACGCTCCAGCTAACCAACAGTGTGTGTGGGAATGATAATCGATAATTATCCATTTAATAATTAATTATTGTCACGCAGTGACAGCCGTTCTTGGTATAGTTGATATGTTGCAGATGCATTCTCGCTGGATGCATGCAGCATACCTATGTACATACAAAATCATATAAAATATAGGGTGTTTCACTTATAATAATTGAGAAAACTACGGTTGCGAGTTTTGGTTCCCGCACTAGGTGGACACCCGGTATAAGTACTTTATAAATTTCTTGATAGGAACAATCTCCTCCTAATTTGTACTAAACATAAGTTCCCTTTTAATTACTACACCAATTTATATCGGGTTTTCCATGTCATATGACTAATGAGAAATAACAATGAGTTATTAGATTTTATTGAATTCTATATTCCCAAGGCACACTCTGATTTATATTGCTAACGGAACCAATGGAATTGATTGCCCAACACTTCTGATAACCAGAATACTGAAGTGCATGCAGTATAAGCCATGGTAATGCTCAGTCATCATGTCAGATGACATGGGAATCCCGGTAGAAACAATGCAGTTTCATAATAATAAAGTAAAGGTCATTCACGTTAAGTTTAAAGTGACGTCACCTTGTCAATAAATACACCGTTGACAGATGTAACTTTTTTCCGGGCAGGAGTTTGAAAAAGTTCACAGAATCACTACGGTTTTAGTTCTGAGAAGAACTGTTTTTAGTGTAAATAAAGTGAATAACTAGAAAATGTAAATTGAAAATACACGAGCAAAATTTAAGCAGAACCAAACACCAAAAAACCAGCAAACAATAGATAGGCAATATAAATAAATAACAACTTGACAACGCAGAGAAGAGTTGCCAAATATAAAACTCTTTGTAAATGCCAAATGTACTAATTTATTGGCCATTTGTTTATCGAATATTGACAACAATTAATTACCAAAAATGACGTCAATTTAAACTTAACGTGAATGACCCTTAGCAATAACTAATACACCACATAAATATTTTTGATAGCTATTCATAATCCAAACTGATGTGATGTGATTACAGAACTAAGTGAAAGGCTGTCAGTCCCTTTTCTGATTAGAAAACAATCGGTTTAGAAGGCAATTTTCATTTTTAGACAATATGTTAGAAGCACCTTGTATAGTTTTTGTTGTAGTATTAGTAATGCCTAGTTATTTTTTGTTTAAATGAATTACTACCACGTAGATAGTTCTTTTTTGTCTTATATGGTTTTATAGGGCATTAGTGGTGATGATTTAACTCTTTCATTTTCTTGCAATGAAAAGTTTGCTGTTTATAAAAAAAATAAAATGGTAGAATTGTACAAATCCAATGATGCAGCAAAAGTTATATTACTATAAACTTTTTAAATATTCATATACAAATGTTTATACCATATTGGATATGTTTTTTGTAGGCGTTATGTTTATAATAGAATATAGGGTATAATGTAAATGTATAATAGGAATTAATATGCAAGGTGTTTTATTTAAGATAATAAACACAGATTTTTGGGTACCTAATTTTTCATTTAACTGGTTGTCGGTCACATATAAATATAAAAATATTTATAAGAGGTTTTCTGGGCGGAAAACGAAAATTCATACGTTGTTGTTTATATAATCTTTTAAAACTAACAAACTTAAAATTGATTTTGTTAGTTTTAAAATGGTTTGTTATTCTTTCTTTTATCTATTTTGTCATCTAGCTTTTCTAATAAGAAATTAAATTAGTGAATGCTGAATAAAATAGGTAACTTTTACTAACTATATAAAACACACCACATTTTGGTTAACATTTAGAAAATGATTTTAGTTTACCTATTAAGACGAAGCACTTGAAATTATTTCGACAATATTTTTCAAATAAATAGTTACAGATAATAAAATGGTTAGGGTTCAAATGGTTAGTGTTAAACTCGCACCAGTGGAACACCGTATATACCACTTTTTTGGCACTTCAGCGCCACTTGAAGCTTCAGAACTTTTTTGTGATATGTCACTGACATTTTTTCAATAATAATTTTGAACAACTGAGGCTAAGTGTTTGTCATTTAGACCATGAACACTTAGCAGAATTTTTTGTCTGTTAGTATTTTTCAACAGTTCGAACGGTTTAGCAGATATTGTGACTAGGTATTTGGTAAAGATGAACATCTCGCGAAGCATAATGGTAGAAAAGAACAAAAATGTAAAAAATTGGAAGTTTGGAAAAAATAAAGAGGGTTGTGTTTATAATCAAAAAATTTAAACTTTAACAACTGTCAAATATATATTTTCCATCTCGCACTTTCTGTTTTAGTTCCCTGTACATAGAAATATTTTACTCCACAATATTTATTTTACAAATAAAATTCATATTATTAGTAGTGGTGAGAAACACACCGTAGTGCCCTCTTTGGGTCTTTGCTACTACCTGTCTGACAATTATTGTCAAATTGACAGACAGATAACGACCTGCTTTTCCGCAGGTGCCATTACAGCAGTGACCTGTATTGTCTTTAAGGAAGACAATCCTACTTATTTATTTGAAGGAGATGCAATGCAATGCCAGTCAGGGCATATTGCCCGTGGAGTAGTTGTTTTCGGCGTGTGTTTCTCACCACTACTAACATCTATAAGTACACATTGAAAGCAGTGTTTAATCAAATTCGTTAAATCAAGTAACTCCGATGGTTCTACAGTGAATAAATTATGATTCTTATTGTTATATTAATTATATAAACAACATTATCAAGTAATACGCACAAAGTCATTAGTTTTTTATTCGAAATTCGAAACGAATTTATTATCGAACAGATTAATCTGAAACAAATACCTACTCGTTAAATCAGCAAGAGTCAAGAATTAAGATTATAATTGTTTTGAAAAAAACATTGATCTCATTTAGATGTTCCAAGAAATATATAGAAAACACTCTATATACTAGTATTTCGGCTTGTTAGGCCTTTTTCAATAGAGTAAACGTCTATTACTAAATATTTCCAAGTGCGTTTTCGTTATTTATTTGTTTACGAGCCTACCTCTGGCCATCTGGTGAAGCCCGAGTTTTTAATACCGTTTCTAAGAAGGGCAAGAGTGTAAAGTCTATCTGATCATTGGTAGTACACGGATTTATAATTAAAGATTTTTTAATTTCTAATTGCTCTAACAGATCTAAGCGCTTTCCTTTCTTTTCCCGATGCAGTACCTTTACATTTTTCTGATCTATAAAATGATTGTTTTCTATACAATGCGTCGCTAATCCTGAATTTTTTGCGTTATTTAATATGGACTTTTTATGCTCTTTCACTCTCGTTTCGATACTTCTGCCAGTTTGACCCACATACACGGAATTACAATCCGCGCAGTTAATTTGGTATACACCTGATTGTTTTAATTTATTAACCCTTTCTTTATTGTTTATCAAAATTCTCCCAATAGTACGCTTGTTGACACTAATCGTTTTACACCCGTTTCGTTCTATTCTGCGAGCTATTTTTTCGCTATAACCTGGGACGTGATTAATATAACTATAGGTGCCTTCTTTTTCCCGAATATTGTAAAACTCTCGACGAATTAATTTCCTCCTTTTGTTTTTTAGCATGCTATCTATTAGTTTTTCTTTATATCCGTTGTTTCTTGCAATTTGTTTGATTGTACTTAATTCTTTTTCAAAATCTGCTTTTTCCAGCGGAAACATTAAAAGCCTATGAATTAAACTATGGAAAACCGACTTTTTTATTTGCCAGGACTGCTGCGAATTTGCTGGTATGATTGCGTTGGAAGTTGTTGGTTTTCTATAAACCGAGAATTTTAATTTATTTTCTACCTTTCTTATTGTTATATCCAAATAGTTTAATTGATTGTTTTTCTCCTTTTCCATTGTAAACTGAATATTATCGTTAAGCGAATTTAAAAAATTGAGAAAGCCGCTCAAATTTCTTTCAGTACCAGTCCAAATACAAAAAATGTCATCTACATAGCGAGCCCAAAAGTGTACGTGTGATTTTAAATTATTGTCACTGTTGAACAGTGTGTTTTCGAAATGGTTCATAAAAATTTCCGCTAGCAAAGGAGAAATAGGACTACCCATGGGTAACCCGTTTTTTGTTTGTAAAAAAACGGGTTACCCATGTATAGAAACATGGGTAACCATGGTTACATTGTATAGAAAACAATCATTTTATAGATCAGAAAAATGTAAAGGTGCTGCATCGGGAAAAGAAAGAAAAGCGCTTAGATCTGTTAGAGCAATTAGAAATTAAAAAATCTTTAATTATAAATCCGTGTACTACCAATGATCAGATAGACTTTACACTCTCGCCCTTCTTAGAAACGGTATTAAAAACTCGGGCTTCACCAGATGGCCAGAGGTCTCGTAAACAAATAAATAACGAAAACGCACTTGGAAATATTTAGTAATAGACGTTTACTCTATTGAAAAAGGCCTAACAAGCCGAAATACTAGTATATAGAGTGTTTTCTATATATTTCTTGGAACATCTAAATGAGATCAATGTTTTTTTCAAAACAATTATTTTCACGATGTTTCATAAAGAACCATCCGCTTCGAGTATCCACTTAATTAAGATTAGTTTGCAAAACATAATTCCTATACCTATTTATAGGCAAAATTCATGAATAATATTAACACAATCATGTAACTGGATGTAGAGCAATGTTCACAAAGCTGTTAAAGCTGTTTTTCTACTAAATTAAAAAGTATACTGCGCTAGGAAAATAGTTGACTTGCTAAAATTAATAAATCCCTGGTGAATTATAGGAAATTTTAATTAATTCTCGAATGCCTAACATAACAGAAGTTTTACCTTTGAAAGACCCATTAAGTAAGGTATACATCGAGTTAATGGAGGTTTAAAAGATTCATTCGGAAGTGCATTAAAGCATGTAATTATAAAAGTTAAATGCAGAACCTATAGAATTTATGTTAACATTGGCGACTTCGCCATATTTTTAATTACATTTCGATAATAATTAATATTTACTTTAGTTTCTCATATAGTTAATTAGTTACACATATAAACCAAATTGACCTTTTTTTTCTAACAAAAGTTGCCTCGACTCATTTACTGTTATAGTTTGTTTACTATTATTACGAGCTCGGTAGTCGAGCGGTTAAAGACGTCAGGTTTTTAATCAATCTCCGCGGTTGACGACGCGACGGTTCGAATCTCAGCGTGGTCAACTATTTTTAATTGCTCCAACATTAAATCTGTGTGCATGAGGCTGGTAGCGTTGTTAATATGCAACTAGTACTGCAATATTACTGTATAAATGGCTAACAACCTATTGTATACTTTAATTAATAAGGTTTTCCAGGTTTTCCTTATTTTCATATTAAATGGTAGTTAAAGTTATAACATCTTAAGTCGTTCCTGGGCGCACTCGCGGCCCGCAAAATAATAACATGCCGCTCCCTCTCCCATACAAATCTGTGACTTCCGGGCTCATCATTAAGAAGAGAATGAGGGATAGAGATATTATTATTATTATTATTATTATTATTATTATTATTATTATTATTATTATTATTATTATTATTATTATTATTATTATTATTTTTTTTTTTTTTTTGTGGTAGAAACTGGTCAGGGCTTGCAACGAGCCCCGACTCATCGCTGCAGCCGTGCCAGAAGTCCAGGTCGTGACTGCAACTACTCCTCCCCACCGGTCGGTAAGTAGTTGCAGGTTCCCAAATCGTGTGCCCTCAGTAGACGTAGTGACCCCAGGATGACTGATTTCTGCATCCGATTTACTAGGATCTCGGCAGAGTTCCTGCAAGCCGGAATGGTCCTCAGTTCAGATAGCAGCGTTGTGCGAACTCCTCCTAAAACACCGATAATGAGGACTACCAGCATGACTTTGTGGCCAGGGTATAGCGTGCGAAGCTCGAACAGGAGATCTTGGTATTTGGTCCGCTTTTCCTCCTCCTTCAGGACTATGTTTGGTTCCGCCGGAGCGAAAAACTCGATGACGTACATAGTCCTGGTTTGTTTGTCGAGGAGGACAATGTCAGGCTTATTAGCGTGTATAAGCCTGACGGTCGGGAACTGGTAGTTCCAGAAAATCTGGCATATGTCGTTCCCGACGACGGACTCTATATCTCCTGGCAAGTAAGGCGGCACTGGCTGTTGGTCTATCTGATACGAGTGCCTAAGGTGGTAGTATAGCACTCGTAAAGCCGCATTGTGGCGATGGATGTACGCCGAAGTGGCTTTTGCCGGGCACGCTGACAACAAATGCATCAATGTCTCCGGCGCCCCACGGCAGGCTCTGCAGTTGACATCAGGGTCAACTGCAGGGCCCTGATGTCAATAATAATAATAATAATAATAAATTATTATTATTATTATTATTATTATTATTATTATTGTTATTATTATTATTTTTATTTGTTGTTTCAGCTCCATAAAGGGTATTTTTACACATATCAAACGGTAAGTATAATCCTACAAGTGTGCTAATAGATGTTACGGATGGAGTGTTCGATGTTCAGAACTTTTCTAACAGTGCTGCAGGTTCCCAAAATGGCCTGTCTTTGGAGTAAAGTGTACGTTGCTTGCTAAGGGAGCAGAAGCTTTGGGTAATGACAGACTGACTTTTGCCAAAGACTGGTTTACCTGTAACAAACTTAAATTGAATGATTCCAAGACACAAACTTTAAAATTTAGTTCTGATCGATGGGATTCGACATCGCATTGTAAATTGTTAGGTATTTACCTCGGCACCAGGTTGAATTGGTTTCCGCAAGTTGATTTCGTCTGCTCAAACTTATCATCCCAATTGTTTTGAGTTCTACTATGGGCCAATTCTACATCTGCCAATAAAGTTTTTATTCTCCAGAAACAAGCTATCCGCATTATCGAAGGAGAAAAGTATGGTACACCTCGTAAAGCTTTATTTTTAAAGTTCAAGATACTGACATTGCCATCCCTTTTCATATTTGAGACATTGCTTAAAATTCACCAACGCCGACACATAATCCCCAAACATTCGGATATTTACAAGCATAACACGCGGCATGCAAATTATTTGGTTCCGGATTACTCTCGAATTAAAATTACTCAGAGTAACAAACTTAATATTGATATTTACAATAGATTTATTCATCTCTCTGGTAATGTCGGTATCCTGGACATGAACTATTCTTGTTTCTATCGTATAGCCAAAAATTTTTTAACTAAGAATTGTTTTTATAGTATATCCGATTTTATGGACTGTTCTGCCGTTTATAAAACTTAGTGCACACATCTTTATTGTTTTATTGTGACTTCCAATGTACAAATTGTATATAATGTGGTCAATAAACTACTCTCTCTCTCTCTCTCTCGTTATTATTATTATTATTATTATTATTATTATTATTATTATTATTATTTATTTAAACTATGCTACCATGAAATACTTCGCAGTATATAACACCATAATACATCCGGTTATATACAATGTGTCCTACATAAGAATGAACATCCTGGAGATCTCGGAAACTATAAGAGACAAAGATTAACTTAAATGGAAAAAAGTTAGGGGGAGCGTAATTAAGGGGAGATTGAAATAACGGAAACATCTCAAAAATTGTTTGTTCGTTTTTGAATTAAATTAAAAGCGAGGAAAATTAAAAGCACTTCTTCATTGCCACTTGTTGCTATAAAACGGCATTATAGTAGTTATAGTATAGTACTAGTACAACTACATCAGGGGCAATGTGCTCCGACTGGCATTGCATTACATCTGTTTATTACATTCTTTTTAGATCATTACATCACATGTGTTTCTCACCATTACTAACATTCACAATGCCCATTAGGCAATCACATCGCAGCATCGTTCATCGAGTCCACTACCTATGGCACTCTGATGAGCGCAATATAAGCGCGAAACCGGTCAGTGTCTGTAGTTGATCTCGATGAAAGATGTAGCGACTCTTACAGATATGCCGAAGTTAATAGATGCTCAGGGATAATTTTTTTTAATTATTACGGCATAGGAGTTATGGAACTTTGTCACGCTTATTGGGCCACCCTGTATATTAATGTATAAAGTTGGCGCTACTGGTTTATTAGTTAGTAATTACTAATAGACCCTCCCAATCGAGGGGAATTATAATTTTTATCCACGACTATATTAGGAAGGTCTGTTTTCCGAAGACTTTCTAGTTTTCAGCTCAAAATCAACATTCTTGGTCAAAATAAATTTGTCAAATCTGACGTTTTTCAAAACCAAATTTTTCATCTACTCTCACACGGTTTTTACTCACCTAATTGACCAGTTTTGGCCCTGGTCCTGGATAAAACGTTGAATTACATTCGGAAATTAACATCCTTTAATCCTCTCGACAAAATGTAACTCTCGGCTGTGCCTCGAGTGCCCATTTTTTCTCATGTATTAAAGACTTGTTAACCCCCTTATATAATTAATAACTATTATGTGAGATATTTACTTTACCCTACTCATCCCATCAGATATATTGATTAGCCATCACGTAACGTGTTATTAATCTGCGGCAGCTTATTAAATATATTTTGACTTTGTAACATTATCTTGACTTTATATTTCGTAATGCCTTTAAGATCAGCATTTACAAGCCTCGATGGTCTTTTAAATAAAGATTATTGATAAAAAGTTTCAGTAAAATTCCACGAATCATCTTTAATGTAGACTTCATAAAACTATTTATATCTTCAAGCAGAGGTTCATTCTAGTAGAAGGAACTGAGAACTGTAAATCTTATTAATTCTTCAGAAGTTTTAAAGCGTTTCTCGAGATTTATATTTTATGGATTATACTGAAACACTTTCTTATTGTTAAAATGGAAAGAGGAAGATCATTAAATTTGAGTGGTAGTTTTATTCAGCAAGAAAATGGTTATAAAATGAAAGTAAATAACATTACATTAACAAAGTTATTTTATATAGAAGCGATTTAACCATAAAATAATGAAATTACCGTAAATTGTTTCTTTATGATTAACTGTAAAAAATAAAATGTTTTGATAATGAAAATATAAACGCTTCTGACAATATTCTTGATACTCTCTAAAATAGACCAATTTTTTATATACATTTTTATATTACACTTTTATATTTACAAATTTTTTACTGATTGGACTATTATAGATACTGATGGTTTTGAAGAGTTAAAGCTCTACCTCACTTTCATAAAATCTGAATTAATCTCTGAGGTGTAGGTAATCTGAGATCTGAGAAAAATCTAAAATACTAGAAAATAAATCCTTTTGCACCAAAAACAGGTTTGTTTTAAAATCACAGCCGATTGTTTTAAGTTTTAATTTATAGAATTAATTTCCTTTAACAACATTTTAGCTGATTTCCATAACATATTTTTCCAAGAATGATAGCAAATTAATTAGGAAAGTAATTATATAAAAAGAAATTACGACAATTGGCAATAATTTAGTTAAAATATGTTTCCAATTTTTCAGTAAATTTTCGATCAGTTGGAGTTGAATTTGATCTGCAAGGACAGTAGAATAAATATTTTGTAACAACTCACTTAACCAGACACTGACTGCTTACTGTCGATGAAAGATGTGGCGATTTTCATTGAAGATGCCGGAGTAATGCAATGCCAGTTGGGAGTTCATATTGCACATAGTCCGTGAAGTAGTTGTTTTCCGCATTTCCTTCAAATAAATATGTAGGATTGTCTTCCTCAAAGACAATTAGACCTATCTGTCAACTAGACAATAACTGTCAGACGATAGTAAAAGAGAGAGAGAGAGAGAGAGAGAAAGGGAGGGAAAGAGATAGAGAGAGAGAGGAGATAGATAGAGAGAGACTGTAAGAGAGGGCACTATAGTGTTTCTCACCATCACTAACATAATTAAATAAGACAATACACCTACCTTCATATATCTATCTATTAGCATAGAAATTAGCAATGCTAAATGTATACATTTCAAGTACTATGTACTTACTTATTATACTTAATTTTATTTAGGTAAACTACAGATGTCTGCCTGCCTGCTCTTTTCTAAATTGTGGTTGGATATTTACTATTATTACTTATTTACTATTGTTGACTATTTTTAATTTTATTTTTCTTATATACAGGGTATTAAATTTAAAAGGTCGTTAGATAATGGGCTTAAATCGAAATTCAGTAAGTGATTTTTAGATTTTCTCATATATATTGATTCTACTGTATTTAGGTTCTGTGAATTACCGGATTTTATGAGGGAGGTATTGTTTATATTAAATTTGTGTCCCATTTCGTAACTATGTAAGGCTAGAGCCGACTTATCTACATTAAAGTTTTTTGTATGCTCTTTAAATCTGGTTATTATATTTCTTTTTGTTTGGCCGATATACGTTTGTTACAATTACTACAGTTTATTTTGAATATCCCGGATTTATGAAGCGGATCTTCTTTTTTAGAAAGTGGACCCTAATAGAGCTTTAATTGTAAATGTATTTTTAAATGGTTTAATCACCTAAAAACTTATCTGTTTAATAATGTTTAGTAAACTGCCTATCTTTTTCGGTATAGAGGCTTATTTTAAATTTGTTTGTAGGTTATATTCATATAAAAACTTCATAGAAAATATTCAATAAAAAGAAGGGCATCTAGAAATATCTAACATAAATAAATAGTTGCAAACAATGTAATATATAAATCTGAGTATCATTGTAGGATTATTTAGAGAGAAAGTTATCTAAATAGGGTACCATGCTTTGTTCACTTTAAGCTACTATATCTGTTGAGCCTACCGAAAATGACTTACAATGCGGATTCAGAAGCTGCCAAGAACAAAATCGTTACACGTTACAAGCAGGTCAAATATAAAGTATATTCTGGTATATCCATTCCTTATATCACGACCTGAGGCCGTGGCAGTTTGTTTACATTGGTGAAGGCAATTTTAATTAGTTTTTGACAGGTTGTAGGTAAGAATTTTAAATGTTGGTCCAAATAAAAGCTATGTGTAAAAGTTCCTTCGAGCCTAACTCTTTTTTTTAAACCTAGAAATAAAAGATAGCAGTTGTGGCTATCTATAAAGTTAGTAATTAGAATGTGACTACTGGGAATTATGTATAGTCCGCTAAAATTATAATTAGCTAAATTTTTGACAGAATTTAAAAATGTCCTTGTCAGCGTCGCTTGATAGTATCCTGAAGTCTTATGATATAATACTTATGTGCTTTACGCTACCGTAGCGGTAAATTACGTGAACGAAGGAATTAGTTTTTTTTGAAAATGGAAGGTGATGAGAAGAAAGACATATTATACTTAAATATTAAGGACAGTAGATCGTTAAAGAAAAAAAAATGTTCGTTTAAATACATTGGAGATATAGTAGTTGGTAAAATGATATTGATTATTAGTTTAACTATGACAAGTAAATAGGACAAGGCAATTGAGAGTAAGAACTAAGTCTCACAGTATTAGGTAAATGAAGGCAGCTTTATATTGGTAAATTAGGGCATAATTTATATCGATTTCCACTAGTATTTTGGTCTTGATTCTGCAAACAAAAAAATTACGTTACCGCTACCAAAAAAAATCATCTCAGCGATAAAAAGTTTTTCATTTAATACCAAAACACTGTATTTGTCTCAAGGCTAGTTCCATTAAATTACCATAATCTGATTCAAATGAACGATAATTTTATGCAACATTACGAGTTTCCTGCTAATTAAAAGGATATCGCGTGAAATGTGACTAACTCTTCCCAAGTCCCTCAGGTTTAATACTCCTAGTTAAGAAACATTTCAAACCCACTCTTGAAAGAAATTGTTCTGAATTTTGGAATGTGAAATCAAAGTTATTTAGCCAGTCAGCATTTTTGGACAACATTTTGGAATATACACTAGGTACCAAAAAACTACACTATAATATTATGTGACCAGCAAAAATTATAGAAATTCTTTATTTCAATTGCGCTTGTTTTTAAAAAAATCTGGGATACATTCTTTTATTTTTCTCTTATTTGAAATATATTTTGTTTTATGCAGGGTGGCACAAAAAGATGAATGAATATCAAATTAAATTTTTATTATTTTTATTGTATTAACATATATTTTTACATATGTATTTACTTATACATACAGAGTGTCCCATTCGAGGTCCCATTAGTGTGGAATAGTTTGATAACATCTAAACGGTTAGAGGTACACGAAAACGAAAATACCATGTAGCGTTAATTTTTAGAGCTATATCTAGTAAAAATATTTGAAAGTGTCTCATAAAAGCGCTACCGACATCAACTTTATTTTTTAAAATAACACCCCTAACTTTCTGTTTTTCTGCCAATTTTCAAATTTGAAATATTCCAATCGACAAGAACACATTTTTTTTAGATAATAAACCCATTTTTTTAACTGTTGTCTTTGACATATTAATTTGCTTCTTTTGATACCCACATAAGATATACCCATATGGCATAGTTGAGGAAATAATGATCAATTTATACATGGTGTTTGTTTTGGGGAATGAGAAAAAACCCAGTTCTAGCTACAAGAATTTATGCACAAAATATGACTTACACAACAGTTTGTATACATGAATTATAAAAAAAACAAGATTGAAGAAAACTTGCAACGGACGAAGCCACATTTTTTAAAAACAGAAGAGAGTTAGAATTATTAGAAGCAGATTTGGAGCAGGAAAACAGAGCAGAGAAATGAATTATTTAAATATTTTTATTATTTAAAATAAAATATTTTTTCGCTTTGCCCTAAAACAAGTACCATGTCCATCAATTCTTCTTTAGAGGATTTCATTTTAGAGACCAAAAATAAATTGGTCATAATTTACTAAACTGTACCATATGGGTTTATGACATGTGGGTATCAAAAGACGTAAAATAAGATGCCAAGAACAGCCAGATAAAAAAGTGTTGGTGTTTATTTGATAAAAATAAGTTTGAGTCGATTAAAATATTTCAAATTTGAAAATTCGTAGAAAATAGACCTGAGCGGATAATGAAACTGGACCAATAAAAAGAAAGCCCGTTTCTTCCTCTAGAATTTTAAGAAAACTGCAATTTGGCATCTCTTACCGTTTCTGAGTAATTAATTTTTAAAATTCCCTTTGCAACTATCATTCTAAAGTGACTTAATAATAAGGAATATGTTCCGAAAAGAGTGTGTCATAACAACAAGGTATCACACAAAGATTTTCTTTCTTAGCCACCATAAGTAATTTCTCAAATTCACTGCTCTGTATCAGTGACAGAATTTTTTTCTTGTTCAAATTAAACAGAGTATTTTATTATTCATAGTTTTCTTTTGGATTTACACCAGCTATAAAATAACAAAAAAACAGGAAACCAGAATCATATAAATGAAATATTTAAAGTGCAGTCAGTATTAAGGCAAAACTTCTACTTCTTTTTCTTGCTCCAAAAGACCACTGTATAATATGTAATAAAATAAATATTTGATAAATTAACCAAATTTCATCACTGGTTTTTTAGTTTTATACAAAATTCTGTAATATTACAAATCAGATTTTGAATTATCTAAAAAAAAATAATTATTGTAATAAAAAATTAAAGGAAATTAAACACTTAACTAGCTTTTTCCTAAACGTTTCAAGCTGATCCTCAACTCATCGTCAGTAGAAGGTTTGTAATGCTTACATGATAACATTTTTTTCTCAGATTAACATTTTTAATTCAAAATGTCATCACATGCACTGATCACATTGATATTATTAATTTTCCACTGGTAACATTCTTCTGGAGTAGAGGAATCCACGTTTGATCCGTAAATACTGTTTCTGACGAGATACAGTTATCACCATTAAGTTTAATAAAACCACTTTCTTTGAATTTTCTTTTAACTGATTTTTCTTCTTTTTATAAAATTTTAGCCTATGTCCAATCAACCCGGTGACCGTTATCCCATACATAGAGTATTTTATTTTCGTTCTAATGAACGGACACATGAAACGTGTGAGAAACAATATCACATTTTTTTCAATAAAGTTATCAGTGACAGTTATCACTGACAGCCGATGAAGATGGGAATAAATGCAGAACAACCATAATTATTTCTATTTTGATGTTTTTGTTTTTTTTTAAATTTCAATAACAATTCTACCTATTACCTACTTACTGTTTCACTTTTTAAATCATTCATTTTTGTTATAAAGTGTACGTATTAATTTCAAGCACTGTCATAAATGACACTTTTCAAATGGAAATGTTTAAAAATTAAATTAAATACGAAAGCAAAATTTATTCAACATGCATATGAAACCACAATCTAACTACATGGATTTATAATCAATCCAGAAAGTATTTAAGAATCAAACCACTGTTACATACAGAAATGCAAGATGTTGCAAATGATGTGTTTTATTTCAAAGTTGATAGCGCTTCCAGCGCTAACTTTGTGAACTTTAGAAAATTTACTTAACAATTTCACGTCAGAAAAAAGTAAAGTCGATGTTCATCGTGTTTTTCATCGAAGTCTGTATCTTGAATGGTTGAAAAATTATGTAGTTTCCTTTACACGTAAATAATCCCTCATTATTTACGTATAGATAAAATTAGGTAAAAAACTTAATGCCTGATAATTATTAAACTGCTGATGGCAACGTTCAAAGAGAGAATATTTTTCAGAGAATAATTTACATATTTATATTGTTGAGGTAATCAGTAGCTTACATATTTTCCATTAGACTATATTGTCAAGACAACGGATCCCAGCCTTTTAAATGGATTTTCCATCTTTTGTATCGAAAAACGAATCCATTACAATATGAATATAAAAAAGGACAAGGTTCTTTAAGGATCTTTTTAAGATAAGACATATAATATACCCCTGAAAGTATAGGCAATTTTTAAGTTATTGAAAGTTTATGGTGGTACATTTCTAAACATTCTTGGTTGGTTGGATGTGGATACAGGTTGTTACAGATTCGCTTCTCCCATTGGGATCTCGGAAAGATACGAGAAAGCTTAAATGCAGCCAAAGTTGGGTAATTAGAGAACCAACATAATTTCCTAAAAAATCAAGGCTAACTTGATTAGGTTTTGAAATATTTGCAAAAAAACGAAATTTTGGAAATTCGTTTTAATTTTTTTCAGTCTTTTTTGAGCAGATACTGAAAAATGAAGAGTCCATTCTCTAAGTAACTTTCTATCCTCAATTGGCCAGGATATTTAGATTTTTAATGTGATGTTTCGTTTTTCCCGAGATCCATTATCAACTTCATTTCTTTAAATACGGACCTGGAATTTTTAAATTATAATTTGAAAGTCTCCTTAACCCCTAACAACATGCTACCCCTGAACAAATCATACTCGGAGGTTTCGAACAAAGAAAGTGTATCTTCAATATTTTCATTCCGAATTGTAAATTTTTTTTCTACATACCCGCTTTTTGCTCATTTATCGTATACATAAATGTTAATGGATGTTAGGTCCTTACATTTTTTAATTGTGTTAAAGAATTAAAACTATTCCTTTCAAATAAAATATTAATGGGTTCATTTTATTACAAACAGTTTTTAAAAATGGTAATGATTAGCAAACATTAAAAATTTACAAAAAATTACAAAACAATGCTCAAAAATTTTCATTTTGAGCTAGGTATACGAAGATTTATTCTTCCGCAAATATTCTGCAGTGTCCTTTGAATGTTCCTTTTCCTAATGGAATTAAAGGCGTTTACAGAATGTTTGCCCTCAGCTCCTCTACATTATTGGGCACGTTTTTGCATACCGTATATTTTAGGATTCCCACAAAAAACAATCGAGTGGGTTTAAATAGGGTGCTCTTGCAGACCATTCGACTACTCAACTATTTCATATTCATTTTTCAGGATACTTTTGGTGTAGAAAATGCCTCACATTAAATTTAAGGGTCTAATTGGTTTTGGTAACACCCAGAGACATTTATGTGCACGATAAATGAGCAAAAAGTGGGTACGCAGATTATAGTAAATTGTATAATTCAAAACGGAACCTTTGAAGATATTTTTTTTGTTTTGAACGTCCGAATATAATTTACTTCTGAGGTAGTATGTTGTTAGGAGTAAAGTAGACTTGCCATTTATGGTTTCAAAACTCCAGGTCCGTATTTAAAAAAATTAAATTGATGATGGTTCTGGAAAAACGAAACATCCCATTGAAAATATAAATATCCTGGGCAATAGAGGACAGAAAGGCGCTTAAGAAAGTGCTCTTCATTTTTCAATATCTGGTCAAATATAGTTGCCAAAAATAAAAACAAATTTCCAAAATTTGGATTTTTTTCAAATATTTCAAAATCTGCTTAAGTTAGCCTCGATTTTTTTAGAACCTGTATAATCATCTTAATTAAATTTGGAATTAAATGAGGATTAATATAAAGTTTATTTAATTTTTTGTCTCAAAGCTGGACAAATATCCCAAACACTCAGTTGGGTTCTACAAAAACATGACAAAAACAGCTCATTGTTTGACAAAGGACCAAAAAACAAGTAAGTGGGTAGGGTAGAGCCTTTTATAGGCTCTACCTATTTATAGGGTAGAGATTTTATCAACGTAAATTTACATAAATATTGCTCAATGGTTATATTAAACTTCACAACATAAAACAAGTTTGGAATGTTTGGATACTAAATTAAAATTAAAATAGTATCCTGTCAAAAATATTAGTAAAAAATAATAACTTTAGTTATTAGAGAGCGAAAGTAAGGAATATTAATTATGTATCTGTCATAGAAGCACGCCTTGATATATGAGTTTCTAAGAAATATTTCTGTTTGTCCTTGGTATTAAAAAGTGAACCGAAAGTCAACAAAAGTAAAGCAAACCAGGAATTTTATTAATTTTATTGTTATAGATTTTATGCTTTTTCGATTACGTTATTATTATTTACATGTACATTTTTATTTACAGTGTTCTTTGATTTTGGGATAAACAAATATAAATTTATAACTATGGAATAAAATTTGAATAAATCAAAAAATAATAAAAAGAAATAGGTTTCATTTTTATTATTGCTATATTAAGTCCTTTTACACTAAAAAATTGTATTTAGTCAAATGTATGACAATAAATTAATCAAATTGGTGTTGATTATCTTAAAATATGAATTAGGTATACTTATCAAAATTGAACAAAAACACAAAATAGAAGATTATGTTCCTTCTTAAATTGTATTGCAAGTAATGGTTGAGGTGTAGATTAAGCTTACGTTCTTGTACTAAAATATGTAGGTAGATTCTTTTCTTAAGGAGCAGTAAGGAGAATGAAGAGAGTTCAATTAAAAACTTTCCCCATATTTTTAGCACAGATATTTTTACTGGATCATAAATAGATTGAAAGCTTCTAAAGCCTATAAAGTATTTTTTAGCAAGTCAACCGTAATAAAACTGAATTTTAAATTTTCATGTCACGTAATTCTGTTACCAATTTGGTTGAAATTAGGTTTTACTTCCGCACAATGTGAATTCAAAGAAGTAAAATTATATGGAGAAGAACACATCAGACATTTCCTGGTGCACGTTGTGAAATGTTTGTCTCAGGATAGATGCACACTCGTTGATGATTATCTGTCGCAAATCCGAAAGATAGTCTGATTGGGTAATGAACATCTTAAATTAAAGGCACCTCTCTAGAGTGGCTGCAACAACCACTCGACAATGAGTGGTTGTTGCAGCAAAATGCTGAAAATCCCCAATTTACTGCTGATGTACTAGTTACAGATGAAGCTTTGTTTACTCGAAATGGAATACAGAACATTCACAATACACACGTTTGGGCACTCGAAAATCCGCACGCAATTCAACGAAATCACTTCCAACACCGTTTTTCGAACAAAAGGTATGTGCAAATTTTTTATAATTTTCATGTTTCTAATACCTAGTAATCAAGTAGCGCAATTCTTCAAAATTAGTGTAACAAAATTTTATTTATTTTAAAGACACGTCACTTTGGTCAGATCTATCTATCTTTAAGTCGCCAGAAGCCGTCAAAAAAAATTTTTTTGCACTACCACATTTCTACATGTATGTTGAACATCCCCAAATTTTATTATGGATAGGTTTTGAATAACACTGTATATTGTGTTTTATGTTATATTATATGTATGTATTATTGGGATTTTGTACATGTGTTTTTCTGTAAGGCTTACAAAATGTTTTGTTATATAATATGGTCAATAAACACTTATTCCATTCTATTCTATTCTATATCTTCTCAAGGAGAACAAATGATAACGGACAATATTGAGACTAAAATACAATGATTGAATTAAACTTATCTTAGCCCAAAGTCCAGTTTCCAACTTATATATGTTCAAGTTGAAAATAAAAAAATATTGTTGCCTAGCAACGCTTTACCGGATTGTTATTAGGCAGCTAAGGTTTTGAGTTTAAATCAATTCTTGACATTTATCCGCTTCGATTTAGCAAAACTCATGTCTGGCAAATATAAATAATGCTTTTCTACCTATTTCAGTGAAGCTAGGATGTTAGGGAAATTATTTAAAACTTCTTCTAGTACTTCATTATTATACAACCAAACAAAATTATGATACTTCAGAAGAATGTTAATGTCACCTTGCATGTCAAAGTTGTTAAGATAGTGATGCAATTTGAATATTGCGAGATTTTATTTTAATGATTGGTTTAAAATTTACAATAATTCATTTTTATTTTTAAAACGATGACAGTATGAAATAAAATATCATACGATACATGTCCATAGGTGCTTACAGTACCTACTCATTTAC
This sequence comes from Pogonocherus hispidulus, assembly GCA_963924545.1. NCBI lineage: Eukaryota > Metazoa > Arthropoda > Insecta > Coleoptera > Cerambycidae > Pogonocherus > Pogonocherus hispidulus. The sequence goes on along the minus strand of OZ004697.1, from coordinate 35,154,284 downwards.
ACTTTCCGGCCTCAGCTCCCAACGTCTGTAATACCTCACTTACAGGACTTGTAACGTTAAATACTATTACGTTACGCCTCTAATATTCTTTGAATGTGTAATAAAGGACTGCTCAGAGGAAATTTTAAATAAATTCCCTAACTTCGTAGCTTCACTGAAATGGATAATAAAATTATTATAAAGCAAAGTCCAAAGATGGCACTACGGTGTGTTTCTCACTATTACTAAGATTCACTATATCCGTTAGGCAATCATATCTCAACATCGTTCATCGATTCCACTGCCTATGGCACGCACTCTGACGAGCGTATAATAAGCGCGAAACCGGTCAGTGTCTGGTGGTTGACTTCGATGAAGGATGTGGCGACTTCCATGGAATTGTGGAGTAATGGAACGCCAATCGGGGAACATTGGCCGTGGAGTAGTTGTTTTTAGCATCTAATTCAAATAAATAAGCATTATTTATATTTACCTGACTTTTAGTGTTATCAAACAACCGAGTAAAATGTGGCTAGACAACATTACAGTACTGTAATGTTCCATTTACCGGCCGCAAATCAATGCAGAGTAAGTAGATCTACTGGACAGTATGAAATAAAATACTATCTCACAATGCATGTGCCATAACAAATACTACAACCGCTATCATATAACAAATATTTACCACAATTCAAACTGCAGATTAGAACCATGTCCTATTGACAAAAGTATTTATTTAAAGTTACTCATTTTCAACCATATTTGTTTACAATCGTCAAGGCTCTCATAAGCAAATGAAGTCGCTATAATAAGACAGAACCTTGGCTTACCTTTATCTTTAGATGGCAGTTAATGTAGTTAGCGAAGTTGAGAGAGGTATGGTGCTTTTATGTTTAATACAAGAAAACTTGATTGGAACTTAAGTGAATTCGTTTTCACATCGTATCCTCAAATTACGAAAGAAAAATATTTTAGAATACCTGGCCAGCATATTTTAAAGTTATGGTTGGTTTAGCTTTCTCTGAAATCAGGGCACGTTTTACTTCTATGAATTCATAGATTTACCCTTTGCAAAGTTTATTTTATAATTACGTACAACGTACATTCATCAAAGAACCAACAAACTTGATGTTTCAAATAAAACATTTAGGAACTTACTAGGAAAAAAGGTGTAAAAGATTGGTAAATTTAATACAGTACGTGTCAAAGTGAGAAAAACGTTCCTGTGAACATTGATGGCAAAATGCTTACTTTCGGAGATACAGAGTGTTAAATGTAACATTTAAAGTGAAACAAGGTTGCTGTGGTAATTCGGTATACTTAATTCTTGTACAATAGATATATACTTGGAAGTGAGTAGGCCGAAAGCAGACTCTCTACCATGACCATGTGTTTTACTTTCGAAATCCACGATAAAATTGATTGATCACGCCAAAACGGCGTGAATATTTTAATGTCAACAAATAACTTAAAAAATAAAAAGAAGGTCCTCGTAAAACTGACCCCCCTCCCTTATTCTCTTAATTCTCAACATATTTTTTTTTTGTTTTAAAAGCCAAATCCATGTGATTCTTTCAATAAAATTTAATTCCGATTCGAACATGTTAATTACTTAAAAAATATTTTAGTTTATAGTGAGATAAATGGCCTTTGGGCAATAAACCGATTTTGTGCAAATTTCGGTTTAAGACTTCTGTCCAAATCCAATCTGTCCAAAATGTTGGTAAGGATTATTCTCCTATTAATAATAATGTAAAAATTGCGAATGGGTGAATATTATGACAAAACTTCCAAGTGGTTGGAAATAATCTAGGTCACGTGAAAATTACATAATTTTTGAACTTTCCACCCGGCGGCTAATGCGAAGCTAGATGCTAGTGTGACCTACCCATACAGAAAACTAAAGTTGCTAGAGTTACGTTTTCTTCATGGGAAGGCCTTCATAAGAATCCAGGGCACCCACTATGTATCAAGAACTCTGACACTTGTGGGAGAGGTGAAATACCTAGGGGTGACTCTAGATAGTAAGTTGACCTGGGGGCCACATGTTGACAAAATTATTCAAAAGTCAACGGCCACCTTCTGGCAACTAAGGCGAACAGTAGGCAGGAATTGGGGTCTCAGTCCTAGGATGCTATACTGGCTATACGCTACGGTAATTAGACCGAGGATCCAATATGGTGCCCTGGTCTGGTGGCCAAGCGTCGGCCGGGTAACGGTGTCCAAGAAACTGACAAAGGTCCAAAGACTTGCCTGCATAGGAATTACAGGTGCTATGAGGGCGACACCTACAGCTGCCCTGGAAGTCCTGCTAGGGCTGCCAAGCCTATCCACATGGATAATGAGGGAGGCAATGGCGGCCTACTTAAGAATGCGAGACTCAGAAAGCTGGCAGGCGGGAGGAAGAAATACCGGTCACGCGGCAGTTGCACAGATGGCGGAGAGGGAAATACCCATATCTGCCATCAGAGTAACTCAGGCAAAAGACCGTCTCAGATTAAAGAGGAAATATGCCGTCATATTTCCAGAGAGGGAGGAATAATAATAATAATATAATAATAATAATATCTCTACCCCTCATTCTAATCACAAGGATTAGCCCGAAAGTCTGAGACTTGTGTGGGAGAGGGGGCGGCATATTATTATTTCGCGGGCCGCATTTGCGCCTCAGGAACGACTTACGTTGGTAGGCCCTAACCACCATTCAGTGCTGGAATGAGGGAAACCTGGAAAACCTCATTAGTTAGGGGGACAAGTCAAACATCAACTGATTTTAATCTCTCACATTAAGACCAAGTTGACATTCTTCCCATCCTAGGCCATCGCCAGGATGGTTGCCAAGCCATCCCTGCGAATAAGCCTTGATCTACGAGTAAACAATTTAATGAAAAATTGTTTGGCGGAGTGGGGATTAGAACCCACGACCTCTGGGTTGAGCGATCGAGACGCTACGCCCTGAGCCACCTGCTCGGAATGGAAGCAGGATCAGTTTAAATTCCCCCCCGATTCTCTGGTCTGCTACACAGATAGTTCTTGTGTGGCGGACAGGTTCTCGGGGGCAGGAATTTATGTGGAGGACAGGGGCGTGCAGCAAAGTTTCGCACTGGGTTTGTATGCCACAGTCTTCCAGGCTGAAGTCTTTGCTATCTTAATGGCAGCAAACAAGGAGGAAGTAAGGAACTGTCCGGAGCAAAATATTTACTTCTGCTCCGACAGTCAGGCAGCCTTAAAGGCTTTAGCATCTCCAAGGACAAGATCCGCCCTTGTCCAAGAGTGCGGAGATACCCTGGAGGAGCTGGCCAGAGGAAAAGAGGTCAAATTGGTATGGGTACCAGGTCATAGTGGAATCTCGGGGAACGAAAGGGCCGATGAACTGGCTCGACTCGGATCTCAGTGACCCGGCCAGGGACCAGAACCGATTTTAGGCATTACACGGAGGCAGGTCAACATAGCTCTTAACGATTGGGCTCATGAGACACTGAGTAAACAGTGGAGAAGGAGTGGGAGCTGTAGACAGGCTCGCAACTTTATAGTGGAGCCAAGCAAGACCAAGACGGCCTGGCTGTTAAGTCGTAGCCGGAAGGCTCTAAACCAGTTGGTGGGAGCTTTAACGGGTCATTGCAGGCTTAGAAGACATCTATCATTGATGGGTGTTGAGGGAGACCCTATCTGCTCAAAGTGTGGGAGGGCGATGAAACGCCTTCCCACTTCTTGACAGAGTGCGCGGCTTTCGGCAGACTGAGACACGACGTCTGGGGGGCCGGGGAGTTGCAAGGGGAAGAGGTTAGTTCCCTTGAATGGACCGACATTCTGACCTACATTAGAAGGTCGGGTAGGTTCGATGAGGGAAGAGGTGATGAAGCTAGGTAGGGACGACAGGAGTAGGCAAAAATGGCCCGCTTGCGGCCTACTTGCCAGGTCTTGGCCGCCCCACTGCTACTGCTACTACTACTCAGCCTTCATAAAAGCATTCTATATTTTTTATAATTTCTATGAGAACTTCACATCGGAGCAAGCAAACACAATTAAAAAGTGACTAGATAATTGCAAGGATTATAAATATAACCATAGGATATTTTAGTTTTTGTATGACATATATGGTGTTTCGTAAAAGAATAGTTTTTAGTACATCCCGTATATTTTTTTGTAACTAAAATTACATTTTTTATATGAACGAACATTGCTTACACAGGTCACAGGAATATGTCTTAATTAATAATATCGTGATGCCACTTTGGTTCTTAGATTTTTATCTGCACTGTATAGAATAAAAAATTGTATTAGTATTGTGTATATTGTTTATATTTCCTCAGGTTTTAATCGGTTTGTTATTGTGTATAATATATTATTTCTATTCATGTTATACTGGAAAGTAGTTACCCTGTTACTATATTTACATTAATTTATTTATACAGGGTGTCTATTTAAAAACGAGCAATGCTATGTAAGTATGGACCTAAAAAAGATATAAAAAATGTCTCAAAACCGTTTCTAGAGTATGTGGGGGGAATCAGTATGACCAAAAAAAGGACCTTCACCAAGCAACCCCTGAGGCTGTAGCCACCTCACCTCAATTTTTTTAAATGGGAACACCCCCTTTGTGATACCTCATTCCAAAGATGTTGGAAATTACTCTTAACAGTACTAAACAAAATACTTATTAATAGTTTAATTTTTGAGAAATACCCAAAATAAATTATATAATTATTTATTCCAATTTTTCGTTATCAATATCAAATTAAACTATTTTGGTGCAAATAAGGTTGTAAAAACATTCGTAAAAAAGCTGGAGAACACAAAATAATTCTAACAAAGGTAAAATAAACAAAAAAGCATAAATAAACAAATTGTTTAATAATAATCAGACACTTTAATTTATAGCTCTTTGAAAAGTAAATGCTCAAAATGATTCCCATTATTACTCCCTAAAAGTTAAAGTGTTCTGATTATTGTTGAACAATTTGTTTATTTATGTTCTCCAGGTTTTTACGAATGTTTTTACAACCTTATTTGCACCAAAATGGTTTAATTTGATATTTATAACGAGAAATTAAAATAAATAATTATAAAATTTATTTTGCGTATTTCTCAAAAATTAAACTATTAAAAATTATTTTGTTTAGTACTGTAAGAGCTTTCCAATGAGGTGTCACACAGGGGGTGTTGCCATTTAATAAAAAAAAATTGGGGTAAAAATGGGGTGGCTAGAGCCCCAGGGATTGCTTAGTGAAGGTCATTTTTGTGGTCATACTGATTACCCCCATATGCCCTAGAAACGGTTTTGAGAAATTTTTTATACCTTTTTTAGGTTCATACTTACAGAGCATTGCTCGTTTTTAAATAGACACCTTGTATTCGCTTTTCGCAGTTTGTATTACGATCTTACATAAAAGTACCTACATTGTAAAAAGTCTGACCAGCTAAATCCAATAATTGTTTCCGTTACAACTGCTAGACAAAAACTGTTTTGACAATTTTGATATGTTCAGTAAATTTTTTAAGACAAGTGATTCAGTGTTTAAATAAGAAGAATACCAGTACCATTTGCATTTACCCTAAATGGTCCATTCTATCGAAGTAAAAGAAATGGCACTATTTTCTGTGTTTCAATCTGTTCTTTCCGATAGTCAAATGACTTTTATGAAAAGATTACAGACGAGTTCTTTAGTCAAGTCCTTTCCCCTACGCCGCCAAAAAAATATCGATGCACGTCATTATTAGAAACAATACATTTAACAATAATACCGAATATAATTTTTGTATCGAATAAACTCCTGTGAAGCTATAACAAAAATGTTTTTCAAGTTGTACCTTTTGCAACTTTTTCCAGCTCATGTTCATATGACCTTTTTCTCGCTTTGATGATATAATATACCCTCAATGCTTTTACCCTTTCTTTAACCATATTCTGTCGTTATTTTTCGGACGGTTTTTCTAAGGCACCATATTTCAGGTAATAAACAGAAGCGGCGGATATACACATGAGATAAAATTTTATTGCAAGAAATAGAAGGTAATGTTGAATATTAAAACTTCAGTCGAGGTGTTCAATACAGGGTGTACTGCGTAGATCTTCAATTAGCCGTTTCTAGAATACCATGCGCGTACTGCAATTCTGAAAATTTGTATACAGGAGTTTATCGCAATTTTCTATCGACTAAAAATATTAGCGTTGAGGTGCGACTTCAGGTTCCACCGAAGTTGATGTCAGCTCACTTGTTTCAAATGGAATGTGCCATTTTTTATTTCGTTTTTGGATTCCACGTAATTTTAAGGTAAGTTTCATAAGCATACCCTACTTTTATTCTTAATCGTTTTCGAGATATTTTGATTTTTTAAAAAAATTATCAAAAACGTGCATTTATTCCGTTCTATCTCCTTCAGTTTGTAACCTAAACATTTAAACTTTTAAGTGAATAATACTGAAATATATCGAGAGATATAAAAAATACGAAAGTTAGTGCAAATTACAAAGGGTGTCCAAAAAGGGCCTGACCGACGCTTTTTGGATTGATTGAGACAAATTCAAACCCCAATAACTTACTTATTGTAAATGGAACACTCTGTGTTTTATAATTCTAACCTATGTACTTTTTAATTCTATTTCGATTGGTATTAGCATTCCATATACTTAAATTCCACTGATTTGAGGATATTTGGACATTATTTGAAGACATCCTGCAACCGGTGGGTTTACATTCAATTTGGAGGAAGATACACACGTTGTAATCTGAAGGTCTCACGAGTTAACTGTACCGTTTGACAGAATTCAAAATGGCGGACGACTCTGAGCATGTAAAAGAAATGTTTGAATTCCATCCCTGCAACACCCCAAGAGGGATGCTTTATTATAAATTAACGGAACTGACCGGTGAGCAACAAAGGAGATTGAATGGACACAAAATAAACATCATTAGAGGCAATTACAACTATCTCCACGAACGCCCAGAAATAGGCGTCATTATATCAATGCTACTGAAAGCGATTCTGCTGGCAAGACCCAAACATCATGTTCACAAGTTCCTAGTAGCGTATTTGGTGGAAGCCTGGTATGACATAAAGAAAGAAGTGGACAAGATAATAACCGAGAGGCAGAAGAAGGAAGCTGCTCAAAGGCAACGATTTGAAACAATAGCGTATCTTAAAGCTTTGTACGAAGAAGAACTTAAAAAAATGTTATATGCTAAAATGAAACGTGATACAAAGATCGCTTGTAGGCAAATTCTGGATGAAATCATCGACGAGATGGAAGTAAGAGAAAGACATCATGTTACTATTCAACTATCAGAGAAAAGTTCGTCCAGTGGTTCAGATTTACAATTGGATATGGGTGGAGACTTTGACCTTTATTACGATTAATATAAAAGTGTAGAAATTGACTTTGATTATATTTCACTTTGAATATTGCCGGAACGGGAATAGTATAAACATTAGAATGCTTTTTATCCTATTTTAGTATTATGGATCAAATTCCCAATATTTGATTGACATAAACTTTAATAGTTTTTTAGGATATAGTTTAAATTTTTTAGGTATTTGAGCTGAATTACCATTATTTTAATATTACTCATTAAAACAGTGAAAATGAACCCAACAGAAGTACAACAATAATTGTACTGTTTGAAGTAATTGATACAACTAATACAAAATGCATGTATTATAAATATTTGCAATATTGAACATTCACTAGAATGATAACAATAAGAACACAAAGAATAAAAATAATATTAACAGGTTTCAGTTTCAGTTCAGTTTCAGTTTATTCAGTCATCATCAAAATATACAGCACATTCTAAAATAGTAAGTATAAGTATATCAGATGTCAGATTAAAGTAACAATTCCAATAATGGATACACTAAGATTCAAAACTAACCCTTCGCCTGCTGCACAACACCTAGACATGGCTGCCTGTTTGTGTCCGTGCCACAGACTAAGGCCAAATAGCAAAGAATACATCCGATACAAAAACAATTTAACACAATTTCAATTAACAATAATACAAGTAGAAGTAGCAGGATGGGCATATTAGAAAAAAGACAATAACACAATAAAATGGAAAATTTTCATAAACCAGAAGTCAGAAGAACTGATGAAATACCACAGGATTTTGTAGTAAGTATAATTTTAATTCTTTTTTATATTTATTTTTATTAATTAAATTTTTTAGATGCATTGGAATGATATTGTAAAGTTGAGGCGCCCGATAGATGACAAATCTCTGCAGATGCGCTCTGTTATATAAAGGTAAAACAATGTTTTGGTTAGCCATTGACCTCGTGTTGTAGACATTTTCAACAGGCAGATAATCTTTATTATGGTATATCCAAACCAAGCAACCATATGAATACAAGCCCCTTATATCAAGCAGATTAGCCTCAGCGTACAATAACCTTGTTGAGAATAATATAGATTTTTTTAGTATTACTTTTAAAATAGAATTTTGAGTCACTTGTAAATTTCTAAATATATTGTTGTAAACACCACCCCAAATAACAACACAGTATCTCAAAATAGATTCTACCAGTACATTATAGATAATAAGTAAATTATTCCTTGGAAGAACATCTCTCAGTTGGTAGAATTTATATATTAGGAATCTCATTTTTTTTATGATAGAGCCAACCTGCTCATTCCACCTCAGGTGGTGATCAATCACTACACCAAGGTAATTAACTGAAACAGATTTATTTATCGATGTAGAGTCAGTATCTTGCTCACCGCAAATTTTTCTAATTTTTAAAACTTGGGCTTCCGGTTGGTCATCCACCATGAGGGAAAATGTTAAAAATTTACTTTTTTTTACATTTAATGTTAAACGACTATAGTTTAACCAACTGTAAATTTTGGCTAGACCAATTTCTGCCTTTCCATAAACCTCCTCCCAGGAGTCTCCCACAAAAACTAGAGCCGTGTCATCAGCATACAGTGTTAGGTAACCATCTAGAGCGTCAATTTTACTGATATTATTTATATACACAAGGAACAGTATTGGACCCAATACTGTCCCCTGTGGTACACCCATCACCACCGGTAAGGGCTCGCTGAGAGCGTTGTCTATTTTTACTCTTTGCATTCTCCCCGAAAGGTAATTAGTTAGAATTTTATGGGCAGGACCTTTAATGCCAGCATTATTTAGTCTTTTTAGAAGTATATCGTGCGCTACAGTATCAAATGCCATCAGGCATCAGGTGGATGCTTTTTTAAATTTAATATTATTTACAAGGGGTGTAGCTAATTGAATTGTAATTAGGTCGTGCGTTTGCAGAGAGATATCCGAAAAAACACAAACCAACTCACGACTTAGTCAGAAGGCTATTAAATAATTGCTCTGAGAATGGAATGTTTCACCCGAAAATTGATAAAAGTAAGCCATTATTTGACAACGAAGAAAATGAAGTAAATGTTTTGGCATTACAAATAACAATTCCATTACACTCCTAAATGATAATTAAATTTAAAAATCGTCGTTTGTGTAACCGGAGTGAGCCATTATTATTACAAACACTCGATTTTACTGACACTGAATCGGCAATTTCACTTTACAGCAATGACAGTCACTTTGCCAAATAAGTAATGACATTAGATCAAATTCAACTGTTTCATTTCATAGCCAACCTGACAGTTAACTGACCGATTATTCTCGTTCCAGCAATAATGTCCAAATATCTTCAAATCGATGGAACTTAGGTATAGGGAATGCTAGTACCAATCGAAATAGAATTAAAAAGTACATAGGTTAGAATTATAAAACACAGGGTGTTCCATTAGTATAAGTGAGTTATGGGGTTTTGAATTTGTCACCATTGGTCGGCGCTTTTTGGACACCCTGTGTAATTTGCAGTAGCTTTCGTATTTTCTACGTGTTTCGATTCATTTCAGTGGTGCTACGTTAAAATTTCAAGTGGTTAGGTTACAAACTGAAAGAGATAGATCGGAATAAATGCAACTTCATATGCTTTTTGAGAAATTTTTGAAAATCAAAATATCTCGAATGCGATTAAGTATAAGGATAGGGCATGTTTATGAAACCTACCCCAAAATTTGACGTAGAATCGAAAAATGGAATAAAAACGGCATTTGAAATAAGGGAGTTTACATCAACTTCCGGTGAAACCGGAAATCGCACCTCAACGCCAATATTTTTTATCGATAGAAAATTGCGAGAAATCTCCGTATACAATTTCAGAATTTCAGTACGCGTAGCACTCTAGAAACGGCTAATTGAAGGGATACGGAGTACACCCTGTATATTAAGTGAGGCAGAAAACTACAGCATATTTACATTTTAACTGCATTATACACACCGTTTTTGTTATCTTCTGCTCCATTAGAATAAAATTAGGATCTCGTGAACGATATGAAATAGAGGGTTGGCTCAATTATACAAATGCTCATAATGTCAATTTGTTTTTGCATTGTAAAGCAGTCGAGCAAATTAAAAGATAAATAAATAAATACTGAAACTAAATTAAACTAAAGAAGCTACAGTAAATAAATAAAATAACTTTAATTTGTTTGGTTTTATAATCTTACGAAATAAGAGAATAATCTGAATAAATATATAGTTGGAAATTGTATATTAGTTTGGTAACACTGTAAACCCAACTTTCCTCTATTCTAACCAATTCTGTATCGCTTATTTTCTATAATAATGTAAAGCGGAGTCCACACTATGTAACAAAACATGTTTTATAACAAAGTTATACAACTTGTTAGAGAAATGAGAGGAAAAATGTTATATATCACAGTGTTGTACAACATTTTTCGTGTTATATAGCAAGTTTTATGTTATCCATCAGATGTCGGTAAGGATCAAAGGAAGTTATAAAACTTTGTTGTAAAACACGTCCTGATTTGTCTACACTTAAAAAATGTTATTGAAACAACGTCGTGTTTAGCGTAGTATTGCGAGAACCTCGCACGGCTTGTACCACTGTAGTGATTTTGTTTGGCTCTGTTCACTCACGTGGAGTTATTTACATGATGGAATGGTCAAAATAACTGACCACTCATTTAATTGAGCTATTTCGTGAGCAACCCAAAATCTTCGTTTAGACAACCTTCGCCTACACAAAATTACACAAGCTATTGCTGCCATGATTACATCCTCTACGTTTGACGCCATTTCACATACTACCTACCTACAGCTACAAAAATTATGCACACCATTTTGTTTGGTTTTTGTTATATAACTTTTGTTATATAATCATTAATATGGATGCTTCCGTTATATTATAACAAGTTACACAACAAAGTTGTAAAACAAATTTGTTGTACAACTTAGTTATTAACATGTTTTGTTACATAGTGTGGACTCCGCTTAAAGGTAATTTCGGATTTGAACGTATTTGCTCACACAGAATGTATTTATATAAAAGACATAATACATATAACACATAAGTATATTAAATCGCCAAAGGATTATTTTCCCAATATTCGTACATATGTAAATGTACAGGGTCATTGGTTATATTTTAGCCACCCACCTAGAGGTTCTCCCTATAATCTGAGGAAAAAAGTTAAATACGAAAGTTGTAGAGAATCAAGTGTAGTTTAATCGAGAATGTAAAATCCTTATATAGGGTGTTCCGTAAACACGTAATATGCCAAACGTGCATTTTCTTAAATGGAATACCCTGCATTAAGTTTTCCGATTCCACGCAAAATTCTACGACTTTTTCATATATCATATCCTATATCTAAAGTTAGCCGTTTTTTCACAAATAATGGCTAAAGATATACCTACCATAATTTTGTAATAATTTAATTGACCTGAGCGACGCGTGCTTACTATTCCTAGTTAACCATGAAAACAAAAAACCGATACCTGTCATATGCATTGTCAAACATTTTGGTTTTCCGATCCTGAATAATTTTATTTATCATTTCCTTTATCTATCTTTAGGTAGGTATATTTTATATCTTAACCATCATTTATTAAAAAACGGTTAACATTAGACATAAGGTATGTTATATGAAAAAGTCGTAGAATTTTGCGTGGAATCGGAAAACTTAATAATATACAGTGTATTCCATTTTAAAAAATGCAAGTTTAGCATGTCACGCGTTTTCGAAACACCCTGTATAAAGATTTTACATTCTCGAATAAACTACACTTGATTTTCTACAACTTTTGTATTTAACTTTTTTTCCTCAGATTAAAGAGAGAACCTCTAGGTGGGTGGCTAAAATATAATCAATGACCTTGTATATATAACGCAAAATGTAGTATTGGTAATGCTGCATTTTTATTGATATTAAATTTATTCATATTTGAAAAAATATAAATTTTCGAAATTGGTTTTTGTAAAATTTCAAAGTTGTCTGAAGAGCTATTGAAATAAAAAGGACATTTTTTTATAGCAACTTTTTATGTTCTATCGAATGGCGTAAATAGTTTTTCTTTGACTAACATTTTGTCTCTTTTTTATTTAACATATTTTATTTTTATTAATAAATATAAAATTATATTTATATAAATATAAATTATATAAATTTATATAAATATAAAATTATAAAAATAATTAAGTATATATATAATAACTTATATTAATAACATATTTTTTCTTATAAGTTCAATGATGTATGCCATGTCTTATAATTTATTTATTGTTCTACTAACTGTTCATTATTATTATTTTTTAAAGTATGGTTGTTGTGAATTGTTCTTATCTGTGTGATCTTCACAGCAAAGGGTCCAACCCCTTTCGAAAACATAATAATAAACACATGAAAATCGCATGGGGGACTTTCCGGTGGATGTTGTACAACCCCCCAATTCATACGACCATCAGATCTATTTGTGTGAAGTTAGCCACGCTTTTCATCCACACTTTTTCATCCACGGTTTTCGTCCACAGTTTTCATCCACGGTTTTCATCCACGGTTTTAATTCACACTTTTGCCGTAACAAGTACTCAGACGTCCGCAGCAGTGCCAAAACTAGCGAATTTGAAGTTGACAGGTCAAATATTGTTAATTTTTGTAAATACAATGACCTTGAACTTCAATTAAATACCCATGGATATGGACAGGCGAACCCTTATGAAATCTAAAGGACTTATGCTAGAACTAAATATGCATAAATCAGTCCGAGACGAAATTTACTGTAACACGCTTGCAAAAATTTTTACTGACAAGGCGTCAGGGGCGTGCCGCGGGGACAAAACTCGTAAAAATTGTAGTAAAATTTTTGTAATGGCGATTTTAGGAAACTCAACAGACTTGTACCAAAACTAAATATGCATGAATCGACCCGGGACGAAGTTTACTATAACACGCTTGCAAAAATTTTTACTGACAAGGCGTCAGTGGCGTGCCGCGGGCACAAAAGTCGTAAAAATTGAAGTAAAATTCATGTAATGGCGATTTTAGGAAACTGAACAGACTTGTACCAAAACTAAATATGCATGAATCAATCCGGGACGAAGTTTACTATAACACGCTTGCAAAAATTTTTACTGACAAGGCGTCAGTGGCGTGCCGCGGGTACAAAACTAGTAAAAATTGTAGTAAAAGTCATGTAATGGCGATTTTAGGAAACTGAACAGACTTGTACCAGAACTAAATACGCATGAATCAATCCGGGACGAAGTTTACTATAACACGCTTGCAAAAATTTTTACTGACAATGCGTCAGTGGCGTGCCGCGGGCACAAAACTCGTAAAAATTGTAGTAAAAGTCATGTAATGGCGATTTTAGGAAACTGAACAGACTTGTAACCAGAAGTAAATATGTATGAATCGATCCGGGACGAAGTGTACTGTAACACAGTGGCAAAAATTTTTACTGACAAAGCGTCAGAGGCGTGCTGCTGGGACAGAACTCGTCAAAATATTAGTAAAAGTCATATAATGGCGATTTTAGCAAACTGAACAGACTTGTAACCACAAGTAAATATGTATGAATCGATCCGGGATGAAGTTTACTATAACACACTGGCAAAATTTTTTACTGACAAGGCGTTATGGACGTGCCGCAGGGACAAAACTCGTCAAAATTTTAGTAAAAGTCATATAATGGCGATTTTAGCAAACTGAACAGACTTGTAACCAGAAGTAAATATGTATGAATCGATCCGGGACGAAGTGTACTGCAACACAGTGGCAAAAACTTTTACTGACAAAGCGTCAGAGGCGTGCTGCTGGGACAGAACTCGTCAAAATATTAGTAAAAGTCATATAATGGCGATTTTAGCAAACTGAACAGACTTGTAACCACAAGTAAATATGTATGAATCGATCCCGGATGAAGTTTACTATAACACACTGGCAAAATTTTTTCCTGACAAGGCGTCAGGGACGTGCCGCAGGGACAAAACTCGTCAAAATTTTAGTAAAAGTCATATAATGGCGATTTTAGCAAACTGAACAGACTTGTAATCAAAAGTAAATATATATGAATCGATCCGGGACGAAGTTTACTGTAACACACTAGCAAAATTTTTTACTGACAAGGCGTCAGGGACGTGCCGCAGGGACAAAACTCGTTAAAATTTTAGTAAAAGTCATATAATGGCGATTTTAGCAAACTGAACAGACTTGTAATCAAAAGTAAATATATATGAATCGATCCGAGACAAAATTTACTGTAACACGCTTGCAAAAATTTTAACTGGCAAGGCGTCAGTGGCGTGCCGAGGGCACAAAACTCGTAAAAATTGTAGTAAAAGTCATGTAATGGCGATTTTAGGAAACTGAACAGACTTGTAACCAGAAGTAAATATGTATGAATCAATCCGGGACGAAGTTTGCTATAACACGCTTGCAAAAATTTTAACTGACAAGGCGTCAGTGGCGTGCCGAGGGCACAAAACTCGTAAAAATTGTAGTAAAAGACATGTAATGGCGATTTTAGGAAACTGAACAGACTTGTACCAAAACTAAATATGCATGAATCGATCCGGGGCGAAGTTTACTATAAGACGCCTGCAAAAATTTTTACTGACAATGCGTCAGTGGCGTGCCGCGGGCACAAAACTCGTAAAAATTGTAGTAATAGTCATGTAATGGCGATTTTAGGAAACTGAACAGAATTGTACCAAAACTAAATATGCATGAATCGATCCGGGACGATGGTTAGTCTAACAGGCTTGCGAAAATTTGATCTGACAAGGTGTCATAGGTGAGCTGCAAGGGCAAAACTCGAAAAATTTTACAAAAAGTCATATAGATTTTCTTTTGTAATCTAAAATGGTCAATAAAAAACTACTAAAAAAAAATCTACTATACCTATCTAATTAAGTACGCAGTTTTGTTGTTTCTTTAAGAATTTTTAAATAAGTTAAAAATAAAAAAACTGGGTAGGATTTTTCACTTTAAAATTAAAAAGTGAATATATTTTCTTACACACACCGTAAGCAATCGGGCGACGATGTTAATTTATCCCCCTTGGAAGGAATCCCGCGGGGGAAAAGGGTATACTTCACGTCCGCAAATGAGGTAATTAAACTGCAACTGTATAAACGTTTCTAATGCTCGTCGTAAGAGGAAGAGAGTTACTTTAATGCACTTTTAAAATAACATTACAGATTTTGAAATAAAGAAAACACAGTTTATAATAACAAACTGTATTTAAAATAAAGTCATTATAAACACGATAAAATCTGTCAAAAAGGTTACATAACATAAGATATATTATTTAATATATAACAAAAGTAATACAAATAGTATAATATAACAAAATAATACAAATAATGTAGTCGATTATATTATCAACAGTCGGTATATAAATAACAAAAAATACTAAAGTACTACTAAGTAAGTATATAAGATATATTATTTTTAAAACCATTGGAATAAATAAAGTAAATATAACAAAATAATATACAAAAATGTAGTTGACTGAAATTAACAACAGTCTGGATATCAAAAACTAAAATAACAAAATACTAGTAATAATAGCAGACTTTGACCCTCTTGAAATGTAACTAGCTAAAATAATTTTGGATGCAAATTCCTAATAGGGGGTCGGCCTGTGCAACAGTTATTTTGATAGTAAAGACTTATCAACTTATTATTCATCTTAGGGAGTGTACTTATTGCACAATTCACATATATCGTCTTTAAAAGTGAAAGTGTTCGGAAGTTTGTTGTCAATACATTCTAGGTGGAATATTCTTGTACAGACTTTGCACTTAATGGCAACATTTCTTATTCGGTTGTCAGAACATATTCGATACATCGATTCATACATATTTACTTCTGGTTACAAGTCTGTTCAGTTTGCTAAAATCGCCATTATATGACTTTAACTAACATTTTGACGTGTTTTGTCCCCGCGGCACGCCCCTGACGCCTTGTCAGTAAAAAATTTTGCCAGTGTGTTACAGTAAACTTCGTCCCGGATCGATTCATATATATTTACGTTTGGTTACAAGTCTGTTCAGTTTGCTATAATCGCCATTATATGACTTTTACTAACATTTTGACGTGTTTTGTCCCCGCGGCACGCCCCTGACGCCTTGTCAGTAAAAAATTTTGCCAGTGTGTTACAGTAAACTTCGTCTCGGATCGATTCATACATATTTACTTTTGATTACAAGTCTGTTCAGTTTGCTAAAATCGCCATTATATGACTTTTACTAATATTTTGACGAGTTCTGTCCCCGCAGCACGCCTCTGACGCCTTGTCAGTAAAAATTTTTGCCACTGTGTTACAGTACACTTCGTCCCGGATCGATTCATACATATTTACTTTGGGTTACAAGTCTGTTCAGTTTGCTAAAATCGCCATTATATGACTTTTACTAAAATTTTGACGAGTTTTGTCCCTGCGGCACGTCCCTTACGCCTTGTCAGTAAAAAATTTTGCCAGTGTGTTATAGTAAACTTCGTCCCGGATCGATTCATACATATTAACTTCTGGTTACAAGTTTGTTCAGTTTGCTAAAATCGCCATTATATGACTTTAACTAAAATTTTGACGAGTTTTGTCCCTGCGGCACGTCCCTGACGCCTTGTCAGTAAAAAATTTTGCCAGTGTGTTATAGTAAGCTTCATCCCGGATCGATTCATACATATTTACTTGTGGTTACAAGTCTGTTCAGTTTGCTAAAATCGCCATTATATGACTTTTACTAACATTTTGACGAGTTTTGTCCCCGCGGCACGCCCCTGACGCCTTGTCAGTAAAAAATTTTGCCAGTGTGTTATAGTAAGCTTCATCCCGGATCGATTCATACATATTTACTTGTGGTTACAAGTTTGTTCAGTTTGTTAAAATCGCCATTATATGACTTTTACTAACATTTTGACTAGTTTTGTCCCGGCAGCACGCCGCTGACGCCTTGTCAGTAAAAATTTTTGCATGCGTGTTACAGTAAACTTCGTCCCGGATCGATTAACACATATTTACTTTTGGTTACAAGTCTGTTCAGTTTGCTAAAATCGCTATTATGTGACTTTTACTAAAATTTTGACAAGTTTTGTAACCGCGGCACGCCCCTGACGCCTTGTCAGTAAAAATTTTTGCCAGTGTGTTTCAGTACACTTCGTCCCGGATCGATTCATACATATTTACTTCTGGTTACAAGTTTGTTCAGTTTGCTAAAATCGCCATTATATGATTTTTACTAACACTTTGACATGTTTTGTCCTCGTGGCACGCCCCTGACGCCTTGTCAGTAAAAAATTTTGCCAGTGTGTTATAGTAAACTTCGTCCCGGATCGATTCATACATATTTACTTCTGGTTACAAGTTTGTTCAGTTTGTTAAAACGCCATTATATGACTTTTACTAACATTTTGACGAGTTTTGTCCCCGCGGCACGCCGCTGACGCCTTGTCAGTAAAAATTTTTGCATGCGTGTTACAGTAAACTTTGTCCCGGATCGATTCATACATATTTACTTTTGGTTACAAGTCTGTTCAGTTTCCTAAAATCGCCATTACATGACTTTTACTACAATTTTTACGAGTTTTGTGCCCGCGGCACGCCACTGACGCATTGTCAGTAAAAATTTTTGCAAGCGTGTTATAGTAAACTTCGTCCCGGATTGATTCATGTGTATTTAGTTCTGGTACAAGTCTGTTCAGTTTCCTAAAATCGCCATTACATGACTTTTACTACAATTTTTACTAGTTTTGAACCCGCGACACGCCACTGACGCCTTGTCAGTAAAAATTTTTGCAAGCGTGTTATAGTAAACTTCGTCCCGGATTGATTCATGCATATTTAGTTTTGGTACAAGTCTGTTCAGTTTCCTAAAATCGCCATTACATGAATTTTACTTCAATTTTTACGACTTTTGTGCCCGCGGCACGCCACTGACGCCTTGTCAGTAAAAATTTTTGCAAGCGTGTTATAGTAAACTTCGTCCCGGGTCGATTCATGCATATTTAGTTTTGGTACAAGTCTGTTGAGTTTCCTAAAATCGCCATTACAGAAATTTTACTACAATTTTTACGAGTTTTGTCCCCGCGGCACGCCCCTGACGCCTTGTCAGTAAAAATTTTTGCAAGCGTGTTACAGTAAACTTCGTCTCGGACTGATTTATGCATATTTAGTTCTAGCATAAGTCCTTTAGATTTCATAAGGGTACGCCTGTCCATATCCATGGGTATTTAATTGAAGTTCAAGGTCATTGTATTTACAAAAATTAACAATATTTGACCTGTCAACTTCAAATTCGCTAGTTTTGGCACTGCTGCGGACGTCTGAGTACTTGTTACGGCAAAAGTGTGAATTAAAACCGTGGATGAAAACCGTGGATGAAAACCGTGGACGAAAACCGTGGATGAAAAATTGTGGATGAAAAGCGTGGCTAACTTCACACAAATATCAGATCTTGGGATCTTTAACCGTTTCATCTATAATGGGGTCAAGCATTTTCAAACAGAAAAATGACACTATTTGTGATTTTTCCGAGACGTTTATTCTTGAGACAGAGTAAACTGAAAATATTTTTTTACAGACGCGTCACTAAACAATAAAATTAATTTATTTTAAAGAGATGCCGAAAACAACTACTCCACGGAAATGTGCCCCGACTGGCATTGCATTCGGGGCACATTTGCATTCGGCATGGCATCGGATGGGGCACATTTTCCGTGGAGTAGTTGTTTTCGGCATCTCCAAATAAATAAGAAGGATTGTCTTCCTCAAAGACAATAGGCACTGCTGTAATGGTACCTGCGAAAAAGCAGGTGGCTATCTGCCTGTCAATTTGACAATAATTGTCAGACAGATAGTAGCAAAAATCCAAAGAGGGTACTGCAGTGCATTTCTCACCACTACTAATAAAATTAATTTCTTCTTGACTTGCTACTTTCTATTATTTTACAATTTGAATTCAATCAAAAGAGAGCGACGGAAACCACTAATTATTTTGTGATTTCAGTAGCCACTAATAATGAAGATATTACTGTACTTTGATTTTATTTTTATACCATATAAGATAAATATATTTTATTTATATTTAAAAGATTGAAAGTAAGAAGCTTGGAAGAAATCAACAGTCAACAGTAAGTCATTTAATTTTATTTTACATTAATTATAGAATAGCCAGTAGGTTATTATATTCCTTGGCCGAATTGTAAGAAACACTTCATTTCATAAGAATTTCAAGTAAATAAAAGGGGCGAGTTTTAAATCTAGAAGTGTTTTTGTGAAGTATATGCAATTTTTTAAATGGGTAATATGATTGGTATTTATTTTTTAGATTTCTATCTATCTATCTCTAGTTATATTTTATATTTCTCAGATAATTCTAAATACATACTTTTAATATTTTAAACTTTATAGTGCCACGTCTGTTAGTACATATATACTACACACCATTAATGTCTTTTCTTACAATGTCTTTTCCCAGAAGTTGAGGCTTGTACGAGTGCTAATAAACATATTAGACACAATGGACACATCCAATCTTCAAGAGGAAATTATTTCAAACTATTGTTAACTCGTCTCGACATAACCAGAAAATAAAAGTTTGTAGGACAACATTGCTGATAAATCGATTGGAAACATAATGTCCCTTTAATATTAGTCGGAGATACTTCCTCTATATCCGAGAGGGCAGTGCCTTTTAAATGTATGTTAATGCCACTTCCAGTAAAATGGTAAATAACTAAAAACGTCTTGAAATGTTATTCCGTGTCAAGTATATTGATATTTTAGAAAATAAACAATAAGGGAGTGATGGTTACTTTTCGTGGCCATGCGGTATAATGCTTAGAAATACGTTTTTATAAATCATTTCATAAAAAATCTTTTATCCTATACCTTTTATTTGAGATTTTCTTTGTCAACGGTAATTGATAATGTAATTTGTCAAGATACCTATAAGAAATTCTAAAGTGGATCATAAATTATATGGTGAAATGATTATATGACGTTCAGAAAGAGACTTGTCTTTCAGAATATTAAAAGTAGGTATCTACTATATTTCTTTCTCAAGCAATTTTGTATTTAACAAATTTTTAGGATTTACTTTTATGTAAGGAAGTGTCCTTACATGAGCGGATGTGTACCTACTTATATTTAACATTATGAACCTAAATACATATAAAGTTACCATGGGTTGTAATAGAATTAACCGCAAGTTACCAGGATATTCGTGAATCAAAGCTGATGAACTGATGAACAAGGAAATAATCACCCAACTCTGGGAGTATCTAAAATCAATAAAAGATCAAATAAGATAATACACAGGCCAATTATAATTAAATTTTTAAAACTAAAAATGGTCAACAATGGAAAAAATACTCTGATACTACTAAAGAAACTTTGGTTTTTCTCTGTATTAGTAGCACAGAAAACCAAACTGCTATAGTCGCACTAGCTAATCTAAATATTTACAATTTTCATCCACCATTCCAGATAAATAATATATTCCATATTTTATTTTGATCATCATTATCAATCATCATTTTGATCATTAATTGGTGTTATCATGTAGAGATTCTGTCATCATATATCTCAGGCAGACCTTTCAGAATAAAACAGGAAGATGAATATTCTGACCTGAAAGATATAAGAGCAGGAGTGCCCCAGGGTAGCGTTCTTGGCCCTATCCTTTACCTGTTATATATTAGTGATATGCCATTACTAGAAGACGGCAAGTAGCTAGCAACACAATACTTGATTGGAGCAAACAATGGAAGATCAAGCTAAACGAGCTCGAATCAATTCATGTTAAATTCACCTACAAAAAACTAGTTAACCCTTCGTCCTTAGATATTAATGGTACTATTGTGCCCAATGAGAATAACGTCAAATACCTAGGCATGACCCTGGATGCCAAGCTCCGGTGGAAAGAACATGTGAAGTAAAAAAGAACCGAGCTTGGTTTGAAATATAGACAGCATTATTGGATGCTTGGAAGTTGACAATACGTAATAAGATACTAATCTACAATCAGATCTTAAAACCAGTTTGGTTATATGGTATTCAACTTTGGGGTTGTGCCAGAAATAGTAATATTAAAACCATTCAGACTTTCCAGAACAAAGTGCTGCGTAACATAGTAGACGCTCCGTGGTACATACGTAACTCCGACTTTCATCGAGACCTTAACATCCCAATGGTTAAAGATGAGATCAAAAGGTTTGCTGGCAGACATGAGGCCAGACTTCACCTCCACATCAATGCAGAAGCTCTTCAGCTGCTGGACAACCAACATCTTGTTCGAAGATTGAAGAGACACAAACCATTTGAGCTGGTGTAGTGTGCTGTGTAAAAGCAGGACATAGTGCGCCAGTGAAATTGTTAGAAGAAAACAATATAAAGGACATCGTTGGATGAACTTTAGTTAATAAATGTTTAGTTTGTAAGATTAATAGAAGAAAATTAATGGTTTTCCATCAGACCAGTTTTAATAGCAATAAGATTCTCCAACAAGGAATTTTAATAAAAAAAAAAAAAAAAAAAATTGGTGTCATCTTTATCACCATATAACATAACATGGTTGTAAGGTGACGAAAATTTCCTGGAGTGATTTTTTTAATGTTTGCATGGATAGAACATTTGATAATGCGGTTTTTAATAGTATTATCATTTTCTGTTTTTGATATTTTTATCTATAGGTGTCATGAACGCGGTAGAAAATTTTTAATAAACGATGATCTTCTAACCGCACAATTTCTTGAAAAATTGTGCACATTGTACTGCTAGGAGATGCAATGGTGCAATAGAATCAAGAGAGACAACCAATTATTATCCGTGTGAATCTTTAGCTAACCGATTCTATGACTAGAAAAATTGTATCCAAAAGAGCGCAACAGTGATCCAAAGCTGAGATTGTTTGAAGCTAGTGTCAGAGATCAGGATATTGTATTGGATCCTCTCTCTAGAGTGATCCTCTAGAGGATCACTTTTGTTTAAACTTATGTATATGTTGTTATACGGGGTGTCCCATCGAAAAGTATCACATTTTGCCGCCTTATATCTCGAAAACTAAAAGAGATATCTGGACGCGATTTGGACAGAACGACTTTAGATTTTTGTAAGTTTTTTTTGGCACTCTTGCCAAATCTCCAAATATATTGGCAAATTTTTTATTGAATACGCTCCTCTTTGGAGTAAAATTACTTGCTTATATTAAGTGGAACACCCTGTATATTTTGCCATAATTAGAAAGCCTAATCACTTTACTTTTCAAAAAGGTATACATAGTTTACATTATCTTGAGAATTGGAGCCACAAAATTCAGTTTAATGGGAGCACCTCTTACTTGAACAGTTTCTGAAGCTGGTCTTCGTTTTCACAGTAGCCATGAAAAAGAAAAGTACAATAATAAACTGTATTGTCAGTTGTGTCAAATACTTGAAGTATAGATATAAAAATGTTCACATTAGAAGGATCACACACTTTTGATCATTTACTACTAAGGATGCACAAATGTATATTGAAGTAAATGGTGAGCAGTTAAAACCAATTGTTTTATAACTTATTCAAGTAGTTTTTATTTACAGTTATTTTGATTATTTTATCTGATATTTTCATTACTGTCATTGTGCTTTGTTGTTATTGTTAACAAAACTCGTTCCTACAGATTATTAAAGAATTATTCTTTTCTCCCTATCTTTTTTCATTTAAAAAGCAAATGCAGTCAAGTTCCACATCAAGTTTGATCAGAGATTTTAAAATTTTAAAATACGAGTATATAGGGTATTTTATTTAAAATAAGTGTACAAAAACTTAAAAATAACTTTACAAACAAGCAGGTATTTTTTTCATTCGTAATAACCCAAATAAGAGTACTTATAACAAATTTAATTTTATGGCTCCAATTCTCAATATAATGTAAACAATGCATACCTTTTTGAAAAGTAGAGTGATTAGGCTTTCTGATTATGGCAAAATACACAGGGTGTTCCATTTTATATAAGCAAGTAATTTTACTCCAAAGAGGAGCGTATTCCATAAAAAAATTACTAATATATTTGGTGATTTGGCAACAGTGCCAAAAAAAACTTATAAAAATCCTAAGTCGTTCTGTCCAAACCGCATCCCGATATCTCTTTTAGTTTTCGAGATATAAGGCGACGAAATGTGATACTTTTCGATGGGACACCCAGTATTAATATGTTTAGGTTGTTAAATCTCTCCAATAAATAATTTAACCCGTCTGCTTTCGAGAATATTAAGGTATTACCTCTTAAATTGTTTGCTTAATATAAATGTTACGCCACTGTTTTAAAGTAAGTATAAGTTAATTAATTACATTACAATTATATTTATATAATTTATATAATAATATTACTGTCTATAACGTTGATGAGTTTCGTATATGTTACTCAAATTTTCCTCCGAAACCCCAATATTCATTTTAACATTACTGTTAGGCGTGGTAGAATCGTTAGAGACCTATACACCACACAAATAACTGGCTTACGTGATCAGGAATTTCGAGCTTAACGCTACATACACTTTATCACCTGAAAGCATAGACATAAAAGGTAGACATAAAAATACCAATTACCTTTTTTCCGGATAAGGAAATATACAGTGTGTCCCACTTAAGGTCTAACCACCCCCGTAACATTTTTATTTATGAACCGATTTCCATGACCTTTTTTTTGTTGGGTAGGTTCCAAAAAAGTACATAGCGGGCATGCTTCATTTGTTTGGTATGTCGGCGTCATGGCCAACTACGTCCTATTTTTTATGCAAAAAACGAGATGTACCAAATTTCATGGCGCTACCATAAAGGGTGTTCCAGAGAATAAGTTTTTTTAAATGATATTTTATTTTTTCAATTTTAAAATATTCTAATGTTTTAGGAAAATAACTTATGTTTTAAGGGGGTGGCTAGACCTTAAGTGGGACACACGAACATCCTGTATTGTAGCGCCATGAAATTTGGTACAGGTGGGTTTTAGGTGCTCCTGATTAGAATCTGGCATTAAAATTTTTGTGAAAAATCGCTAATAGTAGATACATATCGTTTTTTTTTGCATAAAAAAATAAGACGTAGTTGGCTATGACGCCAACTTACCAATCAAATGGAGCATGCCCACTATGTACTTTTTTACGCGTTACCCAACAAAAAAAAGTTCATTGAAATCGGTTCATAAATAACGATTTTATAGGGGTGGTTAGACCTTAAGTGGGACACACGAACACCCTGTACAGTAGCACCATGAAATTTGATACAATTGGGTTTTAGGGGCTCCTGATTAAGAATCTGGAATTAAAATTTTTGTGAAAAATTCGCTAATAGTACATCTCGTTTTTTTTACACTAAAAAATATGTCGTAGTTGTTTTATATTTAATTATAATAAACAACACTTTGTAAATCTTTAAATTGAACGTCTTTATTCTTCTACAAAATCGTCTGACAATCCTCTATCAATAACTACCAATATTATTATTTGTTTTATCAAGGCTAATGTTATCATCATTCAGTCTATCTATAAGTATATATACAACATCTCCCTTTTTTACAAGTAAACTATTCTAATATAACAGAATTCAATACATAATCTTTAAATCTAACTGGTAATTTTGAACTTCTAACTGGACGACTAGAATCTAAATTTCTATCTTCACGTGTACCATTCATAACACCAGTAGTTCCAGTTTCCTTCCCCACAATATCTGACGCTGTAGAGTCTTGGTCTATTTCCTCATTAAAAGTTACCAGCTGAGGTTTATCTAAATCAAATTCTGGTTTATCTAAATCAAATTCTGGTTCATCTAATTCCGGTTGATTTAATGACTTTCTTAATTGTGAGCTATTACGTCTACATATTCTACCATTACTGAACTTAACGAGGTATGATCTTGGTTCAATACAAGGTTTTACTACTTTAGCTGGAACCCAAATATTTCCTTGTTTTACAGTCACATTTTGATTAGCACTAAAATTATCTATTTCTTTTGCTGACCTATCATAATATTTTTTAGAATCATTTTGTTTTTTTCTTAATCTATCATAAATTTGATCTGAACTTCTATCATTACTAATTTTTTCTAGCTTATTCTGGCTAATTGGTAATTTAGTTTTTAATATACGATTCATCAATAATTTTTAACAGTATCGCTACTTTCTGTTCATCTGACTTACTTGTAAACCAGTAGGAACCAGATAAATTACTAATTCCTGTTTAAACTTTTTAAATTTTTCCGGCACATTTCCTTCCAACACTAAGGGACATGGTAATTTCGCTAACGTTAAATCCATTTTAATTGTTTCTAGGTTTTACGACTGCGCCATGTTTTATCAAGGCTAATGTTATCATCATTCAGTCTAACTATAAGTATATATACAACAGTAGTTGACCATGACGCCGACTTACCAATCAAAAGGAGCATGTCCACTATGTACTTTTTTACGACTTACCCAACAAAAAAAAGTTCGTTGAAATCGGTTCATAAATAACGATTGTACGGGGGTGGCTAGATATTAAGTGGAACACACGAACACCCTGTATTGTAGCGCCATTAAATTTGGTACTGTTAGGTTTTAGATGCTCCTGATTAAGAATCTGGCATTAAAATTTTTGTGAAAAAATCGCTAATAGTACATCTCGTTTTTTTGCATAAAAAAATAGGACGTAGTTGGCCATGACGCCGACTTACCAAACAAATGAAGCATGCCCGCTATGTACTTTTTTGGGACCTACCCAACAAAAAAAAGTTCATGGAAATCGGTTCATAAATAAAAATGTTACGGGGGTGGTTAGACCTTAAGTGGGACACACTGTACATAGATCATATATAGAAAATTAAGTATCAATGAGCTATAACGATTTTTGACGAAAATTAGGTAATTCGTAAAAAATATTATGGAACTGATGTCCTATATCAAGTTCCGACATGAAATTAAAATGTAGCAGACAGAATATAAGTATATGTATCGCCAATACATGAGTATCAAGCGCCCCTAACACAAATTGACAGACAGCTGTTTCGACCTATTAGGTCTCCTCAGTGCCGAAAAGGATTGTGTTTAAAAAAGGTCTCTGAGTGAAGATAACTCATAGTGCCATGGAGATGGGGTATAAAGTTTTGGGCTATAAGCGTGAGATATAAATACTGCTATTTACATATACTACTTTTTATAGTCTTCAATGTAGTTTTCTATACTTCCATGCCAAAATTATAGAGTGACTCATGAATAGTATCGGAGCGCTTTTATTATTCACCGTCTAAATACAATAAAAACATTAAAGTTTTTGAGCGAGTGGCGTAGAACACGTATTTATTTTTTGTAGGCAACTTTTGTTATTTATTACATTGTTTTTACAAATGTTCTTGTAAGTGACAGTAAGTAAAAGACAAAAAACCAGCCCTCTCTTACCAGAGGGTAAGCTTAAAGGTCTTAGCAGCTCAATATGTTGTCAATGGGTCATACAGGGTGTCTTACGATGACGAGACATTAGACATATTTCAGAAACTACTTAGATTTTGATTTTGGAAAATTTGGCCAATAGTGGCAGTGGTAGTGGTAAAATAATGGCGTCCACCTAATGCTTCTGGTTATACCGGAAGTTAATGTCATCTTCGTTATTTTAAATGGAACACCCTGTATATTATTGCAATTTTCAACTATACGTGAAATTTTAAATACATTTCATGTAGGATGATCTTCAACTGTTTTAGAATATTGATAGGTGAATATTGACGTTTTGTAACTTTGACACCCTGTAAAATCTAAGGTTTGCACATTCCTATCTTAACTTTTCATAAGCTATCGTTTGATTCTAATATTAGATTTATCCAAAAATAAAAAAATTTCGATTAAATTTAATCTCTTGGTTAAATCTGAAATTAGTATCAAACGATACCAATTGTAACAAGTTTAATGAGAGTAATGGAGGGTATATTAACTAACTGAAAAAGCATACCTAATAATTGTATGTGTGTGGAAACAAATAACTAAGAATTTAGAGAAACTGGAGCGGTTTAAGAGGGATTACGAAACATTTCTTTCATACCTTGGTACTGGTTTCACATCAAGGGTACTTTCACACCTGGTGAACGTATTAACCAGGAGTTAAAATTAATCAGCGTTTAGCATGTGAGTTCAGGTATTTATTTAGGACTAAAACGCTCACAGTCTATGGATTATATTTGACAGTATATTAACACTTCACTAAGCAGTGAAACTATTGGCCCTAAAAAAAGATGACGCTTAATTGCTGCCCACTAGATACACAACGCATTGAATGCTTGAAAATATTGATGCTTTATGCGTCTTACCTTCTCTGTATTTTTATCCAAAACATTTTGTAATGGGACAAACTATAAAAGGTACTAGATGGATATTGACAGAAAAATCGATCACGCTGTATATTGAATTTATTTATGACTATTTAGCATTAGTAACTTGTCGGTGAGTATGTGATTTATCTATAAGATAAATTTTTTAGCCAATCTCGTATAAGGTTCCGTATAAAAATAAGTTAAATGCTGATTTTTTTGTAAGAGAGATGCTCCTACAGCTCGATTTATCTTGATTAAACTTCCCTGGTAATCTGATCAAAAAAGGAAGCCACTACCATAATTAATGAATATTTAGCGGACCTTGTAAAATACTGCAACACCAGGATATTAACTCAGACAAATCGTCTTCACAATTTTTTTTAAGACAATATTAGAAGGGCGATGACAGCGCATTACTCAGAGATTCTGATAGGTAATTAGGTAAATTAAGGTAATTACAAAATGTTAAGTTTATACGATACAAAAAAATAAAAGGAACATGCTTAATATATCCTTCGTCTATGTATTTCTTGAAATAATATTTTACTTAATTGTCTTGAAAAAACACAGTTCTCATTTAGATGTTTCAAGAAATATATAGAAAACAATCTATATACTAGTATTTTGACTTATTAGGCCTTTCTCAATCTAATCCTATTTTTTACGTTATTTAGTATGGATTTTGTATGTTCTTTTACTCTAGTTATAGATTATATAGTTTACTCTAGTTAACTAGAGTAAAAGAACATAAAAATCCATACTAAATAACGTAAAAAATAAAAAAAAATAAGACAAATAACTACGAATAGTAAGGGACATCACTAAGTATGTGATACTTAGTGATGTCCCTTACTATTCGTAGTTATTTGTTATATGCATGCCATCTGATAGTAGTAGAACTAGTTTCTACAACCCTTTATTGTATTGAAAAAAAATAAGGATTATCGACGCATTGTATAGAAAACAATCATTTTATAGATCTGCAAAATGTAAAGGTACTGCATCGGGAAAAGAAAGGAAAGCGCTTAGATCTGTTACAGCAATTAGAAATTAAAAAATCTTTAATTATAAATCCTTGTACGACGAATGATCAAATAGATTTTACACTTTTGCCCTTCTTAGAATAGGTACTAAAAACTCGGGCTTTACCAGATGGGAAGGATCAATCGATGTAGGTACCTACTCGTAAATGGATAAAATGTATAACTAAAATGCACTTGGAAATATTTAGTAATAGATATTTACGCTATTGAGAAAGCCCTAATAAGCCGAAATACTAGTATATAGAGTGTTTTCTATATATTTCTTGAAACATCTAAATGAGAACCTCAGACAAATAAATCTTATTTATTTATTTGTCTGAGATGAGAACTATGTGTTTTTCAAAAAAAAATATTTTCACGATGTTTCATAAAGAACCATCCGCTTCCAGTATCCACTTTATAGTATTTAGTAGTAGTAGTTGTAATAGTAGTATAAACCAGTAGTAGGTGAGATATTACAATATTAATTTTTTTATGGTCGATGAGACATTAGAACCGAGTCCGGAAAGTGTAAACGAGTACTGTAAACACCTAATTAACGTATATCGTATATTTTATTTCATCTGTCGCCGTTTTAAAATAAAAATGAATTATTGTAAATTTTAAACAAATCGTAAAAATAAAATTTCACAATAATCACATTGGAGCACTATCTTAACAGCATTGAGATGCAATGTGACATTAACATGACATTAACCTTCTTTTGAAGTATCATAATTACTTTGGTTGTATAATAAGGAAGTGCTCAGAGGAAATTTTAAATAAATTGCCTAACATCATAGCTTCACTGAAATGGGTATAAAAGAATTATTTATATTTGCCTGACTTTTTGTTTTACTAAGTTAAAGCGGATGAACGTTCATTATGCGTAGGTATATGTATAATAAGTACGCATAATAATGGATATATACCATAATGTTTATTGTAAAAAACCACTACGTAAATTTTATTATTGAATACTTTTATATGGAATATGTTCCTCTTCCTTGTACTTCTTGATTTTGGATTTTACAAAAAAACTTTGTTAATTCGGGTTTTAGGGTGTCTTTTGCAGATTGACAATATATATTGCATATTGCATATTTTTCGATTTAAAAAAAACTTTTGATGTTATTCACATCAAACTACTTCTCAGTAAGTTATATAATGTTGATATTAGAGGTAATGCCTTGTCTTGGCTGGAAGTGCGACTTGTTATCGATTATGAAGTAAATGAATCGGAGACACGGAATGTCGCGAGTGGGGTGCCTCAGGGAAGCATACTGGGACCTCTCTTATTTATTATATTCTTTAATAATATTGAGCCTTTTTTCTCTGACTATTATTTATCCTTGTTTGTTGATGACACAGCAGTTTCATGCTCTGCAGAATATGCAAAATTACTGTTCTAATAATAAATTAATATTAAATGAAAGTAAACCTGAAATGGTCTTTTTTCAACCCGGGAACTTAATAGAAGGTTGTAGTGAGATTCAACTTCAGTACCATCAAACAGGCAAGTGTGGTAAAGTTTTTGGGAGTGCACGTTGATGATCGTTTGTCCTGGTCTGATTACATTAATTTTGTGTTGGGGAAGATGGCCACTTATTGCTTTGTGATTTGACAACTAAGATCTAGGGTGGGCATCGACCTCCTCTTAATGTATTATTACAGTTATATTCAATCTCTATTGAATTATGTTGTTATATGGTGAGGTAACTGTGTGAGAGTTAAAGAAGTCTTTGTTCAGCAGAAAAGAATAATTAGAACTATGCTCGCTAAACCTAGAACACACCCATGTAGGGAATTATTTACACAATTGAACATTTTAACACTTCCCTCATTTTATATACTCAATTGTGTAAGATATGTCTAAATCCAGAAAATTTCGAATTAAGTAGAGGCAGCTATAATTGTTCTTATGATCTACGGCTGAATTATAACTTTAGATTATCCATCGTCGCGAACAGCCAAATGGTATTTCCCATTAAAATATACAATAAGCTGCCTGTCCAAATCAAGAAAATTGTAAATAAAAATAGTTTTAGAGCTGCCGTTAAGAAAAAGTTGCTGGCTAATAGTTTTTACTCTGTCTCTGAGTATATGTCTTATATAAACTTGTGATGTTGTGTTGTTGTGTCTTAACTTTGTTATTTTTTTGTTTTATTGACTGACTAGTGACTCGCTATGTTTTGAAGTCTTTGTGTTATGTACAGAGCAGTCCATTTTTGATGGGAATCCAGGGTATCTCGGAAACTACAAGATGCATAACAAAACCGCTTGCACATCCTCGAGCTACTTTTTCCAGTTTGACTTAATGGTGAAATCAGATCGGGTCTACTTTGTTTAGATTTTGAGATACAGGGCATTTCTGAAATTTTGCCTTTTTCGTCAGGGCCCTGTAACTTTTTTATTTTCAGACCTACAAAAAAAGTTTAAAGGGGAAAGTTTTAGATATTTTTAAGTGGAATCCATTGGCGTAGCAAATTTTTTTTTATTGCGTCCCGTTTTTTAGATACAGACCAAGCTTGTGTTTTTTTAAATGCAACACCCTGTATATTTCTAGTTAATTCGAAAGAACTTTCAATTCTGGTTACAGTAATATATAATAAATAGGGGTTTATTTGAATTTAAGTACCTTTATTAAACATTTTTATGGTTAAATGGGGGGGAAACGCGTATTTCCATTGATTTATTTCCTTATAAACTACATTGAACTCCTGTTTAATGTTATACTTAATATCTTAATAGTAATATAACCAAATACGGTTATATATAATTTATATTTGTAAAAATATTCGACATTTTTATGTTTCCATAATTAATTATTATCTAGTATTCGGAAATATTTAAATCTTTATATAAAATAGTGTGTTTAATTAAATCAAGAGTTTAATATAGTTTATAAGGAAATAAATCAATGGAAATACGCGTTTCCCTCCATTTAACCATAAAAATATTTAATAAAGGGACTTAAATTCAAATAAACCCCTATTTATTATATATTACTGTAACCAGAATGAAAGTTCTTTCAAATTAACCAGAAATATACAGGGTGTTGCATTTAAAAAAACACAAGTTTGGTCTGTATCTAAAAAACGGGACGCAATAAAAAATAATTTGCTACGCCAATGGATTCCACTTAAAAATATCTAAAACTTTCCTCTTTAAACTTTTTTGGTAGGTCTGAAAATAAAAAAGTTACAGGGCACTGACGAAAATGGCAAAATTTGAGAAATGCCCTGTATCTCAAAACCTAAACAAAGTAGACCCGATCTGATTTCACCATTAAGTCAAACTAAAAAAAGTAGCTCGAGGATGTGCAAGCGGTTTTGTTGCGCATCTTGTAGTTTTCGAGATACCCTGGATTCCCATCAAAAATGGACTGCTCTGTACTACTTCATTTTGACATTATCTTATAGGTACTTACATATTGTGAGTCTAATGGAAATAAAGATTATTTATTTATTTATTTATTTAATTACTGCAATTGGTTATGTTCAATGGAAATACTTTATTTGAATATACTTGGAATATTTATTGAGGGCGGTTGTAATGGAAGCAGCGCTTTTGCCTTACAATAATTTGCATACTTGTGCTCGGTGTTTGAATATCTAAAGTGTCAGTGTGACATCTTTTCTTTTATAACTTTTAACCTTCAACCATTTTCAATTATGTGATTCCGCTATGTCTTTTAAAGATGTTAGTTATGTTACCACCACCTCCACAAATAAAGTTACTGAAGTTCGACGTTAACAATGGCCATTATTTGCTTTAAGATTCGGTAATTTTAAAAACTCGGCCATTTTATAGGCACAATTTCCAAATATATGAACAATTTTAAGGTCAATGTCACCTAGTTGTTGTATTTTTACAATTATTTTCGGAACTAGTACGGGAAGAAGCTACTTTCGGTACCTATTAAAAAGTGAACCGAGATACTTATTTTCGGGACGGTTGAAGGAAAAAAATATTCTAAATCCTGTAACATTAGCAATTTTATATAGTAACCGAGTTTTACTTTAGCTACACTGTCAGTTAAATGTCAAGATTAAACACGAAACGTTTTTACTTTCTCCAGAGACTAATCTTTCTAACCCATTAGGGCTGAAATTTCGTCTGTATTTTGCGGGTTATTAATGGACGAAGGTCGCTGATATTTTTTCTTCTGCAATAAACGAGACATAAAAAATATGTTTTCCGTTTCGGACTAGATTAATTGTAAGGTAGAAAAAATAACACACATGCACAACAACAATTTTATGTTGAAAATAATATTTTTTTTTATAAAGAAATACTAATCTTGTAAACTTCTTAAATTTAAATTGAAATGTGTTTGGTTTATAAATAATTTGGAGGTGGTTAAAATTAAATTAAATTTATAGGAAAAACGTTTTTGAACACAACGTTATATACAAACTTACTGCCTTGTTTCTGTTTTTATTATTTTTCCTATTTATTAATTATATATTATCTCCTGATTACTGTAAATTTATTACCATATAACATTTGCAGGCTATGAAAAATTTAGAATTGATTTTAAAACAAAAATTTTACGATGATGAATCTTCTAGTGCATCATAATATATTCAGAGCAAGGAAGATCCTAAAAGGTGTAATAAATAATAAATATACAGTGTGGGAGAGTTTGCATTACACGCCCAGTAACTTCATAAATATTAGGACATGAAAAATTTTCAAAAAGTACTTCAAAGTGATTTTTTCAACCCTCTGATTAAAAACGATCTCATTAACGGTCGGAATTTTTTGCGACCTCAGTAGGGCATTCGATTGTGTTAATCACGAACGACTAATATCCAAATTGTGTGATCATGGTATACGAGGTCTCGCGTTAAGTTGGGTTATTACTTTTCTTGAGGGCAGAAAACAATTTGTTAGCTTAAATTGCAATCGTCGAGGTGGTCTGGATGATTGTATCTCGAATAGCATTTCTTCAACAGTGGGAGTCCCACAGGGTTCAGTTTTGGGACCAGTATTATTTCTATTGTATGTAAATGACATTGACATTCTGTCATCTACAACTCATTTTACCATGTATGCGGATGATACATCTTTGATAACTTCGAGTAACTCGGATCAAATATTAGAACATAACTGTGACACTTTGTTGAATAACTTGAGTGATTGGTTTTCTCATAACTCATTGTACTTTAATGTTGAAAAAACTCACGTTATGAGGTTTCACACTAGTCAAAAAATTTGTAATACATTAAACCTGCATATTAATGGTACTCCTCTGCATAATAATAGTGAGAGTGTAAAATTTTTGGGTCTAAATTTGGATAAAAACCTGAATTGGAAGTATCATTGTGAAACTATAATATCAAAGTTGGCATCGGTGACTTATTTGTTTCGAAATATGCGAGCAGTTCTTTACAGGGATCAACTTCTTTGTTTATATCATGCTCAAGTTGAGTGTCGACTAAGGTATGGTGTTTGTCTCTGGGGTAACAGTAGTTTTTCGTCTCATGTTTTTGTCGCACAGAAGCGTGTTCTAAGGTGCATCGCTGGCATCCCTAGTACTCACACATGTAAGAATATTTTTAGACAGTATAAAATCCTTACTTTGCCTTGCATATACATTTTTGAGATGTGTTTTATGTTTACAAAAATCAAAATAAATTTATTTTAAATAAAGATTGTCATAAAATCAATACAAGACAGGGACATGATTTCCATGTGCCTATTGTGAGGTTAAAATTGAGCTGCATTTCTCCTCATTATGGGGGGCCTAAAATGTTTAATCATTTGCCTGATGATATAAAGCGTGTATCAAGTGAACGTTTGTTTAAAATTAAATTGAAACAATATTTAGTAGATAAATGTTACTATTCTGTATCTGATTATTATTTTTCTGTTTCTGTGACTTAGTTTGTAAGTTTGTAATTTGACTATTCCTATACATTATTGTCTAAAGGGAAAATAAATTATTATTATTATTATTATTATTATTAAAAAAAACAAAAGAGCGCTGACATGTAGAATGATTTTTTCAAATGAAACACTGTATTTTATTTCATAATTTGAAATCCTATCTAATTCTAAATATGACACGGTTTTAATTTTTCTTGAAAGTGATAAGTTAGGAACAATAATACAAATTATCGGTATTTATTAAGAGCACAGCTATGCCTCGATAACAATGGTGGACATTTTGAACAATTAGTGTGTGAATAATTTTTATTATTTATTAATAATGATATTATTTATTTTTGTTATAGTTTTCATTTCTTTAAAAGTGTATCGTTAAATGTTTTCAATATTTTTTTGTTTCAATTGTGCCATCTAGGGCCTACTACCGATAATTTCTTTTATTGTTCCTAAATTATTTATCACTTAAAAAAAAAATAAAAACGGTGTGATATTCAGAATTTAATAGGATTTCAAATTATGAAATAAAATATCTACAGGGTGTTCCCTTTAAAATAATCACTCTACATGTCGCTACGGATTTTAATCAAAGGGTTGAAAAGAGCACAATAAATCACTTAGAAGTATTTTTAAAAAATTTTAATATCTCGATGTTTATGAAGTTACTGGGTGTGTAATGGAAACTCACCTACAATGTATATGGTTAATATTTAGTGCTTTCCTAAAGTATGGAATAAATTCATTATTTTGTTATTGTCCATTTTTTTTTAAAATCACTGGAACCTGTCAATTTTCTTTTATTTTACATATATTGAATTCTTACAGGGTGATTCAATGAAGTTAAGGGTCATATAAGGTTTTATATAAAATCTGCCATGGAAGCAATATAGTAGAAAAAGAATATCGATTGGTGTCAGGCATAGTCTTTCCCTAATGTATTGCTTTTATGACCCACTTTTTTGGGAATATATCCCTTATTATTAGCGATAGACCCATAAAACCTTATATTTGTCTTCTAGATAATTCATTCCAAATATGTAAAAAAGTATAAGCCCATATCTCGCCATAGGCGCTGTGGCTTAGGGTTTAGTGTCTCGATCGCTCAACCCAGAGGTCGTGGGTTCGAATCTCCATTCTAGCAGACAATTTTTACTTATAATACCCTAGTGCTTAAATTATTTCCGGAAATTTTTTCGAGGTCATGAATAATTTTCTTAAAATATTCATGAACGAGGAACAATTTCCGGTTTTTTCCAAACTTTTTTTTATAAATAACTTAAAAACATATTATATTTTTGTTTCTCATTGACTTTGATCCAGTAATATTGGTGGATCATCATTTAATTTTGAAAATATTACTTAAATTCGAGCATAGGTAATGTATTCATTCTTTTCGCCGAGACAATAATTAACATCTTCTAGGCAGCTATGGCATAATAAATGGTAACAAGATAGCAATGGCTGGCGGACTTAGAGACGTCAATTACTGTTTGGTATTATTATTGTGATACCCACAACCGAGCCCACCACTTTATTTTTGTAAATAAAAAAAATAATTTTAATATATTAATTTGTGTATTTATAATATCCTCGAGAATATCCTCGTTTGCGTCGCCAAATAAATTTAATTCTAAAAGCACTCCAACTCCAGCGTCTTTATTTTGACATTTTAAATGACTAGCCTCTAACAAGCCTAAAACAAGCCTCTGATTGGTTAAAAAATGGCGGTGTGAAATTTTCACTTATAATATCCCTAGTGCTTAAATTATTTCCGGAAATTTTTTCGAGGTCATGAATATTTTAAGAAAATATTTTAAAAAAATATTCATGACCTCGAAAAAATTTCCGGAAATAATTTAAGCACTAGGGATATTATAAGTGAAAATTTCATACCGCCATTTTTTAACCAATCAGAGGAAAAATTTCCGGAAATAATTTAAGCTCGTGGGATATTCGGTAAGAAAATTTCACACCATTACTTTAAATGTTATGCCAAAATTGAACATTTTAATTACGAATGACAAACATTCATTCCTCATAGTGAGCCATGAGCAATAACAAACATTTTTTACGACTGTCAAGTACGGTACCTTGGTCAAGTTCCACTACTTGTCATCGTATCATTGTGTTTGTGCAATTTGCTGATTTATTAGATTGTGTTTTTGAAAATGTTCCGCTTTGGAAAGGAAACATCATTTATTTCTGATAATTATTCTGAAGTACTTCGAGCATTGCAAATATTATGCTTAATAAAATGTGAGTTTTCTTAGTGAAATAAAATGTCGTTTTCTAACATTAGTTACATACATATTTTACAAATAACTTAAAAACATATTATATTTTTGTTTCTTATTAACTTTGATCTACTAATATTGGTGGAACATCATTTATTTTTGATAATTATTCTGAAGTATCTACTTCAAAATTTATATGTTTAATAAAATGCGAAATCTCTTAGTGAAATAGCATACCATTTTCCAAGTTTAGTTACATGAACTTTTTATAAATAACTTAAAAACATATTATATTTTTCTTTGACCTACTAATATTGGTGGATCATAATTTAATTTTGAGAATATTACTTAAATTCGAGCATATAGGAAATGTATTGATT
The DNA here is from genome assembly GCA_963924545.1 of Pogonocherus hispidulus. NCBI lineage: Eukaryota > Metazoa > Arthropoda > Insecta > Coleoptera > Cerambycidae > Pogonocherus > Pogonocherus hispidulus. Next base: position 35,117,123 of record OZ004697.1, on the reverse strand, counting down.
CATTCAACTCCCGCGTCTTTATTTTGATATTTTAAATGACAGAAAAATTTCCACTTATTAATTTGACACAACGTAAAAAATTTCCGGAAATTTTTTGGGTTGGCATGGTAACTAAACAAAAAACATGCCTCTGATTGGTTAAAATATGGCGGTGTGAAATTTTCAATTAAATTGTTCGTAGGGATTAGTTAGCAATTATTCTGACATGCATGCGTAGGATAGCAAAGGATGCGTAGTATGTTAGCTTGGTGTTAATATAAGAGATTAAAATCGACTGTCCCTCTAACTAATGAGGTTTTCCAGGTTTCCTCATTCCAGCATTGAATGGTGGTTGGGACCTACCAACGTATGTCATTCCTGAGGCGTAAATGCGGCCTGTGAAATAATAATATGCCGCCCCATCTTCTACACAAGTGTCAGACTTTCGGGCTAATACTTATGATTAGGATGAGAGGTAGAGATATTATTAATTATCTCCACAAAATGTATAACCTTTAAAGTGTAAGTATAATGTAAATTGTTAAACTATATCGCTTAAGGTCTTAAATTCTCCAAAATTAGAGGAATTTCTCTGAAATGTTGATATTAACTGCCACAACAGATTTAAAAATAAAATACGCCATAAACTTTATCAACTTTATCAAAAAAATGTACACTGAAAGAACAGTTTATTCATAATTAATGATACTGATTGACATCTAACAAAGGCTTTATTGGATAATGGCGTAATAAATTTTTGTTTATGAGAAAAAAACAATTTATTAAATCTTTTCAAATATACCTTATTACCGTCAAGTAAGGGATTATTGATAATCAATATATCTTTTATTTTCTATTAATAACGATCCATTTTAATAAATATTATTATGAGTAAATGTAGCATTACTTATTTATTATAAATAAAGCATACTAATTAAAATTTCGACTTTATTAGAATATAGAGAACAATGTTTATAATAAATATTTGTTTTAATTTTAAAAAACAAAGATTATTTATAATGAATATTGTCTTATTTATCACACCCCAGTAATTATTTTACGTTTACTTAGTATGGTTATAATCCAGATCTATTTTTTATATCACAGCAATCACCACTGAACAGGTAATCGTTCTAAAGATTTTTAATAAATCGCACAATCGGTAGTTTTCCAAAGTTACGTTTTTGAAGGTAAGTTTTAACGCCCCTACCTTGTGCACCATACACATGGGTCATATAGGTATACCGTACAGCATAGTGCAGCGTCTCTCGTCTCATCACGAAGTATCAAGTAGTCAAGTAGTAAGTACACACACATAACGAAAACGAAGCACTCGCGCCACGTCTAAATAATAGGTAAATGAAATGAAAATAATAATGAAATGAAATAAAGTCACCCAATCTAAGGTAAATAAAAAAACGCGTCTGCTGCTCACTGTCAACAGTGCCAACTGCACAATTTTATAATGCCGCAATAAAGTTTCTATTAATTAAAAAACTACTTCAGGATTTTTAACCAAAAAATGGATTACTTCATAATAAATAATATAGCGTAAATAAGAAACAAACATATATTAATTTTTAGTCTGGATTATTCAATATTAATAAAATACAAATTAATAGTAAATATATTTTTTGGGAATACCACCAAACAAAGAATTTATTAAGATGAAACATTTCTCATTAACTATTAACATTTTTACCCCAAACAAAGTATTTGTTTTTAATAAGTAAAATATATTTATAAGAATATTTATAGTAAAAAATATTGTTTAACCTAAAATATGTATTATTTATTTTAAATAAATGACATCCAAATAAACAATTATTAACTATAATCCACATCTTTTCTTTCAGTATAGGGTTTAAGAAAAGCGCAATCCTCGTATCATAGTATAATTCGTATAATTGTTACTCGTAGTTTATACTCGTATAATTATAGGACTCGTTATCTATGGTGAAGTTTTTCACGTATCTACTGTAATAAATAAGACATCTACCGGCTTCATTTGACATATATGTATATAAAAAATAAAGAATCTGAATACCTTTTTTAATTTTATTGTTTAGTGTAGGTAAACATGTTTATTGATTATAATGTCTGTAACTTATTTGTGGTGCGTTTTCATGATTCATAGTTTACATGATTCATAGTTTCTTTTGGGATTACAACACCTGTAAAATAACAAAAAGCAAAAAACCAGAAGCATACGAATTAAATATTCAAAGTGTATCAAGGCAAACTTCTAAAGTTTGCCCCAAAAAACCACTGTATGTGTGCTAAATTAATATTTGAATTAATTAATTTTCATCAGTGGTTTTTCAGTTTCATACAAAATTCTATAATATATGTCATATTTTAAAATATGTCTAAATAAAATAGTTATTATAATAAAATTTAAAAGAAATGAAACACTTAACTATTAAAGAAACGTTTAGAAGAAAACTAGTTAAGTGTTTAATTTATTTTAAATTTTATTATAATACCTATTTTACTTAGACATATTTTAAAATATGACATATAATATTATAAAATTTTGTATAAAACTGAAAAACCACTGATAAAATTTTGTTAATCTATCAAATATTATTTTATCACACATTATACAGTGGTTTTTTGGTTAATTTGTTAATTTGTATGCTTCTGGTTTTTTCTTTTTTGTTATTTTACAGGTGGTGTAATTCCAAAAGAAACTATGAATCATGTTTATTGATTCATGATCCATTTTATAAAAAAAATATAAAGCAAAGTGAAGTAAAGGAGTTTTTAGATAGGATTCCTAATTAAAGTATTAATTCTAAAAATTAATTTATTATTTTAGTGAAGTTATTATCCATTAAGTATATAACTAGTAAAAGAAAAGTTCCACAATATATTAGAAAATGAAGAATAGAAATATATTATTTTGTATTTATTCTAAGTACTAAAATAAGATATTATTATTTACAGTTATAAAGAGTAATTTATGGCCTTAACTAAACATATGGCACATTAACTACTTATTACTTGTTGTATAACAGTATTGTATCGATAAATATATAAACAAATCGTACTATTAATGAATTTGTTTATAGTAATTATTTATTTACTATGATTTATTGATGATTCGGAAATGCACAAAAATAAAAGTTTATATCAACAACACTCTCGAAAGAACATCCATATACTTATGTACCTATGTATAATTTATGAAATTAGCACTGTTACAATGAATAGAAGGAAAATAATTAAACGCTACCTTGACATTGTTACAATTAATATGTGAAAAATTGTATACATACCCAATATACTCTTGAGAATTTAGAGATTCCCACGACATATTATTCTCTTCTGTTCCGATTTAAAAAACAAATCTTTATTTAACTAATTACTTTTCAGTTCAATTAATAAATATGTCCTTTTTATAAAATGTTTCAATTTCTTCATAAGAAGATACTTAAAAAAAGCGAGCCACTTTACATTTGTAATTGAAATTTTCATATTTTACTAATAAAAACTTAACTAGGAATATTAGCAAATGTTATATCTAAAAACTCGGGATCGATATCACACCTCGAACACGAAATCACTGGAGCTGCCAAAGACATTGTTCAAAAAGTAACGTAAAGCGAGTATTAAAAATCCTTATTTTTTACATTGTACTAAAATATACAACACACCCCTTTTGCGACAGCCAGCCTCCCCTAATCAGTATCTGGACCGAATTCAGAGCAAGCCCTCGAGTCGAATCGTTTGTTTCCGTGGAGCGTCGTCGCTAGGACGAAAAGGACTCTACCGTGTAAAATCGAAAACTCGCAGTAAGAGCGACTAGAAAACAAAAACCACGTGGAAATAATAAGTTGTAAAAGGAACGATAAACAAAAAATTTACACTTACCGATGTCATGAATAAATTCAATGAACTTAGTAAAATTTTGTCATGAAATGGTTTGTTGTATTACTGCTTGTTCTCGTTCATGGTTATTCATTTTCGACTTTTTTTAATATTATTTTTATTTAAAACATTTATGATGTATATAAACGAAATAATGAAACATAATACACAATAAAAAAGGGTTCAAAAGAGCTATAAAAGAAGGGTTCATTTGAAATAAAATAACGTAGACTTAACAGAAGTTTTTCCACCATTTTCCTGGTGGAAATCGTACCTGCATATTACACTGTATCTTCTGGATAGTCACAGGTATTCACTCTGGAATTTAAATCGACTGATCTACCGGTACTGTTCAAAGAACTGACAATTTCAATTTATATAGTATTTGTTATTTGTTTATAGGTGCGCAATAATATGTGCGACAACGTAAAGTTATAACGGAAACAATACAGGGTGGAATCTTGAAAACTAAACGAGCGAATAGAGTGAAGTAGAGCGAAACAGAGAGGAAATGTCACTTTGACATAAGAGCTGATACTGGACGACGAATTTTAGCTGTGGTCGATAAAAAAGCGACTAAGGGCCGGTCTTTCCATCTCCTTTTAAGTTCCTGATAACTATTTGGCAGATTAGACTGTGAAAACTGAAACACTGAAATGTCACATTCTAATCTGCCAAATAGTTATCAGGAACTTACAAGGAGGTGGAAAGACCGGCCCTAAGTACGTTAAACATTTAAAGTAAAAGGTGAACGATGACTTTAATCTTTAAAAAAATATTAAAGAAAATATTTTGTGATTAAAAAAGTAATGTTATTTAAAAAAATAATCTATTACATTAACATTTAAAAATTATTTGCGGCATGTGGCCACAGCGACTGTCCGCTAGATAGCGAATTCTTTTGATCTAATTTTGGGTGACATTTTCAAGCACTTCTGGTCGTATTTCGTGAATAATACGAACAATGTTGGCTTCTAAGGCTTCAATTGTTGCTGGTTTATTAGCATTAACTAATGACTGGACATAGCCCCACAGAAAATAATCTAGGGGCGCCGCATCACAGGACCTTGGTGGATAGTTAACAGGTCCATTTCTCGAAATTAATTTGTCGCCAAATCTTGTTTGCAACAAGGCAATAGTTTCGTTCTGCTGCATCCACATCTCGTCTGGATCAATATCATCCATATTTTGAAACAAATATTCATTGTCATCATGGTCCTATAACGTTTTCCATTGACCGTAAGTTATCTCCAGCCTCATTTTTAAAGAAATAAGGTCCGATGATGCCACCAGCATGTAAACTGCACCAAACGGTAACTTTTTCTGAATGTAATGGAGTCTGTTGAATTTCCTGTAGATTGGCATCACACCATATCCGGCAATTCTGTTTATTCACAAATCCAGAAGGCCAAAAATGAGCCTCTCTAAACAGAATTTTACGGTAAAACAATGGGTCAAGCTCTAACTGTGCTAACGCCCAATTAGCGAAATGACGACCCAAGCCATGATCTTGCGGCTTTATTTCTTGCACCAGCTGGATCTTATCATCAGCATAAGTTGCTGGATCTGGACCAGCAGCGTATAGATTAAAATCTTTCCGCAAAATTTTCCAGGGAGTCGACGAGCAGAGCCCAACTTGCTGCGACCTACGACGAATGGATAACTTTGGATTTTCTCCCACACTTTCACGTACAGCGGCAATATTCCTTTCATTACGCACATTCCTTCGACGCATTGGTGTTTTCATATCATGTGGTACGAAATCTATCCACGGTACGACGAATAAATAGCTCAGATGGACGATCATGTAAGCCATAAAATTCACAAAGTCTTCTATGCGTTTGGCGAACCGACAACTGATTTTCAAAGTAAATTTGAAGAATTTGGTAGCGCTGTTCAAGCATAAATCTATTCATGATGATTTGCCAAAGTATACTGAAAATAAATTTTATAAACAGCGTCAGACTGACAGTTCAGTCTGACAGTAGTTGTCATGTAAAGTTCTATCAAACCTAAAAAACACCCTTTAGTTTTAAAAACGGATCTACAGTTTTATCGCAGCTGATGGAGAAAAAAAGTTTGCAAAGAAATGTGTAAAAAGTAGGTTTTTTTATTATGTATCAACGAAAGTAATTGGTCAAAATCAAAAAATAACACACGGTTGTGTAGAGAATTAGAGTATCTTTCAAACGATGTGTCACTTAACGCTCGTTCCCTATTAAGATTTTCTGGGAGGGAGGTCGTTCTTCTCCCCAGGGGGATAAAGTCTGTAACAAGAAATTTATGTGAAAAGATGTCCCCCTTCCATCAAAAATCGACCTGTCTCAGGCGTTTTTCGAAAAAATAATATTCCTGAGAGTTATTCGCTCTGTTTCGTTTTCAAGAGCCTACCCTGTATATATTATTCATTTCTTTTTGGTATTCCGCCACATTTATGAAAAAATTAAAATAAAATGAGATATTAAACCCCCGCGCCTAAAGGATCAGTCAGGGTTATAAAGGATCAGCCAGGGTGAATCAACAGTAAGACTCTCTCAGTGAAAAATAATATTTGTCTGTACATTGTGAAATTTTCATTGGGATTACAGTTCTTGTTAACTTTAGGACAACACTGATAGCACGTTTTTAGACAAATTCATGTCTCTAAATAAATCTCTTCTTATTCGAGTTAGGTATAAGATTAACCTTCTAGACTAAATTTCTATACTTACCTATTTCAGTTATTTGAAAATGTACGGTAAATTTGTCAATCGATAATATTCTCTAGAACTAGTCGAGTTATAATCATTATCTTACCGAAATACATGAAAAATATTGTATGTGATACCTATATGTATCGCTTATTTTAAATTAGTCAACAGTCTGAAAATAGAGATCTCTATAGTCAGCATTTCAAACCTCCCAAATCACATATCTTTAGTTAAGTGATGGTGCTTTGCAATTATTTATTACCGTTAAATATTTTCAAAAAATCACTTATTTATTAGCGTAATTAGAAAATATATTATGTCTATATCCTTTGTTAATATAAAAATACCAGCTTACAGCATGAAGCTTTTACCATATGTATATTGGAACTAGAAATATACAGAGTGACCCAAAAACATACTGACAAACTTTAGGGGGTGGTAGGGGACATGAAAACAAACGTTTTTTGTTTAATAAACATATGTCCGCAAATGAGCCATATGGGCTGTAGAGCAATAAAATGTTTTAATCATACCCAAATAACTAAATTAATTCTTGATTTAGTTGGACACCACTTGTATTTCGTTAAACATTTTTTGTTTCAACCACGCTTCTTGTTGGGAGAAAAAAATCACAATAAACCTTTGAAAGATGCCACTAAGACCGTAGTATTAATTATTTGTGACTTATTTAGTTGGCATCAGAACATTCATTTTATTGATTTTATTCAAAATTTGTATTGAAAATGGACGATAATTTTTCATTTCAAGAACTTACCGATATGCCCTTTGTTTATGGTGCAGCAAATTGTAATTGAAGAAAAGCTACACGCTTGTATGGACAGAGATATACGGAACGCCGGCAACCTTATCATACAACCTTTGCTTTCATCCATCGTCGTCTTAGAGAAAGTACCACCACCACCACCACCAGAACCTAAAGCGTTCTGGTGGTGGTGGTGGTCGTCTAAGAACAGCTCGTACGGTTGAATTTGAAGAAGGATTTCTACACCGTGTGGAGGAAAATCAATCCACAAATGTTTGCACAATTGCACACCAAATGGGACCTCCAGATCGACGGAACACTGTATCATGGATGAACAACTCATCTACTCCTACCATTTATAACGCTTACAAGCTTTAAATCCTGAAGATTATCCACATGGATTAGCTTTTTGCCAGTGGTTTTTGGGTCACAACTTAATAGAACCTCACTTCGAGAGAATAGTATTGTTATCTGATGAGCCAGGTTTCACGTGCGATTGTTATTTTAATGGTACAGACAGCTACATTGGCATGATGAAAATCCTCTAGCTGTGGTCTCTAGAAGCCACCAGGAACAATTTTCTGTAAACATGTGGGCGGGTATTGTTGGGGAGAATCTAATAGATATTCTAATAATCTTTATTTTTATAAATATAATAATAATAATAATATAATAATAAAGTTTATTCAAAAATTCACAGCAATACATATAGAAAGTAACATAACAATATGAGTGTACATATACATATATAGGACGACAGAATAAACAAAATTCCACTAAGGCGAACCCGTGCGTGGACTCAAGTTACACTATCAGAGTTTATTTCTATGGCTTGCACGATTTTACAAAATAAACATTACTACACAAACAATACATATACATATATTTACAAATAACCAAAGCATTTAAAAATATACATTACAAAGTTAAGCAAAGGGGGCTGCAAGATGCTATTTAAAAAAATTTTTCAATAACACTTGCTTCACAAGAAAGTAAATAAAGTTTTAATTTCTTTTTGAACAAAAACAATGTTGTAGCATCCCTAATTTCCTTAGGCAAAGTATTATAAAACCTACTTCCTAAGAATGCGTCATTTCTCTGACCTATTCTTTTTTTTTTGATACTTGCGTTTCCAGTTCTCTGTTTACTTTCTGACAGGTTTCATATATATGACTTATATGCGGTAAGTGTTGTCTATTTTTAAATAGCCTGATATCTTTAAAAATCAGCTTTGACGAATATTTCATTAGTTTTGATAATATAATTTTCAAGAATTTCTTTTGTAGAATTTCCAAACAGGTTTTATGAGCATTTGCAGCCGCGCCCCATGCAGAGATAGCATAGGTTATTCTGGATTCTATTAAAGAATGATATAAAGTTTTTAATTGTGGGGGGCCTAGGATTTCCTGAAAGCACTTGAATTTAAACAATAATGAACGCAACGTTTTACAAACCTGTTGGATATGTTTGTCCCAGCGAAAATGGCAGTCGATGACAACTCCAAGATACCTAGTGAATTCAGATTTGTTGATGTTAATTATTTGACCGCTTAAATCTATATTTAAAGTTTCATAACTTGGAAGCCCACTACTATATATGGAAAAAGGTATGAAGCGAGTTTTTTGATAATTTATTGACAACAATCTGAAGTCGAAACACCGAAAAAGTCTAACTAAGTCACGCTCAGCTTTATATTTTAAATTTACCCAATTTTCAGCCTCATAAAAAATAATGGTGTCATCGGCGAAGCTAGAGAGTAACCCAGTGCTATTGAAGGTAAGAATTGAGTTAATATACAATAAAAACAATATGGGTCCCAGGACCGTGCCCTGAGGCACCCCACACGTTATTACTTGCTCATCACTTAGAATGTTCGAGCCTTAATGTCAAGTAACTTTTAAATAAACTATAAACACCTCCTCTAAATCCCAGATCATGCAAGACTTCCAACAACTGTTTATGATTAACCGTGTCGAATGCCTTCGCAAGATCGAGGAATACACATAGGGATGGGATAGACTTTTCGAAGTTTTGATGAACCTTAGATGTTAATAAGTCAATTGCATCCTCTGAAGATTTACCGTCACGAAAACCAAACTGGTTTTCTGATAGTAATTTATTTTTATCTAAATAATTAGTTATTCGGAAATTTTTTCAACAATCTTTGCTAGGTTAGAGATTAACGTTATAGGCCTGTAATTGCTCACATCTTGTTTTTCCCCTTTCTTAAAGAGAGGACGGATTACACCTATTTTAAATACACTCGGGAAATGTCCAGTACAAATAATTTTGTTTATGAGGTGTTGCAAAGGGCCTCCTACTTCATGCTTTATTTCTTTTAGTGTTTCAGATTTAATCCCGTCCTGCCCAGGTGATTTATTATTTTTTAAAGACATGATTTGATCAATAACTTCAGGACGAATGTGCAGATATAAAATTAAATATATACAGTTAGATAGATATTTAGGGAAAAGTTAAAATTATCATTTTGTTTTTTAAATATATGAATAAAGATTAATTGTCTCAAAATGCGAACTTGCGAAATTATCTCAAATATGTTTATATGATAACAACTACGGTATATAATATATGATATATTAGTTGTAACAGAAGAATAGTTAAATCTAATGTTTTGTTTGCAAACCATGGTTTTTATTTAATGTTTTCTTTTCACTTCGTCACTATTATTGCATCTCATTTAAGTACATGGCAACACATTCTTGCATAAGTCGTAATGTAAATCATAATGAACGTGCAGTGTATGCAACAGCAGCGAAGTGCTTAAAGTGATTTAGTGTTTTTGCAGCTCGGAAGCCTTAGACATGGGTCGCCGCATAATCCGACCGCATTCAAAATCATTTACCTTAAATAATCCTTGCCATAAATCACAATTTGGTTAAAGTATAGTAGAATTCGTCATATAGGACAAATTGTATAAATATATGCAGTATTTTTGTATAGTATTAATTCATTTTTTATTACACAACGATGCTATATACAGGGTGTCCCACGATGACGGTCTATTAGAAGTATCTGGAAAACCAATTAAGCTAATAATTTTAAATTTGAGGTGAAGTCCAAGTGGGCATGATCTACTTGATGAAAATATTTTGCAGCTTCTACCACTTTCGGTTATACCGGAAGTCGACACTAACTTTATTATTTTAAATGGGACACCCTATATATTATTTCATTTCTGAATTCTTCGTGAAATTCTAAACACATTTCATGTAGGATGTTCTATACCCATCTTCAGCTGTTATTGACATGACATGACATGACATTTGAAATATTGACAGGTGAATATTGACATTTTTCAATTAGACACCCTGTAAAATCACGGTTTGAGATCAAGCAAAACGGTTTGCATATCCCTAATCTTAACTTTTCATAAGCTATCGTTTGGCACTTATTTCAGATTAGAACTTATTCAGATCCTCTGGCAGAAATTGTCCTTTGCCAAATAATGAGTATCTGATCCTTTCCCCAGCGAGGCAGGTACATAATATGTGTTCTGCCGTTGTATCATCTTCTAAGCACAAGCAGCAGTCAGTCTTCTGCTAGGCCGAATTTGTACATTGTATAAAGGGAATCTGGTATATTAGTAATGGTGAGAAATACCGTAGTGCCCTCTTCTAGTCTGTGCTACTATACCATTATTACTACTATTATATCGTTCATCGAATTCACTATCTATAATGGCACTGTGATGAGTATAGAATCAGTGCGAAACTCGCCAGTGTCTGGTGGTTGGTTTCGATGAAAGATGGTCGGCTTTCTTGAGATGCCGGAGTAATACAATGCCAGTTGGGGCACATAGTCCGGGAAACAGTTGTTTCGGGTATCTCCTTGAAATAAATAAATAGGGGATCAGAGATCAAAGCTATATCTAATGGTATCTGTCAGTTAGAGAATTGTCAGACATAATACACGCAGAGTCAGACGTGTTGATAGTAGCAGCACAGATCAGAAGAGGGCACTACGGTGTTTCTCAACACAACAAATTAATACGCTTTTTTAGTATTTTTTGTATTTCTGAAAGAAAAGAAAACTTATGTCTTATATTTCCTTCTGCTAAAACCCAAATAATGATTTCTTATGTGTAAAAATATTAAAAAATGCTTGCATCTGTCTTTTTTTTTAGAAAATGTCAAATATCTCTGAAACGGCTAGGTATAAGTTCACGATTTGCTATAGCGTTCGACTCAGTGTTTTACGCTATTTAATAAAATGTAAACATATACAGCATATTCCATAAAAAAATATTTCTGTCACTATTAAACGAAACAACACGTGCATCCCAAACTAATTTTAGAAAGATGTGCACTTAGATTCATGTAACACCTGTTTTAATTTTTTTTTGTATTGTTAATAACCGATTTCTCAAACTTTCTCGCACTATTAGCCCACCCTGTATACTAGAAATAGGGTTCGATCCGACTTTAAACTCGGTATGCCGACTTTGAACTCAGAATTCTGACTTTAAAGTCGGAATTCTGAGCTTAAAGTCGGAATTCCAAGTTCAAAAGTCAAAATTCCGATTTTAAAGTCGGAATTTGAAAAAAAATCGCCTTCTACGCCTTCGTAAAAATGTTGTATATTCTTATGAAATAATATTATGTATCTATGATTTGCCAAAAGTTGCATTTACATACATTATACTACATTACATTGTTACCAATATTCTCACAATCTTGTGTAGGAAATACCGAGATAAAAATAGACATACCTATAAATATATAAAATATAAAAAGACGTACAAAAAAAACCAAAACAGATAAGTGTATTGTAGATGTTTTTTGTTAGATTATTAATCTTGAATCTTGTGGCAAAATTAATTATTTAATTATTGAAGAACATGTTGATTTAGATAATTTCATTAATGAATACCTACTTACTGACAATATCACATTGCTCTAATATACTAAAAGACATTTTTGTCATAGACTATAACCCAGATTGTTTATTTTTGGGGTATATTAATAACCGAGATGTCATTAAAGTACGAGCAAGGTAAAATGGACACGTCGCGTCGGTGTTTGAAATTCAGAGCACTGGCGCATTCGCCACAATCATTAAAGGATTCCATAATAAATATATTATTGTTAAATTACAAACGGTTGTATATAATAAAGTTTTCTCATTAATAACAAATTTAACACAGTGAAATAACAAATGATTGCCCCTACTTTAATGGAGTTTTACTGAATATAATTTAAGGTAAATATGATAATTTATTTCTATTCTAGAAAAGAGCTATTTCTAAATAGATTTTCCAAAAATCAGAAATCCAAAGCTTGCATTTATTGGAATATCACACACAAAAAGAAATACTGAATTAGCATATTAATCTGTATAGCAAAATTTTAAACTAAACTAAAGTAGGAAATCCTAATTATGAAACGAAGAAATAATTTATAGAAACAGGAAACTTGCCTGTAGTATTTTACTAGTCATCAATTTTAATTAAGGAAATTAACTTCGAAATTAAGTTGTATAAATCGATGGATACTATCTGGAACACATTTTACTTACATACTTCTTTTATTAAAAATTATAACGCTCTATCCATTTTTTCAAATACATTAATTTAAAAATATTTTCGAGGCTATATAATTTAAATCAATTTAGTTCGTTCGTTGTGTGAAATTTTAACGTAGGATATTATGTAAAGGACGGGAGAAATGATTTATTCGACTTTTTAACTAGTTACTTTCTCAGCCGTTGCCCCTACACCCACGTTTTAGCAATTCTTTTTCCATATATTTTTAATGAATAAAATAGATGATAACCAAACACCAGGACATAAAATATTCAACAATTTTTTTATCAAATTAATAAATAGGTCAGACCAATAATGCAACAACCAAAAGTATTTTTGAAAATTTTCTTGTAGATGGGTACATAAAGATAAGTAGGTATCTATTTATACAAACAAAAGTCGGTTTTGAATTTTTTTGCGACTTTGACTAAAGTTTATCTGGTAAAACTGGCATTCCTGTGATAGAAGCATTCGGTTTTCCTGATTCTGAGTTTGTGAATACTTTCAGGCGGAATTTTGTAAACTTCTAATTTCAAATGACCCCAAAGGAAGAAGTCCGTCCACCCGGTCTTCCAATACATTTACCGGAAATCCGATTATTGAGCTACTCTGTAATTGGTAAAGCATATGGAGAAGAGCTCCATTTTAAGCTCCAAAGTTGGAAATCCAACTTTTTTTCGTTCAACCATTATCCCATTTTCGAAAATTGTGAGTTAGCCCAGTTAAATTTTCTTCTAGAAAGACTGCTGAGCTACTTTTGGAATAGAATAAGTTGACTTTATAGTGAATTTGGCAAGGTTCATTCAAAACTTTTGGCTGTGTAGTTTTTTAATTGCATACCGTCACAGTTTCTTCAAACTTATGCCCCAATCCTATCGTACACTTATGCGCAACATTTTTTTCTGGAAACCTCGCATTGAATGAGGGCACACAAATATTTACCGACTCGTAAGTGAAGATCATTTCGATTCGTTCTGCTAAAGTACAGACCATTTTATATAAGGTCTTTAAGTGTCAAACTGACTTAAATCATGAACACAATAAGACAAAAATGAGGAGCGGTATTAAATAATGACTCTGCCCAACTAAAAATCAGATAAAACATGCTGAGTATTTTTTAAATAGAAATTGATTTGAAAGAATACTCAATGTTTTATAACGGTACAAAGAATTAATTATTATATTTCTCTTATTACATTATACATTTTTTCATAAATAAGACGATCTACAACGCATGCTTTTTCTATACCCAACAGACCACTTTCTTGGCTGGATCACCCTATACCATAAATTTTTTGGAGACACACTTTTCGTACGTTCCTCCTTTTTTATTTTCCGCTAGTTTACAATGGGAGACTGATGGAACTCTCAGCATACAAAAGTTTTGCAGAGAAATGGTTGCTGCAGACATAAAAATCTTTTTATTGAATATTAAAATGTTAAAATTTAATCTTGTAGAAGAGGTTTAATAAATACACTCTTTAAATTCCCATTCTAGTTTTATTTATTATATAATAAGGATAATTCGTATTTACAGTCAGGTTGGCCGAGAGGTACAAGCCGCTTACTGGGCGTGTTAAAATTGTTTAATTGAAATTTCGTGCTGTAATTAATGTAACATAAATCGAAATTGAAATTTTAAATATACCTGATGTAAGCAAAAATATGTCGAAGTAGGTAGTTATAGGTTACTGATATGAATGCCGTACAGAACTTTTAACATTGACCTTGAAGGGAGTTGGAATCTTTGATGTAAAGATATCACTGACGTACTTTTGCACACAACACCAAAACACTATACTGGCCTTAACGCGCGTTTCGCCATCCAAGTTGGCATCATCTGGAGATGATTAAAACAAGTTTTAATAGGTGCAGTAGTATGAAGACGTATTCGGTCTACCAGGTTACATAACGTCAAATAGTTGTATGTTCTTTTTTAATATTTTATCATCACTATTGTACGCCGTAAAACAATAGTAATAATCTACTAGTTCTGTTGAGAAGCATAATTTAGGGAATATGTCATCTGCTTTATAAAATCATGCTTTCATTCATTTTTTACATATAATTTAATGCGAGCTAAGAGGCATGATTTTTCTTTAGAATTTAGATTACCGTTAGATTACTTACTTATCTATAGCTCACCCTATTCCCTAAATTTTTTTGAGACACTCGGTACATTCCTTCTTTTTTTATTTCCCGCTGTTTTTTAAATGTTACTGACAACCGTGTTTTTTCTGTGTAAATATTGGAATGTACTACGTATGATTTTTCTTCTTATTACATCATAGATTTTTTTGTATAACCAAAACGATCTACAGCGCGTGATTTTTTTATACCCATCAGACCACTTTCTTGTCTGGCTCACCCTATACCATTAACTTTTTCGAGACACTCTGAACTTTCCTACTTTTTGAATTTCCCGCTGTGTTTTTTTTAATTTTATTGGCCAGCATGTTTTTCTTTGTAAATATTGAAATGTACTGCGCATGATTTTTTCTATTATCACATCATACATTTTTTCTATAAACAAGTGCTACTCTACTGCGCGTTATTTTCTTCACCCGTTAAGTTACTTTCTTCTCTGGCTCACCCTATACCATTAACTTTTTCGAGACACTCTGTATGCTAATATTTGCTCGATAACTCTGCTGCTGTTTCTTACCAATAGAGATAGAACGCTATCACTCTCTCTCTGTCTCTCTCTTACAACAGTCTCTCTTGTTTGGTCTACCTCCTATACTCCTCTATACTCCCGATAATCACTCCGCACGCTTATGGCCAAATGGCTCTCTAACCACACCTAACGTGCTCCTCTAACGGTTGTCTTTTAGCCCTTTTTTGTCATTCGTGTTCGTAGAGAGCTACTGATAATGCATTTTTGTGAAGTTATGTTGGCAGCAGCTGTGTGGCTCCATTCACACTTGTCGGGGGCTGGCTGCTGTTTTGGCTGCCGAACGCATTCTTTTGACTACTGGTGATGAGATCAGTTCAATTCAGTTCAACTCAATAAATTAAAAAAAAAATGTAACTGCAGAGAAATTCGTTATTTTTAATTAATAAGAACAAAATTATACGTTCCTCACACATTTTTTCTCCTAACTCGCGAACCAATCAACCGATTTAATGTTTTTGGGCATGATTGGATAGGGATTATATGCTCTTTTCAAGGATATATCACTCGAGGAGGTAGCCATTTGAGAGTGATTGTGGATGAGGGAGTGGCTGCTAAAATTAAATTCAATGGATAGTTAAATTTCTCCGGGAATTGAAAATGCCCATTCAAAAAAATCAGTGGGAGTTGAATTATGTATGACATTTTTCTCAAATGTTATAATACCGTCTTTAATATTTATCCGACAGATATAGACGGATGTTTATTTTTAAACATAGATATATTAAAAAACCAATCCCTGATGGGTTCTTTTGGGGTTGACATTTACCTATTTAGATACTCTTTATACATTTTTATTGCCCATGTAAAGACCCAAATAAATAAAAGCATTTAGAACATACCGAAAATAAATAATTTGAGATGAGATTGTTATCTCATTCACTCTCAACATTTTCCAGTAACCGGTTCTAATGCTCAAACAGAACATTCCTTGCGAATCTCGACATGAAATCAGATTTCACTTCTCCACTGCTTACCATTTACATTCCGGGAAATTAACGAATATTTGAAATTTTAGAACCGCTACATAAGAGGCGCTAAGTTGAACAGAAAATGAGATTTATTAAAAGGGCTCTAGCGACCCGTTTTCGTTCCAACATATTTCCACTGAAACAGTGACCTCGTTTCACAGTGGTCTGACGCGTTAAATGTGTCGTCGGGTAAATATCCTTGAAAATGGGAAATTCGTCGGCTTTTCTCTGGCATTTGTCACAGCTAAGAGTAGATAGAAGAGTAGGTAGAAGTAAGTTTGGATAATATGTGAATCATTATTAAATTTTCTTACAAACTCTTGTACACGAGTAACGAACTCATTCTTCAATACGATTTAATGAAATGGTTAAATACTGAATAAAGGAAATACTGTTACCACATCAGTAATTCAAAATAGAAGTGAGACTTTTACACAATAATTCAAATCTTTATTCAACTCTTGAGACACAATACATCGCGTCTTTAACAATATTAAATTAAAATACAGCATAAAACTTCGAAAATTGCAGTCTTTTCACTTGGGTCTTGCTCCTTTGCTCTCGATCGCTGTCTGGTTAACACTGACTTCTGAAGGGCACGCTGCGGTCTTTGTATAGGCTACCTAAGGGTCCTATATGCTTGTGAAAATTTCCCTGGAACATTCATAAATGATCCGTATACCAGAACAGTTCAATAAGTAATGCACATTAATGTATACGAGGGAAATTCGATAACTTCGATAATCGCGTATTACTTATTTTAATTTGAAAATATTGGGGCCTTTATAAATGAGTAAAAATAATGAAATACAATTTAAAAAGGTTGAAATATCATTAAGAATCATAAGAAAGAAAAAATAATAGGAGTACCATTATATTTCAAAATGATTTTTCTAACTAAAATAAGAGTTTTCAGTTTTTGCAATTTTTGAGGCAATATTAAAAAAATATGCTACTTTAGGTATTAAGGTTGTAAATGGTGCTGAATAATGCAGGGTTGTCAAATATCTAATAAAAAATGTTTTAAGTTTTTAAATCTTGTTTGTAAACTTGTGATTGACATTCTGTTAAAATTTAGACAATTTTTACTGCTAGTTTTTTACACACTTCACTCGTACTTTAATGTTTGACGATTCAGATTCTTCCACATCACTGCCATTATTTAAATCACAATCTTTATCATCATTGATTACTTCTTGATCGCCAAAATTAGGATTTTCGGTCAAAACATTGTTATCAATACATGCATAATTTTTTAGGTTTACATCATGTAATTCAGGAAAAGCTGGGCCAGCGGAATGTCATCTTCCTCATCGAAATTTTCGTCTTGCTGGACATTGTTCTAAGAATCCTGCTTTTGCAAAACATTTTGAAATTGTAGCTGATGAAAGGTATTTCCAGGATGCTGATATCCTAACTAAAGCACTGGTTAAATTAATGTTTTTTTGGTTAATAGTCTTTTAATATTACTTGTAGCTTTGTTTTTCAGGCTTCAGCACTATTTAGGTCAACATCAGTTGACGCACCTCAAATTGCTTTAAAGCCATGTTATGTCTTTGACAATATTTTTGTAGCCATCCATTTGAGGCCTTTTTTAAACTTTCGGCTGCTTCTAACGCTTTTTATTTTATTAGCGTTTCAGATATGGGGAGGTTTTAATTTCTGGATTTACCGAACCAACTGTAAACTACTTGGTCAATAGCCAATCCTTCAGTTTTGGGAAATTCTCTTCTGTTCTAAATTGGAACCGTCTTCAAAGAAGTCGTATTTGCTTTTTATAATCTCGTTTACTTGTATCCTTTCAATACCATACTTTTCAGCTAATTTTCGAGCACTGGTATTGAAATTTTCGGTTTTCACAATAATATCAGTTTTGTCTTTAAGAGACAAACGTTTTCTTTTTAGAGACATGATGATTGTAACAAAATCAAAGTTGAACATAAACTAGCTCAAAATCTATGTAACTACATCCTCTTTATCGCTTAGGGTTTATTAGGTAAATTACTATGGGAAACACCAACAATTGTTGCATTTATGAAATTCTAACTACCAAGGGTCGAAAAATTTTAGGTATGTCATATTTGTCAATCCACCCGAGACGAGAGCGGCATTTGCCGCCCCCGCCTGAGACAGACTAGATAGAACAGAAGATAGACAGACTAGACAGACAGAAGATAGACAGACTAGACAGACAGAAGATAGAAGAGCGCCAGAATATCCTACCCAGCCTGCAGGGTAGAGCCAGGACAAGAGGAGTCTCCACGAATCGCCCACAGCCCACATTTATCACTTTTTGTGATCGGGGTTGATGAAGGATGAGGTCCAGTTCTGTGAGACAGTTCAGGCCTACAGCGATGGGGAGGGTAAAGAGCGATAATCTCGCTCGGCCCCAAACCATCCCAGGTTATGACCACGGCCCATGGATATTGGCGGTTGGCATATTTGTCAAAAAATTTATGACCGGTAATCCAGTTCCAAGTTATAAGTGTTAGGTAAATATATATCCAAGTAGCGAGTTTAAATGATCTTAAAGTTCTATAGAGTTGACTTGTTGTAAAATAATAAAAGATGAACACCCTAACTGTTTTGTGAAAACATATATATACTAGGATTATGTTTGATGTTAGTACACATCATGAATTTAATGTCTGTAATAAACTTTACTTACTTCAATAAAATCTATACTGATTTACGTGGGGTTTGGTATAGGTGAAGGAAACGCGTGCGGGAAAGTTGGTTTTTCAGAACCAAAATGCATGCGGAAAAACGGTGAATCAGACACGCTTGTAGAAAAAATATATTTCAGCATTTACTTAGTAAAATTTTTGGGGAAGTTGTGTTACTATAGGCTATTGCAGTTAGGAAAGATGAAATGAAATTCAGTTTTTATTTCTTGTTTATTCTTGTTTATACATCATATACCTATGAATTTGTACATTTGTAATATCCCGTTCTGTAAATGGATTGTATCTGTTGGATGGCGTACAATTAAAATAAAATAAAACTAAATAAATGATCTACTAAATTACGATTCAGTTTAAACAGTAGGTATCAATATTGTTCAACGTCTAAGTATTACTTAAGTATAATTAGACTATTTAAGTTAGGGTTTCATCCAGTCGACTTGACTTGAAACGTAATTTCTGGACTCGGAGGTTTCTTAAAAGCGAAAGTCTTGACTTGAATTCAAGATTTCTTGAAATTGCTTGAAAACTGCGATGCGCGCATCGACGACAGTTTGGCGTAGGTTTATTCGGCACGAGTCACAACACCAGAATCGACTAATATTTGAAACTAAATACTACAAGAACAAGACCTTTGAAAACACCAACAGCTTTGATAGTGATGTCATTTTAGACACACCAAATGTTGACGAATATGACCTAGATTTTGGAGGACTTAGCAAGTTAAAAGAAAAAGAATCTTCTTTTTGGAAGAAAGAAATTGATAACTACTTATCAGAAAAGCGGGCCGATGAAAACAAGATATTTGGCTTGGTGGGAAAACACGCCAATGTTTATCCTAACTTGTCAAAAAAGGCAAAGGACTTTTTTACTATTCCTGCCACCTCTGTACCACCCGAGAGATGGTTTTCCAAGGCTGGTTTAACAGTCACCAAGACTAAAAATAGACTTAATGAATCTTTTACAAGAAGTTTAATGTGTTTAAATTCATGACTCTCAAATCCCGACGTATCCACCTTGGATATGGATACGTCCAAGTAGTATTATTATTTATTTTGTTTGTTGTATTTCTAAGTTCATTTTTATTTTTTGTTTTGAGTTATAAAATGAATATTGTTTTGTTTTTTATCATAAGTATAGATTTTTATTTATAATTAATAAATTTTGTATGCTTTATAGGTGTTTTTTTATTCATATTAAAATCTAAAGTAGGTAGGTAAGTTAATTATACAGGTAGGTATATAAGCATAGGAATGTGCCTATAGCAATTATTATTTTATGGCCACTTATAAAACTGTTAATTTAAAGAAATTCAAGAATTTCTTGGTTTCTTGACAAGAAATCTTGATCTTGAAATATAAAATCTTGACTTGCCTTGAAAACAGTTTCAGATTGACTTGAAAATTGTGAAACCCTAATTTAAGTATTAATTTTAATTTAATATTTCATATTAGTAGGTAATAATAATTTGTTTCACTGTGTGTAATGCTTTATAAACATAGTAAACACACTTAACTAGGTAAGGAGGTATCTGTCCTATTTTAATTATTTTATTTACTGGCAGCTGCATTAAAAATTTAAGTCACATTAATTATTAATAAGTAGTAAATATATTATGATACATCAGTATACAGCAATGCTTATTTTTATACACTTTTATCCCCTGCGATTTAGTAGGTAAATCAAAATGTTTTCAAATAGTTCTAATCTCCCCCATGGGCGTGGTTTTTATCTATACACCAAACACCCCTATTGGTTGAGTCGTTTCCGTTAGGCGTGGTTGAAGATGCCTAAACTAACTTAATAGTAATAGACGAAAAATTCATGGATCAGTAAAATTCACTTTTATTAGTTTTGACAGGAAAATTAATTACACATGAACGTAAAATATAAATTGTTTCTGATATATATCGTTTTTAAACCCGAATGACAACTAATTAGTATTATTCGGAAACGGAAGGCGTTCCTAAATATTTCTGAGTCGCATTCATTAGAAAAGGACGCGCGATGGGACACATTCTGGAGATGTATCCCGTCTATTTAGTAATCTTTAAGATTTTAAATAGTCCACATGTCACCAAGTGCCAGGCGCTGGGCTTTGAGTAGTGCGCCAGTCGCGGGAAGTAGTGCCGTTGCGACGTTTTTGAAACTGTGAATTTTGTGAGAGTATGTCAGTTTTTCTTGTAGTGATACTGTGCTATTATAGTTTTTCCTATTCTAAAAGCTTTGAAGCCCATTTGCTTACATAAACATATTACCTCTTAAATTATAAATCCCTTCATAGGTATATCTTGCAGCTCATATAACAGTGGTCAAAAATTTACTTTCAGTTACCATATTTACTTCACAACAAGTTTGATATGAAATTATTTTTTATGAAGTTTCTATAGTGATTTTATGAGACCAGAAATCATGAGAAGTAGCCTTATATATGTCATATCACTCAAGGTGGTGTCGAAAAATACCTATAATGATAGTCCCTTCTCTTATGGAACAAGAAATCTTGAACTTTTCGATATTCAAATTATGGCTTTTATTTTTTTACGAAATTGCAAAGAAAAACACATTGATTTGGCAACCGCTTACTGGACCTACGAAAGAGGCTAGATAGGTAGAATGTAACTCATATATAAGTACCTAGATATTTTATAATTTTCTGCAGGGCAGTCTGCGTAAAAATAAAGTTTCTAAATATTTTCTAAAATTCAAATTGTAAAGTACTACGGCATGTAACCGACAATTAGGTGTTTACAGTTTACAGGCTATATTAACTTGTTTATAACAGCTATGATGTAAACAGTGATTTTTTAAATACACAACTTTATATTTCTTGAGACTTGACACACAAAGATAGATACCTAGATGCAATTACCACCATTTGGACATAAATAGGTTTTTATAGGTAATACGTATTTAAAATATTGATATTTTTATCCAGAAATAAATTGCAATGCAATAACATTGTAATATATAAACTACTCATGTCGTTGAAAGTTCTTTTAATATAGGATTTTATAAGTACAAACAGGGGCGGCTCGTGATGAAATAAAGCAGGTGTTCGGCAAAAGTTGATTTTACCTATTTTCTAAAAACTTTATTCTATTCTACGATCTGTTGTATTAGATCGTAATGTCCTATTAACGCCAATTTAAGAGCTCCGTAAAATTTTGTACAGTTTCTAATCTTAGATAAAACATCTATTTTTTATTACATTGTCGTATTGTTTTTGTAGATAATTTATTCAATAAGCCTGAATCTAACTAAGCTACATTTTAGCAGTTCCCAATAAAGCTGATCCCATTGTGTTGAAAATGGCTTTTAGAGTTGTCCCGTTTTCTTATTTTTTCAATCAAGTGTACTTAGTATGTGACCTCTACCTTCGGCCACGCTCTGTCCCCGCCAAAAAGTATTCAAGGAATGCAAAACAATGCATTTTTTGTATTAAACCTCCATATTTTTCTTAAAAAATTTCTCTGTTCAACTGGAGTTTGTATATTTTTCCCGGACTAACTGCCGTTTAAATACGCAACCTGTTGTTTCAATAATAATGCCAGTCAAATTTCTATTTAATTTTTTAATCCAATTTCGAGTATTTAAAAAAATCTCTTCATATGAATCAAATTGTGAACTAAATCCATTGTCAATATAAATAATTAATTTATAACAAACAATTTTACGTACACTCATAAAAACACTCGTAAGATACGTAAATTAACTCCAAGTACTGCGACCGATGCAGCTCTCTAAGGAGTATAAAATTTGTAATGTCTGGGCTGGTTAGAGGGGTGGGGGGTGAGGGAAAGAGCGTGGGTGTCCAAAGCAGTGCACAGCACTGCCTCATGCAGACCAGTAAACAATGTAAAAGATACAGCAACAGCGATTAGATAATTTGTCTGGTCTATTGTATTGACTTCGCCGATATTGTAAGCTGTAAAATTACTGGTCGAAGACGTTCGTTTTACACAATAATAAACACGTAACGCCGCTAATTCAGAGATAGCGATGGTAATATAATATACTATTTTTAATACAAAAATAATATATTAAATGTATAAATAAATAAATAGATACAAGGCGTTTTTGGCAGTTCTGAAGCACCTATGCACCAGCCGCCCCTGAGTATAAACAATGTGGAAACCACTTATAGTTGTGGTATTGTTTCAGGGATTTATGAAAAACGGTCAGACATGTCATGTTTTTAACTGGGAAACACGCGTTTCAAACGAACTTTGAACTATACTTGGTGATTTAAAAAGCGTAGTAAATGAGAGTTGCTTTTTGTTAAATAGAGCACTCTATATGTTATTATATTTCTGAATTCACCTCGACGAGGTGAATGATGATTCCAACCATCAATAGCACTTGTGATTGTAACTGATTGATTAATTAATTACAGGGATTAAAACTATGTCATTGTTCAAAGACTTTATTCGAATATTATTGATTATTTTATTATATTATATATTCAAAATGTCCTCTATTTACTACTTAACAATAACTTAACCTGTAATAAACCTCTTTCTTAACGTTCTCTAAAACTTAGTAGGTATATTCCTTAATTCTGTTTTAATTATTTCTTTGATATCATCCATGTCATCCAACATTGCTGCATATATTTTATGCTTGACCCCATAACCCCACATAAAAATCCAACGGTCTATAAGGTCTGGAGATCTAATTGGCTACTCAAGAGCACCTCTTCGTCCGGTATATTTTTATTAGAGAATGTTGCGTTGAAAAACTCTTCTTTTATAACTGGATCTTGTTGAAACCATATAGTTTAATTCTATAGGGTCGAGTGCATTTCGATATAATTTAGTTAGAACAGGAATAATTTCATCTCTAATGAGATTTCAATATTTTCCAGCTGTCCAATTTTCTTCAATCAAAATTGTACTAATTATAAAGTTGCCGACGGTACTTAACGTTTCGATGATGTCGTTCATGTATGTGTCTCGCGCACCCAATGAGGATTTTCTACTGAACAATGTTTATACCATTCTGTCGGTTTACTTTCTCGTCCAAAGTAAAAATTAATCCATCTGAAGAAAGAATTGAATGAAGTACTGCCTTATTTCGGTACCTATACAGCTTGTTCATTATTTCTTCGCAGAACTGAACTTTAACGATCGAGATCGGTTAGTTCCTAAGCAAATATCATTTTACAGGGATGAAGTTTTTCTTTATGGAGACACTTGTACGACTGGCATTATTTTCTAGATCCTATTTTGTTGAATTTATTATTAAGTAAAAAGATAATGTTTAAGGAATGAACACATTGCCGCGAATTATTCGCCGCGACAACGAAAATTTCGTAACGCGAAAGTTTCGTTAGCCGATGGTACACGGCGGTAAACCAGTGGAAACAGATAGGCGCGAATAGTTCGCTCGACGACACCGAAAATTCCGCGAATATTTTTCATTTCGCGACGTGCCGCGTTTTCTGTTATCTTTCTATCAAATACTTTGATAGAAAAACAGACGCGAAATGGGTATTCTATATCTTTTAAGGCAAAACAAATCTCTATTTTACATATTTTTAGTTTCTATTACTTAGTTAGGTACAAGTGCCTCTTCTTCAGAATCCGTTGCATCCGTTTTATTTTACAAAACACACTTTACAACACCTTGTTGCTATGTACGTTCGCGGCAAAAATTTATATTTCTTATAATATTTCTTTGCATTATGGCTCGAAAATCGTCATAAGGAGATTCAAGACGGGTTTTCCCTGCGTTTCCGTATACATCCATGGGTATATATTTAATGGAAAACTGATACCCAATGCTTTTAAGCTGTTAACTGTATAGACATGAAAATAATTTAAGAATGGTAGGTATATAAATCGTTCTTTTTATTTAGTTTTCGTTCTACAAATTTATGGACTATTTTCAAAATGCCCGTTGCACCTACTACATGTAAGTATTCAATAAAGTATAATATAAAAAATATATTTAAATTACGTGTGCCACAAAAATATTCGCAGAAAAACAATCCGTTCAAGAGAAAATGGTTTTAATTCCTTAAGAACGACATCTTTTCGCATTAATTTTTACTAGAAAATTGTTGTAACATAGTGAGAGGCTCTTTTAATGTAAAAGAAAACTACTGTCTAATGGTAATGCATTGCTTGCAATGCATTTGGATAGTGGACAGTAAGCGGACAATGCACAGAATGTAGTAATTCTTTGAAGCAAGACGTAGGGCGAGTGTCTTATACACTGTAAAGGATTTAGGATTTGCGCAGGAAATTATACTAACATTTACAATTATCTAACCATTCTACTTTTGTGAGAATAGTTCCTTCAAGTCAGCATTTCTGAATGAAAATTTTGTGGATAATCACGCTAATGTTTTACTCAATTTTTCAGTCACGAAATTCGCGAATCTATAGAAAATAAAAAAAAATATTCAAAAATATTCTCAGATTTTTTGCCTTCGAATTGCGATGGTACGTGATTACAAGCATGATTTACCTGCGGTCAATACGAATTTAATGCAGAAAATAAGGGTTAAAATTCACTATTCTATATATTATGTATTAAGAAACTAAGAGATAGAGAAATCTCCTTTCTTTGTCTTTCATTATAACCATAAAATATGTGTATCAGTCGTCAATCTTAAAATGAGCGGCACTAATTAATTGAAAAAAAATGTTATTTTATTTAAATCAAAGCATTTGTCTTGCATACATCGCCAAAATATTTGAAACGTGATGTGAGACACGTACTTATGTTTTTATAATGAAATATATTGTGAAATAATTAAAATAATTATTGTAAAATATTTCCAATTTCTTCCGGAAATAATTTTAGTATTTACTTTTGATATTTCTACGGAAAATTAGTTACTAACTTAAAATAAAATGCAGAATGATGCCAATTCAGTATGAATATCAAGGGCAACAAGCATTTTGAACGGTATATAATTTTTGTATCACTGTATTTAGGAACAGAAAATTATTTTCATAACTTATCAGATGTGATTATTTGAAGGAGATGGCGAAAACAACTACTCCACGGGAAATTTGCACTCCGGCATCTCCATAGAAGTTGTTACATCCTTCATCGATACCAACCACAGACACTGACCGGTTTCGCGCTTATTATGCGCTCGTCAGAGCAGTGCCATAGGTCGTGTAATCGATGCATGATGTTGCGACGTGATTACCTAAGGAGCATATTGAATGTTAGTATTGGTGAAAAACACACCGTAGTGTCCTCTTTGGGTCTTTGCTACTATCCGTCTGACAATTATTGTCAAATCAGACAAGTAGCGACCTGCTTTTCCGCAAGTGCCATTACAGCAGTGACCTCTATTATGTCATTATGACTACTAGCACTCACGATGCTCTTTAGGCAATAATGTCGCCTAAGAACATCATTCATCGATTCCACTACCTATGGAACTCTGACGAGCGCATAATAAGCGCCAAACCGGCAGTGTCTGGTGGTTGGTCTCGATGAAGGATGTGGCGACTTCCATGGAGATGTCGGAGTAATCCAACGCTAGTCGGGGCACATGAACCGCGGAGTAGTTGTTTTCGGTATCTCCTTCAAATAAAAAAGTAGGATTGTATTTCTCAAAGACAATAGAGGTCACTGCTGTAATGACACCTGCGGAATAGCAGGTCGCTATCTGTCTGTTAATTTGACAATAATTGTCAGGCAGATAGTAGCAAAGACCCAAAGAGGGCACTATACGGTGTGTTCCTCACTAGAGTCCTCTATTTTCCACCACTACTGGTGAACATTATCAGATGTGATGTTAAAAACTTTAATTTATCTGCTTTCATAAAGCTATAAGATGTTACTCTATGGTTTCTTTACCTTTTATTTAAGTAATGGCAATTGAACAGACAGAAAGAGAATTTTTTCTAAAATATATTTCTTTATATTATATTTATATTTCTTTTCCACTTGATGTCATTCCTGTATAAAATAGAAGAGACTTTTTACAAATTATAACTTTTTCTATTATACATATATAGGTACTTAACTCAATAAATTGTGCATGCCCTGGTTTTCCTGGCCATTATTAAGAAAACTGCTAACAAATTGGATTATACATTTAATATATTATAGTTGTGTGACCGGGATCAAATTATCTGATACATTAATCATCCGCAGGAAGAAATTAGATTCCGCTCTCGCTCGAGTGGCGTATAAACGAAATATGGTTAATCTCTTATACAAAGAGTACTTTTTTCAAATATGGGGTAAAGTAGATTTAATTACGTACCTTAACAATGAACATAATATAATGTTCTATTAAAATCTGCGAAAATATACTGAGTTTTCCATTTAAACAAAAACAATATTGATGATGTCACAAAATACGGAAACTGTAATAAGATACCCATATATATTAAAATGCGTCGATTTTGTCTCGCTTAAAATTCCGTCGCCAAATCGACAAAGTTTCTAAGCTATCTCCTTCGAGTGGGGATTCCAGAGCGATCCTCACGGGCGATGGAAGGTCGCCCCGAGCCTTCCTCCTATGCGTAGGCATATTTTCGTCCCGTTTCCTACGTGTTTTCCTAATTTAAACGCCTTTTCAAAAAACCTCTGCAAAATCTTCGGCGAGAAAGATGGTTGTTTTCGTGCCTAATGGCCTCGTCATGCCTGCTGAAATCCCGAGTTTTCGCGGGACCCCTCGACCCCTTTTCTAAATTTTACAGCTTCGAGACCCCCTTCACGTGAAACTTCCGTCTTTTCTCTAATCCTTTGAGATTTTTTCGAGACCATACGTCGAGTCCTTCTACGTCTATTTCGTCTTTAAAAATCTTGAGTCGCGTCCGTCTCAACTTCTTTCTCTCATTTTATCTGCCGATGTGAGATTGAACTAAAAACAAACCGCTTCTACGAAAACTGTCAAATTAATTAAACTTCAGATACCTAGGTTATTTTCCTATGAGAAATATTGCTAACAGAATCAATAGTATTAACTGCCAAACACCTCTATTACCAAAATACTGAAGCGAAATGCTTTTCCAATTAGAATATCGGTAAAAATTAATTGTTCAGGTTAACACGTTTTCAATTTCAAACGTAGTAATGCTGATTTCGCGAGTTCGAATCACGCTTGAGGCAAATTTTTTTTTACTTTTTAATTCCAATTATTTATTAGTATTAGTGTTTAGTTATTCTGTTTCATTGTCCGTAGTTTTTTCTTTCTGCAGATAAAGTTTGGAATTAATTCGTTCATTTTGGCAGTCTGTAAAAATTCATCATCTTAGCTTACAAAAGTAAATATCTACAATATTAATTTGCAGCAACAATTATGACAGCAATATATTTTTCACCTTTTCGAAGGTGATTGATAGATAAAATTGATAAAAATGTTTACTGAAAAATAAATTCTACTTTCAGCACTTAAAAAATTATGATGTTTTACCATCAAGTACCCTTACAATCCATCAAAATATTTAAAAAAATCGTTTAGTATAATTAGATCATCATTCCAGATACAAAATTTCTTTAATATGTATTTTCTTAAAAATAATATTATTCTAGATGCTTTTGTCATCCGATCCTAGGCCGTAAGCCTGGACCGCCGGTAGGGCTAGAAATTTCTAGTCTAATAATAAAATAGGTATTGAGAATTGAGGTGGATTAATTAATGTATATACACATGCCGCTCCCATCATTGTCGCTCCCACATTTGACGACGATTTGGATTTCACTGCCGGTCATCTTTTTCTAATTGCTCCTGTATTAATTCAAGGCGCATAAAACTGTTAGTGTTCTTAAGCGCAATTAGTATTGCAACCGTACTGTATAAACGGCTGAAAGTCTACTGCTTACTTTAATTAATAAGGTTTTCCAGGTTTCTCTTATTCTCGTACTAAATGACAATTAAAGTTATAACATCGTAAGTCGTTCCTATTAGAGTTGCGACTTTTTAAAAATTCAGGCCAGGCCAGGCCCGGCCCGACAAAGTATAGGCCAGGCCAGGCCAGGCCAGATAAACCCACCGAACATTTGGCCCAATTAAAGCCAGGCCTCTTAACAATTATAGCCCGGCCAGGCCAGATTTGAGCCAGGCCCGACCAAGCCAGATTGAATTCGGCCCGGCCCGGCCAGGCCAAACCCGGCCCAGCCAGACCAGGCCCGGCCCGGCCAGACCAGGCCTAGCCCGGCCAGATCAGGCCAGGCCCGGCCAGACCAGGCCAGGCGTGACTCGGCTACGTCAGACTAGGCCAGACCCGACCAAGCCAGTTGAATCGAAGCTCAAATCGAATCTGATCCGGCCCGGCTCTATCAAGGCAAGTTTAGCCATAATCGGTCCGCCCAAATTCAACCCAGTCTGCCTAAGCCACATTCGGCCATACCAGAAATCCTGCCTACTTGACATTGACAATAGGTATGACAATTCATAAATTTATTAACTCCATTGTATAATTTTTCCATTTTGGGACACCTTAAATTTTAAGTAGTATGAGTGAGATTGGCCGTAAGTGGTCAGATAAATGGGTGAAACACCTCAAGTGAGGTGTTTCATGAGGCCGGGCTTCTGGCCTCAAATCCCAACTCTAGTTTCTATGCGCACTTGGGGCCCGCAAAATAATAATATGGCACCCCTTGTCCCATACAAGTTTATAACTTCCAGGATCACCATTGCGATAAGAATGAGGGATGGACATATTATTATTATTATTATTATTATTATTATTATTATTATTATTATTATTATTATTATTTATGTACCGAGGTGTCTTGTTTCGACTTGCCCATTGACAATTAATTGTCATTTATAGCTGACAATTTGCATTTTTATTAACAATTCTCACTTCAAATCGACCATCGTCATTATATTTCCAATAGACATTGTTTAGTTGATTGTCATATCAATGTATAGCCTTGATATAGAGGAAATTGAAAGTGGAAAGTTTTACGAAGTATGTTTATTTAATTGATGACCCGTCCCTAAGAAAACAATAAGAAATTGAGTTTATAAAGGGTCAATAAAGAAATTCATTTATTTGTTTGTTAACAATTCTATACAGTAAATACATCATCACCATCGTTACTAGATGAAACATTCATTTTAATATTCGCTCGTTCATTGAGATTGTCTGAATCTTCCCCCTTTTATAAGATATTAATTTTATATACCCAAATAACTGATGGGTTTAGGGGCATTTAAATCACAACGCCACTTTAAAGGTCAAGGGTTACCATTTTTAATAATAAATGTAGGTGTTTATAAGGTCTTTACAAAGTTTTACATTTAAAGCCAAGTAGATTTAAAGGTTGATGAAATGAGTTTATAAATTATTTTCATTATATGAATATATCAAAAATTAAATAATGGAAGAAACCGTTAATTATAACATCTGTCTATCATTAGTAGGTAATTAATAATAAAATAGTTTATATAATTTTTTATTTTTGAAGTCTTTCTAGAGCTAGGATATCTCAGTTTGTACTAAAAATATACATACAGGGTTAGCCAATAGATATGGATTGTTTTCAGTAGGCGATGGAAATCAAAAGGAAGTATTTTGACAGGTTTATTAATGAAATTTGTTAACTTGAAACATGTAATTTCACTTTCTAATCATCTTCTCATCATCATCTTTCAAATGATCACCATGAGAAGCTATACGTGGTTGTAAACAAAATTCAGCATTGCACGCCGCAATACCATCGTTATTAATATTCCTTATTTCCTATTCAATGGCAAGCTTCAGTTCTTGAAGTATTTGAAACTTATTCTTATACACCCTACACTTGATAAATTCCCACAAGAAGAAGTCTGAAGTATTCAAGTCCGGGGATCTTGCAGGCCAGTGAATGTCATCAAATCGTGAAATCAGTCTTCCAGGAAGACGTCGTACACTATTCATAAACTGAATAGTAGTATGTGCAGTAGCACCATTCTGTTGGAACAATATGTTGTGCAGACCAAGTCTTCTTGCTACAGGCATAAAAAAGTTTTCCACCATTTCCACGCATCGATTGGAATCAACTATTACAGTTTCATTATTCACCTCAAGAAATAAGGACCAATTATTCCTGATCCCGCAACTGCACAACAAACGGTAACTTTTGCTATGTTGAGGTTGTCGTGTAAATTAACTGGATTTTCTAGCCCTGAAATTTTGTTTACTTAGGTACATAACCATCCAGGTGGAAATGGGCTTTGTCGGTCATGACAAGCTTATTCAGTACATTTTCATCGGCGTGAAAGATTTCTAAAAACTGTTGAGAAAATTGGAGACGTGCTCTTTTATCCTGATCCTTTAGTTTTTGAACAATCTGCATTTTATATGGATGGTAGTGAAGATCACGTTTTAAAATTCGTCAAAGAGATATATTCGAAATGTTCAAAACTTGAGAACGCGTCGGACTCTGCTGAATAGCAATTATTACACGTTCAACATTATCAACAGTACGAGTAGTAAGGTGATAATTTGAAGCAACACTTCCGCAATCACGAAGATTACTTGCCCACCTTAAAATTATGTTTTTTGTAGGTATGTTTCCATGCCTTCCGACTTGAAATTCATGGTTGAATCTTTGTGTCTCCACAATGCTGCGATTTTCGAAATATGCCTCTACTACGAAACTCCTTTCAGTTAAAGAAAAACCCGCCATTATTTCACAAAATGCACACACTATTGAACACTTTTTGACGTAGATAACATTTCTGTGTCACTTGTTTTGCATTCCATTGCCTACTGAAAACCATCCATACCTATTGGCTAACTCAGTATGTTTTCAAGAATTTAGGGCTACATTAGATGCGTTTTGTAGGTTTTGAGTCAAAAGTTGTTCCCGATCATGGCTGCAACATGTAGATTTTGGTTAATTGACGATATAATAGAATAACTAAGTTTAGGTTTGATCTATCAGCTATTGACTGGGATAACATTAGTGTTCATGACATGAATTATTTTTCTAAATTACTTCTTAACACCTTCAAAAATATTATCTGTAAACACTTTCCTTTGAAAGTATATGATTCTTAAATATCTAAATAAAAGTTAAATAGTATGAGGAAAACCCTGTCCCTAAAATTTATATTTAACGTGAGGCGACCATGAATCCTTGGGGGTTTATAATTATTACCGTAAGGAATATAGTCATGTTATCAAAAGTGCAAAAAATAGGCCTATGATCGGTTTATTTCAAACTCTCAAAATAAGATCAAAAGTAGTTAGTAGACTTATTAACTATGAAAGAAATATTTCCTCACATAAAGATATACCGAGTGGGTTATTACCGAGTACATTTAATAACTAGTTTTCACAAATCGCAAATGACATTATGTCCTTGCCTAACATTAACCTAACCACTATAGAGTTACTAAAAAGCGTGATTACTTCCTCTTTCTCATTTTTCTTTAACCTTGTACCGTAATAGAGGTTAAATACAAAATAAAAGCATTAAAAATTCTCCTTCCATTGATGCTTATGAAATAAATAGTAAAATTGTAAATGACTCGGACATAGTTGCTCAACCACTTACAATGCTTATACACAATGGTTTTCTATCTGGACAATTCCCAGAAGCATTCAAAATCTCAAAAATTATACCTACCTTTAAAAAAGGCCACAGAAACATCACAGGCAATTATCGCCCAATTTTCAAAAATAATGGAGAAAATTTTAGCTTCTAGAGTGTCTTCTTTTAATTACTCTTCTTCTAAAGAAGAGTAATTAAAAAATTACTCTTCTTAAAATTTCCGTTTTATTTTATATTTGGAGTTGACACATCTTTTAGTACAAACTGCACGTTATTTTCATGTATTTTCATTCTTAAATCCAAATTAACACAATTCGCTTTTAATACGTAGTGACATTTATTTGTGTACTCAATTGGAGTTAAAATTGAGTTGGCAGCGATTGATAATAATTTGCGAAAACCATGCAATTATTTCAGTTGAAACATATTCTTTCTTGACAGCTTTAAGAGCGTCATATGTGATTACTAATATATTTGATTTCCCATATGATTAATTATAGTGTGTCAGTTTAAAATAAAGAAGTAAATTTTCGTGCCGTCTCTTATTATAAGATATGTATAATACCACATGATTTAGTATAATGCGCGACGTGGGAGGTATTTAATGAGACACAAAAGAAAAATAAGGACAGCTCTGTTTTCTAAGTCACTGAATTAAAATATCAACAATGATTTAATTTAATTAAACTTAAAAATATTTTTTGTTGTTTCATGATAATAATAGTAACACATGATTTCCAACGAGACTAAATATGATCGACGGATGTGTATAACCATGATAAAATACTTAGATGGTATGCAAAATATATAGGGTATGTCACGAAGAGGGTCCATTAGGATTATCTCAAAAAGTATTCAGAATTGAAAACTGAAAATTTGTATACATGGGTTTATCAAAAAGATCTATTCAATGAAAATAGTGTCAACTTCCTCGTACTTCGGGTTATACCGGAAGTCATCATTAACTTGCTTATTTTAAATATAGCACCCTATATATTATTTTATTTCTGAATTCTACGTATAATTCTAAACATATTTCATGTAGGATGTCCTATACCTATCTTCAACTGTTTTTGAAATATTGACGGGTGAATATTGACATTTTGCAACTTTTGATACCCTGTAAAATCTAAACGCTTTGAGATCAAGAAAAACGGTTTGCACATTCCTATCTTAACTTTTCATAAGCTATCGTTTGACACTAATTTCAGATTTAATCAAAAGATTAAATTTAATCGAAAATTTTTTATTTCTGGTTAAATCTGAAATTAGTACCAAACGATAGCTTGTGAAAAGAAAAAGATAGGAATGTGCAAACCGTTTTGCATGATGTCAAACCGTTTAGTTTTTACAGGGTGTCAAATATTTCAAAAACAGTTGAAAACATATAGGACATCCTACATGAAATGTGTTTAGAGTCTCACATACAATTCAGAAATAAAATAATATATAGGATGTTACATTTAATATAAGCAAGTAAATGATGACTTCCATTGATGATTTTCATTGAATAGATCTTTTTCATAAACCCCTGTATGCAAATTTTCAGTATTCAATTCTGACTATTTTTTGAAATAATCTTAATGGGCCCTCTTCGTGACAGACCCTGTAGTTATCGTTTGTTAGTAATAGTTTTCTGTAATAAAAATAGCAAAATTATTGTTAATGTTAAGTATTGCAATAGTAAATTATGGCTCTAATTATTTGTGCTTGTATTTACAAAAATATATCTATTTTGCTTTTATATGTGTTAAATGTTATTGAAAAACATACGACTCCACAACAAAATATGGTTCCAGGTATTTTAGTAACAAAGCATTTAATTTTTAAAATTATGAGGTTTGCAATAAGGGACATTCTCGCAGATTGCAGATAATCCCTGTAGATGTATATAGTAGAAGTTTTGATAGAGCACCGACCGGAAACGGTAGCAAGGTCGGTGCCGGCCCTGGCCATTTAGCATTATATTAATACTACAATCACATAAAACTTTATTTCAATCTATAAGTAAACAGTAAAAAGCACAAAAACAAGAAAAAAATATGCACGAAGTGCCTAAACCGTGCTACGCACCTGAACTCTACTCAGATAGTGGATGAAGTCAGTAAGAGATGGCAGACAGCAATTTCAATGAGTTGAACAGACGCGTTATATCAGCTTCCGGCATGTTGGGTAGCGTTGCCACTTTTTTAAGGAAAGTCGTTCAGTTCGAGAAATGAGGAAATATAAAATTGAGTCAGTACAGAAAATATTTTCCCATTTGACAGAAAAACGTGACTTGTATGCACAATACGAACTGAGGTGTATTTTTTAAACCCTATAGATTGTAAAAATTCACCTTATATGTTTTTTTACAATTTTGGGAGGGTCTTTCTGATCTCATTTCACCGATACCATCGTTTTTTAGTAATATCACACATCATACAGATTCTACAAAAAATTCGTAGACTTAAAAAAATCAGAAATGAGTGAAAATCTGCTATTATTTTTATTCTTATATTTCTTCAAAAACAACCAATTCCTTGAAATAATGTAGCAAAACAGACATACAGACTCATAAATAAAATATGGCACAATTAAACTTCACATGTTAGCTTAAAAAGTTATAATTGGATTGCGGGAGAAAATGGAAAGGTGGTGACTAAGAATGTAGACCATTTATTGGACATATGGACTAGATTGCCAACCAGAACAAAGGCTCAATTATGTCAATGTTCATGTCGATGTCCAAACTCCAAACAATTAAATAAAACTATCACACCATCTACCAATTAAATAAAATTATTTAATTATTTTTTTTTGTATATCCTTCGTACAAAGTTTAATTTACTCCTTATATATTTAAGTAGAAGTAAAAGTAAAACATTTTGTTCATCGAGAATAAGCAGATTTTGAGTGAGACATTTTTAATCTTTCTTAGAGATTCTTCAAATTTTATTGGTACTAATGTATAAGATCTTTTTCATTCCAGGTTCGACTATTAATAATATTCCATAACTACAACGTATTCAGTTAATTGCGTATTAGGTACACATTAAAACTAGAAAATTATTTCGTCTTTAAAATTAAAAAAATCACAGATTTCGCAATTCTTGCAACCATCGGAGTGCATTAAAAATGAATTAAGGGTCCATTCTCTGTAGATTTGACAGGCATGAATGTTGGGTCGGATTGAGAGAATGGGTGGCCGATGGGTGGAGACTTATATATTCCAACTATCGAATTATTAAGATTTCGGAGGTGCACGTAAAGCCGAAGTAAAAAGGCACAAGGAAATAAAGTTAGCCCTCATTGCAAGGGTACCGGATTTGTCTTATAATTGCAACAAAATGTTATAAATTCTTTTTAATGTTATAAATTATATATCACCGGAAAGATCAAAAGATAAACTAGATCCTTATAGTAGCAAATTTTTGTTTAATAGATGTATTTTAGAGAAAATAATTTTTGAAAATACGCTATTTTAGTACAAGATTGTTTGCCTGGAATTTTAAAAATAAAAAGAAATACCAAAATTACTACCTTAGGGACTTAGAATAAAGTCTTATCTTTCAATACTTTTTTACTAAAAGTCGCTATCTTTTATAGTTTTTTTATAATTAGACACGGGACGAACGCCGATTTAGGGCTTATTTCGACCTAGTGAATGGACTCTTAAGGAAATTTGGACCTATAGAAAGCTTGCAAAAGTTACCTTATATTTTTTACATTCCCAAGAAATGCTAAATCGAGTCATTACGAAAATATAAATTCGATTAAATAGTAGTGTGGTATTATTAAATCAGAACAGAAATTGGCTCAAATTCTTCGTTCCGACTGCGTTTTATTATTTGTCATGAAAATAGAATATATATTTTTAAACATACAATAGATTGTAAGTGATATGTTTGTCTGATTGTGATTATATATGCATGTATTTATAATAAAAGATTCGGCGCACATAAGTATTTAAAAAAACATGTCATAATTTTTTCAAGTTTTATTAACATTTTTCTGAATCTATGTCAACTGTAATATTTCTATATGTCCACAATAAGAAACGGTTAATGAATATACTCTTACTATTTTCATAGAATGGAAATAGTACCTACTTAAAATTACTAAAAAATTATTAAAAAAAGAAAATAACTCACATTACCGAACTATTGGAAGAATGTAATGTAATGTAAGTGTATATATGGATGAAATTTTAACCTTGTTAATCAATAGAAAATACGTTATCATATTTTTTCCAATAGTTACGTCAAAAATGTGTCATTTTTGATGACTTTTAAATGTCAAAAGTAAGCTATTTTTGAAGAGTGTGCAAAAAAGCCCAGACCTATGTTGTTTAAATACAGGTAATACACAATACCCATCATTCTCATTTCTAACGTTCGCATTACAATCATATTCCATCCATACTAATTTTTTACAAGATTTATATTAATAGTTACAATTGCTGTTATTCTGTATGTTAATTCCAAACGAGGATTTTGGTAATACTAAATCAAATGGCTTTTCTTGTGTAATGTTACAAGTATTATTGTTCTCGATTTCGACATTTCCACTTTTCTTGATACTACCACTAAAAATACCGTTTCCAATTTTCACTTTTTCTGCTCACCACGGACTGCTCCACATAGCCTTCTGTAACGGTCGACGATCGCCATCCACCATGATGTTTAAGTCTCAAAATATCAGCCCCTGAGCCAGCTAAAAGCGATACAGAGGACCTTCTAAAGCTATGGCCAGTATATTTTGCAGTATTAGGGAATCCAAAAAATGATGCAATTAGACTCTGAATGTTTGCAAAAGTATTTATTCCGACTACTTGAACTATACATTTTTCATTCCTATATGAAGAAAAAATCTAGGGTTTTCTGCTATCTTAGGACGCAGAGACATGCACTTACGGCAAATTTCAGCTGGATTAAATTTGTGTCCATTGTTATTTAGAACTACAAAGTTCTTTGTATTTTCGTTTTTGAATCAGGAATTTTAACAATTATATAAGAATATTTGTCCTCAACATCATATATTGTCATTTTAGAAAGTTCATCCCGGCGACAGGCGGCTGACAATCCCATAATCATAACTACTTTCATCAATAAAAATGTCCACAGTAGGCCAAATGTACAGGCCGTTATTAAGCCAAATTCTCCTGGCTCGCCGAGCGCTGAATTACAAAGCAAAAATTTGCCGTATTTTGCTTAACACAGTTATGTGTTTGTTATGTACCGGGTTTTCCAACGAAATGACTCACCCCCTATATCTTTTTTATTTGTGGTGCTAATAAAAAAGTATTATACAAAAGTTTTATCATTTTTTACGAGCTTTCCAGGTATGTAGTTGAACAGCCAGAATAAGTGCAGCTTAAAGAAATATTAGCCTTGTTCAATTTTTTTAAATGGAATACCCTGTATATTTTTTGATTATTGCATTCTACGGGTTTTTCTGATTTCAAAAAAATATATATGTGCTATAATCGATGCAACAGTTGTTATTTTATGGAGCTTTTTTTATAACATAGAAGCTGCAGCTGCCTTAGACTTTGTTCATTTATCAAATTAGCCTTGGATAGAAACAAGGCCTCAAATAGGAGTAATTGCTTCCAAAACGTGTTATAAAAAAGTTCCATAAAATGACAACCGTTGCAGCGATTATAGCATAATATACATATATATTTGAAATCAGAATAATCAGTAGAATGCAGTAATCAAAAAATATACAGGGTATTTCATTTAAAAAAATTGGACCTAGGTTCATATTTCTTTAAGCTGCACTCATTTTGGTTATTCAACTACATATCTGGAAAGCTCGTAAAAAATGATAAAACCTTTTTTTATTAGCACCACAAATAAAAAAGATATAGGGGGTGAGTCATTTCGTTGGAAAACCCCATATATATAATACTACTATATTGAGCTATTCGAGCTTTTCTTGAAGCCGGTTTATGAGATGGAGTTATATATTTCGTTCTCTTTCACGGACAAATGTTCCTGTGCACATGCCCAAGTGTTGTCCAATCCAATCCAAGAATTTCAATGTGGCGCGAAAGTAAAGAAAGACCGGGCTTTTGTTTTGTCATATACAGGGTGTCCCAGTATGAGCGTACAAAAATTTACCAGTGGGTAGGCCAGACCAAAATAAAAATAAAATTCTTATAAAAAATTTCGTTATTTCGTTATTTTGTAAAAAAACAACAATTTTCCGTAATAACTTAACTTAAATAACTTTAACAACTTAAAAACCGTTTCGTAGATTTAGGTAATTTTTGGGTAACGTGTACATCTATTAAAGGTCATTAAAACTATATGGTGTTTGTTTAACTTTGACACTTGTGGTGGCCCAGGTCTACTCTTCCTTATGGTTTTGTCTTCATAACTCTTGTATATCCTACTTTTTCGTGAATTAACTAAGTTTTCCTTAATCGGCTATCAATTCTGAACAAAAAAGGTGCTCTTGTTACACAGCTCTAAAATCAACCATTTTCGAGTAAATTGAGTGTAAAGTACCGACTGTATTCCTTTATGCAGAAAAATATATGCAATGATTTTAAAGTTTAGAGTTAAACAAACACCATATAGTTTTAATGACCTTTAATAGATGTACACGTCATCCAAATATTACCTAAATCTACGAAACGAGTTTTTAAGTTATCTCGGAAAATTGTTTTTTTTTACAAAATAACACCCTAGAACTCGTTAGGCGTGCAGCGAAGAATTTTTTTTTATGAGAATTTTATTCTTATTTTTGTCTGGCCTATACACTGGTAAATTTTTGTTCGCTCACACTGGGACACCCTGTATGTGTTTTGTCATATATGCGTTTTGTGATGTGGTTATGTCACAGTTTATCTTTTGTATTTCAGGTATGTTTGTGTTTCACAGAAAATAAATTTGTGTTTTTCGTAGAGCCGGCAGTTTGAGAAGTGTTTTATTTATGTGTAACTTGTAGTTTTAGTTTTGTTCATATACCTATATTAGACTTATTAGTGATTAGAGACATTTGCTCATCAAATTATTTCGACGGTATTTTTACAGTCGCAACTGCAAGTTTAGGTATATAAGAACATTTTGTAAATTTAAATATGTAGTGAATTAGGTATATGAATTATATTGTACCTCATTTTCATTAATTTCATTCCACAGATATCGCAAAATGCCGAAACGAAAAACTCAGTCGAGGTTTTGTCTTTTGTGCGAAGGAAATATTCCATATGAAGTCGCATAGGTACCTGAAGTATGTATTTTTAAAATTTTCTTTTCAAATACAAACTGGCATCCACTCTTTTGGTAAACTTGATAAATACGGGAACATCCCAATAACAAGATTGAAAAACCGTTATATGTAGATAAAATACAATATAAAATAAAGTTAATTTATTGTATTCTACAGTATATGGAGCAAAATTCCCGCGGTTTGCTGCGCATGAGTATTTGGTATTTTCTCCGTGAAAGAGACAATAGATATGATTCTGGACTACTCTAATTTGGCTTCACTTGAGAAACATGGTAAAGATTACATAGGCTCCATATAGTAGTATTATATATATGGAAAACCCTGTACATCCCATCTGTCAAGTAGTAGAACTTGTTTCTACATCTCGTTATTGTATTATGTCATACTACTTATCTTTGTTGCCTGTTACCTGTTGCCTTTGTATGACTGTTGTAGCCTAGGTATAACAGATTTTTTATAAATTTAGAGGATGATTTAATTAATGCTAATTTAATTACATTTTCAGCTCTCTTATTGTGGATTTCACACACTTGTTTTATATCCAAAGTTAGTTTTTTGAAAAATATGTTTGCCTAATCAAGAAATCTCACACTAAAAATCAGATTAACAATTGATTGTTTAATATTATATATATTAAACAATTCACTTAACGTTTACGTTTCGAAAACTTATCTGTTTCGGTATCAAAACCTTAAGTTTGATTGACATACAGAAAAGTATGAAAATTTATATAAAAAATATAAAACTGTCATACTATTTGATTCATAGTTTCTTTTGGGATTACACCCCTTGTAAAATACACTGCACATTGAATATTTAATTTATATGCTTCTTGTTTCCTGTTTTTTTTTTATTTTACAGGTTGTGTAATCACAAAAGAAATACAATAAATCATGAAAA
Organism: Pogonocherus hispidulus; assembly: GCA_963924545.1. Taxonomy (NCBI): domain Eukaryota; kingdom Metazoa; phylum Arthropoda; class Insecta; order Coleoptera; family Cerambycidae; genus Pogonocherus; species Pogonocherus hispidulus. The sequence continues at coordinate 35,076,353 of OZ004697.1, read as the reverse complement.
CGGACCACAAATAAGACATTATCTACATTGTTATGTAATAAATAAAATAAAAATAAGTCTTTTAGATTGTTAACTTTTTTGCGTAGCCCTGCAGTTGCTGCAACATTATCCTTAAAGGCTTATCTAAAAGAAGTTTTTAATGGTTTTACCTCGTTCTATCGAACATTTAGCCTTATCCTGTAAATTTCCGAAGACAGGACCGGCAACTTGTGCGGTTATGGAACTGAAATTATATACTTAAGGACCACCTGTATAACGTCTCGTCCTTTTACCTTTACATGTACAGTAGTGGATATGTCTGAAAGGACTTGTACTACAGTATTTACACTTCACTAAAGAATTTGATCAATAAAGAACATTTTTATAATTTTTTAATAAAAGTGGACTATGTAGTACAAAAACAAAAATATTATGCAACGACTCAAATTGTGATATCTCATGTCAAATAATAACAAATAATGCTATTATTATTTAATAATAATAATAATAATAATAATAATTACAAATTAGTTTTTTTAAGCCACAACTTGATCAAAGAATGAAACGTTAATTATTTAACTTGCTCTGAAAAATATAAATCTAGTTCTCACCTCCTTCAAGAAAATCTAGTTCTATAAACCAATTCGAAAAGTAGACGCAGAAATTTCTAACTATGAATGTAACTAATTTCAAGATATCTTTTGAAATATACTACACAGAACAGGAAACCTTACAAGAATAGAAATTTAAATTCCTTTTCTTATTTATACGTTGTATAAATAAGAAAATGATATGCATCGTATAAAATAGATTAAGGAATTTGTTTATCGGAGTTAATTTGATTTAGGTACAGTTATTTTTATAGTTCACGATTCAAAACAAAATGTTAGCTAACTTATTTAAAATGAAGTAGTAAATCACTCAACTGATAGACAAAGCAAAGTAATAATTTTTTTGTGTAACTGAATGATATCAGTTTCTTTAAAATCTAAAACAATAATAATTATGAGTACAAACTAGTTTTATTATTATTATTATTATTATTATTATTTTCTACTTATACTGTTTCGCCAATTGATGTGTGATAAGATAATTAAATTCATATATATTTTTCGATATATATTTCGATGTTTATATATTTAGTTATTTTATTTATTTATTTGCTTACAATATCCAACAGACCGAGGTCCAATTATAGGATAAGGAGATGCATGAAATACCTATATAATAAAAATTAATGATGAATAAATAAAAGAAATGAGGGAATATTTATAAAAGTTATTAACAACAGGACACAATAAAATAAAAATAAAAAGAAATATAAGATAGACTCTAAAAACTATACAAAAAGCAAAAAAGACATATAACAAAAAAAAAAGAACAATAATACAGGTGTATAGTGTACATGTAACGAACATAATTAAATAAGTAAACACGGCTATGACACCACTACATTGGTGTGGAAAATATCCACTAAGTTATTAATATTATTACAATTCACATACATCTAAATGAAGGGAGATCTGATTAACACATTCGTTTATGAATAATTTTATAGAGAAAGATCACAGACTGAGTGTGTCGTCTACTGAGAAGGCTAACAACTTGAAATGTTTGCTAAAGGACGTCGTGCGAAAAACCTCTGGAAGGATGATTACCGAATGTTTGGAGATACATATTTTTCAAAAAAAAAGAGCATTTATATGACAGGCATTGTATTCCAGACAATGATTGTATTGTATTAACATCGAGGTCAGAAAAGGAACTAGAAAAGTAGTCAGAAAAACCAGAAACTATTTCATTAGGGTTATCAAAATGTGCACCATTATATTCCATGTTTAACGGAACCGGTGGGAGAGACCTCTTGGAATTTACAAAAAACCAAAAATGTTTAAGATTAACTTTTAACTCATTCTCGATTTTACCTATGTACCTACCTCTTATAGGCATTTGTATTTGCCACTTTAAAATCTGATCTTAATTTACTAAATGCATTGTAATTTTCTGATGATGCGCCATTTTTATTTTTTAAAATGTTTATAAATTCTCCATTAAACCAAATAGGGTAATTACTGCTAAAGGGTCTCTTCGCTGGAACATATCTATTAATAATGCTATTCAAAGTATTATAAAACCATTCAAGCATTATATTTGTATCATCTGTAGAATTCAGAAAATTCCAGTATGTTAACATCAGATCATTACATAAATCAATAAAATTAGTTTTTCGATTATTTGGAGTTAAATTACATATATATATATATATATATATATATATATATATATATATATATATATATATATACATATTTCACAGTTTAAATTTTATTAAATTATTCAAAGCGGCTACCGAATGCAACATATTTACAGTACAATAAATTACCATTAAATTTTAAAATAATAGCAAATGATTTTTGATATGTTTGCATATATCTATAAATAAAATAGAATAACACGTTCTCAACAAAAACAATATTGGGCAAACAAACAAAATAGTAGTTCAAAAAGAAAACCAGTGGTAGAACCCAAAGCAGATTACAAATATGCTCACGAAAAAAGCAATCAAACAAGTTTAATAAAGCACCACGAAGACAGAGTACAAAAATTTGAATGATTACATCAAAATGGAATTATTGACAGGCATTATAAAATAATTAGAAAACTAGCTTGTTCAGTGAGATTAATTAATAGATAAAAAGAATGGAACTATAGGTATCTAACAGTAATTAATAATTCATTTTACTAACTAAAATCTCTATTTGTCTAAAAGGCATTTAAAATATGTCGAAACCTACACTAAAAAGAATTTAGTGTGAACGTCTGGCTAGGCATTTTTAACAATCATCTTTTAGGACCATCCTTTTTACCAGCAAGGGTGAATGCTGAGGCTTTCTTACAATTCTAGGAAACCGAACATATGGGAATATGTGGGACGATATTCCGTTACACTTAAGAAGAATCGCAGGGTTTCAGTTTGATAGTTGTCCAGTCCATTTTGGAAGAAACGTAAGAAACTGGCTGGAGGACCAGTTGCGTGGCCTCCACAACCCTCTGATCTAAATCCCTTAGACTTATTTGTGTGTTGGTACCTAAAACAATAAGTATATGCAACTCTTGTTGCTACAAGAGATGAACTCATCAATCGGATCAATGATGATTGTAATGAAGCAAGACAATTTTTATATAGAACTCCACATTCAATTATTCGTAGGTGTTAATTATGTATTTCTTTTAATTTGTTGTTGCTAGCTTTTGTGCTTCGTTATTAGTATGAGGTACTAATAATTTATTTATTTTAGTTCGAGCGTTGCGTTTTAATCATAGACATAATAAAGGGGATTTACATGATGATACACTTTTCCAACATATTTTAAATATTTCATTCTTTATTTTTATTAGACTTTTCGTACCATCAAATTTGGTGACATTCTGAGTGACTTCAAATTTATCTAAAATTCGTCCAGAGACGTGCATCAATAGATAAAATGTAACTTTTCTCGAAAACGGCTTGCCATATTAAAAAGTGCCAAGAGACATTTAATTTTTGTTTTTTCTTGCTTTATTGAATTAAACATGAGAAAATATCAGTGGCATACTACTATTTTGTAAAAAAGATCTTTAGTGAATCCATATATCTATATCCATGGTTAGTAAAGTAGTAGTTTGTTATTCTAAAATATGGCCTCTAAATATCTGTAAAGAATTGCCAAGTTTGGATTCGATACTTCTTAGCATTCTGGAAATATATTATTTTCAAACTTTAACACCTTATCTTGAGAACTAAGCATTTCTCAACCTATGTCTATATGAACTTTTTTAATAATGTTTAATGTCTATCGACTATAAAAGTCCTGCTACAAAGAACTGGAATGTTTCATTTGTGTCGAACTCAAAAACGAAAGGATCAACTATATGAACATATATTTTTGCAAACATTTAATAATTATATTAAAGGAATACTGGAATGCCATTTTGCTGTAATGAATTTTTAATTTGATTGAATTTGATTTAATTTTAATTGAATTTTAATAATCTTTAATTATATTATTCACTGACGAAAAGTGCACATGCACATGCATGGAAACAAACCTGTAAAATATCAATGCGATAAATCAACAATTCATGTCTCTCTCTTGGTTTTCAATAAAAAGAATCAATAAATGCTAAGTAAATTTTTAATATATTGTCAGTCGCAAGGAAAATATATTATGCACTACTCCCAGAAACTCATATTCAGGACACGTTGGCTTTCAGAACTCGCCTGCAGCTTACTTGGAAAATTACAAACTTGTACTGAAAAATTGCATTACGTAATATACTTTTCCCAACTAGAAGCGAACCTGAAAATCACCCAGCTTGCAAAGAGGTTAGTATTAGTATCTTCCTAGGGACTGTAACTGGCACATAAATATTTAAAAAATAAAACAAAATAATTAATTTGTTTTCTTTGTACTCTCATATTTCGGTGCTTTTTGGGATTTTTATGTGCTTTATGGATATTCTTATTATATAATGTTATAAAATTACTTATTTGTCTGTGATAAAATATAGTTTATATAGTGTATTATATTTATGATTACGATAATTTTTCTTGTTTGCTTTGCGAGGCATTTTCTGGACTTTATACATCCTATAAAGATCATACCTAGAAACATCTAATTGAACTATAAATATATTCCTAGTTACAAATCTAAAACATATTATATTCTGTATCCAGTCTATGGGTCTTGCCTCTGAGTTGTCTGGTTCCGGATCTATTCTCTGTCTGTTCAGTTAATTATAACAGTGTTTTAAAAAATGTATAACCAATCACAAATAAGTACTTTTGAAAAGGATGGTATTTGATTGGATAAGAATTTTAAAAGTTTGTTTAACAAGACACGATACAGAGTCTCCTACATTTGTACTACTTTGACCTTCTTGGTAATACTGAAACAAACCAACTAATCATAAGTACAACCGAAAATAGCATTTTGTCTTTAACCGCACAATTCTTTATTTCAAAGAGTGCTTCGTCTACCTTCACGTTTTGTTTATTCATGAGCGTAGTAATTGGAATCATTCCTTATCAGTAATTGGAATCGCCAAACATTTGTAAAAAATTACCAGCTTCACCAACAACCAATTTTATAGTTAACCAAAATTTTCCTAGTAAACTAGATATCACATAAAACTTGTACATGTGGCGGCGATATTACTATTACCTGAGTAAAATTGAAAGTGAGTTGCAAAAGTTAGGACTAAGGTGATATTTGAAATTCAGATGGCATGGTTTGATAGGACTTTCATCTTTGGTTTGGTTTTTAAATTATATTTATTAATTGCCAGGTAATCTTGATTTGAAACTGGTTGCTCCAGCATATTGAATAAATTGTTTCAAACCGACACTCGAACCATATCGTTCAAAGGTTATTTTGTAAATTAAAATCCTTATATATGTTCACAAAGATTTTTTCAACTGAAGGTCAACAAGACAAAGAGGGTCAAAAAGTCTTAATATATGAAATTCAAAATACTTGCTTTAGATTCAGTCATTATTTGAAAAATGTGAACATATTTCACAAACTTTCGCACAATCAGTGGCTGAACTTTAATCAGAGGGCAAATTATATTCAGCAAGTCTCGTTTACACAGTAGACCAGTTAGGAAATCCGAAGTATCTGTGTAGTAAGTTAATAAGAGGAAGTCAGGTATATGCTCAGCCTACTAAACACAGCGGTCGATAACGCGGTCTTTCAGTTACACCGTTGCTAAAACTTACAATGCTCATCTGCCAGTTTTAAATCCGCATTTAGTAATATTCATTCAGAAAACAAATCAATGTTATCATATTTACTTGAAATAAAATAGAAATTTTATTCTCTTGCAAACAATATTTTGTAGTTTCAAATTATATACTCCTCGTTTTATTTTTTAAGTTTAGTGAAGTGGTTCGGTGGAAAAGCAATTATGTCGTTTATTATCTGCTATAGCTATGTAGAATTTATATATTTGGATTTTAATTGCTAAAAACCAAGGGATAACATATAGAACACTTACAAACTGAAGATCTTAAATACGTAATCACTGGAAATTCTGCTAACTCTCCTAAAAGTAATTTTGCCTCGTATTGTGGTGTTCATATAGTTGAAGTTAGTGCAACATAGTGTAAATAACCTATATATGAATGAAATGCGGCTTCGTTTTTTATTAGATGTCTGGATTTATCTGCGATACAAAATAAAATAAAAAAATACGTAAATCAATACGCCTATACAAAACACGTATGACAACGAAGTTGTTTTCTCCATGGATCTATCAGCTTTTTGATGGTTGCGCAAGATAAATTTTGTGCAGAGCTGATTGGATTTTCACAAATGACTTTTCCCAAAGATCTACAAAAATTATAAAGTAAATTATAGCGTCAATTCGAACTCACCATCTCAAATGTATGAGACTGTAGTCAAACTATAACTAACTAGAATGATATACTTAACAAGTTATCTATCTATAAGGTAGAGAAGAGAGGTAAGGGAATAATATCGCGAATAATTCAAGAGATGCAAAGTCAGGATCTGCTACTGGCATTGATAACTCGCACTTTCTCTTAGTAGGTGGTTTGGTATCGCGAAAAATATCGGTAAATGTAATACAGCAAGAACTGTTTTCCTTAGCTTTTAATAAAAATTGTTATGTATTACTTTACTTTACCAGTCAATCTTGTTAGTTGATGTTCAACTTGAGCATAATTAATGACATTTTCGTTTCAAACTTCAGAATGAATTGATCAAATTTAAAAATAAAATCACTGTTGAATACGTACCATAAAATACCTTTCAAATCCAGTGTTCCGTTGAACACTTTTAAGTTTATGGTGACTTCAGCGCTATATTCGTCTTACATTTCAATTTTACATCAAAGATTAAGAAAAATCGATTCCAGTTCTTTCTTCAATGGTTGTTCAAAAGTTAATAAAAATAATACGTCTGAAATGTATATTATTGATTACTGTTGATTATACTTATGGAACAATTATTACCTACATATTCCCTCTAAAGTTGATTTAATTTTCACAATGTAGTTTTAAAGGTTATTTTTTTATGTAGCAAATTGGCTTATACAGAGCTTATTCATAAATTTACAACCAACAGCTGTCCAAACATATCTAACATAAAAATGACTTACTACCAACATAATTATCAAAACTATACTGACAAATCTGTAGCGCAAGCCTTTTTTCAACAAAAACAAATGAAAGACTACACTTACAAGAACTATATTCAGGAGTTAAAAAATCGTGACTTTGAATTCATAAGAAATCAAAAGTGTTCAAATAAAACAATAGAACCCATATTACCCGAAAATCATCAACAGTATGTTTCAAGTAGAGAAGGAAACGCATGCACGATACAGAAGAATCAATTTCAGCAAATAACCGACAAAGTGGACTATTTTAGAAGAGGTACAGAGGATAATAAAAGGAAAAGTCCTGTGGTTTCTGGAACCAAATCACCAAACAGTAGCTTATCAGATGGAGAGGATACGAAACAACCAAGGTAAGGAGATATTTATTTATACATAAAAATTAATATGTTGTTAATTTATCAAACACCAAATAGTGTTATTGTTTTGTGACATTTTACTTAAATTTAAAAGAAAGATTCAGACATACCTACTGCGAAAAAAGCTTTAATGACAGAGAAGTAGTTACAGCAAGAGGACTGATTCCTCCATCAGATTTACACAATTAAGTACCTATTTATAAATTACGTCACACAACCTAGGCATTCCAAATTGGCATCCCAGCAGCGAATACTGTCAAATTTAATTAGAATATACTGTTGATTTATTTATCTACTTATTATTTTTTATAAAAGAATAATTATTAATTTTATGATTTTCAGAAATAGTACCTACAATAGTCTAATTTTATTATTAATTATAATTAGTCATAAGTATCTATTAATATTATTAGATATACCGGGTGGCTTGAAGTGGATGGCCTATTAGTCGTATCTCGAGAATGAATATATGCATTTGGCTGTAGACATAACCTCGAAAGTTCTATAGAAGCAAAATATTTTCAAGGGTGTGGCAAGTCGACATCAACTTGCTTATTTTAAATGGAACACCCTATATGTTATTTCATTCCTGGATTCTACGTAAAATTCTAAACACATTTCATGTAGGATGTTCCATACCTATCTTGAACTGATTTTGAAATATTGACAGGTGAATATTGACAATTTGCAACTTTGACACCCTGTAAATCTAAACGTTTTGAGACCGAGCAAAACGGTTTGCACATTCCTATCTTGACTTTTCATAAGCTATAATTTGACACTAATTTCAGATTTAGCCAAGAGATTAAATTTAATCGAAAATTTTAAATTTCTGGCTAAATCTAAAATTAGTGTCAAACGATAGCTTACGAAAAGTTAAGATAAGAATGTGCAAACCGTTTTGCTTGATCTCAACCGTTTAGATTTTACAGGGTCTCAAAATTCCAAAATGTCAATATTCACCTGTCAATATTTCAAAAACAGTTGAAGATAGGTACTGTTGTATCAAACTGAATTAAGTATAAACAAGAAATGAGATATAGGACATCCTACATGAAATGTTTTTAGAATTTTACGTAGAATCCAGAAATGAATTAACATATAGGGTGTTCCATTTAAAATAAGCATGTCAATGTCAAAATTCAATGTAAATTTCAGAAAAATGCATATATTCATTCTCGAGATACGTCTAATAGGCGTACACTTTAACCTACCCGGTATACTCGTATAACAGGTAAATAAAATTAAACAAGCAGTAAAATATTAATTCTCTGCTCACCAGAATAACACATGATAAGCAATTTAGATTTTTATCTTAATTAGTGTTCCTATTATATTTTTCTTTATTTTTTGACATTTTGAGCCAGTTTCATCATAACTATCACAAATATTGTGGTTGGTTGTGAAAACTGAGCCGTTGAAATATCTTATTTCTATAACCCACAATACAAATAAGCTATGATGAGTATATAACTAGAATAAAGTATACAGGAATACAGTAGTAAAGTATAAAGTTTAAATATGGGAAAAGCTTATTTTAATGATTTTGTGTATCTATACAAAACAAGCAGTACCTGATACAACAGAATCTAAAAAATATCTAAATAGGTACTTATATGAATTAAATAAAAGCAAACTGATTAGAGTTTCAGAAGATGAATCTTCAAATGTAAACGACAAGGTATGAAAATGACGTATTGAGATGAATGAATTAATGACGTAAGCTAGGTCTTTAAGTTGCATATAGATGGCAGGTTTTACTTAGCATATATTAAAAACACATTTGCACATGTATAAAGCTGAAACAAGCTTCAAATTAATTCTATTTTCTTTTAACTGACTTTCAAGAGTGCTCTTCTTTTAAGGAGCCTCCAGAAATCCTCTAAAGTTTGCCTTTCAGAGTCCATAGTGGATGTCAAAAAATTGTGTAAGATTTTAAGCTCTTAACTGGTTATTTTTTGAAGTTTACTCCCTTTTCTCCTTTTACAATCAATTAAAACGTATTTTGTCTCTTATTTTCGAAAAATATAAAATTTGAACAACGTGTATTTAACTACCTTTCTTATTCTTCTTATTTTTTTAACTTCTAGAGCTTCTAGGGAAGTATTAAACAGGAAAATGTGGTCGAAATCGCTTCTCTTTCAATTTTTACTTTCTATATTATTTTAAATAAAAGAGATATATGCAATGTATGAAACGTAGAAAGTCTTCTGTCTAATCTCTTCTAAAATATCTATACATCATGTAGTTCTTACTAAGTATTCACTGAGGTAAAATTTTTCTTAGGTTTGTCTAAAAATTGGATCTCACCCATTTTTTTTTGTTTTTTGTTATATTGTCATATAATAATATTCATGTCAATAATTGTCATGTCAATAATAGCTATACACTTTCGATAAACTTTTAAGCAGGAAACATTAGCGTTTTGACAGGATTTTAAAAAATATGTGTCCTGAATAAGATCCATTTAATCTTATCATTTCAAAGACATTTATATTTATTATTTTAATTCATAGGAATTATGTTCTTTCTACTCTTCAAACTCACGTACTCTTCTTATAATCACTTTGTGTGGAGATACTAAAAATTAATTCCTGCTAAATCTCTCTGGACGTGGTGCTTCTATTATTAACAGCCTCAGCTTTCACAGTCAATAAGAAAACTGGCTTTATGTATTACTATTTCAAACTTTCTTCTTGAATAATTCAAACCTTCTACAAAGAAGTGGCACTAAGAAATCGTTATATGCGGGTTCTAAGATAAAGTTGTTTTATAATATGACTTTTTGTTTTTTTTTATCAGCTATGACAATGTTCCTTCGAGACTGCATTAATCATTCTTTTCTGTTAAAAAGAAAGGAGGCTGACTGTAAAGGTTGTATGAAATAATTGATAGTGAATATCAAATTTAATTAGGAAAAATTGACAAACATTTTCTTAACATGTTCGTTATCTAGTAGCTCGTCTTAAGACATTACCATTTCTTAACACTGTCGCATCATTTTATTTTATTTCTCAACTAACCTATGGTGAGAACAGATTCGTTAAAAATTAATTTCTTTAAATATAGAAAAAACAATATAGCCTGTCGTAGACTTGTTTATTAATCGGTGATTGAAAAATTCTTCTAAATGGTTTAAATAGATTCATACCACATAAAGACGCACTAAAACCTTCCAAAAGTATCCATTTTGAAATTTATCATTATTATTTGTAAAGTCAATAGCAATTGAAAATAAAGTTAGGTAAGTTTCGTCATTACACCATTACACAATAGGGTCTAAATAAAAACAAATCTAAGTAATAATTATTTTTCTACTTGTCACTACGTAACAGCGTGCCTACGTAGTTACTTGTCGAAAATAATGGGCAAATAAAAGAATATAATAGTTTATGTAATATACAGCGTGAGTAAATAAGAACGAATTTTTTAGTAGTTCCTTAAATAAAGGATATAGACCAAAATGTTGAAAAGGGAAGTTGTTTCATCTCTTTTTTTTCTACAACAACCGTTGAGTGGTTACAGCATCCAACATTTGTTTTTTATATGGAACACCCTGCATTTTATACAAGATTTTGATTAAGTATAAAATTCTCTATACATTGGTGGCCCGCTTGCTCGGGCGTATTACGGGAATACCATTGGCTGTTTAATAGATATAAAATATTGTTCATGGCACTAAGAAAAGTTAAAACAACTACAGTTTTGAACAAAACATGAAGAATTTTAGAAAATGTGTTTCTTTCTTGAAATTCTTAATTATTTAATAAATAAATGACAAAGAAGTCACTGCCATATTTGTATAAATTTGAATATCTTGAAAACTATTAGAGTTAGATATAGCAAACCGTGTGTCATTTGAGAACTTATTTAATAGTAGTTTGTTTGGTGTTATAATATACAGGGGGGTTCCAAAAAAAAACAATGTTTACACAATATATTCAGACTTCAGTTGCTTAGAAAAAACACCCTATACAAGCAAATAATTTAAGATGATATCGGCTTATAGTATAAAGGTTTTGATTATTTAAATATCGAATCTCAACCTTTAATTATCAGAAACAAGGCTACTATGATTTTCTTTACAAGGTTATGTTTTTCCCCAAATTTATTTAAAAACTGAAATAACTTGACAACCCCGCATAGAAGACCAGTAAGCGAGGCACCCATGTATTGGGAATTTTATGCTTCATCAAAATCTCGTATAGAATACAGGGTGTTCCATATAAAAAACAAATGTTGGATGCCGTAACCGCTCAACGGTGCACCCTGTATATCTAAAAATAACTTTGGATTGTAGAAAAAAGGGGATCAAACAACGTCCCGTTTCAACAATTTGGTCTATCTCGTTTATTTAAAGAACTACTAAAGAATTCGTTTTTATTGATTCATGACCTATAACAAGTTACATAATGATAGTGATTTAGACTTCGTGCGAGCGCGGAGTTTAACAGGATCGTACTAAGGTTACAAATGGAAATATCAATAAATTATGACGCAATGTGCATATTATTATTACCAAATGCCACGAATAAGTCAAGGATATAATATCTATATAAATTAAGAAAATACCTACGTAAAAGTGACAACTCTTACCTGACAATCCTTAGTGTTCAGAGAAGGTTTCGCTGGCAAATTGGCGGTTGTTATAACATATTATCACGTGTTTCTCTAAGTGTTCTGGAGTGAAACGGCGACGTCTATCACTCAGTATTAATTTGTGCAGGGAAAAAGACCGTTCAACGTCTACTGAAGATAACGGGCAGTACGGAAAATGGTTGAGGCATGAACTGTACATTAGTATATTGGCTGTCAACTCCTGACAGGTCCCAGCTAACACTTTGCTTATGTTCTCCAAAATGGGATATCCTGTATTCCTTTTTAACACGTTTTGCATTTTTTCTTTTATTGCATTACCGACTGGACGTATATTAACGTATATTATGTTCTTTTAACGGTAATCCATGTGTTTCCAATTTCGTGATTGCAGTAACTAAGAAACCATAGTGTTTATTAATGTAGTGTATGTCATCGCGAATACTTTGGTCCTTTAGTATGTCATGGAGTCTGTGTATGGCGCTGCTTTCATTTGGATTAAATCTACAAATAACATCTTTTATACCATCGAAATGTTTGGCATAATACCCTACGGCTTCTAACCAAGTATCCCATCTAGTTATAACTGGTTCAGGAGGCAGAGGTATGTCTGGTAGAACCTCCCTAAAACATCCCTTCGTATAGGCGCCTTAATGAAAACCTTTTTGACGGTTGATATGAAAGTATTTACTAAAGGGAAACTTTCCCTTATTTTCTCTGCTACCCGATTGAGTGCATGAGCAGCACATGTAAAATGAACCATTTTCTTATATTTTTGGGATAAAATCTGTCCTGCTTTTAACATGTATGCGGCTGCGTCACTTAACATGACAAGGACTTTATCTGAAGAATCTTGATCGGGCCACATATATTCAAAACAATCAATAACAAAACTTATAATGGTCTCATGATTGGTTTTGTCCAGCACCTTAGAAGCCAATAGGCTATCACTAGCTGGCTATCACTAGCAATGTCACTTTTTAACGCACCAATTAAAAAGTTGGCGACTGAACGCCCACGAGCATCAGTTGCTTCGTCTATAATAAAATACACAAAATTGTCCGCAATGTCTTCACGAATTGATGTCACTACATCGTTGTAAACCCGATCCACATATCTTAAGCTTAACGTGCTTTCATGTGGCAATTTTCGGTCAGTATATTTTTCTAAAAACGTACGTAATTTAGGGTTCTCTAGTTTGCTTAACGGAATATTACTTGCAAGAAAGGCTTCTGTAAGTTCATAGAAAAATTCCGAGTTATCAGCGCTGGACGAGGCATGGCTCTTCAAATGTCTATTCACTTTAGTTTTGTCAGAAGAATTTATAATGCGATCACACACAGTACAAAACAAGTCACTTTCTTTAATGCGTATGTCCTTGTAATAATCAGGATCACTGTCAAACCACATTTGAAATACTTCACGTCTATTTCCTCTCTTCTTTGGCATCTTACTTGATTTACTTTTCTCATTAATAGTTATTGATAATAATATTAGTAAACGTTTATAGTATACACGGCGAATACGAGCACGCTAGAACGTAAAAGACGTAAAAGAGAAATTTATTTATGCGTCACCGACCGATTATTACAACGTTCCGTAAATAACTAAAAGTTATTTACGGACTGTCAGTCAGCTGGCAAGGCCAGTGACCTGAGTACGACTCTGTTAGACTCCGCGCTGTACGAAGTATAATTATCAGATTTCATAAGAGAAAATCTTTGGGAAAATTAAAGCACGTCAACATATTTCATATTAATATTTACCGAATGACTATATTGAAGTATTTTATTGTAATCTATTGGCAAAAGTGCCTAATTGTTAACATATTGTACGCATCGAAGTGACAAGTTCTTAATCGAGGAAATTCCATACGCCGTTAAAAACTTATTTTGTTGCTCGTGGTCTGTCGATTTTTGAAATCCTATGAACGGGTCCTTGGTACCAAAACAGGAATATGAAATGCAAATGCATTTTTGTTATATATCACATTTGGAAACTTCTAAATTCTGCAGTGTAAAACGAAATTGAATATTCCCATTATCCATTTAAATTAGCAAGCTGTTGCGGAAGTAACTTTTTAACATAAGTAATTTATATCAGGAGCGTAACCATGGAGGGATTATGGGAATATAGTTCCAGTCCGAGACAAGAATGTACCGGGTGGCTGTAAGTGGTGGCTATATGCCATTTCAGTTCTGGATTCTACGTGAAATTCTAAACACATTTCATGTAGAATATCCTATACCTATCTTCAACTGTTTTTGAAATATTGACAGGTGAATATTGACGTTTTGCAACTTTGACACCCTGTAAAATCTAAACAGTTTGAGATCAATCAAAACCGGTATAACCGGAAGTGCCACACCCTTGAAAATATTTTGCTTTTATAGAACTTTCGAGGTTATGCCCACAGTTAAAATTTCAGAAAAATGTATATATTCATTCTCGAGATACGTCTAATAGACCATCCACTTTAAGCCACCCGGTATAGTTTGAGCCAAGTCCTGTGATATTTGGCGCAATATCAATTGTAGTCAGTTAAATAAAAGACATGTACAATTAATAAATAATATTTCTTCTACGTAAGTAAACATATGAAACAAAAAATGCACTGTTTTAGGAAAAAACATAACTTCAAATAGATTGATCAGATTGACCTCTACAATACTGATTTGTTTTGACCCGGAGACTTTAAATGATCATTTCTAGCTCAGAGAATATACCCCTGGCGTTTCTACATACCTGTCACATCTCTTTGTGCTTATTTTCACGATCCTCGATTCCCTTCAGAACTTATGTCTAAATAAGTTACTGCTTTTTATTCGTTAGTAAACATAGATTACTGGGTGAAATTTATTAATAAAACCTTAAAACTCGCATTTGGCAATACACTTTTATATTGAACATTTTTATTGAAAACGCCATGTCTTAGTAATTTGTTTTGGGATTGCACTGATGAAGTTCACTTAATTTGTCGTGTGCTTATTTTTATCGCATATTATATAATTGTCCCTTTAGACAAATATTAAAAGTTTGCCGTGATATTAGGTACACTATTGCTGGGAAATGTAAAGACTGGGAAAGTCATTCTGGGTTTTAAAAAAAGTTGATCAAACTTATTTAGAAAATGAGAAACTTTTAGACCAGTTGCTATTCTTTACGTATATACAAAAGTTTTTCTCAAATTATGTCTAATAATCAACATGGATTTTATCTGTAAGTCTGTATATTCAGCCTCAGAAAGGATTTAGCTATCACTAATACAGCTACAAGGCGCTGATTTAAAAAAATGTAGCTAGGTAGTTTTAGTTCAACAAAATGTTTCATTATTTAGTTGGAGAAACCATCGAGTCTTAACTCAATGGAAAAACTTAACTATTTGAAACTGATTATTACTCAAAAATAATAAAGTAATATCATATGCTACTCGCAACAGACCTATTAATCTTAACACCCAAAATAGAAACGAATGATACAGAAAAATTAAATGTAAACTATAATAAGCATCTGTAAGTCTTGAAATAGATTTGAAAATAGAGCTTATAAAAAATATGTCACTTGGACGCGGTCGATGTTTTGGTTTTAATACCACTTACAAGATTTTCTTGTTAACCGCAGAGGTGGATTTATTTTGGAATTTTATAAATAATAGCATATAACCTATTTCATATACGATTATTCTATTTTAATGTGTTTTGCCGATATGCTTAATAAATATTAAGTTCAACTTAAAAATAATCTAAAATTATTTTAATTTATGTAAAGTTAATATATAATTGTTTATGTATATTGCATTACAGTGGCAAAATAGGAGAAAATCAATTAATATAGGTCGTTTTAATTTCTGATATTTAAAGTCAAATACCACCTTTTTATGAAAAGTAATAAATGCGTACTATTTTTAAAGGGTAAATTCATAATTTTCAATGTTTATATATACCAGGATTTGTTTGTGAGTTTAAAATTTTTTAAGGTTTAAGAAGATATCAAAAGCATCACTTTAAAAAATTTTATCGCACGGCCCTGCATTGATATCTTATTTAACATTAATATTTAGGAAAAGTTGACACTAAACCATAATATTTTAGTAGTGGTCATAGTATTTGGAATACATTGTTGTTTTAAATATTGCAAGTTAATGGACCGAAGTATAGCTGCTATTAGACGTTTTGGACGTTCGGTTAACGATAAAAATATTTTTTTTTTATGGAGGGGTTTTCGATTATTTCCGATCTAATGAAAATATTTTCAGGTCTGACTCACTTCTGGTCATACCGGAAGTAGACCACAACTTCGTTATTTCAAATAGAACACCCTGTATCCTATTTCATATTTGAATTTTACTGTCAACTTCAGATAGAGTTTCATTAAATGCTTTTATTTGAAAACTTAGCAGTTTTCGAGATATTTATTGTTTTTATAAAAAATGAGAGGAAATCGGGTAATTTTGAAAGGTAATTCTAATCTGAAAAGTAATATCTCGCTCTGTATAAAACAAGATTTATTGAAATTTTAACTGATGAATAAGGAAGCCTTCAGCTCCCGAACGATGGGTTAAGTGTTTCCCTATACATGTACCGAGTGTGTAAAGTATGATGTTCAATAAATAAAAGTTCAATGCCCAATATTTTAATGTCAATTTCAATTTCAAATGGAACACCTTGTATTTTATTTCACCATAAGATGTGGAAATGAATTCTGTGTCGATTAGTATTAGCATTTGTGTAATTTTAGATAAGATTTTGAGGAACGTCGTATAACTTCAAAATTATGAATTTTAGGTATAGGGAATGCTAATACCAATTCTACATCTTATGATGAAATAAAATATGGAGTGTTTCATTTGAAATTAACGAAATATTGGGCATAAAACTTTTATTTATTGCACAGCATATTTTACATACTCGGTACAATTTTAGGGAAAAACTTAACCCATGGTTTGGGAGTTGAACGTTTCCTTATTCATCAGTTAAAATTTCAAAAAAATTTGTTTTATACAGAGCGAGATATTACTTTTCAAAGATTACCCGATTTCCTGTAATTTTTTTTTTAAATAATATATATCTTGAAAACGGCTAAGTTTTAAAATAAGAGCATTTAATGGAATTCAAATATACAGTAATATACAGAGTGTTCCATTTGAAATAACGAAGTTGTGGTTTACTTCCGGTATCACCGGAAGTGATGCAAACCCGAAAATATTTTCATTTGATTGAAAATAATCGAAAACTTCCCTCCATAAAAAAATCAGATTTTTATCGTTAACCGAACCCCAAAAACGTCTAATACCCGCTTTGCACGAATATCCCTGTATTCATTGTCTGTTTGACAATTTCACTAATTACTTATATCTATTAGTTTTGATTGTATATCCTCAAGGAAAAAAATATGTTTTGTTTATTAATGTAGTTTTGTACCTCAATAATATAGTAAGATGTATTAGCAGCAAAAATAAAGATATTTCAAATAAAATTTGAGGCCAGCAGTTCAGGTTTAGTAAACAACAATCCATATATTTAATTACAAATAAAATTTTAAAACATTTGCAGGTTTTTGAACTATTCATGAGAATCTAATAAAGTGTGAACATAATCACCTACATATTTTATGCCAAAAATGTTTATGGCGGCTATATTTCTCCTTTCTTTTACTACAGCCTATTTTTACCTCTTTTTCTGTTGACAATTTTAAATAAAACCTCTTACGATATAAAAATAGTTTAAGGATCGACACCGGTTACGTGAGCGCTGAAAGTTCCATCGACAGCGAAGACGAGAAGGAAGCCACACACATCTTGGAACCACCGCACACAGGCTGTTCTATAAACGGACCGAGAAAATGCCTGACGTGGGCTTGCAAGGCGTGCAAGAAGAAAACGGTGGCAATAGACAGGAGAAAAGCAGCTACATTGAGGGAAAGAAGAAGACTGCGAAAGGTGTGGTATTTAGATATTTTTTTTTCTACCTAGACATATAAACAGCAGAAAATCACGAATGTGAAAAAGGGCAATCTGATTTTTTTTTTTTAATGGACACATCTATACAGGGTGTAATTAATGTACACCCATTCGTGTCCTACCCACCCACGAGAATTGCTTGGTTTATAAACATGTGTCCGCAAACGGTTTGTTTTTGAAATACAGAACGTTAAAAATTACGGAAAAAATATGAATTAATTGTTTTGAAAAATACATAGATCTCATTTAGATGTTTCAAGAAATATATAAAAAACACTCTAGATACTAGTATTTCGGCTTATTAGGCCTCTTTCAATAGAGTAAATGTCTATTACTAAATGTTTTCAAGCGCGTTTTAGTTATTTATCTGTTTACCAGTACCTACCCCGATTGATCCTACCATCTGGTAAAGCCCGAGTTTTTAGTTCCTTTTCTAAGAAGGGCGAAAGTGTAAAATCTATCTGATCATTCGTAGTACAAGGATTTATAATTAAAGATTTTTCAATTTCTAATTGCTCTAACAGATATAAGCGCTTTCCTTTCTTTTCACGATGCAGTACCTTTACAAGTTGCAGATCTATAAAATGATTGTTTTCTATACAATGCGTCGATAATCTTGAATTTGTTGTATTATTTACTTAGTATGGATTTTTTATGTTCTTTTACTCAAGTTTCAATACTTCTACCGGTTTAACCCACATACACGGCATGACAATCCACGCAGTTAATTTGGTATACTCCCAATTGTTTTAATTTATTAACCCTTTCTTTGTTGTTTATCAAAATTCTCTATTAGGCTTGTTGACACTAATCGTTTTACACCCGTTTGGTTCTAATCTGCGAGCTATTTTTCACTATAATCTGGGACGTGATTAATATACCCATAGGTGGCTTCTTTTTCCCGAATATTGTAAAACTCCCAACGAATAAATTTTTTCCTTTTGTTTTTTATCATGTTATCTATTAGTTTTTCTTTATATCCGTTGTATCTTGCAATTTGCTTCAGTCTACTTAATTCTTTTTCAAAATATGTTTTTTCTAGCGGAAAAATTAAAAGCCTATGTATTAATTAATGTTTCCGCTAGAAGAAGCAGATTTTGAAAAAGAATTAAGTATAATCAAGCAAATTGCAAGAAACAACGGATATAAAGAGAAACTAATAGATAACATGATAAAAAACAAAAGGAGTAAATTAATTCGTCGAGAGTCTTACAATATTCGGGAAAAAAAACCACCTATAGTTATATTAATCACGTCCCAGGTTATAGCGAAAAAATAGCTCGCAAATTAGAACGAAACGGGTGTAAAACGATTAGTGTCAACAAGCGTAATATTGGGAGGATTTTGATAAACCACAAAGAAAGGGTTAATAAATTAAAACAATCGGGAGTATACCAAATTAACTGCGTGGATTGTAATGCCGTGTATGTGGGTGAAACCGGAAGAAGTATTGAAACTAGAGTCAAAAAACATAAAAAATCCATACTAAATAATATAGAAAATTCAGGTTTTTCGACGCATTGTAGACAAAACAATCATTTTATAGATCTCGAAAATGTAAAGGTACTGCATCGTGAAAAGAAAGGAAAGCGCTTAGATTTGTTAGATCAATTAAAAATTAAAAAATCTTTAATTGTAAATCCTTGTACTATGAATGATCAGATAGATTTTACACTTTCGCCCTTCTTAGAAAAGGTACTAAAAACTCGGGCTTTACCAGATGGTAGGATCAATCGGGGTAGGTACTCGTAAACAGATAAATAACTAAAACGCACTTGGAAACATTTAGTGACATTTACTCTATTGAAAAAGGCCTAATAAGCCGAAATACTAGTAGGTATATAGAGTATTTTCTATATATTTCTTGAAACATCTAAATGAGATCTATGTTTTTTTCAAAACAATTATTTTCACGATGTTTCATAAAGAAACATCCGCTTCTAGTATCCACTTTATTAAATATGAATTATTTTAAACTGCAAAAAGACGATTGGAAAGTGTGCATATCATAGATTGTTTATAAGAAGGGGCGGACTACAGGATACTAAAATATTTTTTCTTCATAAGTATCTAATGCAATTATTTACATTATTATCGGTATTATTTCATATAACGAACTAACTTTTTGCGTTAAATAAATACATGTTTTCATTTTGTTATTTATCTTTAAAACGGTGCGTCAATAAAAATAATATAAGGGTATCCCATTAGTATGAAATAGTTATCACTGAAATAGTGAGGGATACTATTTAACTATAAAAAAATATGTATATGTTTAGAAAAGTCCACTAGAAAAGCTGCATTTAAATTACGGTAATTTTAATTTAAAAGACGTGTCGACGTAAAATATGCAATTTTTTATTTATTACCTACGTCTAGTATATTTTATTCCAAAGCGCTAGATTTTGACAGGAAACGTTAATACTTAATTTATTACGGGGCAAAATAGAAATGTGTTGCATGTTACTGTATAAACCTGAATAAAATATGGCACAGATGTCAGTGGTCTATTTAAGTCATAAGCTTCTGCATTCATTATGTTGCTTTATATTAGTTAAAAAAGCAAACAACGTACTTATTAACGACATTAATAAAATAACGATTAGAAACATAAATAATTTTTTTCCACGGTCGGGAGTAGAAATCAGTTTCTATGACATCAAAATTGAAACAGAAGTAGTCGATTATTCCCAAGGGAGTATAATGCTCCCAAGGGAGTTTACATTATGGAGAACGTTTTTCATGCAAAAAAAGAGGTAACATTGAAATTATTTATTGACATTTAAATTAAATGTAACATTTGTACAATTAGAATTTGTCAAAATTAATATTAGAAGGAATATTACTTTCGCTTACATTTAAAGTTTTTGTGATTGCGCTAGTGGTGGTACCTACTAAAACGTGATTAGCAATTTTGGTCTTATTTTCAATGGAGTTCTCGACATAACCCTCAGCGACTGTCGTTGATTTCCAACCAGCATGACGCTTTATTGTCGTGATATCCATACCAGCATCTGCCAGTAATGTCGCTGAAGATCTTCGTAAGCAGTGACCAATATAACATGCAGCATCAGGTAATTTTAAATACGAAGCTACTACACTAGGAATTTTTCCGATGGTATTCTTGCCAACTGGCTGCGAACTACATTTTCCTGCTTTGTAGTACAAAAAAAGGCGCTTATGCTTGACGTGGGGAGAACGAAGGGACAGGTATTTTCGATACAATTCAAGCATATTTCCCACATCGGTAACCACAAAGGTTCGTGGAATCTTTGTCTTAGTGTTTGGAATTTTTACAATCAAGGATGAGCCTACATCCTCAATATCATCTACAGTTAAATTGACTAGTTCATCAGTTCGACAAGCTCCGGCAATCCCCAGAATTAATACAACCTATAAAAAATCAATATACTAAATAATTGAAATACCTAACAACAAAAGTAATCTTACCTTAATCATTAAGAATTCTTTGTCATCTGCAGTTGATAGAAAACGGTCGATTTCACCCTTTGTCAATATTTTCGATTTTTTCGCTTGATATCCGTCACCGGTTCTTTTCAAAAATGCGATCAGTTTGGGGAATTTGCTTATATCTATGTTGTCGTAAATTATCAAGCATGACTTAACCATAGAATATTGCGCCCATAATGTGGAAGACTTGTAATTCTTTGCATTTTCACTGAAGTATGCCAACAAAACATTCTCGCTGTATACTTGAATATTTTTCTCGGTGCACCACGTTTTGAACCGATTGTAAGCTATATCGTATAAAGATCTTGACTTCGTAGGTAACAAATTGCTTATTGCAATATTTGCAGCCTCCACAATCTCTTCCGACTCACAATTATTCATTGTGCACTAAACAAACTGTAAACTAAACCAAACTAACATCTTAATTTGACAATTCTTTTTGTTTGTTTATTTTGTAGTTATGACAATAACTCAACGACTACTAAATAAATGCTCAAATCCGAATACAATAATTCTGGTGCTACTTACTTCATAATAACAAAATATGTGTTTTTAAGTTAATGAGACCGTGGAAAAAATAGTATATACCATTCGGGAGAAATGCTATTTTGTCCTCGGTGCATTGTAGCCCTCTGGCTTCGCCCTCGGGCTTCAAGTTGCACCTCTGCCAAAATAACGCATTTCTGTCCCTTATAGTATAATATACTATTTATATTATTAAGCGTATTACCTGACTGGTTTAAGGTATTGGAAAATCGAGATAGAAGAATAGTATAAATACCAAATGGTTCTAAATTATTTGTATTTATTTCCGAGGATATTTCTGGAAAATTGTTTTTTCTCAATAAGTTATTTGAAGTAGATCAGTTTTACGTTGATCGTTTCAAGATGAATCTAAGAGATCAATTTCGAATACGAAGTTTGTGTTTTTCGTAAACTTGATTGTTTCAATAGTTTTAATATGGGTAAAGTAGACTATGACAAAGGTTGGAAACGAGAATATACGAGAACATTTTGAACTTTTTCTGTATAATCTCAGTAATCTCACTTGTCACATTTTGGTACTTACGTAGATATATATATATATATTTTTTTAGGTAAACGAAGCTTTCGAAATGTTGAAGAAGAGGACTTGTAACAACCCTGGGCAAAGGTTACCAAAGGTTGAAATATTAAGGAGTGCCATAGAATATATTGAATATTTAGAAGAAATTCTGCAAGGATCCAAAACCTCGGTAGAGGCTAACACTGCAGCGTCGACAAAAAACGAATATGTGGTAAGTAGTACAATTTTAGTAGTACTACTTTATATATTTATTTATTATTATTAATAATAATAATAGTAATAATAATAATAATAATAATAAATTAATAATAATAATAATAATAAAAAACTGCTTAAATACATATACTACACCCAAATTCAAGTAAGGAGATAATAAATCTAAGTTGAACAAATGGGGGAACAAAGGGAATGATGAACATACAATAGTTACACTCGAAAGAGATAAATTCATTAAAAACATACTTCCAAAACAAAGATCATAGGGTAATATTACAAATTGATAACAGTTTCACTCTTGAAAGGTATGAAACCGTTATCGATATCGGTTACCGTTATGCATCAATAGACTTAAAGGTCTGTCGATGCAAAAATGCTTACATAATAATAATAATGCCCATGTACCAAAGCAAAATGCATGGTCCTTTAAAGCACCACACGGCAGATATTATAATAGTGTCAACCAAAGAATATGTAAACAAATAACGTTCATATAAATTCTTACAAACACGCCAATTATACTTAGAAAGAGAGGGATTTATACTTAATAAGTATAAAACAAATAACTATAAAAAATATGTTGGAAAGGATATTTCATTTAAGACTAACAGATAACGTCGCTCTGCACGTTCATTTAAGAACATAAAGAAAATGTCACCAGTTTGCTGAATGTAAACTACTAGCAGCGGCAAAAATTAGTCACCAGGCACCACCACTTCTCTTCTCCTTTGAACGGAAGGGGAACGAACGGCCCCACTCAATCGGAATATGAGTTCTTATAGTCCTGCGATATAATCTGCACTTGGAGACTCAAGCGTACTGCCATCAACAATAATAAAATATTATAATCTAGATATACTGGGACCACACCATTCAAACACTTCAAGATAAAACAAAAAGGATCACCTACTTCATCGACGTGACAATACCATCAGACCAAAACATAGTTTAAAAGGTGTACAGATAAGAAAGAAAAATATTAACAGCTAGCAAAGTTGAAAAAACATGGAAACAGAAACAGTTCACATCAATCCATTAATTAAATCACTAACGGGTATCACCAACATCATCTATAGAAGTTATACCTGTAAGATACCACGATTTGACGTCTTCTCTTATACGAGAATCTAAAGACTATTTGCCGAAACCATTCGACGCGAATTCTACTAAAAATTGTGGAAAGAGAGACTCCAGAATACAGTTAAAAAAATTGCAATAGAATTTCATGAAAGTCGCATACGAAATGGATCAAACCAATAGATATTCAAGAACCAAATCCCTGGTTTTATTAACAAACAGAACTTTCATTTTTGGTCGATGGAAAATCCTCAGCAAGTACCGCTTCACAACGAGAAAGTCATACTGCAGAATTCGCCTTTGGAATTTTTGGAACGTTCTTCTTTGAAGAAAACCACTTGACGGTTATTTTACATTACAGCGTTATTATTATATTATTACAGCGTATTTACATCGAAATTTATCGAAATTTACACAACTGTTGGTATAGATATTGGAAGAATATGGTTTCAGCAGAACGCATTTACATCCCACACAGCTAGAGAGTCTATTCAAATTCTAGAGAATTGCTTCCTGGCTAGGTAACTTTTAAATTTGGGGATCCCACTTGCGCGCGTTCACCGATTCTGTCAGCTTATGATTTTTTTTGTGGAGTTACCTAAAAATAAAAGTGTTTATTAATCGACCATGAACTTTGGAACAGCTGAAACAATATTCTAACAAAGATTAACGCAATTCCAATGAATTTTTGCAGCGGCTGACGCAAAACTTTAGCGCTAGACATCAAGAGTACCAAGTACCAAGTCTTATTTGACTGAAATAAAATTCAAAAAATAAATTGACATATTTCTCGAGAATTCTTTTTTTGTTTGTTAATTAAAGTTTTACATATAAAATGGATACCTAACATTAATTACCTACAACACCTAGTACATTAATATAATCTGCCTCTTAGATCTCTAATTTAAATTTTGGCGTCTATAAATAAATACAAAATATATTTAATACTGTTCAAAAGTGTAACTTCTTAAAGTGTGGTACAACCTACATTTTAAGGGTCACGTATTTATAAAAGCACAAATTACAAAAAATACATTCATTTCGCGATCAGTAAAACATGGATTAAGATGACTTATTGAGAACGCTTGTCACAAGTATTTGTGGGTGGAACATAATATTTTTCAAACGAAACATGAATGAGAGCAGTGCATTTATTATATTAAAAATAAAAATATAAGTATTAATTCTTTTTACTAAATAATATAATCATCAAAATGTAAAATGTATATTTTCAATGAAGCATAAAAATTACAACTAAATATTTTTTAACAATCGGTTATAATTATGTCTAAGACGGCTGGAGACAATGCAAATATACGCAATGTAGTCAGTGTGGCCCACCTAAAAGAGTCCAGTAAAGTTTGTAGCGTTTTAAGTCAAAATAATGGAAAATGCTGGGATAGGTCAATTTTTGTTTTAAGAGAGACACATTTTCATTTATACAAGGTATTCCAAAAAGATGACAAAAGATGATAAGATTGCATGACAAAAAATGAAGGTTATTCTAAAAAAGAAAAGCGCAAGATCGAATATCCGAATTTGCCTTCTGCCATAAGACCTGTTCCTCACAATGCAGACTTACCAGTACCGCCTGGTACCGCTTTAAATTGACTTTTAGGAAAATAAATGCTACGTTTTCTGCATTTTACAATATGGAAAATTCGTTATGTGTGTGTACTGATATCGATGGTTTAATGAAGGAACTCAATATCCAGCATTCTCCCTGTGAGTGGCGCTTTTTCATAGACTCATTGAAATATAGTTTAAAAGCTGTG
The DNA here is from genome assembly GCA_963924545.1 of Pogonocherus hispidulus. Lineage (NCBI taxonomy): Eukaryota > Metazoa > Arthropoda > Insecta > Coleoptera > Cerambycidae > Pogonocherus > Pogonocherus hispidulus. The sequence continues at coordinate 35,050,673 of OZ004697.1, read as the reverse complement.
TTATTACATAATGGACATTTAAAACCATCTATATCAGTTGCCCATTTAGTGACAATGAAAGAAACCCATGAAAATATGTGCATCCTTTTGGATAAAATAAACGAGCTACATCCGGTACAAATGGCAGGTATGTGAGGATATAAAAGTTATAGTAATTTTAGTGGAACTTGCTTGCTGTACAAAATATTGCTGTTTTCTAGGTTTGTGGGGACAGTCGTGCAGTGAATGAACATTATGTAACGAAAATTTGGTCGGTAAGGAGTGAATTTCAACCGGGATCTCAAAATGTTAAGTATGTGCCCTTATAGGCCCAAAAAATGTCGTTTTGCCTCCTCTTCACATTAAACTTGAACTGATGAACGATTTTGTGAAGACTGTGAATAAAGAAAGTGAAAGATTTAAATACCTAAGACAAGTTTTTCCCCAGTTAAGTGACGCCAAATTAAAAGAAGGTATTTTTATTGGGCCACAAATTAGAAAATTGCTGGTCGATGTTAATTTTATAGAAAAGCTCACCACGCAACAACTCAGAGATTGGAACTCATTTGTAAGTGTAGTGAGGGGATTTTTAGGCAACAATAGGGATGCAAACTACGAACAACTAGTTAATAAACTTTTAGACTCCTACAAATCATTCAAATTCACTTTTTCCATTCCCATTTATCATTATTTCCTGAGAATTTGGACGCTGTCAGTGACGAGCAGGGTGAAAAGTTCCATCGAGATATCAGGACAATGGAAATTCGGTACCAAGGACGATGGGATCCAGCCACGATGGGTGATTACTGTCAGTTTTTGAAGAGAGAAGATGTGACCATCCATAAAAGGAAAAAACAGAATTAGTTTGCTTCAGATAAATATTTTTTATGTCCGCTTTTTGGTTAAATGTTAACTTAATATAAATTATAAATATAGTCGATATACAGGGTTAAAAAACTTGAAAAATCATTTATTCAACAAATAATTGTTTTAATTTGTTTAATGTAACAAGGAAACCTTACGTGTTACAACTTTTTTTTGGCCATTTTCGTATTTAGATAGGTTCATTTTACTATAATATGCTATTCAGCATTATGTTACAACCAAAAAAAAATTTTTTTATGTCGGCCAGTGTTATGATATACTGGGCATTGACGTTTAAAAGACCATCCTGCATAAAGTGGGCCTAGCAGGAAATACCAAGCGCCGGTTGTGCTTAAAGGTTAGAGGATGATGAAATGGCAGAATACGTTTTATGTACCTGACCCGCCCGGGAACTCAATATTTAACAAAAGACAACTTATGCCATTTTTTAACGCCGCCAAGGGTGCTAAAGCGCCATTTTTTATTAAGGGCGCTTATAGATAAGCCTTGATAGATATATTTATTACACTGATAGATACTAACCGTATAGTCTCTTTAAAAGTTTTAGATCATACAGGGTATGTCCACTTTTTTCATTTTAAATATAAGAATCCAGATTGGTATAAAATTAACTTAAATTTTGTTTTACAATAATTTAAGTCCAATTTTATAATAACAAAGCTTATTACATAGAGTCAACTAACCCATTGGAGCTCATTGTCTTCATCAGAAAGGGGGTATACAGAGTATTCATCTATAAAGTATCACATTTTCGTCGTTTATCCATACATATTAAAACGCGTCGATTCTGACAGAATCGGATTCGATCGAATTCCGTCGCCAAATCGACAAAGTTTCTAAGCTATCCCTTCCGAGCGAGGATCGCAAAGCGATCCCCGCGGGGTCGTCCCAAGCCTTTCTCCTATACCACGTTGCGTAGGCGCCTTTTCGTTTCGTTTCCTACGCGTTTTCTCAATTTAAACACTGTTTCAAAAAACCTCTGCAAAATTTTCGTCGATCGCCGTTCGGCGAGAGAGATGCGGCTAGCACCGGCGTTTGTTCTCCCGCCTAACGCCCCCGTCACGCCTGCCGAAATCCCGACTTTTCGCGGGACTCCCTCGACCCTTTTTCTAATTTTGAAGGCTGTGTGAACCGCTTCACAAGAAACTTCCGTCCATTTCATTGAGATTTTTTTTTTCGAGACCGTACGACCACTCCTACATTTATTTCGAAAATCTCGAGTCTCATCCGTCTCAACTTCTTTCTCATTTTATCTACCGATGTGAGATTACACTAACCAGACAAGCACCTCCCACGAAAACTGTCAAATTAATTAAACTTCAGAGAGGTTATTATTTTCCTATGAGAAATATTGCTAACGGAATCGATACTACTGACTGCCAAACACTTCTGATTACCAAAATCCTGAAGCGAAATGCTTTTCCAATTAGAATATCTGTAAAAATTAATTTCAGGTTAACACGTACAGTTTACATAGTTACATAGGTCTCAGCGTCAAAGAATAACGAGTGACGCGGTGGCGTAATGGTATAAGCTGCAGGATTTCAAACATCGAAGTGCGGAATTTAGCAAGTTCGAATCCAACAGGATGCGACTTTTTTTTATTTTACTTTTTAATTCCAATTATTTATTAGTATTAGTGTTTAGTTATTCTGTTTCATTGTCCGTAGTTTTTATTTTTTCTGCAAGTCAAGTTTGGAATTACTTCGTGCATTTTGGCAGTCTGTAAAATTAATCATTTTAGCTTACAAAAGTAAATATCTTCTACAATATTAATTTATTTCTCCAACAATTATGACAGTAATACTCGTATATTGTTTAACGCCCCCGTTACACCTTTTCGAAGGGCGGGCGGGGCTCCGAACCGTAGCGGAGGCCCCCATTGATAAAATTGATAAAAATGTTTACTAAAAAATTAATTGTACTTTCAGCACTTAAAACATGATGATGTTTTACCATTAAGAATAGAGTAAGTACCCTTACAATTCATCAAAATAGTATTAAGAAAAATCGTTTAATATCAATACATCATTCCAGATACAAAATTTCAGCATTCTGTCTCTAAATTTATTATTTCATATACAAGGGATTATCTCAAATTTCTTTAATATGTATTTTCTTAAAAATAATATTATTCTAGATGCTTCTGTCCCATTATTATGAACTAATTTAAATCTAAGTGAAGGAGCAATAACAGTGAGAAATGCACAAAAAAAAATTGGTTTATTCCAACAATGGTCACGAACTAATCAATCCATTAATTAAAAATTAGACACCTAAATTATTCTAACCAATCGTCTGACTAGTTGGTGACTGCTGCATGTATATCAGACAAATTTGAAGTATTTGACAATGATTAAAACAAAAATGTTCCCTGAGTTAATTATTTCTGACGTATTACTACCAGATTGAGTTTCAAGAAGGGGGTAGACTGCTTAACAGACGGAAACGACTTTGTAGTGACGAAAACGAATATTTACAAATATCTACTTACTTATTTAATATATTAGTCGCGTGTATATAATTAATAAGAACAATAAATTTCAATTATGACTTTCGGACACGTCTACAAATTTTTTATAATTGACACTTTACAAATATGTTATTTCGTTCCTTTGAAGTTTAATAATTAAACTATATTAAATGTATCAGCTCCTCAAAATAGATAAAAGCATTCGAAAATAAACGGCGAAACAAAAAAAGAGACAGTTAAGATGTAGTTTTTATAATGTCGTTATTAAAGTTCGTATAAAGATTTATAACGGACTGTGTCGACCATATGGGCCCAACATGTGGAAAGAAATTGTATACCATTAAGAGGTTTTTAACGCTTTCACATTTCATTTTTTTATTGCGCATAGCATTATGTAATCTCCCACTGATAATGATACGCTTTTGATACAAAAATGATAGTAGTATAAAAAATAGATCTACACATATAGATCTAGAATAGATCTAGAACATATTGTTTCAGTTTCTTGTCTTAGGAGGTGAATATACTCGACAAATCCACTCATATGTAAAAAACCCCATTTGCTAACAAAAAAATCGTAGTTTGTATCGGCCAAATACGAAGAAACAGGAATGCAACTTTATAAAAAATCAGATAAATTGCGTTAATATGAAAATTGTAACGCTTGCATCTATTGTTAATTTATAAAGCATCTCGTCAGTTTCAATGTTTTATCTGTTAAAAGTAGAGTTTATTGTAAAAAAGGCAAACATCCATTTGGAACCAATTTAGTGGATTTTTTAAGCAACGAAAATTTGATTTGGAAAAGGAGCAGTTGGTTAAAGATGTGGCAAGGGTATTAGAGATTGGAGTTTTAATGTGAAGAAAAAATGGAAATAATGATTATAAAAAATACGTTGTTATATCGATGTAAAAAGTTATTTTAAATATATATTGTTCTTACGATCCAATATTAAATAAATTTTAATTGAATTTAACTTAAACATTTAGGGATTCACTGTTTGACTTGATATTCAAACTAGTTGCCTTGACCTGACTTGAAATCAGGCCAAGTCAAATCAACCAATGCCTAGCCGAATGTCAATAATGCCTAGTCAAGTCAACTGATCTATATGACCGCCATTATTTTCTAGGTACAATTAGTAGATACTTTTTCATTCTTATGCCCGATTTATATTTTGAGAAGCTATATGTTTCTAAGTGAAGAAATCAAGTGAGGACAAATTTGGCGGCCATCATCACGGTCCATTACTTATTAGTTTTTTTGTGTATTTCTGTTATTTTCTTTTTTTATTAAAATTGTTAGTTGGTTATAAAGTATTCAGTGATTAATCTTATTTTGATAACCCTCATTTAAAAATTATTATAATTTCCACCAATTTTCATAAAAATTATTAATAACAGAAAAACTAAAATAAATAGGTATAAAGAGCCATTATACCCTTCGATAGAGAATAATATTTTACATGATATACCTACAGCAATATGGGTAGTTCTATTTGCAAAAAAAAAACACAATTATTGTAAAGCTTTTAAGTTTACCAAAGTTGATATTAAATTCTGAGCACCCTGAAAGCAATTAAAAATATACCTATCAAACGTTGTATCTATCATACGAACGTTTGTTCGGGCGATCCCACAAAGCACTGAAACGGAAACGTAATTTTTTTCATTTACCTACATTAAAATTACGAGATTTCATAAGGTTTGACGTTCTCCCTGTGAGCTTGGTGTCCTTCGGTCATGGCCCCATTGATCCTATGATTAAACCATGTTAAGCTCCTGTTTAACAACACAGATTGAAAGCTACTATTAGAATTAGAATCGTCGTATGACAATTTTTGCAATAGTTAGGGCTTGGTAGACAATGCCGCCGTTACAGCTAACCCATTTCAGCCTTCCTTATTGATTTCTTCAGTAATTCAATATAATTTTAACTAATATAAGTTATGGAGGACAGCAAAATGTACAGAAAACATCTGGGTATGTAACCTAGAAGAATAGAGATTTTATCATAAATTCTATATCCATTATTTACTTAAATATTACAACTAAGTAATATTTTACTTTGAACTTCGCAGAATTCCAATTATCTCTATGAAAATATTTGAGTTTATAACGAATCTTCCTGGCATCTCTGCTGATTTTATTAAAAACTGAAAATTTACTAAGTTCTTACGCTCTCTTAGGAATATTATGAAATTCAAGTTTTATAGATACTAGTAAAAATGTGAATTATTTGACAAGGTTTGCTTGTAGGAAACTACATAGTACTGTATCTATGAGCAAATATATTCATTTTTCATGTTGATTAGAGAGTATAAACACTTAGAAGCGTTATAGTTTTTTTATAACTGACGAGTTAAACCAGTTGCTTCATAACCATAAAAGCAGGGACAAACTTTAAATGTGTTTTAAATATAGAACATAGGAAATATTTTAAATATATACAGGGTGATTCACTATATTTTGACCCCCCTGTTAACTTTTTTGTTTACAAAATTATAAAAAATGTGAAATATAAAAGTTGCACGATTTTTTATGAAGCTTTCGAAAATGATACTAGAAAAACAAAGGAAGTCCAAATAAAATGGCCGAGGATGTTAACTTTATTAATTTAAATGGGGCACCTTGTATATTTGCATATTTGGATAGAACGTTGTCTCACAAATACAGTAATATAGATATTGATGGGTCTATCTTTAATAATAACGGAGATATGACCAAAAAAGTGCACCATAAGAGCGATGTGTTAGAAAAAGAATATCGATTCGTTGCTAGACACAGTCTTTCTCCAACACATCGCTATTAAGGCACACATAGAGCAATAAAATAAGTGTTCCATTTAAAAAAAATACTTTACGGCAGTTGAAATTAGTCAGAGAAAAAATATTTTTCTGAACACCTTGTTAATAATAAAATATGAAGTTATATATAATCTGTAAGCATGATGGCCCGTCTAACCATAGCCTAAAACTTGTTACCACAACTTTCCTTGTCAATCGATGACAAGCATTTCAATAAGGTACTACAAAATCAAATTTAAAAAAATATATAAAATATCCAAAAAAGTATTTATTTCTCGTATAGATTGTGCCACATTAAAAAAATGTAGATTTTAGGGTAGAAATCAAAAATGTAAAAAATATAGGGTATTACATTTAAAATAGGAAAGTTGACAGCTATTTCCTGTATAACCGGAAGTACCAGAATACGTAAATACTTCAGATGAATAAAACTTTCTCGAAAACCCCCGTATCCAAATTTTCAAAAAAATATTCCAATGGGAAGTCCTTTGGGAAACATTTAATGAACGGGTTAGCTGAATCAGTATCACCCTGTATACAATCCAGTTTAACTCGAACAAAACAACTAACAAAAGATTTTAAAAGATAATTATATTTATTAATTTAACAACTGAGTAGTATGCCAGTGTTTTTAAATTTTAATCAATAAAGTGATGCTGTAGGGTAGATTACAATTACTGCGGCATCTTTTCATATAATAAATACATGATGTCCTAAGATAATGTGACACATTTTAGTGGCTTATAACTTCAAGGCAAAATGAGATAGCGACGAGCGGTTTTCACTGGTGCCCTTAATTTTACAAAAAGTTTTCTTTTGTCATTGGTATTAGTTTGTTTTACTTCTACAGGTGCTTGCAAAAATTTGCCACTTTTTAATTCAAAATTGTGATCATTTTTTAAATGAAACACCCTATAATAGATTATATTACTATTCGATAGAGACACTTTTCCTCTTTTGAAAAATGTATAGTTTGATAGAGTTATATCAAAAAGTAAAGGAGTTACTTCAATTTACACACCAGCACTTTTCAATAGACCATAATTTCTTTTGGAAAATCGCATTTTATTTTTTTTTACATTGTCAGTACAGGATAACGGTTTACATCAACTAAAGCTGTTATTAAGAAAGAACTAATTTAATACAAATTACATTACAGCATAAATTACCAAGTTACTGAAACAAAAACACCAATTAAGAAGAATTCAGTTTTAATATACACACATTGTATTGTACATCTTTAATGTTTGAGGTTAAATTGCTGAATGTGCCCACCATTTCCTTCAATACAATTTTGCAATCTAAACTGCGTATTGTCGAAGGCAAGTTCTAACATTTCCGGTGTAATGGTCTGAAAAACATTAGTTATGTTATGTTTTAGTTGTTTTATATTTTGTACAACAAGACTATAACAACGACCTTTGACGTAACCCCATATGAAAAAATGAGGTATTGTTAGTTCGGGAAACTGTGCAGTCCATTCTATTGGACCGTCTCTATCTATCTTTCGATGCATTCCGTTGTTCTGTACTGACAATGTAAAAAAAATTAAATGCGATCTTCCCAAAAAATTATGGTCTATTGAAAAGGGCTGGTGTGTAAATTGAAATAACTCCTTTATTTTTTGGTACAACTCTATCAAACTATACATTTTTGAAAAGGGGAAAGTGTCTCTATCGAATGGTAACATAATCTACAGGGTGTTTACCATTTAAAAAATGATCACAATTTTGAATTAAAAAGTGGCAAATTTTTTTCAAGCACCTGTAGAAATAGAAGAAACTAGTGCCAATGACAAAAGAAAACTTTTTGTAAAATTAAGAGCACCAGTTAAAATCGCTCGTCACTATCTCATTTTGCCAGTTACAAGCCTTTAAAATGTTTCACATTATCTTGGAACACCCTGTATTTAATATTAGTATTGTAAATTGTGATATTCATCTTGTGCAAGGCAAATGTTATCAGATGAACATATATATTTCGAATGCATACCGAATAAACGCATGTAATAAATTTTCATCTAAAAAACAATTCACGGCGGCATTTGTGATGGATTAAACTGTCTGCGAGGGCAGGCCTAATTTGTCTTTCATAAAAACTGATATATTTTTATTCAGCGTTTTTATCAGACATTTTCCCGTTTTAAATGAAAACGTTTATTTCTGTTGCTGGGAATTTCAAAAAGTTAAAATTTAGGAAATAAACCAGTGCGCCTAAAAATTGTTTAGAAGTTTACTTTACCTTCTTTTGCTTGACTAAAAATAAAAATATTGTCACAGGAGTAAAAGCTGGGCAATTTTAGGCCCAAGGAGAATCCAAAGTTACATATCCAAGAATACCCCCTTCCCTTAATAAGCGTGAAAACAAAAATTGTGCATTTTCTGGAAATGTATATACATGGTGTCCACCTAGTGCGCGTAAATCCAATATCTGGGTTAATAAAAGAGATACTTAATTTTTTTTTCTATAGGGTTGTCTAATATCCCGAGCTGCACAAAATGAAAATATATTTACATATTCAGGGTGTTCAGTTTTTCCTGGACAGGTACCAACTTCATTTTTTTAAATGGAAACCTATATTTTTTATGGCATTATCGAATTCTACGTAAAAAATTAGTGGGACTTTGTGCATAACACTGCTATTGAAATATTGATAGTTTTCGAGATATTTGACTTTTAATTTTTTTTTTCTTATGTTTCGTCACTTCTAATAGTTGACATAATTATGGTTATATGACAGCTAGAAATTATTTTTTTTCAGAAACTGTAGAGTGAAGATGGCTCTTTCGAAAAACGTATCAAAAGTTGACCTGCGATATACAGGGGGCAACAGAAATCGTGCCAAACCTGATGGTTTAAAATTTAAAAAATCTCGACTTTTTCAAATGGAACACTCTGTGTTTTATGATTTCATTAGATGCCTTTCTGTAGACTCTACAATTTTATAATAGCTTTCCCTATACTTAAGTTGCGTAGTTTTTGCGAAAAACCCACTTTTATGAAAAATACCCGATTTGCGCACTCCTTTGACGGAAAAAATATTGTAAGGCTATTTATTTTTATAAAATGTATTAGTTTACACTTCTTAAAATAAAAATAACTGAAAAATTTAGATAATTTCAGTTTAATAAACAAGTCTTTATGGAAAGTTACCATTTATTTGTAAATAAAAGTAAAAAATCATAAAAGCTCTACATGTAATTAAGAATTAGCAAAACTGGATGCTTTAGAAGAAGTTCATGGGAATTATTTGCTAGCAGCACGTATTTATAGAGATTCCCACGTGCTGACTGTTTTGAAAATGTGAAAGAAAGATTTGAAAGAACAGCAAATAGGAATTATGAGAAAACTACCAGGAGACATGGGAGTAACAACGATAATATTTAGTTTAATGTTGTGGTTTCTGCTGTTAATAATTCCCATGAACTTCTTCTAAAGCATACGCCAGTTTTGCTAATTCTTAATTACATGTAGAGCTTTTATGATTTTTTACTTTTATTTACAAATAAATGGTAACTTTCCATAAAGACTTGTTTATTAAACTGAAATTATCTAAATTTTTCAGTTATTTTTATTTTAAGAAGTGTAAACTAATACATTTTATAAAAATAAATAGCCTTACAATATTTTTTCCGTCAAAGGAGTGCGCAAATCGGGTATTTTTCATAAAAGTGGGTTTTTCGCAAAAACTACGCAACTTAAGTATAGGGAAAGCTATTATAAAATTGTAGAGTCTACAGAAAGGCATCTAATGAAATCATAAAACACAGGGTGTTCCATTTGAAAAAGTCGAGATTTTTTAAATTTTAAACCATCAGGTTTGGCACGATTTCTGTTGCCCCCTGTATATCGCAGGTCAACTTTTGATACGTTTTTCGAAAGAGCCATCTTCACTCTACAGTTTCTGAAAAAAAATAATTTCTAGCTGTCATACAACCATAATTATGTCAACTATTAGAAGTGACGAAACATAAGAAAAAAAAATTAAAAGTCAAATATCTCGAAAACTATCAATATTTCAATAGCAGTGTTATGCACAAAGTCCCACTAATTTTTTACGTAGAATTCGATAATGCCATAAAAAATATAGGTTTCCATTTAAAAAAATGAAGTTGGTACCTGTCCAGGAAAAACTGAACACCCTGAATATGTAAATATATTTTCATTTTGTGCAGCTCGGGATATTAGACAACCCTGTAGAAAAAAAATTAAGTTATCTCTTTTATTAACCCAGATATTGGACTTACGCGCACTAGGTGGACACCCTGTATGTCGTTTATTAACGATACATTAATCAAATTATCAAGCAGGGATAACAATCATCAAGGACTTCAAAATATATCTAGGCCTACTAGATTTTGCGCTAACATACTTAACTTTTGTTTTTCTTATGGGCGTCATATTGGATTTTCGCATTAATACTCCGTAATTCCTCTGCAGCTTCATATGATCTTGCATACATTTTGTTGTTTAAGAAAACCCCGCACAAAAAAGTCTAGTGACCTAGCAGGCCATCTTATTTGTTGTCGAATTTGAATATATACATATTATACATGGTTGAAAAGAAATATAGCACCTATAAGAAAAATAAACATTGAGTATGCTAGCGCAAAATCTAGAAAGCCTAGATTTTCTAGAATTTCGGAGTCCTTGCTGACTGCTTTCCCTGTCCTGAAAATTTAATGGATGTATCTTTTGCAATAAAGGAGCTATGGACGTTTGCAGAACACGCATATTTTTTAGTTTTCACCAAAACTGAGCAAAAGCAAAACTAACCTAAATCTACTAAAGGGCAGGAATTCTTGGAAATGTAACCCTGAATTCTTCTTGTCCCTAAAATCTCCCAGCTTTGTATCGCTAATGATTTTCGAGATGCCAATACAGTTCGTTTTAAATTGGAGTTAAAGTTACCCGAATTACATTTGAGCAGAGTTTTTTCTTAATTCAATTTGTTAAGAAGTGTGATTAAACTCCCCATTAAACAAGAGTATGCTAAGAGTTTTAAGTTATCAAACCTTACAAATAAATAATCGTCGTCGATAAACAAACTAAACAAACAAGACAAACAGAAGAAACTAATTTAATGCCTTGCTCTTTAAAAACTGGTTTTCGACCTCCACAGTTGTTTTAAAAGGTTGCAAACATATATAACAGTTTATTAATTTAATATCCGAAAAAACAAAATATCTACACATATATCAAATAAAATAATTGGGCCTGAAAAAGTGAATTTGCAAAAATACATCTTTTATATTGGTTAGTTTGACCGGAAATAGTATTAATGTTTTTCCTGTTTCATAGTACATCTTACTTCCCTGGAATTCAACGTGTTTGACATTTCGATAAAATAATGGAAATATACCTACTGTTGGGAACAAAATCTTCCACGTCAAAATATGCATTTAAAGATACCTACTACAAAATTCTCTGAACTAGAGTTTCGCCTTTGACTTACCTTTGAAAATTAAATTGTTTTAAATATTTACATATTAGGAAATATCTTTTCATATAAGAATAAAGCGAAGGTACTCCCACGAATTAGGCTCGTAGCCAAAATTCAGCACAAGACAGCACTAATATTCTTAGGGTAACATAAAAGGGAACACAAAAATACAATGCATAATACATTTTTTATAAAGTTATCTACATAGTATGCAAACATATTGGAAATATGCTTTAATAGATTTAGTGAGGATATAAAGACTATCGCCTCTATACTAACATTAAATCATAGTCCAGTAGTCAGAAACTATCGTGGGATAGGGAGCGGCAGATTATTATTTGGCGCGTCGCGAGTGCACCATTGAATATACAGGGTTATTCAGAACTTATCTCTAAAACTTTGAGGATATGTGCATCCTTAAATAAGAAATCGATATCACCAAAAAAATTTATAATAAAAGACTTAGGATTTCCCGTAAACAATGTTTAAAGTTATACCATTATAAAGGACTACGTAGATGGGCAACTGTACTTCAACGACAATCTGATATACCACATTCCTAAGAATGTGGTAAAAAAAAGTAAACACGTTTTTGTACCTCGAACGCCTGGGCGAAGAGAGTTAGAATGGGGATAATATCTCTATTGTCTATTCAGTCATCAGTCTATGTGTGTACCCTTTGTGTGCCGGTGTTTTATTTATCGTAGGAGTGTTAAACTGTAAAATTTTCAAAATGGCTCATGTGTTCAGTAATGCTGAGTTAATCGACTGTTACTAGTGGATTACCAATTACGAGTTAGGTTTTATGAGTGGTTGTTGCAGCAAAATGCTGAAAAGCCCCAATTTACTTAATAATTTGCGTTTACAAGATCAGCAACCAGGAGGAACATTTGCTTTAGTGCGGCAAAATTAGATAATGCGTGCCCAAAAGTGTGTAGAAGTCGAGGGACAAAATTTCGAACAACTTTTGTAACAAGGTATGTGCAAATTTTTTATAAATTTCATGTTTCTAATACCTAGTAATCAAGTAGCGCAATTCTTCAAAATTAGTGTAACAAAATTTTATTCATTTTAAAGACACGTCACTTTGGTCACATCTATCTATCTTTAAGTTTATTTTAAAGTAAAAACGCTGCAAATCTTTTTTGCGCCGGGTGTCGGTATACTCTCAGAACTTCCGAAGTTTTTTCGTGCTATCTAGTTTGCATTGTCAGTCCCAAGGTCACTCCATTACAGTGGACCAGTATCCAGCGGCGTGCAATGAAAAATTTTTAAATAGTTTTCAGAAGCCGCCAAAAAATTTTTTTTGCACTACCACATTTCTACATGTATGTTGAACATCCCCAAATTTTATTATGGATAAGTTCTGAATAACACTGTATTGATAATGGAGTTAATAAGACATATATAACGCGAGATAAAGGATGTACCGTATAAGAGTTGTTAATCAAAGACTTCCTAAATTAATATTCTCTTACAATTACACATTATCCTTATGATTTATTCTTTAGGTCATATCTAACTTACTATTAGAGGTAGATCTACTAATTCCCGTTTCAATGTATTAATTAGAGAACGCTTTACCCATAATATGTGAAAAATATTTAAATTTTAACACCTTTAATTGCAAATTCGTTAGAAAACGACCTTGTATTTTTAAAAAAGAGAGTTGGTGCTCTGGTGTCACTGTCGTTTGATTAATTTGTCAACTGTTTAACTAAAATGATTAAAACATTAAATTAGATATTGGTTTTTTGCAGATGATTAAAACATAATTATATACTTACAGTGACGTTAAAAAATATAAATGTAACAATTCCTGTAACGTATTAGTTCAAGATGTGTAAAATCAGTCGAATGAATTACACCACTGTACGGTACACCAAAAGCCCTGTAGCTCCGTTATTTTTGAGTTTTCAAAAAACTGTTATAAGAGCTTGGGACACTAATTTTTATGCTAATTATATGGTAAACTCTTTTATTGTCTTCCTTTCTTGATTTGCTTGATTTTCTTTCTGTCTAAACTTTTCGAGTACAACTTGATGACAATATAATACCCTGTAAAATGAGAAATATACCGCTTAGGCCTTTCCAACTCGAATATCTGAACACCCAGACGAACATAAATTTAACTTCTATTAATATTGTTATAAATCCCGCTGAATAAGGTTCGCGGAGCTCTATAGAGATTGCGGAATTTAATTTGGAGTCTTGTCGCTTGTCTCAGGCCGATTAATCCAAGCAGTCTAGGTTTTGTAAGGCTTGGAAGACGTCCAAATCAGAAATATTTCTAACCTGCGGTCTCTTCGCGGCCCGGGTTAGACTTAATTCTATCTCGAAAAATGTATCTAAATATTTATGAGACTCATAAGCATTACCGAGCCCGACAGTACCAGAAAATAAAGGAAATATTTGACAGAAATTCTATATTGTAGATAATAATATTCTAATTCTAATTAATAATTATTTGAAAATGTATGGCAAAACTATTCAGAAGGTAACCTCTTTTTCTTTTAAACTTCTTGGGATATACAAGTTGTTTCTTAGGGCGAGTTCGAGTCGACGCTCAGATTGGTCCGAGTTCATTTATTGCGTTGTTTCGCAACTCTGAGCGTTCTCGTTTGACGTGGCTGAAGTTAGATTTAGATTTAGATTTAAGATTTAATATTTTAAAGTGGACCAAATAAGTTACATATAAGAACGTGTAAAAGCTTAATATGACTTTATATAACACTTTGAATGGCATAATCACATCTAAAAACGTCCTCGAAGACATACCGGGCTCAGAAAATCTTAGAAAAAAACAGAAGAAAAGCTAAAAACAACCCTATAGGCAATATAGAAATGAATTGATAATTTTGAAAATAAAAATTATATTTAACGTTGTACGTTATTTTGAGTAGCCTAGCCATATCTAGAAACATTTTCGAAGACGAGCCTTGTACATGAAAATAACTGAAAAAGAGATGGAAAGCTGAAACCTCCCCTTTTAGTAGATATGGTAAATAACATATAACAATTAAATCTGACGTTGTACATTATTTTGAGTAGTGTGGCCATATCTACAAACACTTCCGAAGCCGAGCCCTGCACGTGAAAATAGCTGAAAAAGAGATGGAAACCTGAAACCACCCCTTTTAGTAGACATGGAAAATAACATATAACAATTAAATCTGACGTTGTACATTATTTTGAGTAGTGTGGCCATATCTAGAAACACTTCCGAAGACGAACCCTGCACGTGAAAATAGCTGAAAAAGAGATGGAATGCTGAAACCACCCCTTCTATTAGATATGGAAAATAACATATAAAAATTAAATCTGACGTTGTACATTATTTTGAGTAGTCTGGCCATATTTAGAAACACTTCCGAAGACGAGCCCTGCACGTGAAAATAGCTGAAAAAGAGATGGAATGCTGAAACCACCCCTTCTATTAGATATGGAAAATAACATATAAAAATTAAATCTGACGTTGTACATTATTTTGAGTAGTGTGGCCATATTTAGAAACACTTCCGAAGACGAGCCCTGCACGTGAAAATAGCTGAAAAAGAGATGGAATGCTGAAACCACCCCTTCTATTAGATATGGTAAATAACATATAACAATTAAATCTGACGTTGTACATTATTTTGAGTAGTGTGGCCATATCTAGAAACACTTCCGAAGACGAACCCTGCACGTGAAAATAGCTGAAAAAGAGATGGAAAGCTGAAACCACCCCTTTTAGTAGATATGGAAAATAACATATAAAAATTAAATCTGACGTTGTACATTATTTTGAGTAGTGTGGCCATATCTAGAAACACTTCCGAAGACGAACCCTGCACGTGAAAATAGCTGAAAAAGAGATGGAAACCTGAAACCACCCCTTTTAGTAGACATGGAAAATAACATATAACAATTAAATCTGACGTTGTACATTATTTTGAGTAGTGTGGCCATATCTACAAACACTTCCGAAGCCGAGCCCTGCACGTGAAAATAGCTGAAAAAGAGATGGAAAGCTGAAACCACCCCTTTTAGTAGACATGGAAAATAACATAACAATTAAATCTGACGTTGTACATTATTTTGAGTAGTGTGGCCATATCTAGAAACACTTCCGAAGACGAACCCTGCACGTGAAAATAGCTGAAAAAGAGATGGAAAGCTGAAACCACCCCTTTTAGTAGATATGGAAAATAACATTTAAAAATTAAATCTGACGTTGTACATTAATTTGAGTAGTGTGGCCATATCTAGAAACACTTCCGAAGTCGAGCCATGCACGTGAAAATAGCTGAAAAAGAGATGGAAAGCTGAAACCACCCCTTTTAGTAGATATGGAAAATAACATATAACAATTAAATTTGACGTTGTACATTATTTTGAGTAGTCTGGGCATATCTAGAAACACTTCCGAAGTCGAGCCCTGCACGTGAAAATAGCTGAAAAAGAGATGGAAAGCTGAAACCATCCCTTTTAGTAGACATGGAAAATAACATATAAAAATTATATCTGACGTTGTACATTAATTGAGTAGTGTGGCCATATCTAGAAACACTTACGAAGATGAGCCCTGCACGTGAAAATAGGTGAAAAAGAGATGGAAAACTGAAACCACCCCTTTTAGTAGATATGGAAAATAACATATAAAAATTAAATCTGACGTTGTACATTATTTTGAGTAGTCTGGGCATATCTAGAAACACTTCCGAAGAGGAACCCTGCACGTGAAAATAGCTGAAAAAGAGATGGAAAGCTGAAACCACCCCTTTTAGTAGATATGGAAAATAACATATAACAATTAAATCTGACGTTGTACATTATTTTGAGTAGTCTGGGCATATCTAGAAACACTTCCGAAGTCGAGCCCTGCACGTGAAAATAGCTGAAAAAGAGATGGTTAGCTGAAACCACCCCTTTTAATAGACATGGAAAATAACATATAACAATTAAATCTGACGTTGTACATTATTTTGAGTAGTGTGGCCATATCTACAAACACTTCCGAAGCCGAGCCCTGCACGTGAAAATAGCTGAAAAAGAGATGGAAAGCTGAAACCACCCCTTTTAGTAGACATGGAAAATAACATTTAAAAATTAAATCTGACGTTGTACATTATTTTGAGTAGTCTGGCCATATCTAGAAACACTTCCGAAGACGAACCCTGCACGTGAAAATAGCTGAAAAAGAGATGGAAAGCTGAAACCACCCCTTTCAGTAGATATGGAAAATAACATATAAAAATTAAATCTGACGTTGTACATTATTTTGAGTAGTGTGGCCATATCTACAAACACTTCCGAAGACGAACCCTGCACGTGAAAATAGCTGAAAAAGAGATGGAAAGCTGAAACTACCCCTTTTAGTTGATATGGAAAATAACATTTAAAAATTAAATCTGACGTTGTACATTATTTTGAGTAGTCTGGCCATATTTAGAAACACTTCCGAAGACGAGCCCTGCACGTGAAAATAGCTGAAAAAGAGATGGAAAGCTGAAACCACCCCTTTTAGTAGATATGGAAAATAACATATAAAAATTAAATCTGACGTTGTACATTATTTTGAGTAGTGTGGCCATATCTAGAAACACTTCCGAAGACGAACCCTGCACGTGAAAATAGCTGAAAAAGAGATGGAAAGCTGAAACCACCCCTTTTAGTAGATATGGAAAATAACATTTAAAAATTAAATCTGACGTTGTACATTATTTTGAGTAGTGTGGCCATATCTACAAACACTTCCGAAGTCGAGCCCTGCACGTGAAAATAGCTGAAAAAGAGATGGAAAGCTGAAACCACCCCTTTTAGTAGATATGGAAAATAACATTTAAAAATTAAATCTGACGTTGTACATTATTTTGAGTAGTGTGGCCATATCTACAAACACTTCCGAAGACGAACCCTGCACGTGAAAATAGCTGAAAAAGAGATGGAAAGCTGAAACCACCCCTTTTAGTAGATATGGAAAATAACATATAAAAATTAAATCTGATGTTGTACATTATTTTGAGTAGTGTGGCCATATCTACAAACACTTCCGAAGTCGAGCCCTGCACGTGAAAATAGCTGAAAAAGAGATGGAAAGCTGAAACTACCCCTTTTAGTAGATATGGAAAATAACATTTAAAAATTAAATCTGACGTTGTAATCAGCGCGACGAGCCTTGAACGCAATATTTTCTTGCACTGCTCGTCGCGCTGACGACCGATTCAAAGATAAAATTCATATACCCAATTTTAATTACTTTTATGATTTGTTTTCCACTGGTACAAGAGTTTTGATTTATTTTTAATTTTCTTGGATTAGATCGGTTGATTCTTCTCCCTTTTGTTAAGAGCGCCAGCGCTGCGATTTATTTTTAGTTAATATAAGAAGTTTGTTTTATTTTTATTCGATTTTGCATTATATCTAATTCATATAGATAAGTGGTTCAGTTGTGATACGTACCTGATTTTTATTTTGAGCAAATATTTTTCTTTTTTTTAAGTAACATTTTTAGAATATTTTTATTATTTTTACATACCTACCTATAATAAAAATGCCTTTAAAAAAACGCACCGCCATCTGTGCAGATACCTTTTTATGCATTTTAAAAAGTCAAAGTATTTCCACAGATGACCTGGATAGGGCTTCTGTGTCCTCCTGTATTTACGAAAATCTTTGCAAGACGTTAAAAATAAGAAACATTCATGAAAATAGACTACGTTTATGGAATGCTTGGAAGCGTAACAGATTTTCGGTTAGACAGAAATTACAAACTACTGAAATATCGGTTCCTGATGATTCGGTTGAAAATATAAATATTAAAGAGCACGACATGGGAGATAAAAATACGGCATCACGAATAAATGAGAAGGGTACCGACGAGGCTTCCGATTTATCAACTCCAAACAATATTGACAATGAGACAGAAGGAACGGGTTCCATTAATGAAGGCGACTTAGAAGCGACAAAAAGTAAATTTTGTTACAGTAAGACATTAACGTGCCCGTTAGAACATATAAACAAATCCAGCGAATGCAGACACCTATTTTTAAGACAACACCTGCCTTCTGTTGGCGTAAGTTGTGTGGTAACTTTCAAGGGAGGTTTCTCAAGGAAGAGACGCAATGGCCCAATATTTACTGAATATGGTGTTTGTAAACATAGTCACTGTAGAAAATTTCGTTTCGATTTTGAATTAAATACAGAGGACATGTTGGCGCATATTTTCATTAAATATGATAAAGAGATTGATAACCATATGGGAGAAGAGTATAGCTACCCATTGAAGGGTCACGAAAGGTTTTGTATAAAAAATGAGTTGCTAACTACTTATCCCAATGCTAAAAGAAATATTAACATTAGAGAGGCTAATCCAGGTTTATTAAGGGATGGAAACTGGCAAAATATCAGGTCATTATCTGTGTATCAAAAAGCAAGATCAGAAGCCAGATCAGAATTAGACCTGGATCAAAATTCTTATATCGATATTGTCCTTCGGGCGATTAGAGAATCACCCGGTTCACAATATATACAAAACCCTACTGGAAATACCCTAGTTTACTTATATAGTAAAAGGCAAATAGATATTTTAATACCCAAAGGCAAAAAAGTTGTGGGACATTTTGATTCCACCGGATCTGTGGTGTCTCCTCTTAAATCAGGTGTAGCATATTACTATACATTAGTAGTTAATGTCAGAGGGAAAGTAATACCTATGTGCGAGTTGATAAGTACTTCACACGACGCCTGTACTCTTTCCTGTTTCTTTATTAACTTCAAATGCTTTGTCGTTATTAACATGCGTAAGAAATGGCCCGTATTTAACGTCATTGTAGTCGATTGGAGTTTTGCAATGGTAAGCGCAGTATGTTTTGGTTTGAACGATATCACATTGTATGGATACCTTCAACAGATTTACTCTTTCCTCAGGAACAAATCAAAGGATATCGGAGGACTTATAATAATTAAATTCTGCTGCGCTCATTTTGTCAAAATGGTAATTAGGAGACTCTCAAAAATAAAGAATAATAATCATAATAAAAAAATTATAGTAGAACTGACAGCTACATTAATACAAGCGACCAGCTTGAATGAATTATCGAATTTATATAAATTGTTCGTTTTCATACTTCTAAGTCCTAAAGATACTGAGGATGTTCAGACCGCAGTTAAACAATTTGCAAATCGCTTCTCGGTAACAGATCTATCATCTCTTAATGACCTTTCGCAAATTGACGAATCTGAGGATGACGATAGGATCAGAGGAAAATATACGGAATCGCCCTTCTTCCTGCACTTTTTCAAAATATACTGTCAGGCGTTGGATGACGTGGAGAAATCGAATACTTCTAATGTTAACATTCGTCCAAATCCACTGAATAGCAAGGAGTTCGCCGAATATATATTGCAACATTGCATGCCTTTTGCTCCTTTGTGGACATGCATTCTAGGCAATATATGCAGCGAGAATTCTAGTAACGTTGTGCGATATAGTAACGCTAATGCAGAATGTTGGTTTAAAATAGTAAAAAAGGACGTGTTAAAGAATGAGAGACGATTAAAAATAGGAAGATTTTTAGAGCTGATTCGTGAACGCATAGAAACCGACTTAAAAATAGTTGAATTCGAAATTGGTAAGACTCCCAAAAAAAGAACTAAAGCGGAAGAAAATATTAATCAGTTTGCAGACATAGTTGACGATGTTGATAAGCCCCTAGCAGTAGAAGTTTGGAAACCAAAAAGGAAACGTAACAATTACTTCTCCTTAATTCGATTAAACAAAATGTTAAAATTGGAAGACACTCGGACACAACACATAGCATCTACGAGTACCAGTATTGAAAAAGTTGAAAACATTTCAGTTAGCAAAGAAGCTGCATCATCTTCAGAAAAGTCAAGCGCCGGAGAAAGATGTGAATATATAGATCCGCCAATTTCTAATGCATCTGTTCGTTCAGAATCAGACAATACCAGTTCTTCTGACTATACAAACGATAGAGTCCTTCCCAATGGCCTGTTTTTTAATGTGGAGTATTACCTTGCCTCTGCCAGAACTGCCACAAAACCGTTTGTTGTAGGTTTATATAAATATGATAACAACACGATCAAACTGACCAGTCCAAACTTCCTCTTTCTTTCTTCACTGCACAATACCTGCAATACTCCTGAAACATCTCAAGATCGATGGCTATCTGACTACTGTATTGATTCAGCAGTATATTCAATGATACGAAATCGCCCCGATGTTTATTATATAGATACAATCTCTTCATCTATTTTATTATCCGCAAATCAGAATTCATATACTAAATTTACTCCTTATATAAAATCTTTCATACATTTCCGATTTGTTCTTTTGCCCTATAATTACGATAGTAACCACTGGACACTTATTATACTTGATTTGATTACTAAAACTATATACTTCTTAAATCCAGGACATAGCGACATAAGTGATGCACACATTTTTCAAAAAATAAAAGCCTTCTTTATCGCGCGTGATAGATTTCAAAAATGTGAAAAACTAAATATCCGTGCCTGGCAAATGAACCAGGTAAAAAATTACCCAAAACAATCTGACGGCATTAATTGCGGTATTTTTGTGTTATATTATATATATCGATTTTTAAATTGTCATGAAATGAAGACCTTCCTTAAATTTAGTGACGAAAATATATTTGACCCAGAAAAATTTAGATTAGATATACAAAAATTATTAATTCTGGGCTCCGAAGATGTTTCAGAGTATTGTCTTATATGTGGGACAAACACACGAGGAAACTTTATTAAATGTGAAGTTTGCCAGAGATGGATACATTTTGATCGATGTGCAAATCTTAACAATGCCACATTTGATGAAGCAAAAAGGAAGGAGTTTAAGTATACTTGCGAGTTATGCAAAAGCTATGCTGGCGATCCGACAGGTCAACTAGAGCACAATCCCTATACTCCACAATTCCATTTTATACTGAACATTCACCGACTTCTTCAGTGTTCTTCCACCACTACAAAATAAGTGATATCCAAGACATTGCAAGAGGAAATATCTGACTTCCATGTATTTATATATGTTTCAACAACACTCAATATCACATACTCACACGTCACTACACTTATCCATGTTACTCATATTCTCTATTATAGAAATATCTTTTTAAGCTGTTTCCACTCACATGACAATTCGGGATGTTGGTGAAGTGATTATGCTACTCAAAATAGTGTACAGCGTCAGATTCAATTCTTTAATTTAACTATCACATCACCAACATCCTTTCAGGATTTTGGTGATGTCATTATGCTACTCAAAATAGTGTACAACGTCAGATTCGATCCTTTAATTTAACTTTTATATGTATATAATATTCCATATTACTCAAAAGTGGTGGTTTCAGCTTTCCATCTCTTTTTCAGCTATTTCACGTGCAGGGCTCATCTTCTAGAGTGTTTCTGAGTACGCCTTGCCTTAGCCACCCAAAACTATGTACGTCAGATTTAATTTTTATATCTATATTAAATCAAAGGGCTGGTTTGAGCTATTTCTCTTTTTTAGCTAATTTCAAGTGGCGGGTTCAATTCCGGGTCGTCTTTGGAAATGTTTCTAGATATGGCTATGCTACTGAAAATAATGTACAACGTCAGATTTAATTTTTATATGTTATTTTCCATATCTACTGAAAGGGGTGGTTTCAGCTTTCCATCTCTTTTTCAGCTATTTTCACGTGCAGGGTTCGTCTTCGGAAGTGTTTCTAGATATGGCCACACTACTCAAAATAATGTACAACGTCAGATTTAATTGTTATGTTATTTTCCATGTCTACTAAAAGGGGTGGTTTCATATTTCCATCTCTTTTTCAACTATTTTCGCGTCCAGTGCTCCTCTTCGGGAGTATTTCTATATATGGCCAAAGTACTCAAAATAATGTACAACGTCAGATTTAATTTTTATATGCTATTTTCCATATTAACTAAAAGGGGTGGTTTCAGCTTTCCATCTCTTTTTCAACTATTTTCACGTGCAGGGTTCGTCTTCGTAAGTGTTTCTAAATATGGCCACACTACTCAATTAATGTACAACGTGAGATATAATTTTTATATGTTATTTTCCATATCTACTAAAAGGGGTGGTTTCAGATTTCCATCTCTTTTTCACCTATTTTCACGTGCAGGGCTCATCTTCGGAAGTGTTTCTAGATATGCCCAGACTACTCAAAATAATGTACAACGTCAGATTTAATTTTTAAATGTTATTTTCCATATCTACTAAAAGGGGTAGTTTCAGCTTTCCATCTCTTTTTCAGCTATTTTCACGTGCAGGGTTCGTCTTCGGAAGTGTTTCTAGATATGCCCAGACTACTCAAAATAATGTACAACGTCAGATTTAATTGTTATATGTTATTTTCCATATCTACTAAAAGGGGTGGTTTCAGCTTTCCATCTCTTTTTCAGCTATTTTCACGTGCAGGGCTCGACTTCGGAAGTGTTTGTAGATATGGCCACACTACTGAAAATAATGTACAACGTCAGATTTAATTTTTATATGTTATTTTCCATATCTACTGAAAGGGGTGGTTTCAGCTTTCCATCTCTTTTTCAGCTATTTTCACGTGCAGGGTTCGTCTTCGGAAGTGTTTCTAGATATGGCCAGACTACTCAAAATAATGTACAACGTCAGATTTAATTTTTAAATGTTATTTTCCATGTCTACTAAAAGGGGTGGTTTCAGCTTTCCATCTCTTTTTCAGCTATTTTCACGTGCAGGGCTCGGCTTCGGAAGTGTTTGTAGATATGGCCACACTACTCAAAATAATGTACAACGTCAGATTTAATTGTTATATGTTATTTTCCATGTCTACTAAAAGGGGTGGTTTCAGCTTTCCATCTCTTTTTCAGCTATTTTCACGTGCAGGACTCGACTTCGGAAGTGTTTCTAGATATGCCCAGACTACTCAAAATAATGTACAACGTGAGATTTAATTGTTATATGTTAT